>OY998243.1:74771726-76117213 GCA_963922005.1 Cornus suecica
CAAGACAGCTTACCATCATGGTAGATTTTTTTGTAATGGATTGCCCTTCCACCTACAATATCGTCCTCGGAAGAACAACTCTCAATGCATTGAAAGCAGTAACTTCAACTTACCATATGTTGATGAAATTCCCAACTGATCATGGTCTAGGAGAGGTAAGAGGAAACCAAGCTATTGCACGGGAATGCTATGCAGCCGCTCTAAGAGATAAAAGGTCACGGAAATCACTTACTATCGAAGGCCTTAAATCAGTCTCAAGTCAAAATACTCCCCGACCAGAGCCAGTAGAGGACCTTATAGAGGTAAGCCTGGAAGAGGGTGGGAACCGAAAAACAGTAAGCATCGGGTCTCTGCTCCCCGATGATGTTAAGGATCAACTTATTCGATTTTTAAAACAAAATCAAGACATGTTTGCATGGACACATGAAGATATGTCGGGCATTGATCCTCAAGTTATGCAACATCGCCTAAATGTGGATTCTACTGCCAAGCCTGTAAAGCAGAAGAAAAGAACATTTGCCCCAGAGAAGAATGCAACTATAATGTCGGAGGTTGACAAGCTTCTAAAGGCGGACTTCATTCGAGAGGTCCACTACCCCGACTGGTTATCGAATGTGGTCCTGGTAAAAAAGGCAAATGGAAAATGGAGGCTCTGTGTCGACTTTACAAATTTGAATAAAACATGTCCAAAGGATAGTTTTCTGTTACCAAGAATTGACATGCTGGTAGAAGCTACTTCAGGGAATGAACTACTTAGCTTTATGGATGCATATTCGGGTTACAATCAGATCCCCATGCACCCTCTTGACTGTGAGAAAACATCTTTCATCACCGACCGAGGCATTTACTACTATAAAGTCATGCCTTTCGGGTTAAAGAACGCTGGAGCTACCTACCAGAGATTGGTCAACAACATGTTCAAAGATCAAATTGGAAGGAAGATGGAGGTCTACGTAGATGACATGTTAGTTAAGAGTGTCAAAAAGGAGAATCATCTGGCGGACCTCGAAGAAGTTTTTGAGGTGCTTCAAAAACACCAAATGCGCCTTAACCCAACCAAGTGCATTTTCGGTGTATCATCAGGAAAGTTCTTGGGGTTCATAGTCAGTAGAAGAGACATTGAGGCCAATCTGGAAAAGATTCGGGCCATCCTGGACATGAAGTCTTCCTAGTCAACCAAAGATGTGTAGCGGTTGACGAGAAAGGTGGCTGCCCTCAACAGGCTAATTTCTCGAGCTACTGACAGATGTCTTCCCTTCTTCAAGGTGCTTAAAAAGGCATTTGAGTGGACCCCTGAGTGCGAACAAGCATTTGTGGATTTGAAGAATTATCTCGCTTCTCCACCCCTGTTGGCCCGACCAGTACCAGGGGAACAACTTCTACTTTACTTAGCTGTCTCCTTAACGGTAGTAAGTTCTGCCTTGATGAGAGACAATGGGTCTATTCAGAGACCAATCTACTACACAAGTCGAGCCCTACGGGGAGCAGAAGAAAGGTATCCAGTAATGGAGAAGTTGACATTCACCCTGGTTATTTTTGCTAGGAGATTAAGGCCATACTTTTAGGCTCATACGATAACAGTTCTTATTGATTAACCAATCAGGCAGGTGCTCCACAAGCCGAAAACATCCGGTCGCCTGGTGAAATGGTCGATTGAGTTGGGAGAGTTCGACATCCGCTACAAGCCCAGAGCAGTGATTAAGGGACAAACACTTGCAGATTTCATGACGGAGTTCACCTATCCTCTAAAAAAAGCCCCTGAAGTTGCTGAAGAAATACTCATTCCTGAGGCAGAAGAACCAATAGACCCGGAAGTGCTTTGGACATTATATGTGGATGGTTCATCCAACTCGCAGGCGAGCGGGGCAGGTTTGCTCTTAATCACTCCCGAGGGAGAAAGATTCCCTTACACCCTTCGGTTCAAATTTAAAGCTACCAATAACGAAGCAGAGTATGAAGCTTTGATATCAGGACTCCGAATAGCGCAAACCTTGTAGGCACCCTACCTGAAGGTCAACGCCGACTCCTGACTGGTTGTAGGCCAGGTCAATGGGGAGTATGAGGCGAAAGGAGAAAAAATGAAGGCTTACCTACTGAAGGTAAAGGAATTGACCGGTCAATTCAAAAAATGCGTAATCTGCCCAATACCAAGAGAATAGAATGGTCATGCAGATGCCCTTGCCCGTTTAGCTACAACTATTGAGCCAGATGATGATATATTTCCCTTGGAACATTTACATCAACCAAGTATTCACCAGGAGGAGACTACAATGATCATGCAAGTGGAACAAGGTATGGAATGGGCTCAACCTATCATCAAGTATATCCAGGATGGGGAATTACCAGAAGACCGAATGGAAGCCCGAAAGATAAGGCTTCGTGCCACCAGATATGCTCTCATCAACGGAGTTTTTATAAAAAAAGTCTTTATCTTCCATACTTGCGTTGTGTCTCTACTACGGAGGCAAACTACATCCTCAAAAAGATTCATGAGGGTTTATGTGGAAACCATGCAGGGGGTAGATCTTTAGCCCATAAGGCTATAAGAAAAGGGTACTACTGACCGACAATACAAAATGATGCATTACAGTATGTGAAGAAATATGACAAGTGCCAACGATTTGCTAATGTCCCCAGACTTCCAGCGGAGGAATTAACACCCATGACTGGGTCATGGCCTTTCGCTTAGTGGGGAATCGACTTGGTTGGCCCATTGCTTCGGGGTAAGGGTCAAACCAAATTTACAATAGTAGCGATTGACTACTTCACTAAATGGGTGGAAGCACAACCACTAGCCCGAATCATTGCCAATAATGTCAAAGATTTCACCTGGAAGTCAATCATTTATAGATTCGCCGTCCCCCGGGTCATAGTGTCTGACAATGGAAAACAGTTTGAAGGAAGTGTATTCCGAGAGTTTTGTTCGGGTCTGGGAACAAAACTTGGGATGATAATGGGAACCACTACTCTTCTCCTGGACATCCGCATGCTAACAGGCAGGCAGAGATTGCCAACAGAACAATTCTTGGGATGATAAAAAAACATCTGGAAAACGCTAAGGGGTTATGGCCTGAACAGTTGCCCGCTATACTGTGGGCTTACAGGACTACAGCCAAAACACCCACGGGTGAGACCCCTTTTCTCCTTACTTTCGGTACTGAAGTTGTGACCCCAGTTGAAATCGGGTTGGAAAGTTATAGGACAAGTCATTATGATTCAGAACATAATAAAAAGGAATTGACAGTCAGCTTAGATCTGATTGAGGAAAAGAGGGAGCAAGCCCAGACGAGGGTTTCTGTCTACCAACAGACAATGTCACGATATTACAATGCGAGAGTAAAACATAGAAGATTTCATCCAGGAGACCTTGTCCTACGGGAAGTCACCCTACTCACCAACAACCGTGAAATTATGAAAATGGGAAAACTAGCTCCCAACTGGAAAGGCCCTTACAGGGTAACCCGCACATATCGGCATGGGGCATACTGGCTAGAGACCCTCCAGGGAAAACAGCTACCCCGTCCTTGGAATGCGCAGCACTTGAGGAAGTATCACCAGTAAAAGTGGAAAGGTAGCATCAGGGTCAGTTTAGGCTACCCTTTATTTTATTTTCTTTAACATCATTTTGAGTAGTTTCGTTTACTTAGATTTAGTTTGCAATAAGCCATCGAGCATTCTACAGTTATTTAATTTACATTAATTGTTAGAGCGGTTATCCCGCCAATTATCAATAAAGAAAATTATTTTTCTACAATTATTGAGCACCTACTGTGTTATCATAAATATATTCTTCCACCAAAAAAATGGGTCCCTTAGCAAAAAGGGGGGGCTGAGTGAAACTCGGGGTTATAATCTTATTATTGAAAGGATATGGCTGAGTGAAGCCCAAATACTATAAATAAAAGATAGTAAAATTACTACTCATCTTCTCACAAAAACTGCCTTAATACGAAAGGTCAAGTTTTTCCTACATAAATCAAGGATCAAGGTCCATAAACATCGTTTCATTCATAAACTTTCAAAGTACATCAAATGAAAATGAAATAAAATGAAACATCACAGCGACACTACAAGATTTCAACATAGAAAAAGAAACAACTACTGCCTACGACGTCCACTAGGGTTGAATCCTGTGAAATCCTGTGCTAGATAAAAAGCAGTCGCCTGCTCGCGGAGATCCTCAAAACCACCAAGGTAATATACCAGTTGTTGCTCCTGAAGCTCAGGAGAGTGTCTGAATTCCTCAACTGCAGCGATCCTTGCTTCGCCCAACTTTTGGGCCAAAAGAGAGGCATGTTCCTCTTCTGCCCTCTTGAGGTCAGACTCATAAGTCCCCTTTAGCTTGTTGATCTCCTCCAGTCGGGCAGTCTCAAATTGCTGGTGTTGACGCTCATAGTGGCCCCGAAGCTCGTTGATCTCCGCTTGATGATTGACAACCATCTGATCTCTCTCAGACTCGGCTCACATGCATCTATGGGCTATGTACCTGCCTCGGGTCAAATTTTGCAAAAAGAAAAATAGTTCAACATATAAAATATAAAAAGCGGACCATGAATAGTGCAGATATACTAACCCGTCCTACATCAAGGAGAGATCTCCGATAAACCTCTACAACAGAGTCATTCTCATTCTCTAATGACCGAAGGTCCTCATCCATCAAAGCGCTCATGAGCTTTTCAGTCACGACCTGCACACTTGACATCATAGTATCACCTGATGAAGATTTGGACTCAGGGGTGGATATCCCAAAAATGGGCCCAGGTCGCGGAGACTGGCCGAAAATAAGCGGTCTAGAGAACTGGCTGAACCCAGTCGGAATGGTAGGCCCCCTGCTCCTAGTATTTGAATCAAGATCCAAGGTCCTAACGGGACCAGAGGATGCTCTCGCCATCATCTGGTGGGAGGGAGATGAACCTTGGCCAGGTAGGGAGGAGGAGAAGCGGGGAATCGGTGGCGATAAACCTGTCTTGCACTTTTTGTTTAAAACGTTATCAAGCACATCCTGGGGAAACCACTAAGATCCCCCTGTGTACACAATAAAATATTGGTGTTTGAGACAAAGCAAATAAGCAACACTAAAAATAATAAAAAAAAATGATGATACTTGCACTAGAACTGGTGGAAGGTGCCCGACTCCCGTCAACTATTGGGGGTGAGTCAAGATCTCCAATCGCTCGACTCCTGCTAACTATCAGGGATGAACTAAGATCTCCAGGAGTAGAAAGTGTCTGACTCCCACCATAAATTGGGGGAGGACTGGAGAATGCCCGACTGTCGGTCGTCGGAGGAGCGGGGAGGTCTGACCAGAGTCAACAGTTACCCGACATCATCCAGATGCCGGAGAATGGAGCTCCGAATGTGATGGCGAAGCTGACGAACTCCCACTCGGAGAGTCATGGAAAGGAGGTATGGGTGGAATATTAGGGCTTCCACGAAGGCCAAGAAAATATCCTGACAAAGCGCTTGAATAAAAAAAAGACTCTTCCTTATGTCGGGCCAATAAAACTTTTGCCCTCTTCAGTCTCTCCTTCATATGCTTTTTCTCTTTCGGGTGAAAGAATGGGTAGCTTCTTTTCGCTACAGAAGAGAAGAGAAGATGTGTTAAAAAAAAAAAAAAATTTACTCGCGTCAGTAAGATCACCCGCTTCCTTTGAAATGGATGGACCATTGTCCTCGCCTTCGATCGCGTCCAGGAACTCCAATCTGTTGCCTTTAGCATGAAAGAAACGACTCCACCAAAGCTTTGGATTATCACTGGTCTCCTATGAGAAGCCTTTTGTTGCAGTTAAAAAATTGGCTCAGGCACCATTGCGCTGGATATAATAGCAAGAGAGAAACTCTTGAAGAGACATGGATCCATTCCTGCACAGGCACCATAGAAGAGGAGCCCCTAGAATAGCCTTCCAGGCATTCGGATAGAGCTGGGAAGGGAGGAGACCAAAATGGTCCAAGATCTCTCTCGATAGTCGGGGAAGCGGTAGGCGCAGCCCAACATCAAAATATGAGGTGTAGAGAAACATCCCATGTGGAAGGGAGTGATGCGCCCTTTGATTTAGACCCGGACAATTTAGCTCGACCTCATACGGAAATACAAATTCCTTCTTCAACTTATCAAGCATGGTCGGATGGACAATGGAAATTACGTCCTCTACATTTTTTGGTGCCATAGAATATTTTTATAAAAATATTTGGGCAAATAAAAAAAACAGACCAAAAAAGAGCAAGCAAAGTAATTTGAGAAGTGGGATAGAAGGAAGTTAGTAGAGATAGCTATGAATTGGAGGTGTTACCATAATAGTATTTATAGGAAAAAAAAATGACCGATTGAAGGGAAGTAGCTGTTGGGTGGAATATGACCGTTGCTAGCTCATGCATTTGAAATTGGAATTGAGCTATTCAACTAAGCTCTGTGCATTGGCGGGCGTGGTTGTCACGCCAGCCTTCATAAAGGTTTTCTTTCTCTCTTACGGGCGTAACTATCACGCCAAGCCCTCCTTCTAGCGCCACATATGCTTTGCACACACTTTTTGACTTTTCAGCAAGTGTATGAGTAAGGTTTCCTAGAGCCAACCTACCATAAGCTTTTGCCTACAAATTTGACTTTTCTTTAATATATGTATATATGTAAGGTTTTCGAAGCTAGCCTACCATAAGCTTTGTTCACCATTCTTTTTTAATTTTCTTAAAAATATATATATACATATGTATATATAAAGGTGCCTACAATTTTTGACTTTTCTATACCTATTTCATATATATATATATATATATAATATTCATATAAAGAAGCTTCACAATCTGAGAATCAAAAAAACACTTCAGAGAATGGGAATGAAAATTAATTAGTTTTCCTACCCACAAAGTTTTACATAATTATTTAGGAACCGTTAGTTAAAGGTTTTTCGTAATTAGTAAAATGACCCCTTAAATTTTTGAAAGAAATTTTTGAAGGGATTACATTTTACTGTAAATATATATATGTATAAGTAAATCACGACATAAAAAGATTTCGTTCCCTAAACTCGGCAAGCGAATTCGGGAACGTGAGGCAATTGATAGGTATAACTTGTACGACACGTGCAGATAAAGATTTGTCAACCGGCTACCTACTACCAGGACTCTACACATCTCAATAAAATACTTACGGGTAGTTATCAGAACCTATCAGGATACATATGGGTAGCTGTCAAGATATATATGACACGCTACAACTCTATCAGGACCCCGTGTTAAAAACCCTATAAATATAGGGTTGGGGTCAATCTAAAGAGGTACGCAATAATCACCCACCATTACTCCTGCTATATTTTTCTGAACGATTTAAGTTCTAACTTGACCGTCGGAGCCTATTTGGCCGATACCCCACCGGTACCTCTTCCGATCACTGTTTGTTCTTTTTGACAGGAACGATATCGTTTTCTACCCGACCATTCCACGCATCATCAACTACAGTTAAGGTAACTCTTCCAAATAGTGCCTTAACAATTTGGACATCCCTTCAGTGTTTATAAATAGCCCACCACGTAGTTCATTTTTCAATATCTTCCAGATGACTTCTCCTCTTCGTCTTATTCTCTCTCTGCATCTATCATATACATATATATATATATATTAGGGTTCTAGGGTTCGAGTAAAAACACAAAATTATGTTCGCTGGTCTTTGGAGATTAAAGTGTTGCTTATTCAAAGACGAAAATTCGTTCTATCTTGGGAGACAGTTGTTCTGTTTACAGTTTCCTATTATGTTTTTGCTTATGTTTTATAAATATATATATATTATACTGGTTTTGAAATATATATATATATATATACACACACACACATTGTTCTGTTTAAACATACATACATATATATATATATACACACACATAGTAGTACAACTTACCATGCGTGCTAAGTCTTAGGCTAGCTTTTTTATAAATATATATATACAAGGGCACCCAAGGTTTTGTGATATGGGGGAGTCTTAGGCTAGCTTGGGTTTTGACAAACTACCATGTGTGTTGCCCCGATTCGGGCCGGGGTCGTGGGCGCGGGTGCGAGTCTAGTTTGGAGCAGGGTCTTTTTTTTGTTGAAAATTTATTCAACTTCTAGGTCGAGTTTTGACCCACGGGTTACCCATTTAACCTAAATGTGGTGTATGTCCGAACATGTGTTTTGGAAAGGGGTTGGAACTACAATTATATGTTTGGAAGAGTTGTGACTACAGTTAAGGTAACTCTTCCAAATAGTGCCTTAACAGTTTGGACATCCCTTCAGTGTCTATAAATAGCCCACCACGTAGTTCATTTTTCAATATCTTCCAGAGGACTTCTCCTCTTCGTCTGATTCTCTCTCTGCATATATCATATATGCATATATATATCATATAGGGTTCTAGGATTCGAGTAAAAACACAGAATTGTGTTCGCTGGTCTTTGGAGATTGAAGTGCTGCTTATTCAAAGGCGAAAATTCATTCTATCTTGGGAGACAGTTGTTCTGTTTACAGTTTCCTATTCTGTTTTTGCTTATGTTTTATAAATATATATATACTATACTGGTTTCGAAATATATATATATATATATATACACACACATTGTTCTGTTTATACATATATATATATATACACACAGAGAGTAGTACAACTTACACCTAACATATACATGTGTGTATATTTATGGCAAAAATATCAGTACCAAACATGCTTCTGTTTTAAATTCACAACATTCCACAAACACAAACATGAGTATGTACTTCTGTTTTTAAATTTCACAGCACAAACACGAACCAAACGGGACTTATGAAATCTAAAATGACTGCGATTAGTAAACCTTGCATCACGTTCATGAATCATTTAAAAGGGGATGGCCAGAATTATGAGTAAAAGATAGAAAATCCAAATTAACTGCATAGGGATAGGGATTATCTTGATTATTAAAATTAATCCTAATCAATTCATTTCGACTAATAATCCATTTTTCAAGCCTTATAAGGCTGAATTCAGTTTTTATTTCTTTTCAGAACTTAAGTGTTAAATATATAGGTACAAACTTACCTATACTTTTAAATCTCATATTGCATTGTATACAATATATTTAATTATAAGAGCAAATTTAAAATTTTTGCCTTCTTCCCAAAATTTAGTTGTTGAATATATTAAGTTTAATTAAATTATAATTTTACCTTTTCATATTGGATTATTTAATTAATTAAGTAAATAACATTTAGTTATATAAATAAATAAATATTTATTTTTTTCATAATTAAGTTTTATTTTTTTTTTCTTTTCAAATTAAGTTTTAGATTGTAATCTTTATTCTAACTAAACTTCAATTTTTTTTTTTGGAAAGACTATACAAGTTTTAGATCAGAAATCCGACCCAAATCCGTTAAACTCACTAGCATATCCGATAATCCGATAATTTTTTAATTAGTTGATACATATCCAGATTTGCTTATTATCGGATATTTGATCCGATTAGGTAATAACAAAAATACAATTTTTTAAAAAGTTAAAGATTTTTTAATTATTTTTCTAAAAATACCAAACACTAATTATGCACTTACCAATCAATACTTATAGTACATACTCTTGACAAATATAAAAATCATAAAAATTAAAAATTAAAACATAATTGAGTATACTACTTAGTATTTATATATTATTAATATAATATTATATGTATATATAAATATATTTAATTAAATTGAATTATTATTGAATTAAATTACCTATATCCATATCTGACTTATTAATAAAATCAGATGGTTGGATTAGGATTATGATCAAATTACCCATTTTTTTACTAATACATATCCATATAATAATCCAAGCAATTCAATCCAATGACATTATATTATATGTATATATAAATATATTTAATTAAATTGAATTATTATTGGATTAATTACCTATATCCATATCTAATTTATTAATAAAATCAGATAGTTGGATTAGGATTATGATCAAATTACCCCTTTTTTGACTAATCCATATCCATATAATAATCCGAGCAATTCAATCCAATCACATGTCAAGTTTAGTCAGAATAACATTACAAACAGCGGAACTGTACGCCACGCGGATCATAGCGCGTCAAAATTACGCAACGCGAATCGAAGCGCGTACGATGTACGCTAAGCGGATCGAAGCGCGTACATGTACGCTACGCGGATCGGAGCGCTTCAAATGTACGCGACGCGGAAAATCCCCAACGGATATATATAAAGCCCCTTCGCTTTCTTCGCAACTGTAACTCGCATCGTACTTTCGAAACTCTCGAGAATGGAGCTTTCTTCGATTCTAACAAGTCCAAAAGCGTTCTTCAATTCTTCTTCCGGTAAAAAGTTTCTTCTCTCTCTTTCTATCTCTTATATATGCATATATATATATATATATATATATTGTGATACATAAACTTATAAGTTTGATGCAAGTTTTTATGCAATAGTTTTAAATTCCATGATCAATATTGCTCATCATTAGGGCGTGGTGATGCAATACCAATCCGAATCGATTCTGTGGATATATTTGGTTGAATCGATTTTGTGATATATTTTAACCTAACCCTAGTCGATAACTCTTCTAATACAAACTGTGATTATTTCTTTTGTATTTAATTTGGTACTTCGATGGAACATTCGCAACTGGAGTGTTTAAATGCTTATTTCATCGGTATATACAGGATTGAATATTAATACACGAGCCTTTTTTTTATTCTCCAAGTTAAATTTTTAGAGATTGTGATTTGTGATACTGGATGAGTTTCTAAGTTCTAATTATGTGCTTTTCTCGATTATTTTTCTGTGCCTGTGCTTCCTTTAAATTTGAATGTGTGTCTTGTATAGAATAAATTGCTTATTGATGTGTTTTTATT
Organism: Cornus suecica; assembly: GCA_963922005.1. Classification (NCBI taxonomy): domain Eukaryota; kingdom Viridiplantae; phylum Streptophyta; class Magnoliopsida; order Cornales; family Cornaceae; genus Cornus; species Cornus suecica. The sequence goes on from OY998243.1 coordinate 74,782,586, forward strand.
ATGTATGCTTTAAATTCCGCAGAGAGATTGTTTGCCAAAAGGTTGATGCTACCTATATGTGATGGCGGTTTTGTGTCCATGTTACCAACTAAAAGAACTAATCGACCTTGGGGTCAATCTGGATTTCTGGTTCAGAAGGAAATTCGCATGCAGGTTCAATTTCACTTTTCAAATATAATGTCTTGTTATTTATTTGTCCGTTTGGTTTTGATATATTGTTTTAGTTTTGCAAAAGTGTTGAAACCCCCCTGAATTTTTACTATATGAGTGTGTTTCAACTCGACCCCAGAACTATTTTTCTATGCATGTCAGTACCCTAAACTACCAAAATGTAGCAAGTGGTGTCATGACTAAAGTGCACTCTGTTATTGTAAAAGTAATTGAATAAAGGCAGAGGTGCGAAAAACCCAAAAGAATTATACAATGTTGCAAATTTCCCCCTTATTTATTTGAGTACAAACTCTTTCGAAGACTACTTTACCATTATTGTAAATGTGTTTTTTCTTTTAAAATTATTTTTCATTTTTTTTATCTTATATAAATACTAATCATACTATTTACCTAAATTCGATTACTACTTCAAAATTTATACTGACAATGAAAACAATAGAACACTATTATTTTTAACGCAACATGCAATATATTGATAATAAGAATAAGGAATTTACTCAAATTATATGAATCTTTTTACTTACTTATTTTGTTTTCCGCAGTTAATTTCACTATGTAAACATAAATATATAAATATTAATGGTGTGTTCTACTAATTAAGAGTACTAATAATACAGGGGGGCATTATACAATAGCCGCATAGTACAGGGAGGTTTTTACACTTTTGCCTTTTAGTTTCTTCATAAGTTTATTTTGTGTTTTGGTCCTTTTGAATTGTTTGCAGGTTTCATGCAGCCAAAGGAAGGACATTCCTGTGTTACAGACCAGGTATGCCATCTTCTCAGGACGAAAGAGCAATAACTTGAAGTTGTTCACATCCAGTATGTGATTGCAATAGATCTTTTGTCTTTCCTTATCTGTCTGTTCTCTTTTTCTAAAATGGGTTAATATGACACTGTTGGTAAATTCTATTTTTGCAACCTATGGCCGGATGCTAACACCACAACTTGGAGGAGGATTGTTTTTAGTTGATTTTTTCTGATGTGGATGGCTCGCTGGGGTATCTCGGATAGGGTAGGGTGTTTGTTTAACTTGGTGCCTACCATGTAGAATAGGCAATAATTAGTGGTGTATTGGGTTAGAGTCCATGTGGTGCAGTCACTTACAAGTTTACAACTGATTGGGATGTTCTTTTATTTATCTGTCTTTTTGGGGGTTTTAGGATGTTCTTGATTTCCTCGACTTATCTCCAGGAGGTGGCTGGTTCACATTGTCTAATAATCAGGAACATTGTTTGATCCCAGTTGTGTTGCATTCTGGTGGGTTGTGTAGGATAAGTGCTTTCCGGATTTGTGAGTATGTGTCTTACAAATCTCAATATTTGAGAGGCAGTACGGAGTTGGTGGAGGCTGGGATTTGGAGATATGTTCTTGTTTTTGGGTAGGTAAGTACTTAGACATTCAACACACACACACACACACACACACACACACACGCACACGCGCACACACACACACACACACTATTGCACCCCTAAGGGGACTTGAAGAACCCTCAACCTCCATCTTAAAGGTGGAGGTACCTCTTGATTTAAAGGCTCGAATATTTTGAGGTACTTGTTGGTAAGGAAATTAAGTTGCTGAAATCAGTTTTGTAGGAAGTGAATAAGGATGTATCTGGCAATGTTGGTATTCACAAAGAAGTTATTAGGCAATAGTGGACAATTTAGAATCAACTTGTTACGGCCGAGAGTGAGGCAACATGGAAAGGTCAATTATGTGCTTGACATGTGGTGCTGCATGCAAATTGAGTGTTTAGGGTGTTCTGTAAGGCGTTGGGACTTGAATGTCTGTTGGACATTTGTGTAATGACATAGAACCAGCCTCACACATCACTAATAAAGCTATTCCTGATAAACAAGGATTGCAGAGTCGATTCTTCACCTTCTGTGATGGGAAGAGATGCGCAAGGAAATAACGTATCATCTGGGCAGTGTATCTACACTAACTTTTAGCTCTTAGTTTACTGGATTAAGTAATTCTACATCTGAACCTGCTGGTAATTATTTTCTGCACATTATTAAAAAATGCAGAGTATGGAGTCTTGCTGGAGCTGTGATTACTTAAATGGATTTATTGATGGTTCCTTTACTGAACAGATCTAGAATTTTAGACATGCAGTGGCACACACATGCACATCACATGTGTCTCTGGTGTGTTTAGCTTCAGTATTTATGAGTAATTGTTGGTTCCTTTTCTTTTCAAGGTGTATGGATGAGATTTATGATGCCTTGGCTGACCGTATTGTTCCGACAGCAGCAGCTGCATCAAATCCCCATTTAAAGTAAGAATTGAATGTTGCTGTTTGATATGCACACACCACAAGTAATGAAAATTATTTGTGCACAAACATATTTTGTCTTTCTTTTTTTTTTTTTTAATTATTATTATTGCTCTATCCGGGGGCATCGTTTAACAGCTTTTAAGCCATGTGCTCTCTCTCTTTTTTTCTTTTTTTTAATGATAAGCCATGTACTCTAGTCAACACTTGTAAGGCATGTTAGCTTCCTTTCGGTTTCCACCTCGTTCCTATTTTCCCAATTTTGCATCTTGCTGGCGAATGATAATAATTAATCACCTTTTTAATCTTAGTTAAAGTAATTAAACTATAATTATTACCTTAATTTAAGTTTATTTCAAAATTTCTGGACAGAAAACATTTCTCAAGCCAGGGAACTTAGAAAGTTGCTCAAAATAGTAGACCAGCTCAAACTGTTTCGTTGGACACTATATTAGGTTCACTTGTCTTATAATTGAATGTGCAAGGGAACTAATTAAATTATAAGAGTTGATGCAATACATGGTGCTCCTTTGTAGGGCTCAACTGAAACCTTACATGCAGTAAGGGCTGCAGATGAACCGAGTTGTTCATGAATAGCTCAGGCTCGGCTCGGGATGGTTCATCAAGCAAACGAGTTGAGATCAAACATAGTTTCATGCTCGTTTAACTAACAAGCGGAGCTTGAACATTGTCTGGCTCAGTCGTTAGGTTCATGAGCAAACTCGTTTACTTATAGCAAACTATGTTTTAAGTTCTTATAATTTACATATTGACACTAGCCCAAGTTCACGAGATGTTATAGAGTATTCAGGGGGTAAAATACTCTCGATCACTTTCAATCGTTGGATCATTATTCAGGTGGGCCCTACTGCTACATTTACGGTTGGGAGTAATTGGGGATATCTAATCCTGGGATAGTCAAGTTGACATATGTTTCACAGCCGAATCAACCTAAATCTTTAATGGACCCAGTAAGTCAATAGCCTGTTAGCCACTACACCAATATACATAGCTGATCTCTGCCGTTGGATTGCGCTTAAAAAAGTAAAAAGATCAGAACCCTAACACATTCCACCCCTCTACAGGTGACTGCTGCTGTACTGCACTCACCTGCGACTGATGTGGCACTGCACTCAGCCGGCGACTGCTACAGTACATCGGCGATGTCACGTTATGCTCTTACTCTCTCTCTCTCTCTCTCTCTATATATATATATATATATATATATATAATATCATATTAGTGTTGATGGGAATCTAGTCTTAAAATGTGATTGAAAAGCTCTATGTTGAAATGAAACCCATGATTTAAAGAAATGGAGGATGAAGGTTCTTTTCTGGTGATTCAGATTTGAGATTTGGTTACTTAAACTGTTGAACGTTCGCGCCTGATCCGAGCCGAGCCCAAGCTCGAGCTCGAGCTCGAGCTAGGCCTAGTAAGGCTTGCCTGAGCTGAACTGATCCTGGACACACTGCTAGCCTTCATGAGCCGAGCTCGAACAAGCCAAATCTCTGCTCGGTTTGGCTCATTTGTAGCCCTACATGCAGCACGTGGCCTTGTTCCTTTCCTACAGTATTAAAAGAACTTGAAATTGGGGTCCCCATATGCTTGTGTACTCTTTGAACTGCAGGGAGCAGAAACTGCAATTTAACTAACACCTACATGTATGCAAGTGTTTCATCAGCTTTGCTGCAAAACACGACCCTTTTCCTTTGTTTCTGTATTTAATCAAAGCAGAGCTTGCAAATCAGTCTTCTGAGTGGAATATCATGCAGGTATATTGTGGGTCTGGCTGGCTCTCCAGGTGCTGGAAAAAGTACCCTTGCGTCAGAAGTAGCTCGACGTGTTAACAAGTTATGGCCTCAAAAATCTTGTTCCTTTGATTCTCAAGTTGAGCCTCCAGATGTCGCTACAGTTCTTCCCATGGATGGATTTCACCTGTATCGTCACCAGCTGGATGCAATGGAGGTTCTTCTTCTTTATTAACAGTTACTAATGTCTGTTAATTTAGCAGGTTCTGCTATTTTGCATGTTAGTCATGGGGTGTTTGGTTCAAAGAGAGCTTGAAGCAAAACTTGCTGGTGTGCTAAAAAAGAAATTTGATGAATTTAAGTACCAAAGCATAGTGCAAGTATAAACAAACCGAATTTTTGGATACAAACTTTTTGAGTCGTCCCTCTCTCTTTTCAATTGGCTTATGATTAACTCTATGGTAAAGTTAGATGTTGATTAATAGTGTCCTAAAAAGTCAAAGGCTGTAATCTGTTTAATGAATAAATTAAATATGGTAACTAATGACCAAGGGTCAGGATCATTCAAAAACAACAAAGAATGAGTATGATCCCGATCTCGACATTTTTAAACCTTATGGTGGCCGGGGGTGTTATGTGAGGAAAATGTATATACCACATGGTTTTGCATCTAGATTTTTAATTAATCATTTAGTTATATTTTTACTAGTTAAGTGGGAAATTTTTGTTAGTAGACAAAATCAAGCAATACAAATTGATGTATTCATTCTTTAGTAACGAATGAAGTAATCACTAATATGATGTTATACATGTATATATGAATACAGGTGAAAGAACACTCAAACATATGTACAAGTCAGCAGGTTTTGTTATTAATTTTTTTAGACACTTCTAATTGTTTAAGGTATGTTCTTGTATGCTAGAATCCAGAGGAAGCCCATGCAAGAAGGGGAGGTAAGGTTCATTTGTCTCATATTCACTGTTTTGAAACTTTGTACAATTAGACGTATTGATCTTTTTTTATTTGGTGAATCAGCTCCTTGGACTTTTAATCCTAAACTTCTGCTAACACGTCTGGAGACTTTAAGGAATCAGGTGAGTAGTTACTGGTACCGAAACTTTCTTAAACATATCTCGAGACATAGAAGCAGCACACGTTTCTGATGACTATTGACTCCTCCAGGGATCTGTTTATGCGCCATCGTTTCACCATGGTGTTGGAGATCCAGTAGAAGATGATATCTTTGTGAATCTTCAGTAAGTATTTTCTATCTTTAGCATATATAATCTCGTCAACATCTTGTATCTTAATAATTTCTCGTGGCTCCTTTCCATAAATCCTTGGTTGTCATGCATTTATCTGTTTAATAGAAAGGGCACCATTGTAGGTTTCAGTTTGCAGTATATATGGTGTTTGAAATGATGACCATTCTTAAAATAACTTAGAGGTGATATCATCATGTAGCTAAATTGATGAGCTATGTGTGGAAAATTTATTCATTACCTTGTGGTGGTCCCACCTAGGCGGGGTTACTGGGAGGGATGACTGGATACAGACTGCAAACCCCTAACCTAAATAATAAAAAAAGGGAAATATAAATAAATAAAAGAAAAGTTCATTATGATATTGTAATGCTAAAAATGCTATTGAAGTTTGGATGTCGAATGGAGATGCATGAACCTTTATTCAATTCATATGGCCAGAATTAGACAATACTGATCGTGCAACCTTTGAAACTGTTGCTAGATATTTGTAGGATACAAACCCTCAACTGATTGCTGGCGTAGTAAATGCTAAGTTTAGAATATAGGAGTGGTGCAAAGAAATAGAAACCCTATTTCGCACAGAGTGTGAGAACTAGGGTTTGGTATGTTTGGAGTGGTGCAAAGAGATAGAAACCCTATTTCACACAGTGTCAGAACTAGAGTTTGGTATGGTTGAAGTGGTGTACAGAAATAGAAACCCTATTTCACACAGAGTGTCAAAACTAGGGTTTGGTATGCTTGAAGTGGTGTACAGAAATAGAAACCCTATTTACGTTATGTTTTATTTATGTGATACTAATATGATTTCTGTACTAGCTATGCAATTGGGGTTGTCTAGATTTCATATTGATGGAAAGGCTTTTATTTTTAAAGAACTACAGTACTTTGTTTCAATTGGAAGAATAGAGAAGATTGTGATTTCTCACATCTATGCAGGGAAGGGAAAGTTGACAGCCATTGCATAATCTAGTGTTCAATTTGTTGTCTTTCCAAAATGCAGGAGGTATTTTGGTGGACTGAGTGGCTCAGCCAAGATTCTTCTTGCTGATTTTTAACAGTTGGGACAACTGTTTAGTGTAAATGATGTTCGACTATAATGCCATGCTATGATGAGGACTGTTGAGAATCTTTCTCCAATCAGAAGCAAATATATATATGATGTGTAAGGTGTGTTGTAATTATATACAGGTGAGGAGAACCTGCTCCTCCTTTTTTGGGAGTGGTGGGATTTCCTACTCCAGTTAACTGCTGGTGACCCAACATAGATGATTTTTTCCTGATTGGTTTGAATGAATCCAGCTTTTTCTATAAAAAATGAATGTATCGTCAGTAATTTACAGTGAAGGCAGGAATTGATTCTATGGATTGGAAGATAGAACATGATTTATGTGGCCAAGCTTTGATGGTTTTGAACTCGTTGTCTATTAAGTAATGAAGGATGTAGAGGTGCTGTCTTTTACCCATAAGGACTTTCAATATATGTCAGCAATCTATAATTACAAGTACAAATACGTTTTTTTCTGACTTCAGCATTAACAGGTTAGTGTAAATAATATCAATGGTGATAGAAAATCCCTATGACAGAAATTTGGGATCCAAAGTTGTTGTCATGCGGATGTCGGGATAGTGATTTATGGAGAAGATCTAAGAAATTAACAATGCAAGGGGAGCAGTATGCTTTCTGATTCTTTTAGGCAGCTGGCTGATGAAGGTCAATAGATCCTTAAAATTAGAAAAAGAAAAAGTAATGGAACTTCTGGGTTTTAATGAAGCCTATAAATGAACTAAGCTCAGGGTTAAAAGGGTTGGTATGATATCTACAGGAGGGAGAGAGTAGTAGCGGTTTGATCCTTGTCACTCTCAATGCAGAACCATGGACAATTCTCCTGTTTGCCGCAGCAGTGTCGGACCCACGAATCGGATTTGGCTAGAAGTGTTCTAAAATATGAGTCTAACATATATATCCACACACACAATATGTTTTCTGGACACCATTAGGAATTCCGGAAGCGACAGAGATGAAAGGGGCACATTTTGGATACTTTGGCTGGGTGATATTGTAATAATTTTTTCCCAAAGAATATGATTTATGAAGTTTAAAATATATTACAGGTTTATCAGAAGAGTAAATAGATTTTAGAAATAGAAGATAACAAACATCTACCTCTAAGCTCCAGGCTTGTGAATTTATTCACGATATTATAGGTAAAATGGTAAGTTTATTATTTATATACATATATACATATGTATCTTTTATTTTTAGGCATAGCCATGTTGTATCAATATCTTTTTTCTTTTTCTTTTTTTGAAAAATTATATATCACCATGTCTGTATCTTGTCGTACCCTCATGCCATGTCCCTATCCTTGCTTGCTTTCTGGCGTCTCAATTAAAAAAAAAAAATGTGCTCTTCACTTGAATGCTCCTGAAAATTTCACTTGTATTTTTCGAACTAAAACACACTTAAATGGTCATATAATCATACTTATTGGACACATACTAACAGTCTACATACGAAAAAAATTGCTAAAATAAGAGGGAAAGCAGTTGGGTTCTTGGTATTTATGTACATGGTGGATATTGATTACTACAAATTGCCATGTGGGAAGGCAGTAAGGATGGTGGAAATTCTTTATGAAAATCTGAAACCTAAGACTTCATGCTCTCAAATGATTGGTGATGCAAGTATATTTTCAGTTCCTTGAACTTGATGCATTAGGTAGATACAGTATTAGCTGTAGCCTTTAGCTGCCCCAGTTGTTGTCTTTTCATCCTTTTTGGCAATTAATCTTTCTGAAACGACTAATAGAGTATTTGATGATGTTAAAATCATAGTGAGTTAGGCTTTGTAACCTTGTTTGTCTGATTGTGTGGCTCAATTGCTGTGTTTATAATCATGTAGTAGGGCTAGATATAGTAAAAGTAGTTGCAGAGTTAAATGAATAATTGACCGTGTTGAATGCAAGTCACCATTTTTTCTCTCTTTGCAGGCACAAAGTGGTGATAGTAGAAGGTAACTATTTGCTATTGGAAGATGGGGTTTGGAAGGATTTATCAGCCATGTTTGATGAGAAGTGGTAAAGATTAGTTTCTTCAATTCTTTTCCACTTGTTTCCTTCATAGGTACTTTTAGTCAATTATTAGTATGATGTTGCTGACTCTCATGATTCAGGCACACATGTTGCTATATGTTACTCTTAGATGTTCTCTATGATGTCTGGTATATTAGATGGTCTCCACTATCCGCTTGTAATATTTTTGACAGTTTTTTGAAACGGTTGTGATGCTAATAGCATCTTCGCATTTCCCCCTGGACGAGTCGTATATTTTTTCTTCCTTATCAACAACTTCATGCTCTTTGTGTATGTGCCTGGTGAGCTTGACTTCAGGATCTTATTTAGAGACTTTTCACTGAAGTTTTTGTCTATACCGAAAAATATGTTCGGATAATTTTTCAGGCTTACTATACATCTCAGATCCTTAATAAACTTTTAGGAGATATTCGTAGACAACGCAGATTCGAATCCCCGGACAACCAAGGAGTTCAGTAAAATAAAAGAATATCTGGACTGGCATTCCCATACTTTCCCCTGCTCCCCAATAAATAGATTAAAGACCAAGCCATGGATCTTTGTTAGGTGAGACTACTTCTTTACGATCCTTGGACCTTGTTTAGCTCTTTACTTAGTGACTAGTGTTGATGTTGATATAGCTTTATTTGTAAGAAGTGTTGTTTATATCAAATTAGCTTTCTAATGCATGGGAGCCCAAACCAATTTACAATTGTAATGCAAAGTAGTTTACAGGTGATCAGGTCACTGTTAATTATTGCCTCTTAATATAACGAGAAAAATCCTCAAAACTCCTCTTTTTTACTTGAATAGACACTCTGTTTTCCCCTTGTTTGGATAATATCTTGAAAGTCGAAACATACACCCTTCTAGTTATTACATCGGCAACACATTGCCCCCTGCCATCACTCTCAGTAACGGGCGAAGCTGGTCAATGAGGATGCCATCAAACTACATCATTAAGACAAATTTCCCTTATTAATATATGTGAGGAGTGAGGACACATTTTCCTTCATACCAACTTTTTTATTATCTTTGTAAAAAACCAGTCTCTCCTTTTTGAACTTTTTTTTCTCTCTCAAACACACACGTCTGATTTTTGTTACATTCTAAGCATACTGTTTCTGAATCACATGTCCGATTTAATCCTCTGGCACTTACAAGCAGCAGGGAACTATTTTTTATTTAATCTTGATTTTGCCAATATTTTCCTTCTTCTTGGCGAAGCTAAATTGAGATTTATTCATTCAAAGGTTCATTGAGGTCGACATTGACATAGCAATGCAACGAGTTTTAAAGCGACATATATCAACTGGTACGTACTCCTTGCTTGTCAACCAATCACTTCAATTTGAAATGAGAAAATCTGTATGAAAATCGAGGTATATACTGATCCAATCCTTTCGTTCTCTTATTGTAGGAAAGACGCCAGATATAGCTAATTGGCGGGTAAGCTTGACTTTGTTGTGCTTCTTACGACATCCATCGTCTCTCTGACTACTATGTGATTTGGTTCTCCCTACTTCATTTTTTAAGTTTTTTGTTTAGTTTGTTGCTTTTATAACCCAATTTACACTGCAGATAGAGTACAATGACCGTCCCAATGCAGAACTCATAAACGAGTCGAAGAAAAATGCAGATCTGGTAATCAAGTCTGTCGACTGGTGAAGGTGAATGCTATCTGTTTGTAATAAAGGTGTAGTTTGTGAACTTGTGAATTCTTCGATTCACAAATAAGTTAAAAGGAGAAGATAAGTTATAAAAGGTCAGTACATTTGGTTTATAATTTAATTAATAAAAATAATGTAAATAAAGGAAGTTGATTATTTTCTCTATTTATGTATTGATTTTAATTTATGGAGAATTTAGACAGTGTTTCTTCTATACTTTATTGCAAAAACAGCTTGAAGTTGAAATAATGTAAATCGGGGACTGTCTACCAAAACTTGAGGAACTCTCTCTCACTTTGTTGGTTTGTTTTTACTTTTACTTTTTTTTTTCTTTTTCTTATATATATATATATATATATATATATATATATATATATATTACAACCATGATATCTAGATCAGCTTACGCGCATTTCGACTAATTTACGAGACTCGTGCAAGGCGATCCCCTTACACGAATTAGTACACGAATTAGGTAAGGTTCAGATTATGTCCGCGGTCGTGACCCTAACGAATTGTTGTATTTAGTAAGAATCGAACATGAAACCTCATGCTTCTTGAGTTACCAAGTCTCAAGTTTAAGATGACAAATATTAGTTAGTTGCCAAGAATAGTAACTGAAATGGTTGATCAAATAGCTTTTGCAGTGTTTTCAAATGATTATTATGTTTTGTTTGGTTTTGTATCATTGGATACTTCATTTGATTTTATTTTATTTGCTTGTGTTATTAATTATAATATGGAGAAAAATTCTTGTGTAAATTAATCTTATTTAAAAGCATATCATATAATCACATTGACGTAGGAAGGTGCCAGATGGGCATATGCATTTGTCTTTGATGTCCTGCTTTTCTTGGATCGTGACAAAGTTCATTGGATCTTGTTCCAGTCTTCGTTTATATGATAACATTTTGGGTAATTTGCATTGACACCCCCTGAGGTTAGGGTCAATGGCAATCAGAATACCGTCAACATTTTTTTGGCACTCACACCCCCTGAGGTTTCAACTTCGTTGCAATGACACCCTCTGGGCTGGTGAAATAATTAGAATGCCCCTTTAATTGTTTCATTTATTACATTAGGGTAATATATAAAGTGTGAAATTACTCATATGCTCAAACACTTCACCCCTCTGAAATTATTAATTACACTTCCACCCCTTATTACAATATATATATATATTACGAAAATTACAATTTAATTTTTTTTCTTTATAATATAATTTGTATATATAATTACGAAAATTAAAATTACGAATATATATATATAATTTGTAAAAAATATATAAAATTTGAAAAAACATATAAAATTCAAAAAAATATATAAAATTTGAAACAATATATAAAATTAAAAATATATATATAAAATTCGAAACAAATATATAAAATTCGTAAACAATATATAAAATTCAAAAAATATATAAAATTATAAAAAATATATATAAAATTCAAATATATATATATATAAAGTGTGACTGAAGTTTAAGTAGACAAGCCTCAAATTCATTAGCCAAAGTAACGGATCTTCTCCAACTCTCTGCAGAGCTATTTCAATGGTCACGATGGCGACACATGCCTCACGATGGTGACCGAAATCGGAATCAAACCGATACTTTATTAAAATATTTTAATCAAAATTAAATATATTAATATTTGCATCAAAATTAACGGTTCGGTTCCGGTTCTCATTTTTAAAGAACCAAAAGTATCGGTTTGATTCCGGTTTCGATCGGAATCAAAAGCGAACCGCATCGTGAATATATTAATATTTGAATCAAAATTAATGATTCGGTCCCGGTTCTCATTTTTAAAGAACCAAAAATATCGGAACCGAACCGTTAATTTTGATCAAATAAAAATTTACTTTCGATTCTTTAAATATGAGAACCGGAACCGAACCGTTAATTTTGATCCAAATAAAAATTTACTTTCGGTTCTTTAAAAATGAGAATCAGAATCGAACCGTTAATTTTGATCCAAATATTAATATATTTAATTTTGATTAAAATATTTTATTAAAGTATCGGTTCTATTCCGATTTCGGTCACCATCGTGGGGCATATGTCGCCATCGTGGCCATTGAAATAACTCTGCAGAGAGTTGGAGATGATCCGTTACCTTGACTAATGACTCTGAGGCTTGTCCACTTAAACTTCAGTCACACTTTATATATATATATATATTTGAATTTTATATATTATTTAGAATTTTATATATTTTTTGAATTTTATATATTGTTTACGAATTTTATATATTTGTTTCAAATTTTATATGTTTTTTTTTAATTTTATATATTGTTTCAAATTTTATATATTTTTTCGAATTTTAAATATTTTTTCAAATTTTATATATTTTTTCAAATTTTATATATTTTTTACAAATTATATTATATATATATATTCTTAATTTTAATTTTCGTAATTATATATACAAATTATATTATAAAGAAAAAAAATTAAATTGTAATTTTCGTAATATATATATATATATTGTAATAAGGGGTGGAAGTGTAATTAATAATTTCAAAGGGTGAAGTGTTTGGGCATATGGGTAATTTCACATTTTATATATTACCCTAATGTAATAAGTGAAACAATTAAAGGGACATTCTAGTCATTTCACCCGCCGCCCAAGGGGTGTCATTGCAATGAAGTTGAAATCTCAGGGGATGTGAGTGCCAAAACATCGTTGACTGTTTCTGATTGCCATTGATCCTAACCTCGGGGGTGTCAATGCAAATTACCCTAACATTTTATTTTGGGTAAATACCACTGACACCCCCTCAAAGATACCCTAATCCCACATAGACCCCCTCGATATTCACTATTCCCAATCAGACCCCTTCAAAATTGAATTTTGTCCCACAAAGACCCCCTCCGTCTCCACGCCGTTAAATTCTGCCGTTAACCACCCTGTGAATTGTCTATTTTGCCCTCAAAATGATATAAAATGACCTACATATCCTTCTTCTTCTTCAATTTGGGTATCTCAAAACCCTAACCCTAATTTATATATATAGAGAGATTGGAAGTGGGAAATTGGGAGAGAGAATGAAGATTGGAATTATATATATTGCATACCCACATATACATATATATATATATATATATATATATATATATATATATATTCTGCTATATATACCCGTATATATATATATATAGCTGTTATATATATACCCGTATATATATATATATATAGCTGTTATATATATACCCGTATATATATATATATCCGTATATACCCGTATATACATATATATATCCGTATATATATGTGTGTGTATATATATATATGTGTGTGTGCGCTGTGTGCAGAGAAAGGGAGGGAGGTGTGTGTGTGTGTGTGTGTGAGAGAGAGAGAGAGAGAGAGAGAGAGAGAATTAAATAAAATTTAAATATTTTTTTAATTTTATATTTATTTTCGAATTTAGTTTTTTTTTTCGAAATTTAATATATATATATTTTGAATTTTATATTTATTTTCAAATTTGATAATGTTTTATGTTTTTTTCGAATTTTATAATTATTTTCGAAATTTAATATATATTATTTGAATTTTATATGGTTTTTTTTTAATTTTATATATTTGTCTTGAATTTAATATGTTTTTTTAAAAAAATTCAAAATTTATATATATTTTTTATTTTATATTTATTTTCGATTTTATAATTTTTTTCGAAATTTAATATATAGTTTTAAATTTTTATGTTTTTTGCGATTTTTATATTTATTTTCAAAATTTAATATGTTTTTTTGAAAAACAAAATAATTTCGAAATTTATATATATTTTTAATATTATATTTATTTTCGAATTTATAATATTTTTCAAATTTTAAAATATATTTTGAAAATTTAATACAATTTGTTTTGAATTTTAAATATTTCTTTCAAATTTTATATATTATTTTTGAACTTTATAATTTAGGTATGTTTTTTGAAATTTAAATATTTTTTTGAATCTATATATTTTTCCCCTTTTTATATATTTTTTTCTAAATTTTTATATATTTTCAGATTTTAATATAATTTTTCAAAATTTTATATATATTTTTTAATTTTATATTTTTTTTGCATTTTCAGATTTTATATAATTTTTTTGAATTTTAAATATTTCTTTCAAATTTTATATATTATTTTTGAATTTTATAATTTATATATTTTTTCAAATTTGATATATATTTTTTCTAATATATATATATATATTTTCGTAATATATATATATATATATATATATATTTTCGTAATATATATATATTTTGGGCATATGGGTAATTTCATATTTTATATATTATCCTAATGTAATAAGTGAAACTTTAGGGGGTGCTACTGCAATTCACCCTTTTTTTAAATATATATCGAAGGGCAAATTAGTAATTTCATAATAAAAACGTCAATAACACTAACGGCCGTCTGTCAGAGGGGATCCATGTGGGAATACTCAATATCGAGGGGGTCCGTGTGGGATTATGATCTCTTTGAGGGGGTGTCGGTGGGAATAACCCTTTTATTTTTACAACTTGTCGAAGTGCACTGACTTCAATTTCACCAATTTCATGTCATATTTTAAATTAAACATGCCAATTACATTATTCATTTACAAATTTCAAAACTGGAAATGCAAAGAATAAAGCTGGGCAATTACGAGATTTTTTTTCTAAAAATATAATATTCAATACTTCCAATACCTACTTGGTAGTACTGCAATATTGTTTTTTTTTTATTTTATATGGGAGAATTATATATCTAGGTACAGGTAATTACATGATTTGTTGTTATGGTATTGATTTTGATTACATTAATGACATAACAAAGTCTTATAATAAATAATATTAAAAGTGAGTCAAAATTGATTTTGATTGCGTTAATATCATAACAAAGTCTAATAAAAATGATATTAAAAGTGAATTAGATGATACGTAGTGTATCGGTAAATAATTTATGACCTATAATAATAAGGAACAATTTGTACATTTGAATACCAGTGCATATAATAAAGCATATGACAATAAATCAACCTAAATAGTAAAAAATAAAAATCATCATAATAAAATAACGTGTGACATGGAGAATCTTATACCAAAAAATAAATAGTAAATAATTAAATGAAGACGCACAACAGCTCTTATAAAGTACATTATGGTAAATTATTATAGAACATTAATATACTACACAAGCTAGACAAAACCAAGTCTTTAATTGCACAAGAGTTGTTACTGTCTCTCTCTCTCTCTCTTAACATTTAAAAACCAGAAATCAAATATCACACATTAATTAATACACCAAACCAAAGCATAATCAATTAATAGAGACACAACCAAAACAACCTGCTCAAATCATCTCGTGGGTTTGTCCTTCTTTGGCTTTATTTTTTTGCAGTCACCACAAAGATCAAAAGAGCATCTTGTGCTGATCACTACTTCAGCTCCTGTTTTTGCATTTCTCCATAGCTCTTGGTGCTGAAAATTAAATTTAAATTGCCATTTCATTTTTCACAATATTTACATAAATATTCTACTCTTTTGCATGTGTATGTGTGTATAGCTATCTATATATATCATGGTTTGCCGTATCGTCCGATACGTTATGTATTATTTGGTTCGTAATATTTTTTAGAGCAGTTACATCGTATCAATACTCATTCTTATTTTAAGATCAATATTACCTGAGTCCATTGTATCGTTACCGACTTACCGTGACCAGGGACGGATGCATATAGGGACGTATGCCCCCACTGAATTTTTTTTTTTTTTTTTTTTTTTTGCATTATATACTCCAAAAGTTAGAGATTTTATCATTTAAGTCCCCACTGATTTTTTTTTACCTTAAATATCATATAATTTAAATTTCTCTACAAATAAGCCCCCACTAAATCCGACTTCTAGATCTGACCATGACCACGATGGCCAACCATGATATATATAGATATGTCAATATAGGGTTTAATATATATATATACTGACCGAGTCCTTTTGCGTCCTTTCCTTTCATTAAACGCAGTCGCTTGCAAGAATCAACGAACATCCTGGTTGAAATGGTCAAGTAGATATACAAATATATATATATAAGTAAACATGTTTAATTAATATATGAATGAGTGAGGAATAAATATATAAGAACTTACTCCCAAGGTACATCGCCCACGAGCATCCAATCACCGTCCTTGTCTTCGTAGGTTGGCACGTAATCGGAGCCATTCAATAGATCCATCAGCTTGCTCTCATTCATAAAATCCTTCATCCCTTGGGATCCACAGTTACCTTCAATTATCAACCATATCATACATATATATTCATTAGGGCATATATACAACAAGTTGTTTTGCACAAGTTTCGTGAATTAGTCGAAACAAAGTCCCAACAACTGAATTATCAAAACTTAAAAGAAGAAAATATATATATATTTAAATTAATTAATAACATGGTTAATTGGTTGTTTGATCATCTATATTAATTGTGATATAGGATATATATATATATATATATATGTATGTATGTATGTATGTATACTTACCAATGGTGAATGAGCTGAACATCTTGCCCAAGGCCTCAGAGAGTTCAAGGTAACTCTTGTACAATTTCAAGTCGACTTTACGTAGATAAGGTGCACCATCCATGCTAACCTTGACATAGGCTGCAATGCTGCTACTCTTCTCATTCTCCTTATTGCCGCTCTTTTGCACATCCAGTATATTCTTTCGGTATGACCGCACTGGTGGCCAACCCACAACTTGTGCCCTAAAATTCCATTTGCACATATTATATATATATATATATATATATGTATGTATATGTATATATTCTCCATCATTAAAGTGATGGTCTACCAAGATTGGAGATCTTTTCTTTCTACTTTTTTACCACAAAGTAATGAACCAACTTTAATGAATTAAACATAAACAAAGCATATGAAAGAAGATATATATAGATCATAATTTATCCTCTCATGATATTAAGTTATTTAATTGATAATTGATGGGATTGGAATGGTAAGTGGTGGTTGTCTCACTATCATACACATATTAAACTTTCTCTCACTTACTTTGGAGTCTTGGCCGCCCGTTTCTGGCCAACCAAACAGACCACTGATGAAAATTTTAAGCTTCAAATATATTCACAACTTAATAACATAAAGTAATTAAAACATGTCATATAAAGTACCTTATAATCTCAGTTCATCATTCTAAAACTATTAAAAGACTCTATTTTTTTCATCTATATATACAAACTAAAGAAATTTAAATTCGTATTTCCATATATTATCTACATGTTTATATACGAAAAGTGATCATTTGAAGATGTTATCTATGATGAACTTCAACAATTTTTATTATCAGCAACATATAATATATATTTATATACACATATAATCAGTATATGCATCCCTTCAGCCAGTTTTGACATACCACTTGCATGAAATAGCTGAACCATTTTTCTAATTCAAGATCTAAGCCTATATATATATATTCAAAAAATAGCTCCCTCTTTCTCTATAACTACTTAAATATATAAATATATATATATATGTATAGCCCTAGCGCCTACATATCCAACTCTCAAGTAATTAAACATGCACTCAACGGAAACAAAAACTTCATATATAATTCTTAAAGAGAATATATATATATATATATATAGTTGAATGACATACTTGGCTGCAGGAGGCTTTACCGGAGCCGAAACATTCTTGGCACCCTTCTCATCAGCCGAATCAACACCTCCCTCCTTTGATGAAAGGTTGAGCTTCAAATCCACCATCTCCGAAAACCCTCTCTTCCCATTACTATTAGTAGTAGTACTATTATTCTTTGCCTGATCTCCTTCGCTCCCTCCTCCGCCCGGTAACCCTAGTCTTAACTCCGTCCCATCGAAATCCATCAACTTAACTTCCATCAGTATATATATATATATATATATATATATGTATGTAACTATATATAATGTGAATAGCTCTCTCTTGGACTTGTTCTTGATATTCTTCTTCTTTGAGAGCTTGTTACTTGCTTTGTGCTCTATATTTTTATTTTTGGGAGTGAGAGAAAGTGAAATTAAAGTGAATGGGTAGTGAAGATAACAATAATGGAGCAAGTAGAAAAGGAATGGAAGAAGATTGTGTTTGGGCTGAATGTGGTATTAATATACGGATGGGGTTGATTTTGTCTTTTTAGTTTTTCGATAAATGAAGTCGTGCCACGTGGACAGAGTGGTGTGCGGCATTTTCGCAACCCTTTTTGGGGTAAGTGACGTCAGCTTCCCTGTGCTTGTTTGGTGGAGTGATTGGACTGCTTTGTTTGTCTTCAATAGCCTAAAAAATGGCTGGTTCCAAAACCCTTATCCTAACCTTTGTCATCATAGTAAGTTTATTATATATATACATCAAGGGACTCTGGAAAAAAAGTATTAGAATATTAATTAGGGGTATACATATGGAATATCGGATTTGAATAATATTAATTTTATAAAAAATGTTTAAATGAATATTAAAATTATGTAATGGTATTGAAATTATTGGTACAAGTGATAGATGTTTACAATGATATAACTATGGTAATCTTGTTGTTTCTTCTCCTTCGTAATTAGTTGTTAGGTTTATGAATCTCTAATTTAATTTGCACTAGATGTAGTTTGGGATTGGTAGAGTGAAAGTGTATTGGATAGCGAGCATTACCTTGTGAAATGGAAAGGCTCGAGTTTTGATAATTATTTTTTTCCGCTATTGTATTTTTTTTAGAAGAAATTAAAGTGGAAATTCATCATATTCATTGATGTAAATTAACTTAATGTTGTGATTCTGTGATTGGATATTTATGTGCTTGTGCTTGCCCCCTCTAACCCTTATTATTGTTTAAAAATTGATAATATGCCAACCTAACCTAACTGCCTAATCTGATGAGTTTAAGCTAATCTAAAAGAATGCATATAAAACATATGTTGGGTTGGCTTTGGCTTTGGCTCAAGCATTTTTGATGGTATGTTCGGGTTTCACTGAGGGTGATATATATATGTGTGTGTGTGTATATATATATATATGATAGAGAGATAGAGTTATCTAGGTGCATGGAAACAATGTTGCTCAAATTGTATGGTGTCTTGTTCCTAATTTATTCTTTGTCAGCTTGTGATTACCAAAAAAGGTTGTAGGTACAGAGCAGTAAATTGTGTATGCATTCATTTGACATGCAAGCTCAACTGTTTTTGTATTCAAGGCAATGTACATTGCATGTGCCTTGTTGGCCCATAATTCCACTCATACCTTTATTGGTTACCGTAAATAGTAAAAGCTTTCTCAACACCAGCTAGCATCACCTTTTTTTTTTTTTTTTTTTTTAACATATATTTAAAATACATATATTATTTTAACTAACATTTAGTAATAGAAAACCTATTGTCTAGTCAATTTCTCTCCAATGACATGTCAGTGCTAAGTTTACAACAAAAATGACAAAACATGCATGATTCACATTTACTAAGTCGCAATAAGATTTTACTAGATGATATATATATATATATATATATATATATAGTATCTTGGACGAAGTTGTGTATTGTTATTAGTGACATCTTTTATCTTTTAATAGATAAAAACTTGGATTACCCTCCTCCTCCTCCTCCTCCTATAACTGTCTATATTAATTGAATTCGATGTTATAAAATAAAATAAAATAGAGTAGTTCTTACTGACCTCATCCTTGTCTTCTGTTGATAAGTGTTTTCTTTCTTTTATATTTAACTACTTTTGGTAAATGTAAATATATATACATGATTGCAAAAAGATGTACATACAACTCCAAAATACAAGGCCAATCGGAGCTGATAATAGTATTCCACAATTATTGACTTTTTGCACTTTACTTTTTGCAGCTTTGAAATTAAAATATTAGGAGGATAAATGTGTAATCTTAATTATTAGGGTTTTTATTACAAAAATTCCGGAGTTCTCGCCAAATGATTGCTCAATGACGTATCAAATAACTCCTAATTTTTTAAATTTGATCAATGTTGCTCCACTATACAATTAATAAATGGTTAATTACCTTGATACCCCCTAAAATTTATTCCATCTTCAATCATATTCTTCAAATTTAACAATCATTATTTATATTCCTAATTTTTTTAAATTCACATAATTTACACCCCTTATACCTAAAATACCTTCAAAATCGAGATATTTTGTGTTTGAAAACAAATTTTATTAGCCTCATCTAATACTATCTCACTTGGATTATACATTATGTATATATGCATATACTTAAACCAATCAGTTTTACAATTTGAGTAACGCTAAGTCACAAATTTAAGGAGTGTTGGTGATTCGAATCATTCTGGTAGGATGTTATACGACCGGTCTCACATCTCGTATAACGTTGAGTCACAAACCTACGAAGAAGCGATAGTGATTCAAATCAAAACTCAATTTAATATCTAGATACCATTCATCAGGCACCAAAAATTCATCTTTTCAACCAATTTGGCTACTGCTGCAAGAACATGTATATATCTATCTGTGTGTATTGTGGTGGATGAAAGTAAAGAAACGAGGAAGGGGACCCGAGTGTAAGGGGAAGCATGTGATGAGACTCATGGGGTGAAGTGGGGGCCCAAGAAGTGGGCATGTGAAGCTGCTGGTAAGTGTAGTCTACCCTCAATACCCTATTCCATGTGCGCCGCTCCGGGGCATCCCACTCTCACTCATCCTCTCCTCCATTTATTACTCCTACTAAATACTAATATATATATCAGACACTCCTTCCAATTTTTAATTATTTAAAAAATAAATATGAAAATGTCTTCCTTATTAGTGGTCACTTGGAGATATTCTCTTTATAGTAGGTACTAAATCTCACTGATTTATATATCCAGTGATATATATATATATATATGCCCAATCATATTAACTGCTTAGAATTATTGTTGCTTCTTATTTTGGACGGTGGTTCCAATTAATTTTGTGTTTAATTAAATCTTATTAAACACAAAATTAATTAAGTATTGTCATCAACATGAATGGTTCTTAACTTGTTGGCTTCTAAACACCAAAAAGAAATAAAAATGGGGTAGCTAGATATTCATGTCCCACTATATATGTACATATGTTTAATTGACTTAATAATGTCTTGTTTAATTTCTCAGCTTACTTGGTTGAATGAATCTTATTTCCTTGGTCTACGCCAATATTACTTCAGTTTAATATTTCTTTATTACAAGTTGTTGTAGTTCCTTTTCCTAATACTATTTTCGATACAACTTACAAAACTCAACTTTAGGGTTGGTTTGGTTTGAGGGAAATGAGATGAAAGATAATGAAAAGAAAAGAAAAGAAAAAAAAACATAACTTTCCATGATGCATTTGGTTATATGAATTTTTTTGAAGAAAATTACGAGAAGTCGTTGTTTTATGAGTTTGGAAAGGATGAAATGGAAAAGAAAATTATTTATATTTCCTAAACTACCCTTATGCTTTAATACATAATATGGAATGAGCTCTTCTTTAACATAGTTAATATTTAATTGTTTTAATAAATAATAGAATAAAAAATTAATACAAATTTGTAGAAAACAAAAAAGAAGAAGAAGTATTTGTGTATTTTCGAAAATATCCATAATTGAATATATGCAATGTAAGTAACATAAAAATTGTGTATAAAGGACAATATATATCTTTCGATCATATATATATATATATATATATATATATATATATAAGGGTCCTAAAGAAAGTAAAATATGTAGAGTTTAATTATATTGGTAAATAGTACATAATAAAGTCAACAACATATAAATAATTAAGGTTATACTAGTAACTTCCTTTATAACATAGATAGTTTCGGTGTGAAATATTTTGGAGAAAATTTTGGAGATCAAGAAAGTTTATTTTTCTCAAAATATTCCTTTTCGTTTCCGTGTTAATCAAACTCCAAAAATTTAGATTTTCTTTCCATTTCTTTTCCTTTCCCGACTTCCAGATAACCAAAAGTAGCCTTACTGTTTTGATATAGTACTTATGTCTTTGGTAGAGATGGGCGAATTATTTCAATTAACCTTATTCTATTTTGTTCCAAATAGTTGTGATTACAAAATGGATGTGTGAAAAGAAATTTGTGTATATTTTCCTTTTTTTCTTTAGAATTTTCTTCTTGCCAATATTTGTATTTTTACATAGCTCATTTCTTGTGCACATATAATTCTTTATTTTTTCCACATTTTAGTAGCTATATATAGAAGTTTGATAACTATTACACTATTTCTGATTTTTAAAAATGTAGCATGTATGTTCACTCTGGAAGTTTTCTTTGAATTATAAGTATGTGGTTTTATTAATTCTTTGGAGAATGGAAAATATTGAGCTGAAGTTTCAACTGAGAAAGACAGGTGTTCTTTAGTATAAAAAAATGCAGTAAAAAATTAAATTAAAGAGAGAGGCAAATTGGGCCAACCACAAACGGCCCACACAAAACATATAATATTTAAATGTTTAATGTGGGCCAACTAGGCCCAATGACTATTCTCACCGTTGAATGTGGTTTGGTGGACCCGAAGCCCTTGCAAGCTTGACGATATGCTGTGAAATATTTGGATATCGAAGTTTAACAACTTCAAAGGGATAAGGATGATGGTGGACCTATCACAGACCTATAAGGCTAAAAGAACCGTACTTTTTTCTTATTTCATGGGGGCCCAATTCACCAACTCAACTTTATGAAGGACAATAATACTAGTGAGTATTTGGAAGGACAAACTTTCTATGTGTGGAGAATCACATTTAATGTAACAAGTGTAATTTTGAATTCCTGTAATTTCGTAAAATAGAAATTAAATGGTACATGACTCGTGTTAGAGGTGTCTCACATTGGATAAAGACGAGAAAGTGAATGGGGTTTAAATGGGTGTATGTTAGCCATACTCACTGACTTAAGTTTTTGGGTTGATTCGCAAAGCATCCACCCGTTATAGTTGATATCAGAGTCAAACCCTGTCATTTATCCAGTGTCATGCCAAGCACCCGTCGGATGTCCGGGTCGGGTAAGCAGGGTGGTTTGACCTCAATGAGGGCATTTGCAGGGGTTCGGATTGGGAAAGATGTTAGAGGTGTTCCACATCGGATAAATATGAAAAAGTGAATGGGTTTAAAATGAGTGGATGTTAGCCCTACCCATTAACGTAAGTTTTTGTGTTGATCCATGAAATATCCACTCGTTACAACTGACCACATTAGTGTAACACCTCAAAGAATAAGGGTCTATTTGATAATATTTATTTATCATCTAAATTTGAACATATTCAACACTTATTCAGTTAAATGCGTTTTATAAGAAATTTATCAAAATTTAAGTGACAATATTACCACTTAACACTTAATATAGAGATTGAAAATATTAGAAAATATTATATTTTAAGCATCACTTAAAACTTCTAACACTTAAAAATCAGATTTTAAAATTTTTAGTACTTGATTTTTCAGTCTTATCAAACACCACCTAACTCCTTTTGAATCTAAAAAAAAAAATATATATATATATATAAATAAATAATATGTTTCTATATGTATGTGAAATTGTGAATTGATCTGACTTGTGGGCATGGCATGGCCCGAGCCAACCATCACGGCTGGTAGACACGGGAACAAGAAGGAAAGTAGGGTGGGGCCTGTACATTCGGTGATGGGCCTGATGACCCAATTGGAAGTGGAAAGTCCAAGCCCTAAACCTCTATCTCACGTGTGATAGGTGGCCCACATCTCACCATCACCATTAATACGTTGCACGTGTGTACCTTTTTACCATTCCCATTTATTATAGAGTACTACAAAGTTGTCAAGTCTATTTACAACTAAAATTATATTCAATATTTATATCTATTTTCAGACAGAGCGTGTCAACTCATTTATAAAATTGAATATTATTAAAAATTACGCAATACTAGTATGTTTAATTGAAAGGGGTTAAGTGCAACCTCCCATCCTACAAATTTATGTTGTGGTATCTCAAATACGTTTTGATCACGTTAACTACAGATGAAAGTATACAAAGATAAAATTACAGTTGGCATACTGAAATTATATACCATTATAGCATAAAATTTAGTTTTTCATGTAAAATTTTACATATTATGTCGGCTTTTATTGTCATTATAGTATATTGAGATTCTATCTAATAATTATAGTCTGTCATTAAAAGTTATAATTACAAGTTTTGTATTTCTGCAAACAAAGTAAGGTCATTTGTTGTGTTTGTCGTGTGCATAGAACCTCTCATTGTGCCGTGTATAGATCCTCACCAAATAGAAAAATAATCTTCTACTGTGCGGGTACAGATTCAATGAAGATCTCACGAGCCATGACAAGAGATCTGAACCATAGATGCATGATAGTATACCCAATAATCTTCTATTGCATTTTCACATGATCTGGATTATTGGATGAAATGGAACCCGCACTTGACATCCTAACTTGAAGCTCTCGCTGTAGAAGATTCGGAATATCTCACCAAACAGGAGGGGGGATCCACTTTCATTTAAGAGAAGGTCGATAATGTTTATGAAGTGGGGTTAGAATGGAGAAATAATACAGAAATTCTATGCACTAGCTTTTCGGATCCTTGCTGGAAGATAATGGGATTGGACCCCTGTGTGTTTGTGGTCCATGCAAATAAGTTATATATGCATGGTACTGTCCTTGGTTTGTCCACTTGTCTTCTTTGAATTTTGTTTACACAATCCATGAGTTGTTTTTCTTGGCATGTATGTACTTGTGTCGACATGTTTTTGGATATCACAGCTAATCTATATATATATATTTATAGATATATATGTTATGACCGGACTCTTACTCACGGCGACATGATCGAATTGGGGAATGTTGTATATTAGTGCATGAGTGACAGGACTATGTGTTCAATCTCCACACAGTTACTAAACCAAAGTTTTAATCAACCCTAAACTTGCATGGGAGAAGTATGTATACTGATTTAGCTTTACACGATATCTAATCACTCAACTTATATTGTCTTGCGCGCACGTAGATTGACTATATGTACCTTAATTAGATGTATGTGTTCGTACGTATTTATGCATCTTAAATGAAATATATAAATGCGAATGCGAATGCATGGGTCATATACATTTATGTGTGTGGTTAAGTATCAAACTCTCTATGAACAGAGCTCCTGATTTTTTATTTACTTTGTATTAATTATTAAATATAGTGTCCTGGATTTTCATTTTTGTATTAATTATTTAGGCATATCTTTATCTTAATTTTTATGATCCAAATCATCCAACATAAAGAGAGAGGATATCATGTTTTATAATCTGTAACCACATCATCTACAATGTAATCTTTGCTTCAATCAATTCCGTAAACATAATCCTAATCCTAATTTTAGTTGAACTACGTAAATATAAGTTTGTCGCGTGTGTGATTGTTTTATTCATTTTTATTTTTACTTTACCAAGAAAAATAAATTTGTTATTCAATTTAATATATATTTTTTGCATAACATATACTAGTTTTTACCATAATTGTCAGAATCGCTGGTAAAATCTTAAGATTCTAGAATTTTGCTACGATTTTATACGATTCGGTACGATTTTAAGATTTTACCACGATTCTACTATGTTGAAATAATGGTTGGAAGGTTAAGCATTTCTTATAAAATGCCCAAAAGCTTAATGATTTAGGCTAATATTCCAATATATCGACTAAATTTATGACAAAACATATAAAAGCCCAATGTATTAGAATTTTTTTAAAAATCTAATATGATTTAAACTTTTAAATTAAATATTTAATTATTAATATTTGTTTTAAAAAATTGATACGTTTAGGTAATAATTCCAATTCTACGGATCCCGAAACAATTCTACCTAAACTACCGATTCTGACAACCTTGATTTTTACCTCGTAAATCAATATAGGGTAAAGTGCAAAATAAAACTTCAACTATTACTCAATGAGCAAGAAACCTCCATTAACTATTAAATAAGCAAAAAAAAACCCACAACTATGTCAATTAAGTGTAATGTACCCACTGGTGTCTGTCAGTGTGTACTAAAAATATGTGCTAAAAATAACTCCTTAATGGCAGCCTGGTTTTACCCTACGCAAGCGCACGTATCAATTATAAAACAACAATGGTTTGAGTAAGAGATATCAATCCCACAGAGACTGAGATTATTCACTTTAGAAATTTTAAAACAATGAATTATATTTTTTGAAGAATGGTTTGTTTTTGTGGTCAAAAACCAAATTATCTAAAAAATAAAGTAAATTGGTTGTAATTCAGATGAGAGAGAAAACTAGGGTTTTCATCGCTCCACCACTAACCGTATAATATAGTTCATCAATAAAACAATTGTAAGAGGGCGATCCATAACTGTGAATCAGATCGTACCGCAAATAATTAAATACAACCCCAAAAAGAATTACCATCAACCGGATTGCGACAACCCGTTTCATGATTGACCTAACTAGTACATGTCAATTATATTACTTTTAATATACTCTTAATGCATGAAACTAAACTAAAGCATGTCTATATTAAATCGCCAAGACACGACCTGTGTTAGCATAGGGTTTCAAGTTTCATTACCACCATTATGTAGAAAACCATAAATTAAGCATCCGAGTTTTTGCTTATATTGAATAATTATGGTTGAGTAAAATACTACATTCATTCCATCTAAGACAATATTTTAGAACAAACATAGAATTCTATATTGAAAATCAAAATAATCTATTAACTACTATAATCATCACAGCATGGTCAACAGCTTCCCCTCGTTACCCCTAGATACCGAGTTAGTTGGCTATATTGAGAGGTGACTGTATCGCTAATGTAGAAACGCTCTCCATGATCTTCTTCTCCGGATCTTTAGGTTTGAATATGGCTCTCAACAACAACACTTTTGAATATGAACGTGAGAAAACTCAATGAACAAGCAAACTAAACGACCCCCTCATATGATATGAAGCTCTGTATTTTATAGACAAGCCAATGGAAATCTTAATGGTTGTCCTTTTTGGTAATTTCACACTAAAACTAATACAAACCCTAAGTTCTGATATATATGTGTGTATATACATGTATGTAGAGGTCTGAAGTCGTAGATGTATCGTGAACTTGAAACAAGGACTAAACAGGCAAAATCCCGCAGAAAATCTCCAAAAACTTTATCGCATTTACGCTTCAAGCGTAGCTTAGCTACGCTCCAAGCGTAGGAAGGAAGCGTAGCTTAGCTTTTTCAAGCGTTGGTAGGAAGCGTAAATGTGAAGTTTCTGAAAGCGTAGGATCAAGTGTGGGGATTTTAGTGAAAACCATTTTTCTCCACAACTGAGCCAAAATGACCATCTTGAACCCACAATACTTTTTGCTTGAAGTGACGGGTTTGGAAAATGACGTTTTTGTCATATGGGAGCCATTTTTGCTCGGAAACACCTCTTTGATTCTCCTCTTAGATAGAAATGAACATGAACTTTTGGTTAATTCACCGAAGTTAGCTCTGTTTCTTCATTAAGCTCCTGAAACATGCCTAAACACACAAATGTCATAAAAATACAATATAATGGAATGTAGAGACGTAACTATAATGAGTTAAGGGGTCAAAATGTATAATATTTGACATCTATCACCCACTCCAACAGAATTTTCATTACAAAAATAATTTTTTACCCCTACTGAAATCTTTTTCTTCATCTTCCTCTTCATCTCTTGTATATATATATATATATATGCACCTATATACACACAAAAACAAAAATCATGAGTAAAACTAAAGTGAAAAATCATAGAATGAGTTTATGCTGGAAACTCATTTATTACTAAAACTACATCTATAATCTATATCTCTTTATCTATATCTATACAATTTGCTTTCAAATTTTATTTTTTATATATTGATATGGATATATATGTGTGTATAAAACGTGAGAGAAAGAGGGCAAATGAGTTTCTATAATGAGTTTATGATAGAAATTCATTTATTGCTAAAACTACATCTATAATCTATATCTATTATATCTCTATCTCTATCTATATCTATACAATTTTCTTTCAAAAATTATTTTTTATATATTGATATAATCCTATGGATATATATGTGTGCATAAAATGTGAGGGAAAGAGGGCAAATGGGTTTTAGAGAGTAGAGAGAGAAAATCATATACTCAATTTATGTTAGAAACTCATATATTGTTAAATCTATAAATTTGTGTTTTTTAATTTAATTTAGGGGTAAATGTGTCTTTTAACTAATTGTTGTCCTTAATTGCACCAAATTGATAGATGAAAGTTTTTTTTTTTTTTTTTTTTTGTAGTTGAAGGGGGTTTCTTGCTCATAGGCAATAGTTGAACTTTTTTTTTTTTGCACTTTACCCATCAATATATATAAAACAAGGTTGTCAGGATCGCAATCCTAGGTAGGATCGTTACGGGGTCCGTAAGATCATGATCATAGGATCATAAGTAGGATCGTAAGATCTACTATAATATTATAAAAATAATTCAAATTAATTCCTTAACTAATGATATCTCTATAATACAACAAAAATATATTCAAAACATCAAACATAAACAAAAACATCATCCTAAAGTTGATTTTAGAAATATTACAAAGAATATATACATATGGTATTGATTAGGTTCTCTTAAGATACTCTTATTAATCTTAAAAGTATTAATTAATATATAAAAATAATCAAAATAATATGAGTTACAACTTTTAAAGTAAATTTTATGAATCATTACATAAATAATATATAACCTTAAATTTTCTGTTGCATTATTAGTTTTTTAAATAGATTTTGTATATTGTTACATAATTAATATAAGAGCTTAGAATTTTAAATTTTTCGGAAATATTACAACTTTAATATTATATATTTAATGACATTTTTTAACTTAAAGCTTCTAATGCCCAAAATTATTAAAGCTTCAATTCCATAAACTTTTAATTTAAATATAGAGAGAAGTATAGTAGAAAAACTTAATAAATTATTACATGTCTTATATATAATTTTTTCCTCCTGAAATTAACAATATATATAAATATATATATGTGTGTGCGTGTGTATTAAATAATCCAAGAAAGGGAGCCCATCACACAATTAGCAAGGTCCATAAATTGACATTTATGTTCAAACTTCAAACTGAACTCATTTATCATATTTGATTGGGCTTGAGCGTGTTTCTTTACAAATTTTGGCCCTTTTATTTTGATTGCATAATCCAAAAAGTTCAAATTAGTAGGATAGTATGATCCTATCAATCCTAACCCGATGAACAGTTTTTATGGATCCGAATTTTTTTTGGTCATAGGATCGTAGGTAGGATCATAACAACTATAGGAGAAAAGGATAAAAGATAGGTAGACGCTCAAATCAGAGACCTTACAAGGGAGTCATGATAGCCCACGCCAAAGCCCAGTCCAAAGCAAATACTAGGATCATACTTGCGACCCAAAACACACACACGTGTGTGTATATATATATGTCGTGCCAACTTAAAGGCTTGTGACGAGTCAATAGTCAATTAATTAATGCATGTCACGGCCAACATTTCAATCTGTGAATGAAACGGAAATATGTGTAACCATCATTGAGTTAATGCTGGTTTATCTAAAAATGAACTCATTTCTAACACATCCCCATCTTTGCTTTTCATGAACTTCAAGAAGATCTTATCACAACAATTGTGAGTTGTGATTGTCATCACTTGACAAGTATACACTGATATGCCAATGCCACATAATTTAGCTAACTCATGCACAAAATCTAGCTGTTGTATTGGAAGCATTAGCATGCCGAATACACACACATATATATATATATATATATATAAATTTTAAAGTCTGCATCATAGCTGTAGTGTAATATATGGACTCAAACAACTAATAAGATGATATGTTACATATCGCAGATAATACGACAAGTTTTGTGTGCATGTACCACTAATAATATCTTTAATTCACATTGTATTAATTAAAAATTATGATAATTATAATTGAATCGATATCCGAAGTTCAAATTTAGCATACAAGTTCATGTAACTCTTTCTATAGATATAATAATTAATTATTTCTATGCATTTCCATAGAACTCAATCCTTTAACCTCATTTTTAAAAGGTAAAAGAACAAATCACTTAAATGGAGTTTTAAATGGAGTTTAAGGTCTTGTTTGGTATGCATTTTCGGAAGTATTCTGAAAACTTAAAATAAGAAAAAATGTTCAAAAATTCTATTTGACTAAGTTTATTAGAAATTTTTGTTAAAAAAATTCTTTATAAAAACATATATTTTTAGATATATATATATTTTAATAGATATGTTTTTAGATATATATATATTTTAATAGATAATTTTCAGTTTTCGAAATTCTAGAAAAAGGTTATCAGAAATGGAATACCTAACCGGTCCTAGTTTTCTTCCATGTAATGTATTAGGCTTCAAAGTCCACCTTACCTAAAACATAGAAGAAAAAACCTAGATGAAAGTATGAATATCATAGATACATTTTAATTTAAATGCATATATATATTGTAATAATTAATTCTCATGAAATTAGATACTTCACAATAGATACCCACGAAGACTGACCATGTCCACGTGCCATCCCACATGTCATGTACCCCATCCACAAGCCAATCAGTTTAAAGGTAGGTCCCACCCACACTCAACTTTACATGTCCATGTCATCCTCACCCACAGCACCATTCACATGGGGCTGCTCCCTTCTCCTTCATCATAATCCAACGCTCCAAAATCCACTCGTACTCATCTCAGCCGTCCAATCCCGGCCCACAGTCTTCAATACTCGCGGTCGTGTTTGTCCCTCCCTTGTCCCCTCATTGCCGGTCATATGACCAACACCTTTAACTGCTACATGCCCTGAAAAGGAATTTCACACCCACGCGCTTTCGACAAACGAATCACCACGTTTCGACATCCGATTGGTTGACACCTTTCGCACGTGTCAAAGCGTGTGGGAGAGATCATTTTTCACGTTGAAACTCATGCACGAAGTCAAATAAGTCACCTAGATACTGTCTCTCTTTAATCACCCTATAAATCTCTTCTCTACCCATTTGTCACAACCACAAAATTTCAAAATCCAGAGAGAAATATTTATATATTTTTTTTCCTACACAAGCAAATAATAGAAGAATTCATCAGAATTTTTATCTGAGAGTTGAAGGTTTAGATTCGAAAGAGAGAAATATTTATTTTTTCGATAATCGAATATCAAAAAATGGAAAGTCTAGCGAGTAACGATCTTAATCTCGAAGCAACGGAGCTAAGATTAGGGTTGCCCGGAACCGATAAGCCCGAAAAGCAATCTAGGGGTAGCAAAAGATGCATATCAGAAATGATAAATTTTTCGGATGCCAAAAATGATGAACCCCCACCTGCAAAGTAAGTGATCTACTCCCCTAAGTAGTATACTTATA
Organism: Cornus suecica; assembly: GCA_963922005.1. NCBI lineage: Eukaryota > Viridiplantae > Streptophyta > Magnoliopsida > Cornales > Cornaceae > Cornus > Cornus suecica. The sequence continues at coordinate 74,814,232 of OY998243.1, forward strand.
TAGGCATATATTATAAATTTATAATTTAATTTATTTATTATTTGTATATATACTTCATTAGTTAGATATAGTTGATTTATATTGGTTCGTGAAAATTGCAGGGCACAAGTTGTGGGGTGGCCACCGGTGAGGTCTTACCGGAGAAATTGGTTACAGCCGAAGAAATCGGAGACAGACGGTGGTGGAATGTATGTGAAGGTGAGCATGGATGGAGCTCCTTATCTCAGAAAAATTGATCTCGAAGTTTTCAAAAGCTACCCAGAGCTCCTCAAGGCCTTGGAGACTATGTTCAAGTGCACTTTTGGTAAGAACCACCTACATTTCCAGCTATGTTGTTATATATTTGGCAGTACCATAAAAATAAAAATAAAAAATAAAAAATAAAAAAATTGGCCCAAATACTATTTTTCATTTTGAAATTGATTTTTTCATGAACATCCAAGGCCAATTTTTTTTTTTCATACATAATTCTAATACTTTTTGAAAAAAAAATATAATATATAAAACTAAAATTCCTTTGCATTACTCCCACAAATGTAGATCTGTAATATTGTTATTCAACATAGCCTCATCTTATGTTTCTTTTTATATCCATGACCATTAATATATGGTTTTCTAATTTATTTTATATTATTTAATCAGGGGTGTATTCAGAGAGAGAAGGGTACAATGGATCTGAATTTGCAGCAACTTTTGAAGACAAAGATGGTGATTGGATGCTGGTGGGAGATGTGCCATGGGAGATGTTTAGTAGCTCTTGCAAAAGGCTGAGAATCATGAAAGGCTCAGAAGCTAAAGGCTTGGGATGTGTATAGATCAGACCCAAACCCAATTAAACCACAATCACACAGTATAAGAAGTGCTTCTGATTGATACCATATCAAAAGATTTTACTAACCCTTGAGCTTGGGTTGTAACTTGTCCCTTATTGAGAGCTTAAATATGACCACAGATCGATCAGTCAGATTTGTTTGTACAAATGAAGTAAAGCATCACACACACATACAAACATATCTATCTATATATATATAAATGTGTGTATATTTCTCCCAAGATTTTGTCATGTATTAATGATTATATAGAGTTTGTATACACAAATTTGTACCCCAAGAATTAGGGGAAAGAGAACAATGTAAATCTACGAGTGTAGTTCTTTTATTTCCTTCTTTTTTCCAGAAGATACAGTTTGTTGTTCTTTGTTATACAAGGATGTTCTTTTTTTCTTAATTATTCTTTGCAATAGATTAATTTCTCTTATATATGGTACAGTAACATGAAATGATGAGTCAGTACCTGCACTAGACATATATGATATATATATGTGGTTCATGCCTATCTCATCCACCAAAATTGTGCTCATAGTGGCATGGTAATTATGCTAGAGACGTAATAAAAGAGAAAACTGAACCTCCCAAGTGTGGGATCAGATGGGATATTGGTACGGGTGGCAAAAAAACCCAACCCGTCCCGTTTATCCGTCCCGTCCCGTTTAGCTAATCGGAATGGGTATGAGGCGAAAAAAAATTCTCTAATTATAATCGGTGTGGGTATGGGGCACCCCCGAACCTATCACGTCCCGCCCCGAACCCGTCCCGATTAGCTATATATATATATATATATATATATATATATGAATAAACATGTATTGACGAGTTATTTATTATGCTTTTGAAATTTTTAATTTTGATATCATATAGATTTATTGTTTGATTTTAATCTCTTATAGTTAGGTTTGATTTTGGGATTTTATTGTTATTTGGGGGAAAAATAATACGTAAACCAGCACACATGTGTTGCAATGGTATAATCTCACTCCCAAATTGGGAAGGTGAGAAGTTCGAGCCTCTTAGGAGGCATTGTGGGTGTGATGTGTGAATTTCTTACCATTCAAAAAAAAAAAAAAAAAAAAAAAAAGAGTAATTGGGGCTGGGTGGGGAGTTGGCGGGTACGGGACGGGGAAAAAAAAAATTAAACAGGGACGGGACGGGGAAAAATAATCGGGTACGGGAACGGGAAGGGTAACAGTGTATATATAGGCTATTATCGCAAAATCATCAAATTGTCTCAACTTATCTCTAGATTTTCAATTTGATCAATCTCTTCCCTAAATATGAATTGGGTGATTTTTTCAGTACCAAAAAATTAAAATTATCGTAATATAGCATTTTAGTAATTTCTTTTTTTGGTGTCAAAAACTTCATCCAATTCACGTTTAGGGAAACATTGATCGAATTGAAAATCTCAATAGATTAGTTGATACTCCATGAACAATTTAATAATTTTGTGAAATAACAGAGATTTTGCGATAATAGCTCATATATAAATAATGAAGCTCATTTCATCAGGTTCATTGGATTTTGTTACCAAAATTACCCGAAAATTGCTGATTGATTAGACAGTAGAATTCCAAATTTCTAAAACAAAAAGGAGAACCTAAAAATGCTAACTTTTTTCCTTTTTTCCTTTTTTCTTTGGCACCTTTCAGTCTAACTTTTGAAATTCAATTTCTTCTTCTTTCGAGCAAGTGTTGCCTCATTGTTTTTTTCAAAAAAACAAATAGGTTTGCAATTGTAATTTGTAACCTATATAATCACACAAGTAGAAATTGTGCTCATTTTCTTCATAGTCTAGCTATGAATTGAGACATAATTATCTTTTTAAGTTTTAGTCTTTTACTCTCACCGGTAAATACAAAATTTATTCATACTAACATAACAATTTTATATCACTGCAATACAAAAAAAAATTAACAATTATATATAAGACAAAATATAATTCAGTGTGGATAAGGGTTGCCTGGTATATATGAAAACGGTTATCAAAAACTACGAGTATAGAAATTGTTTTTTGAAAACAAGAACAGAGAATTCACTAAAAACATACATTTTTCATAATTGAGTTTTCTGAAAGAAGAGAAAACTCAACCACATAGAATTTTTATGCAGTTTTCTAGTTTTCAGTTTTAAAAAAATGCATACCAAGCATGCAATGGGTTATTAATTACTTTGGGTACAGTAAAAGTGGTTTGAAACTTCGAAGCCCAAGTTCTAGTTCATAAAAGCCCATAAAATATGTTGGGCCACATCTATACGAGGCGTACAAATCATGTACTCCGTCCCAAACTTCCAAGCTCTAAACCCGTCCTCTATAATGCCCATGAAAGATATTGGGGCCTTTTTAAGGCCCATGTTATACTGGGCCGTCTTGCTTAGGACCATAATGTATTAGGCCGTCTTGTCGAGGCCCATGATATCTCTTGGGCCGTTTTGTATACGACCATAGCCATAGCATGTGTGAACCACGCGTACAAAGCTCACTCCACAACCCGTCTCTCTCTCGACCTTCCCAATCTCTTCTTGGCTCCTACAATCGTCGTCGTCACAGGAAGCAAAAATGCTGGCTCGTCTCGCGGCTCAACGCCTACTCGAGATCCGTCAATCTTTCCGTCGAATTTCTCAGGTTTTCTCATCATTTTTCTTCATTTTCTCGCACATTCTATTCTCAGAGCCACCGTCTGATCTCTTATCTTTTCTCTTCATTTCTTTGTGTTTCCTTTTTCCAGACTTCTAGATCCTTTTCGACTGCCCTAAATTATGTAAGTGCGAGTAACCGATTCACCAATTGATGTAATTTCGATATACATATATATATATATATATATATATATGGATTGACTCGGACTGTTTCTGTGAATTTCTTTATGGATTTGGTATTTTTGCAGCACATTGATACGCCCGATAACAATCCTGATGTTCCATGGGAATTCAGCGATGCGAATAAACCTAAGGTAAGCGGTGCTCACGATTTCCAAGTAGTATACAGATATGATTTTCTATCTCAAATTGATAAAATTTGTACATGTATATATATATATATATGTATATATATGCACGTATGGTGTTCATTGCAGAGCTCATGGCTTTCTGACAATTACTGTCTGATATCTTGTGCTCACTAGTTATAATAATCTCTGCATGATTTAATTTTGAAGTTTGCTAATTCGTAAATATTTTGGGCGAACTGACACCTGATGAGCATTTCATGAATTCCTTTTCATATCCATGACACGGAAGTGAGCGTCAATATATATAGACCGATCACAATATAAATGTGTATCCCAGAGCTTTTCAATATTATTAATAACAAGTATTCGCGATTACATACCTCAACATGAGTTTGGTGACATTATTGAAAATTCCCAGTCCCTCCTTTAGGAACCCCTCCTTGGGAGTAGAGGCGTATTATGGTCACTGCCATCCCAACTTTTTTAAACGCTTTTTCGGAAGTTTAGTGACTTTTCGAAATGATGTGTTTAAATTTCTCCAATTTGGGGCATTCTGACAGAAATTACTTCTGGATGTGATTCTTTATTGCACATGTCTTAAATTGCGGTGGTCTTTGTAGAAGGCTTGTAATAGACCTCGCTGTACCATATATATCAGAAATCTACCACTACTTCCACATAAAACCTATTTCTGCGACTTGGTCTGCTCTCCTTGCCTTGAAGTAGGTGTTTTGCTAGCCTCCATGGGATAGTAAGGAACTTCCTCGAAGAAAGGAAATCTCGCTTACTTTAACCTCTTACAATCAGATCTAATATGTGAGTGTAACTCGTTTTAACATTTTCACCATCTAAACCAAAAAATTTTCTCTTGGAATTTTTTCCTTCCTTGAGCGTGCAAGAGTTATCTTTAGAATTTTCATTGTGAATGGGGTTTTTGAAACCTTCTCTATGTATTATTAGCATGCATTATCCATTGGAAGGACCAAGATTTTGAATATTCATGTGTCCAATCAATGTCGTTAGATTGTCTGGAGACATTTAAATACTGGTTTGGAAAGTGGACCACAAATTTATGTTGAAGCAAATTTATTGAGTGGCTTTAACTAATGTATTCTTTAACTTACCCTTCTCCATAGCATACTATAAGCAATCTGTTGCTTGTGCAATACTGATCAGAATATATCTTGTACGACTACAAATTAAGCCTTTGTCACTAACAGAATACTTGGTGTAATTTTATGAGTTATCAGAAAACATAATCTGAGTATCGGTCATAGTTGTTAAAGGCATGAGGCGACCCTAGGCGCTAGAGGCCTCCTATCGCCTAGGCGCCAGGCGCCAGGCGAGGCGCTCGCCTGAGTGAAGCGAGGCGCTCAATAATAAATTATTTTCACAATTAAATTAATAAATCACTTTTAATAAAAATAACAAATATAAGACATTTAAACTAATAAAACATTGCTAAGAAAGTTAAAAGCCAATAAATTAAAATGTAGAAGTACAAAAATATCAAATATAAGGGCCTAGGCGCGCCTAGGCGCTAGGCGTTGGGGCCTAGGCGCCCCCAGGCGCTCCCAGGTGAGAGCCTAAGCGACGCCTTTGCGAGGTCGCCTCGCCTAGTTGTAGGCAAGGCGCCAAGGTGTCGCCTCGCCTCGCCTAGCGCCTAGGCACGCCCGTGACAACACTGGTATCGGTAATTCTGTTTTTCTTGCAAGAGCACCTCATCATCCTTCTTGCTTTAGAAAAAGATCCCAAACATTGGATTTTTCTTTGCAAGACTAGGTTTTCCTTTTCTGCACTTCAATGGCAACAGTAGTAGGCTTAGCGGCAAGTTGAGTGCTAGATTTGGTCGTGTCTTGCATAATTAAGATTCTCATTTGACATCATAAAAGGCATGTATGATGGTTGTGTGGCTATAGTTGGACCGCCTGTTGGGTAAAGACTGAATTTTCAGTTACTGTAGGCTTAAAACAGGGTTCGACATTAAGTATATACATTTTTTTCTTAGTATGGTCTTAATAGAGTTGATACAAGTTCTTGAGCCGTGATGTAGGATCAGATCCCAAAGATATTAGAGTCTTTTCTTTTTATGAAGGAAATATTTTTCAAAGATTCTATATAAATTTATGTATAAATAAATTTTGGTATGAAAGTTCAAAGTGAGATAGTTATCTTTCAGAAATTCGAATGATGGGGGGAAATGCCTACGTTTTATTGTTGTGAAGGTGGAAGAAATGATAAAACTCAAACTGATTATTAATCAAAATGTATGTTTGAAACTCATTTAATTAACCTCTTTTGATTAACCTGAAAAAATGGGATAGGTCATGAGCTGACAATACACTTCCAATATGAGATTTCATAGTCTATTATATGCGTATGAGATTGTTTTAGTTGGTAAGACTAGAAAAGGCGTCGATACCAAATTTGAGGTGTGGAGAGAGGTTTCAAACCTAAAAGGGTTAAAGATGAGTCAAAATAAAACTAAAATAAATTATATAGAGTATATCTTTAGTAATTTTAGAAAGACGAATGCGGATTAGTGAGGGTTAAAAATCAATAAGTAGAAAAAAAAAGTGAACATTTTCGTTATCTAGGCTTAATTATTCATAGGAAAAAAAAATCATGAGATGATGTTAATCACAGAATCCAGATGAGACGAGTTTATTGGAGGAGCATGTAGTATAGTGGATGATGGGAGGATAGCCTTAGGATTGAAATGTGAGTTCAGTGGGCAACCATTAGACCTAGAAGCACATATACACAAATCTCTACATTTCCATCATTCCTGCCAATGTCTTGGAAAAGCATTTCAACTATGAACCCTCATACGCACTATGTTAATTGCTATTAGCCAGACAAATTTTGGGAGACCCAAGGGTTGTGGAGGTTAAAAATATGCTTTGCCTAGGTAACTTCCCTTTTGAGGATGTTGCAATGGGTTGGTTAGCACCCGGTTTAACTTTTAACTATCAGATTGTCAATATTTGTCTAAACTTCACCTAAATATTTTAACGGCCATATTTTCAATTCTGATGCATACCATTTTTAAGGATATTGAATCTACAGATTGTTTGGATTATGATGCTATTTTTGGACAACAGGGGATTAACCTAAATTGGCCAGGCTAAGCCCCCATAGACTTTCAGATAGTGCATCCTAAAAATAGGGGATTAAATCCTCTTTGGTTGTATGTGACTTCCTGCATCCTCTCTCTCTCTCTGTTCCCAGGAAGTCTGCATCCTAAAATTCCCTTAGTAATGACTCTTGTTTTAGCTGAATACCTTGAACTGAGGATGAAACTACTACAAATCCAACCTGAAGTTCATTATCTTTCATATGTTGATGATATTGAGTAGCATGTTTTTTTTTTAGATCTTGACTTATTTTAACCACTTCTTTGTTTCATCTTTAGGTAAAGGATATTTTGTCTCACTATCCATCCAATTACAAGCAATCTGCAGTGATTCCACTGCTGGATCTTGCACAACAGCAGCATGGAGGTTGGCTCCCTGTTTCAGCAATGAATGCAGTATGTTTATTGCAAGTTGTGTTCTTCCGTATACATATCTAAATATATCGGAACATCTCAAATATTTCATTGGAGAATCTTCTATACATATGATATGAATAAATCAATGTATCTGATTATACATGATAAGTAACCATTGCTGAGTCCAAAATCATCTGTATGTAGTTAACTTAGTCTTTTTCTTTGTTTATTACTCTGAGTATCTATATGATGTTCAGTAAGTTAATGGTTTCTTGGTTGATATTATTCGTATCACAGTGTAAAACGGATCAAGGCTTTGCAGTAGTTTACCTAGCATGAAAGCAGATCTTCACCTTTTGTTCTAGGTTCATCTACTTGTGACTTTTAGTTATTTAGGTCAGATTGATTCTCTGCTCAGCCAATTCTTTCACCTTTTCCCGAGAAGCATGGTCAAGTGCGAAAGATTTTGACTGATTTTTATCTATGACAATCAGATACTTTAATATTCATTTTAAACATCATTGTGCTGGGCATTTGCTTGGATTCAACATTTGATAAGAATTTTGTTACCATACTACATCATGTTATATTTTTCCATACTTGTGTTCTTTTTACAAGCTTTATCCTGCTACACAAGTCGAAGTTCCAAAAATGCTGAGACAGCTCAAGAAAAAGATTTGATTGCTTTTCTAATTGCTATAATTATAATTATTTTTTAAAAGAAAGAAAGTTTCCTACATTGGATGGATGATTCCTTCTTTATCTTCTTCTTTTTCGTTTGATTGCTTTTCTAATTGCTATATCGTCATCTTGTATGACAATTGACAAATCACCACTATTATGCTGGAAGGCTGATGTGCTTAATCTCCAGTCCAAAACTCGTGTCGCGAGATCCTATGTTCATATCTGATGGAATTAATACTGACAAAAAATCTCTGATGAATTTAGTAATAAAGAACTAGTCATTACTGCTACATGCCTTGTAGCCCTAGTATTATTTGGAATTGTTTAACTGTATTACAGGGATGGAGGTTCAGTCCCATTAGTGTCTTTCTAAGAATACGAACGATGAATTGATGGTTAATACCACCACAGGCCTTGTAGCCCTTGTGGTGTCTTGAAGGATTACTTGTGTTGTAGAGAGGGGGGCTCAATCCCCTTGCATGTCTGTTGTTAAATTATAAAGGATATATGATATTACTGTTATCAATTCCTTCTTTCTTCTCCTACAAGAATAAGAAAATGGATAAACTTTAGCTACCTGTTGGTGTTTACAGTTCTTTTGGAAATTATACAGTTCAAGTCCCATAGTCCTCTCCTATATTGGAATACTGTCACTTAACTCATTCTGTTGTGACTATGCAGGTTGCTAAGGTTATAGAAGTTCCCCCTATCCGTGTATATGAGGTTGCGACATTCTATTCAATGTTCAACCGAGCAAAAGTAAGGAAGTTGTTGATGTTTTTCCACTACTTCTCCAGTACATGATATTAACACTCTAAACAGCGATGACATATAGTGCAAGTTGAGCTTACCCGTATGAATATGGATTTGCAGGTTGGCAAATACCATCTTTTGGTTTGTGGCACAACACCGTGTATGATACGCGGGTCACGTGAAATTGAAGATGCATTACTGAAACACTTGGGAGTAAAGCGCAACGGTCAGTCTTGTCAACCATTTTAGTATCTTTCTCTGAATTCGCATTTAACTGAAACCTTAAGGGAAGTTCGTGGAAGTGAGATCTTAATTGCATTTGGATATTTTGATATGCAGAAGTGACGAAGGATGGATTGTTTTCTGTTGGAGAGATGGAATGCATGGTGAGTCTTGCTTTTACTCATATAGCGGACTGTACCTTCATTTTTTGGTGATTTAAGTACATTTTTGCTCCACTGGTCCTGGCAATTGGGGTGGGAGTGTTGGCAGGAATCCCTTATTTTCTACAGGATTAATGTTTTCATGCGTGCACCCAAAAGACTTTTAAACTTGTTTTAAAATATAAAATTCATTTTGAAGTTTCACCATCTCTAAGAGCCTAGACTTTTAGTAGTGCTGAAGGATTTGAATATTCAAATTACACCCTCTCTAACAAATTAAGTTTGTAGAATAGATGGATAATTAACATGGTAGCAGATTTACCAAAAGAAGGCCACATGTGAGGGGGTGTGTTGAAGGATTTTAATATTCAAATTGCACACCCTCTAAGAGCTTACGTTTTTAGAGTAGATGGGCAGTAAACAGTCCATAGAAGGGCAGCTTCTTACTCTTGGTATGACTTTTTTTTTTTTTTTCTTGTGGGAGTTTATAAATTTCACATAAAATAAAAGCTATTTTCATCTCCGGAAACAACTGGATACGACCTCTTTCATTACATTACCATAACAAAAAGAAAAATTCATTGAGAGTGTGAGAGAGAAATTGATCTTGCGACTCCTATTGAGTTTTTCTCAGCAGAGGAAGGAATAAAGATGGGACTTGAGAGACTTCCTTCAAGATTTTTAATTTTTTTATCTGGTCTTCACTGATCTGGCACAATCCCTTTTCATTGAACCATATTATCTTGTTGGTCTTCAGGGTTGTTGTGTAAATGCCCCCATGATTACGGTGGCTGACTACTCCAATGGATCTGAAGGATATACCTACAATTACTTTGTGAGTACATACATTTAACGTCTTCTATTTGGCATGCAATGACTAGAATGTACAACAATTTTATTGAATGCTGTGGGAATTTTACACGTGTCTAACTTATTGTTCGAGTACAGGAAGATGTCACTCCAAAGCGAGTTGTGGAGATAGTTGAAATGTTGAGGAGAGGAGAGAAGCCACCGGTAAACCAGCTGGACTGTGTATATTTAGTTTATTTTCGATAAGTGATAACTTTTGTCTGATTTAGCGTTTACATTTCAGCGTGGCACACAGCACCCGCAGCGCCAAAATTGTGGGCCCGCAGGAGGGATCACTACTTTGTTAGGAGATCCTAAGCCGCCTCCATGCCGGGATCTTGATGCCTGCTAAAATTTGAAGTTGGTAAAATGTTGTCTCCAATAATGCGGATGTTGACAGTCATCCGTTGTTGTGAGCTGTTGTTAACTCTTGTAGATGCTCAATGCATTTGAATACCATCGTAGTGTCTGGGACCTAATCAAGTTCGTCTCCTTTTTGTTAATGTGTTATCTGTGTTCACTTTGCATTTTCATGCCAATGTGAACGCCGTGTATTGACTTCATAAAAGCTTTGGAGCTACCGCTTAATGTGGTGAGTATGAAAACATTCTTCTTATTATTGATGATTGAAATGTGACGGAACTTTAATGCGAGCATGATGACCTCCACGGTATGGTTGATGATCGGAGTGAGGAGGAATCATGATCTCCTTGACCTTGAATAAATGTGATTATCATGCATAGCCAGTGTTCTAACTTTCTGCTTGATAATACCGTGTTTTCTTACTTGACTGGCAACTAATTTGTTGGGATGTAGTGTTTGTTAGAACAAATTGCTCCCTGTTAAAATGTAAGGATAGTGCACTTGCATCCCAATGAGTCATTTATTTTTTATCACCGACGTGAATATTTTTTTTTTGAAAGTTCATCCCAATGAGTCATTTATTTTTTATCACCGACGTGAATATTTTTTTTTTGAAAGTTCACCGACATGAATATTTTTATGGAAATTCTGTGGCTGCATTTTTATTATTTTTTTTTGCAGATGTGATTGTAAAATTTTAAGGAGTTGTATAGGTCCTTACATTACATATAAATTCTAATTTATTAAGTTTTATGTTTTTGAGCAAAATGATGTACATGAGAAGGAGCATGACTGGAACCAGAACGAGCTTTGTTTTGAACTTTTGAAAGTGGCATTGTTGTGAGAGCAATTTAACCATCTCCCTTGCACCAATATATGGTAGAAAAGATGCAATTTATTAGTTGATTAGTAAGCGGGTACTGACATTACAATTATAAAAAAAAAAAAAAAATACAACCTAACCCAGCAGTAGCACTCACCCAACACCCACTTGTCTCTTAAAAATTTCGACACCCCTTGAACACGAAAAAAAAAAAAAAATTTTAAACTCTTATTTGAATAAAAAGAAAAAAAAAAACTTTGGGCATTGAAGATCTAATTGCAATTGAAAGGGCCTTTGGTCGGATTGTTACCCTTATAAGACCGAATTGCAAAGTTACTGATCGGATTGCAAGAGCCACACCCGTGACACATTAGTCTCTATTCTAATGATTTTTACTCCAATAATGTCTCATTCATGTAGTCAATAAAATATAAGTCGGAACTTTATTTTTGAAACAACCCACTCACCCCTCTAAAAAAGACTATGAATAAGTAACACCTATGATTTTAGTCAAGACTAGAGAAGCAACTTTTGGAGACAACCAACCATTATCTCTTCAAAGCTAGCATTCCATTCCCTGAAACACAGCCAATTGCATACAATTACATACATATAATATATCTATATGTACTTGTCTTTCTAAGGGCCCCACCATCCACTACCAAAATGAGAGCCCCCACCACCAAAGCGTTCCTGTCATCCACCACTATAGTACATAAAAGTAAAACATATCAGAACAGCTTTTGAAATTTCTCCTCTACTTGAATTTTGGCATAATAAACATATGGGTGTTCCTGCATTATTTCAAACATGACATCAAACCCTATTTTGACAAAGCTGGCAAAAAGGGAAAAAGGTGGGAACTGTGGCATCTGACTTCGATTGCAATTATACAAGTGGGGGGACTAATTCATTGTGATGAATTGGGACTATTTATGGTAGGGACCTAATAATCTATTGCAAATATTATACTGGGACCATGAGTTCTGCCCTTTCCTGATGCGCTTATGAAGGGGGGTTTGATTCAGGCTTGACGAGTGAGGCGGTGTCTGGAGGTTGCTGGTGGTAGATCGCCGAGGCAAGTGAGATGGGCATGATGCATAGAGACTTGGATTGAAGGAACTGCATTGCAGCGCCGACGTTTTCTTCCATCAGCTTAGCAACCTGTCGTTCGGTGCCATCATTTGACCACTTCTCCCAGGCAGGCTGATTTCTTCCACCTTCACTAGTTTCTTCCTAAAATCCAAAACCAAAGTATGGAGATGTTAGAAAAAAAACTGAAGGATTTTGGGAACGTTTAATTTTCGTTTATTACCTCAATGGACGATATTGGGGTATCCGTCACAAGCGGTGCCACTGCACCAGCTCCACCCAATCTACTCATGCTCAAAACCTTTCAAACACAAAGGGATAGAGAACTTAACAAAAAGATATACTGGTTAACATATGCATAAATAAGAGATGAGTAATAAAAATACAGACCCTTCTTAACTCTCGACAACATTTAATGTATTTTGGCATCATTGCGATCGAGTGATCAGCCAAATAAAATGCAATGAAAGGCAAAAAGAACTCTAGGGTAATGTACCTTCACTTGGAGCCGTAGGAACCTCACATATTCCACAATTTCATCAAGCATGGCAGCTCTATCCGACTGTACATGAAAGAAGGCAATGGCAACACTTTAGAGAGAATTGATTGAACAATAAGATTCTAGTTTGGACAATTCAGAAACATACAAGGTTATAAGATGAAAACAGTAAATGCATAAAGAAGAAACAAGCTACATCAAATAGCCAAGAGTATTTTTTTCCTATTGTGTTCTATCAAGTAATTGAGAAAAGGTAACATAGTCTTAAATGGTAAGAAATGGTAGGGTCTTAATTAGTTGATATTTAGCAATGCATGTCGAGATATCATACACTGCTTCTGCTGCTCTACAGGTTATTCTACAATGCATAAGTTCCGAATCATACACTGCTTCTGCTGCTCTACAGGTTATTCTACAATGCATAAGTTCCGAACCAAATACCGCATATTCTTTAAGATATGAAACTTCTCTTTTCACGAATCTTGAGATGTTCACATCCATAACATCTCCCACGCATTTAATATTATTGATTCCTAATTCTACAGAAACGATTCATTTGGATTTGAATACCCATCATTTAGTTCCCTACTCTATAATTTGGCGTCCCATTACAACACAATTGAGGTGATGCTACCAAATACATATCGTTGAAGGATATAATATCTAAATTACACCCTCTATAAGCTAAAACTTTTAGAGTAGTTGGTGGTTAACATGGTATAAGAGCCAAATATCTCGTGTTCAAACCGCACCGATATTGAAAAAATGTTGTTTCACGTATTGGATCAAATGAAGGCCACACGTGAGGGGGTGTGTTGAAGGATATAATATCTAAGTCACATCCTCTCTATAAGCTTAAGCTTTTAGAGTAGTTGGTGGTTAACACATATATACATATATAAATAATTATACATCCATTCCAATAATAATTAGAAATCAAAGAAGCTTATATTAAAAACTAAGAGGTTACTTACTTCAGTTAATGTTTGAAACATATTCCAATTTAGCTGGAGTTTTTTTCCTCTGTTGACATTTACCAGTAACAATTTGAAAATTGATAACTAATGGATACATATACATAAAATTTCCACTAATATTCATCAACGCTACAACCACTCAGAATTTATAAGAAGAACAGCAACAACAATACTAAACTAAATATGAAGAGATTGAATATAGAGATTTTCTGTTGATTAAGCAATGAACTCACACCATAAAGAACACCCTCAAACTAGTTGCAATTCATCACCAATGCTTGTAGGCTACCAGAATCTCCTTCCAAAGTGGAAGGTGAAGGTTCAAGTCACCATAAGAGCAAATGGGATTATGAGTTTCTTGCCAAGGAAAAATAAAGGTAGAATATATATTTGTTTTCATATGAAACATAACAGATAAAGTTTTACTGTGAACAGCAAAAGGAACTGTTTTAGGGAATTCTAGAAGGTCAAGAGCTCATAAGAGAAATTCAGAAATGAAAAGAATAGGTTGCAAACAGAAAGTGAGAAAAGAAAAGGCTACTAGAATAGGGACATCCGAAGGAAGGGAACTTGATAGCCTCAAGATCCGGAATATAATATGCAGAAATACAAAGTTGCTTCACAGCTGAATCAACATGAGCAACCATAACAAAAGAGCAAGAAGTGGAAGTTCAAAATGTCTTGACAAAATATTTCCTATGTGACAAATCGACTAAAATGCTACAGTAATGTGGTAGGCATGGGATGAACATCTCACTGCCACATTGCAGAACTGACCAAAGAACATCACGAAAGTACAAATGTAAATCACACAAACACCTATTTTCATGAAACCTGTAGGACGGTACATGCAAGCAAGCAATAAGCCAGTTCACAATGAATTCAAAATAAATAAATAGAACATACGAGAACCGAAATAAGAATATCACTGTCCAAATTTCTTCAAAAAAAAAAGATGATTGTGAGCTTAAATGAATTTTAGTGCCCAGAAATGATTTTTGTTAGTAAATTTTATAGCCTATAGATGGTAAACGGTTAGTTCAACTTACATTCCCTGTGAAAAAAACAAAACAGGGAAATTCTGTAGTTTCTGGGTTCAGCCTCACATTTACTAGATGGGGATCCTTATTAAGCACAAATATGTCGAGCAGTGGAAAGAAACTACTATATCAATAGATAAGGATGAGAAATCCTAATAAAAGGGGACAACCAGGCAGAGGCAAAGCAATTTAAGTGAAAGTCTTTATATAGCTCTTATGCTGTGAACTAGTTACAATCGCACATAAGGGGAGAGGTTTTTCATTTGAAAATTTGGCTCAGCTATACTCACACAGTTGCCTCAAATGATGATGAAAAGCAAACAACATTATTTAAAACAAGATTCATATAATGATTAAAATGAAGGAAGAAGACACTAACCTTGTTGACACTGGGCACCAAATCTTGCAACAGCCTAATCCTTTCAGCAATTCTTTCTCTACGTAACTGTACCATATGAAGACAACAGTTGAAAATCATCTATAAAAAGAGGGAAAGTGAACAAGAATTTTAAGGAGAAAATTTTGGCCCGAAACTAGGTTTTACAATATTAGAAGATAAAAATTCAATGTGTTCTGAAATTCAATAAATCACATATTCCCAGACGTGTAGATCTCACGGAAGGAAAATAAATCGGCACAAATATGGTATCTTTAAGAGGGGACAAGATCCACCCCAGCATTATGTCCATAAAGGATTTAAAACTTCTCTTTACTGTGTGAAGAAGTGACCAGATGTAGCCCATGGACAGGTGCACATTCTTTAAGCAAACAATTATGATTGGAAGACCTGTTGTTATCCAAATCAACCAACTTACTGGAATTAAACGTTCAGTATAAGAGGAAGAAAGGGAGAAGTAATGAGCCAATCCTACTAGAAGTCCATGTTCTACCCCATGCGAAACCTTCTGTAATATGTGAGCCTAACCATCACTTGCCACTAAGGATTTCAAGACATACACATCATAAAGGGTAAGAAAGACTTAGTTTGTGCTTATTTACTATGTGGTAGCATAAAAAACTTTATCATAATTCTAAGAGAGATCATGCTTTGGTGGCAAATACAATCATCTTAAGAAAGCCTTATAAAAAGTGGTTTGTTGTTATTTTGTTGTGTATATTATGTCAAACTTACCCTCTCAGCAATGCTATGTGGATCTGTAGCCTGTCCTCGTCTTGCCCGCACCCTTGGACGAATTGTAGGTGGATGTGGCCCAGCAGCAACTGTGCTAGACATTGGCTGGCCATGGAAAGCCTGCTAAAAAAAGTGCAACTTCATTACTATATACTTCAATAAATTGCAAAAAGGAGAGAGAACTTCCCCACTTGAAAATTTTGGGGAAAAAAAAACAGCTCATTTTAATTCTGTTAAATAAGTAAAAGACAATCTCAAGAAACAATGTAATATGGATGACAACAACAATAACACAAGATGAAGAAGAGAAGCAAAATGCCAGAACACGATTTTTGGAGATTGTTGTCCTTCAAATTATAAATGAATTTGAGGATAGCCAAAAATTCAAAGGCATGTGGTGTGACAAGAATATACTCTGCAAGACTGAAGAGGCCTTAAAAACCAAGGTAGTTCATCACATGTACAAAGTCTCTTAAGTCCTCATCTTTGAAACCAGTTTACAAGGGTTCTAATGGAAATACTGAAAAAACACAAATGTTGATACTATTATGAATTCCAACCCATTCTCTCAGACTCAACCCAACAAAAGCCTTTTCCTTACTACACAAATCCTGGACTCCCCTGACGTTCTCATTTACCTATAAGGGTTGTACCCTGGCTAGTTACACACCTTAAAACTCCTCAAAATTGCAACGGCCAGTTTGTTATCATGCTCTTTTTTCCATAATGATATGTCTATGCAACAGAAAGCATATGCAAGCATAGAGCTGAAATCTTGCAAGCTTGTCATAAGAAGATGAAGAGAACAAGCATCAATTTTTTTATTGAACTATCAATATTAACACTAAATTTGAATGTTAATGACCCGTCTACTGTTCCATGACAAAACAACTAAACATATCAATCAACGGCGGTGTGTGAAATCGAACTTTCCATCTTTTTCTTTGTTTTCACGAGCTCTCTTATTTAGTTATTTTACTAAGAAATAAGAAGCAAGTGTTTTCCCACTTGAGCAAGAGGCTCCGGTGCCGTTTGGGTTGTTGGTTGTTGAGTTGTCTTTCTCCTAGTGATCTACTTTCTTCCATTCACGAAGCCGGCTAATAGCCTCCCCGCTCATCAAAGGAGTTCACTTATAAAAAAAGAACACCCCGTTGCTTCTTTTCCTGTTCTTTTCTTGATCATTACTTTCCAAATTAAAAAAAAATCTAGAAACCACATTTGGACATTTTAGAGTTGACACAGAATTATGAATTCACTCTTCCCCCTCAATTTGATTAATCCAAGCAGTGCTAACATGCACTAATGTCTGCCATTCTAATAATTCACATATATGCGTTCCTTCACAACTCATCAGGCATCAGTCAAACTCGTTGGCTAACTCAGAGTTACACTTATGACTTAACCAACTGCTACTGTCTAAAAAACCCAGTAAATGCCTGTACCCCAAAACAAGCACACACATGTGGGGGAGAGATAAAGCACTAATTCCCAATACAATAAATAACAACTCCAAAGCCCCAATTCCTAGCGCACAGAACGTACGATAACATTTCATACCCGACACAGAATTTTCGAAAATTTTGTTTTCTTGCAACCATTTCCAAATGTATACATATATATTTATAGACACACATACGTATATATATATATATATATATACACATAGATATATAAATAAACAAAATAACCACCAGTTAGCTACTTACATTTTTGACCGAAGAAGAAACACCTCTGCCATCAACAATATCATCGCGAAAGCGCTTCCCGCTCCCGGACGCCTCATCCACCTTCATAAACCCTGCTGCTTTCCCTTGGTCCAAACTCAACCCTAACGGAAACACCCCGCCGTGAAACCCCCCACCTCCTCCGAGATGACCAGAACCGTCACCGGAGCTCAGCTGCAACATCATCGGAGCCGCCGCGGTTGCCGCCAAACTAGGGTCGGCTTCGGCGAAACCCGGAAAGCCGAGTATTTGCTCCAGAAAATCGTCGGTTGGACCGTCCGAGGGATTATTGGCCATGGCGGTTGTGAGACTGAATCGATGCGGTGTGGATCGTTGAGTGAGCACAACTGTTTAACGAGTTAGGGTTTTCAAATAGCATCTGCAAGTAAGATCAAAGAAGGTGAAAATTTGTGATATATATTACACAGAGATATGTTTTATTTCTCTGTGTATATATATATATATATTTGTATGTGTGTATAGGTGAGCTTTGGGCTGTGTTTTTAGTGGGCAGTGAGAGTAAATGAGAAAGATGGCATTCGAGCAGAGGGGGCCAAGAGAAGCGGATGGTTTTCTCTACTTAAAAGCGGGGTGTGTTTTCTATAAAGGACTGCTTTTCGTCTTATTTACGAATTGGCCATTTTATTTTGATGACGTCCCCATCTTTCACTTTAGATAAATTACACCGTTTTGATTTGATCTTTCTTTCTTTTTTTTTCCAAAGCAATATATTATATATATACCCAATAAAAGAGACTTTTTCATTATTATTTTTAAGTGAATTGATCTTCTCTATTATACTGAGGTCCCGTTTGTCATTAGCTTTACTTTTGGTGTTTTCGTTTTAGGCCGAAAACAAAAGCTGTTTTTTAGTTTTGGTGAAATAATAAGTGAATTGATCTTCTCTTTTATACTGAAGTACCGTTTATCATTAGCTTTACTTTTGGTGTTTTCATTTTAGGCCGAAAACAAATGCCTTTTTTTTTTTAGATTGATCATGTTTGGTATTTTCTGATTTGTTTTGCACAGTAACACGAGTAAATAAAAATATTTCAAGAAAAATAAACAAATACCAATTTAAAGTTTTTAGTGTTCTTGTACGGATTACTTCAACTTTTTAGCTAAAACATTTTTTAACAAAATTTAAAATAGATTTAAGAAGCTCAAATATATGTTAACAAACATGATTCCAAATTTCACTAAAAGCATCCTACAATAATAATATGATTTATTCTGGTTAAAAACAAAACAACAAAAAGAAAAAAATAAAAATAAATAATAATAGCATCCCAAACGGAGCCTAACTGTTCTCACAACACTACCAGCTTCTTCTTCTTTTTTTTCTTTTTTCTTTTTTTATGGGTCTCTTTTTGGATAACCACA
Organism: Cornus suecica; assembly: GCA_963922005.1. Lineage (NCBI taxonomy): Eukaryota > Viridiplantae > Streptophyta > Magnoliopsida > Cornales > Cornaceae > Cornus > Cornus suecica. The sequence continues at coordinate 74,833,211 of OY998243.1, forward strand.
GAGGCTTGCAATTAGACCTGTCAATGGATCGGATTCGGATCGGATCAATTAAATCCAAATCCAATTTGTTAATAAATCGGATTATCGGATTCGGATCCTAATCGGATTATCGGATTTTATTTTCAATCCATATCCGGTTAATATTGGATTCGGATCATAATCGGATTATTGATAAGTCTATTGATAAGGATGACAAAAACTCCCAATCCGCGATCCGAATCCGATAATTCGACAGATTTTCACTTAATTAATTCATATTCGAATTTCTTCATTATAGAATATCTGATCCGAATATTTAATTAAAAAAATACAAAAATCAATAAATACTGAAACACTAAAATTATTCACACTTTTAATAATTGTATTTATGATCAATCATTATTAATAAATAATAAAATAATTAACAACTAACATTTATATACATGTACAATATTAAATATATACACATATATATAAATATATATATGTATATTTTATCGGATCGGATTATTATCGGATCGGATTAGGCTAATCCAAATCCAATTTGTTAAGGAATTGGATTATCGGATTCGGATCATATTCGGGTTATCGGATTTTTTTTACAATCCAAATCCGACTAATCGGATCGGATTCGGATCAAAATCCAATCCATTGACAGGTCTACTTGCAATGCATCAGCTTAATAGCTCACAGTTGTCTAGGCCCAAAGAAAATCACACCCCATTTGCCAAGACCCAAAGAAAAGCAGCCCAAAGTTGTCCAGCTCCAGCAGTGATCATCAAGATGTACTGCATTGTAGTAATCTGCACTGGTGTGGTATATATATTGCTGAACAAGGCAAATATATATATATATATATATATATTATACATATAAATTTCAAATTTCTTCGTTTACCTTATCTGAGACACACAGATCAATTTAACGAGTAACTTGAATAATTTTGAGATCCCATTTCTTTCAATCAGTCACTTGTGACATGTTTCAAAACCTAGTTTGGCTCTACACCATTAAGCTTCAGTCATAATATATTGTGCCACAAAATAGATGAAGACAATTCCATAGAAGGTGCCACAAAGCACCAAAGGGGATTTAAATTCAATTCTCTGCATGCATGCATGGTTTCAAACACAAAATGCCCCTCAGAGCCAATCAGTGATGACTATCATAAAAACAATTGAAGAGAAAAGATTCCCTTTCTAAATTCATAATGGGATCTGATTGGATCTTTCCCACTCAATGAGCAGTTTGGTAATATGAAAATTATTAGATACAAAAGATTAGATGGTGAGAGTAATGTGACAAAGGAGTGAAAAATATGTAGATCAATTCATATATATGATCCCAAAACAGTCAAATCCTTGTGTTATAGATTAATATAAAGTTCAGCATTTGTGTTGTATTTGAATTAAATCAGACATTGATAAAGTTGCAGCGAAAGCATTTCCATAAAAAATTAAGAACAAAAAATTGATCTCTACAGATGATCTCAAAGCAGTCGAATTCTTGTAGTGATTTGAGTTGTATATCAGTTAATGTAAATTCCAGGGGCATATTAAACACTAGTCACGAAAAGGTGAATGCTGAAGTGCGATATGTATTTGAGGTAATATGCAACAGATACGGGTCCAATAAATCTCAATGAAGTTATCTATCAGCTATGCCAATGCGGCAGCATTCTAGTCTTAAGTGAAGAAATTAACGACACGACTGAGATGCAGTAAGAAACAAGTATTGAAATCCGGGTACCTTTGAGATTTTCATAAGAAACGGTTTGGTAAGAGTAGCATGAAAGATAACAGAGGACTAGAAAGTAGAAAGTTTCGAGAAAGAAAATTGATCCAACAGCCCCCTTTCACCCATGCTGTTTTAGAAGATTCCATATAAAAACAAAATTTTAATTTCAAACACAAGAAACAATGGCTACTTACCGAAAAACACATGGTTAGTATAGACTTATTGAAGAATGGAGAACAAAAGTTCTCTTGTCAGTCCCACCCAATTGTGAAATGATAAAAATACATGTGTTGTGCGTGTGTTTGGGTGGGTGGGTGAGAGAATAAGGAAATATTTAGTGGCAAAAAGGAGCGTATCATGTGATAGACCTAACAAAGTAAAACATAAATCAACTATCCAAAGGCAGCCACAGGTTAGAAATCACATAATCTTTCATTTGTTATCCATGAGAAATCTTTATAGTTCAAAGGGATGTCCGCAAAACCCCATACAGCAGTTGATCCACCAGACATTTGAAAAGAATATCGTAATTGCTAATGGCAACCACGGTTGGAAAATCTATCCCTTTCTCTAAAGATGAGCAGATAGTGGATCAAACTATTATCATTTAATTCTAAACAGACGGGCTGAGTTTGGAGGCTTAACTTACAGGCTTCATCATACCAAACTTCCAGTATTTGGTACAAAAGAATGCCAGGCCTAGAAAGCTGCAAGCCTGTCACAGTAACAAGATTCATATTAGTAACACGTTGTACTGAAGGCAAGTGGAAATCAGAGACGCTAATAAAACTGCAACCGGACTTAGCTCATATGCAACTAATCCTAGTAACGTGGATAAACTCAACAACCTTGATTGAGTAACAAAAAGAAGCAAAGAAAGTTTTTCCATTGTAAAGCATCGAAACTCTGATTCCTTAAAACTTGATTTACTACTTTAAGCTACGTAAAAGGCTAAAGTAATAAAAAGGAAACATGATTCTGAAGTAAAGGTAATCTTGAACCCTAAAATAAAGTACAGTGCAATGCTATAAACTTCATCTTACAATGCAACTTCGGAAGAACTCTGATACTGTAATGGAGTTCAGCAGGTATATGCGGAAAGAAACAAGGGGTTGATGCGGGCAGATTCCTCATTGGACCTTCCGATTAAAATCTAGTATGGTTTAGATGTGCCGGTAAATGCACTTTACGTTAGTTCTTATGTATTAGGGGGTAAGTTAACTATACTTAGACTTAGTATACAACTGGCTCGCGTATTCACGGATGATTGAAATGGGTTTACTAAGATGATAGGTTTTGTGTAATTTTCCTGTCACCACTGTTGTCATTTAATTAAGGTTGGATTGGGTGGAACACAAGCGTAAAACCTAGCTTGCATGATCCCATTCCCCATCCCATATGCACAGGTGATTAAACGTTTCCAACCAACACCTAGCTCATCACAAGTCATCTTATCCAAAGATCAGGTTACTTATCTCATACATGATCTGCACCAAGTATCCAATCTCCATTTTAAGAGTACTTAAAAAAACATTGATAGGTAGAAATGATTTATAATGTAGATGTCTTAAATTAATGAGAAACCAAAAAAATGATGATGGAAATAGTATGTCTATATGAAGTTGTAGTTGTACTACTATGGATGTCTCGGGTTACCTTCTCCTGCTCAAGTTTATAATCACTATTGCAGATTGTTTAGTCCATAACAATGATCTTGACAACTCACACTCTAACGACCTCAACGTTAACTGCTTACCTGAATCAAGTTGCTTCCCAAGCTGCCTTTCAGGTAAGCAGGGTGAAGCAGTAACCTCTAAAGATGGGTTGAAAAAATAGAAATCTTCACCAAGTCCTTGAAATTCATGCTCCTTGGCAAACGATCATTTCATACAAGTTAGCTTGCAACAATCCCTAACCCAAGTATACATTGAAATCAGAAGAGCATAAATTGATATCCTTGGATAGCTTCACAGATGAAAGATCTTCTCAATCCTTAAGAACATTGAATTGGTATGGGTGATTGAAATCTCAATCTTCCCCAATAAGAAACCCATTAACTGTTCCATTCACCTCAATTGAGCTACAGCCAGCAGAATTCCTCAACCCCTTGGCTTTCATTTCTTCACGTAGCCTCATGACCCCATCCCACCTCGAATCTTCGGCGTACATGTTTGACAGCATCACTCTAGCCCATGAATCAGAAGGATCAAGTTCAAGCAGCCTTCTTGCTGCAACCTCACCAAGTTCTATATTTTTGTGGACGCGGCAGGCACTAAGCAGAGCTTTCCATATAACGTCGTTGGCTTCCATGGGCATTTCGAGTATAAGTTCATATGCTTCTGTTAGACGACCCATTCGACCTAAAAGATCGATCATGCATCCATAATGTTCAACCGTGGGTTTCAGATTGTAGTTCTTCTCCATTGACCGGAAATGGAACCACCCTTGATCTAACAATCCAGTATGAGCACAAGCATTGAGGACCCCAGTGAATGTGACTTCATCAGGTTGAAGCATGGCTTCTTGCATCTTAGAGAAGTAGTTTAGCGCCTTCTTTCCTTGTCCATGCGTTGCTAGACCACAGATAATCGATGTCCACAAAAAGATATCTCTCCTTGGAGACTTGACAAATATTTGAACAGCCTTCTCAATGTTGCCACACTTTGAGTACATGTCAATGAGGCTGGAGTCCAATTCCCAATCTAAATTCAAGTTACTTTTCTCTATATAAGCATCTATTTTTGTCCCCGTGTCCAGAGCTCCAACACTAGCACAGGCAGACAGAACACTTGACAAAGTTGCTACATTCGGTTTCACACCGACAAATTCCATCTCCCGGAACAACACTAATGCCTCCTCATATTCACCAGCACGAGATAATCCTCCAATAATCGTGTTCCAAGACACCAAATCTCTCTCCGGCATTGACTTATATAAAAATTTCGCAAGCTCCAAATTATTGTGCTCGAAGCTTTTATGAAGCATAGCATTCCAAATCACAATATTTTTATCTGGGACATCCAAAAACAGCTGGTGGGCAAGATCAAAATTCCCACAATCTCCATATGTACCCAAAAGACTGCTATACACAAAAGGGTCAATACACATTCCAGTTTTAATAACAAAACTATGAATCAACTTTGCAACACCCAGGTCCCCAAACAGACCACAAGCAGATATAACAATAGCCATTGCCACCGGGTCAGGCATCAAATCAACTTCCCTCATCTTCCGAAACAATACAAGCGCATCCCCAGGAAGTTCCACACAAACATAGCCCCGAATCATAGCAGTCCACAACACCAATCCTGGTTGAGGCATTTCATCAAACACTTGTCGCCCATTACCAATACTTCCACAATCCACATAAAACCGAAGCAAAGCACCTGAAACAAACTCACTGCACCCAAACCCAGTTCGTATAACATTCGCATGCACTTGTTGGCCTTCTCGGAGGTCTCGTAATGCCTTGATCAGGTACATGAAAGTGTGGCTATTGGGTCCCAAACCAACCACAAGCAATTGACTGTAGATTGAAAGAGGTGGGTGTGCTGAACTTGTGGTGGTGGTGTTTGCGAGTTTCTTGATGATGGTGTTCCATGCGAAGAGATCAGGACGAGAGATGCATGAGAAAATTGAAGAAGCGTAATGGGGGTCTAGGAGTGCCGGAGAGGAGAGTAATTGGGTGGCGGCAAATAGGTGGTGGATGACGCCGGTGACAATCATGTAAGCATGAATTTGGCGGAGCTTGCGGTGGTTTGTGGTGGTTCGAAGTACGGTTGTGAGGGTTGGGCTGAGCTGTTGGGGTGTGCGGGAAAGCAAATTGAGACGTGGCATGCATGTTCTTGCAATCTATTTGGAAGAAATTAGTGCTTGTTCTTGTCTATATATATATACCAAAGTTGGTTTAAGGGCAATTGGTTGTTCGGCTACTGCGGGTGCGCGAGAGTTCGGCTTCCAAGTTAGTACACCATGTATATAGTAGCTAATACTTGAAAGTTAGCTCTGTGTCGCGCAGTGTACAACAGAAGTGGCGCCAATGTTCAAAGAATCATCCCTTTAACAGGTGAGGGGTTCTTCTTGGAGGCTACCCTAAAATTTTAGATTTTTGCAATTATGCACACTGAATTTTTGAAAAAATATCCTAAAAAACCCTTCACAAAATTTTTAATATGATAATTATACCCCACCCACCAAAAATTCTACGTCGTTACTGGTTGTGTGTGGAAAAATTTTAAAAATTTCCTTATCTTTCAAAAATAAAAAATGTTCAAAGAAAATTTTGGATTTCTTCACAATGAGGTGGAGACATATCCAAAATTCTATAAAATTGGGTAGAGAAATGGTTTTAGCTGATAGTCGTCTATATAGTGTAATAACTGATGGGCAAAGACTAGTAGTCCAAAATTTTATAAAATTTTGCGGAGAAATGGTTTTAGTTGATAGTCGTCTATGTAGAGATGAGATGATTACTATGTATTGCAAGTATCTTACGCTGCTTAGGGAGGTGAATAACAAACTACATCAACTCACTTTTATTCATGAGAATATTAAATTATTCAATTTAGATATTAATATTTTAATTTTTTTATTATGTTCTCATATAAATTTTAGAAAATTACATCTCTATAAATGGAAATTGCATTGTAACAATTTCTTATTTTAAATATTCTCTAAGAAAGAGACGGTTTCAGTTGAAATAAATGAAGTGCGGTTTCAGTTGAAATAAAATGAAGTGCTTTAAGATTATAATTAGTTCAATATAATGTGATATATAGTGATTTAAAATTTTCTTTTAGTTTATAAATAAAAAAATTATTTAATAAATCCGTGAAACAATAATTTTAATTAAAATACATCAAAATTATAAAATTTGTTTAATTTTTTTCAATTAAACCTTTTGAAGGAGATTAAAAATTCGAGTATAAATATATATATCTTAGAGAGAGATTATCATATAAAGAATGATATGGCATAAATCAGAAATGACTTTCAACTGATAGAGTGAGTAAGACCAGAGAAAGAGAGATAGAAAGAGAAAATGAAGAGGGAGAGAGAGAAAGAGTAAAAGTGAACAGGAGGGAATTGGACCCTTAGACCAGTGTAGTTCAAAGCCCAGCACTATGGACCTCTACTGCTATTTATAGAGATTTTGAGTGTCCCTTCACTTGTTCACTTAGGTTGCGACTAAAGAAGGGGAAAGTCGCAATGCAAGTGTCTGGACGAACTTTAATCTCAATCCTCCAAACCTCTTCCATTTTATTTTCTCGACTTAATTAAATTACGACGCCACCTAGTGACATCAAAACGCTCAAATCATGACACAACATACGTTTATGTCAATGACCTACAAAATTTTCAAATTCTTTGAATTTATATTTTCAAGTGGAGAAATGATGTTCACGATGCATTACTTATTTGTTGGAATTATAAGATTTGAAGTGACGTTAATGCACGATATTTTGCTTGATTTGTGGTCATTATTAGGCCTTATTGTATGGCTCGTTAAAACTTAAAACATACAAAACCGCCACAGAGATACTTTCCATTTCAGCTAAAATTTTAAAATTATTTTCGTGAAGTATAAAACACTAGGACGGTGACAAACATGTTTTGGCTACACTTCCGTACTAGACCTACAACATCAACAGAAGTACCAGACAAACAGAAACTAATAAGTATATTGTTAAAAGGCCAAAATCATTTCAGTTTGCTACTTATTAGTCAATATCAAGTCAAACCTATGAAACAAATGACCGTGAGAATAAATTTGCATGCTAAACCCTAAAGCCGAAGCAAAACACCAGAAACAAACTCCCTACGCCCAAACCCATTTCTTATTAGTGCTTAGCTCGTCTATATATATATATATATTCTCATGACCGCCATTTTTTATGTAAATATTTGAGAAGTGTTAATCATACCTAACAACGTAAGCTTTTTGGCCTGCTCCCAAAATACTCTCTAGGCCTATCAAATTGGTGCAAGGACACAATTATAAGATAAATTACACCGATTTCCCCTTCTACTCGGTATAATAAGACATAAATCGCATTACTATTATAACCTTGAATTTATTTATTTTTCAAGAAAAGAGTAAAAAAAATAGGTCCTACAAGGACACAATTGGAGTAGTAAAATTATTAAACTGATTGCATCATCACAAAATCATCGTTAGGTAATCCTTCTCTCTGAGCTAGACAATGAATAGGGAAGGACACAGTCACAGCGAACTTCACAAGCCTGTAAAAACTATAATATAGAACCTCTTTTTGCTTCATGGATACACTATGTTACAAAGCCTAGTGAAAATATGTTACAGTGATCCCATACAGGCTGTGCTCTTCAATAAATATACAAGTTCATTAATGTTGAATTTTGGTACCAGATTGGAGACCTGACTGAACTTTACCTGAGAAAAAGGTTTCCAGCCTGCACATCATTAACAACTCCCATCAGAATTAGTAAATTACATGTTAAACCTATTCTTCCAATTAAAAAGGCTATTATGACAGACCTAGTTGCACATTTATAATAAATGGTTTCGGGGGAGTTGTAGGTGCGTGCATTAGCAAACATCCTCCCGACATCTGCCACAAACATATCAAAAGTCACATAATATTGCTCCGACTCTACTCGTTTTGACATTGTTTTCAAATCTGCAATACACCAAAAACAGATAAATATGTAAATAAAATAATTCAATATCTCTAGATGCTAACCACTTACAAGTTCATATGCATATAATATGTAATCAGAGGCAGATGGCAAGAATGTTCGAACTTGGTTGAGCATTATCCAATTTCTGGGGTTGAAATTCTACCGCTCAGATGCCCGGTAGCTAGACATGACCTGAGCTGGCAAGTAACATAGGGAACAACTCTGTTCAAATTTATTGTTTTTCTTAATCAATGTCACGGATGGTTAAAGAATTAGTAGATCTCTTAAACGTATATTGAGGTAGTTCAGTTACAAGTTTCTTCACAAGATTGTTTTCAGTAACATACTTAAAATTCCTTTGCAAATATTTCACCAAATCAATACCATAGTAAGCAAAGTGGAATTATTTTATAATTCTGAACCTCCACCAACTCTTTGATTTTCTCATTTATGGATGACAATATTCATGAATACACTGCTTGAGCTGCTGAATTTTTAACATAACTTTGAATATCAAAACCTTAATTTCGGTTTTTTTGCCATTAGGATTCGAAAGACTGTTAATTTCAAATAAATATCCTAGCAAATTTAGCTTGTGGAAAAAGAAAGTAAAAAAGAATAATTAAAAAAAAAAGAATAGAAGAAAAGAAAATGCATCCAAGTGATTATAAACTATAATCCAACTGCTCTAACATTAAATCCATAAATCCAAAGAAGAAAAACAATGAGTAGCTGAAAAACATTAATATCAAATTTCTTACCCATGGGATCTTTAATGATGTCATAGTAGTCGGGCACATCTCGTGCATCCACTGGTTCCTTGAATGGCCAAGCATCAGGATGGTCATGCATTACCTGCGGAAAAGAAAACTATCAGCTAAGGCATAGAAATGACAAATTACAAAAATCCAGAGCAAAAAGGGATATAACAGTGGTTCTGAGGGGGTATGTGAGAGAGATGGAGAGAGAAAGAGCAGAGAGGAAGAAAACGCCCTAGAGCAGAACAAAATCAAAAGGAAAATGTTTTTATAGCGTTGCAGATTACACGACTTCTATGGGAATGTGGTTCTCATCATTGAGCCACATCTGCATGAAGAGGATCTAAGCTGACTGCTAAAGAATCCAACAGAGTGCATAAATGCAAGATTCGAAGAGAGGAAATGAATTTTAAGCTTGCCTTTAAAAGAGAGCGCATGAATGCAGCCAGAGATTTTGGATTTGAGAAGATGTCCACAGAAGCACTTGCTATCTTAAACCGTGAATGGCCATATTGATCAGGAGTCCACCCAGCCTCCCCTATTATCAAAGTTACAACTACTTAATGCAGCATTCTAAACCACTACATGAAACACAAACTCAGGTTGCATGAGCATAATAATAAAAAAATGAATGCAGTAAACAAACAAGCAAGAACATAGAGACTCAAACATTTGAATGCCTCTCACAAAATATGAAGTAACACAAACCCACTAATGGCGCTTAGTTAAGCTATGATCTTACAAGTAACAGAAGTAAACCTCTACTGTATAAGCACACTAACATATACCATGGACATGATAATATCAACAGCTCATCTTCCCCTAAGTGATGAGGGGTACTTGAGGAACTAGAAGGCAATTCCACCATATAGTCAATTCGCTTGTGATCAGTAAACGGTAAATGCAATTGAAGGCAGGAACATAGTAGTGACATAGATTCTAGACAACAAATATTAGCTTTTTCACTTGGCAAGATAAACATAAGACATACCCTATACCCTTGCCACTCAATCAAGGAGGGTGACAAATAATTCAGTTCTTGTTTCGAAATTCAGGAAAAGAATAACAGATTGAAACATGACAAGTTGAAGAGAGTGGAGGGACCTTACTCAAGCCAGGTATATTTTCAACTTTGATGATCTTTTTTGGAACACCAGCTTCATTCTAAATAAAGAAGCTCTTCATCAGGCCAGATTCAAAACAGACATTATTTGCATAAAACTGGATCATATGTATTTTATATATATAAAAAAAATGTGATTTCTAACACAAAAAATATAACATATTGTCTATAACCAATAACAGTAATTTCTCAAAGCTAACTTTCAAAAAAGAAGATAAATTCAGTCATAGTGTGAGAGATGTCTGATCTGTATGCTTCACTAGCCATATAGTCAACATGATATGTTTGTGAGTTGGTTTTGATAAATGCTCAAAATCTTCACAGAGAGAAAATTATTTGACAAGATTAATATCATTCCAAGGATTCAATTTACAATTCCCCAACAAACCTGCACTAAAGCAACCCCCAGAATACAACCAGACAAAAACCCAAAAAAAAAAAAAAAATTAGTAAAATGCAGTTGTGTTAAATAATGACTCATATAAGGATTTAAATCTCTACAGCTGGCATCAGTTGGGTGCCTTTTCTTTTATAAAATACTTACTTATCAAAAAAAAAAAAAAACTCTACAGCTGGCATCATTTTCTTCCCTCATCATATCCTCCTTGCCTTTTCCAAAAAGAATAGGGTTGACCTTTTTCTTTCTATGGTAGAGGTGCTATGCACTCGGGTGAAAATTCAAGTTCCATAAAGAACCAATTAATTAAGAGTTGTGATTTAGGGTTCAGGTTTAATCTAATTCAGGTATCCTACTTGAGCACAATTCAACGTTTTCATGAAATGTTCAGAAATTTTAGGTGAAAATGTTAATACGTAATTCGAAAGAAAGTAAGGCATGTTTCAAATAAGATTTTTGTAAAGGGATGCTACATATTGAACCTTGCACCCATGAAATTCAGAACTGCAGTGTATTAGAAGTAATCTAATTCAAATTAACAATGGAATCAATAATCTTAATGGTGCCAAACAGGCTTATAATTAAAATGGAAGGAAAGCTGGTAACCTTTTCCTTTCAAAATAATCGTCATGTTAAACAAAGCCACAATTGCAAGGTGACTGAAAAATATTGATGTCATTTGAGCAGACTGTTGGAAAGAGGGGAATTCATTCTCACATAGAACAACCACAATATGTTGTTCGATTCTCAATATGCAGTAGGGGTTGAATGTGACTCAATCCCCAACTCTCTTACTCTTTCACAGTAAATCAACCAGTTATGAAAACATTGCATAGAATTAACCATCAGAAGAGCACAAGAGCCTTCAGATTGTGAATCAATGATTAAGCTGCATACCTTCTGAAAATCAATTCCAGGGTAGATAATGTGACAATTTGAGAGCTCCCTTATCTTTTCATCAATTGCCTGTCATGATAAATAAAAATAAAAAAAATAAAATAAAAATAGGTGTAAGAAATTGAAAAATTAGAAAGCAAAAGAAAGCCATCTTGCACTGAATAAGTAACACATTCCCGTTGAATCATGTATAATATGTAACTGTTCTTTGGTTTCACTTGTGATACTTCAACCATTTAAAACAAATACATACAGTCAACTTCTCATAAAACTTAACCCGCTCAAATCACTGTCTACAAAATCACGTTGCACGAACAAAATTTCGTCTCACCTGCCTCTGTCGCCGAATCATAGTTGACAAATCAGTGTATGGAAGCTTTGGATCAATTTTGCATTCCATAAGGATGCCTCCATCATAATCTTTAATATATCTGAAAGAGAAATAAATCTTTACTTAATTGTCCAAATGTACTCCTAGACATCAGCTTAGTAAGATTGTAAGAATTTGGATTGACAAGTGTAAGGAAAAAGTTTCAAGTTTCCGTTCTCTCCATTTTATATTTTTTTGGGTCCTGAGAGCACCCATTCTTTAAGAAATTCTGCCAAAAATTAGATTGATCTAATCTTCTCTCCCACCATCCCACTTAGGTGTAACATACACTGGTTAATGCATTTTCAAAAACGAAAAAAATTACAGAAGTACACCAAATTGAGACTCCTAAAAAAAATGAAACACAAAAAAGACTAAAAGCTACAAGTTTATAAAAGACTTTGCTATGAAGATCTGTAATCTAACTTCAAATTACTATAATAATACATATTTTAAAAAGAAACGTAAATGAGGCTAAAGTACACATACCCATGCCACCGTTCTTTCTCCAAGTTAATTTCTTTTGTAAAGCCCTGCAAATTGATCTAAAAAATTATTTCTGGTATTGAAGATGAATTACGAAATCATCCATCCATGAAATGTATGTTTTAGAAATTTCTACCAGAAAAAAATCTAGCAATAAATAGTGCAAGATTAAAAAAAAAAAAAAAAACTAAACTAAAAAGAGTATCATACATTTCCCAACAGCTGACTGGAAATACAGTGGGAAGGCAATATTTGGGATCGTCAGTATAAGCATTCTGGTGTTTCTTTTATCATAAAGTGCATCAGAAAAGGCATGCCTGAGGAATAGTGTTACATGGAAAACCTTTAGTCACCTGTTAGAACTCTGAGGAGGATGCCTACTTGGATTATTGTAGCTGATGGGATCATGAAAGGACATGGTGGTTATGACAGTCTTTTATACACTCCAATCCTGGATGAGATATCATGCAGGTTTTCTACTCCAAAAATGACCCAAAAAAATGACAAACAAGTTTAAAAGTCAAGAACTGCTCACTGAGACAATGGCTAAAATTTTCTTATTAAAGGGCTAGATTATCAATCTTCTATGATCTTTACAACTGTTTTAACACCCCCATCCACCCTAACATAGAAGGAAAGCTAAAAGATAAAGAAAAAAACTGAGTTGAGTTGCAATTTTACTTTTTAGTCCCAAGATAATTTAGAGAATAATTTTTACTGCAAATAGTCTTACCAACTTTCTCATAAACCATTAAGTTTACCCCTCCACAATTTTTTTTTTTTTTTGAGAGGACCCCTCCACAAATTAATACTTAATTGAAGAGCCAAATCACAGTATACAATTCCAACCAGGCTGTAGAAAGGAAGAAATAAATTCAACCTGCTTTATAAAATAACCGACAGCGTTATTGTCAGCATATGTTAAAAAATGAGTCAACCCATCAACATCACGCGCATGCTGCTTTAAGTGATTCATCAGTCTGGTGCCATAACCTTTTACTTGTTCATCTGCTGTGATTGCACAAAAAGCAATCTCCCCAAACTTTTGGCTAAAAATTGGATTAAAACATATTATCAGTGGGATAAAAACATAACAAGTAAAAAGGATGGATTACTCGAAACTGAATCCGAGTGTTAAGCAACAACAGAAAAACACAAACACGGTGTGACACAGAAGTCATGCATATCTTACGTAACATAAGGGCGGTACGTTATTCCACCAACAACCTGATTACGTCTTATAACCATTACAGATTTATGGGTCCTGCGTCAAATACAAAGTAAAAAGCAGATAAGAATACAGCATGTTAAATGCCACTAGACAACACGAGAATGAAAGGGTATATATATTGTTGCAGAAAAGATTAATTTCCTAGCCTGCTGATAAGATAAATCTGAAAGGAAGTTAACTTCAAGTCCAACTAATGCCGAGATAAATATGATATCGGATCCAATATGTTGCATAATGTGGAAGATTAAACCCATATATCAATTAAAATTGTGCAAATTTTAGTACCTAAATTATTATCCCTTCATAAGCAAAATGTGTTCGGTAGTAGTATAACACATGGAAGTTGAACATAAGCTCAGCAAAACACATGCGAAATACATATTTAATAACTCCATGCCACAAGCTCCTATGGAGGGACAAAAGGGCATAGGACCAAGGAATGTGTTTTGCCAATGTAAATGAACAAGCACTGCACATGAGGATTCCAAAATTTTAATTTTTTGATAAGTAAGATGTTTATAAAAAGTGCTCAAAAGGGGAGTGGATCCCACAACATACAAGCACCCCACGAGGATTCCACAAATTTAAGCAACTGAGTTTCCAATTTTATTTTTTAAATAATAGTAGCACTCATGATAATAACAATAAGAATAATAACAGCAGCAGCGGCACCACCAACAATAATTATGATAAATTAAGAAAAAAAATCAGGTGTCCAACCAATGCTTTTCCCAGAAGTGGCATCTCCTACCACCCAGAAAGTTCAGGGTTCAAGTAAACAGGCATGTAAGCCAGTGAGTTTCACAATTTTTTGTTTAATAATAGTAAAATATATCAGGTGTCAAACCAAGGCTTCGGCACAAGTAGTAGCGCGGTTTCTCCCTTCCCACATGGGAAATTCAGGATTCAAGTCACCATCGGGGCAACAATGGGTGTGTGAGTATCTCACCTATCAAAAAAATAAATTAACAAAAATAGGTGTCTGAATAGAGGTTATTAGATAGTTTAATGTGATTGTTATTTCTTTTCAAAAATCTGAGCTATTCTTTTCCTTTTTTTCTCTAGTGGCACTGTTTGGTCAGGTCAAGAGTTTGATACTTTGATTCCTGAACCAAAAAGATTCATTTCAAACTAAAACAAAGTTGTAGAACATTACATAGGTGAACTATAAATTTAAAAGGTCTTCATGAAACATACCCGTCCATGACAAGACGAACGATGTATTCCTTAGGCATATTAGGTAGCTGTTTGGCAAATATATTCTTCAATCCTATCAACCTGAGAAACCAAAAAATTGAATAAAGCATGATTCACTGTATTACTATCCTCATGAAAGACCAAAATGTAGTGCCATTCCAAATATTGTTATCGGCTAAACAAAAGGTAGAAATGCACAAATAAAATCTGAGAATCTGATACAAAAGTATATAAAACAAAACATTCAAGGAAAGAGAAGATACCAAATCATATGCTCATCGATACCATCATTTGATACGCATGCAAACTTGAGTCTTCCTGCTTCCTCCTAATAAATTCCAAAATTGTCCTTGATCAACTCCATGAATATAAATTAATAGGATCTGATGAAACTTTTGCAACATAAGACATAAGGTTCATCACTTGCTTCATAGAGAATGCTTTAGATCTCTTTTACATGCCAAGACTGTATAACCCCATCCCAGTAGTTAAAAGCAAACAACCTGCTTTTGTCAAATAGCTAATAAACTTAGAAGACGCGTGACAAATGCATGCATAGAGTAGTAGAAGCCAAAAGGCACAATTGGTACTGTTTTTCTCACTTAACACAGTAATTCATCGCTGACAACGTCATAAAGATATCCCAAACGTTGTCTCACAAGGAACACTATTGAGATTTTGATGCTCCTAACCAGAACATGTGACTGACCACAATAACACCATAAAATTCCACAATTTTTGCAAGAATATTCCCAAGATCTTCACCTAAACAATCTGCAAGATTCACATTCCCCACTATTTAAGATAAGTCCAATTTAACAACCCCCCCTCCCTTTTGCTTGAATGAGATATAAAACACCTTTTTTTCATAAGTTTGAACAATATATAAAACACGTCTTTAGAGGAATCAAGGAGTAGATAAATCCAAAACAACCTATTGACACCATAAATCAGCAATATAGCTACCCACATTTTTGTCTATTGGTTTATAACTCATTTGCGACATCTCAATCAATAGCAAAATCTCAGCATATTCTGCACAATTCCACATGAATTAAATCATTCCTGGCTCTAACCAGCCGTCGTCTTCTGACAAAAAACTTCATCACATCTGTTACATTCGCTCATACATCCACAATATTTCGTGAATTAAATCTGGAACCTAAAATAAAAAGTTGTTTGCAATAAAATAAAATAAAAATTAGCAATGATTTGAAGCAAATCGACACAGGAAACCTATTGTAAATTTAGTTTTCCATTTACTGACTACTTCCAAGAGTTCGATAGAAGAAATAATTAACAAGTGGCACAATTGCCATTAAATAAGCCACACTAACAACAACTTGGACATTTTTTTTACTTGCTTTTTTTTTTTTTATGGATCATTCATGCCTATATACCTTGTAGGAAACACTAACATTGGTGCAGACATGTGAAATTTCTTATCACATAAGTTAGAGAGTTCGCCAGAAAGGAATAAGGGAGAAGAAAATAAAAAGGACAAAGAACAAAATCTAAAATAAATGAAATGACTCCATATCTCATGAGTGCACATACTGTATACATACACATAAACATAATATATATATACCTAGCAGTCCTGAAAGAAGAAACACTAAATCAGCAATTAAACACAATTCCTAAATCATGCTTAGTTTATAAAAGATGAGAGAATGGGTAATAAGAAGCGAAGTTACGTGGACTCTTCTAAAGTAGGTGAAATATTCATGTCCAACACATATTAGTCACGGACGACGGACATGGCGATGGGATATGTGTCCGACACTTTTGGTAGGACATTTACCTAAATTAAAATCCAAATGACTCCATGTTGCTATCTTATACTTCGCATCGGCAAAATGTCTAGTTTTAACACTATATTTGATAAAACTATTATTGGACACTTGAGAATAAAATAAAAATATTAAATAAAATAAATATTTAGCCGTGTCCATGTGTCCTTCAGTTGGATATTTGACACGTCCAACACCAATATACATACCCATATCCGACGTTCATACCCGAGTCCATGTAACATAAGTAAGAAGATCTTTATTTACAATGTTAGGTCCCCTACTTTCCAAGTGGAAGGTTAACAATTCACTCCCCCATAAGGGACCGGCACTTGCGTTCTCATGCCCGGAACCCTCACGATTGATTGGGAGAAAGAGCGAAAGCGAGAAAGATGGATTGTTATCCATCGGAAATCGATAGGAATTCCCCCGGGATTGCTTTCTAATGCGCAACTCCTTCGCGTAACACCAACAACTATAGCCCAAAATCTCATCATGTCGCATGGCCACGAACGGCTCTAGAGTGTGTTTTTGACTTAACAAAAAAGAATTATGGTTTCTCACAATTTCAAAGAAGGCCAATGTTGTACTTCATACGAAAATTGACTATTGGAAATTTTAGGCACTGAATTTTGAAGTGCTGAAGTTTTGAAGTGACAAGTAAAAACTAAATATTAATCTAAATTTTATTGGCCAAGACTTCAGTGTTAGTGATATCCCTGTTACTGTTTGCGATGTTATATAGATTGTGTTATCAAACACAATTAAATAATTCGTTCAGAATAAATGAAAAAAAATATTACTGGATTGATTAATCAAATGGTGCTGAATTGAGTTACAAAATAGCACTCAACTATGTACTATCCTAGTAGAAAAAAAATTCTTCCCTCTAAGCCAAGAAAACTTCAATGCACACAAATGATATCAAAAACCAAAACACAACAATCTGTAACCAATATACTAAAAGTATTAGAAAATTGAAACATAGCAACTGACCTCTCTCTTCAAACTCTCTTCTCTAGCACTATAAGCCCCACTAGTCTGTATATTATCTGTAAATATATTCTTCACAGCATCTTCCTTCACCCCGATCCCCGGGACCGAACTTGCCGGCGCCGGCGCGGCCAAACCTACGTTCCCGCCATCTTTCCCAACCTCCGCCGGCTCAATTTTGACGGAGCTTTCAGTCTTGAGCTTGGTGTTCCTCGCGGCATTCTCCAACCGAGACGCCGTGAAGGTCCGCATGGAGTCATCGTACTCGGACTCGTCGTCGTCGACGACCTCCTCCGAGTCGTCGTCGGAGTCGAACTCGGCGCCGCGGGCGCTGATGCTCTCGAGCTCGTCGTTGGAGGTGAGCGCGCCGTCGCGGGTGTCGGAGAAGGAGGGGAAGGGTGGCGCTTGGTCGTCGGCGGCGGCGAGCTTGCGCTTGTGGACGGAGGAGGTGGCGGAGGCCGAGGCGGAGTGCGACGGCGACGGCGACTGCGAGCTCCGGGAACGAACTGGTGCCGCCAAATGGGATGAGTGAGTGTCCATCGCTCTTGATCTCTAGGGTTTCTTCGAGATCTAGAAATGTTTTCAAGAATTAGGTTTGATTCTAAGGACGATTTGATATCTAGGGTTTATTCGAGATTTTCAAATATTAGGGTTTAATTACATGGATTTAGGCGCACGGTTATAAATATTCAGTGCTACCATTTTTTTTAGGCAAGGTCGGAGTTAAAAACCCAAAAAAAAATAACGAAACTGAAAAAAAAGAATTGCTTGATTGTGGTCCAATCCCAAATTTCCAATGCCAATACCCATCATTATGCAAAGTATAACAAATAAATTTATTTTTTTTGGGGGGATTTCTAATAAAATATATAACCCGTGTCAAAAGAGTTCGTGTTATATTAAATGGCTTCATCGGAATACAACATAATTAATTAATATGTGTAAACTATGTTTAACACTAACTTAATTTATTATTTAAATAGCTATGCGTATAATTGGGTAAATAATTGAATTATCTTGGGTTAAAAAATAATACACTCCACCATAATATTATATCATTAATGATAAAATTGAAAATTGCACGTTAATCAATTCAAATTAATAAAATATTAAAAAATTCAAATTGGACAACTATTGTGTGACTGATGGAGTAATATGTTTATCAGAAAATTGAACTGAATTTGACACCCAACTACACGAAACTATTTAATTTGTTTATCAAAAAATTCAATTAAAATTAGACTGAATTAAATTATTTTAATATAATTCAAGGTATGACAGATAAGAGAAACAAAAATATACATAAAAATAAATGCAAATACAATAAAATCAAACGAGTTATTTGATTACTTGAATATGACCCAAAATAGGACACAACAATTTTGATGTCATATCCTAATGGATTTTTTTACAACTTTTAACAGTATTCATATCCGCATTTTGCTCGCTTTACTGAGATAGGAGCTTGACACACTCATCAAAGGAAACATTACTGGAGAAGGTCCAACGGAAAAAGAAAAAATAAATAAATCTGTTTACAGATTTAAACGTTGGTTTTGGTTTGAAGAAATGTTTATATAGTTTATTCAATCACAAGAAAGATACATATACATCAATCAATACTACAAGAACATAATTTAAAATTTCTTCCAACTAAGTAATACTTGAAGTTTAGATGGAACAACTAGCATTTACAAAGTTACCCATATAGAAGATACAAAGACAAGCCAAAGTTGTGTAAACACATTTGTATTGACAGTATTGATCCGTTACAATGTACAGTTCAATCAGCTCGCAATAGTCAAAAAGTATACATACAAATCTATGTGTCTAGCTTGTACACTCTGTGCAAAAAAATTACCCATAAACTCTATAGAAAGATTACATACACAGATATAGAAGAACAACATGGTGGGAGAATTTCCTTTTCTTCAACGAATCGAGAGTTCCCTTATCTTGTCATCAATTGCCTACCATGACCAAAATAGTTATAAGTGAATCGAAGAACAGAGCAAATAATGTAAAACTGAAATTAGGCAGCAAAAGAAAACCGAATAAGTTTCACTTCCCAGTTTAATCATGTATAGTGCACAACTATTCTTTAGTTTCATTCATGATACTTCAACCATTTAACATCCAATTTATTCATAGTTGATATCCAACGAAAAAAAAAAAAAAAATCATCTCACCTGACTCTGTCGCCAAATCATTGTTGGCAGAATCAGTGTTTGGGAGCTTTGGGTCAAGTTTGCATTCCATAAGGGTCCTTCCATCATCATAGTGTGTAATATGTCTGAAAGAGAAATAGATCGCTCTTAATTGTCCAAATGTACTCCTAGACATCAAAACTTAGTAAGATTGTAAGATTTCCAATGGACAATAAGGCGCAAGCATTTTCAAAAGGGACAAAGATTCCAGCCACCAAATTGAGACTACTGGAAAAATGAAACACTAAAAGCTACAAGTTTATTGAAGACTTGTGCTATGAAGAATTGTAATCTAACTTCAAATCATAATAATAATACATATATTTTAGTAAGAAAAGTAACTGAGCAGGCTAAATTACATACCCCTCCCACACCTCTTTCTCCAAGGTAATTTCTGTTGTAAAGCCCTACAAATTGATATAAAAAAAAAAAATTAGTTCTGGTAGTGAAGACAAACCGTAAATCATCCCTTCATAAAAAGTATGTATTAGAAATTTTTGGTAGGAAAGAAAGCTAGCAACAAATAATGCAAAACTAAAAAGAGTACTATACTTTTCCCAGTAGCATTCTGTGGATAAATATGACTCAAGAGCTGAGATCCATGCATGCCTATGATGCAAGCAATGATGAAATGAGTATAGATGATGTATAGGATGACCATTAAAGAAGCTTCCATACCAGCTCTCCACAGCCACCTCTCCTCCATGCATGCACCAAGCTGATCAAGAAGAAGAAAAATGATACACGCATGTCTTATTGTCAACAAAAGCTGTAAAGAATTGTTGTGATCATTTTGAGTTTCTTATTCTCAAACCCTATGTATATGTGACAGATACATGTTGTATATGGTGTGGTTGATAAGCTCCAATTCTGTAAGAGTATTGGAAGAGGTGGAGAGAAAAGAAATCCCTATATATATTTGAGCTACCCCTCCGTGGACGTACCCAATTTTGGGAACCACGTAAATATCCTTGTGTCTTTGTGTGTGTTTGATTTGAATTAGGTCCAACAATTGGTATCAGAGCTATTTTTACGAAAACAGAGCCGCTTCTTTCGACTCTATTTCGAAGTCAACCAAGCATTAAACTCACAAACTACACATACTGGAGGCTTGCCCATCACTCGTAGAAGCCATTCCCGTTGAAAACAGGCCAAGAACACATGCCACGCGCCCTCACGCGCCACTAGACGCTCGACACGTCAATCTTCTCGGTGTCACGCGCTCCACGCGCCTTCTTCCTCCAGAGCGCGTGAAGCCCACGTGCCTTCTCCGGCGACCCTGGTTTTTTCGGCGACATTCCGGCGACTGGTTTTTTCCCGGCAATGATGTCAGCATCCACGTGTGCCAGTAAACGTGTCACCATCCAGAAGCTGCCACGTGTACCCAATAAGGGGCTGCCACGTGTCACTTTGTCAGCTGCCACGTCATCAAATTTCTGATATTTATAGTTTTGCCCTTCTACACTGTTTTGTACATTCTGAACTCGTTTTCAGTTCGTTTTGAGTGAACGAAAGGTCGATCCTAGCTAAATCGACCGTTCCGGATTCAACGGTGGGCTCTGTTTTTCGAAATTAGTACTCTAATTTTGGGAAAACCCGGTTTTAAGTTTTATTGCTCCTAGTTGGTGAGTTAATTTCATAATTTTTTTAATATCTGTTATTTCAAGTCATGACTGAAGTACAGGATACCGAGCAATCAGAGACCAGAGATACTGGAGGGAATATTGTTGGGACGAGTGGTTCTATGAGAAGAATCATGCTGTCAAATGCAAAGTTTGAGGTAGAGAAATTCGACGGCACCAATAACTTTGGCATGTGGCAATGCGAAGTCCAGGATCTTCTATTTCGAGATGGTTCCCGGATTGCCTTGGATACTAAGCCTAAGGATATCTCAGATGAAGATTGGACATTCGTTAATCGTCAAGCTTGCGGCACAATTCGATTGTGTTTAGCGAAAGATCAGAAGTACTTTGTGATGAAAGAAAATATGGCGGTAGATCTATGGAAGAAACTGGAGGACAAATTCATGACGAAAAGTCCAAAAAATCGCCTTTATCTGAAGTCAAAGCTCTTCAGATTCCAGTACAAGAAAGGTACCCCTATGATCGAACACTCAAATAATTTCAACAAACTAATTGCAGATTTACAGAATTTAGAAGTTGAAATTCTTGATGAAGATAAAGCTTTGATTTTATTAAATTCCTTGCCTGAAAGCTATGATCATTTATCCACAACTTTAATGTGCGGAAAAGATGAGGTTAAATACATAGATGTTGCTAACGCTTTGGTAAACAATGAGTACCGGAAGAAGGATCAACATGATCACCGGGACAATACATCAGAGGCGTTGACTGTAGACAGAGGCAGGACGAATAACAGATCAAAAGGAAAGGGGAGATGGCGGTCCAAATCCAAATCACAACCAAACAGATCTGAGTCATCCAGAAGACGGCAAGAGAAGGATGAGTGTTTTCAGTGTCACCAGAAAGGGCACTGGAAAAGAGACTGTCCAAACAAGGACAAGTCACATGCCAATATTGCCAGAAAGAAGGAAGACGAAGATGAATCAGCCTTTACTGTTTCATCATCAGACACTGATCAGTCTGATAGATGGATTCTTGATTCAGGTTATTCTTATCATATGTGTCCGAACAGGAATTGGTTCTCTAGCTTCGAGGAGCTGGATGGAGGAGTTGTGCTAATGGGCAACAACAATACCTGTCAGACCAAAGGGATCGGAACAATACGTCTGAATATGCACAACGGTACAATCAGAAAACTCTCTGATGTCAGGTATATTCCAGACCTTAAGAAAAACCTCATTTCATTAGGGGTTTTAGATTCCAGTGGTTACAAGGTGACCATGGAAGGTGGAGTTCTGAAAGTAGTTCTAGGTGCATTTGTGGCAATGAGAGGTATTTTGAAGAAAAATCTGTATTACCTAGATGGGTATACAGTAACCGGAAAAGCAGTTGTGGCGAGCAGTTCAGAAAACAAGTCAGCTGATCTTACCCAACTCTGGCACATGCGTTTAGGGCATGCGGGTGAGAAGGCGTTGCAAGGCTTGGTGAAGCAAGGCAGACTAAAAGGTGCCAAAACTGGCAAACTTGATTTCTGTGAGCATTGTGTGCTAAGCAAACAGACGAGGGTCAAGTTTGGCACGGCGATTCATCGAACGAAGGCAACACTGGACTATGTTCACACAGACGTCTGGGGGTCATCCAGAATCGCTTCATTGGGAGGTAAACGTTGGTTTGTAACGTTTATTGATGATTTTTCTAGATATGTCTGGGTTTATACTATGAAGCATAAAGATGAAGTGCTAGATATCTTTCTTAAATGGAAGAAAATGATAGAGACCCAGACAGGCAGGAAACTCAAGAGGCTCAGATCAGACAACGGTGGCGAGTACAAATCAGATCCCTTCATGGAAATCTGTCAGAATAAAGGGATAATTAGACACTTCACAGTGCCTAGAACGCTACAGCAAAATGGAGTAGCAGAAAGAATGAATCACACTTTGGTGGAAAAAGTACGATGTATGCTATCTCAATCTGAGCTCAGCAAAGCATTTTGGGCAGAGGCATTGGCATACTCCACTCATATTGTCAACCGACTTCCTGCAACTGCACTAGATGGGAAAATTCCCAAGGAGGTATGGTCCGGATATCCAGTTTCTGATTATGATTCTTTTCATATATTTGGGTGTCCAACATACTTTCATGTTGTAGAATCTAAACTGGATCCTAGAGCCAAGAAAGCTCTCTTCATGGGACATAGTGAAGGAGTGAAAGGATTTCGATTGTGGTGCACAGAAACAAAGAAAATCATTTGTAGCAGAGATGTTACTTTTGATGAGTCTGTCATGCTGAGACAGACAACTCCAGCTAAAGAAGAAGTGAATCCAAATATTCAGCAGCAGGTGGAGTTTGAAAGTCACGAAGATACTGAGCCACCAGTTGATAGTTCTGAAGATGATTCTGATAGTCAGGACGAGGACTCAGTTGAGGTGGAGACTCCATCTCCAGTACAAATGATTCATAAACAGCCAGACTCTATTGCAGCCAGCAGACCCAGAAGGGTCATTCAGAAGCCAACCCGATTTATTGACATGGTGTCATTTGCACTTTCAGCAACAGAAGATGATGTCCCTGACACTTACAGAGAAGCAGTACACAGTACTGATAGTAAGAAATGGAAGGTAGCTATGGATGAAGAGATGAAGTCTCTACATCAAAATCAGACTTGGAAACTAGTTCAACTTCCAAAGGGCAAGAAGGCTATTGGCTGTAAATGGGTTTATGCTTAGAAAAAAGGTGATCCTGGCATAAACCAGATCAGATACAAAGCCAGACTAGTAGCGAAAGGCTACGCTCAAAGGGAAGGAATCAACTACAACGAGGTATTTTCGCCTGTTGTTAAACATTCCTCTATTCGGATACTTTTGGCTTTAGTAGCACAGTTTGATCTCGAGTTAGCTCAACTTGATGTCAAAACTGCATTTCTCCATGGCACTTTGAACGAAGAGATCTACATGACTCAGCCCGTTGGGTTCAAAGTTTCAGGGCGTGAGAACTGGACATGTAAATTGAGCAAATCACTGTATGGCTTGAAACAGTCCCCGAGACAATGGTACAAAAGGTTTGACTACTTTATGAAGCAACAAAAGTATACCAGAAGCCATTTTGATCATTGTGTATACCTTCGAAAACTCCCAGATGGTACATTTGTATATTTGCTCTTATATGTAGATGATATGTTGATAGCATCTAAGAGCAAGGTGGAGATCGATAGACTGAAGACTCAATTGAGCTCAGAGTTCGAGATGAAGGATCTTGGCGAAGCTAAGAAGATACTCGAGATGGAGATCAAGCGGGACAGACAGAAAGGCACATTGTGTTTAACTCAGACGAAGTATTTGAAAAAAGTGCTTCAGACATTTGCCATTGATGGCAACACCAAATCCGTAAGCACACCACTGGCCTCACACTTCAAACTGAGTGCAAAGATGTCACCAACCACAGATGATCAGAAAAGGCAAATGGAACATATTCCATATGCAAATGCAGTTGGTGCCCTTATGTATGCAATGGTATGTACCAGACCCGACATTTCACATGCTATAAGTATGGTGAGTCGATACATGCACAATCCTGGTAAAGGCCATTGGCAAGCAGTGAAGTGGATTCTACGGTACATTCATGGTACTGTGGATATTGGGTTAAAGTTTGAGAGAGAGAAGACAGTGGGTAAGCATCTAGTTGGATATGTTGATTCCGACTATGCTGGAGATCTTGATAAAAGAAGATCTACTACCGGTTATGTATTCACTATGGCAGGCGGACCAGTATGCTGGAGGTCAACATTACAGTCAACGGTGGCTTTATCTACTACAGAGGCAGAATATATGGCTGTAACCGAAGCTTTCAAGGAAGCTATTTGGCTTCAAGGGTTGACTACAGACTTGGGTATTTTTCAAGAAACCGTGAAGGTTTTTTGTGATAGTCAGAGTGTCATTTGTTTGGCAAAGAACCAGGTCCATCACAGTCGTACCAAGCATATTGATGTTCGGTTCCACTTTGTTAGAGACATAGTAGATGATGGGAACATTCTACTACAGAAAATCAGTATTGCAGATAATCCTGCAGACATGCTCACTAAAGTGGTTACAGGGATCAAGTTTCAACACTGTTTGGACTTGATCAATATCTCTCGGACTCAGAGCGCTTAAATGCGCATTGGGGGGTAGCTCAAACAGAAGACTTAATCAGTGAACTCTTTCGTCATGGTGGAGATTTGTGGATAAATATGACTCAAGAGCTGAGATTCATGCATGCATGCATGCCTATGATGCAAGCAATGATGAAATGAGTATAGATGATGTATAGGATGACCATTAAAGAAGCTTCCATACCAGCTCTCCACAGCCACCTCTCCTCCATGCATGCACCAAGCTGATCAAGAAGAAGAAAAATGATACACGCATGTCTTATTGTCAACAAAAGTTGTAAAGAATTGTTGTGATCATTTTGAGTTTCTTATTCTCAAACCCTATATATATGGGACAGATACATGTTGTATATGGTGTGGTTGATAAGCTCCAATTCTGTAAGAGTATTGGAAGAGGTGGAGAGAAAAGAAATCCCTATATATATTTGAGCTACCCCTCCGTGGACGTACCCAATTTTGGGGAACCACGTAAATATCCTTGTGTCTTTGTGTGTGTTTGATTTGAATTAGGTCCAACACATTCTGGTGTTTCTTTTAGTATAATGAGCATCAGATATAAGAAAGACATGCCTGAGGAATAGTGTTTCAGGGAAAAACTTTATTCGCCTGCTGGGACTTGGAGGAGGAATGCCAACTTGGATTAAACTGCTTTATATATACCAGCTAACGAGACAATGGCTAAAATTCAATCTTCTATAGTCTTTATAAATGTTTTAACACCCCCATCCACCCAAAGAAAGAAGGAAAGATAAAGGAAAAAACTGAGTTGAGTTGTAATTTTTCGTCTTAGTCACAAGATAATTTAGAGAACATTTTTTGCTGTAAATAGTCTTACCAACTTCATCCCAGAGGATAAAAGAAAGATATCATAAGCCATTAAGTTTACCCCTCCACAAATTAATACTCAATTAAAGACGCAAAATCACAGTATACGATTCCAACCAGGCCGCAGAAAGGAAAACAAATTCAACCTGCTTTATAAAATAATGGACGGTGTTATTGTAAGCATGTGTTAAGAAATGAGTCATCCCAACATCACGTGCATGCTGCTTTAAGTGATGCATCAGTCTTCTGCCATAACCATTTCCTTGTTCCTCTGCTCTGATTGCACCAAAAACAATCTCCCCGAACTTTTTGCTACATCATTTGAAAGGCAGGGTCAGTGGAGTGGTAAAAAATTGGATTAAATTAGTGTGATAGAAACATAACAAAGTAACAAGGAAGGATTATTAGAAAATCCATGCGTTAAACAAGAGCAGATAAACAAACACGGTGCGAC
Organism: Cornus suecica; assembly: GCA_963922005.1. Classification (NCBI taxonomy): domain Eukaryota; kingdom Viridiplantae; phylum Streptophyta; class Magnoliopsida; order Cornales; family Cornaceae; genus Cornus; species Cornus suecica. The sequence continues at coordinate 74,860,048 of OY998243.1, forward strand.
ACAGAAGGCATGTAGATCTTACCTAACAAAAGGGCGGTATGTTATTCCACCGACAACCTGATTACTTATTTTAACCATTACAGACTCATGGATCCTGCGTCAAATACAAATAAAAAAGCAGATGAGAATACAGCATTTAAAATACCACTAGACTACACAAAGCTTGAAAGGCTATATATGTTGTTAGCAGAAAATATCAATTTCCTAGCCCCCTGATATGATAAATCCGAAAGGAAGTTAGCTTCAACTTCAGGTAATGGCTAGAGGAATCTGATATTGGATCCAATATGTTGCATAACGTGGAAGCTTAAAACAAAAATATCAATTGAATTCGTGCAATCTTTAGTACCTAAATTTTCATCACTTCAGAAGCAGAATGAATATTTTGGGAGTATAACTAGCTCTGCAAATGACATGCAAAATACATATTTAATAACCCATTACACAAGTTCCTATGTAGAGACAGCGGGACAAAGGACCAAGGAATGTGTTTCGCCTATCTAAATGAACAAGGTGTTTACACCTTGATTCCACAATTTTGATTTTTTTCATAGGTAAGATGCTTATAAAAAGTTCTCAAAAAGGGAGTGAGTACCAGAGCATACTAGCACCCCACGAGGATTCCACAAATTTAAGCAACTGAATTTCCAATTTTTTTTTTTAATATAATGGTAGTACTAAAAATAATAAGGAAAATTATAACAATAATAGCAGCAACAACAACAACAACAATACTAATTATGATAGATTGTAAACATAGATACAAGGAATCAAACCAAGGATTTTCGTAGAAGTGACATCTCCTACCACATAAGAAGTTCACAGTTCAAGTCAACATCAGGGCATGTAAGCAATATAATTAAAAATATAAGGTGTCAAACCAAGGCTTCCGCACAAGTAGTATCCCGGTATCTCCCATCCTCCCACATGGGAAGTTCAGGAGTCAAGTCACCATCGGGGCAACAGTGCGTGTGAGAGTATCTCACCGATCAAATACATATAGTAATGCAAATACTGTGGCTGAATAGAGGTTCTTATAAAGTTTAATGTGATTGTTATTTCTTTTCAAAATATTTAACTACAAATCACATTCTACTTTCTGTTTTTTTTTTCTTTTCTACAGTGGCACTGTTTGGTCAGGTGCTTGAGTTTGATACATTGATTCCTGAACCGAAGAGATTCATTTCAAACTAAAACAAAGTTTTAGCACATTACGTATATGAGCTATAAATTTAAAAGGTTTTCATTGAACATACCTGTCCGTGACAAGACGATAGTTGTCTGTCCCAGATATATTGGGTAGCTGTTTGGCAAATATATCTTTCAATCCTATCAACCTGAGAGACCAAAAATTGAATTGAATATCATTCACTGTATTAGTATCTTGATCAATGATCTGTAGCGCCATGCAAAACAAAAGGTAGAAATGCACAAATATAACCTGAAAATCTGAAACAAAAGTAGATAAAACATAGACATTCAAGGAAACAGATAAAGATACCCAATCTTTTGTTTATCAATATCATCCTTTGAAACAAATACAAACTCGGGTCTTCCTGCTTCCTCCTGACAAATTCCAAAAACTATCTTTGATCAATTCCATGAAGAAAAGTTCAAAAAATCTGATGAAAAATTTGTAACATAGGGCAAAAGGTTCATCACTTACTTAGTAGAGAATGTTTTAACCTGATGCACAAATATCTGGATGTGCGCACAACCACAAAGCCCCAATAACAGTTCTACCATTCATGCAAAATATGGGCATGAAAAGGGTTGGATTCCTCGAGGAAAATGCCATGAACGGATGCAGTAAACTAAATGAACTCATCAACAATGCGACTAGCTGAGATTTAACATCCAAAGTGAATATCAATTGCATACAAAAATTAATGAATCAACATCCAAAGGGAATTATCAATTCGCGAAAAAAATCCAATGTAAGTACACATTACTTGACTTCGCGATATTAGTCCCAAACTCAGACATATAAAAGCAAACACTTTGCCTTTGTCAAATAGCTTATAACAAGAATATCCCAAAATTCCACAAATCTTACAATGTCAAACTTGTAACAAAAGCCAAAGGCACAATTGATACTGTTCATCGCCCACAACGTCATGTAGACATCCCAAAAATTGTCTCACACAGAACACTAGTGAGAGTTGGATGCTCCTAACAAGAATATCCCAAAATTCCACAAATTTTGCAGTACTGTCCCCAAGATTTTATATATATATATATATATATACATATTTGTATAAATACTGGATTAATGTATCAAATGATGCTGAATTGAGTTACACCACTGAGAGTCGGATGCTCCTACCAAGAATATCCCAAAATTCCACAAATTTTGCAAGAATGTCCCCAAGATATGTATATATATGTAGATACACTGGATTGATTTATCACATGGTGATGAATTGAGTTACTAAATTTTTCCTCTAATCTCTAATCCAAGGAAACTTCAATTCACATAATTGATATTTAATACATTTCAATTCACTTCATAAGCAAACCAATCAATATCAAAAACCCAAATATAATAATTTGTAACCAATATGTAAAAGAACAAAATTATAAAATTGAAACACAGAGACTGACCTCTCTTTTCAACATCTCTTCTCTGGCACTAGTCTGCGTGTCTTCCTTCAACCCGATCGGCGGGACCCAACTTGCCTCCCCCGGCGCGCCAAAACCTACAGTACTCCCGCCATCTTCCCCAATCTTGACCGAACTTTCCACCGGCGGCGCGCCAACACCTACACTCCCGCTCCCAATCTTGACCGAAAATGCCGCCACCTGCGCGCCAAAACCTACTGTATTCCCGGCATCTTTCCCAATCTGGACCGAACTTGCCGCCATCGGCGCGCCAAAAATGTCTGAGATATCGCGCATTTGATAAATCGGAGGACGAGTCGGAATGCGCTGGCCGACGCGGGAGGAGTCGGAGGACGGGTAGGAAGGCGCCGGTGGCGGCGACGGCGACTTTGAGCTCCGGCGACGGCGTTTCATCATTGCTGTGGATGTCTAGGGTTTCTCCAAGAAATTGAAATGTTTTCAAGAATTGGGTTTCACTCTTCGGAACGATCTGAGGTCTCTCAAATTTTCCAACGGTTATATATACTAGTGTAAAGTTCAAAAAAATCCATTAAAAAAAAAACAATTGCAAAAAAAGCCCTAAATTATGGTCAATTTGGAAAGTAACCCCTTTGAACTACTATTTGTGTAAGAAAACCCCTAAAGTATTATACTTAGTTGCAAAAAATATTACATATCTATATATATGTAAAAATAAAAATAAAATATAGAATTTATTGTGGTCAATGTCACTACGCATTATTATGAAAATATGTATTTTCATATCAAAAAATAATTATTAAATAATTCTGAATCGTGCAAAGGACTTGTAACATTTGATTAATCTTTTCAACCAGTTTCAGTTTCATATATGTTTTGCTAGGATCGATTGACCAATTTGCTACTCACACAACACAATCACACACAAAGGAACACAAGAAATTATATGTGGTTCGGCCAAAAAATGACCAACGTTCATGGAGCACACAACTTCACTAATTTGAAGAAAGATTACAAATCACTCTCTATACTCTTTCTCTATTTTTCTCTCTTGTTGTGGTGATCTTTCTTGCACTGAATATACATGTATTTATAGTTGTAGAGGTGAAGAACAAGATAATCTGTGATGCCTAACAGGACAATCTGTGATGCCTAATTTTCTCCAATTTCGGTGCCAACCTTATTTGTTGTCAAAGTTAGGCTAGTGTCAAACTTTGACATGGGTGGCTGCCAAACTTTGAATATGGGCGGCGCCATTCTTACCGTTCTTTGATTTCACACCAACAATCTCCCACTTGGAGTCAAAGAACGCTCCATCCGTGATTAATGAATAGTTGTGTGCTCATTTTTGTCTTCAGTCTCGAAGACTAACTGAAGCTGAACATAGCTTCAATTTCTCTATAGTTACTGTCTTGGTCAGCATGTTCGTTGGATTCTTGATACCTTGGATATTCTCAAGTGTCAACACCCCATCTTCCAATAATGATCTGATAAAATGATAGCGAAGTCCAATATGTTTGGTCCTCGAATGAAATGTTGAATTCTTTGCCAAATGTATTGCACTCTGGCTATCACTGTGCAAAACATTCTTCTCTTGCTTGAATACCAATTCTGCTAACAAACCTTGTAACCAAATCATTTATTTGTTGGCCTCTGTCACAGCTACGTACTCTGCCTCTGTTGTAGATAACGCTACAATCTTTTGTATCTGCAAAAAACCCAACTAACTACTGTAGTACTCGCTGTAAAAATGTACCCAATGGTACTTCTTCTGTGATCTATCTCTCCAGCAAAATCTGAATCTACATACCCATGTAGTTTTACTTCTCCTTTTCCGAAACAAAGACATTTGTTCGTGGTACCTCGTAGATATCTCAATATCCACTTTACTGCTTCCCAATGCGCCTTTCCTGGATTGGACATAAACTTACTAATAGCTCCCACTACATATGCAATGTCCGGTCTTGTGCATACTATAACACCCCATGTTATTTTCCCAAGTTTCTGGAATTAATTCTGATTTGTTTTTGGTTGTGACGTCACTTGTTCATGACATCATGGTTATTCTTAATGTTTCACGTGTAAATTTTTCGCGTTTATGTCTTGATATGACGGGATGACGCGGCCATTGTCTTATTGACTACTTCGTGGAGCTTCGTTGACAATTACGAGAATGGACAGTGAATTTAATGTTTCGAACTGGTGAAACGTTGATGTGAGTTCTGGATTCGTCAACACGACTCTGCAATTGTCTCGTTGGTGACTTCGTGGGGTTTCTTTGGTGATTACGCTATTTGACATGATGTTTTGTGTTTCGGACGTGGCTAGAGGTTTACGTGGGTTCTAGTGTCGATTACATGATTTTGTTTTAATGCTCGACGTTTATCTTTTAGTGCTTTGACTGGGTGGCGGCACGTTTTGTTGACTGACGTTGAAGGCTTCGACGCTGTTGTGCGAGTTCGGCATTTAGTGCGTTAGGGGTTTGACATTTTATTTTTCCCTTGTAATGGGATTAATATGTACCTGATTTGATTGACGTGCTCTGTGTTTGTATGTATGTGTTTTGTTTGCTTGGTATGCTTATTTCTTCGTATTTCTAAGTGTTCATATGTGTTGATGTGGTTGTACTTGGTTATTGTTTTGGATTCTTTTTGTGCCCTAGTTATTTGTAGTTATTCGAGGGATTAGTGACGACTCCGGTGATTCGGTAGTTGAGTCTCGTATCGAAGTATTTATTATGATTGTTATTATTGATTAGCTATTCATAGAGTTTACGGGATTGCGTGATATTAATTACGAGTCGATTGGGTATTTATTACGGATTATTTTGAGTTATTTGGCATCTGTCGTTATTCAGGGTATTCGTGTATTCGTTTAGGGATTTTTCAGATAATAGTCCCTTTATTATTATTTATTATTAAATGGAAGTTAAATATTTTATTTTGTGCGGTACTCGACTCGGAGGATTTTTGAATTGTTTCCTTGCGAGGGTTTGAACCGGTGTTTTGGTGATTGGGTTTTTACCCCGAGCTAGTTATACCAGTTATAGTAATTATTGGGCGTCCCGTTTGTATTTACGGGCTCGTGTGATTTTATTTGGGGGTTCCCGGTACATTTTGGGATTTATTGTATATATATATATTATTAAATGGAAATATATATGTGGGTATTTATAATATATAGATATATGTATATGTGGACAGATATTTCGGTGGAGAAAGAGAGGCGTTGACCCAATTTGTTATCTCATTCTTGTTCTTCTCAACTCCTACACGCAGACCACCCTATTTTTCTTCTTCATCATCACGAACCAGACATGGATTGGTGTTCTTCTCCTCCTTCCTCTAGTCACCGATCTGTACATAGAAAGGAAGGTCGGGCTGGATGAGAAAGGGAGCCGCGCATAGAGGCGACGGCTTTGCGGAGGTAGTCGGCGTGGTGGCGATGGCCAGGGGTTGCCGAGATGGCATCTCGATGGCGACGCGATGTAGCAGTTGTGGCGCGAGGTGGCCGCAATTACAGTTCTGATGAGATTGGACAAGGGTTTCAGTCGTGACCTAGGGTTTCAGTCATGGGGTCTGGTGGTTTGCGACCTAGGGTTCAGCTAGGGCTGGCAACGGCAGCGACGTGGTGTCACGCATGAGGTTGTGGTGGCGCTGGTTCCCGCGACGATGGTGCTGACGAACAAAACCGAGTTCATCCGAACTGAGTTGGGTCGACTCAGTGGCGATTCGGGATTCGTTTGGCGTGAAATTTTGAGGATAGCTTGCTCCCGATGTCATACATGATATATCCGAATTTGGTGCAAAACCGTTGAGCGGTTCGCCGGGAATTTCAAATTATAGGTACAGTTTTTCGATTTGGTTTTTGTTAGATTTGTTCAAATTTGTTTATCGATTGCTAACGGGTTTCAACTATATTGAATAGGACGGAAAGACGATCATTTCGGTCTGAGCGGAAAGAGTTTCGAATAACTTTTGGCGGCGAGCACTGTTCACAGCCGACACTGTTCACGGCAGGACAGTTTGGGACTATTCTGTAAGCTTTAAAATAGGTAGAAATTTACATATATATATATATATTCTTATATATATGTATATCTGACACTCACTAATAGTGCGTAGAAAACGTTAATACATCTTCGTTGCATGTTTATGGGTAAATAAAAACGTTTAATTAAATTCCTAGTGATAGACGGAAATCTAGGAATTTTATAAAATTTATAAACTACCCATAATTGGATTAAATGATGTCGGAAATAGAAATAATTTGGAGAAATTAAATAAATTATTTCCCTTGAGAAATTGAATAAATTATTTCTCGGAGAATTTAAAATAATTATAACCCTATTTAAATTAAAGCGATATAGGCGATTTAGTACCCCTTGAGTTCGAAATAGGTTTATAGAATGTATATGTGGACGTAGATCCGGTTAATTGATTTTTCCCTATTATTTATATTTTATTGAAATTAAAAATATGTTAGGGGATCCACGAGAATGAGGTACGTCAGAAACTTAGACCTGATTTTAGTTCCCTTGTTGTTGATTTTATCATAAATTATAAAGAAATTAGATTGCAAATTTAAATTGTCTAATTGTCCCTGGGGTGGATTAAATTGAAAATAAAATTAAAAGCATGCTAGCATATAAAAGTTATAAAGATTGGGTAATCGAGAACCCGAATATTTCTGTGATAAATGGAAATTGATTTACTGTACAATTTAAATTGTGAAGCATGCTTTATATGAGATTGTTTGGCTTCTATGCCATTTTATTGAGTATATTACATTCATGTGGAGGCATTTTGCATTCATACAACATCGTGGTGTATATATTGTTTCAGTATGAGTTGCATGCCTCAGTTATATCATGTACATGTATGGATTGTTTGGAATGTCGCAACAACTGGCCAGTGGGTGACTGGCACCCTGGGAGTTAGTATCTCTCGAATCCTCAGACTTTGGGAGTGAGGACATATGTCTCACTTGCCGGTTCCTGACGGACTTGTGGTCTCCGTACCTTATTTGGCGACGCTCACCCTTCCTTGTGCGGGCCTGTTAACCCCATAAGTGGTCGGGTTGAGATTCCTGTATTTGACCCTCATATAGACAGGGTTGCATTTGAGTTGCATTTGCATGGTCATGAGCATTGGCATTGCATGGATATTGCTGTTGAGATTATCTGTTATTGTTGTTTATTGATATTGAGCAGGTTATGTCTGAATTTTAATAAGAGATTTGTATTATTCTCTTGGGCGCTAGGGCGCGGTATTTGTGATGGATATTTTAACCGTGGTTAAATTATAATGAAAATTGTGAGTTTCCTAGTGTAAAGGAAACCGTGAAAACTTATAGTTAAAAGGTGAAAAGTGAAAAGGGGAATATTAAGAAGCCACGGTTGGTGATTATCTTTGGTAGTTATGGAAAAACTAAGTGAAAGTGACCTTGGGGCGTAAGGGTTCCCCGTATGTTCTAGTTGAGCTGGGTAGCAGTATATTGAGACTTAGTTGAAATTGTGTTTTGGCCACAGAGGCCTTTGTGATTGGTGATTAGTATCATCACATGATGATTGATAGACCTCTCCGGTAATGTGGAGTATTGTTCAAGTAAGGGTCGGATAGTGCTTATTAGTTTGACCCTATTCCCTTGACTTTTGAAATTTTGAGCTTATCGCTCATTCTTCCACTTTGACAGTGTATGAGTTATAGACGATTCTTTGTCGTGTTTATTGAAAATATCTTTCTGTAAGTACTCTTGTGAAGTTAATGAATTCAGGGCATGGTTTGTCCCGTTCTTGAAACCTCAGTTATGGTTTGGATCTTTGGACTCAAATATTCAAAGTTTTGAAAACTTAAAGTTTGGGGATTTTTATAAAATGTTTTCTTCATTTACCTCGAGACTTGTTAACTATTTTTGGAAAGACAGAAGTTTAAATACCTATTTTATAAAATATGTTTTGAATTCTCAGTATCGAGAGTATCGGTAGATATCTGTTTTTGAAAGAAATTTCAGAAAATTCCATTTGAAATTGCTTTGTAAAAATCGGTGGATTAGGGCACGGGTTGCCCCATGTTATAGAAATCTCGATGTTGTTTTCGAGATCTCGGCATCGTTAGAGGTCGATAAATCCAGGTTTTTCCTAGCTTGTTGTCTGGGATTCCTTCATGTGCCCGGTTTTGTTTGGGCATTCTTTCAGGATTATTTTTTATAACTTTTAAAATAAATGTTAGAGGTCTTAGGACAAGATTTGAAAGAAGTTTAAAAGTAATTTTAAAATGGTTGTCAGTTTGAACTCTAATAGTTATTTTTTCTCCTATAGTTATTCCTTGGGTTTGAGTCCGGACTTGTGATGTTGAGTTACGTACACCTAGTGTGATTCCTGTTGTTTCGGTTGGGTTCGGAGACATTGGAACCAAATAAGATTTAACCGGGTCCTAATTTTTTCTTAAAAACTGGTTGAATCCTTTGGGGTTCAACATTTTTCTTTAAAAACCCAAGGACCATAGCATCTGTTTGGGACTAAATAAATCCAATAACCCTTTCCAGTGCCTAGATAGGCAGTGTGAGTTAGAGATAGTTCGGTTGGTTACCGAATCCGGTGTGGAAATAGTACCTTCCCTTTTTATGTTTTTTCGAGTGAATGGGTTGGTTCATTGGTTATTGTAAGTAGAAGAATGGTTATGATGATTTACTTTCGGTAGTCCTAGTGAGTGATCTATTTACCTCCTAGGAACCTTGAGCAGCATGCTAGGTGCACGGTATGGTAGATAGTTAGTCCTTGTTGTATCTCTAGATGAGAGTGGAGTTCCGACTAGTTATCTATAGGCCTAGGTGACAGGCTTAGTTATTTATAGGACGATATATATATATATATATATATATATATACGTATACATGTGTTGTTTATATCTTCGTTGATCTGTAGTTCTTATGATATCCGTAGTGTACTTGAGGTTAGTGATGAGGTTATTGATGGGGTCTCGGATTTGCGGGGTGCCATGTGAGACGATTGACTGGCCTAGGATAGATGCATGCACACGGGATGGTTAAACTTTTCTAGACGGCTATGAGTGTGATGTTTTGATATTATGGTGAGTGCGTGGTTTTGCTCACCCCCACAACAGGTTGCAGGTTTGCAGGTGGATGCAGCACGGCTTATTCAGTGGCGATGATACGAGTGATTTGGGATGGTAGTTTTGTTCCTCCCTCCGTAGTCATACTTGTGTATTATTTTATTCTCTTGGGAGCCAGGCTGTTGGCAGATTCCCTTGTGTTGTATCTTCAGTCCATATATTTATTGTTTTGGGGTGCCATTGTATCTTTTCGACACTACCATTGAGTTTTATGTATTCTTATTTGAGCTTGGTGGCTCAGTCGGTATTTGTTATTTTGGGGTGCCTTTATACCTTTTCGGCATCGCCATGTGGCTTTCTTTATAATTTCATTTGAGCATTTTGGGCTCTATTGATTTTAGAGGGGTTGTGTAGAGGTATTGGTGTTCTTTTCCACTACCTCGGCCCTAGTAGGTTTCTGGAATGTTGGGCTACGTGCCATTGATTCTATTTCTGTTGTTATGGGTAGGTTATTCTGTTGTGATGTTTTTGGGTTGTCCGGATGTTCCATTTACAAACGGAATTCTGCCGGATTTTTGTTAGAATTTATTACTGAGTTTCTATCACTCAAGTGGCATGGAATACTTTGTATTCAATCTTATTCCATCTGTATCGTTGTTGTTATTGATTCTAGTGGTCGTTTTTCGTGATGTCATACCTCGGGATTCGCTGATTCTCCAGATTGGAGTCTCAGGAATAACGGGGCGTGACACATACCACGGCATACATTAAACTTCCGATAGCTGTGGCGTAAGGTACCTTAGCCATGAATTTTTTCTCTTCGTCTGTCTTGGGAGATTTGTCATTGGATAGTCGAAAGTGACTAGCTAATGTTGTGCTAACTGGTTTAGCATTACTCATGTTGAAATGCTTTAGAATCCGTTCAACATAGTCAGCTTGAGACAACTGCAAGATACCCTTCAGTTTGTCCCTGTTGATTCTCATCCTAAGAATCTGCTTAGCTGCTCCCAAGTCTTTCATCTCGAATTCATTCGATAACTGCTTATTCAACTTGCTGATTTCTTCAAAATCAGATCCCGCTACTAACATGTCATCAACATAAAGTAGAATAATGATATAGCTTGTGTCAAATCTCTTGAAGTAGCAACAATGGTCAATAATGCATTTGTTATAGCCATGTTTTTGCATAAAACCATCAAATTTCTTGTACCACTACCTCGGTGCTTGTTTTAAGCCATACAAGCTTCTTTTTAACTTGCACACAAGTTTCTTTTTGCCTCAAACTGAGAAACCCTCCGGTTGCTGCATGTAGATCTCCTCCTCTAGGTCACCGTGGAGGAAAATAGTTTTGACATCTAATTGTTCTAGGTGCAAATCTTCCGCTGCAACAATGCTGAGAACTGAACAAATGGTATTCAGTTTTACAACCGGAGAAAAGATGTCGGTGTAGTCGATTCCTTCCTTCTGCTGGAAACCTTTGACTACGAGCCTTGCCTTGTGTTTCTTGGAACCATCATGTTCCTCTTTGACCCTGTACACCCATTTGTTCTGAAGAGCTTTCTTTCCAATCGACAACTTGGCTAGCTCCCATGTTTTGTTGGAGATAAAATATTGTATCTCATCTTTCATCGTAAGCTCCCACTTGCTGGCATCTGCTTCTTGACATGCCTCTTCATCAGTGAGCAATAAGTAATTCATGTATTTCCTGTTCGGCACATGAGGTCGGAAGGACCTCCAAGGTTCAGGAATCGGAGTTGGAGATTGCGGTTGATCATTCCGTTGTGCATTGCTCTCTGCAATAGGTTCCTCTGGTTGGAAACTCTTAGCTGTCTGGAACATCATCCAACTCGGCATACACGGGATCTCTCTGTGCTGAATCACTGGAGGTTGTTGTGAGTCTGTCCTTGTACATTACTTTTTCATTGAATACTACATCCCTGCTTCAGATCGACTTCTTGTTTTGGTCATCCCAAGTCCGATAACCAAGTTCATCCTCGCCGTATCCAATGAAAGTGCATTTTTATGATTTTGGATCAAGCTTGCTTCTAGCATGATCATTGATATGTACATATGCAACACAACCAAAAACTTTAAGATGTGAAAGTTTTACCTCTTTACCGCTCCATACTTCTTATAGTATTCTGAACTCCAATGGTACAGATGGACCTTGATTAATCAGGTATGCAGCTGTATTGACTACTTCTGCCCAGAACTACTTCGGTAATCCTGCATGTATCCACATGTTTCTACCTCTCTCAATCAATGTCCGGTTCATACGTTCTATTACGTCATTCTGTTGTGGTGTACCTGGCACAGTTCTTTCCAATCTAATACCGTTCTCATAGTAAAACCTTTTAAATTCGGTGTCTTCATACTCGCCATTGTTGTCGGATCGTAGCTTTTTTATCTTCAAGCCTGTCTCATTCTCCACCATGGATTTCCATTTCTTGAACATCTCGTACACCTCAGATTTATGCTTCAAGAAATAAACCCATACCTTCCGAGAATGGTCGTCGATGAAAGTCACAAAATAAGACTTTCTGCCAAGAGATGAGACATTTGTTGATCCCCAGACGTCAGTGTGAACGCTTAAGCTTCTCATTTCTAAGGGTTCTGCAACTCCTTTGGAAACTCACCCTATTCTACTTGTCGAGGATGCAACTTTCACAGAAGTCGATATCAACTGATTTTAAGTCTGGTAGTTTCCCCTTTGAGTGCATAATCTTGAGCCCCTTTTCACTCATGTGACCTAGCCTCTGGTGCCATAGGTTCTGATCCTCTTTGTTTTCTGCAACTGCTATTGATATGCTAGCATTGGTATTTGTGTAGAGTGTACCATTCTTCTTTCCACGTGCCATTGTCATAGCTCCCCTGGAAACCTTCCAATCTTCATTATTGAAGGTTGTCACATAACCTTCACTTGCCAGCTGGCCTACTGAGATCAGGTTCTTCCTCAAGCCTGGAATGTGTCTCATATCCTTTAACTTCCATACAGATCCATTAAGCCTGATCTGTATATCGCCCTTGCTAACAACACTGCAGGGTTAATCATCTCCAAGATAAACCTTTCCCAGGTCACCTGGTACATAACTCTCAAAGAGCTCTCGACTTGAGGTGGCATGAAATGATGCTCCAGAATCTAGCACCCAATATTCTGACTTGCTCTCCAAAGAGCATATCAGCGCATCATTTGATTCTTCCTTTGAGATAATGTTTGCATCAGTCTTGTTCTCCGGTTCCCTTTTCTGAGATTTGCACTGGTGTTTATAGTGATCAGTTTTGTCGCAATTCCAACATTCAACTTCTTTGAAATTCCTGGGATTTCGAGATTGTGATCTTCCGTTTCTGGACTTGGAATGACCATGCTCATAGCCTCCACATTTCTTCCGATTTGAACTTCTGCCTCTGCTTTCAACATTCAATGTCGAGCTACTGGTAGAAGAGTCTGACGCCTGTCTTCTGATCTCTTTTATGAGTACCATACTCACCATAGAATCATACTGCAACTTTTCTTTCCCTGAAAAACTACTGATCGCAGCCACTGTGCCGCTCCAACTCTCTGGTAATTGGCTTAGAACTAAAGTCGTTTTTATTGCGTCAGAGATTGGCATATCAACTGATTCCAACTGCCCAACAATGTCATTAAGAACATTAAGATGTTCATTGACCTTTCCATTCTCTGACATCTTCAGATTGACCAATCTTTTGATGAGATGTACCTGGTTTGCTGTAGACGGTTGTTCGTACATGTTTGAAAGAACGTCCATGAGAGACCTCGTTGTCTTTTCATTTCTGATGTTGAAGGCTACTGATTTAGACAAGGTCAGTCTAATCATGCCGAGAGTCTTCCGATTGAGAATTTTCCAATCCTCTTCTTTCATCGTCCCTGGCTTTGCTCCCTCCAACGGTAGAAATAGGTTTTTCTGAAATAACAAATCCTCGATTTGCATTTTCCAGAAAGCAAAATTTGTACCGTCAAATTTATCGATCATGGTTGACTTGTCTTCTGAAGTTGATGTTGATGTCATTGCTACAAGAATATTTTGTGAACAGTACTTTTGAATAGTATCGTATATCAACAGTACCGTATCGGGGAACAGTGTTGTATTTGTGAATAGTGTTTGTGTGAATAGTGCCGTATATATATATATATATTCTTTCTCACCCCACTACTCACCACCCAACACTTTCCTTCACCTTTTTTTCTCTCTCTCTCTTCTTTACACCCTTGTCTCCCACCCACTCTTTTAATAATAAATTTTGTTTATCTCGATCAACACACCACTCAATTTCTTCAATAAAGTTTGCCCCTCACTCATTTAATGAATACAAAGTCACTCACTCTTGTCTCCTCCACCGAATCCCTCACAATTCTTCTCTCAATTCTCCAAAACTCTATCTATATATGTTGTATATATACGGATATATATAGATATATAAATAGTTGAATGATTATGAGACTTGCAACTAGTGTTGGTGGTGATACTTGGATCTATTTTGTTCGCAAGAGTGTCTGGACGTCAACGACTAAGGCTATAGCCGATTGATGGTTGAATGTGGCCTGTGTTGGACGATGGTCAACAACACAGAAGTGGTGGTACGGAATGTGATGACTTCACAGTGAGTAACAAACAACCCTAAACCAAGCTCTGATACCAATTTTTAGGATCGATTGACCAATTTACTACTCACACAACACAATCACACATAAAGGAACATAAGAAATTATACGTGGTTCGGCCCAAAAATGACCTACGTCCACGGAATACACAACTTCACTAATTTGGAGAAAGATTACAAATCACTCTCTACACTCCTTCTCTATTTTTCTCTCTTGTTATGATGATCTTTCTTGCACTGAATATACATGTATTTATAGTGGTAGAGGTGAGGAACAAGACAATCTATGATGCCTAATTTTCTCCAATTTCAGTGCCAAACTTATCTGCTGTCAAAGTTAGGCTAGTGTCAAACTTTGACATGGGTGGCTGCCAAACTTTGAACATGGGCAACGCTTTTCTTGTCGTTCTTTGACTTCACACCAACATATTTTGTACTTAACCCCTTCCACACGGTGCCAAAATGTAACAAAATATATAATCCATATCAAAAGAAGTTAACACAGAGATGTAGGGATTGGCCGTTCGATCCGAATAGGATATAATAAATTAATATACATGTTATACATATATTTAATTTATAATTCGATGGATAATTACATCATGTTGGGTTCAACACGACACGAACGATATAACATGTTTATTAGAAAAAATCAACTAATAAATCTGACACAACTCAACACAACACAATTTGTTTAATCTATTTATCAAAAAGTTAAATTAAAATTTGACACGACTGAATAAGAATGTTTTATTATATTTCGACGCATGACAAAATATATACATACATATATATATATATATATATGCATAAGTATAAATATAATAAGGTCAATCGGATTATTGGTTAGTGACTTGAATTTGACCCTAAAACGACTAACATATTGGTATCATGGATCCTTATACATTTTGCTCGCTTTACTGATAGGGGATAGGAGCTTGACACACTCATCAATGGAAACATTATATAGTTGAAGAAAAAATAAAAAAATATATATCTGTTTACAGATTTGAATGATGGGTTTGGTGTGAAGAAATGTTTATATAGTTGATTCAATCACAAGAAGATACACATACATCAATCAATACTGCAACAACATGAATAAAAAATTCTTCAAGTTTAGATGGAACAACTAGTTTTTACAAAGTTATCATAAAGAAGATACAAAGACAAGCGAAAGTTGTGTAAACACTTTGTCCTAAAATTGATAATTTTTCTGTGTGTATTGATCAGTTACAAGGTACAATTCAATCAGCTCCCAATTGTCAAAAAGACTAGATACAAATCTATATGTGCCTAGTTACCTGTACACTCTGCAAAAATTGCCCATAAACTCTATAGAAAGATTACATACACAGATATAGGAATATACAGATATAGAAGAACAACACGTTGCCCATACACCCTATAGAAAAGATTACATACACAGATATAGGAATATACAGAGATAGAAGAACAACATGGCGGGAGAATATCCTGTTCTTCAACGAATTGAGAGCTCCCTTATCTTGTCATCAATTACCTACCATGACCAAAACAGTTATACGTGAATACAAGATCGAAGTAAATAATCTAAAACTGAAATTAGGCAGCAAAAAAGAAAACCATCTTGCACCGAATAAGTTACACATCCCAGTTGAATCACGTATAGTGTTCAACTATTCTTCGGTTCCCTTCATGATACTTCAACCATTTAACATCCAACGGAAAAAAAAAAAAAAAAAAATTCATCTCACCTGCTTATGTCGTGAATCAGTGTTTGGGAGCTTTGGATCAAGTTTGCATTCCATAAGGGTCCTTCCATCATAATATTTAATATGTCTGAAAGAGAAATAGATCGTTCTTAATTGTCCAAATGTACTCGTAGACATCAAAACTTGGTAAGATTGAAAGAATTCGGATGGACAAAAAGGGACAAAGATTCCAGCCACCAAATTGAGACTACTGGAAAAATGAAACACTAAAAGGACTAAAAGCTACAAGTTTATTGAAGACTTGTGCCATGAAGAATTGTAATCTAACTTCAAATCACAATAATAATACATATATTTTAGTAAGAAACATAAACGAGCAGGCTAAATTACATACCCCTCCCACAGCTCTTTCTTCAAGGTAATTTCTGTTGTAAAGCCCTACAAATTGATATAAGAAAAAATTAGTTCTGGTACTAAAGAGAAACCGTAAAATCATCCATTCATAAGAAGTATACATTAGAAATTTCCTATAGAAAAGAAAGCTAGTAACAAATAATGCCAAATAAAAAAAAAACGAAAAAGAGTATTATACATTTCCCAACAGCTGACTGGAAATAGAGCGTGAAGACAATATTTGTGCTACTCAGTATAAGAAAGGCATGCCTGGGGAATAGTGTTTCAAGGAAAAACTTTATTCACCTGCTGGGACTTGGAGGAGGAATGCCAACTTGGATTAAATATCATGCAGGCTTTCTCCTCCAAAATGACGCGAAAAGTTCTAAAAGTATTAAACTGCTTTATATATACCAGCTAATGAGACAATGGCTAAAATTTTCTGATTAAAGAGCTAGATTATCAATCTTCTATGGTATTTGTAAATGTTTTAACACCCCCATCCACCCCAACAAAAAAGGAAAGATAAAAGATACAGGAAAAAACTGAGTTGAGTTTGCAATTTTTCGTCTTAGTCGCAAGATAATTTAGAGAACAATTTTTGCTGTAAATATACTTACCAACTTCATCCCAGAGGATAAAAGAAAGTTCTCATAAGCCATTAAGTTTACGCCCTCCACAAATTAATACTCAATTGAAGACGCAAAATCACAGTATACAATATCAACCAGGCCGCAGAAAGGAAGAAAAAAAAATCAACCTGCTTTGTAAAATAATCGACGGCGTTATTGTAAGCATATGTTAAGAAATGAGTCAGCTGATCAACATCACGTGCATGCTGCTTTAAGTGATACATCAGTCTGCCGCCATAACCGTTTCCTTGTTTCTCTGTTGTGATTGCACAAAAAGCAATCTCCCCAAACTTTTGGCTACATCATTCAGAAGGCATGGTCGGAGGAGTGGTAAAAATTGGATTAAAACATATTATTAGTGTGATAGAAGCATAAAGGCAAAAGGATGGATTACTAGAAACTGAATCAATGTGTTAAACATTGTGTGACACAAAAGGCATGCATATCTTACGTAACATAAGGGCGGTACGTTATTCCACCAACAACCTCATTACGTCTTGTAACCATTACAGGATGTTAAATGTCATTAGGCACCACGAGATTGAAAGACTATGTATATTGTTGCAGAAAAGATTAAACCCCAAATTTTAGAACCTAAATTATTATCACTTCAGAAGCAGAATGAATATTTGGGAGTATAACTAGCTCTGCGAATGACATGCAAAATACATATTTAATAACCCATGCCACAAGTTCCTATGTAGAGACAGAGGGACAAAGGACCAAAGAATGTGTTTCGCCTATCTAAATGAAACCAAGGCTTCCGCACAAGTAGTTCAGGAGTCAAGTCACCATCGGGGCAACAGTGCGGGTGTGAGTATCTCACTGATCAAATAAATATAGTAATAAAAATATGGCCACTCAATAGAGGTTCTCAAAAAAATTAACTACAAATCACATTCTACTTTCTGTATTTTTTCTACAGTGGCACTGTTTTGTCAGGTGCTTGAGTTCGATACTTTGATTCCTGAACCAAAAAGATTCATTTCGAAATAAAACAAAGTTTAAGTTTTAGAACATTACATAGGCAAACGATAAATTTAAAAGGTTTTCATGAAACATACTTGTCAAAGATAAGATCCTCGATGTATTTCATGTGCATATTTGGTAGCTGTTTGGCAAATATTAACTTCAATATTATCAACCTGAGAAACCAAAAATTGAATTGAATATTATTCACTGTTTTGTAATCTGAGAATCTGAAAACAGAAGTAGATAAAACATATATATATATATATATATATTCAAGGAAACAGAAAAAGATACCCAAACGTATTTGCACCAATATTAGCCACTGAAACAAAATCAAACTTGAGTACTCCTGCTTCCTCCTGACAAATTCCAAAAACTATCTTTGATCAACTCCATGAAGAAAATTTAAAGAATCTGATGAAAATTTTGTAACATAGGACAAAAGGTTCATCACTTGCTTAGTAGAGAATGTTTTTACATGATGCACAAATTTCTGGATGTGTGCGCACAACCACAAATCCCCAATAACAGTTCTATCATTCAAGCAAAATGTGAGCATAAAGGGTTGGATTCCTCGAGAAAAATGCCATGAACAGATGCAATAAACTAAACGAACTCATTGACAATGCGAATAGCTGAGATTTAACATCCAAAGGGAATTATCAATTCACGAAAAAAAATCTAACATAAGTACATATTACTTGACTTGACTTCGCGATATCAGTCCCAAACCCAGACGTGTCAAATAGCTTATTATCTTATAACGTCAAACTTGTAGTCAGAAGCCAAAGGCACAATTGATACTGTTTCTTCTCAATTAACATGATAGTTCATCGCTGACAACGTCATGTTGACATCTGAGAGTCGGATGCTCCTAACAAGAAGATCCCAAAATTCCACAAATTTTGCAATAATGTCCCCAA
This sequence comes from Cornus suecica, assembly GCA_963922005.1. Taxonomy (NCBI): domain Eukaryota; kingdom Viridiplantae; phylum Streptophyta; class Magnoliopsida; order Cornales; family Cornaceae; genus Cornus; species Cornus suecica. The sequence goes on from OY998243.1 coordinate 74,878,935, forward strand.
GATATATATATATATATGTGTGTATGTATATATACTGGATTGATTTATCAAATGGTGATGAATTGAGTTATTAAATTTTTCTTCTGATCTCTAATCCAAGAAAACTTCAATGCACACAAATGATATTTGATACATTTCAAGTCATTTTTTCATCAGCAAACCAATCAATATCAAAAACCCATATACAACAATCTGTAACCAATATGTAAAGAAACACATAGACTGACCTCTCTGTTCAACCTCTTTTCTCTGGCACTAGTCTGTGTGTCTTCCTTCACCCCAATGGGCGGGACCGAACTTGCCTCCCCCGGCGCACCAAAACCTACACTCCCGCCATCTTTCCCAATCTTGACCGAGCTGTCAGTCTTGAGTTTTCCTGCTTCCTCCTGACAAATCCCAAAAACAATCTTTGAGCAACTCCATGAAGAAAAGTTTAAAAAATCTGATGAAAATTTTGTGACATAGGGCAAAAGGTTCATCACTTACATAGTAGAGAATGTTTTAACCTGATGCACAAAGCCCCAATAACAGTTCTACCATTCATGCAAAATATGAGCATAAAAGGTTGGATTCCTCGAGGAAAATGCCATGAACCGATGCACTTGAACGGATGCAGTAAACTAAATGAACTCATCAACAATGCGACTAGCTGAGATTTAACATCCAAAGTTAATGAATCAACATCCAAAGGGAATTATCAATTCACGAAAAAATCTAATATAAGTAACAAGAATATCCCAAAATTCCACAAATTTTGCAATAATGTCCCCAAGGTTGTGTATATATATATATAATATATGTATATATATTGGATTGATATATCAAATGGTGCTGAATTGAGTTACACTACTGGGAGTCGGATGCTCCTAACAAGAATATCCCGAAATTCTACAAATCTTGCAATAATGTCCCCAAGATATATATATTTATTTATAAATACTGGATTAATATATCAAATGGTGCTGAATTGAGTTACACTACTGAGAGTCGGATGCTCATAACAAGAATATCCCGAAATTCAACAAATCTTGCAATAATGTCCCCAAGATATATATATATATATATGTATGTATATATGTATATGTATGAATAAATACTGGATTAATTTATCAAATGGTGCTGAATTGAGTTACTAAATTTTTCTTCTGATCTCTAATCCAAGAAAACTTCAATGCACACAAATGATATTTGATACATTCAAGTCACTTTTTCATCAGCAAACCAATCAATATAAAAAACCCAGATACAACAATCTGTAACCAATACGTAAAAGAACAAAATTGAAACACAGAGACTGACCTCTCTGTTCAACCTCTCTTCTCTGGCACTAGTCTGTGCGTCTTCCATCACCCCGATTGGTGGGACCGAACCTGCCTCCCCCAGCGCGCCAAAATCTACACTCCCACCATATTTCCCAATCTGGACCGAACTTGCCGCCAGCGGCGCGCCAAAACCTACAGTACTCCCGCCATCTTCCCCAATCTGGACCGAACTTGCCGCCAGCGGCGCGTCAAAACCTACATTCCCGCCATCTTTCCCAATATTGACCGAGATGTCAGCAGTCTCGAGCACAGCTGAGGTGGCATCGGCGTAAATGTCGGTGATTTTGCGCTTGCGGACGCGGGAGGAGTCAGGGGACGAGTCGGAATGGGCCTGCGCCGGCGAATTTGAGCTCCGGCGAGGCCTACTGCGTTTACGTTTCACCATTGCTGGGGATCTCTAGGGTTTCTCCAAGAAAAAGAAATGTTTTCAAGAATTGGGTTTCACTCTTAAGAACGATTTTGAGGTCTTTCAAATATTCCAACGGTTATATATACTAGTGTAAAGTGCAAAAATGCCCCCTAAATAATGGTCGATTTCGAAAATTACCCCTTGGAACTATTATTTTTGCAATAAACCCCTTAAAAAGTATTATATTTAGTTGCAGATGCTCCATTTATTTTAAGAACATTTGTAAATTACCACAATCCCCTTTATTAGTAAATTATACTTACTGCATTTTTCATATATTGTTAGAGGTTATCAAATAATTGATATAAGTTCGATATCAAATTATCCGTTCAAATTTTTATACATAATTTTCAAAATTAATTCAATAAATAAAGGCTTGAGTTATATAAATAAAAATGTAAGATGTTTAAAAAGATTAGGCAAATACTTAACAATATCTATATATATATATAACATGATAAAAAAAATTTATTCTTTTAACTAATTTATAAATTCTTTATGAAAATATATACTAAGGAAAAGAAGATCTTTATTTTAGTATATATAAAAAAAAACTAAACTTAGGAGAAGAAAATTTATATATTATAGGAAAATAAGTTCTCATTTATATTTTAAATGAAAAAAAAATATTGGTATAATTGTAAGAATGGATAAATTAAGAAGGGTATAAGAGCCTTTTGCAAGTGGAAGATGGTTGCATTTGTAATAGCTAATTGCCACAAATTAATAATTCAAAGAGGTTATCTGTAGTTCAGGTTAGTTGCAAAACAGATAATTTTTTACACTTTACTCTAAATATTATGAAAATTCTATAATTTTTTGTAGGCAAATCACGAGGTTAAAGTAAAAAAACCCAAAAATAAAATAACGAAAACAGTCCAATTTAGATTAAACTAATTTAACTAACACTCTAAGTGCTCGGAGGTAACACTTTTCCTTTATTACAAAAATATTTTGGTTGTGTTTTTGGTGTTTGCTAAATTCATATTCATATTGATGTGTCAAATTTTTGCTACAAATTGTAGTCAAATTAATAGATGAAAGAATAAAAGTAAAACATTGATTGTGGTCAATGCAAATATACCCATCATTATTAAAAACATTTCTAATTTTGAATCATGCTTAAAACATCAATGATACTTTTAGTGTTGTACTTGTGACTATATATTTAAAAAGTAAATATTGAAGTATTTTTATACTAGTCATAAAAATAAAACGCACCTTTCAAAAAAATAAAAATAAAACACAGATTCATACTTTAGTGCTGAGCTGAATCTACTTTTTTACTTTTTATTATAGCATGCTTTTTAATTACTAGCATAAGAGTTTATAAATATATATATATATATACTCTAACATTAAACAGAGGGAATTGTGTGGCAATGGATCAACATTTCCCTTTCGACCTCTTATTTTACAAAGATGTATTCAGTTCTTTACCAAGAAAAGAGTCATTTAACAATTGGGGGAATGGCGCAAAACCCCCTCTATACTATTAAAAATGTGCAGAAAATCCGCCTATGGTTCATTTCGTGCAAATAAGCCCTTATGGTTTGGCAAAAGTGTGCAAATTCACCCCATGTGACACTGTTCAGGCCACTTTTTCGCCCAAAAAAGAGTCACGTGAGTTCCACATGACATATATTTTCCTAAAACCCCAAAATGCCCTTACTCAATTACCTAACTACCCTTGTTACAAATGTTAGTATGTGCATGGCTTCTCTCTCTTCTCTCTTCTTCATCTCTCCAGATCTGAATCCCGAAAATAGTTCTCATCTCTACAATGTAAATCTGTAAGTAAATATACTGTTTATATAGTGTAAAAATTTCTGAAATTTCGTATGCCAAGGAATATGAATTTAGTTCAAACTTGAATATAGTGTTAATGGTGATTGTAAGAACATTTATCTATGTAATGACATTATTCTGATAAAAAACCATGTTGAGAGTTTTGTGTTTTAGATTGGGTTGTTAGTGTTAAATGTGTGTAAAAAGTGGTGAAGATACAAAGTATATTCAGGGGAACAATGGCTGGAAACGGCAGTGCAAAGAAACAAAAATTTCAGAGAAAGTTGTATGTTGTTCTACCGAGTACTCGGTGAGAGTGTTACCGAGTACTCGGTAAGGTGCAAACTTTCACACGGTTTGCGCAAAAAGGGAAAAATCCACCAGAGTGTGTTTACGAACTTGCGCACGAAAAGGTTCACCAAGTACTCGGTGGTTGTTTTACCGAGTACTCGGTAAGTGGGTATGCAGAATTATTTTTGGAAAGGTTTATTTTGATATATAATTCATTCCTAACCACTTTGGGACGCGATTTGAAGATATTATCAGTATATTGGACTATCATTAACATATTTATTTATATTTAGAAGATTTAAATGGTGGAAATACGAATCCTGATTGGAAAATGATTCTTACCATTAATTGAAGACTCTTCTCTATATATATGAGTTAAACATAAGAGAAGGGTGTGACTTTTGTGAGAGATCTCTGAAATTATTCTACAGTTCATATATTTCTACAAAGATATATAGAGAAATAAAATTATTAAGTGATTATATATTTTCTACTTCTCTCTTGGTTTGGGGTTTTCCTATTGTGTTTCTACACCGAAGATCATTATGCACAATTGGATGATCTAGTTGCTGAAAAATCATCACACCACCTTGATCGAAGCAGAAAGCTTCGTGGTTCTTTGATTCGTTGAGAAGTGGAGCCGTCAAAGTACAAAGATTGGAGCGAGAGCTTCGTGGAGCGCGAGTGATTCAAGACCGTCAGACGTCGAGTGGAGAAAGGCAGATCAGAAGTGATTTGTAAGTCTAAAACTTCATAGAGTCTTGTACTTCTTGATTCATAGTGTATCGATACTCGAGCGTATCCGTGATTTTTTACTTTGAGTATTTCCAAGGTTTTTCCATGTAAAAATATTGGTGTCATCTCTGATTTATTTTCTACACTTATATTTATTATTGCGTGGTTTATATTGTGATCAAATTGAATTAAAATTGACTATTCCGAAATTAAAATTTTAATTTGTCAATTAATTCTTTAAAAGCCTATTCACCCCCCTCTATGCTTAATTCACCATCTTCTAGGTTATTTCAGTAATTTTTGCAGGTTTTTGTAATGGTTAACTTTTCGGGTTGGTTTTGGTTTTTTGTGGGGTTTGTAATGGTAATTTTTTTTGAAATTTTATATGCCAAGGAGTTTGATTTTTGCAGGAATCTGAAATGTTGATCTTGATGCATTTTTTTTCAAATGTTGATCTTGATGCATCTTTTTTCAAATGGCAACTAGTGAATAAATGTTAATATAATGAATAAATTTGCCAAGATGAATCTGAATATATGCCAATGTGATTATAGGATGTCTTCCTCTTCAAGTTCAGTTAATCGGGGCAGAAAAACTTGTGATTCAAGGTCAAATAGAATATTGTACTGCAAATGTGGTATCCTAAGTCCCCTAACTACTTCAAAAATTGAGCAGAATACTGGTAGAAGATTTTATGGATGTGCCAATTATAACTCAAGAAAGCAGAATCCTTGTAAGTTTTATGTGTGGGATGATGAAGCACTTTCTGAATATTATAGGAGTTTTGTTTCGAATATATTAACTGAAGTGAAAGAGTTGAGGAATTCTAACATTGTGGGAGGGACAAATGAAGACATTGAACTGGTGCAGAAAGTGACAAAATTGGAAATGGATGTGAAAATCCTTAGAGAGCAAAATGAAGGCAACAATTATTGGTATTTGATTTTTATTTTTCTGCTAGGGTTCTTGTGTTGTTTCTTCCTGTGTTGATGGAATGTTATAGTTGTAATTAGGGTGATGTAATGTTGTTTTCGTCAGTTTTTGAAACCTTGTGTTGATGTAATGTTTCTTGTGTTGGAATCTAATTTTTGAGTGTAACACCTCGCTCCAACACTTGGTATGATATTGTCCGCTCTGGGCCCAGCCCGCACGGTTTTGCTATTGGGCTCCTCCCAAAAGGCCTCATACCAATTGGAGACAACACTACACATATAAGCACATTCCCAAACCTCTACCCGGGCGATGTGGGACATCACAATCACCCCCTCTTGGGACTCAGCGTCCTCGCTGGTGTTACCCACGGGCTTGTGCATGCACCCACACTTAATTCCGGTCGGGCTCTGGCTCTGATACCAATTGTAACACCCCGCTCCAACACTTGGTATGATATTGTCCGCTCTGGGCACAACCCGTACGGTTTTGCTCTTGGGCTCCTCCCAAAAGGCCTCATACCAATTGGAGACAACACTGCACATATAAGCACATCCCCAGACCTCTACCCGAGCGATGTGGGACATCACATTGAGTATTTGGAAATGTTTCTTATGTTGTTTCTTCATAGTGCTTAGAACCCATATGAATGTGTTGCATTTAGCTGTGATCATTGTAAAAAACATTCAACCAACTTTTACATATTGATCAACAAATAGATTGTTATATTTGAGAGCAACAATTTTTACATACTGATCAATGTGTTGCATTTGGCTGTGATCATTGTAAAAAATCATTCAACCAATTTTTACATACTGATCAATAAATAGATTGTCATACATTCAACCAAGTGCAGATTAATACAAAAAAAATCATAGAAAACACCAGAATCATACATCATTCAAAATTCACTGGTATTGTTCAAAAAGTCACCAAAATCATACATCATTCAAACATTGCTTGTCAAATGGTATTGTTCAACACTGATTCCTTTCACCAGAATCATGTTAAAAAAATCAACAAATGTTAATGCAAAGTTCAAAAAACCAACTGCTTCCTTTCACCAGAATCATGTTCATCATTCAAACACTGTTTGTTGATAAGTCCATTTTACATACATATTTTATCCCCAAATGTATATTTGTTAGTAGGTAAAACTATTAGAAGTGTAATAATGATAAATGCACAAAACTTAATTTATGTAATAAAATTGTTGAATAAATCATTTTCAATATCATTAAATTACTCATTTATAGGTGTAAAATTAGAAATGAATCAAATGCACATGGATGAAAGTTGGAAAATTCAAATGCACATGGAGAAAGAACAAAATGTGATGGAAAATTATGTATATTCAAAGAAAAATAAAAGAAAATAATATTTCATTTCTCTTTACAAGTTGTAATTTGATTCAAATATTTCTCTATAAATATGGATACATTTTGAGGAAGAAGAAAGAGGACACCAAAGAGGAGAAGAATTCATCTTCAATTTCGGGTTCTATTGTTCTTACTTTGTTATTTTCTTTTAAGCATGTGTAACTAAATCCTCAACTAAGGTTGAGGATAAAACCACCATTTATGAAATAAATTCCTTTTAGTCTTTTATCAATTTTCATGTGTATGGTTTAAATGCTTATGATTTTTGCTTCATAGTATTAATTATTTTAAATTCCTTTCACTATAAATATCATGTATTTATAGTAGTTAAGAATTCTTATCACAATTAAGCAAGCTGGGATTTGATGGGTTTATAAGTAAAAATCTTTGATCTTATGTGATCCATTAAATTGCATACATAGGATGCTTAGAATTTTACACTTTAAAGCGAAGGAAAATCTATTTCATTAGTGCGTTATTGTTAAATCTTGAGAAAGTAATAAGATTGATTTCTAAATTACTACTCTAAAATTGGAATTGATAAATGATTAATTAGAAGTTTATGGATTAGTGGTGGCGGATTCCGATACCTTAGTATTTTCTCCCGATTAATTTTGTTTTAATTATTTGTATTTCTATATTGCATGTTTAGTATAAAAATCACTTCAACAAACAAACTTTGAGAAACTAGGTTAGTTTTACATTAATTTGAGTTTAATTAAGTCTCTTTAAAGCATTCCCTTGGATTCGACCTCGTTCTTGCATAACCTAAACTACAATTTATTCGTGCGCTTGCGAGTATTATTTTAAAACACACCACTTGTCAAATTGTATCACATGTTCAAAAAACCAACAAAAGTTAATGTCAAGTTGCTCTCTTTCGTTCATGTTCTCTTTCACCAAAATCACACATCATTCAAGCCACTTCCATCACAAAGCCCCTTTCACTGCTCTATTTCATTCTTTGTCAAGTTGCAAAGATTAAAAACATATGACCTACAATACTAAAATCCATGTTAAACAACATACTTGTGTCTAAATCACCCATTTGATCTCCAAAACATATTTATACATGTTTACTGATTCTTATGTGTCAATCCCTTGATCTCCACCCATAGTCCTTATACCTTAATGTGTGTTCCTTGCCTAAAGAGATAAAATTTGAAATTAAAGGGAAATGGTAAAGAGATGAATTTTAAAATTTTATTCACTTGTTTTTACCTCACCCACTTGAGTTAATGAATCATTACTAATTGAACCACCATCATTTCTTGATAGCTGCCATAAATATTATTGAATTTAAAACATATGCAATATAACACATTAAAATATCTTACAAATTCAATAATATAGATTGTAAAACAGTATTAACCCTATTCATTATTGAATTTGTGTTGACAACACTGTCCACTGGAGAGGTAGAAGGTGGTATAGCACTTGCAATATGTAAATTGTAATCTTTTGATTTGTTTGGCCTCCCTCCTATACTAATTGGTTGTTTAGCACTTCTAGGAGCAACCATATTTTTGCTAGTCCTTGAGTCGTGTCCAGGTTCTTTGCATTTTTCACATCTAAGCTTGATTTTTGTTGAAGCATCACTAGTCTCTTCAACATTGCCACTTGCACCTTCCTTGTACTTCTTTTTTCTCTTTGAACTGGTTTCACCTGGAATCTTCTTCCTTGCTATTGTAGGTCTTCCAACCATTTTCTTCCCAACTGGTGAAAACATTGGTGGAGTACATGTATACCTTACAAGTTCTCTAAAGGATATAGGTTGAATGTTGTGGCTATATGCTTTCAAATAGGTTTCCCTGTAAAAGTAATGACTCACATAATCTTCAATGTTTAACCTATTGTACCTTAAACATGCAAGTGCATGTTCACAAACTAAACTATTAATCTTCCACTGCTTGCATGTGCAAGTCCTTTTGTCTAAGTCAACTGCATCATTCAACCCATTCTTATAAACTTCAAACAACATCATTCCTGCAGGCTCAACAGTGTACCTAAAGGCTGCTAACTTGATATCATCCAATTCTTTTTTCATATTTGGGGTCAAAATACAAGTTTGGCTCTCCATATACGTTCTCTTACTCTCAAATCTCTTCATAAGGTATCTACGGATCATTTCCCACATGTAAATTATTGGCTTCTCCCTAACCAACTTAATTTGGGCATTCCATGACTCGCACATGTTGTTACTATTCAAAGAACACTTAGAGGTATATGAAAAATCACATCTACCCCACAAATGGTAAGGAATGCTATTCAACCAATTATATGCATCAGTATTGAGTTCCTTAATATTTTCCATGTATATCTCAAATTCAACAAATGTATATGCATATGAAGCATTTCACAACTCAGGTTTCAACAACAAATAAGGTCATTTTTTCCTAAAGTTCTCATGTAAACTCCTACTGCAGTACCTATGATCACTAACATCACATATTTTCTCCAAAGTATCAATTAAACCCTTCAAATACAAACAAAAAAATGGATAGAGTATAAATTACACAAATTTGAAGTATATAATTTAAACAAAATTTTAAACAGAATTGAAAATGTATAATTTAAATAGAATTTAAAGTGTAGAAATTAAAACAAAATTGCAAGCAGAATTGTTCCTTTTGTCTATCAGAAATGAATGTCAAGCCTTCAGGTCCTCCAATTAAAGGCAACAACTAGTCAAGAAACCACTGCCATGTCTCTTTGCTCTCTAATTCCACATAGACAAAAGCTATGAGAAATATTTTCTTGTTTCCATCTCTACCAACAACACTCAATAGTTGACCATTTATATGGTTTTTTATGAAACAACCATCTAAACCTATGAATGAGTTGCACCATTCCTTCCAACTTTTCCACATTGCTGAAAAACTAATAAACATTATTTGAAATCTTCTAACACCATTACCATCTGCTTCACTGTCCACTATCACCTTTTAAAAGAGAATTTAAAACAAATTTTAAACAAGTTAGAAAGGAAAACAAATTTTAAATCAAAATGTACATTTGCCCAAGGATCTGACCTCCTAAGCAAATCACCATATTTTTCAATCTTGTTAAACTAGTCATCATGGTTCCCGTCCATTTTCCTAAGTGCATGCTTCTTTGTTCTAGCAATCTGATATCTTGACACTTAAATATCATAATCACTTCTAACTTGCCCTTGCACCGCAATATTTTTCCAAGTTGGATCAATTCTGAACTGCTCAATGTACTTGTCTGCTAAGATAGTACAAGTTAATTGCCTACAAGTTTCCACAGGCTGACACTTATGGACTGAGTTGAATGTCCTAATCTCAAAACTAAGGCTAAAAGCGTTCAAAGAAGCATGAATTCTCCACCCACGTTTATTCACACATCTTGCAGTCACTCTTACCCTCTCATTCTTTAGAAATTCAAAGTCAAACCTATTTTGGATTGCATGATTCCTTAATGTTATCCTAAAGTCATCAACACATATGAATTCCATTCCTACCTCCAACCCCTTCTTCCCCGAGTCTCTTTTCAGTATAAACACATCATTTCTTTCACTTGCTACTTCACCCTTAAAATTAGATCCATGCAAACTCCTAAGTTCATCACTAGGTGCATAGACAAACACATCATCCGATTCATCAAGTTGTTCATACTCAGCTGCATTTCCTTCACAATCCTCTTAAACATCATCCTCATCCTGCCCAGAAAAGTCCTCAACATCCTCTTCATCTTCCACACCTTCTTCAACATCCTCCTCATCTTCCACAAAATCATCATCTCCATTAGAATCAAACAAACCCATATCAACATCCCCACATCAACTTCCTGTCCAACTTCAGATGGGACCACATACACTTTAAAACTTTTCTTCCTTTTGTACAGTTTAGTTAGGTTAGATACATCTAGATCACATTTTAAAGGTTTTGGTATCCCAATTGCATCATATGGATACTTATAGTACATATTACTATTGATATCCAATCCATACATTACCAATAAAGCATCTAAAACATAACCTAGGTAGCTGCAAACCCTCATAAACCTCAATCTTTCCATCATTATAATTGTGATCCATGTCAAAATATCCACCATAGTGGAATTCCATTTTGTGTACCTTCACCATTTTCTATAAACAGATGGGACCACATACTAACCAGTGGAAGTTGAAAAAGCAATAAAAACATAAACAACAGTTCATAATACTAACAAATTGGGCGGGGTGTGTGTTGGCAGTGAGAGAGACAAAGACTAAAGGGAGAGAGAGTAAAAATTAGGGCTTTTAGACACATAGGGACCACAATAATGTATGTGTATGCAATAATGCCAAACCAAACAAAATCCTAAAGAATTGTCTTTGTGTTCATAAAAAATTGGGTGGGGTGTGTGTTGGCAGTGAGAGAGACAAAGTCTTAGAGAGAGATAGAGAAATGAATTAGGGCTTTTATGACCCACCACACGAATATAACAAAAATCACACAAAAACCCTAAAAATTTCTCTAACAGTTCATATAAAAACCTTTTTGGACCCACCACACAATACTAACAAATTCAACAAAAAGACATCAAATTTGTCTTACAGTTCATAAAAAAATAAGGCTTTTAGGACCCACATGTAGAGAATAAGCAAAATCAAACAAAAACCCTAAAAAAGAGTCAAACAATTCATAATAAATTAGGGCTTTTAGGACCCGCCACTTGAATACAAACAAAATCATCCAAATCAAGTTAGAACCAACAAGAAATGGACCACATGATTCATTAATCATACAAACCTTAACATCTAGAAGCATATTCCAACAAATTTAAACAATTTTTTTAAAATATATATACCGTATAGCTTCGTACTGAAACCCTAGCATGCATATCACACTAAACCTTCGTGTTCGTACTTTTAGAGAGAGATTGTTAGAGATTTGTATAGAGAGAGCTAAATCGATTGAAGAGATGAGTGTATGGAGAGACAAAGAGAGGAAAATCCTAGAAAACTATTGAAGATTCAGAGAAACGGTTGATTTTGGGAGAGAGATGGAGAAAATGACATTTCTAGGGTTTCTATTTGTTCATACTTTCAGAGTTTGGATTATAGAAGGCTTAGATTTTGAGAGAGATGGGAGGCCACTATGTTCGTTTCAGAGGCTACGAGAAAAGAAACCCTAGAAATGGACAAGTCAAAGAGATGAGTTGGCATCAATATTATGAAAAAAAAATTGAATAGTATTATGTTAAAATGACAACGTTTCAACCCGGTGGTTTTTCCGTCTTTTCGCAATTAACCTGTATTTATATTAAATTATAAAATAACATTTTAAGGGTATAATAGTAAATGCACAACTCCGTCACCGGAAAATGGCTTCAAGGGGTCAAAGCGCACATTTTACAAAATATAGGGGTGTTTTAAAACCTACAGGGGGCTTTCTGCACATTTTTTATAGTATAGGGAGTTTTGCGTCATTCACCCTTTAACAATTATATGTAGTTGTAAGTTGTAACCAATCCTCACTTCGATTTGATTTGATTTGGTATTGTAATTGGTTCACTGTGGCAGATAAAACCTCCCCATCAAACAATAGATTGATAAAAAAAAGAAAAATGAAATTCTTTCAGAGTGTTGTTAGAAAACCACAAATTAAGTACAAAATTTAATATATAAGTTTTTTAAGTGTCAATTATAAAAAATAAATACTGTGACATTTTTATGATTTTCCATCAGTGATAAATGTTGTGTCTCATACTTTAAAATTTTTCATCTCATTTTAACTTTTGTAATATTCAAATTGCGTTACCGAACACATTAAAGCCCTGTTTGGATTGACTTTTCAAACGCGGTTTTTGGCTTCCTGATGGAAAAAGTTGTTTTGAACAATGTTTGACAAAAAAATTAGAATAGTTTTTGGACTTTGGAAGACTGTTTTAAAGAAGCTGGGGGTACCAACTTCTCAAAACAGATTTTGCTTCTCTTTTTCTTATGCGTAAAGTCATAAACAAAAGTTATGTCAAACATGCCTTAATTGTTGAATTTGTTAAGAATTAAGTTGTGAATTAAATTACTAAACATGTTAGTCTGAGTTATAGCAGCAAAGAACTTCAACCATAATCACACATGACAACGATCACATAGAAATCTAAGGACTCTATCAATATTTACATGGTAAAAAAAATTGAAATTATGATAAATGTTTTGGGACCCTTTTACACAAGCATTTCCCTATATTTGAACTGCTCTCTAGCCAAGACTCTCACTTGCTTAATATACATTTCAAAAGTAACCACCCCTTGCTCAACTGCCTTGTCCAATGCATAGATGAGATCATCCATGGCCTTATCTGCAGCCAAGCACTCAAGCCTCCTTGTTGACTCATTGTCCACAGCTTCAAACACATCCTCAATTTCGATCGCATCAATCTTCCTATGATCATGAACTTTCGTCCAATTCAATAGGACGTCAGCTCGATCCATCAAATCTCTGCTTCTATTTTTCAAGCTCATTTTTTCAATCTCGAGCCCAATGATCATGCTCGTTGTCGCATCAACGCGTTTCTCCATTTCCACTTGTAAGACGGATAGCTCATCTATTTCCTCCTCGTTTTTAGCCCTTAATGCGACAGTATCATAGTGAAGGGCACAGACAAGACGGTCAAGAGCCTCTATCTTCGAAACGCAAACGCGGGATGGACGAATAATAAAACCAGACGATACCGGATAATAGAAAGGATGGTTGTGGGAGAACAGTTTGAGGAGGTTGTGGACGAGGTTGGAGAGAGTGCAACGCGGATGGAGCCACGTTTGGAGGTAAGGCGAGGTGGTGGCACCCGAAGAAGGATCGACAAATGGATGGTTAGGCCAAATTCGAGAATTCGAATTCGATGAGTCGACAAAGACAATAGGGGGCATTTGAGGGTAGTGTTCATGTAGCCAAATGGTTAAGGGAATGGCAATGGTTGATTGAGATACATGAAGCTCACCATTGGCTTTTAAGAGGTTCACTATAGTGCCATCATTGTGGGCAAAAGTGTCCATTGAAGGGTTGAGAGAAGGGAAGTCTTGAAGGAGAGAAATGAGATGTTTTCGGATAAGCCATTTTTGGTCAGGGTCGGCGTAGGATAGCATGGAGGTGCTGGTGCACGATAGCGCGGCGTCGATGAATTGGATTGCAGATTGTGATGACATTTTGGGAACCAATCTAGTCCATTCTAAGATCAGAGATGTGAAATTGTTCAAGGGAAAGATGAGGTCGTATGAGTATATAAAATGTGTGTTTGGTCTGTCTCTGTGCATGAGCTTGTTTTATTATTATTATTTCATATGTATGTATGTATGTATATATATATATATATATGTATAGGGTAAATAGCTTAAACCCCCCCTAAATTTTACTCTCTTTCCCTACTATCCCCCCTCAACTATGAAATGAGCTTAAAACCCCCTAAAGTTTTATAAAATGTTGCACCATGGGCTTGCCTTCAATTTTTTTTACCCTTTTACCCTCCAAACTTTTTGTATTTCCACCTTACCTTTAATTCTATCCTTACTATTATATTTCTTAATTCTTTATATTACAAAAATATTATTTCTTTAAGTTAGAATATTATTTATGTCATTTACCTTTAATGTATTAGACTAAATATACTTTCAAATGTTAATTTTTTTTTTGTAAGTTTTAATTATTTTATTTGTAAATCAATTAACTTGTTATTAAATTTTAGTTTGATTTAAATCATAAAACTCAATCCTAATTAATATATTCATAAATAAATAACAATTTATGAATATATTTTTATGAAAAGAAAGTTTCATTTGGGCAAAAAAAAATTTTAATTAGGACAATGAGTTTTATGATTTAAATGAAATTAAGTTTTATTGGAAAATGATATATATTTTGGAATATATATATATAATTCGTCAAAAAAAAATATTTTTCGAATTGTTTTAAAAAATTATGATTTTTTTCCAAAAAATAAAAATTTTGGGAAAAATATATATTATGTTCCAAAATATGATTTTTTCCGAAAAATAATTTTTTTGAGAAAAATTTATATTATTTTCCAAAATATGATTTTTTTTCCGAAATATATATTTTTTATATTTTAGAAAATAATGTATATTTTTCATAAAAAATTCATATTTTTTAAAACAATTCAAAAAATATATACTTTTGACGAATCATATATATATATATATATATATATATATATTCCAAAATATACATATTTTTTCAAAAAATAATTTTT
Source organism: Cornus suecica (assembly GCA_963922005.1). Classification (NCBI taxonomy): domain Eukaryota; kingdom Viridiplantae; phylum Streptophyta; class Magnoliopsida; order Cornales; family Cornaceae; genus Cornus; species Cornus suecica. The sequence goes on from OY998243.1 coordinate 74,894,002, forward strand.
TTGAAGGTTTGATTTCACTAAACCCTCTTATACTATTGATGGTAGTTTAGGTATTATGACTCAAAATCATATTTTGGAACATAGTATATATTTTTCGGAAAAAATTCATATTTTTGAAAATAATATATATTTTTCTCAATAAAATTTATTTTTCAGAAAAAATTATATTTTGGAACATAATATATATTTTTCTCAATAAAATTTATTTTTCAGAAAAAATTATAGTTTGGAACATAATATATATTTTTCCCAAAAAAATTATTTTTCGGAAAAAATTCATATTTTTTAAAAGAATTCGGAAAAGATATATTTTTAACGAATTATATATATATTCCGAAATATATATATTTTGTTCAAAATATATATATTGTTTTCATAAATTGGATTTATTTATGAATATATTAATTAGGATTGATTTATATGATTTAAATCAAACTAAAATTTAATACCAAGTTAATTGATTTACAAATACAATAATTAGAACTTATTAAAAAAAAAATACATTTGAGAGTATATTTAGTCTAATATATTAAAGGTAAATGGCATAATTAATATTGTAACTAAAAGAAATAATATTTTTGTAATTTAAAGAATTAAGAAATATAATAGTAAGGATATGATTAAAGGTAAGGTGGAAATAAAAAAAATTTGGAGGGTAAAAGGGTAAAAAAATTTGAGGGCAAACCCATGGTGCAAGAAAATGAAAGTTGAAGGGGGTATAATTAATTGAGGGGGTATAGTAGAGAAAGAGAAGAAAATTGAGGGGTATTTTTAGCTATTTACCCTATATGTATATGTATATTTACTCAATAGAGAAAGACTTGGGTGGGTTGGAGTCAATCTTTGAAAAGTTTAACAATTGGTTTTCAGTTGCGTGGAAGTTTTATGTGGACATAAAGAAGTCATTAGTTAACTAACCTGTCAATACTAACTTAGCAAATTGCACTTTTTTATGTGAGATTAGATGGAAATTTTTCTGCAAAAAGATTTGTTAAATTTAATATGCTTGCTAGTTAAGTGTCCAATTCAATCTATGCATGTAGTGTAGTCTGCTCGATTTGGACTAGTGTTGTAAGGAGGGATCTAGAAAACTATGTTAGGGGGTGTAGAGATATTTTTCCATGTGAGGTGGGCGTTAAGGGTATTTTTTTGCAATTTCAGTGGAGACATTCGTAATTTTAATAGGGAATTTTGGGTAAATTCAAATAAAATTAAGCACACTAGTCTCATCATAGATCCGTCACGGCGAATGGTCTTGTTCCAATTCGGATCTGAATGAAAAAATAATTAGGTATAAATGAATTAAATGTTAGCCCTTTTCTAATAACTTAAATTTTTGATCGAATCACCTCATTACAACTAACCACTAAAAAGTATCCAAATTTCACAAAGGTTGTCATTTTTATTTTCCAATGCTTCTTAGTGTGAGATGTTTAGTTGTTTGACCATTTGGGTAAATTCAACTTTAGCACAAGTTTTTTATGCACAAGAATATTAATCATAAGAGATAAAGATAAAATATACCACCAAAAATTAATGTATAAATTTTTATTTCAACGAAGAATCCAATCAGCTCATAACGAACACTTTGTTCATATGTACGGGAAGACTACAACCGGTCTTTATATGTCTCGTTGCTCAAAAACTCAATACATAAATTGCCCATAAACTCAATAAAATAATTACATACACTGATATACGAATAGATAGATGATAGAAGAAGAAGGCCATGGTGGGAGTATATCTTTTTCTTCAACAATACTCAAGAAGAACACCTGAAAATATGGTGATACTTCATGTATATACATGCATATATATAGAGAGAGAGAGAATAAATTAATCACGCTTAGATATAATAATTATGATTTATAACCGATATTATTTAAATTATACCCACCATAAATGCAATAATAATATAGCTCATCAAAGAATCACGATACATAATTATGCTATATATTATTTATTTTGTAATTAAAATATCCATAACACAATATTCCAAGAGGTTGTTATAAGTGAAAGTTTACTCAATCTAACAAAAGAATTATAGTTTAAGGCCCTCTTTGGATTAACTTTTCAAAAACTGTTTTTGGCTTCTTGAACTGAAAAGTTGATTTAGAAGGTGTGTTTGACAAAAAAAAATTAGAAGAGCCTTTAAATTCTGGAAGAACGTTTAGAAGATTTCTACTACTCTTCTTTTTTTCTTATGTGCAGAAACAGAAATAAAAGCTTTGCCAAACAAAACCTAAGACTCAACTCGGTTGCTAACATAAACCAAAGAATTAATAATAGAATTAGTAATATATATATATCAATAATTTTCATTATCAAGCAAATCCTATATCTAACCCAACTTGAGGGAGATGTAGGTTTGTAGCTTTACAATCTTATGACTTAGGCCTGATAATTTCTTAAATTAATGGCACCTCCTAACCTAAGCTAATTTTGGTCAACCAATTTCTGTTATTAAGCAAATGGAAATGGAAATGTCTAGCCTTATTTGGTCTAATTATTTAAATTAGTCACTATGCATTTCTAAATGTGTTTGATATTGTCACCTTATCACACCAACTGGGTTTGGTCAACCAAACTTTGTTATCTAGCCTCAAAGCCTAACTTATTAGATTTGTAGCTCCTGCCAGAATACAATGTGAAATTGTGAATTAGGCTACTAAATAAGATAATAAATTAGCCATGATGAATTTAATGAATGTAAAAAATCTCACAAGTCATCAATCAATGAATAATATGTAATAATACACGATATCTAAAATTTGTAATTGATATATAATATAGGCATGATGCATGCTAAAGATCTAAATTCATGCAGTATCTGAATCATTGTATAACAAACAATAATTACATAGCACTTGATAATACTTAATTCAACTTATAATATTCGTCATTAGCTCACAAATATATATACTTCCTCATTCCCATATCAATAATCAATATCCTTAATTTAGATGCAATGTAATTTTTAACCTTCCCAAAAAAAATTTCTTGCATCGAGAACAGTATTCTATAATACACTTTAGCCCACCGGCATATCAGATAGTTGGAAAGACGAACATTCGGTGCTTGAATGAACTGTATCCAGTATACCGAGTGTTGGTTCGAATCTCCGCCCCTTTTCGTAAGTCTGCGACTTAATATTACACAGAAATCCTGTTTTCATGAGGCCTTATATTGAAACATGTGTTTGTAGAAAAAACAAGGCCGGCCTTCTCAGACTCTCATTAATTTTTATGAGTTAGCCGGGTCGGGCCGGGTCGGTAAATAATCGCAATATATACCTCACAAGTCACACATACAAACAAAAGGTATCTTTGGGCCAACCAGGAAGGTTATGCTCCATTTGTCAAGTATCTAGGGGCGGATAGTTTCATTCATATGCTAAAACATGCTCTTTTGTATTTATCTACTACCATCCCTCCCTTCACTATTTCAAACTCTCTCACTATTTTATATCATCAGTCTCTCTCAGAAAATAAATACAAACCAAAGCTAGCTAGTCCTTGAGCTTATTCTCTGCTCTCATGGAAGCCAAGTTAGTCCTACAAAACAATAGCCTTATTTTTTCGACAGGGTATGGAAGGAGACACATGCAGAAGCAAAAGCAGAAACTCTCGCCTATCGTGGCTGTGGTGACGAGGCCAACGACGAGCAACGTTGATGATCAGATAATAACAAGCTCAAAGAGTGATGCTTTCGTGTTGTTCGATGATCGGAGAGTGACGAGCTCAAAGAGTGATGCCATGGTTTACAACGATAACTGGTTCGACCGCGTTGCCATTAATCATCTTTCCCATAGCGTTCAGGAGACAACAGGTTCTTTTCATTCATTTCTTTGTTTTTGTTTTTTTTTTTGCTAATTAGAACGATTATATAACTCAGCAAATATATATATATATGTATGTGTATGGACAGGGTTGAGAAACACCAAGGATGGATATGAGGGGTTGGTGGAAGCAACGAGGGCGGTATCGGCAAACTTTAATCCAACACAACAAAGTGAACTTGTTATTGAAGCTCTTGAAAAGGCCTTTCCTAGGCCTATTCTCTCCTTGGCAAGTTTCTTTATTTGTCACTCTCAGTGATTTCCTTGTCATCATCGTTATGATAATATACACTCTACGTGTATATATATATATATATAATATGTCCCTTTTATTTTGTTAAATATTGGACGGTGAGACAACTATTTGGCATATATATGAACCTTACGGTAATTACTAGACCAAGGCAAGTGGGTGATTAGGACAATTAGCCGAAATGATATGTTAATATATTTGTTTAACTGTGGGTTAATCGCAACCAATTATGAACTAATAGGCGAGTGACACCGAAAATGTTAGGAAAAGCTTCTAATTAATTTGTTTATTTGAGTTGACTTCTCAATTAGATAGTAAATCTCTTGGTGCTCCGGCTTTGCATGTGAAAACTCTCCTTAATCGACATGTAAAACGACCATATATAATTTTTGTGAAACAAAATTTTATTACCTGTTTTGGCAAGTTTTACAAGCGGTTTCAATATGTATATTTTTATCCTATAAATGCCTGGACACTAGAGATTAACTGTTGACGCTTGTTATTCTATTTGCAGATTAGGTCATTGCTACCGGAATCTCAATTCACAAGGGAATTTTTCGCCACCTTCACTACAATATTTTTTGCTTGGCTAGTCGGCCCATGCAAGGTGAGAGCAACAAAACATGTGCAAGTGCTAGGTGGTATCAACCTTGTCCATGTATTGTTGAGTATTTATATATATACATACATATATATATATATAAGGATACATATTCATCAAAGACGTTCCCAAAAGAGGAAGCCAAATTAGGCTCTCATAGTACCCGTGTGTTTGGGTCATGGTGAGCCATAAATAGTTTGGCATGTCACCAACTAACTGAATCTTCTCAGGTCCTTCTTGGCCCCATAAGATACCCCAACTTATATACAATGCCAGTATTTAAACCTGATTGATCAAACTGGTTTTGGTATAGCACCATTGACACATACCAAAACTGAAGCATCAATAGAAGAACATAAAACAAAAGCTCACACAGTGCACGCAAGAGTCAATAAGACTGGCCATTGAAGCCGAAAACAATATCTAGTGGGATTAATTTACTAATTTTTTGATTTAAGGTAAGGGAGATGGAGTTCAACGGCAGAAGAGAGAAGAATGTAGTCCACATAAAGAAATGCAGGTACTTTTTTGCATTCAGACTCAATTTAGTACACATTATGACTCAAATGGGACCTAATTAACGACAACTACATGTGCCCAACAACAATCTGCTCCAGTCATTGTGCTACTTTGGGGCATTTTTTCACTATTGCCATCATGACATCAGCTCCCGCCTGCGTAGCGGAGTTGGTTGAAGGACGAACCTTCGGTGTCTGGACGAACCATATCCAGGCTCCGAACGTGGGTTCGAATCCCCGCCGCTCCGCAAGTGGACGACTAAAATGTTATAGGAATTATGGTGCCGGCTACTCTTATAACACCCTTCAAAGGAAGAACTCCTTAGGGTTTAGGCCTTTTTAATATGGCAATATCAATTCTAATACATATATATATATATATATATATAGGAATTCGACCATTTTATCATCATTGTCATTAGCTCAGATCGTTCCTAAAATTTTGCAGGTTTTTGGAGCAGTCCAATTGTGTGGGAATGTGCATCAACCTATGCAAGATGCCATCTCAAAAGTTTATCAAGGACTCGTTCGGAGTGCCAGTCGACATGGTCCCTAGTAAGTATGTAATGACAGCATCGGCAACGGCAACGGCAACGCCCTTTTATTTTCTACCAAATCCTTGATCCTGAAATGCATTGCTTAGACTCGTGAAAGCATGATAAAGAAAAACTTCTCATTTAGGGTATAGTAAACATAGATTGCACCAATTCGAATATCAAAGTACTCTGGTTATTAGAGTGCTCATAGTAGGAACCTTAAAATGCCAGACATGTATGTGCAACAAAACTTGTAGATGAAAAAATATCACTGCAACACCTTTCAGAAAACCATATACATTTAGCAATGCATATAAACACCTATTAAATTTCCTCATACTCTTAAAGCAAGTATGCTACATAAAATAAACTAATGAACAAAAAAGAAAAATAGATCAAAGGGTAACAGAACCTGCACTAGAAGATGTCGGTCTAACCAATCATCTCAGTGGAGGACCCCATGAATAAACCACTTTGGGAGCATCAATGCAAGTAGGTCCTGAAAAACGTAGTTAAGAATTCTAGCTTGGCCATAAAAATAAAGCAAAAATTTCATGATTAATACTGTGTAGAGGGCCATGATGTTAGCGGAGAACATCAAACTCCTTTGTTTACACTGAGGAAATGATCTTCTTGTGGGCTACACATGTCCAAGTCCACTTGCTGAAAGCACCCAAGCTCAAAATTAGCAATCATGTTCCTCTGTTGCAATCAATTGGTGAGATGTGCAAAAGCACTTGAAAACATATAATAATCTATCATAACAGTGTTGTGATGAATCAAAGAAAATCCATCAATGGATATATACAATTTATATTTAACTGAATTGCAATTTTTTATATGTAGATTTTGATGATATGAGTTGTGAGATGATATTCGGTCAGTCTCCTCCTGCACCAGACAACGATCCAGCACTTCGGCAACCTTGCTATAAACTATGTAAAGTTTTAAGCACCCCTTTCCTTCGAAATTGCCATGTCCTCAAACATGTCATGACTATTTCACTTCTTGGCATGGATGAAAGCTTCATACAGGCAGATCGTATGAGCTTTCATCCATGTCAAGGGGAGACCTGATGCTTTCATAACCAACGTGACCTTTTTATAACGGAACATACTGATATTTTGCTTCTCACATTTCTCGAAATAATTCATGCAGGCAAAGCAAAGCAGAAGCACAGCACAAAATGCAGCAGCTAATACAGAGGCATGAGGAAGAAAATTCTGAAAAAGAAAGTTCTCCATCACTGACGACCAATTGTCAGATATATTATTCTTGATTGTCTATAAATAATTGGGTAGTATATATCTTGATTATCAATTGTAAAAGATGCATTTCAGAAACATCTTTTATCTGTTCTGGCATTCTTTCAGATGAGTTTTTGGAGATCCCGGATGACCTGTTTATAGATGTTTCTATTGCCATTTATAATCTTAACAACAATGACTGCCTAAGCAATGCCAATTGCTTTATATAAGATTTTAAAATGCTTTTAATATTGCAATATCTAAAAACAATACTACAAATATAATAATGAAGCACATTTACCTCCATCAAAAAAAAGAAAGAAGAAGCTGTAAATGCAAAGGAATTATGCAGTATATTGCAAGAGCCATGTTTAAAGCTGCACATTAACTTATCAAAAAATTGTTTAAAGCTACACGATATACAAATTTGTGGATATAATTGAGAACAGATTGCCAAATTCAGGGAGTTCAAAGTGGGTATGTATGATAAATGACTAGATCATGGACTGATTCTGGGGGGGCATAAATGCAATTCAGAACCTTACTGTCAAATTACGACTTCGTAAGTTGTAATTCACATATAGAAAAGGTCAAATGCACAATCCTTATACTGCAGATGGGGGTATGCTGGGAGGGAATGAGCTGGGAGAGACAGTGTAACTTTTATTGCAAATCCTTCAACACGCTCCCCACTCCCCAGGTATGGTCTTGTTTTTGGTACAATGTGTGTTTTCAATTTCAATAATCAAGGTAACAATGGGGTTTGAACTCAAGACTTGTCCACTCTAATACCATATTAACCACCATATACTCTTTAACAACTTTGATAGAGAGAAATGGAACTTCAACATGCCCTCACCGACGTCCTCATACTTGTGATCCGCTACTTTTTACTGTTGTATTGAGAATGAACCCAAACATCTTAATGCTTCTCATTGACAATTCAAAAGAATGATGATTTTTTTTACCAATGTTAGATAATAATGGCCAGATCCTAAATGGAATTTCGAGATTGTACCAACAAAGAGAGGCTATGGTGTTAACTCAAACAGGGTCCTGGTTCACCATGGGACTGATTGATCGTGATGTCAACCTCGGATGAAATTTCAATATGTTGGAAGATCGAAAAGAATAACATTCATAAAAATGACTCCGAATGGATACATTTAATATTCTTTGTAATAGTCAATGAGTTCTGCACTAAGAAGACAACCACAATACGTGTTCATAGTAATGGTCAGGCCAAGTACCTCCCTTTTTTGAGAATTGTTTTGACCAAAGATTTCTTGTAGGGGTTATAGTCAGCGAAAGTGGACCTAGGATGTCTCCCACTTTCGTTTTGCTGTAAATGGCCAAGCCAAAATTCTTGTGCTTCCTTTTCTCTCTCATTGGGAAAGTGATTGACTGACCCTACTTACTTTAATCAATTGGAAAATTATATGTATCTGGATCTCTTTTGTGATACTTCCTTGAACCTTTTTTGCAAGTTCAAATGTGAGGAAGCATGGTCAGTGGAGGGAGGAGGCATACTTCGATGAAAGGAAGGAATTATGCTTAGTGAAACCAGACCGTGTTTGGATCTTAGTAGTTCAAAAAATTAGAGTAAGTATCCGCATTAGCCGGTCAAAAGTGCCAATAAAATTTGTCGTTTTAATGTAACAAGCATTTCACATTCATGCCTGTCAATCAAAGCCAACTATCTGAAGATATGCAAAATATTAGATGAAAGAGATGCAGTGGCCATCAGTTCAACTTCAAAAGAGCCTCCAGAACTGAGTACGAAAAGGTGATTTCAGCCATTTTAGAGGACACTGATTCATTACCAACACAGTATAAATTTCTATGGGACAATACGATAGCATTGTTTTACTTTACAAGACCCTTGAATAATTTTCCTGAATTTTGCTAGAGATTTGATTTGAAAAGGAAAAAACAAAAACACAATGTATAACGAATAAATATAGACTTGTTCAATCGATATTTTCGTCATCCTCCTCGTGATAAAACAAAGGCCATCATCGGCCCCATCTTCATCATCTCACCAAAATTATGGAAAGAAGTAAAGAGGAAAAAAGAAAAGGAAAACATGTGTTGGGTCGTGGTCTTTCGTGTTCAATATAGAAAGTTTGTTATCCTATATGCTTTCTTTTTCTGGATATTCTATTACTTACTAAAGTATGCCCTGCCGTTGTTATTCTACATGCATGATTATGTTAATTTGTTTGATGAAAATATGAAACCTATTTATTTTGGCTTGTATAATGCCTAGTGCAGAATGATGTCAAGCAGGTGCAATGCTTAACACCTCTAAAGCCATTATAGCATCCTTGTGTGGGGTGTGAGGTGACATATTTCCATGGTTGCACACTCAAAACACCTTGTAAGTTGTATGACCTCGTGATACATGATCTTCCAATCATTAGTTATTGGGCTTTGCTTTTCAGTTAAACCTATGGGTTTTGTAACTTGGTTCCATGTGAAAAATCTTAATACTAGATGATGATGCAAGAATTATAGCCCGGCCCGGAACGACGTCGCAACCACCTGGAGGGGTACCTGCAAGGCACCGGTGTGGTACCGGCCTAATAGGCTCCGACGATCAAGTTAGTATATTGATCGGGGAAGGAATCGAGAGAGAGGTTTAATGGTGTGCAATTATTGCGTACCTGTTAGGTTGAGCGATGGTGTGCAATTATTGCGTACCTGTTAGGTTGACCGTCGCTCTATTTTTATAGGGTTTTGGGTCGTGGTGCTCAAGTCGAGAATCACTTCCCATAACTTTTCCATCACGTCCCAGATAAAGTTAACTTCATGTCTATCTCTATCTTGGGTTATACGTCTTTTATCTTTGATTCGGGTTTATCTTTACCCGTTGAAATATGATCCCTATCACTAGACATCTTAACAAACTTAATACTATAATTGTTGATGAGAATTCAGTTACAAATACTTAATGGATTTACCTATGTTAATATTTGAAATTCTATTACCAAGGATTTGATTATATTACATGTTTCCCGCAACAAGTACGTCATTTCACCAAAGGTCTAATGGTCACGCGGTACCGGATCCTTACATTCAAATGGGAGGTCCAGGGTTCAGGCCTTAGTGGAGGTAGGGTGTGTGAGTAAAGCTTAACTTTCAAAAAAAAAAAAACAAGTACGTCCTTTCTACTAAGCTATATAACTTTTAATCTTTCTCTACTTCCATATGATGATGTTGAAGAGAGTCAAAATGAAGATGTCCTTTATATGGCATGAGGATTTTCAAAGTTTTTATATCTTTTAGGACTTTTATCCTACCTTCTCAATGATTCTATATCTCAGCTATAGAACACTACATTTGGACTGCCTCAATCGGGCTTTGCAGATCTCTATGCTTCAATCTTCGAAAGGTGTTAAAGCAGTAGTTTAATGGTCCAAGAGAATGATGATAGTAATTATCATCACAACCCGTCCATGGATTTCCTTTGGGCCTATATCTTGTTTCCAGGATGGGCCTCTGGCTCGCCGGGTTAGGGCATGATACCATATTATTAATACACATGGCACAAATTTGTGTCTCCCAGAAAACAGTTACAGTGTGATTATTGAGACAGAACATGGAGGATCAGTTCAACAGTTAGCATACAATTTTAGATGATAATATCCACTCCTTCTAAGAATAAGTAGTGCATCATCAAATTCTACGCACGATATACATACAGTGTGTGAGATGAAAACAAATAAAAACTCCACATAACTCTCATCCAATATCAAAGAATCCACCATCTTTTTTCTATTAATTGGGTACTCCATAGTTTTGCATTTTTCTAATAGAACACAAAAGACATATATACTAGTGAAAAATCGAAAAGTACTAGGAGAGGTTGAAGGAAATAGACCTTAACTCACAAACGCTCTCACGAGATTCTCATGTTGTTTCTTCCTCAATTCCGTCAGGAAACAGTATCAGATGACTAAATTTAGAGATCCAAAAGCACCATTTACTCCATAAATTGTGAAAATCCTCAAAAATCAACTTCACATTGAAGTACACCATTACTTATCACAACAGCTTTTAATCAACACCACCATACTCAAATCGGTGCCTAACAAATCACTCCCTCTGCAGTTGGTCACTTCCAGCACACACTTTGATTGTCCGAACCATTAGACTCAAACCCTAAATTCGTAGACAACTTCACATAGCAATACGCCATTACTTATCTGTACAGTTTTTATATCTTTTAGGACTTTTATCCTACCTTCTCAATGATTCTATATCTCAGCTATAGAACACTACATTAGAACACTATATTTGGACTGCCTCAATCAGGCTTTGCAGATCTCTATGCTTCAATTTTCAAAAGATATTATAGCAGTAGTTTTATAGTCCAAGAGAATGATGTTAGTAATTATCATCGCACCCGTCCATAGATTTCCCTTGGGCCTATATCTTGTTTCTAGGATGGGCCTCTAGTTCGCCGGGTTAGGGCATGACACCATATTATTAATACACATGACACAAATTTGTGTGTGTCCAGAAAACAGTTACTATATGATTTTTGAGACAGAACATGGAGGGTCACTTCAACATTTAACATACAATTTTAGATGATAACATCCACCCCTTTTAAAATAAGTAGCGCGTCATCAAATTCCACGCACGATATATATACAGAGAGTGTCAGATCAAAACAAATAAGAACTGCACATAACTCTCATCCAATATCAAAGAATCCATCATCTTTTTTCTATTAATTAGGTACTCCCTACTTGGTAGTTTTGCATTTTTCTAATAGAACACAAAAGACATATATATATTAGTGAAAAATCAAAAACTACTAGGAGAGGTTCAAGGAAAAAGACCTTAACTCATAAACGCTCTCATGAGCTTCCCATATCATTCCCTTTCTCAATTCCGCCACCAAACAGTATCAGATGACCAAATTCAGAGACCCAAAAGCACCATTTACTCCATAAATTGTGAAAATCCTCAAAAATCAACTTCACATCGCTGCACACCCTTACTTATCACCACAGCTACACTCAAATTGGTGCCTAACAAATCACTCCTTCTACAATTTATCACTTCAAGCACAGACATTGATCGTCCAAACCCTAATTTCGTAGATGACTTCACATTGCAATACACCATTACTTATCGCCGCAGCTTTAGTTCAACCACTTCTATGTACTCAAATTGGTGCCCAACAAATCACTACCTCTACAATTTGTCACTTCCAGCGCACACATTGATCATCCGAACCAGTCGACTCAAACCCTAAATTCGTAGACAACTTCACATTGAAATACACCATTACTTATCCCCTCAGCTTCAATTCAAAAACTTCTCTGTACTCAAATTGGCGCCTAATAAATCACTCCCTCTACAATTCGTCACATCAAGCACACACTTCGATTCAACCCAAGACCCCAATTGCTCCAATCCAGACTCATCAAACCCTAAACTCGCATTCACCACAGCCAACGACACCAATGCCCAGTGAATCAACTTCGCAGCCTCCTTCCAATTTACCTTCCTATCCCTAACAGCAATCCGAGCGTCTCTAAACGCCGGAAAACACTTCTCCCGCGCAAATTCCCGGCATTTCTCTTTAGAAGCTTCGACACATATAGCCATTTCGCGCTCTTTGCATTTCGCTCTCTCGGCAAAGTCCGGTTTGGGTCTACCGAGAATGGTGGTCCACCAAGGGGGATTGCACTTGCTCGATGCCGCGATGGAGCAGCCGATTCGAGCACCGGCCTCGCACTGGGAGGTGAGCTGGGTCTCGCAGGCTCTGTGTGCGGAGGACCAGGATTGGGGGTTCGGGAATGCGAGGACGAATGTTCCGGCGGAGGGGTCGTCCGGCGAACCGGCGGCGATGGGTCGCCGGAGAAGAGGGAGTGGAGAGTCGAAGTTGACGATGGTGGAGGAAGGTGAATAGTCAAATTGGTGCCCAAAAAATCACTACCTCTACAATTTGTCACTTCCAGCGCACACATTGATCGTCCGAACCAGTCGACTCAAACCCTAAATTCGTAGACAACTTCACATTGAAATACACCATCACTTATCCCCTCAGCTTCAATTCAAAAACTTCTCAGCGCCTAATAAATCACTCCCTCTACAATTCGTCATATCAAGCACACACTTCGATTCAACCCAAGACCCCAATTGCTCCAATCCATACTCATCAAACCCTAAACTCACATTCACCACAGCCGACGACACCGATGCCCAGTGAATCAACTTCGCAGCCTCCTTCCAATTCACCTTCCTATCCCTAACCGCAATCCGAGCGTCTCTAAACGCCGGAAAACACTTCTCCCGCGCAAATTCCCGGCATTTCTCTTTTGAAGCCTCGACACATATAGCCATTTCGCGCTCTTCGCATTTCGCTCTCTCGGCGAAGTCCGGTTTGGGTCTACCGAGAATGGTGGTCCACCATGGGGACTTGCACTTGCTCGATGCGGCGATGGAGCAGCCGATTCGAGCACCGGCCTCGCACTGAGAGGTGAGCTGGATCTCACAGGCTCTGTGTGCGGAGGACCAGGATTGGGGGTTCGGGAATGCGAGGACGAAGGTTCCTGCGGAGGGGTCGTCAGGCGAACCGGCGGCGATGGGTCGCCGGAGAAGAGGGAGTGGAGAGTTGAAGTTGACGATGGTGGAGGAAGGTGAATAGTCGCTGAGATCAGTTGGTGGAGTATCCATGGTTTAGGGTTTTGGAGAGCTTGCTCTCCCTTGTTGGTTGGTTGAGATGGAAACAATAATAGGGTTAATCTCATTTACACCCTGAGGTTTGTCAATATTTTAATCAGATCCTGTATGATTTTCATATCTTCAGTTAAACCTCTTATTTTTTCTAATATACCTCATTTTCTTTCTAACAATTTTTTTATTTAATACCCAAATTAACGATAACTCATTTTATATAGTACTATTCCTAAATATAAAAGAAATTAAGACATTTTATTAAAAAGTTGACCAAAAGCCAGGGGGATCTGAGTAGAGTATTGACATACTTTAGGGATATAAATGAATTAAATTCATAATAATAAGAGTAAATTATGGTTTCGGACCCTCCGCATATGAAATAGTACAACTTATAAGTAGAAAAATCCTCCTCCGGTATGGTCCACACTCCAGATGATGACTATGGTAAATTGACTCTAATACCTTCAATTATTATAAAGACATCTTTTAAATTATAATTTTATATGAATATATAAGTAATTTCACACATATCTATCAACTATAAATGATTAAATTATAATTTATTAACTCAAATAGATCAAATTATAATTTACCCTAATACTAATAATATTATTAGTAAAAAGTGTAATATTTGCTGAAAATATATACAATACATCAATTCGTGTCGTCCATAATTAATATTATTATTCTAATATTATAAGTGAATTTATGTTTATTTATATATATATATATTAACATTAAGTCCTTTTAAATGATAAAAATACAACTCGTTACAAATTTTGAACGAATTTAATGCAAATTTTTAGTTGAAATAAAAGTTATATAGTTAGATTTTCTATATAAGGACAAATGTGATCATTTATTTCTAATTGAAAAAAATATGAAATTAAAAAGTACTCTGGTTTAATTTGAGAATGACTTAAAATTAAGAGAAGTACACAACTCATCCAATCATGTATTAAGGTCATGTTTGAGATAACTTTTGTTTCTGACTTTTCGCAGAAGAAAAGGATAATCAAAAACTGTTTTGAAAAGCTGGTACCCCCAAGTTCTTTAAAACGATTTTCTAAATTTTTTGCTAAGGCCCTGTTTGAATTGACTTTTCAAATGTTGTTTTTAGCTTCCTGGAGGGAAAAACTATTTTGAACGGCGTTTGGGAAAATTTGTAGAAGAACTTTTGAACTTTGGAAGAACATTTTAAAGAAGCTGGGAGTACTAACTTCTTAAAACAACTTTTGCTTCTCTTTTTCTTATGCGAAAATCCAGAAACAGAAGTTATGTCAAACAGGACCTAAATACCGTTCAAAATAAAAAATTTCCTTTAGAAAGCTAAAACACAATGTTTAAAAAATCAATCCAACCCATGGAACTTATGTACCTTATTAGCGATGGTCCGAGTTGACAGTACAAATTCTAATGGATTGCTTTATCCCGAGCCATATCTTATTCATGTGAAACGTGTTTGATATGATTAAAATAAGAGTTAATTTCAGTAAACCCCCTTATATTATTCAATTTAATCAATTAATCCCTACTGTGTCCACTTTGCGCCCTATATTATTCAATTTCATCAATATGCCCCCTCACCTCACATTTTAAGTAAAAATGTCTAAACTACCTTAAATAGTATAAGGGTGTTTAGTGAAATAGACCATTTAATAAATTCAGAAATATATATTTTTAGAAATAATTCATATTTCTCAAAAAAAATAAAATTGAATATATATTATATTTTCGGAAATAATTTATATTTTGATATTTATGAATTTTCGGAAATTATAATATATTTTTCATATTTTCGGAAAATATGGAAATTATAATATGAAAATATATATTCGGAAATTATAAATTCAGAAATATATATATATTTTTCGCAAAAAAAATATTTTTCCGAGGGAGCATATTATTTTCCAAAATATAAATTATTTCGGAAAAAATAATATATACTTTTTGCAAAAAAATTATTTTTTGAAAAAAAAATCATATTGTGGAAAAAATATGATTTTGTTTCCGAAAAATATATTTTATGTTCCAAAATATGATTTTTTTTTACGATTTTTTTTTTTTTTTGCGAAAAAGTATTTATTATGTTCCAAAATATGATTTTTTTTGTGAAAAATATATATTATGTTCCAAAATATGATCTTTTTTGAAAAATAATTTTTTTGCAAAAAATATACACTATTATGTTCCAAAATATGATCTTTTTCGAAAAATAATTTTTTTGCGAAAAATATATACTAATAATGTTCCAAAATATGATTTTTTTTTCGAAAAATAATTTTTTTGCAAAAGGTATATATTATTTTTTCCGAAATAATTCATATTTTGGAAAATAATATGCTCTCTCCGAAAAATATTTTTTTTGCAAAAAATATATATATATTTCTGAATTTATAATTTCTGAATATATATTTTCATATTATAATTTCCATATTTTCCGAAAATTCTGAAAATATGAAAAATATATTATAATTTTCGAAAATTTATAAATATCAAAATATGAATTATTTCCGAAAATATAATATATATTCAAATTTTTTTTTTTTTGAGAAATATGAATTATTTCCGAAAATATATATTTCTGAATTTATTAAATGGTCTATTTCACTAAACCCCCTTATACTATTGAGAGTAGTTTAGGCATTTTGACTCAAAATGTGAGGTGAGGGGGCATATTGATGAAATTGAATAGTATAGGGGGCAAAGTGGACACAGTAGAGGTTAATTGATTAAATTGAATAGTATAGGGGGGTTTACTGTAATCACCCCTTAAAATAAATATTGATTTTTTAAAATCGTGTGACAATTTAATTTGTAGCCAATATGAACCCAAGACTTTTCTTCCTCTATGCACGGACCTTCTTAGGCACAATTTTTAAACTTTACTTACCCTTAAAATTAGATGATTTACCCAATTAATCTTTTGTAAAAATTCCTTACGGCGCCCATTGATTTTACTTTACTTATCCCTAAATTTTGAATATAGCATTTCTGCCCCATTCAAACTAATCTCCAATTCCGTCACTGCTCGTATGTCATTATTGCAGTTGATTATCTAATATGTACTATATATATATATATTAAAAAAATATTAGTTTTTCTTTACAAAAATTCCTAAATTCAACCAATACAAAGTAAAATGATGTGGGAAACCTGATATTAAGGGTGTATTTGATAATACTTATTTATCACTTAAATTTAAAAAAATTCAATATTTATTTAATTAAGTGTGTTTGATAAGAATTTGAATATCACTTAATACATTAAGTGTCACTTAAAATGAGACAAAATTTTAAGTGATAGAGTCACCGCTTAATACTGAAAATTAATAAAAATATCAGAAAATATAATTTTTTTAAATATTACTTAAAACTTTCATTACTTAAAATTCATATCTTAAAATTTTCAATTTCATAAAACAACCTTTAACATCTAAAACCCACCCACAAAAGTGCAAGAGCATAACCACACACGAAGAAGCATTTTAAATTGTGTGATTGTTTCCTTTTCTTCTTTTTTTTTTGTACCATTATTTTTTTTAATATTCCTATCATAATATTTATTTGGTACGTATACAATCAGTTTCATGTTTTGTAATTACCAAATTGAATTAAATTATTTTGTATAATCAAAGACAAAAGCTAATTACGTGTTCGTGACATTTATTCTGAGAATAATTTCTTTTTATTTCTGTTTTTGTGAAAAAGTGATACTCTATAAACTTTGCAGTACGTATAATCTCAATCGAATGGTGGAGATTACAACAATCCGAATCACAACCATCACAAAACACGTGGCACTAAAGTATGCGATGAACGGTATGATTAAAGAAAAGAAATTGGTACTCTCTCTCTCTAGCAAAAACAAGTGAAGCAAGTTCGACTCTCTGTCTATACAACCTCTACATACATACATACATACATGCGAAGCCCTGACGGCGGCTTTCAATTTCACAAACCAGTTATCTTCGTCTCCGACTTTGATTTCTTATTTCGACTGTGAAATCGGTGCTCACTCACTCAAGGTATTTGCTTCACACTCTTAGAATTTTCTCAAAATTGTATGCATTTTTTCGAATCTTTTGCTACATTCTCTACTGGGTTTCCGAGAATTGACACTGTTTGGGTATATCTGTCGTTTTATGTGTGAACTTCTGTGAATTTGAAGTACTCAAAAATTTATTGCGTGAATATGAAGCTTGAACTAAAAATTAGGGTTTTAGGGTTTTGCGGGTTTATTTTGCGAAATCGTGGAATAAAGATCCAGTCCGATATTGTATATAGTGCTTGTTACTTTTGGAGTTCATATCATGTTTCTCCGTAACTAAATATTATTTTTTTGATTAATGTGTGAATAAATTTGTCTGAGATCAGATCTTTTGTTTTAATACATTATTGACATTTGTTCACAGCATGAATTTAACATTAGGGTTTTAGGGTTTTGTGGATTTATTTTGCAACATCATGGAATAGAGATCTAGTCCAAGAATGCTTGTTACTTTTGGAGTTCATACCATGTTTTTCTGTCAAGATATATATATATAAATATTTTCTTGTGATTACTCTGTGAATAAAAATGTTTAGGCTTAGATCTTTTGTTTTACTACATTATCGACCTTTGCTAACAGACCTTTGCTAACAGATGGTTTTGGGTCCAATAATTGAGCAGATGTTGAAGTCGAAGATAAAAATTAATATATTATCCATGTTGATTCACATCTGGAACTGGATGTAAAAGAGTTGTTTATTTTACGACATAAATTATGTCCAGTGTTAGATAGTCTATCACTTTGAACTATGTCAAGACACTTGAATAGTGTCGAAAATTCGAAATCACATATTTGATAAAGCACTGTATGGTCAGAACCATATGGGATGTTTCACAGAATCAATATCTATTACTGTTTGGAGGTCTTTGTGTTCTTGAATTAGGCTCAAAGCACCTTACTTTTGGTTTTCTATAGATTGTCGCAATTTAATATGATCGTAATTTGGGGAACAGGTATATGACTTGATTCTGGCCATGAATAACTTAAAATATATCATCTCTGGAAGTAGTTGAACAACTTTATGAAAGTGGGAATAAATTATTTCTTTATGTCAATATCCCTTACAATGTTTTCAATTCAGTCAATCTTTGGATCGGAAGAGCTCCTCTGTGGTGTAATCACTCCGTGGGCCCTTTAAGCATGTTGCTTGCTTATAATAAAATCTGTGACCGGATTGCTCCTAATCTAATTAACATGGGCTTTCTTATTTGTGTTTGAATATACTTGGGCCAGTGAGGGGTAAAAATTTGGGTCAAATATAAGCAGGCAAAATGCATATATAAGTTGGTTGAGTAGTTATGAAATTTTTTAACGCGGTTGTATATTTATCTATTTTAACACTCTACATTGCATATATAGGTATATATTAAGCTTTAATTATAAGAAAGCTATAATTTGTTTGTTGTCTTCGTGTCTATTAGCAATGAGTATCAGGACTAAAGAGCAAATATGCATGTATATGTATATATATTCCTTTCGATAATTAAAGAATAAAATTTTCAAATGTGGTAATTATATCTTATGTAGCATGGATTCTTCTAAAGTATGTGAATTACTCTCGTCCTATAAGTATTATTAGGACATGTGTTCACACTTTTGATTAGATATTCACTAAACAATTTATCCATTTTGTTGTATTATTACTTTGAATGAGTTAAATTGATTGGGATGACGTGGTCTTCTCTTATCGTTCTCGAGGGTCCTCGTGCATTCCTGAAACATTAATGAAAGTAGAGCAGCATTACAACGACTTATTAGCAGAATTTTCAGCCATTGAAGTAGGATTGATTGATTTTCCACCTTACATAGACACTTCCGCTCAAGACACTAAGCCTGAGAGCTCAGCTGGTACGAAAAAGAAGCACAAAAGGATTTAAAATAATATAAAGAAACAACTGATGGTAACTGTATCGGCGGCCGGGGCCGGTGTTCCGCGTTATGTAGATATAATTTTAAAGTAATATAAATGCACATAAATATAGATTCATGCATAAACGCATTTTAAAAAATCCCAAATGGGCTCTAAAGCCTCTAATAAGCTTTATACAGAGACTTGGAATGTAGGGATTTTTTGCACAACAAAGTCGGTGTGTTTGACATATAGGTTGATCGCTCCTTTCTATTTTATAAAGTTTAGCATTATTTTAGCGTTATAAAGCTTTCAAGATTATTTGCTAACATCAAGGTAATGTTTCAACTTGTATGAGAATTTGAGATAAAATCCTCTTTTGTAGTAATGCATAGCTTTGTGTATTATGTGCTAACATTGAAATATTTCAGCATCTGAGTAAAGACAGATGAGTAAGAAAAAGAATCCACTAGTATTCTTAGACGTATCAATTGATGGGGATCCTGGAGAAAAAATTGTTATCGAGGTAATGTTCTAATTATAAACCCTCTCTATCGGGCTAAGTGCATTAAACCCCCTGTGGTTTGAAAAATGGGCTAAAAACACCCCTGATATCCAGTTTGAACCACAGGGTGGGTTTTGATATAAATTCTTTCAGAGTTGTTCCTGTCCATTTATTATTTTTAACAGGAAGCTTATTTATTATATATTGATGAATATGCTTTTCTGTACGGTTGCAGCTTTTTGCTAATGTTGTACCTAGGACGGCAGAAAATTTTCGGGCACTCTGCACAGGTATCTTACTATTAGACTTACCAAAATGTTGTGTGTATATATACATATATCCTTTCTAGAACATGGTTTTCCTTTTTCAAAAGATCCATCTGTTGAGACTGCAATGATGATATGTTTAATAGTAGGAACTCTCTGTTATCTGTTTTAAGAGAAGGAATAAAGAAATTTTTTGCCTGAGGTCATCCTTTAGGCTATCTAAACAAGAGCCCATTAGTGAGTACTACTATGGGGGAGTGGATTTTTTCCCCAAGAGTTGGGAGGGGTAGCTATCAAAACAGACCTAAGGCCATTTGGGTTTTTAGCGGCACCTAGCAATGACTCATCCTTGGTTGATCTAACAAAGTATAAATGGAAGAAAACATCGATAATAATGGATGCTTGAGTGCTAATATGCTTAACAATGTGTAGGTATTATTTTTATGTAATGGGATGCATTGTATCATGTTAAGTTTCTGACATATTGAATTCTACAATCTTGTCTTGCACCAAGTACTGATGATCATCCCTAAATTTATGACATTTCAGCTGTCTGATGCTTCAACTTTGATTTCATTTTTTTTTTCACTATGGGAGGAAACATTTCTCTAACTTCAGTTTGCTTCAAAATTGTACTTAGCCACATCATATTTTTTTCATCTTCTTTTGATACCAAAGGCTATTTCTCGCTTAGTTGGATACATACTTTAGATTGTTATCTGTACTTTCTCTTGGGTAAAGAGGTAATGGTCAGTTGAAGTATAGAAATTTGGCCTAAAATTTAATGAACTCAGTTGGATGTTAGTATCGGCACGTCTGTTTTCTACTATTGATATATTATTATGGTTATATGTTAGCACCAGGGAAATAATGGGCTACACAATCTGTGCCCCCCTCCCTGTTCCTATAGATCTTCAGACTTTGATTGATGAATTGGCAAATGGACTCAACTTTTTAATGACTTTACCTTTGAGGTGTATATTGAGGCACTACCCTTATTAACATGTAGTAATTTAAGAATGAGTGGCATATCTCTAACCTTCTTTGCACTTGATGCAAGTTTATTAATACTATTATTATTTAATTTTTTTATGAAAGTTGAAAATGTGGATCTACTTGGAAGGGATTAAACAGATACGAAGTTAGAAGTTTTGTCTTATAATAAGTATGTTCAGGCCTCATACCAGCTTTACGAGATAGTTCTCATAACTCGATGTAGTTGGATGCCCAATAAATCATCACAATGGTTTTCTATGGAATAATCAATACATTCATTTGGACATGAAGCATATTTTCCTGTTTTGACCGATCTTCTTGGATGACTTGATGCTCTCGTCTCTGGTCATTTTTAGGTGAGAAGGGAATCGGAGCTTCCACAGGGAAATCTTTGCACTACAAGGGATCTATTTTCCATCGGATAATTAAAGGTTTCATGGCTCAGGTGCTCTCTCTCTCTCTCTCAAGTGTATCTTTGAGAGGATATATATAACAATGTTTACCACTACAATCATTCCGGGCTCAGCTTGTTTGTGACAATGTACTTGTACCTGCTGAATCAATGATGATAATTCAGCCCTCACGTTGCCTGAAGAGTCTTCATGTCTGTCTTAGAAGACAACTATCAGTATTCTGTGTATGAGCAAAATGTAGTCCACAATTGGTTTTTGCTGATTTTCCATAGACACCATGAGAGGTCCCTTGTTTCTAAATTCATATGTTCCCAATGTCGCAACCATCCATCTATTATATATTTTTGATTGATTGCTGTTTTGATGTTATCGCTCCAGAAGTTACGACTAAAAACTATTCCATCCACTTACGTAATTGCAAAATGCTTTTAGGATTATGGTTTTGTTTACAATTTCTTTCCTTGAGACATATTACACGCATGGTACAATGCGTGCAAATGAAAGTGGATGCACGGGAATTGTGATTTCATTAGAATTATGTAGGAGGAATAGGAAACCTATTGTTTATATGGTTACAATGAAGTGCATTGACATGTTCTTTTTATTATGTGATATTGTTTTTTTATTGCTGAATTATTGTGTTATAATGTTCATCTCATTTGTTTTCTCATTGTGAGAAATGCAAAAAATTAACAATATATATAACTTTATGTAATATGGTCTTTGATATACGAGGAATGGACATGGATGAAAACTGCATGATACAAAGATGGTTAAATAACAATTTTAAAAGTAGATATTGATAGTACTAACCACTAAGGAATTCATCAAAAAATTAGTTATATTGCAAGGCTAATAGTTTGACCTCATATCTTTGTGTGTCCTCTCTATCAAAGTCCAAATTATCGGAGAACATTATTAAACTTCTCCTGACAATTGTACTATAATTCTGTAGTGGCTAGAATTATACTGGCGGATGAAGATACATGTCTGTTTGAAATGGAAGAATTAGGCCTTTTGGGCTTGCAATTTTTGCAAAAGAATACATTGTGTAATTTACTTGTCTTTTACACAGAGATGTAGTATATATTTGTATAACGTATCTTGTTTTGTTCCTACAGGGTGGTGACTTTTCAAAGGGAAATGGTATGCTCTTTTTTCTTATCGGTGGTGGTGTTCTAGATAATAAAATGTGCTGTTTAACTTCCATCTTCATGCCCAGACTTGTAAGGCACAACCTTTTAATGGTTTGCAGGCACCGGTGGAGAAAGCATTTATGGAGGGAAGTTTGCTGGTAGGTTTTGTTTGTGCTCATCTCGGCATATCAGTGGTTTTTGTTTGTTTTGTGATTTCACTGTATCACTTTTCCCCCCCTTTTTTTTGGCAGATGAGAACTTCAAACTGAAACATCATGTGCCTGGTCTTCTCTCTATGGCAAATGGTGGTCCAAATACAAATGGGTCCCAGTTCTTTATAACATTCAAGCCTCAACCTCACCTTGACGGGTATTTCATATTTTGTTTGTTTGCCTGTATTTTTCCCCACTTTGACATGTTTGCAACGACCCTCGTGAAAGGTTCAAAATATAGATTAAGAAATTACTTAGTAATGCATTGCGCAATATGACAGGAAGCATGTAGTTTTCGGGAAGGTTGTGAAGGGGATGGACATTTTGAAGAAAGTTGAGCAGGTGGGAACATCTGCAGGGACCCCTTCCCAGATTGTAAAAATTGTAGATTGTGGTGAAAATTCTGGAGGCAAAATTCAAGATTCAGATAAAGCAGAGAAAGGTATAATTTGGGTTATGTTTGAATATAACCTACTCCTTACCAGCTTCATCTAATGGTATTTGATTATCTTTGTTGTGCCTTCTCTGTCAGGAAAAATTAAAAAAACAGGGAAAGCTTTTCCTTCTGATGATGTTTCTGATGAGCCAGCAAAAGGAAGACGCAAGATATCTCTCAAGGACAGAAGAAAGAAGAGAAAAAGGAGACATTCTTCATCTGATTCGTCCAGCTCTGATATGGATTCTGATTCCTATTCTTCAGAAACTGATTCCAACTCGGGCTCTATGTCGGATTCTGAATCTGATTCGTATTCTTCGAGTTCATCCAGTGATGAAAGACATAGGAAGAAGAGGAGGTCATCAAAAAGTGTCAAACAGCACAGGAAAAAGAGGAGGGATAGGCAAAGGCAGAGGAGGGGCCGACGTAGTACCAGATCAAGGCGCAGGTCTAAAAGGTCTGGGTTTCTTTCATACTCAGTGCTACTGTTTTATATGTTTCTGTTATGCTGTACATTCTTTTGCTTCTAGAATGTGCAGAAAGGTCTGGGTTTCTTTCATACTTAGTGCTACTATTTTATATGTTTCTGTTATGCTGTACATTCTTTTGCTTCTAGACTTATTCTATTTTTGAAATATTGTTTAACTTTCAGGAGTACTGAGAGTTCAAGCAGTAAAGGAAGTGTGAGTACCAGTAGTAGCAGAAGTGGCTCTGATGATGTAAAAGCTGGTCCCCGTGTCTCTGCTCGTAAAATTAGTAACTCATCCAATCCTCAAAAAAAGCAACCCCTAAATCTTGGTATCCAATCTGATATACTTTTGCTATGACTCTTCTTTTGTTCATAACTTTGTGGTGTTATGACTTAGACATGCATTCTAATCTGAGATGGCGAAGGCTCTGAAAGAACTATTTAAACAATGTTGCTCTGACTCATATTGACTGATGTTACAGATGTGGAGAAAGAAACCCCTGGCACACTCATTGATAGTGAGGCTGTAATAGAGCAGCAAAAGGATGGCAACCTGAAGATGGCCGAGGAGAACTCATCGCATGAAGAAGGTGAATTTTCTCAGAAGGTTGATGATCACCTGAACAATGGGCATGGGAAAGAATCTAAATATGACAAGACTGCTACTGAGCATCAATATTCAGATAAATCAAACATTTCCAGGTTTTTGTTCTACTTACTTTACTCACTTGCATTTGCTTTGTGTGAATTTTGATGTCATTTCCACTTTTGATTGCATATTATGTATACTTTTATGCATATACTGAAGAAAAAATTTCTACTATTGATAAAAAACAGGAGCCCAACTCCTCCTCCCAAAAGAGTACCAAAGCCCACATCTAGGGCTGATCACAGCAGGAGTCCTAAAGGGACTATCAGGTCCGAAAATGATAATGGAATTGGGAAGTCTGGTCAGCAAAAGCAGGGAAATTCCTCAAGGAGCCCTTTAGCCAGTCCCACTCACAAGGCTCCTGAACCTCCTGCTTCTAATCACGGTCGAAGTTTGTCAAGAAGCCGTTCTCCAAATGGCACCCCAAAGCGCATTAGAAAAGGGCGGGGCTTCACTGAACGGTATAAATTCGCACGACGGTACAAAACCCCATCTCCAGAGCGTTCGCCTCCTAGGTCATATCGCTATGACCGAAGAAATGTTAACGAAAGGAATCGTGATAGGTAAGGAATCTCAAAAGTATCTTTTTCCCTACTTCTTTCTCAGGATTAGGCACCCTTGAACTTTTGAACTAATTCTTTCTTGTTTTAGATATTCGAGCTACCGAAACTACTCTGAACGCTCTCCACCAAGACGTTATAGAAGCCCACCCAGAGGCAGGAGTCCCCCCAGGTTCTCCCTCTTCCTATTCTCGTCCTGTCGGTCTGGATATCTGTTCATGTTTCTGTGAAATTTATTGAGTAATAATTTAGCTTTATTTTTCTCCAATGTAATGTAACTATAATGTGGTGTTGCATGACTACTGAGTCTTGATAAAGAAGCCAAGCTTCACACAACCCTGAGGAAGCTAAAAGACCCTCTCCTTTCACGGCCGAAGGCTCCACAACACGTTGGAGAGCTCTTTGATCCGGCCTAGTGCATAGCTAACTACCAAAAGAACCATCTGGAGATGATTGGATTTCGGACTTAATATAGATTCCTCCCCTTTTCTTTAGCAGTAATGACCAATTGAGGGAATAAATAATTTAATCGATAATTTTATGATCAACCAATGTAAGGATATACCTGTTTCTATTGTCCATGTGCCCTTTTCCCTGTTCCTTACATTCCTTGTTGCCGTTTTATTTGGATCTTCTTGGGCATGTTTTTCAGCCTCCTTTCTTATTAGATGATTTGTTATGTTCTCATCTAGGAGATTAATTTTACATGCCAAGATTCATTCTCGTACTACATTTCTCCAAATATTGTATATACACTGTAAAGGTTCCACGCATTATTATTGTTATTTTAATCTTTTATAGGCATTAGAACCATGGTTACAATAAATTTGTGTTGGGCAATAAAAATCAATGACTGCAATTGATTTGAGTTTGTCATCTTAATCAACAGGGAAGATGTTGTAAATTGCGTGGTGATGTAGGCATGGAATTCGGAAGGGGGATGAATTCGATGTTTATAAGATATTTTTATCCTTTCCTGTCTGGGAGGAACACCATCATAGTAAATGAATTGAAATAAATTTATTTTTCCTTAGGTACCGAAGCAGGAGAAGTCGAAGCAGGAGCATCTCTCACAGCCCAGGAGCCTACCGTGGTCGTGGAAGGGACCGCAGCCGGAGCCCAATACGTAGTCTTAGCCCCACAGATACACGAAGGCCTCTGAGTGAGAAGCTAATGTCACGTCTTGGGCCTCGAGTGGATGATCGACACCCTTCGAAGAGAAGAACAAGTTCAAGCTCTAGGAGCCGAAGCTCATCTCGTTCTAGATCTCCTGAAGCTCTTCCGAAAAAGCATGCTGATAAGGCGGCATCTGTTTCTCCTGGCGGATCCAAATCAAGCTCCCCAGCTGGAGAAAGGGGCTTGGTTTCCTATGGAGATATCAGTCCTGATAGTGGGACTAAGTAGTCGTCGGTGGCTCCCTGGTTGTGCGCAGACAGCTTACTGTGGATATTTCCGGTCCCCTCTTGGTTTACGCGAGAAGAAAAGCTTATCCATACGATTTGATGCTGGCAAATTCAACTGATAATCTGGCTACTTCCTGGGTATTACTGCTTATTCGTTTTGTTTGTGCTGCTATTGTTATTGTCACTAAACCTTGCTATGACTTGGTCAGGTTTGCCATAGAGACTAGCTTAAACATTACATATGTTATTTTTATTAACTTGTTTTCTATTATGGTCTTGTGGGTGTTTTATTCTGAGTGGAGTGTTAAGACTATAATGAATACTGATTGTAGTTATTTGAAGAATTTGAAGATACTTGGTACTCATGCTGTTTTATTAACTTTTTGTGAATTGTTGTATCTATTTGATTTGGAGATATATACATGGTCACACTATTACCCATGAATCGTTATAGTATTTAGTGTTATATTGATGGACCGAAATTCTAAACCAGCTGAGTTATGGTGGCCAAACATATACTGTTGTGAAGATTATGTTAGAGAATCCGTAGACAGATTAATATATTATAACCTATTTGCATCTTTATATTCATGCTAATAGTAGTAGTTTGTCCCTCCCAAAGGCGCACTGGCATACTTGTCTTTTTGTGTTTCATGCTAGTGGCAAAATAAAAAACACTGTTACTACTTTATTTTTTATTATGTGAGTTCTTATATTATGTTGAATTCTTTTAAGGGAGACTCCAAAAATATTTATATTTTTCGAGTTTCAACCTCCCTTTTGTCACCATGTATTTGTTAGAAAGTCCATGTGAAACCATAAAATGAGCAACTGGATATATAAGTTGTCTGTCTCTATTTGAAGTATTCCCGTGGGAAGTATCACCAAGCTCCAATTCTCGGCGGTGATTCCATGGATCCAACTTCGGCCCGTTGGATTCTCCACCTCGATGCAGACGCAGAATCTGCATCTGTCGCGAAATTACCCTTTTGACCCCGATAAACAACCCACTGATGAATAGTTGAATACAATATTAAAGGGCTGTTAGGGAAGTTGACCTTACAGTATAAATGAATGTATATGCACTCACTAGTCACCACCCTTCCTTTGCTTTCAAAGCTCCAAACTTCAACCCCTTGTCTTCAAGGTTCTAAACCACATCCCCTTCACTTCAAAGCATGGACATTCCGGGAAACTTACTCACGGACGAGGCGAGCCCGGGATGGATGAGCAAAGGTGACAATGCATGGCAACTGACGTCAGCGACGCTAGTGGGCCTCCAGAGCATCCCGGGGCTCATCGTCCTCTACGGGAGCATCGTGAAGAAGAAATGGGCGGTGAACTCAGCCTTCATGGCCCTTTACGCCTTTGCGGCCGTTCTGGTTTGCTGGGTGGGGTGGGCATACAACATGGCTTTTGGCAACAACTACTTCCTCCCCTACGATGCGAAAATGGGGCTCGTATGGGGAGACAAGTATCTTCTAGACAAGGCTTTCCTTGGGAATTTTCCGAGCGCGACAATGGTGTACTTTCAGTTCGTGTTTGCAGCGATCACGTTGATATTGATCGCGGGGGCGTTGCTTGGGAGGATGAATTTCTATGCGTGGATGGCGTTTGTGCCTCTTTGGCTTACATTTTCTTACACTGTTGGGGCGTATAGTACATGGAACCCCCATGGATGGCTGTTCAAGCTTGGAGTTATTGATTATTCTGGAGGCTTCGTTATTCACCTCTCTTCTGGTGTTGCTGGTTTCACCGCAGCTTACTGGGTAAATTAAACTACTTACTCATCACACGGAAAACACACACAAATTTATTTTTTTATATATATATATATATATATATCATGGTCGGGTTAGGATACGATAGATTTCTATAGTATTTGTCACAGTGATTGTTTATTGTGTTTGATGTGAAGGAAGTCTTTTTTAGCCATGTTCAGCAAAAGATTGGTACTCATATTTATATATATATATATATATATATATATCCATGTTTCCGCGTGTTTGTGTCTATTTTTGAAAAATAAAATAAATTATCCTCGAGTTACTATTGAGTACTAATTGTTTTTTCAAATAACTGGACCTGCTATTTGCTTTAGATTCAACTTTTCTATTAGGTTGATAGAACCATATGTTGTAATACTACTAAATAACAATAACCTACATGTTATTTTGAAGATTTATTTACTCTATTTTGTTGGATGGAATGATCATTAAACTCTTTTATTTAAAAATTTATTGGATATAATGAGAAAATATAGAACAGCACAAGAGACGATTCTAGTTGATGCAACAAAATTCTCAAATTTGGACTTAAAATAAGTACGGAATGAAATGTTCATAGAGACCACCGTATAACAATAGTGCATTGTTTATATATATATATATATATATAGAACTAATAATTGGAAATTAAAATGATAAAAGGTGGGACCAAGGGCAAGCATCGATCGAGAGAGGTTCCCGCCAAACAATATAATCCTGATGTTGGCAGGGGCAGGACTGCTTTGGATGGGGTGGACAGGATTCAACGGTGGAGATCCTTATGCTGCAAGCATGGATGCATCTCTAGCCGTCCTTAACACGCACTTGTGTGCAGCCACAAGCTTGCTGACGTGGCTCTTCCTGGACATTCTTTTCTTCGTAAAGCCTTCAGTCATTGGTGCCACACAGGGCATGATCACCGGATTAGTTTGCATCACTCCTGCTGCAGGTTCCATAATCCTAATATATATATATATATATATATATTTATATATATAATATGATGTATGTTTTTCATTGATAAATTTCCAAGATAAGCTCAAAAGGGAGAAACAGTTTTCTTCATGCTTCCTTCATTGATTTAGCAAATAAATATATATGTGCAATAAAATATTTGTACCAGGTAGAAATCGAATATGACATTTGATATTTTTGGACACGCCAACCCCGTATACAAGATTTCGATATTAATACATATGCATGCATCCAATAAATCAAATTTACATCCAAACCTGAAATCAAATCAAGAAAAATAAACATGCTTTATTCACTAATTATTTTTACAATCAAGTAAATTACATTATTGTCCTTTGAATAGGAGTGGTGCAAAGTTGGGCAGCCATCGTAATGGGACTCCTCTCCGGGAGCATTCCATGGTTCACCATGATGATCCTCCACAAGAAAATCAGGCTACTCAAACAAGTAGACGACACCATGGCCGTCTTCCACACCCACGCCGTGGCGGGAACCCTAGGCGGCCTCCTAGCGGGCCTCTTCTCCGACCCCAGACTCTGCCGCATCTTCTTCATGGTCCCGAACTGGGAACACTACACCGGCCTCTTCTACGGCCTCCACAATGGCCATGTCAAGGCAGGGTTCAAACAGATGGGAGTTCAAGTTGTGGGAATCACATTTGTTGTGGTTTTGAATGTGGTGACAACTAGCTTGATATGCTTGCTCATTAGGGTTTTCATTCCACTGAGAGTGACCGATGATGAGTTGAAACACGGCGACGACGCCATTCATGGAGAGGAGGCCTATGCACTGTGGGGTGATGGGGAGAGGTATGACACTTCTAAGCATAACTCAGTTTATGGGATTGAGGACTATCCTGGCGCTGAAGTTCAAACAGCGTGAAATTGGACGAAGTACATTAGCTTGATGACTTGTATGTTCGTGATATATATGTATTCCACTTCAATACTTCTTGATCAATAATACACGTCCCAAATTAATTATTCAGTTTCTAATTCCAATACAATATTATCATATATTTTTCTAAATTATTCTTCTTCATTAACTTCAAAAGGCAATAGACCCCACTAAAAACCACACTATACTACATTACCGAGGGCAAAATTGGAAAAGAAAATATATAAAACTAAAAATAGAGGGAGGTAGTAATAATTTTTTTTTTTTTTCCTTTTTATCAGAGTTAAAGTAACACATGATAGGAGCACATTGTTAGTCATTGGAAGAACTGCCATTTGATTCTTTATCTAGTTATTATGAAAAATGGTTCTGACTTCTTGTGTGATAATTCAATGCAATACCTATTTCAACACTTTTTGTTTATAATAAAATTAAAATAATATTAGTGAAAATGGAAAATGAAATGCAAAATTGAATAAAATTCTAAGTGATAGATATTTCTCTTATTACAAGTGAAAAATACAAATATAACATAAAAGAAATTCCTAGAAATGAACCCATGTATCCGAGGGTGGGAGCCCTTCGGTTGCTCCTTTTGAATTTTTATGTATTTGTTTTTCTTTGGTAATTAATTTCACCACCCAAGTTACAAATAAAAACACCTCAAGGTCAGGGTGTGACAGAAAAGAACCCTGCTAAAAGACCAAACATGTCATAATTTCTCTTTATTATACAAATTTTATAAAATAAAAAAAATCACATGAACTACATTAATAATTTTTGTGGAAGACTAATCAGTTATCATATGAAAACAGAATCTCAGTTTCATTCATGTCTTGAACCATAAAGATAATCTATTTATAATGTCTATTTATTACAATATTATCCACCAAACATCTTTTGACAGATTCGAATTCCATTCGGGCTTCGTTCAGACTGATCTATGTGCAAAACAACTCCTCTACACGGATTGAAAAAAGCTCGAAATAGAGTTATCAGAAAATGCTTGGGATCTGAAAAGCTATTTTGACCTGAGGAATGATTATTTCTTGCTAACAAACTTGCCAGTAGAGAAGAGTCAAAGCAGGTATGAGTACGGTTAGATGATAAAAGCATGAAGAAAAAAAATAATAATAATAAAAAAAATCTCCTAGTCATAGAAAGAGGAATATACTCACAGTGATTATTTCCTCTATGTTTCTTCCATCGAGATGATATATAAGCATATTGGGAGCCCAAAAGGGGAATGAGTGAGGCTGTCACAGCATGACCTAGCTAGGGTTAGTTCTTTCTCACTAATCAAAGATAGATCATGCTGGCAGCTTCACTTGTTCCCTTGTGGACTTGGTTCACCTTCAAGCAATCTAGACCCTTGATGCATGATATATATCCTATATATATATATATATATCATCTTCCAAGCATATATGATTAATAATCTAACACGGCTCTTTTTGACATTTTTAAATGCTAATGCATCTGATAAAGATTCTTTTCATGATAATTTATAGGAATATGAAAGTTACCCCTACAAACAGCATCAAGAAAAGAAAGAAGAGATTAAAATGATTGCATTTGAGGCATTTGACAAACAAATTTTATTAGCTAAATGATGGATGAAATGCAATCTAGTGGAAGAAGAAAAGAAAAGATTTGAAAAAATAAAATAAAATGTGTAGAGAGGATGAGGAAAGGAAACACTAAGAAGTTGACTTGATAGTGAGTTGCACGAAGCATTATGGATTGTGTAATATTTATAGGAGATTTGAGAGAGACATATGTTGGTAAAGAGTTGCCGAAAGAAGACACGAGCCTCGATGCAAAACAGTGTAATAAAGAAGCGCACAATATATATGTGTGTGTGTATATATATATATATATATATATTGGTAGGGCTGTAGACAGCAATTGTTTGATGAGAGCAAATTAAAGTTTACTGGTGAGAGGGGGCTCCAGCCTATGAGGCTCATCATAGCTTGAGGGTTTATTGTTCACACTTAGACTTAGAGTAGCAAATCAATGACTGTTCTGTTCAGGGCCAGCACAGGACGTTAATGACTGTTCTTCTTCATGGGCAGAATAGGACTGCAATTTTTTGGTTGAAAGTTGTTTACAATCTTGAATTATATAATCACATTAGAGTAATGATCACAAAATAGGATTATAAGAGTATCATTTTATAGTAACGCTCTTAGAAAGCAAAAAAACCACATCAAGATCTGATTGATGAAGTATAATTATAATAGTAACAATTATACTATGGTTCAACATGCAAATAAATGTTTTCATAGACCCAACGCAATGATATAGGTGTCGAACTATGATTGATTTGAACCCTATAATTCAACTATATAATAATTTCATCTTTTTTTTTTTTTTGGAATTCTCCCTGTAATGCTATAAAGTCTTCTCTATCTCAGGAGTCCTCCCTCAAAGAAAGGTGAGAAATTGAAGTTATAAGTATCTTTATCCGAGGGATAAAGATGTTATATATGGCTCGGTTCGTAATGCTATTGGCATAGTCTGAATTCCGAGGGATAGTTTTCAAACTATACATGTGAGACTACTTACCTTTGACCGTCTAAATGTATGATAACTTGGTACATGTAGGATATATGATTCCATGGAGAACATTGTATGTAGTCCCAAGAATACTGAATATATTGGAAGTGGCTTTTCTTAGCATCATTGGGTACCACACAGTTACACAAGAAAAAAATTTGAAAGCAAAGGAGTTGGGCAATGAACCCTATCCTCCTCCTTTTCCATCATAAATTCAACTTTTTCAAACTTGGGTCTTCACTCTTCTTAAATTGTACAGTAGTGCTACTTGATCTTTAGGGACTAGAGTGGTCCTATATACACACACACACATATATATATATGTATAGACGTATATTGCTTTGCCTAGTCCGGTGTACTACAGTCTACACTCTACAGTGTACAGACTGCGTCTGAAGAAGATAGGTTTCCTACTCTTGTCTCTTGTCTCTTGTGTTGTCTTGGTATGCTAACATTGGCCGCACAAAACAAGCCAATGAGCATCTATCAGCCACCAGAAGTAATTGACCTAACCAAACAGACCAATTAAGCTAGCTGGACCTACCCTTTATTTATTGACATCTTCCCTTCACATGTCAATGTGTCATGCATTTGGGGATATCTCTCTCTCTCTCTATATAATATGTATATATACATAAGCATATATATACCAACAAAAATCTATTTCTAAGAACCAGGTGCTTAGTTTTATTTTCTAATTAAATTCCATAATTTGTCTTGCTAACCTTAAGTTTTAGCTGTGTTGAGTCCAGTAACATTGTTCAGGATTAGAGGTTCAAATATACAGGAAGAAGACTGTTTTGTCTGCTCTTTGGCCTGAGTTCGATTTTTTAAGCTGCTTAGGACTATATAGGCGTGGGTACATCTACTAGAATTTAGTTATTTCGTCCCTTCTCTATATCCATGACCTTTTGTACTTATTTTTTTCCTCATAAATTCCATCGGTTTTCAATAATCTAATGTAGACTCCCTAAAGTTTGACTTGTTACATCCATGAGACCCTGCTCTCCAACGAAATCTGCCAAAAGAATATGTCATATAGACCATTTTACCCTTCAATTGTATGCATTTTTATTATTAAAAAATCAAGGGTAGCAATGAAATTTCAAGCTACTCCGTTAGAAAATTAAACAATCGTCACTGAACCACTGTTTAGTGTCTTTCACTATTTTAATTTTTTTCAATGTGGTACAAGCACACACAAACTATGTTAGAAAGCTCTCATGTAATTCAGGCTTCAACTGTTTCAGGAAGAGCTATTTCCATTCAAACCTGTGACAATCAAGCCTTTAGTTAAATTCTTACCTCTATGTCTGGAGATGTATACAGATTGGGGCAAGCATTGGACCTTTTAAAGTACCCGAACCATACATTGCTCGTCATCGTGGAGAGTCATTACAAACAGTCCTCAGCAGTGGATGCTTCCAGGCTATTGCCCTGCATATGTTTTCTCTAGGTTATACACACGCACAAAAAAATAAATAAAAAAAATAACGCAGATTACAGACATAACACGCTCACCCTCACATTTGTACTATTGATCTTTGATGTACGAAAACTAAATAAACTTGATGGTTTGAATGGTCACCAGAAAATCTCCATAAGTGCATACTCCGCCTCCAGTATGATGAAAATCTATGGGCATCCCTCATAATATTATCTACTTCAAAGGAGTTCCTGACTAGCTTGATGAAAGTACAGCAATCTCCACAAACCCGAACGTTCTTAGTTATTCGAATTGGGGTTCCCTCCGGGGCTGTAAGCAGGCCATATGCACTGGCCAGCCATTCACTGTGCCCTTGAAGCATGATTTCTCTTCATCATCCACATCGTGCAGAGCAAAGTTGATCCTAAAAAAATTAATAAATTGGAAATGATCACCAAAAATCTCCGCAAGAGCATACTCCACTTACAAAATGATGGAATCGATTGGCGTCCCTCATAATAATTTCTCGTTCAGAGAACTTCGACACTAGCTTAATGAAAGTATGACAATCTCCACAAACCCGAAGGTTCTTTGTTACTCGAATTGGGGTTCCCTCCGCTGCTGTAAGTAGCCCATATGCAACGGCCAGCCTCTCACTATGCTCTTTAAGCATATTGGCTTTCTCTTCTTCAGCTACATTGTGCAGAGCAAACTTTGTTTGAGCCACATATTCTCCTTCACACTCTAATTTCTTAGTAATTTGAGCTAATTTACGGTAAATCTCATCAGATTGTGGGTGAGATCTGTCTCTTGCAATGAATGTGTGAACTCTATTCCCAACCTCAATCCAACTACACCCTGGATCTTTCCTCAACCCTTTTCCCTTCATTCTCATTCTTACTTCCTCCACATCTTCCCATCTACCAGCCGCAGCAAAAGCATTAGATACAAGTATATAATTTCCCGGATTCTCTGGATCCAATTCTAGAAGCTTGTGTGCTGCAAACTCTCCTAATTCTTTATGACCGTGAACCAAGCAAGCACGAAGGAGAGCACACCAGACTGCGGCAGTAGGTTCCATGTGCATGCTATTCACAAATTCGAATGCCTCTTTTAAGTGATTTGCACGGCCAAGCAAATCAACCAGGCAGGCACAATGTTCTGGCCACGGCTCTAATTGATATTCGTGTTCCATCATTTCAAAAATTGCAATGCCTTCATGAACCAGTCCTGAGTGGCTACAAGCATAAAGAAGTGCCAAGAAAGCAATATGATCAGGAACTAAATGTTCATCCTCCATCCTTTTACACAAGTTGATGGCTTCCTTACCATTGCCATACATTCCATAAGCATAGATCATACTAGTCCATAAAACCAAATCTTTATCTCTGATGAGTTTAAATACCTTACATGAGCTCTCTAAAGTCCCACAGCGAGCATACATATCGACAAGAGAGCTTGCAGCGGAACCCTCTAGGAAAAATCCCTTCCTAAACAAGAACCCGTGAATCTCTTTGCCTTTCCTCAAGGCAGATAAACTTGCAGCTGCCGAGAGTGCGCTCACTAAGGCTATACAATCAGGTTCAATGCCGGTGTCTTTGAGGGAAAGGAAAAGGTCAAGAGCTTCATTTGCAAGCCCATTATGGACATAACTAGACATCATGCTCGTCCAAGATACAATATCTTTAACTTCAATTGATTCGAAAACACGCGATGCACTATGTATGTCCCCGAACTCTCCATAGACATCCATGAGTGTATTCTGTAGCACAATATCATTTAATCCTCTTCTCAACACATAACCATGGATTTCTTTTACAAGGGTGATGCACTTCAAACCACTACAGGCCAGCAGTACGCTTCCAATCATCATTGCATCAGCATCCAATCCTTCCCTCTGTACTTCCTGGAACAATTGTAAAGCCTTTAAATAACTATTGTTCTGAGCATAGCCCGCAATGACTGTTGTCCAGGAAATGAAGTCTTTATTGGGCATCCTTTCGAAAACAGTGTTCATATAGTCCATCCTAGAACATTTTGCATACATATCCGTAAGTGAGTTCCCAACCTGAAAATCAGAATGTAATCCATTTTTTATAGCATATGCATGAACTTCCATCCCATTCAACAAATTTCCCAATCTAGCAGAGGTACTGAGAATACTTATGACCGAAACCTGATCAGGGCTTTTACCCGCTTCTTGCATCTCGCGAAAGAACAGCAGAGAGTCATTGTATAAGCCATTTTGGACGAAACATGAGAGCATTGAATTCCATGATATATTGTCCTTCTCATCCAATCTCATGAAAATTCTTGCAGCATCACCAATTTTCCCACATTTTGTGTACATCACAACCAAAGCATTGGCCACGTATAAGTCAAGATGCTGACCATATTTCAAAACAATAGCATGAATTTCCATGCCAAGTTTTACAAATGAGGATTCGTCACATGCTTGAAGAGCGGCAACAAAAGTATACGTGCTGGGTGCAACTCCAACTTCCAACATTTCTCTAAAAAACCTCAAAGCTTCAACGGATTGTCCATTTGCAGCATTAGTCGAAATAATCGAATTCCACGACACAACATCACGACAAGCACTCGTGGTGGAAAACAACAGCATTGTTCCATCGAGATCACCACACTTCGCATACATACCCACCAGTGAATTGACAACAAATACATTATTAGCAAATCCCATTTTGATTGCTAGACCATGAATCTCCCTCCCACAACGAAGATCTTTAACCCCACCACATGCCTTAAGTACACAAGGAAAAGTACGACCATCGAGAGGAACATCAAGAACCCGCATTTCCGAATACAATTCAAGAGCTCCAAAAAGTTCCCCATTTGTAACATAAGCACCAATCATGGCATTCCAAGTGAAAATACTCCTCTTAGACATTCTCTCAAACACCTTCTCTGCATTTACAAGAGACCCACATTTCCCATACATAAACACAAGCTTAGTGTTCAGAAACTCTGAATCATGTGTAGAATTAGATTTGATTACATGGGTGTGGACTTGTTGGCCTTGTGATAAGGCATTCTTGGTTGAACAGAGTTCAAGAACTGAGGAATAAACTTGGTCTAAGGAAGAGTGAGGTGAGTTTTGAGTGAAGTGATTGCTGAGAGATACAAAAGCTTCTTCAAGGTTTTCATGGTGGCAAGTCTCTTTCAAAGATGGAGTTTTGATGGGTTTTTTAGGGAATTTGTTGGTTTTAAGAGGATAAATTTTCTGGGATTTTTTCAAAGTGGGGGGTTTGGTTAAGGTTGTGGAGGAATTCAAGAGTGCGTGTTGGAA
This sequence comes from Cornus suecica, assembly GCA_963922005.1. NCBI lineage: Eukaryota > Viridiplantae > Streptophyta > Magnoliopsida > Cornales > Cornaceae > Cornus > Cornus suecica. Next base: position 74,931,572 of record OY998243.1, read on the forward strand.
GGAAGTGGCCATCTTGGTCGGTGCATAGAATTTGAAGGCGATGCAGAAGATAAACGTTAAACTGGTGACTCTGTTTTATTTTGCATTTTTTAGTTTTTAATCTGTTATATTTTGAATTGGATGTAGTATTATGTTTCTAAAATTTATCTTTTTAAAAAAGGAAAATGGTTACATTATTTTTAATATGAGTTATGACGCAATTGTTTTGAGTTTTTTGCACATATGAATGAATACCCAGTTACATATGCATGGTGGTTCTTATATCTGGTCATTTAGTTTTGGTTCCGCTACGTTAAACCCTTTATAACATGAATAACATAGGACATATAATATTTTCTTGGTTTAATTTGATTTTACCCTAATATTTTTATTTAGGTGTGAATTGATCACATTTCGTGTTAAATAATATATATGCCCTTACTATAATTTCAAAAACACATATATATATTTTGAAAAATATCTAAACTTCAAAATATATATATTAAATTTCAAAAAAATATAAATTTTGAAAAGAAAAATATAAATTTCAAAAAATTATATAAAATTGGGAAAAACATATATAAATTCAAAAATATATATATAAATTTTGAAAATATATATATAAAATTCGGGAAAAATATTAAATTTGAAAAAAATATATTAAATTTCAAAAATAAAATATAACATTAGAAAACATATATAAATTTCGTAAAAAATATATAAAATTCGGGGAAAATATACTTCTATTTTCTACTTTCTTTGACTTTAAATATTGTTTTGGTCTATTGTACTTTGGTCACTTGTGTTTTTTATACTTCTATTTGCACAACTATTTGAATTTTATATTTTGTTTTCGAATTTTATATATTTTTTACGAGTTTTATATATTTGTTTCGAATTTTATATGTTTTTTCAAATTTTATTTATATTTTTTCAAATTTTATATATTTGTTTCGAATTTTATATATATATTTCGAGTTTTAATATTTATTTTTCAAAATTTATATATATATTTTGAAATTTATGTATTTTTTTATGAAATTTTATATATTGGTTTCGAATTTTATATATATAAATTTCGAATTTGAATTTTATATATTGGCTTCGAAATTTATTTTTCAAAATTTATATATATATTTTGAAGAAAAAGGGTAAAATGAGTATTTAAGAGAGTATAAAAGTCATGTGACATGCACATGACCGGAAAGAAGGGGGTATTCGTACGTTTTTGAAACTTGCAGGGGGATATTCACACATTTTCGAAACTTGCAGAGGGTGCTCGCATATTTTTCAAAAGTGCTGGTGTTCATACACACATTTTCAAAATACAGGAGATTATACGCACCATATTTATATTACGGAGGTGTTTTCTGTACTTAACCCTTTAGTTTTTAATCTGTTATATCTTCGTTGGTGCATAGAATTTGAAGGCGAGGCAGAAGATAAACGTTAAACTGGTGACTCTGTTATATTTTTGCATTTTTTAGTTTTTAATATGTTATATTTTGAATTGGATGTATTATGTTTTTAAAATCTATCTTTTTAAAAAAGGAAAATGGTTACATTATTTTTCTAAAGTATAACAACCACCACATTGTGAAGTAACTCAAACAATTGCGTCATAATTCATGAACTAACTTACATTCATCATAATCTAACATTAACGTTAAATCTAAGTATATTTTTCAAGTGTAAAAATTTTACGGTATAATTTAGGTATTTTTTCTAAAACTTTGAAACTAGAATCAAATTCTCTCTATCCTTTTTACTTATAGATTTTGTTTATTACATTTTACCAACACAAAGAAGGAGGGATCGAATCCGCTTTGAAAAATCACGAGAAAGTTGAGAAAACATATGTAGATTTATTGCATAATTGTTGCTATGATTTGTGCATATAATCGACTTCTCTTTAAATTTTTACTTACGGATTTTGTTTATTACTGTTCGCTCCAAAAATAAATCGACCAAAAAATTAAGCCGAAATATATTTTTTCGTAAATCGCAGGTGTGTCAGAGCCAGTGTCGTGGCTCAAACGGTTCAAGGAAAACGAATAAATCATCTCTTTTGAACAAAGTAACGAAATCAAGCGATTTGCACGAAAGAGAACGAAAACTCATGGCAAAGGTTCAAATTGCCTCAATTAAGAGGACTTTGGTTAACCGAAAGAAGTTGTAGAAGAAGGGAGGTAGAAAGGAGAGAGAAAATAGACGGACTGAAAAAAATGGATGAGAAGAGAATATGAAGACAACAGAGAGAGTTAAGGAAGAACGAGAGAATTGAGTGAGAGATAGGCACTACCAGAGTAGTGTGATTGGAAGAAAAAGTTGAGAAACGTATTTTTTGTGTTTGGTGTTGGACCTCTAAAACATAGGTTGAGGTTTTCGTTCTTTATTTATAGAGAATAAAATTACATGATGACAACTATTTAAAATAAATAACATAATTTCAATAATTATTCAAAGGATAATTAAGAAATAAATTCTAAGCTAACTTAATTCTAACTAAACTTCATATCTAAGTAATAGCATAAATAACTACAACTCATATTAGTAATATGTTCCAAGTTGATTTACATAAAGCTCTTCAATCTTAACTCAACTGCAAATCTTGTTCAAGTGGGCTTCAATTCATAGGCCAAAATTCCAATTTCTCTCTCGGCCCACCTTCTTGATCCGGCTCAGTTTGTGGCCACGTCACCATCTCTGTCTTGCTCTGTGTTGACTTATTTAGGGTGTCAACAATTACATTTTACGAAAAATTTAAAAAATGATAACTTTTGGAGCCTATATTAAAAAAAAATATAACTTTCAAAATATAATTTAAACAAAAGATCACTTAATAAAAATAATTACAAAAAAAGAAAACATACAATTTTGGTCTATAATGTCCTTTAACCCACTTTTATTAATTTTCCTAAATATCATTATTTTGTATTTTATTGAAACAATCTTAATAAATTAAAAAAAAATTGTCCAGAACAATATATCCAGATTTTTGTCTCTTTAAAGAGACGCAATAACAGAGCAATGGACTATGAGAGTTACACACTTCACTTGTGTTGCGCTTGATATGTAATGTAGTGTTATCAAACAGATCGTTGCACTCCAACTCTGATAGGTAATGTAGTCTGTCTAATGTCACAAGTACATCAATTCAGATCATATATTAATAAAATCCAGCTGAAATTAAAAAATCATGTCAATTGAAAATTGCATGAATCAGTTACACTTGCTAAAAATGGACTTAAATAATATCCAGGAAAACATATTAGAAACCAAAATGATGGATACAAAAAAAGTAATAATCAAGCACAACAACAAACACTAAAATTACTTTTTATTAAAAAAAGATCCGATGATCATGTTTTTGAAACTGAAAAGCCAAGGATGAAGTCCTTTATTTCGTCGTTGGCTGCTCTATCAAGCGTTGTGCGTCCATCTGCATCCCAAGAAAAGGGTAATAAAGAGATTTGTTTAATGGTATATAATTAGTATTTTAAAAACTATATAATTGTAGGACAAATATGTAAAAACAAGTACAAATTAGTGAGTGGTATTTCAGTCTTGTAATTATTTAAACTTGTCAAAATTTAAATTATTTTATTTAAAGTTGTCTATTTTATAATTGTTTTTGTTAAGTGACCTTTTATTTAAATTATTTGGCAAAATAGCATAAAAAACCCCTATGCTTTCTAAGGGTTGCAAAATACCCCTATGCTTTTTTTACCCCCATTTCACTACCCTCACATTTCTAACGGTTGCAAATTGCCCCCTTTTGTCTATATTAACTTCCAAAAAAAAGATATAAAATTCAAAAATATATATATTAAATTTTGAATTTTTTTATAAAATTCGAAAAAAAATATAAAATTCAATTTTTTTTATAAAATTCGAAAATAAATATATAAAATTCAAATAAAACATATAAAATTCAAAAAATATATATAATTCGAAACAATATATAAAATTCAATTTTTTTTTATAAAATTCGAATATAAATATAAAATTTGAAAAAACATATAAAATTCGTAATATATATATAATTCGAAAATATATATATATATATATAAATCAGAAATATATATATATATATAATTAAAAAAAACATATAAAATTTTACTTTTTTACAAATAGTTATGTAAATAGAAATATAAAAAATACAAGTAACCAAAGTACAATACATCAAAACAACATTTAAAGTAACCAAAGTACAATACACCAAAATAACATTTGGCATAAATATATATATATTTTTAATTTTATATTTTTTAAATATATATATATATTTTTTGAATTTATATAGTTTTTTATGAATTTTATATATATTATATAAAAATCGAATTTTGGTTTTAGTTTAGCATAACAAAGCATTATTAATCTTCTGGTCACATTGGGTATGCATTGACTGACTACCTCTATCTGATTATTTGATCTCCAATGTCAAAAGTGTAGGAGGTGAATTGATTTAAAAACATATCACTATTTGATTTTATCAATTAATGAGATTTTTGGAAGAAAAAAATATAAATTCTATGTTTGTAAAAAATTGAATTTTATAAGTTTTTTTTAATTATATATATATTTCTGATTTATATATATATATTTTCGAATTTTATATGTTTTTCAAATTTTATATTTATTTTTTATTTTTATATATATTTTCGAATTTTATATATTTGTTTCGAATTTTATATATTTTTTTCAAATTATATATATATATTTCGAATTTTATATTTATTTTTGAATTTTATAAAAAAATTCAAAATTTAATATATATTTTTTAATTTTATATCTTTTTTTAGGGTAAATTGCTTAAAACCCCCCTCAACTTTACTCTATTTCCCTACTATACCCCCTCAACTATGAAATGGTTGCACCATGGGCTTGCCCTCAAATGTTTTTACCCTTTTACCCTCCAAACTTTTTGTATTTCCACCTTACCTTTAATCATATTCTTACTATTATATTTCTTAATTATTTAAATTACAAAAATATTATTTCTTTTAGTTAGAATATTAATTATGTCATTTACCTTTAATGTATTAGACTAAATATACTCTCAAATATTAATTTTTTTTAAGTTTTAATTATTTTCTTTGTAAATCAATTAACTTGTTATTAAATTTTAGTTTGATTTAAATCATAAAACTCAATCTTAATTAATATATTCATAAATAAATCACAATTTATGAATATATTTTTATGAAAAGAAAGTTTCATTTGGCAAAAAAAAAAATTTAATTAGGATAATGAGTTTTATGATTTAAATCAAATTAAATTTTATTAGAAAATGATATATATTTTGGAATATATATATAATTCGTCAAAAATATATATTTTTCGAATTGTTTTAAAAAATATGATTGTTTTCCCAAAAATAATTTTTTTGAGAAAAATATATATATTTTTCCAATATATGATTTTTTTTCCTAAAATAATATATTTTTTTTCCGAAATATATATTTTTTATATTTTAGAAAATAATGTATATTTTTTAGAAAAAAATCATATTTTTTAAAACAATTCAAAAAATATATACTTTTGACGAATCATATATATATATATATATTCCGTAATATATATCATTTTCCAATATATATATATATATTCCAAAATATACATATTTTTTTGAAAAATAATTTTTTTGAAGGTTTGATTTCACTAAACTCTTATATACTATTGATGGTAGTTTAGATATTATGACTCAAAATCATATTTTGGAACATAATATATATTTTTCTCAAAAAAATTATTTTTCGGAAAAAAATCATATTTTTGAAAATAATATATATTTTTCTCAATAAAAATTATTTTTCGAAAAAAATATATTTTGGAACATAATATATATTTTTCGGAAAAAAAATCATATTTTTTTAAAAGAATTCGGAAAATATATATTTTTGACGAATTAAATATATATTCCGAAATATATTTCATTTTCTAATATATATATATATATTCCGAAATATATATATTTTGTTCGAAATATATATATTGTTTTCATAAATTGTGATTTATTTATGAATATATTAATTAGGATTGAATTTTATGATTTAAATCAAACTAAAATTTAATACCAACTTAATTGATTTACAAATAAAATAAGTAGAACTTATAAAAAAAACTAACATTTGAGAGTATATTTAGTCTAATATATTAAAGGTAAATGACATAATTAATATTCTAACTTAAAGAAATAATATTTTTGTAATTTAAAGAATTAAGAAATATAATAGTAAGGATAAGATTAAAGGTAAGGTGGAAATACAAAAAGTTTGGAGGGTAAAAGGGTAAAAAAAATTGAAAGCAAGTCCATGGTGCAAGAAAATGAAAGTTTAAGGGGGTATAATTAATTGAGGGGGTATAGTAGAGAAATATAGTAAACTTGAGGGGGGTTTTAAGCAATTTATCCTTTTTTTAATTTAATATAGACAAAATGGGGCAATTTGCAACCCTTAGAAAGGTGAGGGTAGTGAAACGGGAGTAAAAAAAGCATTAGGGGGTATTTTGCTACCCTTAGAAAGCATAGGGGGTTTTATGCTCTTTTGCCAAAAAATTTTTTGAAAATTATCTTTTTTTAAGGGTAAATAGCTTAAAACCCCCCTCAAGTTTACTCTTTTTTCCTACTATATCCCCTCAACTAAATTTAGCCCCCTAAACTTTCATTTTTTTGCACCATGGGCTTGCCCTCCAAACTTTTTACCCTTTTGCCCTCCAAACTTTTTATATTTCCACCTTGCATTTAAACCTCTTATAGGGTAAAGTGCAAAAAATCAATTTGCCTCAATTCTATTATAAAAGACTATCATATCCTTACTATTATATTTCTTAATTCTTTAAATTACAAAAATATTATTATTTTTAATTAGAATATTAATTATACCATTTACCTTTAATGTATTAGACTAAATATACTCTCAAATGCTAAAAAAAAAATTATAAGTTTTAATTATTTTATTTGTAAATCAATTAACTTGTTATTAAATTTTAATTTCATTTAAATCTTAAAACTCATTATCTTAATTAATATTTTTATGCCAAATGAAACTTTCTTTTCATAAAATTATATTCATAAATAAATCACAAATTACTTAATAATAAACACCTATTAATTTTTTCATGTTATATATATATATTTCGGTTTAGCATGTACTCTACCTGCTAAACTTATCATCAATGCATATGAAATTTGAAATTTTCATAGAACCTACCAAATGTATGGATATGCACTCAAATGCCCTAATTATATATTTAACTAAAGAACCTATCAAGTTCTCATCCAACACAAGATAATGAACATCCAAATAATAAGAAACAAATAAAACTCATTATCGGAAAGAAGATAGAGACATTAAAAAAATAATAATATCCAAATCTGAAACCCCAGGTATTGAAAATCATATAATGTAATTTGACCTAAATCTTGTTCCTCTCACATCCCCTGTCTATCATCTTCCAAATTATATAACACTTGATTTTGTTTTTTTCCCAAAAAATTATAGAAAATCAACTAAAGAATACCAGTTAAACATTTAAATCTTTAAAGAATGCCTTTGCAACCATCATTTTATTGTCTATTTATGTGTGTGTACAAAAGGCATTGAAGTCATTTCCTATAAAAATGCTTGGTGTTTTAGTGATGGTTTTTCTTTCTCAGTAAGAGCTAAATTTGACAAAAAAAGAAAAAGAAAAACCTAGGTAGACAATTGATTTAAACAACTATAGAAACTAAAATCCAGAAACCCAAAGTTAGTACCAAAGAACAAGAGATAACAAGAGACTTACCGATAAGAGCTTTTGGAGTAGAAATCTTCAGTATACTTATTTTCTCATGTTATATATATAGGGATGACAATTTGCCTTGTCGCACCCCGCCACGTTTATAATGGTTTTGGGTGCCCCGTTTATACTATATGAGTGGGGATGGAGTTAGGGAAAAAACCCTCACATAAACGGGGCGGGGACGGTTTTAGGTGTCCCCGTCCCGTTTAGACATATTAGAATAAAAAATAAGTGTAACCCACTAATCCTATTTTTTATTTTTTTTTGTTGTATAGATTGAAGTGAACGTAATATTGGACAAATTTCTTTGTTGTTGTTATTTTCTTTAAAATGTATTATAATTTGGACTGTTGGATAATTTGATGTTTATTTAGTTTCTATAATCTTGAATTTCGTGTTTTAAGTATATGATTTTGTGGAATTGTTTAATTTTAAAGTGAAATGCTCAAAAAATTAAGTTGTTAGCGGATACCCGCAGGCACCAACGGTTTTAAAAAATCTAACGGGGACGGGGACAAGGTGATCTCCCACCCCGTTTAGCCAATTTTGGGCAGGGATGAGATGGAGATTTCTTAACAGTTGTTGGGGCGGGGCAGGGTACACCCGTCCAGAACCGCACCCGTTACCATCCCTATATATATAAATAACATGAAAAAATTAACAGGTGTTTATTATGAAGTAATTTGTAGTTTATTTATAAATATATTTTTATGAAAATAAAGTTTCATTTGAAATAAAAATATTAATTAGGATAATGAGTTTTATGATTTAAATCAAACTAAATTTTATTAACAAGTTAATTGATTTACAAATAAAATAATTAAAACTTATAAAAAAATTTGTTAGTATTTGAGAGTATATTTAGTCTAATACATTAAAGGTAAATGGTATAATTAATATTCTAACTAAAAGAAGTAATATTTTTATAATTTAAAGAATTAAGAAATATAATAGTAAGGGTAAGATAGTCTTTTATAATAGAATGAGGGTAAATTGGTTTTTTACACTTTACCCTATAAGAGGGTTAAATGCAAGGTGAAAATATAAAAAGTTTGGAGGGCAAAAGGGTAAAAAGTTTGGAGGGCAAACCCATGGTGCAAAAAAATGAAAGTTTAGGGGGCTAAATTTAATTGAGGGGATATAATAGAGAAAGAAAGTAAACTTAAGGAGGGTTTTAAGCTATTTGCCTTTTTTTTAATATAGACTCTACAAGTTATCATTTTTAAAATTTTCAATTCTAAGGCTTATTGTTGCAGGGAGTTTCCAATTTATTGAATATCTCCTGATGAATTATTAAGCCGCATTTAAATTCATTTTCTAAAACTCCCCACACAACTCCTAGAAGTCACGAGATAATTACACAATTCTATTCAAACATAAAATCTTCTAGGATATATTGCATAACATTAGAAATTTCTAAAAAAACTTACTTTTTGCAGTGTAAGTAGTTTGATTCACTTCATTAGAAAATATATGATATTTTACCAATATATATATATTTTTTCTAAATTTATTTATTTATTCTAATTTTGTTTTTTGAAATATATATATTTTGAAATTTATATATTATTTCTAAATTTATATGTTTTTGAATTTATATATTTCTTCCGAATTATATATGTATATATATATATATTTATTTTTGAATTTTATATATATTCAAAATTTATATATTTTTTGAATTTTATATATTATTTTCGGATTTTATATATTATTTTCGAAATATATATATATATATATATTTATAATTTTATATAATTGTTTTAAATTATATATATATATTTGAATTTTATATATTTTTTTGAAAGTTGATATATATTTTTCGAATTTTATATATATATTGTTTGAAAGTGTGGGGTAATGTGATTGAAATTGAAAAATATAGGGGGCAATTCGGATATATGAGGAGTTAGCTGATTAAATTGTAAAGCGTAGAGGGCAATTCGGATATAAGAGGGGTTAGATAAGGGTAAATCTGACTTTTCATGGTTCAAATGGGTGTCATTGCAAGATTTTTGAAAATTTAGGGGTGTCTCTGCAAACTTGTGCTTTGACAGTCATCTAACTGCAATTAACCCAAACCTCAGGGGGTGTCAATGCAAGATTTGGGATTCGAGCCTTTCAAATTCAGGGGTTGTCAATGCAAGGCTTGCAAGTTTTAATGGGTTTTTTAGGGAATTTGGAGATCTTGTGAGGATTTATTTTCTGGGATTTTTTTAAAGCAGGGGGTTAGTTAAGGTTGTGGAGGAATTGAAGAGAGAGTGATGGATGGGATGGACGTGGCCATCTGGGTTGGCACATGAATCTGAAGGCGAGACAGACGCGAATTTGATATATTCTGAATTTTTCGTTGTTGATCTGGATAATAGTTCAACATTTATGTATTTGATTCAAAAGCAAGTGCTCCATTGTCGTCCAGCGGTTAGGATATCTGGCTTTCACCCAGGAGACCCGGGTTCGATTCCCGGCAATGGAACCTTTTATTCTTTTGATTTCTCTTGTTATTTTTTAATGGGTTAACTTCATTTACACCCCCTGAGGTTTGTCCTATCTTCACTTACACCCCCCAGATTTACATATCTTCATTTACACCCCTTACTTTTTAATATTCTCATCACTTAGACCCCCTGAATGATGACATCAGCTGAATTTCTTTTAAAATCCCTAAACTACACTCAATGTCTTATCCTTATTCTGTTTGGAAACAAGGATAGTACTTTTATCAATTAGACCCCCTCCCATCATTTAATAATTTAATTTGTATTAAAATTTGAAAAAATATATAAAATTTTAAAAATATTATAAATTCGAAAATAAATATAAAATTAAAAATATATATAAATTTTGAAATTTTGTTTTTTTCAAAAAAACATATTAAATTTTGAAAAGAAATATAAAAATCGCAAAAAACATAAAAAAATTTGAAACAAATATATAAAATTAAAAATAAAACATATAAAATTCAAAAATATAAATTAAATTTTGAAAAGAATTATTAAATTCGAAAATAATTATAAAATAAAAAAAAACATATAAAATCCAAAACCCCAAACACCAACCCCAAATATTCACAAACAAATATTTAAATTTTTTGAAAACTAATTTTTTTAATTTGTGAATAAAAATTAAATCATAAAACTCCTAACCCAACCCCAAATATTTAATTTTTACAAATAAATTAATTAATCTCTCTTTCTCTCTCTCTCTTTCTCACACACACACACACACACTGCACGCATATATACATATATATATATATATATATATATCACCACCCCCTCCCACTGTCGGCGCCGCCCCCTCCCACCACCACCCCACTCCCACTGCCGGTGCCGCCGCCCCCCTCCTATATATATATGTATATATATATATACATATACACACACACACATATATATATGTCGGTGGATGATGTGGTGGTGGTAGTAGCGGCGGATGGTGGTGGTGGTGGTGGTAGTGGTGGTGGCGGCGGCGGCGGTGGTTAGGGTTGGGTTGGGTTGGGGTGTTTGGTTGGAGGGATAAATTGATTTAAGGGGGTGTTTGATTTAGGGATTAAATTGATTTAAGGGGTGTTTGGTATAAGGGTATTTTAGACATTTCACACCATGAGGGGGTGTAAATGAAGATATGCAAACCTGTGGGGTGTAAGTGAAAATAGGACAAACCTCAGGGGGTGTAAATAAAGTTAACCCTTTTTTTAATTTTATTCGAATTGATGATCCCCATGTATTTAATTTTAGGGTTATTTGTAGCCACACCCCCTGAACTTTAGTTTTATTGCAGCCAGATGCAAGGTTTGCCTTTTTCGGTCCCATAGCCCCCTGAGGTTTCAATTTCGTTGCAATCACACCCCTGAGCTAGTGAAATGACTATAATGCCCCTTTAATTGTTTCACTTATTATATTAAGGTAATATATAAAGTGTGAAATCACCCATATGCCCAAACATTTCACCCCTCCGAAATTACTAATTACAATTCCACCCCTTATTTCAAAATATATATATATATATATATATATTACGAAAATTATAATTTAATTTTTTTTCTTTATAATATAATTTGTATATATAATTGCGAAAATTAAAATTACGAATATATATATATATATATAATTTGTAAAAAATATATAAAATTTGAAAAAACATATAAAATTCAAAACAAATATATAAAATTTGAAACAATATATAAAATTAAAAAAAAACATATAAAATTCGAAACAAAATATATAAAATTCTAAAAAATATATAAAATTCAAATATATATATATATATATAAAGTGTGACTGAAGTTTAAGTGGACAAGCCTCGGAGTCATTAGCCAAAGTAATGGATCATCTCCAGCTATTTGCAAAGCTATTTCAATGGTCACGATGACGACACATACCCCACGATGGTGATCGAAATCGGAATCGAACCAATACTTTATTAAAATATTTTAATCAAAATTAAATATATTAATATTTGGATCAAAATTAACTATTCGGTTTCGGTTCTCATTTTTAATCAAAGTAAATTTTTATTTGGATCAAAATTAATATTTAGATCAAAATTAACGGTTCGGTTCCGATACTTTCGGTTCTTTAAAAATGAGAACCGAAACCGAATCATTAATTTTGATTTAAATATTAATATATTCACGATGCGGTTCGCTTTTGATTTCGACCGAAACTGGAATCAAACCGATATTTTCGGTTCTTAAAAAATGAGAATCAGAACCGAACCGTTAATTTTGATCCAAATATTAATATATTTAATTTTGATTAAAATATTTGAATAAAGTATCGGTTCGATTCCGATTTCGGTCACCATCGTGGGGCATGTGTCGCCATCGTGGCCATTGAAATAGCTCTGCAAAGAGCTGGAGATGATTCGTTACCTTGGCTAATGACTCCGAGGCTTGTCCACTTAAACTTCAGTCACAATTTATATATATATATATATTTGAATTTTATATATTTTTTAGAATTTTATATATTGTTTACGAATTTTATATATTTGTTTCGAATTTTATATGTTTTTTTAAATTTTATATATTGTTTCAAATTTTATATATTTTTTGAATTATATATATTTTTTGAATTTTATATGTTTTTTCAAATTTTATATATTTTTTACAAATTATATATATATATATATATATATTCGTAATTATATATACAAATTATATTATAAAGAAAAAAAAAATTAAATTGTAATTTTTGTAATATATATATTTTTTGTAATAAGAGGTGGAAGTGTAATTAGTAATTTCGGAGGGGTGAAGTGTTTGGGCATATGGGTAATTTCACACTTTATATATTACCCTAATGTAATAAGTGAAACAATTAAATGGACATTATAGTCATTTCACAGCTCCAGGGGGTGTCATTGCAACGAAAATCAAAGTTGAGGGGGCAAGTGACCAACACTCGCGTTGACCACTTTCTGAGTGGCATTGACCCATAGTTCAGGGGTCTCAATGCAAATAACCCTCAATTTTATTCTCTTATTATTTTATTAGTTCTCTCATTATTTTTTAATTTTATTCCAATTGATGATCCCAATGTATTTAGTTGAATGTATTTGATAACTTAGTTGAATGTATAATATATTTCATTATTACCAATTTAAATGTTCACATTCACTATTCAATTTATTTCAAAATAAAAAAAGTCGATGTCATTTTATTTGATCAATTTACCAATTTACCCTTCAATCATTCAAATTATAAAATATCTAAACTACAAACATCACATCACTTGGTGGGATCAAAGGTAAAATTGGTTTTTCATTCACTATCACACCAATAAAAATTATCATCTCAAAAAATTAGATTCCCCAAAATTGACACTTAAATTGGGACAGAGGAGGGAGTATGTGATAAAATAATAACTTTCACTGAACACATGAATTGGACTTGATAACTTTATATTTACAGTTTTGCCATTCAAACTTACTTTTAAATATTTATTTTTATGTTTTATGTTTTTAATATCATCAAATAACGTAACTTAGTGATATTTCTTCACCTTTCAAATAAATAAGTATAAATTAATAACAAATAAATAAGTATAAATACAAACTACATCGCATGTAAAAACTTAGTGTATGAATAACAAATTTTTTACTTCTATTAATTATTTATCGCATTAAGTGCAAAAAACTCTTTGCACTATAGATATAATATAATAATCACATGTAAAAATGATCCATTTACTTTAATTTAGTACAAATAATATCCTTCAAAATGACTCTGAGACGCTCGTGATATTATAACAAATATTTAAAAAGTACACACTATAGAATGATGATTTTATTTGATTTTTAGATAATTTACTCAAAGAGATCTTCACACTATTGATTTTATTTTTTTTGGTACTTAATATTTGGTATAACTACTAAAAAGACTATTATTAATCTCTTTTCCTATTACTAACAAATCAGATTTTCAAATTTATTGTGTGTGAATTTTCATTTTTGTCACATGGTTGAATATGTACATTTCCTTTTGGAAGGTAAGGAGTTCATTGCACATTTTTTGAAAAATAAGGACTGAAAACTGGCACTCTTGAAAAAATATAAATATAAGTTATTACACCAAAAATCTGTAATGTATAATTTTTTCCCACACACTTAACCCTTTTAATATTAAATTGCACTAAAACAAAAAATGAGCTTATATTTGCATGAGCATATGTTTTGGTTCGTAAAAATTACTTTGTACGAGGTTTATAAAGGCTCCTTGTTACAAGTTGATAAAGATTAAGCTTTCACGAGCAATTAATAAAAATAATAGTAAGAAAAAGTACTTACGAGTTAAAATCACCGGTAATCATTTTATATATTAACGAGGTATATTTTGAACTGTAACTACAAACAAAATACTAGGTTAAGTAAATAATTCTAAAATCCAGGCACCAAAGTCTGATTTATCAACTGAATATACTTACTACATAAAAATACAATAAATTCTGAATCCAAAATTTAAATATCTTATTAAACAATTTAAGTTAAATTTTCCGGTTTCAAAATATAAATAAGAATTTAAGTCGTTAGTCGCTTAATTTTCACGCGGTTGACTCGGTCTTCGGCTCATTAAGTCGGCTGTGGCTTAACTTCAACGCAACTCCAGCGCTTAACTTTGACGCTATTGAGTCGGTCTTTGGGCTTCTATAAAAGGCCTCATAAGCATTCAATTAAATTCCTCAACTATTGGGCTTGGAAAAATCAGCCCTAAATTGCTGCTGAGTCACGGCCTTGGAAGTAGAAAGTCCGAAGAACACAGGTCTCAAAACAGTCTTTCAATCACTCAATTGATGGTTGCTTGAAGATCGACTACGACGCGCCAAAAATGCAAGACTCTCTGCGAATTCGTAGATTCCAAAAACCTCCATCCACAGAAGAATTTGCGCAAATTGAATCTCAAAACCTCCCCGCGGTAATCAATTCAACGAAATTCGAATATATATACATATATATATATGTATATGTTTATGTTTGTGTGTTACAATTGCTTGATCTGTTTATTCAATATTTTCTTGTTATATGTTGTCTTTCGAGTAGGTCTTTAATGGATGCATCAAGAACTGGAAAGCTTTCTCCAACTGGAATCCCTCTGATGGCGGCCTTGACTATCTGCAGGTATATGTGTATACACACACTGATATATGTGTATATATATATATGTATATAGATATTTATACATACATATATTATGTGTATTGGTGGCGCATTTTGGTTGTTGCCTAGTGCCTTAGGATTACACAGATAATTTACTGAAATGTTCCAAGTTTGGGATGCATCGGTGATTTTTGGATCGTATTAGGATTGCATAGATTCAGTATCTGGAATAATTAAAATTGTGACTCCTATAAGGTGTATGCTTCAAGTTTTTGTTTGTAATTTATATGATCAAAAT
Source organism: Cornus suecica (assembly GCA_963922005.1). NCBI lineage: Eukaryota > Viridiplantae > Streptophyta > Magnoliopsida > Cornales > Cornaceae > Cornus > Cornus suecica. The sequence goes on from OY998243.1 coordinate 74,947,233, forward strand.
TAGAGAATAATTTGAAGAAGTACTGGAAGGTTAAAGTAAACTCATAGATGTATACATATGTATATTGTATACATGCTTGTGTGCCAGAATATTTAGAATGTTAATACAGATAACAACAGAAGATAGGTATGAGATTGGCAACATTGTTTAGGAGTAAACCTATATGCTGTGCATTTTGAACAGAAATCACTTTGTTTACTACTTCAAGTTTAGAGGTAAATGTTTAAAGTGCGGTGACAAGAAACACACCCTTAACGATTCGAAATATTTTGGACTTTTTAATTTTATTTGTTTCCGTTTTTGTTGTTGATTAGGGTACGGATATTATTCCCTTGCTTGTATATTCCAAGAGTTTTTTTTATGCTATGCTAGGTGAGTCTCAAACTGAAGCTTTCATGTTTGAAGTTGTTACTTCAATTACGAGAAAGGGTTTCTGATAAAGAACGTAATCATTCCATAGCTCAACCGCCTACGAATGCTCATATGAAGATCACTTGCTAGTTGCTACTCTCTAAATGCTTACATTTATTTATTCTGATGAATTATATACCGTTATTGTTCAATGAATTATTGATTAAATATTTCAATTGATGTTTCTTCTTGCTTACATATTTACAAGTGGACATTTAGGAACGAGTAGGTTCGTCAATCGTGGAAGGTATGCTGTCCAGATCTGCACCTGTCTTTTATGGTGATATTAGAAGCCATGAGAGGGTACTTTTATATGTACACTTTGTAATATTTAGAGATCACCAAACTGTTTCTTATCATAGATGGCATCTGGTTTAATTATTCTATATCTGATTCTTTTTGTAGGTTCCATTGCCATTTTCTACATTTATCGGTCACTGTATGGAAAACTTCCAAAACATAGGGCAAGGTCATGGCCATCCTTTTGAATCAGAAAGGCATGCTCTGGCAGGGTGTGATTCCGAGCAAGGTCATCTGCACTTTGGAGATGGTCCTCAACAAATTTATCTAGCACAGGTGAGAATTTGGTCTCTTTTGATTTTGTTTGCCATGTAACACACTATATTGTTTTGCCTTCTGTATTGAAGGAGTAATTTGGTAATGTTGTGTCAGTACAAGGTTGCACTCTACTTTGTCACTGTTATAGGGGTGCATTGCTACTCGTTTGGATTAAGTTTTAATTATTTGTAATTCAGGTACCGATTATGAGTATCGAGAATGAAGAAATGGTTCAATTGGGAATTCTGAGAGAAGATACACAAATGGTCTAAATATTTTTTCCGTCTTGTGTTGTTCTTTCTTATCATCATTCTCTGTGAGTTTTTATCTGACAGAAGTTCAATTTTCCAATTACCTTGGATTAAGTTGTGCAGCCTGCATTTTTGGAGACGAAAGATCTGGCTTCTATTAACTTGTGGATGAACAATGCTCGGACTAGATCAAGCACCCACTATGATCCACATCATAACCTTTTGTGCATAGTTGCTGGCCGCAAACAAGGTTTGTCACCTTTTGGTCTAAATCTTCCCTTTCATTATTGAAGTACACTATATATGGTTGTTACTGTTTAGACATATCTATGTTTGTTTTGTTCAATGGAAGTACACTATATAGGGTTATTTGGTTGTTCTCTTGTAGTTGCTGCTATAAAATGAGATGGACTTATGATTGGTTCATATGGCCCGGTGATGATTTCATCTTGCCTGTGTAGTTTATTTTGGAAATTAGTTTTTGACAGTTGACATGTGCAAAGAGGGATTTGTTAACAAAACAGGTTTAATCTCTGGCCATTAGTCCAATTTGTTACCCGAGAAACTAATAAGTACATGAATACGCTAAAACACAATGGTTGTCTGATTGCTTTGACATGGCATCAGTATACATGCTCAAACGGCCTCAAGAAAAGAGATTTTGGGAATTTCTGTCACGAGAAAAGAGATTTTCTTTTTTGTGAATCTTTGTGTTATAGTATGAAAATTTCCATTCTAAATACTAGAAAATGATAGATTTTCCAAGCCGTCATATTACATGCAAATGATTTACTGCTCTATATTTAGTTGTCAGGTTTATTATTTGTTTTTAAACATTGTATCAAACTGTTCCATCGTTCTGTTTCACTTTGATTTTCAGTTGTTTTATGGCCACCTTCTGCAAGTTCCTTCTTGTATCCAATGCCTTTATATGGGGAGGCCTCAAACCATAGGTATGTTATTTTTCATATTTGTTGTATAAATTAAAATCTGGTTTCTTTTCTACCACTAAATGAAGTAGATTTGTAGATATGCTATTTGACTTAGGTTCAGGGAGATTTTCAGTGTCCTTGTCCTCAAGTTCTTTTTCTTAATATCTTTTTTTTTTTTAATGATTCTTCTTCAGTTCTGTTGCTCTAGAAAACCCTGATTTTTCTATGCATCCAAGAGCAGAACGATCAAGGGAGTACTCGCAGAAGGTTATTCTTTATGCAGGTGATGCACTATTCATTCCTGAAGGCTGGTAAGACGAAAAACTCTATGAGTTCATTGGAGTGTGTGTGCCATTGTGCACATTTTTCTTTCTGTCTTTTAAGGTCTCATTAGTTGTTTTAACCTAATGGCACTCCTTTGGAAATAACACACCTAACTTGAAGTTAAATTCTCTGTGTTCATCACCTACTCTTATATTAGTTTCTGTTTCACTTTTCACCTCTATTCATAAGTTAATGCAATATCTTATAAACGAGGATACACGTCATAAGGAATTATTCTATTTCAAAACTTCACCTTCAACAAGCGTAGATTTATTCCAATCATTTTCTCATTTCCATCTTCTGTGAATATCGGTTCTTACTATTTTAACAAGTTCTGGTGGAAGAAATATTGATTATAAACCAGAAATGGACTTCTAACACAAGTTAATATAACAAGAATAAATGCAATATCTGTTGTTTGTATAACAATTTAAACATAATTTTTCATTGTCAAAATTAATATCGTGTCTTTTAATATACTTTGTCTAAATAACAGACCTGCTAGGCTAAATAAGTAAATATGTTTGTGTTTTGGCACTCTATTCTAGTTACATCCTCTGATGTATACTTCATAAAATCGTCTGTACCTTGATTCCAAATATTAGCCTTCTTCAATTTTTCACTCCTGCCACAGCTGATTGTCCTCAAAGTTGTTATGAGTCACCCTCATTATGCTATCAAATAATGCATTGATCTCCGAGTTTGATCAACTCTGTGCCAGAAGTTGTTGGTGAAAATATTTTTGGAATGAGTTTCTCACATAATCCAAACCAAATCAAGAACATTTTCCCCCCTTTGGTGAGGGATTTTTTTTTTTTTGGTGGGGGGGGGGGGGGGGGGGGGGGGGTCGGTAGATCATGGGGAAGCACATGATGGTGCCACTTGAGAAGTTCAATCTAGACCACTTAGATTGCCAATATATCTTATTTGCTTGCTTGGTGTTGTACTGAAATAAAGGTAGTTGAGGGACAACTGCATCATTTTGCCTTCAAAGAATCAAAGCCTCCATGATTTATATGTGCACCTGACACCATTGTTTGGTACTTAGTGTTGTAGCCTCACACTTTCTTTCTCTACTGCGTCTTGTATACCCTCACCTTTCTAGCTGTTCCTGTTTTATCATCAGGCTTGGTAAATTTATTGTCCTTAATTGTTACTACAGGTTCCACCAAGTAGACAGTGATGACTTGACCATTGCTGTTAACTTTTGGTGGCGGTCTAAAATGATGTCTGGCATGTCAGAACACATGGATGCTTATTATTTACGCAGAATATTGAGAAGGTACTCATGGTCCATTATCTATCAAAATGGTTTTAGTTGTGTTTGGGTAAGCATTTATTAAACAAGCTAATTGTCTCTTTTTCTGCTTCCTCTCCATGTTCTGTTCGTTCATCAAATTAAAATTAAAGATTGATCGATAAAGAAATGGTATGAATTTTCTCTCTTAACCTTTCATTTATTGCAAATAATTTGATAATTTTGAGGCAATATAGATACATTTTCGTATCTGAACAACGATTTAACATTAAATTTTATTGTTGATGGAAAACTTTACCCCACCTGAATCCGCTCTTCCATTCATGATTTTTCTCAATATGATTTGTACATTGTTGGACTTAAGTTTGTGACATCAACGTGTTCGCCTTAATTTCGGGAAAAATAGAAAAAAGTATACTATATCAGTTAAGAGTTGATGTCCATATGGAGTACCGAGCTTTTCTTGTTAATATTGGTTGAAGAACTCTTACAACTGGATCTTATGGAAAAAAAGAATGGGTGGGGGTGGAGAGGGAATTGGTGGTTTCCTGATTTTGTATCTTTGCAAATAGTTGTCAAATCATTATTATTTTCTGTTAAATTGTTATGAATTTTCTAGAATCCCGATTTACTACCTTTTGGAGTTTCTTAATTGGATTCTCACTCTTTCTGCTACTGTGTAGCATTCTGTTGTCCATGGAAAATTTTAAAACTTCACAGACAATGTCAGTTGAAAAGACATTTTTGATTGGTAGCGTTCCAAAACTTGAGGATTGGTGGTTTCCTGATTTTGTATCTTTGCAAATAGTTGTCAAATCATTATTATTTTCTGTTAAATTGTTATGAATTTTCTAGAATCCCGATTTACTACCTTTTGGAGTTTCTTAATTGGATTCTCACTCTTTCTGCTACTGTGTAGCATTCTGTTGTCCATGGAAAATTTTAAAACTTCACAGACAATGTCAGTTGAAAAGACATTTTTGATTGGTAGCGTTCCAAAACTTGAGGATTCTGGCAAATGTGTGTGCTAAACATTTATTATTATTTTTTGGTGATACATCAAGTTTAAGACTATTGCCTTTTTTGCTTTTGCAGACTTGTACGCACGAGTAAAATTGTTAGAACCTGATATATAAAACATGAGCCAGTAATGAATTAATATCAGAAGTGGTACTTAATATTGCTTTGTTATCCATTAAAATTATTGAGTAAATGTTCTACATATTTTCCTTTCCTGTCAATTGAGCACTATGAGACCTTATTTTCCCATAAATCAGGACAGAACCACATGCTGCGCGAGACTACTGCTGGTTTTGCGAAATCGGAAAAACATGCATCTGAGCAGCCCAGCATTGGAAAAACAGGTCATCTTTGTAGTATTACGTATTTTTTGTTGACCACTTTATTTGTGTAGCGAGGCCTCTAAGACTATATATATTGATGCCATCAGTTTTCCTTCTAAACTGTTTTTGTGAAGATAAGTTCATTTTACTGTTACAGTGGAAAACTAAAGGAAACATGTTGCTTTTCATCTTTATAAAGCCGTTTTGATTTCTTTCTTTTATCTTGTTTGTTTTGTTTACTCCACTTATTAGTTTTTCTGCAGAACACGGGAAAAAATTTGATGACAACTGTAGTAGTAGTGATGGTTCAAAAGGGCGTAACCTAAAGCAGAGAGTTACGTTAAACGAAATGGAACCTCTTGCACTTCAAGCCCTCCATCAACTCGTTGCTTCAGTCCACGAACGTGTTGGTATTGATGATCAAAGTCAACCGGTGGATTCTAAATCAATAAATGAATCAATAGTTAGAGGTAAAAGTGAAAATGGGCAAACTAGAAAAGAGAATTTATTGGACTTGAAAGATGATTTGGTTGCCAAAATCCTTTGGACCCTCGAGCCGCTTACACTTCAGAATGTTTTTCTTGCAATGGTGGTGAGTTTGTAATCTCCTTTTAAGACCATTGATTTTTTTGTTATCACTAGCCTTGGTTTAAGATATGCTTTAGAGTGTTTCTGTGATAAGATAATTCAAATCTTGTCTTTAGGACGTAAATGCTTTTTGATTGAAAAAGATGGTGCCTCCTCTTGTGAATGGACATAATTGCCCTGATAAAATTCCATACTGACCATTTATCTAATTTCCCACTCTTTTTAGTAAATATCCATTGTTTAGTCATATCACAGACACCACCTAATTTTTTTTGTCATTTAAATATCATATAAGACGTTAGAAATTATAAACAGTAGGTGCTGAAGCTGCTCCAATCACCTTGTCAATAAAGTCTAATGGTCAGCCTCGTGATGATAATAATCAAACTAATATTCGAAGGATGTGAAATCTTTTATTTTGTTTTTCAAGTACGTCCAATTCTATTGTTCTTTTTCAAGGATGTGAAATCTTTTATTTTGTTTTTCAAGTACGTCCAGTTCTATTGTTCTTTTTCAGCACAACTTCCCGAGAACTTTGGAGGCTTTAATATCACACTTGCTTTCACCAGTGGGGGCAGAAGTACTTACACGGAAATTTGAGGAGATGGATCAACTTGCTGATGAACAAGATAGGTACATTTTAATTTCAAGCAGTGTAGTCGTTCGATTTTCTCTTCAAAAACAAAGACCAATGTTAAGTTTGGATTCTATTTGTTCCATGGTTTCAGGAACGAATTTTACCAGGCCTTCTATGGTGTATTTGATGACCAATTTACTGCAATGGATGCAATTTTGAATCGGAAAGAGTCATTTGCACTTCAGGTAATGGTTGACTAGTGTTAAAAAGGTTTCGTGACTTGAGAAACCACATGTCTGACTAGCAGCACTAAGATGCATTACATATATGAGCCTTAAATATTGTTTTTCTTAAACAACCCGAGATGTCATTTTTTATATTGCGGTGTGCAATTGGTGATGATGAGCCTATCAGAACTGCAAAAACCAATTGGCATGACCTTATTCATTGGTCAGGTTCTTTCCCCTTGTTCAAAAGATATTGTCACTGCTGCTAGTTAAATTTCTTTAAGAATCTTTATGTTTGTATTCAGTTTATCAGAATATTTTGACTCAGGTGTATCTCATCTGGTGATGTCATAGTTTGATTTCCTTAGAGATCTTACCCCATATATATATCTTGCCTCGAGTAACATAACAGCACTGATTAGTTCAACATGGCATATTAAAGTCTTGCTCCAGTAACATAATATTCCTTCTTTACTTACATAAGAAACGACAAAGGTGATGAATTAGAATATAATGGCAGACTAAAGTTCAAATAGATTAGCCCGTGAAAAGAAACAACTAAGGGATAATAAGTTCTCAATTTTGTACCACCGGCAGGGAATCAGTTTAGGATGTTTGAAGTTATTAGAGATGTGTATGGAAAAGGAAGTACGAATGAAAGGTGTCAATACCATGTTCTTATGAGTGGCATTCCCTTGTGTACATTGTACCTTACACCCAACACCCACCCACACCCAAATAAACAAACTAAATAAGTTATTTGCTTACATAATTCCTGCTTTAATTGAATCCTATGTATAAATTAGTGATCCTGTTCTATTTTCAAAATGTTGTTATTATATTTTTTGTTTTTGTTTTTCAAATTAACATTCTCTTCTAACTTCCCTTTCATCATGTCCTTATCTTCTTCTTCTATTATTATTATTATGGCAATCCCTTAGCATGGGATGTACATGGGTTACCCATACTTGGCATCCATATGCTTAGACAGTCCTGCACCAGTGAAAATGTATAATACAAGATCTCTGAACTTTTCCATGAATGAAGATCTTTATTAAGTTGCCAATTTAAGAGAACTGATTTTGTTGTCCAGGTCCTCCACAATAAATAATTTTTTTGTGAATAGTTACATTTTTATTTTGTTACATAGAAGCTGATTTTGATTTCCACTATACCTGTCACAGGCGTTCAAAAATGTGTTGGATCAGTATTTGGGGATTAATATTGATGGGCCAAGACCGTCACTCAGATGAGACATTGACATAGACTTATCCAAAGATGATGGTCCCCAGTTAGCTTCAGAGTGCGAATCAGTTCATATTCACAGCAGAGCCTTTTTTTCCCCTGATTGGTACTCATATATGTGTCCTTTACTGTGAATATTAACTTTAGAAATTGCTTTTATTTGTTCAGTCAATGTCATCATGATTTGTTTGCGTATGCAATTCCATTTATGCATGATTTTAAATTGTTATATCAACTTGTTCTTGATTGTGCAAGTCGCATGCTGCAGAACTTGATGATCCACAGAATGTTACTTGCTCATTTTAGGCTATATGCTTAACTTGCATGATAAGGGAAAGAGGTTTGCATCTTTCTAATGATAAGTTTTTTTACTTCATTTTTTTTTTATTTTATATACCTAACGAGTGTTGATCTGAACAATTGAGATAGTTTTTTTTTTTTTTTTTTTATCACATTTCAATAGCTCCGATACTGCTGTCTTAGTGTCACAAAACCAGAATTGGCAAATATGTTTCAATGGAGATGTGAGTGTGTGTAGCATAAAGTGAAAAAAAATATAACCTTTATGGCTAATAATGCCAAGAAACGAATGCGCTTTTATGCACATAATGACACTTGTAGGTTGTCTTATCTTCTATTTATAATCCCTTATGTAGGATAGAGGTACTAGTACTAGCTCTAGAAGTATTAAACTAGTGACAATATGAATATAATCTAGTGGCAGGCTAAAGCATATTATATTAAACTCCTTTTGAAAGAGGTTGAAAAGGGTTTTCACTAGCTAAGTAGCTACCAGTTGTAGGGCATGCCACTTGAAAGAGGAAAATATGAAAGATGAATGATATCCACTTCCAGTGAGAGATCTAAGGATCCAGATCTAGCCATTTGGCCAATTGGATCCCACTCTAGAGTTCAGTGGGACCCGATCGGTCAAATGGCCGGATGCGAACCCTTAGATCTCTCACAGGACAAGTTCCATTGGGAGAGGAAAAGGAGAGGATAACGGTTGCTTGAAAGAGGGGTTTATGACGAAGAAGAGGGTTGTTTGGGGATTTGCAGCAGAAGGGAAAAGAGGAAGAAGCAATGTTGAAAAAGGGGGTTTGGTAATTAGTAGTATTGGAAGGAATATGAAAAGAGGAAAGGGTTGATGAGATTCCCTGTTAGAGAGAGAGAGATAGAGAGAGGAAGGGAAAGGCATAGTGGAATAATGGAGGCTTTATGTTTGTTTGGTTGTGCAACAGAGGTATATAAAAAGCAGCTGTCTTTTTTAGGAGGCAAATGGTATGTAATGTAAGCTCAACCCTGCAACCTATTATACTACTTTCTAAAAGATTGGATATACCATAACACCATTCTCTCCTTTCATTAATCCCTAGGTTCTCTGAGTCCCTCTCTCCTCTCTACTTTTTCCAAGACTGCATGGTTGAAAATGGTATAATAACACAAATATATGGAGTATTATTTCTCTTATGATGTACAAAAATCAATCTTGTAAGGCCAAATCTGGTATGCAATGTAGAGAATGGTGCAAAATTTTCCTTGTCATGGAAAATAGGGGGGAAATTTGCAGAAAAAGTGAAGAGAGGTTCTTTTATTTCATGAGTTTTTAGAGAATTATTAGTTTTTTAACTTCATTAAGGAGATTTTTTTCCCCGAAGTTAATTGTACAGAACATTAGGCTTGTTTGATTTATTATTATTATTATTATTATTCCCCTAGGAAAGTGAAAATAGGCTACTTCTCACAAGTATATTTAATGACTTGTTAGAACTGCACCAGAAAAATAGAGTTGGAAAATGAAGAGATATCTTTGTGATTGAGCATTCTTATCACTTCTGTATCCTCCATCACATTGATTCAGTGTATTAAATACATCAATGAACTAGCTGCTAAAACCATTTTCCTTACCTTTTAGTGTAAACATTTTGATCCGTTGATGGAAATTAGGTGGCCCATGTCAGGTATGAGTTTGTGGTATGTTGAGCTGCCAACCAAAGGCTGTAAAATGGGGACATGCACAGAATTTGAGAAGAATTCTTCAAACTTTCAAAGTTGCATTGAGCATTACCGTTGACATTTTCCAGTGTTTATTTTCTTATCCTTTAACTTCTTTTTTTGGTCTTTGTTTTTCCTTCTTTTTCTTTTCTTTTCTTTTCTTTGGTCTAGTATCACCAAGTCCAGGACCACCACAACACTTGCACAAACTCACATACTATATCAAACTTTATACTCACGCTTATAACGAAGTTGTTCTCTCACTTGTCCCACAAGACTGAAAAATAAAGTGATTGCACTAAATTGGCATATAAAAAGCTAGTGCATAGTTTCACAGAACTAGCCTATGTAGACCAAGTGAAAATTGATGATGGGTATTCTTAGTTCGCAGTGTTTTTATAGTAAAATAAAAAATAAAAAATTATAAATAAAGATAATGATGTCACAGTTCACTGGCATTCTTTGCGAAAATGAAATAGCAATACTTAAACCCAGTTAATTTAAATTGAAATGGTTTACTCAATACTTGTATCTATTCTCTGCACCATTTGAACAAGTAGCTATTATATACATGACTTTCGAAGAACACCCCCCCCGGCGAAGGATACTTATGTAATTCATTAAAAAATTTAAATGAAAAAAAAAATAGGTTGGGAGTCTGAATAAAAATATACGTGTATATGAATATGATTGAAAAGATTGTCTCGGAGTCTAGATTAGGTTGCCCCTGGATGAAGGGCAAATTTGTAAATCCAGCGGAAGACGTACTGAGGTATGCCACTCCACCGACATGGTCACTGTCATATTGTACTACTATAACTTTTGCATCATTTTCAATTTGTCATTTTGTCCGAAATTGAATATGCTTTCCTTTTCATTTCGTTTTGTCATTTGCTCCTAGTGTGCACACAACTCAGAAGTGAAGATTTTTTATAGGGTGTGTTCTTGTGGGACAATGGATTTAAAATCATTTTCATATTAGATTCGTGATAAAACATTATCATTTTATTAATACAGTGGTATTTTCTCTTCCCAATTAGCCCTATAAATTTTGTTAACAAACTCTTTTTGTCTCTGGATAATTAAAACCATTCCTGTCTCCAAGAGATTCTGACCCATTGCTTTTGGTGTTTGGGTCCTTTCAACGTGGTGTAACTTTTTTGTTTTTGTTTTTTAACCTATTGTTTTGACACAGTATGTCTTGAATTTTGACATATTTAGTTATTTATTTTTCATTTTAACAAATGTTCTATGTGCTGAAATGTATAATAAAATATGTTGAAATACGTTGAAAACCTTCTTTCATTTTTTTTCTAAAATTAAGTTTGAACCTATTTGTTGTACGTACGTATCTATATAAATAGAAATAAATATGTTGAAATACGATTTAATTTTGTTAAGAAAACCTTACTACAGCAAAGGAACGGAGGATCTGGACTCTGATCCAGCAATATAGAATATTTACTCTCTTCTGTAAAAATAAATGAGGTAAACAACTATTTATTTTATTTTATTTTCAGCAAGATAACTAGCTACTTCGTTCAAGAATTATTTTTATCCAATCCTCAGGGAAAATCCTTTTTAAATTTATCTGGTTTCATCATATTGTTCCTTACAAGCAGTGATATATCTACATTACTTAGATCAATGGAAAAGGCAAATCCTATTAAATTGATGGGGTTGACTGAATTCTTCTTTACAAGCAGTAATATGTCCGTTACTTCTGTCAAAGAAAAGTGATGAAGAAAGAAATAAAAATATCAAGACAAGGTCTGATATAATAACTACTAATTACGTATACAGTTACACAGACATGTATATGTATAACTGTATATACAAGAGGAGAAAACATTAGCGAAGCTTTACATGAACTTCATAAACTGGTTTATATGTATAATATAATCTTATATTTTTTCAACTTATTTATCTTCATTAATTTCAAAAAATAATAGATACCACTAAAAACTAAAACTATATTATATTTTCTTTCAAATGGCAAAATTGAGAACACAAAATATTCTAAGAAAACTTGAAAAGTCAAATGTGGACAATTATTTTGGGAGAAATGAAATATGTGAATTCTTAAATAAATAAAATAGAAAGAAATGAAAATCACAGATTCAAGAGTTGAAAATTAGGCAGTTGCAAATGTACTTAAACTCTCTTTTATCAAAATTAAATAAAATTGTAAGCAAAACGAAGATATAATCCTGCAAATCCCAATAAAAAGGTACTCATAAACAGGCTAAATTTAGGAAACAAAATTAGAAAAACAGAAAATCATGAACTCCTATTGGAAAAAAAGCCAAAAAGGTCTCTCATTGGGGGGTATTTTCGTCATTTGAGACAATGGAGGGAGACTCAACAATTCCCCCAGGTTTGAGAAGCAGACTCAGCAAAACCAAAGGCATGAGACTTCAACAGCGAGTGGTCACGCTCACACTCATACGCCGCGAACTCTACGCCTCCCGTGAACGATAGCACATTCCTCACGCTCACGTTAGCATTGACACCCATGTGATGATCTCCATTACCACCACCAGTACTAGTCTCAGCGGTCAAACCCAGAAAGTCCCTGGTCAGCCGGTCACTCTTCTGCCACGTGGCAAGATCTCCCGCCGTGAAACCCAGATACTCCGGCGCCGGCGCCATTCCGCCGCCGCCCATGTACCCCACCGAGCCCAGATGAGTCATTGCGGATGCCACGTGGCCGACCGTGGCAGCCTTCTGGAGGAGTGCGGTGGCCGAGAGGTGAGCTGACGTGGCAGCATTGGAGGTGGCATTGAGGTTTTGGTAGGGTGAGGTTATCATTGGCTTAGTGGGTGGCGGGAAAAATGGTGGTGGTGGTGGTGGACTGGAGAGGTGGAAGAACTCAGGCTTAATGATATGATGTGGGTAAGGGTTAGGGTTTTGAGTTGGGTCGACCCATGGGTTGAGGTTGATGTGCATTTGTGGGTTAGGGAAGGGTTGGGTTGAGAAGGGAAAGAGAGGTGGGTTTTGGAGCTGGAGATTGAAGGGTGGGGCAGTTGGGTTTGCAGCTGAGACTAGTACTCTTGCACTTTCTTCAGCTAGAGCATCACAGAATGCTCTGTGGGTGATAAAGCTATCCTTCCTGATATATATATATATATACACACACACAAATATACAGGACAAGAGACAAATCTTTCAGAATAAGGAATAACAATAGTAGCAATCATGTTCCATCAAGAGACCAAGCATGGCAGTGTTTTGGAGATACTATAACAAACATTCTATATACAATTAGCTAAACCGCATATATCCCTAGGATAAATTGTAAGATGTTCATTTTTTTTTTTTTATTTGTTTGAATGGTAAGAAACTCCCACACCCACACGAGAACCCCAAACCTTCCCTTTGGGAAGAAAATGTGATACCATCAGGCTACAATGCTTTGGTAATTGTACGATGTTCGTTGTCATTCATAAAATGCACACAATTATAAGTTGAGCATATCATATGGAGCTTGTTTAGATTTCTTTAAGACAGTTAAATTCATTTCAACATATTAATATATTTTTCGGTAATTCAAATATATTAAAGAAAAGAACAAGGTTAAATATAACCTAGACCCCCTAAAGTTTTACCATATCCCACCTAGATCCCCTCCCTTTTCCATATTCCCATCTAAACTCCTAAAGTTTGGCCCATTTTATATTTTAGACATCTTTCGTTAGTTGACCAACAAATTCTGCTTATGTAAACCTGGAAAAATTGTCATATATAGGGACTATTTTGCTCTTAAAATGTATGTGATGATGATTTTTGTTATTAAATAATTAAGGACAACAAGGTCATTTCACATATTTCCGTTAGGAAAACTGACTCACGTTAATGTCAGGGGGTTTGGGCGGAAATATGGAAAAGAGAGAAGGTCTAGGTGGGATATGGTCAAACTTCAGAAGTTCTAGGTGACATTTACCCAAAGAACAACTATACAAAATATAATGCAAAATTCGAGAGACAACGGTGAACAAGCCAAAAAATGCAACACACACAATGAGAAGATACCAAAAAAAAATTCATACTTGAGCAATCAACATGTTGTTATAACACAAACAACAGAGAAGAAATTAAGCATCTACGTATTACATTTATTTCACTCTAAAATTACTGTTAAAAAATAGAATAAATGTGATGAAGAATCATTAGTAATATGTTGACAAATTATAACACCACTATAACAAAAGATACACACTCTATAAGATCATCCTAGATGAGCAAAAAGCATTTGCCAAAGCAAGCTCTATAATTGTCAATTTTAATGTAAATCATACTATACATAAGGTAACTCACAATATGGTATATATGGTGTGTAAATATGTCAATGTGGTATTGTTTTTTACTTTTTCTCTTGTGAGGTTAAAAGCAAAAGGCTGAGAGTAAAAGATTGATGCTTGCGTAAGGGATAGAGACAGTGAAATCTTAAAGCTTCACATTAAGATAGAGTATTACACAAAGTAGGAATTCCTTTTTGGGTCAAAATGAAAGGATAAATGAATAAAGGGGTGTTGAGAATATGCATGACGATTGCATGCAAAAGTAGGCAAGGAAGCTAGGACATAGGAATATATATATACATATATATATATATATACATATATATATATATATACATATATATATATATATAATGGCTCAAAGTTCAAGATATTGGAAACTTGGATCCGTGATGGATGGCCCGACAAGACTTTGAAATTAGAGCTCATGCTCATGCATGTAAGGAACATATATAGGTAATTGAAACATAATACATTGATCTAATTCATCATAAATTATTATAAAGAAAAAAGAAAAATAAAAACACCTCATGACCAAATCAGATATTGTTGCAGATTTATCAGTTTTCATTATGATGAATTGTTCAGAGATTCAGAGGAGTCGTCTGCAAGTGAATAATGGCATGCATGCTTCCTCCCTGAAAGAAGTATCACGGATATGTCTATATATATATATATATGTGTGTGTGTGTATTCTTATTCGACCATGGACACCCAAAAAAGGTAGCAAGCAGCTAATTCATCATTGTTTTTAGACTGCAATAAGACTATTACAGTCATGGAACTATCTAAAGTGAAAAAGAAATGAAACCTCTGGCAGCCAAATGTTTTGCATATTTCAATACTGATGTATGTATGTTGTTCAATTTATTGAAATGAAGATAGATATCATGCTTCTCATGGACATGGGCAACTGTGGATCCTCTCAAATTATAAGTTCTTTTTATCTTGGTTGTTTTGATATACATGCAACACATTAAAACTATGTGACTTGGGACTTTCAATTTAATTTTGTCTATTAATAATAATAATAAATCAATAAAAGAAGCAATATCCAATATATATATATATATATAGAATGTACTAATGCAACAAGTGTGATGCATTTAGGGAGAGCCACCTATTTATCAAGAAAAAGATAAAAAACAAATGTGACAGCAATTTTCAAAGTGTTGCATATTTTTTCTTAAATGTAACCCCTACACAACTCCAAGAATTCAATTGAAATTCATATTTGTGTTTAAAGACCACCAGGGGATATCATATGTAGATACTTAAATTTGTTAAGTGAGTTTTAAGAGTTACTTTAAGGCTAAAATGTTGAAAGTTCAAGAGAAATACTAGGGGTGTGTGTGTATATATATAAGCATTTGGATTTCTTCTGAAAATATGAATAGTAATTTGCAGGTTCAGAGTTCAGAGTTTTTGCTTTCAGTTTCATTACTAACAATGTCATCTGTAACAGCCAGTACTTCTATTAATATTGTTCACTCCCATGCAACCTAGCAATGCATTTAATCCAGCTACATACATATACATACATGTATATATATATATATATATATTCCATGTGAGATGAAGCTTACTACTTTGATGTAAGAACAACCACAAAAACCTTACTGCAAAAGAACAAAGTCCCATCCAAGGACATAGTCTTTCCCATTATAAACAGAAGACCAAAATTAGAGACAATATTAATTAGAGTCTAAAATGATGAATAGCAAAGATCTGCAAAACCGAACTAATAAAAGATAACAAAATTTCCTCACATTTAAGACAAAATAAAAGAACACATATACACATACATATATATATATATATAGATAGATATGATAATTAACCCCCAAAGAAATATACTACTAATTCTCAAGAAAGATGAAAAGAAATAAACTTGGGATGACATTTAAGACAAAATTAATAGACACACACACACACACACACATATATATATATATATATATGACAATTAACCCAAAGGAAAACAATAATTAACAAGAAAAATGAGCAGAGATGTGGTTAATTACCTGGAGAAAATAGTTCCACAGTCACATCTATACTCTCTAGTTCCACAAGATTTAGAGTGAGCCTTCCAATCAGACTGAACAGCATAGACCTTTGAACACTTTTCACACTTCCATTTCTTTTCCCCATGTTTTCTGCAGAAGTGTTTCTTGATACCAGTTAGGTCCCCAAGTGCTCTAGTTGGGTGGTGGTGAATGCAAGTCGGCTCAGGGCACACATAGACTCTCTTTCTGGTCTGCTCTTTGCTTCTTTGCTTCAGCTTCCATGGAAGGTTGTGTCCTCTCCTGTGAAGCTGAAGGTTTTGATCTCTCTGAAACCCTTTGTTGCAGATCTCACACACAAATCTGTTGGTGGCCATTAGGGTCTTTGGTGATAGTGCTATCACTTCAGCATCTGGATCTGCACATAATCAATAAAAAAAAATTAATCAAATTAATAACATAATTTGGTTTAAAAAAAAAAAAAAGAAAAAAAAAATCAACTCATTTGCTAGTCACTTTTTTTTCCCCTTCATATAGTCATATCCTTGATTAATTAAATCTATGAGCAATTTTGAATTAATTAATAATCTGTTTTGGTGACAAAACTTTCGACTATAAAATGTTTTTTTTTGTCGAAATTACACTTTTTTTTTAGTACTATTTTTATGGAAATTAAATTTGATCATGAGAGAGAAGAAGATGAATTGATCTGACCTGGATTTCCTGGGAGGTTTCTTTTCTTCTTGATCTTAGTCTCATTTGGTTGTTGGTGTGAGGGATTGATGGTTGAAAGCATTGGATTTAAGTTGCCAGAAGAAACAGTACTAGCAGCTTCCTCAGAGGTTGAGTTGGACATCACAGAAGCAAACATTGTCCCTAAACAACACTCCAACAAACACAAAAACAAAAACCCCAATACTACTAGTACTCTCTCATCTCTCTCTTTATATATACTTACAAATATATATATATATATATATATATATATATATATGTATGTATGTATGTATTAAATGGGATAATGAAGCCAGGTCAAGCCCTGCTAGCCCTGTCCTGTAACCACCAAACTTTGGATTCTCTGAAGGAAAAAACAGAAATTAAGAGAGAATCATACACCTAAAGCCAGTCCTAACTTGATGAACAGGTGGCACTCATATGTTGACACAGATAGGCATGAATTTAATGAGCCCCCAAAACCAAATTAATTCTCGGGAATACTATGGACTACACAAATATTCACACACACACACACACATATATATATATATATAGGATGAGTCATATATTTATCACCAAAATCACTATCTACCATTGGATTGCTTGTCTGAGCAACTCTGCAACATAGTTCATGTATCTCTTTCCTATCTCTCTTGAATCCATCGAACGCGCACATGCAATATATATATATATATATATATGGAAAGAATAGATCGAGACTATATATAAGAAGGTTTGTAGCTATCTCCTGATCAAATCTGCCACCCCCAATGACCTCTCCTTTTGTAGTTACATGCCCATATATATATATATATATATATATATATATATCTATATCTACGATATTACAGAGACAGTGGATGCAAAGAAAAATTATCAGTGGTGAAGTTGATAGTACAGAAGGTAATGATTATAGCGGCAGACCAAACAGACCTGGTTGGCAAATTCTAATATTTATCTGAAATTTAAAAGTAAAAAAAAATCAGGTTTGCAAAAAGGCAGGAGTGTGTGTGTCTGTATGTGTGTGAGACGCCAAGCCAAACACTTCCCATGATTAAACATATTTTTTAATATTATTTTATTTTAATATATATGACGTAGGCACTTTTTGTCTTTTCCTTTGGTAGCTCCTGTTATAAAAGACCCAAATTCCAAAAGGGCCTTGATTTCAATGGAAATGGTATTAAAAGGAGTGATTGTGAGCAAGAAGGGCTATTACTAGAGAATGAGAAGCTTATAAAGTTTGGGATATGATGATAAAGTCCTAAAGGTAAGTGTTAGAGATGAGGTCTTCCAACCTATTTTTTATATCCATGATATATATATATATATAATATATATCTAACATGGATTGATTGATGAATAATGTCATATCTAATAGTAGTTTATCAGCCCACTACTTTGTGTCCCTTTCAATTAAAAAGAGAATAAAAGAAGAATAAAAATGGGTGATTAATTTTTAAAGGATGACGTTTTGATTTATTTTACTTCACTTTATTTTATTTTTCTGGAATAAAGAACAAATTATTACTCAACAATCCTTCCAGTAAACTTCCTTTTTATTTTCCTCATTTTAACGGAACTCATTTTGCTTGGAAGAAGTTTTTTTTTCAAAATGGACGCATTTGAAATTAATAGGATTTGGATTAATTTCATTGAATAAATAATAGAGTGCTAAGAAAAAATTAAAGCATGCTATAAAACATAGCATTAGTATACGAAGGTTATTTTATCATTTTAATATCTAAAGAATAAATAATCAAACGCTTTGTCCTTAGTTTGCTTCAATAAATTTTTGAACATTACAAGAGTTTTAGCACATTTTTATATATTTTTCCTCGCACTTTACACTAAATAAAATGGAAATGGTGGATATATATGGTGGAAAGGTTTGTTATATGTGAGTAATGGGGGTATCATTAAGGTTAAAGACTTTATACATTTTTGACCTCTAGAATACAGATCCATACATTTTATATTCATCTATATATAGTATATATATACCCAATTCAAACAGACATAAATGAATTTCATATATTAATTAATTAGGATTTCAACCCTTTTTGTCTCTCTTTTTTCTGTGCAACATTCTCACAGCCTAGTGGGCAGTCAAAGCTCTCATCCAAACCCCGCCAAAGAATATAAGAAGAGGTTTCTTTTTCGACTTTAACTTTTCTTATTCCAAACCCATATGCAAAGCCAGATGGATAGATAAAAGATTTTGAACATTCATGCATTTCATTCATCAAATTGAAAGTAACATTTATTAGATGATATATATATATATATATATATATATATATATATATTTGATAAAAAAAAACAGAAGATAAAAATTGTCACTTTGAGCAAGGGAGTCTCATTTACCTTTACATGACAATTAGAAAATCTTTTTAAATGCTAAATAAAAATCAATCCATAAGCTAACACGAGCGAATTGTAAGGAATATGAACTTATTTACATGTTATCTTATTAAAATTAGAAAAAGAAAAACTAGTTTAATTTAACTTCCTCTACTTACAAAATATAGTCCTGGATTTAATAATGGTCTCAGATATAAAATTCTCTCTTGATATATTTACATACATATATATATATATATATATACACATATGCATATGTACATATTTAGACATATAAAGCTAAAAGCTCGGAATCCTATGTTGCCTCTTTTGATCTTATTTATCTTTTGAATGATTAGTTGGGTGGCTAGCTTTTTAGAGAGATTCATGTCCTTTTTCTTTTATAATAAGGTGATATTTATTTAAGGTGAAAAAAAGTCATGATGTTTTGCCTCTTGGAATATATTTGTCACAAAATTATGGATAATTAGCCCAATGGGTCATAGTGCCCGGAAAATTTTGACATGGGTCGAGATGAATGCAAGATTTTAAAAAATGAAATAGATATGAGCAACACAATTGTTCTATAAGCTTTATTAATAATTTTGTTTTACACAAAAAGTTGAGCTAAAATTAATTTGGTGATTCAATGCACCAAATTAATTGAGGCATCTTGTAATTTATTTTTTGATTTATGACTTTAAATGCCTCTTGGATATATGTAATTAATGAAAGAGCTCTTTCTTTAATCAATTGGCCAAATTTTAATTGCGTTAACGTAGACCACTCACCCATTACAATGGACTTCTTTTCAAGTATCCGTGGTCCTCATTTCATGACAAATAATATCAACCCAACCCGCTAGCAACTCATGTCTTAAACCACTAACCCATTAATCTAAATTTAGGAAACGAATTGACGAATTTAAATAATTTTTGCCAACTAACAAATATTATTTGGATATTGACAGATATTGGCCATGCAATAAGGTTCTTTATTTTGAAAGAGGACACATATCCATTTTTCCTAAATAACTTCAGGAAAATAAAGTACTCTATCAAAAGTGTATGGGTGCGTTTGGAAAACCTGTTTTTTGTATTTGTTTTCTGTCTTCAAATATAAAAACTGTTTTTGTATTTGTCTTTGTTTTTTCAGGAAAAAACTAAAAACAAAAAAGCGTTTGGATGAAAGTGTTTTCACCACTTTTATTTGGTGAAAATTGTATTTTATGAATTTGGTGTTTTCATTGTTTTTACCACCTAAACAGTGAAAAAACTCAAAAAACAACTAAAAGTTGTATTTGGTGTTTTCATCACTTTTACACACTATTCACAGAAAACAGTTTTCTTGGGGGAAAAACAGTAAACAGTAAACGCGTTTGTCAAACGTGTTTTTTTTTTTAGTCTTGTGAACAGTAAAAAAACAAAAACAAAAAACAGGATATCCAAACGGACCCTATCTTCCATTCATTCATTCAAAAAAATAAAAAGCAACAAATAAACAAAAACAAAGATGGAATTGAAAACTCAATTTCAGCGATAGTTAACTGGTTCGTCACGGACCAAACAGGGCCTCTGCTAAAAAAAAGTCTATACTATTTCCTATTATTTTTTGAATGTGGCGAAGAATAACAATGGTCGACAATTTTTTTATTTTTATTTTTTTCCAATATATGTGAATATGGGATATCTATCATTACCATGTGGAGCATCCAACTAACTTGGAAGTTGGAAAAACATAATCTACAACACAAGTACTCACGAAATTATGATTGTCAATTGTCATACTATATATCCAAATAAAATAATTTTATTAATGCCGTATTAGCTATGTATATATATGTGTGTATATATATATATATGTATAGTCTGATTTGTGTTGGGCAGAGTACAGACTTGAGAGAGTGGCACATTCATGAGTGGGGAAGAAATAGAACACCCAATGCGGGCCACACCTGATCACGGGTTCTTCTATTACAGGATTCTCTTTTGCACACTCACCCCCTCCAGGACTGCATAACAAGGCACTAGTGCAGTGCACGGTGCACCTATATCTACCAACCAGTCCAATTATTTATTTAAGTGAAAAATGGTATGTGTGTATAATTATATATATATATATAACAAAGGGAAAACTTCACTTATCATATTCATACTTTGTCATATCATCTAATTTGCAATATTTTTTTGAATGTGCTGATATTGTTAGGTAACCAATATTATCTGAATTCGCTAATTTATTATTACGGTTCAAATCGATACTGTAAAAGCAAATCCCACATTTTTATGTTTTGAACCATCCATTGCTAATGAAATGCGGGGAAATTGTGTACTACTACTTGGTATTAGTCCCCCGGTGACTTGTATATCATGGGAGGACTGCTTTGGATAGTCAATCGCACATTATTAAGTGACGTTCAACTAAGGCGTGAGCAATTAATTCTAAATATATTCTCATATAATTCGCTCAATACTATTCGAAATGCAAGCAAAAAGATCAATGAAATTAACATATTTATTTACATGTCAATTAGAGATTGTCCCAAAAGAAATATTTTCCAAGACAATCTAATTTTTTTTAGGAGTTACAACTTACAACACCATGAGAGATAGAGAGAGACTTCCACGTCATTTTAGTGTACAACCTCAGCTTCTCTACGGTCTACCATAGCAATTTAGCAAAGTTGTTATAACAGATAGTAATATAGTATATATCATACTTGTCAGAATTTCGATTCTAACTAATAAAATCTTATGTTTCTACGATTTTATGATTTTATCACGGTTCTACTACGTTAAAATAATAGTTGAACAGTAAGCCCTCCATATGAAATGTCCCAAAACTTAATAATTTAGTCCAACATCCCAATATATAACTTAAATTTATGAGAAGATATTTAAATGTCCAATATATTAGATTTTTTGAAATTTTTAATATGATTAAGATTTTTAAATTAAATATAAGAATATTTAATATATTTTTAAAAAAATTAATACATCTAAATAGAATCTCTACTAATCCCAAAAGTACATAAACTCTTGATTCTGATAACCTTACATACATACTTTTCTTCTCTTGGGTTAGACTAAGGCTATGTTTGGCTAAGGAGTGGAGCCATGGTTTTGGGTTTGGTTTCAAAAAATTGGCACCAAACCCATGTTTGGCAAATGGAGTCAAAATTTGGAGCCGACACTGTAGCTGAACCATGGTGCAACTTTTGTGAAGGAATGAGCCAAAATTTGGAACCAAATTAAAGAAGGTTCATGGTTTTGGTTTTGGTACCAACACTGTAGCAAATTTATTTTTGATATTAATAAATTTCGAAAAATTAAATATTCTGAAAAATTAAATATTTATGAAAAATAAATATTTCGAAAAATTAAATATATTAATATATTATAATATTAATATATTAAAAAATATTAATATTAATATATTTTAATATTATAATATTAATATATTTTAATATATTAATATTAATATTTATGAAAAATTAAATATTTCGAAAAATTAAATATATTAATATATTAAAAAATATTAATATTAATATTAATATATTTTAATATTATAATATTAATATTTTTTAATATATTAATATATTTAATTTTTTGAAATATTTAATTTTTCATAAATATTAATATTAATATATTATAATATATTTTAATATATTAATATTAATATTTATGAAAAATTAAATATTTCAAAAAATTAAATATTTTAATATATTAATATATTATAATATTAATATATTAAAAAATATTAATATTAATATATTTTAATATTTTAATATTAATATATTAATATATTTTAATATATTAATATTAATATTTATGAAAAAATAAATATATTAATATTAATATTTATTAATAAATAAAATGTGAAACCCATATATTAATATTTATTTAATAAATATTAATATTTATTAATAAATAAAATGTGAAACTCATATATTAATATATTTTAATATATTAATATTAATATTTATTAATATATTAATATTCAGAATTTCAACCCATACCAACTCTACCAAACATGGTTTGGTTTTTCAGCATCACTTTTTCTCACACCAAAACCATATGCACCAAACATGGTTTGGAACCAAAATAAAACCACACCAACTCCAACCACTCCAACTCCAACCCAACTCCAATCAAACCAAAACCAAAAACTAACTCCAGACCCTCTACCAAACATGCACTAAAGATGTCATGATCTGTGGTCCATGGACCTGAACCATGAACCCAAGTTCATTGCTGGGTCCACTATAGTCTAACAACAACCAAGTCAGCAAAGCACTATTGAATCACGAGTTAATTTGAGTAAACTCAAAAAAGGATCACTTTCTCCCTCTCTTATACAGAAAATTCTCCTATACTTATCAAATTGTACCAGCTTGCCCATTTCTTTAATTTTGGACCAAAATACTCCTAAGATTTAATGAAAAATAATTTAAAATAAAAAAATATATATATAAAATTCGTAAAATATATATATAATTCATAAAAAATATATAAATTTCAAAAATTATATATAAAAATCAAAACAATATATATAATTAAAAAAACATATAAAATTCGAAAAAAACATATTAAATTAGAAAAAATATATATAAAATTCATAAAAATATATATATAATTTGTAAAAATATATATAAAATTCATAAAACAATATATAAAATTCAAAAAAACAAGTAAGAAGATGTAAAAACAAGATAATATATTAAGGTTACAAGAAGTAAGAATATATAAATTTCAAATTTTATATATTTTTTTCAAATTTTATATATTTTTTACGAATTTTATATATATATTTATGAATTATATATTTATTTCTAATCATATATGTTTTTTTTTCAAATTTTATATATATTTTTGAATTTTATATATATATTTCAAATTTTATATGTTTTTTTCGAATTTTATATTTGTTTTCAAATTTTATATATATATTTCAAATTTTATATATTTTTTACGAATTTTATATAATTTTATCGAATTTATATGTTTTTTTTAATTTTAAATAATTTTTACAAATTATATATATATATTGTTTCGAATTTTATATGTTTTTTTTATTTTATATGTTTTTTTTCGAATTTGATATTGTTTTTTCAAATTTATATATTTTTTCGAATTTTATATATTTTTTATGAATTATATATATTTTTACGAATTATACATATTTTTTCTAATTTTATATGTTTTTTTCGAATTATATATATATATTTTTTGAATTTTAAATTATTTTTTATTAAATCCCCGGATTATTTTGATCCAAAATTATAAAAAAGAGAGCAAGCTGATATAATTTAATGAATGCAAAAAAAAATTTGTATAAGAAGAAGACAAAGTGATCTGTTTTTTAAACCATGAAATTAAGGGTCCGTTTGGATACCCTGTTTTTTGTTTTTGTTTTTTTACTGTTCACAAGACTAAAAAAAAAAACACGTTTGACAAACGCGTTTACTGTTCACTGTTTTTTCCCCAAGAAAACTGTTTTCTGTGAATAATGTGTAAAAGTGATGAAAACACCAAATACAACTTTTAGTTGTTTTTTGAGTTTTTTCATTGTTTAGGTGGTAAAAATAATGAAAACACCAAATTCATAAAATACAATTTTCACCAAATAAAAGTGGTAAAAACACCTTCATCCAAACGCTTTTTTGTTTTTAGTTTTTTTCTGAAAAAACAAAGACAAATACAAAAACAATTTTTATATTTGAAGACAGAAAACAAATACAAAAAACAGACTTTCCAAACGAACCTAACCCATTGAATCACTGATGGTGCTTATGAGTGACAGTTGGGCCAGAGTTGGCTTCATATAATATGTGAGCCCAAACATGGACCACGTGAAGATCTCCAAAGGACAATCGTGGGCCAACATAGCCTCACGAGAAAGGTAGAGACTGACCCAACTCCCAAGTCCCGAGTCACAGAGTGCTGACTTTTAACTAGTAAGACGAACAATACAAAGGCTTCTATTTACCTGGACATATATATATATATACATTTTCTTTTATTTTTCTCATTCTTTTTTTTTTTTTCTATTTACTTTTGGTATTTGGTTGGTCTGAGATGGCATGAGAGCCTTTACAAATAGCATAGAAGGACCACGAACACGGACCTGTGTGAGGACGAGTGGGGCGGTGCACTAAAACTCTTTTTTTTTACATAATTTATCTTAAATTTTGGAATATTTAGCATTCAGTCCCTATTGAATTTTTTTTTTCTTACATTACCTCCCCTAAAATCAAGGATATTGAAATTCTGCCCCCATTCACCAAAATGTCTAGGTCGTGCCTGACCACGAGTAGAGTATATATAGTATGTTCGCAATAATAATAGGACATGATAAGGTAGAGAATGAGATTGAAAGCATGTGGTTTATGTTTTTAGATTTTGATGGGCAAATTCTTCCGTCTGAGAGCTGTAAAATGCAATAGCCAACTTCTAGGTGTTTAATACAATTAATATTGCATTTTTAATATCTATATTTTAGCAGAATTATAAACAATTTCATGATTTAACTACTTTTTTTTTTTTTCATTTTCAATTTTCCCAGGAATTTTTGAGTTCCGAGTCTTCTGACAATGCTGTTCAACTCATAGCCATCCAAACAACTCCACTGTGATGACTGTTAATTAAGACTCTATAGTTTGTTGATTCAGGATTTCATGACTAGTTCTATAGGAGCAAGAAATTCTAAAAAACAAATCACATTTTCTTTCCTCAGTTAACGAAGTAAAAAAATAATGAAATTGACTAATAAATTAATGAAAGCAAGAATTAATACATGCAGTGCATTACATTCTCTTCAGGCATCAACTGTAATGATTAAGATCACAAATACATGTCTGCCATCAGTAATCTAAATTCTAATTTAGTTTGTTAACCAGCATTGGGGTCGTTGAATCGACACAACATGAATATCGACTTCTGTTATGGCTCAAAATGCAGGTTAGATCATCTCTAAGTAACCTAAAGCTGATGACAGTGACTGGTGAGAGCCAACATTGACACGACTTGAATAAATCTTACGCCGCACAAATGTTATGTTCTCAAATTCATCACCGACCACCTCTCAATCTGTCTAAAGAACGAAAAGAGGACAATTTGGAGACGAAAAAAAATCTAACCTCCAAAGTAGCCACAGCCACTTTGAATTCAAGAGAACGCTTGAAGTTCTTGCAATTTGCAGCCAAGTTGTCTCTACTTTACAACCGCTTCTCAGCAATCTACATTAAAAGTTAAAACCAAAAGTGTATTACCAAAGGTAATGAATCAATAACATCAGTACATAGACTCGGAAAAGTTTTTGGAGGAGTCAGAAAAATAAAAACCTTGATACAAATCATGGTAATGACACTTGCTAACTCTGGCCAAGCTACGCCTGCAATCTCGTCAATACAGATGAACAATAGAGATGTAAAATAGTTGATAAAAATACAAGATACAGGAGTTAGAAACACCATAAGCAATGTGTTTTTCATGGATGTAGCGCTTGGTGATTCTTCAGCTGACAATACGAAAAAAACCAAATGAAAGTTATGGCCTAATGGCATATGCTAGGACCTAAAATTCACAAAGTTAGACAGAAAATAGTTGAAGTCAATATGGAATGAATGAATGGAGGTAGTGGTAGCAATGCAGAATAAGTCCAGCTTCCGACTGTGGGCTCCAGTGCAAGAACCAAACGGATTCTTACTGGACATTTAAATCTTCGTCTTCTCTCGAGGACCTAAAATATAGAAACGAGACAGAATTAACGAAACGAAAGAGGAAATAATACTTCACAAAAGGAAAGGCCATCGAATACGTGATAAAGGAACAACTAGTGATGCAGAACAAGAACAGCTTTCACTCTGGGATTGAATCCAAGTGACAACATCTGTTGATGAAGACATTGACACCTTCTTCATCCGGGAGTGAACCCCATTCTTCATCTAATTTCTCATTTAACATTTCTTCCCAAAATTCATCATCGAGTTCTTTAATTGCAATGCCAACTTGCTCAAGTGTTTGATGTTCTTTTTCGGGCTCCTTTCTTGCTCTGCCAAATCCTTGCATGTCCAATGCAAGTGCCTCCAGCTCGGACACTTCAAATCCGTAATGATCTCCAAATTCCAGGGGTTCAATCTTAATGGGATCACATTGACTCGACCTCTCCCCAACACCATTAAGCCCTTGAATTGGCCATAGCCAATTCTTCCTAAAGGGTTCTTCAATCTTCATTTTTTTCTCCTTCTGTTGGAGTATTTGCTGAAAAAAAGCTGGATTTTGCATTGCTCGTGCCAAAAAACTCATCATCTGTTGTTGCGTCTTCTCTGTGCCTTGCAGCCTCGATTCCATGGCTCGAAGATGAGCTCTGGTGTTCTGCTGTTGCTGTCTAAGCTTTAGAAGTTCGATCATCAAGACCTGCTTGTCATGCCTCAAGCCACCGACTTCTCCATCTAGTTTGAACTGCGCAACTTCAACAAAAGGACTAAGAGATTGTTGGGCAGGAAGCGATAGAGAAGGTGTCTTCTTTCTTCTGATGTTCCTCAGAAGCATCTTCTGTCCCCTCACAAATCCTTCATTGGCGAATTCCCATTTTTCTGTATCAATCTTTCTGAAACCCTGCGAAAACCAAGTTCCACACTCATTCAAAAGTCCAAGCACCAAAAATTCTGAAAAATCCATGTTATAGACTAGAAATGAACTAATCGAACAGTAGAATACACTAGAATTAAGGTGCCTTAAATTTTTCTGCTTCGACTTCGTGCACAAATTATCCTTAATTCTTGTTCATACACATGAAAAGTGAGGGCTTGCTATTCATAGATATATTGGCAAATGTCACAGGACAATTTTGAACATTGAAATTTTCGCCTTATGATGGCGAGTCAGTTCTCAAAACAGATCCTAACCTAGGTCCAACCAATCTCTCACTTGGTACCTTTGAGATGCACCAAGTTCCACTCCCACATACAAACGAAGTATGCAGGAAATGAAGAAATGACTAACGAATTTACAGAAGTTCAAGCTTCCAACCTTCGATACTAATTACAAAACAATGACCACTCAAAGGACTTTAAACGATCGCGTTTAGATTAGATTGAACATCAAAATAGGCTAACAACAATACACTAGAATATAGTTATGACCACGAGACATGATAGTGAAAAAGTACCCAAGACCTAACAAGTGAAAACCAGATAGCCTTCTAGGTGATGAAGGGGTGTTGAGGAATGGTGTCCCAAGTCCTCTCTTCATCTCTCGGTGTAACAATTCGAATATTAGAGATTGATCCGGTACCATACAATGATTCAAGAGAGAAGAATTTCATTGAACATTTTAAATTTTTAACCCAACTTGGAAAAAAAGAGACATGCTCAAAGTGCCTTTAACAATCATATATAGATTTAAATCATTCACACTAGCATTAGGACATTCTCATAGTTCAATGATTCTACAGATACATAAACATAACCCTTACAAAAGCATTAATTCAACCAAAATTGAGTCCAGAATTAAAATCATGAGATGAAACACAAAAAACCCAAGAAAAAGTATATATATATATATTTACAGTACTTACATAAGTGTTGAGCTGCCTAACAAAACTGGACATATTGTTGTGTTTGAAGTGTCTGGGAAGGAGATAGGTTGAGAAGGCTTGAGGGTCCCACACAACAAAGCTATGACCCGCTCTGCTCCAAGAAACCATGTGATCAGTGGTTGGGTCATCCACTATGTCAAAGGTCTTGGTGAGAAATGGTGGAGGACCTATGTCATGAAGCCCCTCTATTGGCCGTGGTGGCGGCGGCGTCATTTTCCGGTCACCGGAATGCCATGAACTCGATTCCGGGTACTCCTCCTTTATTGGGTATGAAGGATTCAGCATCAATATTGCAAAAATATGATCAAATCTTGCTGGGATTGTCTCTTTTTTCCAATTTAATGAGCTGTTGTTTAATAGAACCCAGAAATATTTTGTTCAAATAAAAACTATGGCTGCAAATTTCAGAAAAAAATGTATATTTCTATATATATTATATAGCAGAGTGGTCAAGGTTGATACACAGAGAATGAGAAGAGTGAAGTTTTAGGTTGTTTTGTTCATACCGTGTAAGGTCGTTTAAGAAGTTGGTTCGTTGGTCACGCACTCCTGTGTTTCAAGACTAGAACCAGAGGTCCAGAAATGATTTTATTTATATACGTGATGGAAAGTTCTGGAGGTTTTGGTAGCAATTATTTGTTTTTATATACTCCCCCAGTCTTATTTTAATTGTTCACTTTTGCATACTTTACTTATTCTAAATTAGGTATTTAGTTTCGAATCTCAATACAATATTATCATATACTTTTCCAAATCATCCATCTTCATTAACTTTAAAAAGCAATGGTCTCACTAAAAATTACAACTATACTACATTATCAAATAACAAAATATCAAAAAAAATACCAGAAAAGTCAAAAGTGGACAAATAAATTGGGACTAAGGGAGTATTAAAAGTACTGATTCTATTATGTTATTGCTTATTTTATAATATTTTTAGAAAGTATTAATTCGGTTATGCAACATCGATCATAATCATTATGTGTGTATATTTGCTTCTCCTTGCTTCCCCTCCCTTTTAAGGAGGCATTATATAAACAAATAAAACACTGGAATATATATATATATATATATATATATATATATATATATATATATATATATATATATATATATATATAATGGCTCCTTAGAAGGGAGGGGAAGTAAGAAAGAAACGGAGCAAATATATATATATAGGGTTTTTTTGGGAACGCTGTTTTTGTTTTTATTTTGAGAACCAAAAAACAAGAACAATTCTTGTTATTATTCTTATTTCTCATTCAAAAGAACAAGAACAAAAACATGTTTGGGGTCAAAAAATATATTGGTTCAGTTTGTGACCAAAATACTTCTAGAGAGAGAAACCTACTATTTTCTAGAGAGAGAAAGTTCTCTACATTTACCTCGCCGCCCATTCTCTACCCATTTCGTTCCTATTTCTCATATTCTTTTTGATTTTTATTTTTTCGTCTTTGCAATTAGGTTTAATTGACGTCGATTGCTAATTGAATCATTCGGAAAAAAGTTGCAGAGTTGTTCGCAATTGTGTGTGTATGGATTTCGAAGGGTCGATCGGAGGTGGTTGTGGTTGTGGTGGTGGTGGGTGGTGGGGTGATGCCGATTGGTAGTGGCGGCTAGGGTTCTGTATGTATATATATATGTATGTGTGTGTGGGTGTGGATGTTCAATTTGAAGGTTGTCGAAGGTTGTTGTTGGGGGTGGTGAAGGGTGAGGGTGGTGGTGGTGGTGGTTGAGGGTGGAGGTGAAGGGGTTGCAGAAGGGATCGTGCATATTTTCATATTTTTTTTTTTTTTGGAAAATTTCAAAAAGAACAAAAAATATGTTTTTGTTGTTCCCTTGTTTTTTTTACTATACACAAAAACACTTCCCAAATTGAGAACATAACAAATAGTAAAAAAGATTGTCAAACATATTATGTTCTCATGATGAACAGTGTCAAAAAACAAAAACAAAAACAAGATTTCCAAAAGGTACATAATGATTATGATTGGTGTTGCATAACCGAAACATGTAATACATACCCATATTGTAAAATATGCAATAACATAATAGAATCAGCTCTTTTCACAAATATTACGAAACATGTAATACATACACATACGAAGGAGACTGAATACTCCGACCTTCAGAGATTTCTAGAAAACTTAGAAGTAGGATTGGAACTATGCAAATTCAATAGATTTTGATTGGTGGTCCTCTCTGTCTTCCAATTGGGTGATACCAGCTGAAAATGACATTAGAAAAAGCTACAATCACAAAAATGATGGAGGGTTTGAGAGCTAAAAGTCACTCTTGCTCGGCTGTTGGCAAGTATAACTTTAATTAAATAATGTGATACCATGGTCAGGGTACAAACCTTGTGACTGATATCAAATCAAGTTTGATTTAATAATTATTCACAACAATATTCAATTAATTATATGTTTGATATAAATTTCATCAAATCCCAAAGAGGAAAGCAAGCAGAGGTTCAAATTTGTTTATCTAACATGAGCAAAATCTACCTTTGCAAGAAAAGCAAATGATGTCACATGCACTCCAAGTTGCACTTAATTAAATAGATATTAGGTAAAGGTTGTGTCATAAACTATTTAAGAAATCAAACAAATCATAATAAAAAAAACCTCTGATTGTTCTAGTATATACTAGATTTTGTAACTGAAGTACTATTCTGACATTTAGAAATACATAAATTTTTATAAAATGTGTTTCCCTTCTTCTGTCCCATGCTTTCAAATGAACAAAATATCAATTTGCCTCAGAAAATAACAAATAATACAAATAAAAATAAGGAACTAAGATAGAAACTGGGAAGCATTCTAGAGCAGCTCACAGGGCTACACAAAATCTTCATCATGTGCCATGCCTGACCCATGAAGTCCGGGAATGAGAATTTAAAATCTGGTGTATAAATAATTATCATAATGCTACTTATATCAACATGTGTACAACTATACTGTAAAGGCCATTAAAACTCCCAAATGGCAAGTTTATGCATCACACTCATCAATAGTAAATCTCTACTTATATGATGTTCTAGTCATACTAGATTTGCAATGAAAAACAGAGCAGTATAGTTACCAGTCATAGAAAACCAGAAATAGGTCTTAAATCATAAGGTAACAATTAGTCTACCTCACCTGAAATACTCGGCATGAAACCTGCGAAATGTGCAATGTACAAATAAAAAAATGGCCATACTGCCTTGAATTGGTAATCAGCCGATAATTCTGTCCAAACTAATATTGACTGGCACACAAGATTATAAGTTGGCGCGACCGAGAAAAATAAAATGTAGTACTTGGAATAGTTGGTGTCGAAATCCAAAGCAATCGATTAACGTATTCTCACTACTATACCTTTGCTAAAGCTATGGTGTCAATTAAGCTGAGAAACCAAGCTACTTCATTGTCTATTATCTTTCCTGAAGGTTATTGGGAAAAGTCAGCCTTTCCCAACGGAACGACAACAGCTGACAAGTTATCCGTGCTGCCTCGCTCAAATGCAGTGCGAACGATGCAGTAGGCCAAGGTAGACACGGATGAACATGAGGACGAATGCTTCGATCTTTTATTTCCTTGGAGATGAGCATCACTTAAAAGATCACACACCCCCTGAGGGCTCAAGCTTTCAAATATGCCATCAGATGCAACCACTAGATAGCTGTCTTTGGCAGTTAAAGGTCGCCAACCCGTCAATTCTGGCTCGGGTATAATACCATACCTGAGCAATAAATAAAAAAATTTAATTAGGTTATAGGTTCCCTCCTTCTTACGAATGTGAATATCAATATGACAGTTAGCACAAAGCTTAAATAATGCTGGCAATGCAAGAGGCAAGAGCTAACAGTATCCTCTAGTAGTGGAGGAAATGATAAACCCCGATACTAACCATATATGTTATGAAACATTAATTGAATGACATGTTATAAAGAAGACACGAATAAGTTATGTCATTGGCATTCGTACATTTTTAAGGGCACATCTCCAATAGCACGTGTCATGGGGAAATGACCATTGATTAGAGGGACATCCCATTCGTTTTCATAAATAAAACCACCAGCTGCTTCAATCCGCTCTCTCTCTTCTACTCTATTTGCACTGTGATCTCTTGTCAATTCCTTAGCTTCTAGCTTAGCTATCAAGCTACCTGATATTTTAAAGTGAGACAAAAATTTCAGATTATCAGTGAAGAATATGAAAAGTCCAGTATCAGATGTTTGTTCGTATGTACAAAAAACATCAAAGACAAGTGTAGTTCTTATCCGAGCAGTGCTAGCGAATTGTGAATGGAAGGAAAAAGTGTTTGACCTTTGGCCTCTTTATGTGAGCGACTTTTATCAGAGCACAAAAGAGCCTTTGAATCACCTACATTGGCAACTAATATCTGACCATCCACCAAGAGAGCAATTACGGCTGTGGATCCTGAAGGAAGATTGTTGCTTAGAGCTTCCTGGGAGTGGAGCGACCAAAAACAATAAGTTGTGAGATAAGAGTACACAGTCTTGATTGACTTAGAAATCCAAAATCCCAGAAGCAAGGACCAAAAATTAACATTACCTCTGTGAATGTAAGATCAATGTCTTTGATAGCCATCAACAAAGCTTCCTTTAAATTTGGCATAAATGCTGATTCATCCGAAACTACATCCAAGACTCGCCCCGAACTGAGACAGCAACAATACAATTTAAATGAACTCCAATAAACATAAACATCTAGGCCTAGAGAACTTCTTTATTACTCTGCTTCTCCGCTCACTATTTCTGGATGAGATATTATATGCATCTCACTTAGTAAATGTATAGGTAATATTATATATCTCACTTAAAAAATAATGCAGATATATGCCCTGTGAACACTTATGTCTAAACAGGCTCGGTGGATTCAGGAAAACAAACTTATCAGAATCAACAGCCAACATGTCAGTGAGACAATGGTTAACAAAATCATAGGCCATGTATTTGAGCTGCAAATTATGATAGCATATTTAAATAAAATGTGCACGTGAATACAGCATGGAGAGTTTTCATGTCAAATGCATTTGAGCTGCAAATTAAGGGTCCATGTACACTTTGAGGGAAGAAATGTACATCTGAACATTTGATTTATAAATTGACAAATACTAAACATCAAAAGGAATCGAATTGAAAAATAGCAAACCAGAAAACAGTAAGCACTGGTTACCCTATAACACCTTCTCTGTAGTCTGTAGTAAGCACAAGTCCCAGGTAAATAACACATAATATATATCGGCACTACATTGAAAATAGACAGACCTTTTGCGAGTTAATCTATCTTGTTGTGGTTCCCCGTGTCCAATATGCTCTTGCAAATTCGTTTTATGTCCTTCTTTGACTGATGACGCACTCTTGTATGGTCCATATACGGTGTGCAGGTAAAAGTAATCCAGTACAAGTTTTGAGGCCATTTCGCTAGCTTCCTGACCTATATGACCATCAAAAACTGCCACCACACCTACTTTGACATCTTTACGACCATTTTTTCCTGCATGAAATTATTAATTACAGGTTGTTACATAATAACGCAACAGACTTAACCACATTGCAAAACTGTGCCAACAGGACTGAATTCAGATATCACACACACACACATATATATATATATATATATATATTAATAGACACACACACACAAATGTATACGTAAAAGATGTTGCGATTACCAAATATTGGTATCTGCATATCAAGATTGCATGAGACACGATCCTCTTGATATTTCCTTCTTCCCTGAGTTGTAAAGAACTGACAGTTGACCGTTTGATTTTGAAGATATCTATTGGAGATCACCCAATCTTGACATTCCTTGGACTGAAAAACAGCAGGAGCACCGCCTTTCTCATACACCGTCATGCAAGACACGGATACTCCATAGGAGGATGGAATGGAACATACGAAAACCCCTAATATGACTAACGCGACCTTAAATCCATCCATGATCGATTTGATGATAAATCTCAGTTCCTGAGAAAGAAATATAAAACAAAGCGCGGAAAAAATTGAATACGAAAAAACAAATGGAGCTCGAACAATACAGGTAAAATTTGTAATTTTGAAATTTTAAACAAGAACATTGTACAATAGAGCAGGCTACAGCATTTAAATACTGAACCATGAACGAATGTGCAAATGAGCTCGATTAAATATGCAAAATTTAATATTTTCAATTAATAAGGGCTTAGCAGAGAGTAGTCATAAATAAAATACTATAAAATACCACTCTACCTAATACATACGAGAATTCATCTAATTTAAAAATTCTGAGTAAGGACTATAAAATATAGTAGTACTAATAATGTAACAGCACAAGAATGCTATTAACATAAAACAGACTAGATTATACATCGGTTTCCAGTTAATTGGCCACTATATATGAATAAATATATGAAATTGTATGTAAATTATATATATATATATATATATGTAATTGTCCATAAAACTAATTATAGATAAACAATATTAGCACTTCAGAGCAATATGTTACTGGTGAAACTCTTGGTCTGTGATCAATGGCACGGACAGGTGTCAATAGTTCTAAACTTGGGATCGCGAATATTATCTGGATGGTTTCTCTCATACGCCAATATGCTATAACCATACAAAAACCTATACATAATACATGTATATGTATATGCTTTCATGGGTTGTGAACAAGAACTATATATATATATACACACACATATATGCTTCAAGAGATTGCTAACAAGAATTTACTAGGGTTAGGGTTTTACCTGAAGTAGTCTCAATTTCTCCTCTTCATGACGACCACAATGCTGTGTGTATATATAGGTATTGAGAGTGAAGGCTCTATGTTGCCAATTTTAGATAATCGTATTGTCTAGCGGCGCCTTTAGAACTAATTACTAGCACTCGTATATTTTTCTTACAAAAGAGTTTTACCTCAAGGGTTGGGATTAAAAATAAATAGATAATAATAAATCAATTTGGATATTTTATAGGTAAATCCATTTACCACTCTTAAGATTTTATTCAATTTTTTATGATGGTTATGGTGGTCATATATTCCGTTATATACTTTTGATATTTGATGGATAATCTTAATCATCCCTCCTTTATTTTATACTTTGATTAAAGAGTATTTTTATTAATATATTATGTCTTTTTGTCATAATTTTGATATTTGATGGATAATCTTAATCATCCCTCCTTTATTTTATAGTCAAATCCACCATTCAAAATTGCTTAAACACTATGATATTATTATGAAAAAAAGACATAATATATTAATAAAAATACTCTTCAATCAATATATTTTAATATCATTGTATATTTAATAAAGTTATCTTATTCATAAACACCTTTCGTAATTGCATCAAACCTCAAGGATGTCATTTTATTTTTTTCAATATTTTATAAGAGACGATCATTCCCTTCGCATGCATGTGCAAAAATCAAAATAATCAAGGAGTCTGTTTACAGAAATTTTGACATATTCGAAACGTTGTTGCAATTGATCCAAATCGTAATATATGTGTGTGTGTGTTATGACAATTATGTTTTATATAAATTTTGTAGTTGCGGTATTGATCATGATCGCCCTCGCAATATAACGGTCATATCAGTATTATGTAAAAATATTGATGAATTGTTTAAAAAAATTCTCATGATCAAAGGAAGTTTGAATTTTTTTTTTTACAGGTAATGGTATATGATAATAAATGTTCAATGAATAAAATTATTATCTAAAACATTCAAATCATAATCAACACTAACAACAAAAGATAATATATATATTTTTAACCATAAAAGTGGTTTACATTCACCTTCCTCGTGATTTGGTCAAATTACTCATAACAAATAGGTTTACCATTTAATATGATATATATTGTTTAGGTTTGATGCATAATCTCAAGAACTCCCTCTCATTATCTTATAGCCGGATACCTTACTGAAATTTTATGCAAGAAAATCAAATATTATTCTATTACCTTACACAAAGTTATATAACATATTAATAAAAATACTTTTTTGTCAGATAAATTTTGATGTTCTCGTGATAATAAAAATCGATCATAATAACTGGGTGTAAATAAATCAAACATTACTAAAGATGAATGTATTTCAATCAGTTTGTTATATAATGTTAGAAAGAATGACTAAAGTTATAAATTTGTTTCTATCTTTTACAAGTGTAAGTTAAGTTTTTAGAATTAAAAAGTTTAAACTAAGTTTTTAGTATTACATTATGCCTCGGAATAATGTTGGAGAGATAAACTTTTTTAGAATTAAAAAGTTTAAGATAAGTTTCTAGAATTTACAGTTTGCTTTGGAATAGTTTTTTTTTTTGAATAATATTAACAGGTGAACAAAATAAATTGACTTATACCCGTTTTGTCAAGTCAAACCTACGTTTAAACGAAGCTGACTATTTACTAAACTTGTGACGTCACGGTTACAAATTGTAATACTCCGTAATTTATTCCTGGGCAATATTGTAATTTGAAAATCACGGAGTTAGCTTAAGACACGCTAACAATACAGCGGTGCGAGAGTGGCGTGAGAGACGAGAAAGTTCTCGGGTCGGGTCCGATAATTCACCACGCGAATGTCGTCTCGGTGCTCGCAATTCCACTGAAGCAACGTCCGATTCAGAAAAGCGCGCGAATAATTTTTTCTTCTCCTTCTCTCTTTTAGATTCATTGCAATTTCAAATTCGTATTGTAAATGGTACACTATATATGATGATGTATATATACAAAGTTTATCTTCTCGTAGTAGGGGTTTTGGTGTGTGTAACATGTACAGACGGAGAATCGCCGACGTGCTTGACGGTGTACAGAGAAGGCGGTGCTCCGGCGGTATTTCAGTCCCCGAAATGCCCTCGGTGGAAACTCTCAAATTACGGTTCCAGACCACGCACCGAGCGGTGTCAGATTGCGATGCATCAGGGAAGACGAAAGTATCAGGAGGATCGTACCTTTTGCGCCCTTGATGTTCGGATCCCCTTCCCCGGTAACTCAAATTTTCAGTCACACACACACACACACATATATATATATATATATATATATATATATATGAGTAATCACAGGAGTTACACACGCATATAATAAAAAATATACACACATGTACATCCAGGGTTTAAATTACAAACATATGTCTAAATTATACACATATTAGGGTTCTGATATATATACAGAAATACGCGTTCTAGGGTTTAAATGATATTAGAGTATTTTTTGAAAATTGTCACAATATATGAAAGAATCTTGGTTAACAGGGGTTGAGACAATACTTACCTTGACTCAATGAATGAGCGGTCTATACACTATTTCTAATTTGTTTTGAGAAATTTTAATTGGGATGGTGGCTGTATTGTATTTATAATAAATCCTGAAATTGTATTTAAGTACATTTTGTGTGTGTATGTATGTACCTACATACACATTTTAGGGTTTATTTATTTCTATTAATTTCCTGAATTGTAGTGAAAGAAGAAAAGAAAAATAAGCTGAAAGAAAAACAATGACTCTAGGTAAAGGGGGCTGAGACAAAATTTATGTTGAAATCAGTGAATGAGTAGTCTATATAGTAGAATAATTTTTGTGGGAAAGTATTGAAGAAGGTTGGGTCTTTTTTTTTTTTTTTTTTGATAAGTAAGAAGGTTGGGTCTTCGAGAAATTATTACATGAATGGTGGTGGTATTTGTTGAAAAGATCAGGTGAGTGGTTTTTCGAAATTTCTAACAAAAGAAATCTTATTGTGCGGCAGGTCTTGATGGGATCACAGAGGTCCCTGTTGGTATTGTGGCAGTTTTTGATGGCCACAATGGTGCTGAAGCTAGTGAGATGGCTTCAAAGCTACTGCTAGAGTATTTTCTGTTGCACACTTATTTTCTTCTTGACACAACATTTTCGATTTTGCTGAAGTATTCTGTGGGAAGGTTGTCAAATAAGAGAGAACAGGATCTTCTGTATCAAGCACTTAATTGGGATGAAGAACTGGAGGATAGTGCAAGGTGCATTCTTGGTCCACTCTGTGTATGTGACTGCATGCTTGTGTTCAATTAGAATAGCAGTTAATTTCATTGAGCATTTGACATTTATTTTATGACTGTGGTGAGTAAAAGACTGTTGGGTATACAATGATAATAGTGTGTTTGAGAAAGAAATTGTATTAATATAGGTGTTGATGCAATTAGTGTACAATTCTTGTGATTATGGATTGTTAGACAATGTTGGTTGTATTATTACATCCATTAAAAGTGGGAATGGATGAGGCTCCATTTTTTTTTAAACACTCTGTGAAAGATGGGAATATGTTTCATGTATCTTAACAATGTACACTTGAAAATATATAGGCTAACTAAAAGAGAAAAGAAAGACAAGGAAATCTATCCTAGAGATTACAGAATCTGTACAATAAATAATAGACAGCTAGTAGTCTCAAAAGTCATAAAAATACAGCAGCAAGCAATCTCTAAAGTCAAGAACAGCCACCCTTGACTAATTAACTACAGCTGCAATGTTCCAGCCTGTTATCTTTGACACTCCCCCTCAAGCTGGTGAGTGAATATCATCCATTCTCAGCTTGCCGACAATAGACCGAAAGGCTGATCCGT
This sequence comes from Cornus suecica, assembly GCA_963922005.1. Lineage (NCBI taxonomy): Eukaryota > Viridiplantae > Streptophyta > Magnoliopsida > Cornales > Cornaceae > Cornus > Cornus suecica. The sequence continues at coordinate 74,986,507 of OY998243.1, forward strand.
TTAACCCTTTGGTTAACACATCAGCAATTTGGCTGCCTGTAGGTACAAATGGCGTGCAAATCAATCCACTATCCAACTTCTCTTTTATGAAATGTCTGTCAACCTCGATGTGTTTGGTACGGTCATGTTGCACAGGGTTGTGTGCAATATTGATTGCTGACTTGTTATCACAATAAAGCTTTATAGGTCCTTCCCACGCAACCTTTAGATCTTCTAAAATGATTTTCAGCCATAGAAGTTCACAAACTCCTAATGCCATTGCCCTGAATTCAGCCTCCGCACTTGACCTTGCAACTACATTTTGCTTCTTGCTTCTCCATGTTACAAGGTTTCCTCCAAGAAAAGTACAATAGCCTGATGTTGATCTTCTGTCATCAATAGATCCTGCATAGTCTGCATCTGTGTAGGCTTCCAGTGTTAACTTTCCTTATTTCTTAAACAATATTCCTCTTCCCAAAGTTCCCTTGAGATACTGTAAAATCCGATGTGCTGCTCGGAGATGTACCTCTTTGGGATTATGCATAAATTGACTCACTACTCCCACTGCATAGGCTATGTCTGGCCTTGTATGTGAAAGGTAAATCAATCTACCAACCAACCTTTGATAGGACTCTCTATCTACTACCGTGTCTTCAATAGCTTCACAAAGCTTATGATTTTGCTCGATAGGAGTTTCCACTGGTTTACACCCAAGTTTCCCTGTCTCAGCTAGCAAATCCAGTACATACTTTTGTTGGGATATAAAAATCCCATTCCGAGAGTGAGCAACCTCAATGCCAAGAAAGTATTTCAACCTGCCAAGTTCCTTTATTTCAAATTCTCGCACTAGACATTTTCTCAAGGCCTCTCTACCTTCCAAGTCATCTCCAGTTACAATTATATCATCTACATAAACCAACAATGCAGTTACTCCCCCTGAAGCAGAATGTTTCACAAATAGTGTGTGATCACCCTGACTTTGCTTGTATCCCATAGCTTTCATAACTCTAGCAAATCTACCAAACCACGCTCTAGGAGATTGTTTCAGCCCATAAAGTGCCTTCTTCAATTTACACACCTGGTTACTTTTTGCCTCAAAACCTGGAGGAACTTCCATGTAGATTTCTTCATCAAGATCACCATGTAAGAAGGCATTCTTAACATCATATTGTTGCATACTCCACCCACGAGTGGCAGAAAGAGACATCAAAATCCTTACGGTGTTCATCTTGGCAACCGGTGCAAAGGTTTCAAGATAGTCTATTCCGTAGGTTTGGGTATACCCTTTAGCCACCAACCTAGCCTTAAACCGTTCAATCGACCCATCTGCCTTATACTTCACAGTAAAAACCCATCTACACCCCACGGGTTTCTTTTCCTTAGGTAGCTCAACCAATTCCCATGTTTTATTTTTTTCAAGAGCCTCCATCTCAACTCTCATAGCCTCTTTCCACTCCTTATGACCTAATGCTTCGACAACAGTTTTTGGAACGGTGATAGTGTTTAGGTGAGTAAGGAAGCTTTTATGACTATCAGATAACTTTTCATAAGACACAAATTGAGATAATGGGTATAATGGTTGTTGGGTACACTTTCTCACACCCTTCCTAATAGCAATAGGAAGATTATTATCATCTCCAGGTTCGGGAACAGAGACACCATCCTCATAAGCTTCAGAGTCAGAAATTACCTCAATACCATAAACTTTCTTATCAGCACCAGGGTTTGGTTCGGATTCTAGAACCCGCATGGGTTGAATAGTGGATTCTTTCCTTCTTGAATAAACCTGCAGTGGGCGAGTAGCACTCTGAACATTTTTATTTGGTGATAGTGGTGGTGGAGAAAAAGAGGATGAAGATGGGGAGAGTGAAAGATCAAGCAAAAACAAATCTTTATCCTTATCTTCTATAAATGATGTCTCCCCCTGAAGATAAGTTTTAGCAAAATAACTTTCATGTTCAACAAATGTAACATCGGCCGAGACAAAGAAATTTTTTGTTGGAGGATAGTAACATTTATACCCTTTTTGTGTAGATGAATATCCAACAAAGATACACTTAAGAGCCCTTGGATCAAGTTTACCCCGTTGATGTGAATGAATATGAACAAATGAAACACAACCAAATATTTTAGGAGTGAGGTGATTTGTGGTTTTGAAATCTGGAAAGAATTTTGAAAAAAGCTGCATAGGACTTTTGTGATCGAGGACTCGGGAAGGTAATCTATTTATAAGATGAGTAGCAGTTAAAACAGCTTCTCCCCAATAATCTTTTGGAACATTCTTTTGGAAGAGAAACGCCCGAGTAATTGCTAGAAGATGACCATTTTTCCTTTTTGCCACCCCGTTTTGTTGTGGTGTGTTGACACAGGAAGATTCATGAATTATTCCTTTTTCTTGAAAGAATGGTGACAAGGTTTGGTTAAAATAGTCCCTAGCATTATCGGATCGAACTCTCTTAATTTCTACACCGAATTGATTTTTAATCATGTGAAAGAATGTTCGGAAAGTAGAGTTAACATCAGATTTTTGTTTTAACAAAAAAACCCATGAGACACGAGTACAGTCATCAATAAACAAAACAAACCAACGAGCTCCAGAAACATTTGGAACTGTAGAAGGTCCCCAGACATCACTATGGATAAGGGCAAAAGGAGATGACATTCTGTTATTACGTAAAGGAAAAGAAGTACGTTTGTGTTTTGCCATTTCACAAACATCACAATGAAATATTTCCATATCAACTCCTTTAAATAAATCTGGAAACATAATTTTAAGAACACTGAAAGACGGATGACCAAGACGAAGATGATACAACCAAATTTTATTTTTGTTTGAAAGAGATGACTCAGAAAGGAACGAAACAGGAAACATATTCTTAATGCTACTTTGCCCACCAGATTCTTCAAGGTAGTAAAGTCCGTTTTTCTCTTTAGCAAGTCCAATCATCTTCCCCGTGCCCTGGTCCTGAAATTTACAATTTGTAGAGGAAAATGTCACAGTACAATTCAAATCCTTTGTCAGTTTATGAACTGAAATAAGATTTATGGACAGTTTAGGCACATGCAAAACATTTTTCAAGACAAATTTCGAGTTGATAATGACATCTCCTTGACCAGCAACTGTAATCAAAGTACCATCTGCTGTAGATATCTTTTTATTACTAGGACAAGGACTGTAAGAGACAAAATCATTGGAAGATTTAGTCATATGATCCGTGGCTCCGGAATCAACCACCCAAGATTCTGTTATGGGCATATCCGAGACACTAAAAGTAAGGGACTGAGATATATTACCTGAAAATGCCAAGGAACAAGTACCTGAGGCTGTAGGTTTTTCTAAGTTTTCTAGAAAAAATTTCAGCTTTTCAATCTCCTGTCTATTTGCCTCAGCTTGGTTCTGAAAAGAAGATGTTTCTTCCTTTAGTTCAACCGTGGTTACATGTGCCTGTCCTTGTCCCCTTGCTGGTCCATTTTTTAACATCCAGTCTTTGTTTGCTTGGATATTCTGAAAGTTTGACGGCTTACCATGAAGTTTCCAACATTTTTCCTTGGTGTGTCGTGGTTTTTTGCAATAAGTACACACCACCGGATCTTTGTTTCCAGCCTTTGAAATTTCTGACCACCTATTGTCATTTGTCATTCCATTACTTCTCGCATTAATGCCTCTTACCATCATAGCAGATCTGTCCACTGGTTGAGGCTCCAACATGACCCCTCTCCGGCTTTCCTCTCCTCGGATCATTCCAATAGTTTCATTCAATGATGGAAGGTCATCTTTTCCAAGAATTTGGACTCTAACAGCATCAAATTCAGCTTTAATCCAGCAAGAAACATATAGATTCTGTCTTTTTCCATGAACTTCTTAAGAATGGCAGCATCATCACTACATTTCATCTCAATACATTGATAATGATCCAATTCTTGTCACAAGTTTTGCAAAATGGTGGAGTATTCAGTGATAGAGCAATTACCCTGTTTAGTAGCCGAGATTCTGGTTTTGATATCGTAGATTTGAGCAGCATCACGAACCTTTGAATACGTCTGTCTACAAAAGTCCCAGATGTCCTTCGTTGTCTCCAAGAACATGCAGGTATCACTTACTTCAGGCGTCATCGAGTTCCATAGCCATGACATTATCATAGAATCAGCTTCATCCCATGTGTTGTACTTTGGATCTCCAGATTTTGGACCCTATCCAAGGAGATGACTCAATTTTCCCTTCCCTTTCAGAAAGGTTCGAACAAATTGAGACCATTTCAGGTAGTTCTTTCCATTCAACCTATAACTTGATTGAATATTCTGCAAATCTCCGGCTGAAGTTATGTTGGAGGTCTCCGTCACTTGGATTTCAGACATGTTTGAGGACTCAGTTGCATCAGACATGTTTAAGTGTTTGGGCTAAAACACAAGCTTCACAGTTGACAATGAAGGCCAAGAATAAACTGTTGTAACAATTCTGGTTTTTCGTCAACAGAACTGTTGAAACAATCTGGGCAATGAAGGCCCAAGATAAAGAGGTAATGTATGGATTCAATATACTCTGTTTTGGATAAAGAAAAACAGAGAAAGATGAACAAGACAACAAATGCTCAGCAAAAGATATTCAGTGATGAAGGCAGAAAAGAAAAAATCCCAAGAAGCCAAATTTGGCTCTGATACCATGTGAAAGATGGGAATATGTTTCATGTATCTTAACAATGTACACTTGAAAATATATAGGCTAACTAAAAGAGAAAAGAAAGACAAGGAAATCTATCCTAGAGATTACAGAATCTGTACAATAAATAATAGACAGCTAGTAGTCTCAAAAGTCATAAAAATACAGCAGCAAGCAATCTCTAAAGTCAAGAACAACCACCCTTGACTAATTAACTACAGCTGCAATGTTCCAGCCTATTATCTTTGACACACTCCTCTTTTAAGAAAAGGCGGAATCTAGAACATGGTAGGAATTTTATTTAGACATCACAATGAATTACAATTAGCACCTCATGGTTAAAAAGCGCCGCCAACAACATATTTATAATAGTAATTGTTGAGTTGGTGGTGTCATTATTATAAATTTAAGTGATTCTAAATCTTGCTCATATTGCTCATTGGTGATTCAAATATTATACATCCTTTTCAGATACATGGAGTCATCATGCATTATTTCCATTGGATTTGAACATGTTACTCATTTATACATCATTCTCTTGGGTTGGATTTCCAATTTTGATGAAATTTCTATTTTGGCAGGTATTCGGAACCATTTTCTAATCGAAAGACCCTGGACAGTGTTATGTCAATTTTGATTATGCATTTTTCTATGTGTGTATTCATGGAAAAAGTAAATCACTTGCAGGTCTAAGCTTACAAGGTCAAGAATCTTTGATGAGTCTTTTCGGTTAGAAATCTTGAAGGAATCATTACTAAGGGCAATACATGATATTGATGTAACATTTACTAAGGTGGGGTTTAACTAATAAATCTGTCTGTCTGTGACTTTGTTGTGCGCCACTTTATCCTTCTCTTTGCTCAACACTGACATTCATTTATTTCTCCCATGAAGGAAGCGTCTAGAAATAATCTTGATTCAGGTTCTACAGCAATAGTTATTTTAATAGCAGAAGGTCAAAATTTAGTTGCCAATGTTGGAGACTCAAAGGTGCTTGTGTGCTCTGAAAAATTTCAATCTCCTTCTGAGGCTAAAGGTCAGAGACTGAATAGTTTATTGCTTCTAAGTATCTAGTTGACGTGTTCATAACAGTCCTACCATGGTGCAACTGTATTACTAGATGACGTTCTTCTTCTTCTTCTTCTTATTTATTATTATTTTTCTTTTGTAAAGTTTCATAATCTTTGTTTCTTGCATTAGTACTATGTTGTTGCGCGTCCACGGAACGCTATTATCGTTGCAGTATTATATGTGTGTTTATGTTCTTTTTCAACTTATTTCAGCGGAAGCGATAAGCTGATTGTTTTATGGCTCTTGCAAATTGCAGCCACTTTATTGAGGTTATACAGGCAGCAACAACATAATGGTGCTACCCGACCCATAAAAGGATACAACAACTTTAAACTGGCAACTTCTAATGGGTTAGCACATTTTTCTGCCAAGGACCTGACAAGAGATCATCATCCAGATAGATACGATGAAAGGTCCCGAGTGGAATCTGCTGGCGGTTATGTACTTGAGTGGGGCGGTGTTGCCCGAGTTAATGGCCAGTTGGCTGTTTCTCGAGCTATTGGTGATGTGTCATTCAAAAGGTGAGGTATATAATTGGAAGTAAATATTCATGTTTGGTAGTACTTGCTCCCTCATTATTTTTTTCATCTTTTCCTCTATCTAGTTGTTTTTGACTTTTATTATCCTAAAACCTTGTTTATACTTGTATCAAAATTTCAATATTTCCTAAATGAGAAAAGTTTAGGAATGAAATGTAGAATCTCTCATTCAGCCTTTCTCTGGGTTCAGTTATGGCGTTATACCTGTACCTGAGGTGACAGATTGGCAACCTCTTACTGTCAACGACAGCTACGTGGTGGCTGCATCTGATGGAATTTTTGAGAAGATGAGTTCACAAGATGTTTGTGATCTATTGTGGGATATACATTCTCGTCGCAATGACAGATCTGAACTTGCTTCATCATGCGTGTACTCACTGGCTGATTGCATAGTTAAAACTGCATATGAAAAAGGCAGTATGGATAACATGGCAGCTATTGTGGTTTCTCTTATATCAACTGGTTCTGCTCAAACCTCTCTGCAGGAAAGATTGGTTGAAAGAGGAGAAGTTAGTTTATCAGCATTAGGACTTCAGGAGTTTAATTATGAGCAGCCAGGTAACTTGAGCTGTTTTTAATTGGTCTTAAATGTTTTTTTTTTAATGAGTACTTAGCGGTGTCAAAATCCGACGACGACTTACAATACGACTCGAACGTGACATGAGTTGAACACAGATTGCAATTGAGTAGACAGTTGTTGGTAGTAAACAAGTCAACATGGTTAACTAGTTTAATGAATAGAGTCGTAGTTCTGTTGAGGGATTCAACCTATCTTGTTAAACATATCGTAATTATATTGACCTGTTGAGGGATTCAACTTATCTTTTTTTTAATGAGTACTTAGCGGTGTCAAAATCCGACGACGACTTACAATACGACTCTAACGTGATATGAGTTGAACACAGATTGCAATTGAGTAGACAGGTGTTGGTAGTAAACAAGTCAACATGGTTAACTAGTTTAATGAATAGAGTCGTAGTTCTGTTGAGGGATTCAACCTATCTTGTTAAACATATTGTAATTATTGACCTGATGATTATTTAAATAGACTTTTTAGCACTTTGGCTGAATTGAGGCGTATAATTGATGTAGTATTTATTGTTTTTATACAGTATTACAAATAGTGAAATAATATAATGTCTGGTATTTTAGTAAATAGGTCATCAAACATGATGTGAAATTCGTTTAATAAACAGGTCAGGTTAGTCTTGAGGGGCCCTGACATGATCATTAAACCGATCGTGTTTGGGTTGACTTGTTCAGTGTAATGGTACCTTTAGGTTGACATGACATGATTATGACTAGCGAACACGAATTGCTCCTACGAGTAATTAGTCTTTTATGCACAATTGAGCGGGGAAGGGAGCAACTTGGCAGGACATGAACATGTTTAGACGAAACGTTTAACAATCTTGGAAGAACTCTGCTTCATTCGGAAGCGTTAAATTCCAATTATTACTTGTGATGACTGAGGTGTATGCAACTTTTTTTCTTATTTAGAAATAGATGGCATAGGTTCTGGACTATGTTACGTGGACTCAGGTACATGAATCGAACACGGATATGTATCCTCGTGTCGGACATGTCAAATATCTAATAGAACGACACATGGTCATGGTTAAATATTCAATTTATTTAATGTTTTTATTTTATTCTAAAGTGTACAATAATATTTTTATGAAATAGAGTCGTGCAAACTAGACATATCATTCGTCTGAAGTACTAATATAACAACATGGAATCATTGGGATCTCAATTCAGTTAAATGCCTTACTAGAAGTGTCGGACACATATTCCATACCCATGTCCGACTAATATGTGTCGGACACAGGTACTTCACCTACTTTAGAAGAGTCCTTGTAACATAGGTTTTGCAAAGACGGATGTTTCAGCATCCCAAAATTTAAAATCAGTGTGGTTATAATTTGATAGAACACTGACATGGTTATGATTTTTTTTGGGTGCCATTCTGGCCCCTGGGCCTCAAGGTGATGTTTATTGCACTGGAGAGAGGATTCCTCAACCTTCAATGTTCTTGTGCATCATTTTTTCTACAGACTTAAATAGTTCTTCTAAGTTTCGTGCATCTGCAATCTATGTAGTCTAATTTCTTATTGTGTTTCTCAATCCTTACTAAGAAAATTTAGAAAAAGGAAAAATATGGTCATGTATTACAAATGCTTCAAACAGACAAGAACAAACAAGAATGTTTGAAGGATTTTCCATTTACGTCAGTACCCCAGGTGTATTAAGTATAATTCCATGATTGACGTATCTCACTTTGCCTCGTTGTTACATCACATTCTCAGGTTCTTATTGGAAGTCTATACAGCTTGATGTGGCTTGTTCATTCGATATATATTCAGTTTTCCAAGTTGTGACATTGCTTTTGGCTTTGCAGAATTGGAGCATCCTCATCCAGTTATGGTGAAACTTGACAGGTTATTGGTAAGGCGGAAACACAAGCATTTTAGTTCCTTTTAATCTTATTTTTCCTGTACTGAAAGGGATATGACAAGTTAATGCTCATGCTATTTCCTTTTATACCATATTTGGTTATGAGAGCTGTGAAGACTTCAGTGATTCTATTTTTGAATAGAAAGAAAAGGACTCCAGGAAGCAAGCTGTAAATTTGTATTAATACTGGCCGTACTACTGTCTAGCTTTTCTATTATTTTTGTTGGGTATACAATCTGTCAACAGAACAGTTCCACTGTGGTACAGCAATGCGTACGAATGATAAAAGCAAGGACCTAAAAACTATAAAATTTGTGTACTAGAACCATAAATGGAGCTTTATATGTTGCAGTTACCTACTGAGATGTTGTATGTTGTCCTCGTTTATGAGAGTGGCAAGTTTTACTTAGAATTAATCATTACTTGATAAAATAGTGTTTTCTACCTGAGATCTTGTGCCTTTTGTCTGGTGCAAAGGGCCTCTTTGTCTCCTTGTTTGTTTCTCTACACCATTTTTCCCTAAATATTTCCTGATCTTCCCACATTCCCTCATCTTGTTTAGAAGATGTTTCCTCTGCTTTAAACCTACCTTCCTTTATTTTGGGTAAAAAATGACCAGGAACTTGCTACATTTAACATGGAACTTATTTTTATTTAGTGTGTAACCATTTAAGTTTAACAGACGGGGTAGAATCTCTGGGAGTAAAAAATCAAGTACTGTCCTTAAACTGCCCATAACTTATTTCTTCTGCTCTAGACTTATTGTTACTATCTTGTTTTTCGTAATTTTCAGTTTCCTCACCTCTCAGTGCCACCTTGGCACTTCTTTATTGTTATCACTAAAATTTGATTGAAGAATTCAAATTTATTACTTTTTTTTTAACCACTTTCATGCATGGATATGTTATTGATGATTTCCGTTTGTGTAGCACTATGATGGTTCTGATTGACATCATCTGGTAGCCTTTTGACACTATATTCTAACAGAAGATAGATAATCTAAGAAGCACTTACTTCAGAATTTGATGAAATATTGATCAACTTTTTAAGATATTATGATTTTTAAACCAGCACATATGTGTGAATCCTTTATTCATTGTATCTCCACTCAGGGATGGAGCCAGAAAACAGTATATGTTGCGTGAATAATGATTTTTGTTATCATTTAATTTTAGGTGGAAGGAAGAAACAGCAGCTTTGGTTGTTTTTATCTATCTGAAAATCTTAATGAAAATGTCAATTACTCATTCTCGGTTCTGAAGGTTGACCGGCAAGATGTATATGATATACCACAGGCGTTACCTGAGGCCCTTGATCAATGCTGTGGTCAGTAAGTTGTTTCAAAGATTGCTTCTAGACTATTATTCACATTCCAATATCTTGCTGTTCAAAATTGTTTCATGTCATACATTTCTAATTCTTGTTTAATACAGGTGGACATTTAGATTTGTACAATGACCAGAACATGTGCTTGCTTTTTGGGATGACTGATAATGGGGGTAGAGATCAATGCAAAAATCCTGAAGGTTTTGCTAGCTTCTTGGGTTTTCTCGAATCACTACCTGTTCATAATATTGATTCAGATGATGGATCATTTGAGCATGCAACCCCTAATCCGAGGTATGTTTCCTTTCTTTAGTCAATGTGTTGCTTATCATCATTCAGCATTCCAAATTTGTTAATCAGGGTTCTGACCTTCACGTTGTAAAACATGGCTTGCCTTATATTGATTGCATTGAAGCATGGCCCTTTTATTATCGCAATCTACACCTTGGACCTTCAATATGTTTATTGTTGGTGAGTTGTTTGCATTTGCTCATATTGGTTGTGATCATGCAAGGTTGCTCGCATTAGAATGAGATGAACTGCGCAAAGCCTTGTATGATGCACTATATACGTAAGAAATTGAGCATTTCACCTGTCGCTCCACTCATGCTTCAATATTGTGAAGTTATGAAGTTAGTTATGGAGAGAGAACTTTCATATATTTATGTGATTGGTGACTTTTTGGACAGTTGTTGCTTTTAGCATTAGTCTTATTCATTACATAGAGTTCTTTGAATTTGTGACCTCGTTTGTACTTGCAATAAGATTTTTATTTCATCTATGAGGCTTATGATATCTTTTGTATATAATATATTAATTTTTGTCGTTGGATACTAGGTACATTCTAAAGAAAAGGTTTGATCGTGGATCATATGGTGAAGTTTGGCTGGCATTTCATTGGAACTGTTCTGAAGGCAGCAATGCTTCGAGTTGGGGTAAAAACAAAGAGAAATCATTTAATAGTTTCCACACTGTTGGTGGAGCTGAACAAACAAACCCAACATCTCATGATTGTAATGCTAGTTCTGCTGATACCATTTTGTTCATCTTGAAGCGTATAATGGTAATGAGTTCAATTAACTCGCACTGAACCTTTACAGTCTCTTTTGCCCTTTATGTGTGTTTGCTGACCTTTGTTCTCTCCATAATATATGATATCCCAAGAATTTAAATTATTTTTGGAAATTAAAGCTGTTCGCTGGTCCAGTTAGAATTTAGGGAAACCATCTTGTATATCTCGGATGTCTCCCTCTCTCTATTTCTCTGGCAGTCTCACTTCCTTCCTAGCATTGAAAAGATGAGTTTCTTAAAGCACCTTGAAATTGCTGATTGGTGGTAACTTGAATTAAGGTCTTTTTGATATAGAACCTCGTAAACTTTTATTACTGTGATGAAGAATAGTGTTTAGGGTTTAGAATGATTTATATTGGACCTGCTTGGTAATTGGTGGGAGAGGTTTTCAGGAATGGGGATGAAAAGGTTTGCAAAACTTGAAAGAAGTAAAAAATGAACAGTTATTTCACTGCTGCCTCCGCTTGAATTACACCTGATATAGTACTGCTGATTTTTATTAAATGAAAATCTACTTAGCTGTAAAAAGAAATAATAATTTAGGTTTGTCAATGATGTCTGAAAAGTACTGCTAATTTTTATTAAATGAAAATATACTTAGCTGTAAAAAGAAATAATAATTTAGGTTTGTCAATGAGGTCTGAAAAGTTTTGCAATCCTAAATGCAAGTAGCTTGACAAAATAACTATATTAATCCACTGCTATTATCATTATTTTTTGGGATAGTTACACAAACCTCCCTTGAACTATGACATAATTGCAAGCGGTTCCCCTAACGTTTCAATAATATCACAAGCCCCCCTTAATTTTAACTCTGGTGTCTCATTTACCCCCCTCCGTCCAAAGTCAATGCAGGAAAGTTGTTTTATTAACCTTACTATCTGTGCAATTACATTATTAACCTTACATTTGCTTTGAACACCTTAAATTTGGTTGACCGTTTTGCCCTCATTGCTATTCTATATAAACCCACTTGAGAAGGTTGTGAATACCTACTTCCTCTTTCTCTAAAAAAACTCATTCTCTCTCTCTATCATCTGTGGAAGCATTATTTGGGGATTCAAGGCAAAAAGCTTCAACATGAGAGGCAAGGTAGTAAATTCACCATCTTCTAGAAGATACTCTAAATATCTCAAAATATAAGAGGGTATATACGCTATTTCACTACTATTTCTTGCCGGATCAATATCCCAATAATACTAAGGGGGGTTTGTGATATTATTGAAACGTTAGGGGAATCCCTTGCAATTATGTCATAGTTCAGGGGAGGTTTGTGTAATTATCCCTTATTTTTTATGAAAATGGAAATTCTTCTTCGCTTTTTAAACCAAGAATTACTCGAGGCTTGTCAATTATGTCCGAAAATCAAAACGACTAGAAGCATCCAAATCCACCAGGGTCACTTGTCTCGGATCATAATACCTTGCGTGATTGTGTGGGCCCAGAGTCTCAAGATTTTGGGGTCCCAAGAGGTGGTCCTCTCTTACTGAATGTTGGAGACTCTCAGACGTCAAGATTATATCAGTTAATTTCTTGAGTTGGGCTGGGAGTTGGGGTTGCAATTTGCATATTCAGGCCTGTATAAGATCTTTGCTTTCTTTGTCATATATATATACATATACATATTTATTATATTAACTTTTGAATCCATTTTTTGGATATTAGCTCAAGTTTTGGTAGATGATTTGTTCTTATATTCTTGTAGGCATCAGAGGTATATAAGCAGTTGATGTGATCTTCAGCTTATTGTGTATTAATCCTTTTTACTTCTTTAGCTGACTTTATGGCTGATAATAATTCTTTCCAGTTTAAATAGTTCATGAATGCTTGAAGCAGCAAATGATTTGTTACTGTAAACAGGTGGAGAAAGGGACCACTGTTTACTTAAGTGGGCTAAGGGAGAAGCATTTTGGGGAGGTTTTCTTGAATGCATCTTCATTTTTAGTGGGTTCACTGTCGGCTGCAATGTCCGACTCTTTCTTTAAAGACTACCTACCAGATTTCTATGACCCATCAAACACAAATGATACAATTGCTCATGAGATTGGAAACACCTGGAATTTTGAAAAATCGTTCCCCAACAAAAATGGATTTCAGAGAGCTACCTATGAAGAAGGTCTGAATCACATTGCAAGATATGTAGAGTCTTTTGAGTCTCGGTCCAATGAAATATGGCTTGTATTTCGTCATGAGGGTGTGTCATTGTCAAAGCTTCTGTATACATCAGAAGAAATGGAAAATGATGCTAATCGAGTAAATGATGAACAGTTGAAGCATGTCCAGGTATTGCGTCCCTCAAAGTGGTGGCATTGGTTGAAGACAACTGAAGCAGGACAGGAGGAAATGCGCAATATTATATGGCAATTGGTAAATCTGCACACTTTTTCTGCTTCATTTCAAAGAGTTAAATTCGTGTTGTGTGTAGGCATAATTTCTAATGTTTGAAATATGGTAAATCTATTAATGCATTTAGTTCTCTAAATAATTTTTCTTAGGGCATGTTCTCGTCAAGCTTGAACACTTTTTTATGTCAATGATGATTTGTCTGTCTTCTCAGCTTGAAGCTTTATAATATTTAACAATAGGATTTTTAGTATATATCGGTTGCAAGCCCCCCCTAGATTGTGGATATTTGGGCTCGTATTCTTGCTTTTCAATAGAAACAAAAGCTTCTTTCTGGATATGCCAATACCAGTAGCTTAGTTCCTGAAGTTATTTTATGAAGCCTACACCAAATAAAAACCTTATGTACTTCTTTCGGCTTTGTTCAGTTGATGGCGCTGAAGTCATGTCATGACCGCAATATCGTCCACAGGGATATTAAACCTGGTGAGGGCTTCAATACCCTTATTATGTTTTGTAGTACCATTTAAACGAATCAGAAACATTATTGTCGTTGGATGATATTAATAATCTCCTTGGTCGATCCAAACTTATCTCTGACCAATCGATAATATTTTTTTCCCTATCATAGATTCATTGCTGCTTCTGTCGTATTTTACATTAGCATGTAGAAATTTCGAGAAAACACTTCTGAAAAATAATAGGTTTCTGAATTTTTGCACACTTGCATATCATGCTGATTTGGGGTATGAATGAAAACATTGTAGCTTGGGATTGGCTTTGTTGAGTTGAGTATATACATTAATACTTGAGAGATAAACTTATAGTTATATGGTCAAACAATTTTATTGGCTTTATTATGTAGAAACCATTTGCCACTCTTTTTTTTTTTTTTTTGGTTGTTCTCATTAATACATTTTTTGTTACCGAGCAATCATAAATCTCGTTTCTTTTCACTTTTAGAGACATGTTCCTTTTACCCTTTGTGATCTGTGGAGGTCTTTTCATTTTCTTTTTAATTTTTTTCCCACCTTCTCTTATTTTTCTTTCGATCATGCTTATAAATTACCCTTGACCCATGAAACTTATTTTTATTTAAGGAATATATAAGTTGCTAATTAGTCTTTGTTTTTCAATTTTTCTTCTTGGAAGAGAACATGGTCATTTGTTTTGAAGATCAGGATTCTGGTAGATGCTTGAAAGGAAGCCCAACTGGAGATGAGAAATATAGCACCAAAATGTACTGTCTGTAGCTTTTCTGTTTTACTTTCTGAAATTGCTCTGGTTTTACTACTGCACTTAGCATTAAGAAATTTATTAATGTTTTGATTTTTCTTTAAACAATTAGAACTTTACTTAATTTCATACTTGTATTGTGAGTTATTTAATTACATACTTGTATTGTGAATAGCATTCGACTTGAACTGATGTTTTTTTTTAGTTCTTTATGTTTATATAATGGTTATGTATGCTTTTGTGGTCAACTGTTTAGGCGCATTATTGACTTCGGCAGTGCAATGGATGACTTCACGATGAAGCACTTCTATGGGTCAGTTGGACCTTCTAGGTGTGTCATTTATTTATGAAGACTTTCCATCTTTCTATGTATGTGTGTTAAGCCATAGACAAGTTTAAGCTCCGTGCTCTATTACATCATAGATTAAAGCTACTTATCTAATCGAAATAGTTAAGCATTCTGCACTAAATGAGTATTAAGTATTTAAATTTTTTGCTGGATAAGTTTGTATAATATCATTTTGGAAGAGTTCATTTAGAGTGGTTTGCTCCTTTAAATCATGATAAGCAAGCTGTAACCCATTCTTCCAAATAAATAGGACTTATCTTGAGCTTGCACTCTAAGGTTTCCCTACATCTATTGCTTATGAAGTATTTAAATTTTTTGCTGGATAAGTTTGTATAATATCATTTTGGAAGAGTTCATTTAGAGTGGTTTGCTCCTTTAAATCATGATAAGCAAGCTGTAACTTATTCTTCCAAATAAATAGGACTTATCTTGAACTTGCACTCTAAGGTTTCCCCACATCTATTGCTTATTGACAGCAAATTTAAACATCCTGGTGGGAGTTTTCTTTCTGTAGATTCACCTAAATAAGTTAGATGCTGCAGAATCTTCTTTTTTCTGTTTTATTCTGTCTCTCTCTTTCTGGGAGCAGCTGTAGATTACCCCCCCCCACACCTCTTCTTTCTTCTTCTTCTTAAAATTAGTGCACCATAGACTCTTTAATTGGTTGAAAGCACATATTTACACGTAAGCAGTGCTGTTGGAGACTTCTGTGGTTTAGCGACATATCATATGGCATTGCCTTGTTTTAGTTGAAGAATCTCAGTGACAAGGGAGCTAATGTTGTTTTTCTTGTTGCTTGTCCTAAATGTCCATCCTTTTGTAGCTTAGACTAATGTTCCTTTATTATGTGTGACTGCTATCATCTGCCTACATCTGCAAGGAAGGGGTTGGTCTTGCTTGAGTGTAATACTTCACCAGTTTTAGGCAGTTTTGTAACACTTAAGGATCAAACAAGAGGTGGTGGTTTAATTTTCTGTCCACCAAGATATCTTGTGATCACAAGAAGTTGAACTTTTATTTTCATTTTTCATGTTTTATGTTTTTCGAGTGTGTAATTTCAAGATCTCATACTATCTACATCTGTGTTTCTCAGAGCTGAACAAACTGATGAGTATACTCCTCCGGAAGGTTTCCTGAATTCTAGTTGGTATCAGGGGCCAGCAAGCACAGTCTTGAAGTACGTCGGGTTCCGTCTAAGTGTTATTGATGTTTATTATCTATAAACCTGAAACACAGGGAGCCTCCTGTTCAACAAAAAGTGATTCATCTTCATATGCACATTTTAAGACTACCATTTATTTGTTTTAGGTATGATATGTGGAGCGTTGGTGTTGTGATCTTAGAGTTGATTTTAGGATCCCCAGATGTGTTTCAGGTAAACGCTTTCACACGTGCTTTCTTAGATCAGCATCTTCAGGGCTGGAATGAAGGCTTCAAGGAGCTTGCGTATAAGTGAGTTTTGTCATTGTGAACATGGAGACTTTTCCTCATTAACAGTTTAATACAAGTCAGATTTTGTTTTAAAATGAACTCTAATGACTTTGATGTGCTATGACATCTGATCCAATTTGTTCATTAAATTGAGTGCAACGGTTTTATATGATGCATTATGAACAAGTCTGCAGTATAGGCACAAAATTGTTGGCTATATTGAACCAAGGTAACATGTTATGGTAGTGTCAGATTTGGTTCTACAAATATATTATAGAAAACTTTGAAGGCACAATGATACATTAATTCCACAATTTCTATGAAGGCACAGTCACTCTTGCAGTTCTATCTCGGGTATTTCAGTCTCGCTATCTCTTGTCGGTAACTATGTAGTGAAAGATATGTAGAAATTTTAAATTAACTAGAAGAATTAGTAACACAAATTGCCAGCTTCTATGTTAAACATAATAAGGATGTGATATTGGACATGATGTTCATCTGCTACAATCAGTTGTTTAAATTTATATCAGGCGTTAGATTGCACTACACAAATATTGTTTGCCAGACGGCTATCCATCAAATCTTTCCTCACTGCTGTGGCCCATTTTGTTTTTGGCCTTCCTATTGTCTTTCTGACATTTAAATCTGTGTAACACGAGAAACTTTCTGGAACAATGTGTTTTTCTAGCTGTCTAATATATGAAATTTAATGGATGAGAATCCATTGAAAGGTATAGGTGAAGTGGATTTGTATGAACTTAAAATCATGGTGCTTTCGTGGATATTGCTAACATATTGACTTGGCTTAGTTTGATTAATCAGCTTCGTTATGGTGTAGTCTTAGGAACCATATAGAAGAATAATGGTAACCATACAACATTGCAAGATCCCCCTTTTAAAAAACCCTACTTCCCCTATACTGTGAGCCTAGTTTGCTTAGTTCCTTGATACAAATGGAATCAGAATAGTTGCTAATAAATTTCATCCTGTTATTTTCCATGGATGGGGGAAGTGGGTAGAATTCCCTGTGACTTGTGAGGATTCGTTCGTGATCGTCAGGTCATCATCAGGAGCCTTATGATGTTTCTCTGAGCTTTTTTAGAAGAGATATTTTCAAATTTGAGCGAGGCATTCTGGAGTATTTTTGGCAACATTGCCGGTTGTAGATTTGTCCTTTTAAGAGCTGCCCAATTAACTTACTACATTTAATCAAAAACAACTTTACAACATGTTGTCTCTTTTTGAAAGAAAAACATAATTCCCTTGATGTATTGTCTTAGAAGGTGAATGCCGACAACTGAATGTGGAAATTTAAGATCTTTTTGGGGATGTTATAGGTCTTCTACTCCTCTTATAGGTAGCATAGTGTTCAAAAAGACTATTTTGGGAAGAAAAAAAAAATTCTCGATATTCACCCATTTGAACACTAAAAGGAAATGTTACAACTATGCGAGGAATTAATCTGCCCTTCATTTTGAAGGGTGTTTGCATCTTTTTCTCATTAAAAACAAGTAGTGCAAGAATGTATAGCGTACTTCAAAAATAACATCCCTGGAAAATGATAGGAGAGAGAAGAGCATGTCTATTGTGATTTGAAACCATGTCCATAGAATGATTTGATATAAATGACACAAGCATCTTGCATGCCTTCTTTGAGGTTTGTTTTAAAGATTCATGAGTTGTGATGGTTTGAAACCATGTCCATAGAATGATTTGATATAAATGACACAAGCATCTTGCATGCCTTCTTTGAGGTTTGTTTTAAAGATTCATGAATTGTTGTGGTTTATTGTGCCAGACTTAGATCATTCATGGAAATGTGCATATTAATCCCTGGGAGTTACTCAAAAAACCATCCAAAGTACCGGGTTAGTTATCACTTACTGATTTTACTGCAGTATATTTGTGTAATGACCATATGTGGTTGGATGTATGGATATTTTTTCCCCAATTTTCCATTTCATATCTGTTGAAAAGTACATATAGTTAGTATTGGAATCCTTTTCTGTGTTGCATGATACGACAGGTTTGTACAGTTGCGATATGGAATTTTTTATGGCCTGTTATCACTTACTGATTTTACTGCAGTATACATGTGTCTTTGTGTAATGACCATTTGTGGTTGGATGTATGGATATTTTTTCCCCAATTTTCCATTTCATATCTGTTGAAAAGTGCATATAGTTAGTATCGGAATCATTTTCTGTGCTGCATGGTACGACAGGTTTGTACAGTTGCTATATGGAATTTCTTATGGCCTGTTAATTGCACCTTTCTTCAATGTTGTTTCTATAGTTTGGTGTTTATCCCTTCTTAAAGCTCTATATCTTTCTGGGGAACAACTGGAGTGTTACATGAGCATTCCTGCCTGAGGCAGTTCTAGATTATCGTCTCCCGTATTGGTATGGGGAAATTCTTTCATCACTGATGAGCATGGTTTTTACATCAATTTCGGTTGACGATTGCTATACATCCTTTACCTACTAAGTGTGAGAATGGCAATTTCTTTTGCCTCGTCCCGCTAGTGGGATGGGTATGAGAAGCCCTTTTCCCGTAGGGGCGGGTATGGGATGAACAAATAGAACTCAAGTCAGGTTGAGTTTTTTCTAAACCCACCTCATGCCCACCCTGAGTAGATGACTACATTACAGTTTACTCAACTCCTTGTTTGAAATCACGAAAATTATTCCTCTTTCACCCTCATCTCTCGGTTTCTCCAAGGATCTCAGCCCTAATCCTCCATAGAACCATACTAATCGCTGTCCCTCCCTACTTGACCCTTGATAATTAACAACCCTTTGTTCAACGCTTCTTTGTGTCACTCGCCGATGCAGGACATATTGGCTTGATGTCAAAATTGATATTAGAACCAGAAAGAAAGAAGGAGATGAGATTGAGCAGATGAGATTGGGCTAGAGAGATTTAGGAATGGAAAATAGCAAGAACAAGGAGGGAAGAGATACAAGGAGAGTTTGCAAACTCACAGTGATAGTTTCAACAGTCCAAACCTGCATTTTTAGCTAAATAGAAGCCTCTATGTAGGCAAAACATATGCAAACCTTGAATTAAGAAAATACTGAACTGTCCCTACACAAATAGAATATTGCCCAAAAAGAAAACCTTAATTGCGTTAGATATTTTAATTTTGTCTAGTTTGCCCCCTTCTCTAAGAGTAATTCTGAATCACGTGTGGCTCATGCATGTGAACCATACCTCATTCTCCATCACTCACAATCTCAGGTTCTTACGCTGCCCAATACCGTTAACCACGGGCCAGATGATTGGTGAAAATCTCTCTCTCTCTCTCTCTTTGTGAGTTTCGTGCTCTCTTTGCTTAGTAATTTTTTTTTTAAATGCTGAACAAGCAACATAACAGATATTGATTTTGCCTAGAAATGAAGAGTAACATTGTTGAACATCATTGTAAACTGCATTGTTTATACAAACTTGTACAAGTCGGAATATCCGTTGAATGTGCATCTGTGGAGGAATCTGAATTATCTAATGAATCTGATTTTGGCTTTAACGTATACCTATCAATCCAATTGTCATTGATCTGGAACCAGGGGGAAACTTCACCAGCATCCTGGAAATGCTCTGAAGAGTTCTTTTCTCATCAAATTAAGAGTAGAGATCCTCTGAAAATAGGGTTAGTTTTCATGATCACACGCTATTCTATATTAAGTAGATTTACATAATTTACTGCTTCTATAGTTTCCTAATGCTAAACATTCCTTTTACAATTCTTGTTTGTATGATTTCTACAGGTTTCCAAATGTTAGGGCCCTGCGATTAGTACGCCAATTATTACTTTGGGATCCAGTAAGTTATGAAATTATGCAGTTTTATGTTACTAATTTTTATTATAACAGGTGGATGTCATCACATGTTTCTTTGGCTGGTGTGAACACAAATTTCTCCACCCATTTACAACTGGTGGCTCTTGCAATTTCTATCTGCATGCAGCTAAAACTTAAAATTAATGACAACTAATGTTTTTGAAATTCATGATAAAACCCTAGTGTTGCAATCTCGCACACCTGACCCTTCAATTCCTGCACCTGATTCTGAAAATGAAGTTATAGATTTTTGGTTTAAAGAGGGGAGGGGGGGAGTATAGAGTTCCAAGGACCTTTACAAAACATGTTACAGTGAACATCTCTCAAAATCTCGATGACACAAGGTACCAATCCCTTTAAGATTTCTTGTTTGGCCTTTTTCTTGTTAGCATTCACCGTATTTGCCAATTATGTTACCAACTTATTGCTCTCAAACTCTTGATACCACAAGGTACACCGGTTTGCTCCCTTTTCTTTGTTAGGATCTCCATATTCCAGTTAGACTAGAAAAACACAGGTGTTAAGCATTCTGGTCCCGGAGCTTTAGACAGCCCAATTGAAGATGTTTGATATATCTCGTCCTTGGTCCCCATTTTTAGCAAATCAGCATTCATTTCAGGAGCAGTACTATCGCGTTGGATCCATCTGACCATTCACCACATTTGTTAATCATTTGCCGGCTTCTCGCTCTCAATACCACTACTCAGGGCCCTCAATTGATGTTTTATGGCTCAATTGAGGTAGTTTTTCATATTTTAGTACCGTACCCCAAGTGGACTGAGCTGAACTTTCCTTGACTGCTAATTTTATATGCGGTATTAAAAAAGTTTCCTGTCCACGTTTGAGTTAAGTTGTGGCTTTTTAGAAACATATCCATACTACTTATAAAGTCTAAGCATTTTGTAGTATGGACTATGGATATAAAATTTTCACATCTTTTAAATGTAAAAACAAGGAATTGTGTTGCACATTTTCAATTAAGGTTATTATTGCTATTATCATTAGAGATTAACTACATTGCACCTTTTCAATTTCTCCCCAATGTTACTAGTACTTATATAATACATTCTTATTAATATTATACAAATTTGACATTTTTATTCTTATTTTTTCAATAACCATATAATTGTGTGAACAATTTTGACTATGGAATTGTCTTGCACCTTTTCAAGTTCCAAAACTTACAAGTACTTATACGATGCATTCTATTAAATAATATACTGATTCCACTTTTTCAACACACAAAAAAAGTGTATTAACTTTTCTTTTCAATAACCATGCAAGTGTGAACAGTTTTTATTCTTTCTATGCATTTATCCTAATTTTGTGAGCAATTCTGATTATTCTTATCCATTTATCATAATTCTATAAATATTAAACATGTGAATAAAGTTAATTAATATTGAAGTTGTAATTAAAGGTTAATTACCTAGCCCCTTTTCAAGTATTATTTTATTAATAAAAGAATTCCAATAGGTAACCAAAATTACCATTCACCCTTCCTTTTTTTTTTTTTGGAAAAAAGAAAAAGCAAAGTGTGCTAATTTTTCAATAATTTGTATTGGGTTAGTATTTTGCACCTTTCAATTTCCCTTAACAGTTACAGTCATATATAATATTTTTAATAAAATAAACGTCTAATAAATGTTAATAACCTTGCACGTTTTCAATTTCTCCCAAGAGTTACAGTAACTTACATATTATTTATGTTATTATTAGTTAATATTTAAAAGTATATAATTGGAAAAAACAAGGGCAATTTCTCCCCCTGGTTACAAGCTCTTTTAAATTCGATGTTAGGTATGCATAACTAGTTGGAAAACTTTGTGAGCATTTTGATTATGGAATTGTCTTGCACCTTTTCAATTAATATTACTATTATTATTATAATTAGAGACAAAGAACATTGAACCTTTTTATTTTCTTCCAAAAGTGTATAATGATACAGAAGTATTGTTTATCTAGCTAGTCTGTCTAAAAGCAATAAGACACCCAAATCATGCCAAATGAGAAGACTCCTCTTAGAACTATCCTTGCTCGTATATTCTTCCCTTGGTCCAGAGAGTCTACCAATAAAAGATCAGGTGTGGCAGCCGGTTGCTTTGGTAGTTCTTTACTATCCTGTCAAAATTTTAGTAGTTCTGATCTGTTCATTACAGACAAATTTTGAAAAAAAAAAAAAAGTCTGCAATTTGAGACCATTTCAATGCTATATTTATGCTTATGATGTTCAAAAGGATGGTAAAAGCCTAAAACAGATCCATACTTATTTATCTTTTAGAACTTTGAATTTTTGGAGGTTGTTATCACACTGAGTTGGGTTTATTATGTTTGAATGTTATCTCGGACATAGAACATTCATCGTCACCCAATATTAGGAGATAAATTGTCCATTTTTTTTTTCTCACGAATATTTCAGTCAATAGTCACACCTTGAAACATAAAGCTGTGGATTTGCATGTAAGAATTTAGGTAGCATGATAGAACTTTGGTTTTACAATATCGGTTCTTATGATGAGGAATTGTGCGAGGAATTCTGTAGCTGATCCAGGATTAATATTTTTGCTGATGGGACTGTGCTCATAAATGCCTATAGATTTTTTTTTTTGTTTTATTTTTGACATGTTCTTAATTTTTATCTTTTGTGATTCTCAAGTTTTTTGCCTAATCCACCTACTTATTACTTCAATAGTTAAAGCAGGACTCGTCAATGAGCGTTAATTACTCCCCGGGTGTTCCAAATTACATTGTCTAACTTCTGTTAACTGTTACATCTTTCTTGGATTTTGGTTTAAGAGAATTATATTCAGATCAGTTTTAGGTGCAATAGATACAGATTGACTATGATGTGGTTTCAAATGGATTTAAATTATAGGAGGATCGATTGAGTGTTGACGAGGCTCTACAACATCCTTATTTCCAATCTCCTCTCCAAAGATGACCTCCTGTCACACGAGTTTTTTGTGCTTAAAAGGTACGTTTAATTTCTCTCTTGTACTCACGAGACATACAAGAAGAATAACAACACAATGTTTATAATTTTTCTCTTCAGCTGCAGGGGTTTTTACTTCTCTTGATTCGAGTTTATTGTCACTGAATCAAAGAGAGATTCACATAATAGAAGCAAGATGCTTTGAAACCTTTTGTTAAATGTGGACGTTGTACACGAGGAATTGCATGGGATGCCACAGCTGGATTGTTCTCCTTCTGTAGGTGTCTTTGAACATAAATGACAGGCTCTTCATTGTCACCGGATCAAAGAGATTCCCTCAACAGATTCAGGATGCGGTACTGAAAATATTTCTTGAAATATGAACATCGAGAACATGGGAACAGTAATAACCGGGATGCCTAAAACTCAGTTGGTTGGTGCCCTTTGAACAAACTGCTGGATGATACTGTCAATGGTCACGTTTGTTCAAATTCAGATGTATTGATTAGCAATGGGAAATGGGGATTCTTTCCTGATGTTTGCTTTTATTGGATACCCTTTAAATCCAGGGCATCTTATTTGGTGGATTGTGTTAAAGTTGTCTGAGTTAGTGAGTGAAAATTGCTATACAATTAATGGCATTTGGAAGATTAAATTAGTGTACAATTGTAGTTATATTTCTTGTTATATTATAGTTCAGAATTAAGGAATGATGATAACAAGAAAAATTAGTTTATTTTATTTTAGTTTATTGCTAAAGTACAGAACTTAATCTGTATTAATCTCTTTTTTATTCCAGTGTGCACTAATTCACTGCAAATACTTTAGATCTGGTCCTTTTATTCTCATACCTTTTATTTTCATATGTCTGCAATTTTTTTGATGGATAGAGGAGTTATACCCTCATCTTCTGCAAATATACAGTTTGTCATGAGAAATGTCTCACTGGAGCAAAATGGGCGGGTAAATTTGAATGTAATTTGAGCTTAAGCTTGTTCCACAAGTACTTTTACAAGATTGGGGGTTAAAAAATTTCAACTCAAACTGTTGTAATTCTGCATATTCAATGTTCATTTAAATTTTAAACATACGAGAATATATTTAAAATCATGATCAACTTTTCCCTTTCAACTCTTTCTTTCAAATCAAACCTGCGCAAACTTGTGATATTCGCTAGCTCAGTTTAACAATAATGGAATGAATGTTGTGAATGCGGGTCTAGGGAACCTGTCTAAATGTCAGCATTAATCAGCAAGCAGTACGACTAGAATAATCATAAGGATTCCAAAAACAGAATAAATATATATATATATATAGTTTAAAAATAAAAATTGAAAAGAGTTTTTTAGAGATATGTTGGGGAAAAAAAGAATTTATATTTTCATAAGCAAGCAAACTTTCCGTTCTCAGAGTATAGAAAACAGTTCTAACAAATAATAAAGCTAAAAATCACTACGTATGAATAAGAGAGTTGATTATCGTCTGCTGTGTGGCATCTCTATTGACAATGTTTCAAAAAAAAAAAACTATATTCTAAGCCTCTCGAGTACTGTACCAAATCAAAAACTCCTAATATACGATTTCAGAGCAAACAAGAGAAAATTTTGGTCTCTTCAATTTGTAAGTAAATATATGAAGACCTAAAAGCTAAGGATGTCATAACTCCACATTCACATCTCTTCCATTTGCAGTAGAATCTTGCGAAAAAGCAGTCGATCTTAGAGGAACCACTACAGCTGACAGGTTATCCGTGCTGCCTTTCTTGAAGGCACTCTGCACAATGCAGTCTGCCAACGAGGATGAGCTCAAACACGAGGATGAGTTTTCCGACGTCTCATTTGCATCGCTTAAAAGATGACAAACATCATCTGGTTTCATACGTTCGAATATGCCATCAGATGTGACTACTAAATAGCTGTCGTTGGCGGTTAAAGTTTGCCAACCGGTGAATTCAGGCACAGCAATAAGACCATACCTGATCATAATTGATACAAGAAACAGTACAATGAGAAGAACTGATCCATCTCAGACCATGATAATATATGACAGTTAATGGTTCGGGTAGGAAAACTAACCTTTTCAAATATACATCACCAATAGCACGGGACACAGCCAATATACCATTGACACGAGGCACACCCCACATGCGAACATGACCACCAGCTGCTTCTATTCGGGCTCTTTCCTTCGCTCTATCCGGATGATGGTCTATGGTCAGTTCTTGAGCATGAAGTTTCACCATATTACCTGTCATCAAAACAACCATAACCAGATGCATAAGAAATCCAACCCCTAAAAAGGTTTATAAATTGGCGTCCTCCCATATCATATTTGATGATAAATAAAAACAAATTCGATTTCATCCTATTAGTGTTTAAAATAAATTGCATAAAAGATGTATGGAACAATAGGACTTGGTAATAGCCAAATGAATCAGACCTTCTGTCTCCAGAGGAGACTCACTTCTCCTTGAGCATAAAAGTGCCTTTGAGTCACCAACATTAGCAACTAAAATTTCACCATCAAACAAAACCACAACAGTGGCAGTAGATCCCGATTGATATCTGTTACTGAAAGCTTCCTGTAAATAATAAAGGAATAGGAAACATGATGATGAGAACAAATTCTAGAAAGTGCAAAATACAGGATATAAATGAGGAAAGTTTTGTTTACCAGTGAAAATTTGGAATCAATATCCTCAATTGTCCTCGACAACGCTTTCTTCAAAATTCTCCGAATTAAATTGCCATCGTTTCCCGGTAACAATCCCTTAGAACTGTTCCATGCATAAGCACTTTCATTTCAATAGGATATTATGAATGCATTCGTGTATAAACTCAATGGCAGTTTTTATATGAGATTATCACGTATCAAACTCCTACACCAAGCTATACAGAAAAACATTAATTGTATATCAGAAGTAAAGAGGGTATCGTGATTTATGATGCAGTACTTGTTACAAGAGGATTTAAATACTACATGAATAACCAGGAAAATTTCAGGAACATTGCTACATTCCACATAGTATCGATAGCTTCACTTGCATATTAAAAGAAACGAAAATGAACTTTTCAAGATGAGTATGCAATTGCATTCAAAACTGAAGACAGCAACACATCATGACAAAAGTAGTTTCAGTCTTCTAAATATTATATTTCTACTTAAAATAATAAAGCACTTGAAGGATACCTTTCTGAATGTAAATTCTGGTGCTCTGCTTCGTCTCTGTTATGCCCTTGAGAAAAGGAACCATGTTCTTCCTTGGAGGATAACACATGCTTGTATGAATTGAATACAACATGCAGGTAAAAATAATCCAGGAAATGTTTTGAAGCCATCTCACTAGCCTCAGCACCACCATGGCCATCAAAGATTGCGGCTATACCAACCGTAACCTCCTTGTTCCCATTCTTGCCTGCGTTTATGTCAGAATTCATTAATTTTGTTTCCCTTATGCTCATATTGAACAAAATTATTGCTTTCCATTACTCAACAAATATGACACACATGTATATATGTCACTAGAAAATGTGCCAACTGACTTAATTATGGCCTAATTTTCCATCTAATGTGTCTGTGAGAGCGAGAGAGTACCAAAAAATGGAATCTTCATTCCAAGATTGCATGTAATACGATCCTCCTGATATTCTCTGTGCCCCTGGAGTGTGGAAAACTGACAGTGACCGCTTTGATCTCTAAGAAATTCACTAGAGATGACCCATTGGGGACACTCTGGAGACTCAAAAACAGCAGGAGCACCGCCTTCATTGTAAACCATCATGCATGATACGGATACCTCCCGAGTAGCCGATGAAATTGCAGAGAAAAGCAGTACTAAGAGTACTACTATCTTTACTCTTTCCATCATCAATTTAGTCCTGTTTAAATCAATATAAAAAGGCGAGAAAAGTGAGAAAAATATAAGCAATGCAAAGAACAATTCGTGGAGCCGAAATTATGGGCGATGAACCAGATAACAACTTTGAATCCAAAAAGTTAGAATCAAATTGCATAAACTAATATATTTACTCTACTCTTATAAGACTTAAAACATAACAAAACCTAATGAGGAAACCAAACAACATAAGGAAACGAATGGAAATTCAACCTCACTAGTAAAATTAACAAACAAAAAAAAAAGGAATACAATAAGAACCCTAATTCCTAAAAACTGCTAAATTCGTAGGTTTTATAAGATAGAGAAGCAATTCAAAAATTCAGCATCACAAATTAATGGCATAGCTAAACACACATCTATACACACATATATATGCCTACATCGATAGATATAATATCAGGCATCATTTAGTGTGAAACCTGCCTACAGATGGTTCAGGGACTGGTTCATGTGGACTCATTCAATCGTCAGAAAATTTTCAAGTCAAAACAGGTCTCCAATCAAACATTAAATCATTAATTAACATTAAGAGAAATAAATAGAGAGTTATTATATCTCCAATCGGTATAATTTCACCAGACCTGTTTACTCTAATTGAATCGAAGACTCTCTGTGCTGAAAATCACCATATCAGCATATGGTGTGTGTTAATAAATGGAAGAGTATCAGAATGATTAATGTATATTGAACTCTATTTCACTTAGGCAATTCATCAAACAGTTCGCTTACTAAAAAATCATCGTCTCGACAGAAACGGTCCTCATAAGCAAGAACAGAGGAGAGATATATACAAACACACACACACATATATATATACACGTATACACATACTGGAGAAGAAACGGAAAATAGTTCTGATCACAATTCATGTGAATCTTTGAACTGTTTATTCAAAAGAAGAATCGTGACGAATTGAATGTTTCATCAAAGATTAAACAAAGAGCCTAGAAATTGATAGGACATTAAAGGATTGAAGATGGAATCGGAGAGCGAGGCTTACATTAGAATCCCTCCCTGTCAAGCAGATGCGTCTGTGTATATAATCACATATATATAACTATCTATATGTATACATTGGTATCATACCATATTTGCGCTAAAGGGGCGAAGAAGAAGGGTAATGTGTTGGGAGGGGGAAAAAATCCTCTCCGGACACCATCTCACTGGAGATGTGCGGTGAGGGCCCCATGAGGTTAAAATCTGAAAAGTTACCACAGGGCTAGTTTAGGAACTTCACAACCATATATAATATATATATATATATATATGTATATATATTTCTGTATATATCGCTATATATATGTATAGCCCATTTAGAGAGCTTTCACAAAGACGAAACTTTTGCCCCAAAATTTTGAATCTTCCCAAAACGAAATCACAATTCCCCCCAAATCCTTTCCCTCTAATTTCTAATTCTCATTTCAAAATAAGCTTATATGTTTTCTATTAACCCAAGATTTGTATTTCTATTTTGAGAGAGAGGAAAACAAGAAGAAGAAAGAGTATATTTTCAAAAAAGTCACCAATGTTGGAAGATCTTGAAGAAGGTATGGCTATGTTGAGCCTTAATTTGAATCAATTTAGTATAGTATAATTAAATATTGGTTTGTATCTTTGAATTTTTGGTGATTTATGGTCTGATTGCAATGGCCGGCAAGAGAACCACCACCAATCTCAATGGACAAAGAACATTGAGCTAGGGTTTTTTACCGCCGTCGTTCCTCGGTAAAAGCAAGCAATCCATCAATTTCCAAGTACTTTTAACCTCTCTCTCTCTAATGTATTTCCTTTTTCTATTTCACCATTTTCTCAGCACTCACAATTTGAGTATTCAATTGTGCCTGATTAGCATTCAGTCTCTGTTTGGTTGCTGAGAAAATTGTTTTTGCGCGTGAGAAGTCGACTCTATTAGCCGAATTTGGCACATGCATTTGAGTAATCAAGCCATGCATTACTGTTTTCTCATTACCCTTGTTTGGCTGCCGAGAAAATGGTGGAATAGAAAAGCAATTCACAATCTAAATATCTGTTTCTTTGTTGTGGGTTCAGAATTTTTTTATGTTATTACATTGTAGTCATACTCTGTTTGTCGACTCATGCAAACACACACTTGCACAGATTATTACAGTGCGAGTTGAGATGAGTTGTTAAATTTTAAAAAATATATCAAATTTTGGCTTGATCCTATGATAGTAATCGATTTTAATAAATAAAAAAATATTTATTTATTTAAATTCTCCCCCTTTTGATGTGTGCATGTTCTATTTTCAGGCTGAAACTTGTATATTTTTTAGGAATCTGTTTATCCTCAGCAAGGTATGATTTTTACAACTCTATTCATCTTTTCTTTACAAAATCCCACCCCATCTTCCAATTCTCTCTAAAATTGCAGCGGAATTCCTAGAAGTGGTCATCACTTGTATTGTTTTTTTCAAAGGAATATATCCTCCTCATCAGTATCTCCTCTCAATTTCAACTTTTAATCCATTTTTATATCACTTTCCAATGAAATAATGCTCCCATACATCCGCGCACACACACACATATATTGAAAGGTAAAAAAAGAGTGAATAAATGAATTCAAGCAAACCCAAAAGTCATGATGTTGAGGGTTTTTTTTGGTTTGGTTTAGTGTTTTAGAATAAATAGAATGTAGATGCCTTTTAGTCAAAGACGACTCATGGCCTACTCATCAGTGTGTGAATGAAAATTATTCAATTTTTAGATTTTGCATGTTGTAGTTTTTATTTATTTAGATGGTAGTGGTACTGAAGTTTGGGGTAACGACTCATTTAAAGGAGGTTATTCAAAATATTTTAAAAATGAAAATGATGGAATAATTTCATACAGTATTCGCTTTGATAAGAAATTTCATACCCAAATTATAATTTGAAACTAGCTAAATTTATTTTTTCTCCAATCTGTTTTTATTTTTATTTTTATTATTATCATATTTCAATTCTGGGCCAAAAAGCAAATATAAGAGAGGCAACCACAGACCTCTTCCACTTTCAAGCAAAATATAAAGAACTTTGTCTCTGCTAATCAAATATTTTTGTTGTTCACTGATATTTTTAGGTGGTGGTCTCCATCTCTCTATATCATCTCCAAGTGTTGTAAGTTTTCCTCAGTATTATTTTTATTATTATCAATATCAATGTTATTATTACTACTACTATTCACTATATTTTTAATTATTGTTTTATGATGGATTTTTGTTTTTACATATATAACTTTTTGTATCGTGTAATTGAAGTCAATTGCAAGTACACCTCTTACTTTGTTTAGCTTATTCATGGGTGTATTCTTTTTGTTCATGTTATATTTTTATATAAAAGAGAAAAAAAATAACGAAAATAGTAAAAAGAAAATTTATATTATTTATATCTTCAAAGAATAAAAACTAATCTCGGAGTAACTATATGTTACCGTAGAATTGAAAATATGGAGGATGTTATTACCTAGTTCTTTAATAACTACAATGGGGATAAAAATAAATAAAAAATTGTTAGCATTTGATACTCTCTAAGAGTAAAGAGTGCAAATAGTTCTTTTGGCATCGGAGAAGGTCAAGTTAAGAATGGAAGTATATAAAAAATAATATGCTTCTGAATTGGTTATTGCAAAATACTGATTTTGTGTTTATATCCTTTCAACTTACTTAGTTTGCCATTTGGAAAGTGTGCAACCCTTTTCTTTTGTTCTTCTGTTTCAATTAGTTTAATACATTATTTTCACTGTCATGGAGTAGTTTAATTTTTTTTTGTTGATGGAGAATTGAAAGTTAAATAAAAAAAATTGTAGTAGTGAATCCTCTCAAGGCTGATGAAAGGTCTCTCTTCGTCCTCGAGAGCTAGTAGTAAAAAATGTGTATTCATGTGACGACGTGTGCAATCATCAGGCATGTTGTTTCTTTCCATTCCATATCTGAAATGCTTTTGCAAATTAATGTACATCTGTTTGTTGTAAACAAAATTGTCGGAGGATCTTGGCAATTAGCGGGCAAGGCTTTTTTTACCTTCTCCACATTTGAAATGGTTTTGCCAATTTTTATAAACATCTAACAGAAGAAAGTTTATGGTAGGTTTTGACGTTTAACGGGATGCAAATAAAGAACATCCACCGCCTAGCTCGCCCAGGCTAGTTGTGAATTTTACGACAATTACCTCGTTGTTTTGGAGAGGAAGGTGGGTTACTGAAAGATCAGTGCATTGTCATCATTCTTGTTAGTTGTCTTGTCATTCTTGTTATTTGTGTGATGAGATCGTAATCTCTTACTGTGTGTGACACTTTTTACCTTGATCGTGATATTCTTTCGCATGAAATAAATGTTGGTTGTTAGTGCTTGACATTGTTGTGCGATGATGTTTTTTCATGTTTTGATTCTGTTTGGACTGAGTTGTAGTTAGGGATGATATGCTTGACATTCTATTTGGACTGTTGTAGTTAGGGATGACATGTTTCCATGTTCTCAGATTTTATAAGGAGTGACTACATTCCTCTGATTTGAGTTTTCCAATATGTAATCTCAGTGTTGAGTAGTTTTTCTTACATTTGGATATATGTTACCTTCTTGTTTCTGATGTATTTGCTTCAAAAAAAGTTTATTCTGTATCTCTGTTTGATATTGACATGCTGAGTTTTTCAGCTTTTTAATTTGAGTATAATATTTGTTCATACGTTACCGAATTCTTTGTCAGTCTGGGCTAGTTTCAACGTTTCTGCTAAGATATAATCTCTGACGAGTTACCACATAATAGGATTACTCTGCTTCTTTGGTTAGGTTTTCAGGGGAAAAAAAAAAAAACCTTCCTTTAGGTTTACTGTTCTACAGAGGCAGACAATGTTGGATCTGTATTCCCCAACTTCAGTCGTTTCTCATTTTTGGAATGACTTTGAGATGAATGGGAAGTACCAAGGCGAATTCTTTGTATCTTTATTTCAGTAAGCAAGTTATTTTATGCTCATCACTATACTTTTTATATGAATTAGTCTTGGTAAATGTATTCATAGATAAAATCACTTGTAGTGTTTTATGGTCCTTAAGGAAAGAATAATAATTTACACTCTCTAATCATGAGTCATGGGGGAACCTTTGTAATAAACTTATCTACGTGACTTCTCAAGCTCTTATTTTATGTCACTTTAAAATGACCTATTTATTATAAAACTCTTATGATTAGTTATGTCTTATAAGAAGATCCATCAGCTGAATCTGCAAGTCACTTTTATGTTGTATTTACAAAGTACACTATTGGTGAAATGTCATATTTCAGCTTCTATGCTGGGCCAGGATTTGTATGTTTGGTTTGATAGCTAAAGCTTTAGAAAACCTTTTGCTCCCGCTTTTCTTTTTTTTTGCCTATGTTGTCTCTCAAGAAATCAAAACTGAAATTACATTTCTCAGCTCCTTAACCCATACTGGGAATGCTACATATAACAAGCCCTAGTAGCTAATAGTCATGAGGTGGAAAACTTCCAAGGAGTCGATGAAACCTTTTTTATTCCTTGGCAAGTTACTTTGGTATAGCATGGCCAATTCTGTTTCTCTCTTTCACTCTAGCTTTACTATTCTTACACTAATGTATATTGGGATATGTACATACTTTTTGGGAGAGTATTTGTTCGGAGCAGCAATATTGTCCCAAAAGATAATGTCAACTCTGGAAAATTAAGCCCACTGTAATTCATAGAAGAGCTCCCTGCAATGAAGAGAGTGATTACTGACCCTCCCTTCCTCAACGCTGAACTCAACCAATGGTTTGTTTCTCATTTTTTTTCGCATATCTTCATTCTCTTGGTTTCCAGGAAAAGCTTCTAAGAAAAAACTAGTCTATTTTTTGGTGAGAGACTTCTTGGTTCTTAATTTATTTACTCGTTTGTTCTGGGTCCTGACTCTTCTGAGTGTAGAGTCGGAAGGACTTTGAAAGGCATCTCTTCGTCCTTGAGAGGGTAGTACTAGTAGGTAACGTATGTTTTTGTTAAGTTTTATTGTGGTTTATGTTATATATGGTGACATAGATATAGATATCTGAGTTTATCACTCTACTCTGCTTAGGGTTGTACCATATGTGATCTTGGTGATGATTTTTATTTTATTTTTCATATGCTATGTCATTGGTTTGTATTATAGTTGGTTCAGATGGGTTTGAATTTGTTTCTCAGTTGTTCATTTGTTTAAATCTGATTTTTGTGCTTATATATGATTATAAAATAAATTAGTCATGAAATAAAACAATTGGAGTTTAAAACAGTGACCTTAAAATGCAATTCTAACCTGATAGCGTATTAGTATATCTTTCTTGGTTATTATTATTTTTTAAAGGCTTATTGATTATTGTAAGATGGTATTTTCTTTATAATGTGTTGACATCAAACTTCCTTTATAGTTTATAGATTTGGAGCAGTTTTTAGTGGCTACCGGAGGAAGGATATTTATGCTCGTGACCTATACTTCATGTCTGAATTAGGCTTTGACAAATGTCCCCTTTGGCTTAAATAAAAATGACGCTGATAATCATGCAGTGGTAGTGCTTTAAGTCTGGTGGTGGTGGAATTGAAGAAGGTGAATGGGGGAAAAGTTTTGGTGGAACTACTAATTCTGACGATTTGGGCTGGGATGTTGCATTATCTTGGTCAACAGGTGTGACCAAGGAGCATTTTGACGGAGAGATGGTTGGCCACCAGGTTTCTTCATCGGGCGCTAGAGATGGTACAGAGTCTCAGTTTGCTTAAGCAAGATGGACTTCTGAGGAGATGGATAAGTTGAAAGAATTGGAGGAAGAGAACCGCAGAGGTAAGAAGTTTATAGATGGACGGGATGAGAAGATGCAGGAAATGGGCATATTGATGAAGCAGGTGCGAGAGCCTGGAACAAGAGGCGCGTATTTCAAGGACTCTGTGAAGACTGAGATGTACAAGCTTCACAAGTAAAATAATTGTTAGTGTAATAAACTATATAGCCTTCTGTAATACCCATTTTAATATTATCTAGTATGAGTAAATTAATTGTAAAATGAACTTGCAATGAGGAATGTGGGGATTACCAATGCAAGACACACTTTTATATTTGATTGTGTATGTGAAAAAGTTTGTGGATTGGGAAACTTATTACCGATTATACACTATTTCATAACAATACATGCACTTTATTATTCGTTTTGCAACTTGCAATGGGGAAAAAATCCTCTCCGGGCACCTTCTCACTGGAGACGTGCGGTTCGGGCCCCACCGGGTGAAAAAATGAGAATTTACTAGATGGGCATTATTGTAACTTCAGAACCGTATATAATATACCTATATTTATGTATGTATCTCTGTATATGTATATATCCCTTCGGAAAGGAATAAAAATAGCCGAAAGTTGGCCCTAGATATTTGAATCCACAAAATTTTGAATCCTTATTTGTTCGAATGAGAGAGATAGAGGGTGAGGAGTTTAGAGAGAGAGAGAAACAAATGGAGAGTGCCGCCGTGTTCACTAGGCTTCAGGCCAACCCCACCACCACTCTCGTCCGCAACTCTCGCGGCGTTCAGACCCTTCTCTCTCCTCTCTTCACTGAGCACCAGAAACAGGCCACTTCTGAATTCAGCGAGGCTGTTGACAAGTATATACATACACGTATATATATATCTCCCCAATTTAATCGTTCTTTATTGCATCGTATCTGGCATAATTTGGAAGTTTTTTTTTTCAGTCATCTTGCAGGGCCTGTAAATGTGTGTATTTTTTTCTTATGAAATCAGTTTGTGCAAGTGATGTTAAATAAATAGACAGGGACATAAGAACTCCACAATGGAGTATGATGATTTGTCTTGGGAATCTCTCTGATGCACAACATTATCATATTTGGCTGAATGATTTTTAGGTTTTGATTGCTTATGTAGTTCAAATTTTTTTTGTTTATTGAGGAATTTAATATGTTTTTATTTTACCTTGTCTCATTCAAGGTTTATATTTGTTCATAATTCAGGCAATTTTATTTAAATATATTCCTTGGTTTTTTGGGTTTGATAAAGGGTACTTACAGATTTGTTTGCCTGCTGAAGAACATGATGGTTGTGGATGTCCTAAGAAGAAATTCCGGATAAACATATTGGATCTATACTCTTTTCCTCAGCTGTGGGTGAAGTAATATTTTCTTTTGTTATTTTTTCTTGTAGATTTTGACTTGGGCATGAGAAGGACTTGGGCATTTATTTTCTTATTAATTTTTGTAATAGTGAATGATACAAAGACATTTAAAATATATATATTTTTTTCTTGTAATGATTTAGTTTAATGCTAAATAAGTTTTTTTTGGTGCAATATCTATGTATATGTTGAGAGATGTTTTTTTGTACATCACTAGCTGAATAATCTAATGCAATAAATTCTGACAAGTATAAAACTAATTTCTTAACAAATTATGTGGAGCTCTGTCAAACTTTTTTCATAATTAATATGACATTATCATGTTAAAAATATAATAAAAACCTTTAAAAAATTTAATGAAACATTCCATATAGAAATTGGAAATTTACTTTCACAAATGTTTAGTTCAAAATTTTCATTTTTTTAGGAGTGGTGTACCTTCTCTACCACGTTTCATAACCGGCAAAGATGATTCGAAAGTTATATCAATCAAAACCCCATTTTTAGGAGTGGGACTTGCACTCGCCATCCCCACAATTACGAATTTATCGCTATTTCTTGAAATTTTTAACGCATACTACAGAAACATATACATGTACTACAAAAGCTGGTGACCTTTATTACAAAAGTGCATACTGCATATTACAGACCACATCTCTAACCCCTAAGCGGAAAAATTTCCATTGTGTTTGCGTTTGGGGTTAGGACATGTATTCAAGTTCCTGAACCCCAAGGTCTTGTGAGCAACCACGGTGACCATCCCGCCATAGTTCATTGCAACTTACATGACCATACGCTCTAAAATCCACTTGTTTTGAAAACAAGTGGATTTTAGAACTTTACCACGTTTCATAACCGGCAAAGATGATTCGAAAGTTATATCAATCAAAACCCCATTTTTAGGAGTGGGACTTGCACTCGCCATCCCGCCAATTACGAATTTATCGCTCTTTCTTGAAATTTTTAACGCATACGACAGAAAAATATACATGTACTACAAAAGCTGGTGACCTTTATTACAAAAGTGCATACTGCATATTACAGACCACATCTCAAACCCCTAAGCGGAAAAATTTCCATTGTGTTTGCGTTTGAGGTTAGGGCATGTATTCAAGTTCCCGAATCCCAAGGTCTTGTGAGCAACCACGGTTACCATCCCGCCATAATTCATTGCAACTTACATGACCATACGCTCTAAAATCCACTTGTTTTGAAAACAAGTGGATTTTAAAACTCTACCACGTTTCATAACCCGCGAAGATGATTCGAAAGTTATATCAATCAAAACCCCATTTTTAGGACTGGGACTTGCACTAGCCATCCCGCCAATTACGAATTTATCTCTCTTTCTTGAAATTTTTAACGCATACTACAGAAACATATACATGTACTACAAAAGCTGGTAACCTTTATTACAAAAGTGCATACTGCATATTACATACCACATCTCTAACCCCTAAGCGGAAAAATTTCCATTGTGTTTGCGTTTGAGGTTAGGGCATGTATTCAAGTTCCCGAACCCCAAGGTCTTGTGAGCAACCACGGTTACCATCCCGCCATAGTTCATTGCAACTTACATGACCATACGCTCTAAAATCCACTTGTTTTGAAAACAAGTGGATTTTAAAACTCTACCACGTTTCATAACCCGCGAAGATGATTCGAAAGTTATATCAATCAAAACCCCATTTTTAGGAGTGGGACTTGCACTAGCCATCCCGCCAATTACGAATTTATCTCTCTTTCTTGAAATTTTTAACGCATACTACAGAAACATATACATGTACTACAAAAGCTGGTAACCTTTATTACAAAAGTGCATACTGCATATTACATACCACATCTCTAACCCCTAAGCGGAAAAATTTCCATTGTGTTTGCGTTTGAGGTTAGGGCATGTATTCAAGTTCCCGAACCCCAAGGTCTTGTGAGCAACCACGGTTACCATCCCGCCATAGTTCATTGCAACTTACATGACCATACGCTCTAAAATCCACTTGTTTTGAAAACAAGTGGATTTTAAAACTCTACCACGTTTCATAACCCGCGAAGATGATTCGAAAGTTATATCAATAAAAACCCCATTTTTAGGAGTGGGACTTGCACTCGCCATCCCGCCAATTTCGAATTTATCTCTCTTTCTTGAAATTTTTAACGCATACTACAGAAACATATACATGTACTACAAAAGCTGGTAACCTTTATTACAAAAGTGCATACTGCATATTACAGACCACATCTCTAACCCCTAAGCGGAAAAATTTCCATTGTGTTTGCGTTTGAGGTTAGGGCATGTATTCAAGTTCCCGAACCCCAAGGTCTTGTGAGCAACCACGGTTACCATCCCGCCATAGTTAATTGCAACTTACATGACCATACGCTCTAAAATCCACTTGTTTTGAAAACAAGTGGATTTTAAAACTCTACCACGTTTCATAACCCGCGAAGATGATTCGAAAGTTATATCAATCAAAACCCCATTTTTAGGAGTGGGACTTGCACTCGCCATCCCGCCAATTACGAATTTATCTCTCCTTCTTGAAATTTTTAACGCATACTACAGAAACATATACATGTACTACAAAAGCTAGTAACCTTTATTACAAAAGTGCATACTGCATATTACAAACCACATCTCTAACCTCTAAGCGGAAAAATTTCCATTGTGTTTGCATTTGAGGTTAGGGCATGTATTCAAGTTCCCGAATCCCAAGGTCTTGTGAGCAACCACGGTTACCATCCCGCCATAGTTCATTGCAACTTACATGACCATACGCTCTAAAATCCACTTGTTTTGAAAACAAGTGGATTTTAAAACTCTACCACGTTTCATAACCCGCGAAGATGATTCGAAAGTTATATCAATCTAAACCCCATTTTTAGGAGTGGGACTTGCACTCGCCATCCCGCCAATTACGAATTTATCTCTCTTTCTTGAAATTTTTAACGCATACTACAGAAACATATACATGTACTACAAAAGCTGGTGACCTTTATTACAAAAGTGCATACTGCATATTACAGACCACATCTCTAACCCCTAAGCGGACTACTAAGAGGCTTTAGTTGACTCAATGAAGTGAGGCATTAGTTGACTAGATGGTGGTGCTTAGTCGACTAGATGGTGGTTCTTAGTCGACTACTAAGAGGCTTTAGTTGACTCAATGAAGTGAGGCATTAGTTGACTACATGGAGGGAATTAGTCGACTAGATGGTGGTGCTTAGTCGACTACTAAAAGGATTTAGTCGACTCAATGAAGTGAGGCATTAGTAGACTATATGGATGGACTTAGTCGACTAGATGGTGGTGCTTAGTCAACTACTAAGAGGCTTTAGTCAACTTAATGAAGTGATGAAAATCATATTTTGGAATATAATATTTATTTTTCGCAAAAAATTATTTTTCGGAAAAAATTCATATTTTGGAACATAATATATACTTTTTCGCAAAAAAAAGATTTTTGGGGAAAAAAAATTATATTTTGGAACATAATATATATTTCTCACAAAAAAAAAGTATTTTTTTTGTAAAAAAATCATATTTTGGAATATAATATATATTTTTTTCAAAAAAATTATTTTACGGAAAAAATCATATTTTCCGGAATATATATATATATTTTGAAATTTTTAGTTTTTACAAAAAATATAATTTATTTTTGAAAAATAATTTTTAGGGTTGATTTCACTAAACCCCCTTATACTATTAAGGGAGGGTAGTTTAGAGATTTTGACTCAAAATGTGAGGATGAGGGGGCATAGTGATGAAATTGAATAGTATATGGGGCAAAGTGAACATAGTGGAGGTTAATTAATTAAATTGAATAGTATAGAGGGGTTTCTTGAAGTAAACCCTTAAGTTAAATAATATCATCTAAAAAAGAAAAAAAATTATATAATATTAAAGTAGTGACGTGTGTAGTTTATATATGGAGTAGAATTATTTATTTATGTAAATATCAAAAATAAATTACATGATTCTTAAATAGTTTAATTATAATTGGGTTTTTAATTAAATACTAAATTACTAATTTTATGATAGATTTTTCAGAGTTTGAGTCTAATTAAAATTAAATAAAAGAGATGAGGTTGATTAAAATAGATAATAATATGATAGATAAATTAATAAGATATTATAAAATAGTTTAATTTGAAATAAGAGTGTAGTTAAATAAGAGATTAATATGATAGCGGTAAACTGTCATTATAACTATATTTGATATTTAAATATAATTTTAAAATTTTGAGAATAGGGGATATTATGCATTTTTTCACGAATTAATTTTTTTTTCGGTAAACAAAATGCAAAATACCCCTTATTCACATTTTATTATTAATTTTTTCTTATAAAAAATATACAAATCTATATATATGTTTTCACGAATTAAATATAATTTTAAATTTATTAGTATAGATATTTCAAGCACAACTCTTTGTGGGGAAAAAAACAAAAGCTTTCGGCTTGGTTCGGAGTTTTCTTTTGGGGAGAAATGAACACTGTGTATCTATATGTATATATCTATATAATATATGTAGTATGGTAACGTTTTGAGTGAAAATGGTAAACAGGCTTTTATTAAAGTTTGACTTTTGCTGAATTGGGCCCACCGAACGCGTGGCTGCTTCTGGACTGTTGAATGCTAATTGGAGACATTCTGTACAGTAGACGAATTTTGTTCGTTGGGAGGAGGGATTGCTAACAAGGGAAAGCATATGCGCGCATATATAGTGTGTGTATGATGTCAGAACCAGCCAATGAGAATCCGCCACGTCATTAGATTACGTGATTCTTTGTAAAAAGTTTGACCTGCGTTGACTTCCTAACAATTTCACTTTCCATAGGTATCGTTTATGTTAAGAGTTATTCTTGAAAAAAAAATTGAAAGAGATTTTTTTTCTCATTATTATAAAGTCGGCCGAATATACATGGAAATTAAAAAATGTATAAAAAAATAAAAATAGAAAATAACATACGTGCCCGTGAGTTAGAAAATTGATTTAATTTTTGAACAATACGTGAGTTTTCCCGTGAGTTTTCCCGCTAAAGTGTCTAGTAAATTTGAACACGTGCCTAAAATTTGTTTAGAAAGAAAGATGGATATAAAAGTTAATTACTTTTTAAAAAAAATTTGGTCACATATTTAAATTAGGTTTCACGGTAAGGACGAACTTCGTTCTCGCATGGTACACGAACTCAAATATTGTTCTTATTTTTCTCTTATAATTGACTAATTCGTTAAAACAAAATATATTTTAGGAACATATGTTGGAAGCAAAAATTTGGGCTGTAAACGAATTGAGCCAAATAATGACTTGTTTGGCCTCGGCTCGAACATATTATAGGTTTGTTTGAGCTCGGCTCGCCCTATTAATTGAGTTGCTCGAGTTCGGCTCGAAGCTCATTTTTTTTTTAAACCTAAGTTCTACCGTGATTTGTAAGAAAAGAAATGTAGTCCGCTACTACTTCCAGTCGGTAGCCGTTCTAAAGGTAGCCCGAAATTGGGTTGCAACCAAAAACAAAAAGTGATAGGATAACAAGTGACATTACTTTATTTATACAAGTTACCTATATGATTTAGAGGGACAAAATTTGTTACTTTTGGAAAATTTTAAATTTACAACCTATAAATAAACTATATACATTAAGGGAAGATTAATCAGAGCAATTTGGGAGGTGACAGGAAGTTGGGAAAGAAAGTAAACACTACCGTGCCAACATTTAGGATAGTTTGGACAGTTGTTATGCAGACATGTTGATAGTGGTTAAATCTGGTATCAACCAGAGCAATTTGGGAGGTGACAGGAAGACTTTTTCTGCTATGAAAAGAGAGAGCAAGGCGGACAGCTCCAAAATGGAGATGTGTGAAGCCTTGTTGTTACCACTGACTGGGAAGGTCAGAAGGTAACTCTAAGGGAAGGAGTTCTTGTTTTGTGGCAGGAATAAAATATTGATCGAATCTAGAGGCTTGCAGATATTCTTTTACGGAAGAAGGACGAGGGGTTTGGAACAAGCGGGTAACGGTTTTCTTGACTGTATTGGTTGGCTTAACAAATGTTGTGTAAGGATTAACCATTGGAAGATCGATAACAAGGACTTTGCTTGATTCATCAAGGTAGTTATACTCATATAAATATTCTATGCGAAAGGAAGAAGAGGGTGAAAGAAGAAAACGAGAACTAGAAGAACGAAAGGAACTAGAGGGAGAAAAAATGTTATTTATGTAAATTTAAAAAATTTCAAGTTATAAATAGATAAATCAAAGGCCATTCAACACCTGCTGAAACTCGTGGCAGTGGCTACCTTCTTCGGCCAAAGTCGGTTTGACACACTTTAAATTAAACTTATTATGTGTGTTTCTGAATGAATTTTTGTAGACATATGTATTATTTTAGGGTGCACTCGACTCGTAGAGGGGTCTCATTTAGGCTACTGGGCTACTGGGTAGAGTTTTGGACCCGCCCCACCGAAGTTGGTATACAAGTTGATCTAATGTGTCCGACATCGGGGCGGATTACTCGTGGCAACTCAAAAGCCTTCTAAAGGTGGTCCTTTTGTGGTAGCCCACCTGCAGAGCTGAAAAGCGTACACGGGAGTAATACCTCCATGGTCTATGGGTCCTGATGACGTAACAATCTCTTAAGGGCGTCTACCACCATTTCTACACAGCTCTAGCGGTATATGCATGTACTGCAAATGCTATTGGGGAGTGATCCATTGCACGCTTGCGTAGCCGTGACACGTGGACAATGCAACACTATCCTCACATTTTGAAGGGATTGGAAAGAGCATGTAACATGGAGGTTAGGGGTGTAGTTTAGTCATAATAAAGGTCCATAATGTGAATTTCACCCATTATTCTTAATGTGGAAGGAACTCTCCTTATTGACCCACATTATGGCCCTTATAACTTATTAGAGATATGTGGAACATTGGTAGGACTTGGGGACCACTTCAATTAGGGTAACATTTTGAGCCAAGTCACCTATAAATAGAAGGCAATAGTGTATTGCCTAAGGACCGGATCCCAACCTTATTCTTATTCATTTTTCTCTTTCTTGGAGGTTACTTCTTCAAGACGGCTGCCATCCTTTTCTCTTCTTCTTCCTTTGTGCTTTGGCCATGGAGGCTTGATTTCGCCTTTACCACATCTCACCATTCTTCTCTATTAAGCTTCTCTTATCCTTTCTCTTGGTTTTTAGCTACTTTGGGGGTATTTCATTCTTGGGGATTTTGGATTAAATCTACCAATGCTCACTACCCACTCTCTAGTTGTGATGAGGCTACACTCTTTGCTCTTCTCCACAATCTCTTTTCTCTTCTTTCACCCTCGTTGCTTGAGATTTCGATAATGGATTTTGACCCATATATTCTAACTTGCTAGTGGAGCATTCTCTCCAGTTTTCCCTTATTTACAGCTTTTTCACCCACAATTTTTATTTAAGAACAGTTTAGAGGTTTATGATTTTTTTTATCTATTAAATTTTTTGTTTAATCGTTTTTGTTCAGTTCACCACACGTAAGTAACTTAAATCTTTTTTTCTTCTTGAATTTGACAATCACAACTTAATATATAATTTTTTCTATAAAATTGACACAAATCTTTATGTGTAATTGGTTCTAAAATACTTTTTAAAATATATATAATAATAAATAAATAAAATTCTAAACTATATAATTTAAGGTCGCACACTAGTTTATTCTCCCAATTGTAAAGCTAATGTATACATGAAGCTTTCATGCATGCATTCACAAGAATGTTCTGAACTACTTATATCTTATATTTCTTCCCAATGCGTAAAGACACAAAACTATAAAGCTATGCGCATTGACATATTGATTTTAATATATATTTTTTAAACTCTAGAGTATTAAAAGTGATACCATTGAATATATGAAATTACAGCAATTGAAAAGAAATAAAAAAATAGGGTAAATTACACAAACCACCCCTCAACTTTGCCCTAATTATAGGCGTTACCCCTAACGTTTCATTAATATCAGTTACCCCTTGAGAGGATAGGAGGAGAGGTCCGGTGACTTTGTCTAGCGAAATTACTTTTTTGCCCTGATTAAAATATGCATATATAGAGAAGATTCTAGTGTTTGGCAAAATGTCCATGCTACCCTTTTGTTGGTTTTGGCGGGATAGTGTACAGTTGTGTGTCATTTCATCTGACACCCCTTCCTATTCCCAAGTCGTCACATATATTCCTTTTGAGAGAAAGATCAGAGGTGGAAGACACAAACACGCCTTCAGCTTTCTCTTTCTTTTGATGAAACCCTAGCTTTTTTACGGTGATGAGGTTATCCATCTGAATCTCGTTTGTAAACCCCAAGTGATCAAAAATTTGTGTTTTTCTCTTTGTTTCATTCATAAACCCTAAAAAAATCGTGTTTTGAGATGAAGATGAGTGATTTTTCGGGTTTTGGGTAGGTAATGTTGCGGGTTTGATCAGATGTGAGAAAATTCACTCCGATTTCAGTTCCGTTTTGCAAAATATTGGTGGATCTGCAATTTTTTCTCCATTCGATGTTGAAATCAAGAGTTTTTGAGTTGAAAAGTCAGTGAGAGGTATGTTTTCTGTATTTTTGTTGTTGATTTTGTTCGTATTTGCTTGTTTGTAAGTAGATCTGGAGGTTTGATAACATATATATATATATATATATATATATATGTCTATATAGTTTGGGTGTATACACTGTCTAAGAATGTTTTTCTGGTTCTGATCATGTATAAATATTATGCTCTGGGGATTAACTTCAGTTATTGCTATGTTTGGTGATTTTTATTTATTTAAGTACAAATTTGTGTGATGTCTGGGTGTTTGAAAATAGATTTGTTGGTTTTTAAGGTGGCTTTATGGCGTACACGTGCATGTGCATGATAATGGATGTTGTTGAATAGTACTAACATTTAATGTGTAATTTTCAACACTGTTAACATGTATTTTTGGCTTTTGTTTGGTGTTCATTTGCTTTGCAACATATTGTCCTTATTACTCACTACAATTCTAAGTATTTTGGTCTAAGTTATTCATTTAGTTTGTTGTGTTGGATGTATATATACTATATAAACAGATGGGTGATGTATTACATGATATTATGGTTCACTACAATTCTACAATCAATGGAATTTATGATGTTGATCCTGACATATATTGCCTTATTGATTTGATGGAAAATTTGTCATCAAGGATAGGTTGTACTATTTTAATGCATTGTGTGTTGCCTGGTTCCAATGAGAAGATGTTAGTAAAAACTGATTAAGACATGCTAGAAATGTTTAAACTTCATTCTAATCCATATAGAAGGTTCATTCAATGACATGTTCAGCTTGATAATGTTGAACCTCTAATGATTAATAGTCTTGCTCATTTTCAAGTTAATGGGGGTATTATTGTTAGTGATAGTGATAGTGAAGAGTCTGGGGGGAAGGGTGGTAATGAAGAGTCTGAAGATGAGGATTACATTCTGGGGTTTAGTGCAGAGGATA
The DNA here is from genome assembly GCA_963922005.1 of Cornus suecica. Classification (NCBI taxonomy): domain Eukaryota; kingdom Viridiplantae; phylum Streptophyta; class Magnoliopsida; order Cornales; family Cornaceae; genus Cornus; species Cornus suecica. Next base: position 75,031,263 of record OY998243.1, read on the forward strand.
AGGAGTAGGGAGATTGGGGTTTTACTGATACTCCATTGGGGGATAATAGTAACTTGGGGGCTGTTGAAATTGACAAGGATGATGGACTTTCTGATTATGGGTTAGGGGATGATTGTGGTTCAGAATCTAGTATTAAAATTATAAATGAACAGATAAAGAAGCTAAGGCTAAGGGTAAAACAATGGACCAATGTCTGTATGGGACTGAATTTCATAGAAAACCAGGACAAAAGATAGAGCTTGAACTAGGATTGTTGTTTGATTATTTAAAACACTTTAGGGATGTGTTGAGGGATTATACAGTCCAAGAGTGTTTTAAACTAGTGAGGGATACAAATGAAAAGAATAGGGTAAGATGTCATTGTGTTATCATTGGTTGCTCATGGATGATCCATGTTTCTCCAATCTTTGACAATGTCACATATCAAATTAAAACTTTTGTTAAGGAACATACATGTGTCAAAGAAACATTTTCTAAAGAAGCTATATCCACATGGATTTCAAACAAGATCTTTGATAGGATTAGGGAAAATCCTGACATTAAAATTTCAAGCTTGGGAGTTGCTGTTAAACCTCTATATGGGATTCAACCAAGTAGAATACAGTTGTATAAGACAAAGAAAAAGGCACTAGACAATATTGATGGAAATCATGCAGAATCCTACAAATTGCTCCCTTCTTATTGCAATGAAATTGTCAAAACTAACCTTGGCAGTTTGGCAACTATTATGAGGTCTAGGGCAGACTTGTACCAAAATCCAATATTTAGGAGAATCTTCATATACTTTAAAGCACTTGTTACTGGTTTGAAGAATGGATGTAGACCATTTATTGGTCTAGATGGTTGCTTTTTGAAAGGACCATATTGAGGTGTAATGCTTGATGCTACTGCACTTGATGCAAATAATGGGTTATTCCTATTGGCTTATGGAGTTGTTGAAAGTGAAGGCAAAAAAAGTTGGGGTTTTTTCTTGACAAGTCTCAAGACCATGATTGATGATGACTTAGATGATATTCAATGGACCTTCATGTCTGACCAGCAAAAGGTAATTAGTATACTAATTTTTTCATAAACTGATCACTGTGTTTATATTTTGCTTAATTTCCATCATTTATTAGTATACTAATTTTTTATACATCTTGTAGGGTCTTGATTCTGCAATGACCCAAATATTTCCTCAGGTTACTCACAGGTATTGTTGTGGACATTTATTTAACAACTTCAAAAAAAGGTTCCCTGGTATGTTAATAAGGAAATACTTCTGGAAGGCTGCTAGAGCCTATAACCAACCATTATTCAATGAAGCAATGCACCATATAAGGAATCTTTCAAAAAAGGGCTATAATCATTTGATGGAATTGCCACTGTCCTCATGGGCTAGACATGCCTTTGATGAAAGTGTTAAAAATGACTATGTCACTAACAATTTAAGTGAGTCATTTAACAATTGGCTTGGTGACCAAAGAGGTGGGACCATTCTTGGCTTGTTATAATGGATTAGAAAGCAATTGATGGGTATAATACAAAAGAGGTTTGAGGTAGCCTGTACTTAGACAACTAGGGTGACTCCTGTCATTAAGAGAAGGTTAAACCAATTGTGGAAGAGTCTAGGCAATGCACTGTAATTTTTGTTGAGTGGGATGAGTATGAGGTCATGGATGAACATGGGACAAATGTTATTGACATAGGGGCTGGAACCTGTGTGTGTAAGCAGTGACAGATTTCAGGGTTGCCTTGTAAGCATGTTGTTGTTGCCTTGGCCTATAAAAGATTGGATATTGAGCTATATTGTGATGATAAATACACTAAAGAAGCTTACATGAGATCTTATGGTTCAATGATTCACCCAATCATTGATCAAAAACTGTGGCCAGAAGCATATGGTGATCCACTCCAACCTCCTCCACCCTATAGAAAGCCTGGTAGGCATAAGAAGAATAGGAGGAAAAATCCTGATGAGCTAGTTGCAGGTACGAGTATCATGAGAAGAGCTATGACAACTAGGTGCACACTATGCAAAACATTTGGACATAATAAAAGAACTTGTCCTAGTAACTTTAAAAACTTTGGCAAGGGCAGTTCATCACAACCAGCACCATAAACTACTCCTGCAAGGCCTATGGTAATACTTCATCAGCTATATACTACTCTATTACACTACCATGATATAAACTCATAATATTTGTATATTGAATTTATCTTCATCTCAGCCTACAATTGGGGGTCTTCCACAATTTGCATCTCAGCCAGCTCTTCATAGTAATTCATATACAACACCTATGCCACAAGTTGGAAGAGGATCCCTACTCATGGTAAAGGCACATCTTTTAATCAATTTATAAACTGACATTATATTCATGTATTTTACATTCAAGCTTGTTTCTTTGTTCATTGTAAAGCCACCAAGAGTTGGAAAAGGGAGTAGAGGGGGGAGAGTTGGAAGTGGGTCCATGTCCCAACCCCGATCATCTCAAATGGTATGTGTAAGTAAACTGTTAATCATTTAGTTCAATTATTTCATTTATGCTTTTTAATGTAGAAAAGTTTAAGCTGGTTTAATTCTGGAACAACCTTCTCAAGGGGGAAGGGGTGGTGGTAGTGGATCCATGTCCCAGCCCCAAAATGCTTCTGATGGAGTATAATGTCTAATTCTTCTACAATTATACAAGCATTTGCATTTAGTTATCTTAACAGCCTAGCTTATATATAGCTATATGTTTTACACAGGCATTGTGGTAACAATTCTATCAAAGAAAAGTTCATATGATTGCATCCTGTGGAATGTTTTTGTATATCAATGGGAACACTGACGTACAAACTTGATACACTTATTTTTTGCTTTTTGATGACATAGTTTGATCTGGTTCAATCACCAATATCTATTTTGTTGTTCTTGCATTATTAAGTTATTACATGCATAAAACCAATTGTTTAGGTGTTGATTTTTTGGGATCAATTTGTAGTCATTTTTTTTGTGGGTGATATCCATGTTATTTGGGCACCAGGAGGTGATTTAGATAACTACATTCAGTAAATGGTAGTTATTTATTTTTGTCCTTGGGATGTAATCAGAAAAAATTATGGAACTTATGATAGATTTCAAAGCTATGGAAAATGTATTTTGCATAATTTTTTTTGTGACCATGAAATCTACAGTATTTATTTTGCATTGTTTTTAGCTTGTATTATATATTGTGGCTTGGAAACTCAAGTCTTAAATGTTAGGACTAGTAGGAGAATACTAGAGAAGGCATTACATTAGACATTTGTAGGCAAAATACAAGAGAGCTATGCACATATGATGAATATTGCCTTCTTTGCACATTTGTTTGCTTCAATCAGTTCTATCCTCTGTTTCATTGCATCAATTTCTTCATTAATCTGCTATGTTTCCATGCTTCTGCCCATGGATGATTCTTCTATGGCTATTGGATTGCACCACCTCCACAATGGACAGTGATTTGAGTCTCACGCATAATAGAGCCTCCCTTTGTTGTTATAGTTGTCTGATTGGGTAACCCATATTGCAGCAGTTTGACAACATAAGCAAAGTATCGACTTGTACCTCAAAATATTTTGGGTCTTTCCTTTCCAATTAGAGGAATTATTTTCAGACATTTTGCTACAGTTGAATATCAAAGAAATGGTTGTTAAACCTTAAATTGTATATATGAATATGCATGTTATGTATTGTAGCAGTTGGTGTATATGCAGTGTCTTGTTTATGTATATTTGAATGGATATATATATATATATATATATATATATATATATATATATATATGCATATGAATATGAACAAGTAAAAGGAAAGAGATGCAAACCTGAAAATCCAGCACAACAGTAGAGAGGAACTCAAGAGAGGGTTTCTAGAGAGAGAATGAGTGCTTTTAGGGAGAGAAAGAGTTGGTATAACTCACCAACAACTTCAAGTTATATAGAAAATATGTGAGGGTAGAATGGTCAAATAACCTAGGCCACTTTGGTAATTTTCATTGGAAAAATAAGGGCTAATGTGTAAATGAATGAGTAATAAGGGTAAAATAGGGTTTTTACTTGCAAAAAATCAATACTTTGACCAATATTACCATTTTTCGGCACTGACTTCTGTCGGAGGGGGGTAAATGTTACATCGGAGTAAAAGGTAAGGGGGGTAATTGATATTAATGAAATGTTAGGGGTAGCGCATGTAATCAGGGCAAAGTTGAGGCATAGTTTGTGTAATTTACCATAAAAAAAATAGTAATATGACATACTTGTTTCTCACATACTTTGTTTTTGTGTTTTGAGTAGATAGTGGCACAGGTGCGTGTCCATAGAACTAAGGAGTAGGGGCATACATATCGGACTTGAAGATGCTATATATCTTCTAGTTATATGAACGATGCACAGATATCATATCTCGGCATTAATTGAAACAAAAACCTTATGTATTGCATATGACTTTAGGAAATTAGGACCAATTCATGCAACATATCATCAACATTTTAAAGCTACTCTAGCTCTAAATTTAGAGGTGTACAAAAGAACAATTGGAGCTGTAAACCTTCAAAATCAAACCAGACACAGCCCATACTAAAGGCCAAGCAAGAACATAATGAGATCTTACTTCTTTTCACAGTTCCCCGCCATGAGAAATTAAATAAATAAGAAGAGGACACTCTCAAAAGGCTTCATAAATCACCAAAATCAACCAAGTACATCATCAATCCAACCCACACAAAAATAAAATAAAATAAATAAATAAATATTAATAATAAAAATAAAATAAAATAAAAAGCTACATAGGAACCGTCCTGTAGGTACGTTGTGGTATCTTTCTAAAGGTAGCCCATATAAGATCAAAGTAGAGTGGAAACTGGGCTGCAGCAAAAAAAGTTACAGGCAGGCAAGTCACAAGATATACTGGAAATGCAGCATGTCTCAACTTGTCTTTGAGGACAAAAAAATGACCAGCACAGAAAGATATGAGCATTGAAGTTATGGATATGAAGAGTGATGTCAAGCCCACCAAGAGCTTCGCCGGCAGCCCCGAACCGAAATCTCTTTCTTGGTACCGAGACGTCAGAATAGCGAGGAACATGATCATGGCGGTGACAGAGAAGCAGAGCGCGATTAGAGACGATATGGCAAAGATGCTGAATGGAGTCTTGTGTTCAAGTACCGGTGTTCCTTTGTCTTGTTCGACACCGCCAGGCACGGTGCTTGAGGTGGCAAAGGCCACGGTGGCGATGAGTGCCGCTACAACTGAGCACGACTGGGACGTGTTGGTGAGCCATTTGCCCCCATCTTTGAGGAGTTGTCTATGTGACTTTGAGAAGACATCCCTCGCAGTCTCTGATGCCTTGTTCTGGCGTTGAAAGAAATGCAGTTGCATCGACTCTTTAACAAACTGTATTAGTCAGAAACCATATAATTGTCATTAATTTCATCTTATTACAGATTAGGAGCAAGAATTTATTCAGCACTGCATAAGTCATGTACTTCATATATGATCATGGACCATATGGTGTGAATTCGTCTCGTATTTCATCCAATTTTAGGGTTTAAAGAGATTCAAGAGGATCCTCTCCAGCATATATAACAAAATTATATCATGATTTTCCAGTCGAGCAAGAGCTCGAATAACAGCATCAACATGAAAGTAAACGAACTAAGAGCATAGATCATATAATTCATACCTCATACCACTTGATCTCCCACTGCATTTGTAATGCAGCGCCGGGAATACGCCAAGGGCGATGATCTCCTAACTTTGCAGCAAGATGTAATGCACTATTGCCATCACTGTCCACCTTCCTAAACACGCTCTCTCTCATGATTGTCTGGCTGAGTAAGAGCTGGTATACATGTGGTTGTCTGTTCTCCACTGCCAGAAGGACAATATTCTTCTTATCGGCATTCATGTCGTGGATGGCCACCGGGAAGAGTTCAAGTATTCTCTCCACCATTTCCGTTATGCCATTCTTTGCTGCAACCAGTAAGGGTGTCTCTTTCTTCCCTCCACCATTCTTTTTCTCACCAGCAGCTATATATATATGTGCAACACTAAATTAATCAAAGTTTTGCATCAAAAACCCTTTAGCACACATATATTGTAGGGTAAATAGCTTAAAACCCCCTTCAATTTTACTCTCTTTTTCAACTATACCCCCTCAATTAAATTTAGCCCCCTAAACTTTCATTTTTTTGCACCATGGGCTTGCCTTCCAAAATTTTTACCCTTTTGTTCTCCAAACTTTTTATATTTCCTCCTTGCATTTAACCCTCTTATAGAATAGATGCAAAAAATCAATTTGCCACAATTCTATTATAAAAGACTATCATACCCTTACTATTATATTTTTTAATTCTTTAAATTACAAAAATATTATTTCTTTTAGTTAGAATATTAATTATACCATTTACCTTTATTATAAAAGACTATCCTACCCTCTTTGGTGTTTTAGTGATGATCTTTCTTTCTCAGTAAAAGCTAAATTTGACAAAAAAAGAAAAAGAAAAACCTAGGTAGACAATTGTTTTAAACAACTATAGAAGCTAAAACCCAGAAAGCCAAAGCTAATATCAAAGAACAAGAAATAACAAGAGACTTACCAATAAAAGCTTTTGGAGTAGAAATCTTTGGTATACTTATTTTCTCATCTTATATATATAGGGATGGCAATTTGCCTTGCCCCGCCCCGCCACGTTTATAACGGTTTTGGGTGCCCCATTGATGCAGGGGGATCCGAGTCAGACGATGCCGAGCTGTCAGATTGCTCATTGATGGCGCTAGATTACCTGGAGCGAGAGGATCATTGCAAAGATGGCAAGAAATCGTGATCTAGTCTAATTGGGGCAGTTTCCGTGCACGCGTCGGTTTTTTGGCCATAACTGGAGCACAAGTGTCGGATTCGCGCCCGTGACCCCAATTCGGAAAGCTAATCTCGGCGCGGACGTCGTGGCCACCCAGCTACGCTCGGTGCACATCGTTTCGAGCCCCAAATCCGCTGTTTTCCTTTTCAATTCTTTATTTTTAGTTAATTTTTGCTATTTATGGTAATATTTTATTTGTCAATTAAGAGATGATTCTGAACCCGATTTGGGCCAGATTTTTGGCAATCTCTTGATTTCTTTCCGTATTTTGTTTTGGTAAGACTTTTAGGGTTTTGCTATTTTTGGCAAAATTCAGCTATTTTAACCCGGCTTGTGGGTTGTTTTTCATCATTCTTGATTATAAACAATTTTATTAAATTCCAAAGTGTTCTCTGAATTTTTGGATCGAAATTCTCCTATTTTTCCTTGCAAAGTACCTATTGCACTAGCCTGCAGAATAATTTCTATTATGTCCGGCGTCACCCATTTATACTATATGGGTGGGAATGGAGTTGAGGAAAAAACCATCAGATAAACGGGACGGGGACGGTTTTAGGTGTCCCCGCCCCGTTTAGACATATTAGAATAAAAAATAATTGTAACCCACTAATCCTAAATTTTATTTTTGTTGTTATCTAAATTAAAGTGAACGTAATATTGGACAAACTTCTTTGTTGTTGTTATTTTCAATAAAATGTATTATAATTTGGATTGTTGGATAATTTTATATTTATTTAGTTTCTATAATCTTGAATTTCCTGTTTTAAGTATATGATTTTGTATAATTGTTTAATTTTAAAGTGAAATATTCAAAAATTTCAGTTGTTAGCGGGTACCTGTGGGCACCCAACGGTTTTAAAAAACCCAACGGGGATGGGGACGGGGTGACATCCCACTCCGTTTAGCCGATTTTGGGCAGGGATGGGATGAGAATTTCTTAACGGTTGTTGGAATGGGGCAGGATACACCCGCCCAGAACCACACCCGTTGCCATCCCTATATATATATATATAACATAAGAAAATTAACAGGTGTTTATTATTAAATAATTTGTGATTTATTTATGAATATATTTTTATGAAAAGAAAGTTTCATTTGACATAAAAAATAATAATTAGGATAATGAGTTTTATGATTTAAATCAAATTAAAATTTAATAACAAGTTAATTGATTTACAAATAAAATAATTTAAACTTCTAAATTTATTTTTTTTAGCATTTGAGAGTATATTTAGTCTAATACATTAAAGGTAAATGATATAATTAATATTCTAACTAAAAGAAATAATATTTTTGTAATTTAAAGAATTAAGAAATATAATAGTGAGGGTATGATAGTCTTTTATAATATAATTGGGGCAAATTGATTTTTTGCATCTATCCTATAAGAGGGTTAAATCCAAGGAGGAAATATAAAAAGTTTGGAGGGCAAAAGGGTAAAAAATTTGGAGGGCAAGCCCATGGTGCAAAAAAATGAAAGTTTAGGGGGCTAAATTTAGTTGAGGGGGTATAGTTGGGAAAGAGAGTAAAATTGAGGGGGGTTTTAAGCTATTTACCCTATATTGTATAAATACATCTATACACTGCTAAACTGATAGATATGGTAATGAATCGTGATTAATTCAGAACTCCATTTCTTTATCAAACAAACGAAGGGTTAGTTTTGGACCTTTGGTTATATACAGGTACTTGTGTCGTTGGGGCAAGAAATTTAGATCTAATCAAAACAATATAGAGTTCCCGAATATTGTTTTCAAAATACTTTTACACTTTGCAGCAAATATATAAGCTGGTACAGGTCCAGTGCCAACGGATCATATAAGCAAGCATACATGCGCAGTACAATAATTGTCCACATGGAAATTAATTAAGTTTTGTTTGCACAACTAAAATTGATACTCAAAAAGAAGGAACAATCAAGTCAAACATACCGTCAACATTCTTTCCATTTTGTTTCTCTCCTTGGCTTTGGTTAGCGTCTGAAGAACTGTTGTTATCCGTTGGCATCGGTGGTATATGATCCGGTGAGGCCATGTTGACAATACTGAAGTCAACAATGCCTTCATCACCTAATGTATAGGGCAGTGTTTCGTCATGTTTGCTTGATGACGAATATTGTTGAGGTTTCTGTCCATTATCATCATACTCGTATAGAGAGACACTGTTGAGAAGTTCATTCATGATCTGGATGGACCATGTGTGTTTCTCTTTTTTCTCCTGTATCTTGGTTATCTCTCTAGAGCCTTAATTGGTACCACAATACAAAAGAAGTAATTTTTTTTGTGCTATATATATGCAGGTTAGATTATTAGCCGAAATGAAAATTAACTGTACAATGGTGACAACTTGATATATACGTACCCATTCCGAGAATGATCATCGTTGCTTTCGATATGAACTTGATGAAATCAAAGCACGTATCATAGTTAATAGGAAACAGTTGATGTCCAGGAGTTTGATCACTTGATTGGTGTCCTGTATAATATACTGCTGAACTTGAGTATAAAAAAATCAATGCCCAAGTTCCACACAATGTACATATCTTAGTCCTAGTAATCAGCAAAAGTTATGGTGAACAATTAAACAGAGTTTGGAATGTTTAATTAGAATTAATGTCATTAAAGAGATATAGGTTGGAGCACTAATATAACTTTAAAGCCAAACCTTATTAAAGAGGAAAAGCTCACCCTGTTTGTTTAACCCATCTTGTCCTTTGGCATCTGCTTCTTCATCATTCTCTTTTTCTTTTTTTCGAAAGTAACTCGTATCTCTTCCACCACTAACTGAGAAAAGAAAGAAGCTTGCTCAGTCTCAGTACTGATGGACATATAAAGAAGATAATAAGAAATAAATTTTTTGTTTAACTTTCATTGAGTAAACTACAAGCTTGTAGCTAAAGATCACCACTGCATTCACAACCACTAACACTGAAACAAATGGAGAAGTATCAACTTTCAGATAATGAACTCGGGCCTAAAATTATACGGTATCCATGGAGCAATATTTGTAGAATATATGACTACCGAAAAGATAATAGAAATGAGATTCACCTTGAGCAAGTATACGATATGTCTTGGACAGTAGTTGAAAGAAGCTAATGCAGGTAGAGTAGTTCTCTGGATAGGTTGGATTATTTCCATCTTCAGAAGGCTTCGATGGATCAGAATGTTGGTCGGGGGTAGTTTCAACCTTGAGCTCATCAACAAATATACCTAAGTTTGCAAATAACAACAGTGGATATAAGCAGTCTATGCATTCCAGTTCCGAATATACTGGATAGAACTGAAATGGGAAGCCGAGACAAATTAAATTAGACAATTCATTGAAACTTACAATGATAAATGATTCGGTTCAACCTTACAAGATGACTCCCACTCCTGAAGGCAGTAGGCTTGCTTGCAAGAAGATGGAGAGGGGTTAATCCTTGCTCATTGACGCGGTTCACAAGCTCTCCGTATGTATGAATTATTTGAAATGCCAAATCTGGAGGTCATTGATAAATTAAGATATGATCTATTGTCAATTAAAAGAGTGAAACCTGTGTGTGTTAGAAATGATTTGAAGCTAACTCACCAAAATAGTCTCCATTGATAGCAACGTGAAGAACAGTTTCACCATCATTCCTTCTACAATACGAGTAGCCTTGTTTGGTGTCGCCACAGATATGATGGAGATGAAGAAAAGCATCTTTGTGACCATGGAGAGCTGCCAAGAAGAAAGGAGTCTCACTGTCATTGTTGCGAACACCGATTAGTTGGGGGTCTTTACTTGCAATGCAATTGCAGGTCCGGACAAAGCCCAATGATGCTGCAAAATGGAGAGGGGTATTCCCTCTCTCATTTTGCACTTTCAGAGCCTCGTTGTCGTTGGGCTCACGAGGTGCCTTCGAGCTTAGTTCCACTAGCTTTTCAACAATGTCTTCTTTCCCATCCGAGATGGCTATGTGCAATGCAGTATCCCCTGATCTAGTGATCTTGGCCTTTTGAACCTCTGGGTGCCTCTCGTACAGATTCACCACTTCTTCCCAATCACCTTTCATGGCACTTTTGAACAAATTTTTCTTTATACTCTCCTGATCTAATGGCATCGATGAAATAGGATTCATTTCTTCGTTGGGTAACTTGATCACTCTCTTCCTCCACTCCCACTTACAAATATAGGAAACAAAGTAATACTAGTAGCAACTGAACATGTTTATATATATATATATATATATATATATATAGGGTAAAGTACAATAAACCCCCTAAACTATTCTAGTTTTGCAACTAACCCCCTGAACTTCAAATCACCCCCTTGAATTATCATTTTGTTACAAATTGCCCCAATTTCCTTGCAAAAGACTATCCTACACTTCTTAATAAACCTATCTAATCATCTAATATTACCACTATTTTTTCCCTCTTTTAAAATGTTAATTAGACTATGCACCTTTATTGTATCCGCATGAAATATATTCTCAAAAATAAAAGAGAAAAATATAAGTTGTAATTATTTTATATTTGAAACAATAAACTTGTTATTAAATTTAGTTTAATTTAATGTATAAAACTTACTACCTTAAGCTTAAAATTTTTAGATGCTAAGATAAAAATAAAAAATAAAAAATAAAAACTTCTTTTCCTAAGATATACATTCATACAAAATTTATAAATTACTTAGATAACAAAATATTTTTTTTTGTATTATATATATAATAAATATTGTTGAGTAATTACTAAATCATTTTAAAAATCTTACTTAATTTTATTTAAACAATCTAAAATCATTAAACTTTACTTTCTGCTGTAAAAAATATATATATTTTCCCGAAATATATATATTTATAAAAATATATATATATTTCAAAAACACATAAAAGGAGGGTAGGTTGGTCTTTTCACATATTTGTGGATGGGTAAATAGGTCATCACACACATTTGGGGGTACTTTAGTCATTTCACATCTCAAAATTTGGTTGAGGGGTGAAAGTGTAATTAACCAAACAAGAGAGGGTGAAAGTGTAATTTATATTAACAAGAGAGATTGAAAATGTAATTTACCGAATATAAAATAAGACTAATAAGATCAATCTGTAATAAGTTTTCAAAAAGGGACCAATGTCAAAATGTACACAAAATTATAGGACTTAATTCAAAAAAACCCTTTTTATTATTGTTAGGCAAAAATGCAAAAAACCCCCGAACTATTCTTAAGTGAGTAAATCAGTCTCTTAAATTCTTAAAATTGAGCAAGTTGCCCCCTAATCCACTTTTAAATATCAAATTACCATTGTACCCATATAATAACCTTGTGTGAAATATAAAAATAAGAGTTAACTTTATTCACACTCTGAAATTTGATTTTATCTTCAATTAGACCTCCTCAAGTTTGACAAATTTCATTTACACATCTTATTTTTTCAAACCCACATCATTTACATCTCCTAATGCCACTTAATACCTAAACTACCCTCAATGGTGAGATAGGTGGTGTTTGGAAATAATGATTCAATTTCTTTACTACCTTCAAATTTTATTATCTCTACCAATGATCTTGTGATCTAATGGTATTTCCATTCCTCCCCAAATTTGGGAGAGCTCTGGGGTTCTAGCCCTATAGGACTCATGTGGGGGTATGAGTTTCTTAATATTAATATATATATATATATATATATATTATTATCTCTATCCAATATTTTTTCACTTTTAATATTATTATTTAGTTATAGAAATAATTTTTTTATATATATATTTTTATTATAAACGAATTTATTTTTTAATATATGCCGAAATAAAAAATAAATGCCAAAATATATATTTTTTAAACTACCAATTAGGGTATATTATTTTCCCTCTTTTAACAATATTATCTAGTTATATAAATTATTATATATATAATATATATATATATATATTTTCCCTCTTGATTTGGTGTTGTAATGTGTTTGTGTGATATCGGTTTAGATCCGATTTCCTAACATTTGCATTTTTAACTTGTATGCACTTTTAAAGGTATCTGACATATAAGAATAACTCAATTATTAATCCCCCTTAAATGTGATTTTGTGAAAGAGGTGTTTCCATCCATCTCGTTCACAAAAAACATTCATATTTTGTTATTTACTTTAAGGTTATTTTACATTCTGATCTTGACTGCTGCTAATGCTTGGTGGTGGCGTTTGTTTGATTATAGTATATTTTTTTTTTGATAAAATTTGATTATAGTAAATTAGAAATATAAAAAAATAACAAAATTGGTAAATTATAGTGAGAGTTAAAATGTCCTTTCACACTTTATGAGAAGGGTAAATAGGTATTTACAAATTGAGAGATAATTTAGTCATTTCACAACGTTTATTGTGCCGGAAGTTTAAAGAAGGGGGAAGTGAAACTAAAGTATGAACTACAAAGTACTAAATTAGAATTATCCAAATAAAAAGGGAGAAAGTGTAATATATCTAAAAGGTTTAATCTACCCATCAATTAATTCTTCTCCTGGATGTCACAAGAAGTCCCTTGCTCAAGCCTCTCTCTCTCTCTCTCTCTCTTTTGTCTCTTTAGCTTTGTAATTTTTCTCTTTTACTTTTCCTTTACAGAGTGTCAAATAAATACTTTCCTTCACGGATAATTTGACAAAGTGAATTACAGAATATTTTAGGAAAAGTATTATTCTATGTCTATCAACTATTCCAGAAACATAAAGAATATGTTTGTTTTTTTTTATGTCACAATTGAGCCCTTAAAAAGCATTTGGATTATTATTATTATTAGTTTACTTTTCATAAAGTAACACCAACATTCTTTGGGTTCAAGTATAAATTGTCCAACACTTTTTACTGTTTTAGTTTTATCAATGACCAAACCCATTATTTTATTGTATAAAATGAGAACTTTAATCTTATCAATGGTAAAATATAATATGTTTAGGCTGCATACTAGGTTTGGTTCGGTTCTTGATAAAATTGAAATCAAATCATTCCTAACGATTTTTTGAAAATAAGAATTAAAACCGGAATCACTAGTGAAGGAACCAAACTGTAAAAGATCAGTCCGGTTCAATTCTGAATCACGGTTCCTTAAGCCCGTAATTTCAAAATATATATTACATACATAAACGCAAGAGAGAGAATAAGAGAGTACATTTTAAAGAGATTGGTTTCAGGGTTTTTATTTGAAATATTTTTAATGTGTTTTTTTTATTATTATTTTTGGTGCGGCTTTAGTCCAAATAATTGTTGAGAAAATGAAGAAAACAAAAGAGATTGTAAAGAAGAAAGGAATATCAGGCGATTTAGGAGTGTGTCAGTGTGTGTGTGTGTCAACACATATTTAAACATTTGTAGAGGGAGTAAAAGAGAGAGGAAGAGAAACAAACCTTTCGCAGAAAGCACACAAGTCGGTAGTAATGTAAAGAGGGTTTTATGTTTACCAGTCGGGAGAGAGGTTGCCGATAAGAATGATGGATATGAGAGATGAGAAGGGAAATAAAATATAAGATTTTTATGTATGTGCGTGTAATATTTTTTTAATTGTTATAAAACTATAAAAGTGAACTTATAATTTTATTTTATATATTAATTTGTATTTATTTGGTTCTATAAATTTGTTTAAATTTATAATTTATTAAATATAATTTATTTGTATAGGTGAGTTATATATACTAATATATAAATGTTTATTTATATATATAATCGGTTCGGTTCTGAACAGTCTGAAACTAAAACCGAACCGAACTAGAATGATTCCGCTTTTTGGGAACCAGAATCGAACCAAACCAAACCAATTTAAAACTAGAACAGAAGCACCAGTTCAATTCGGTTTGGACTGATTCTATAATTCCACCATTTTTTTGTTCACCCCTAAATATGTTAGATTTTTTTCTACCCATACCCTAATGTTTGTTAATATCTTATGTAGACCTAGAACCCAATTAATTTGATTTGTTAGGGGTACGTCAATGTTCATGTCAATTTAAAAAATAAAAAAAGTGATACGAAACTTATTTCGTCCTTATCAATAGACTTGTAAACGGGTCAAATTCGGACCGGATCAAGGTCAATCCGATTCGAATTCGATAAGCTAAAAATCAATCCGATCAGATCCGATAATCCGACAAATTTTTATATAACTAATCCATATCCGATTATTTTTTCTATCGGATCTCCGATCCGATAAGCTATGGGAGATCGGATGAAAGCGCTTCAAAAATCGTAACCTCAAATCCACAAAATAAACCTTTGTTTTTGCCTCTTCTTCATTGAAACAACCCACCACAACATCAAAACCCTCAAATACATACATATATATATATATGTGCAAGGTTACATGTTTTGTAAACCAATATACACACATATACATATATATATATATATATACTAAAACAGTATTGCATCGGATCTGTGAGTGTGAGGAAGAAGGGAGAGGCGAGCGTGTACCAGATCTGTGTTAACGGCGATGGGGAGCAGCCAAATCCTCTTTCTCTCTCCAGCTTTATGAAGTTGTTTAGACTTATTTAGGCTTCACTTTTGTATTTTTAAAATGTTTTAGTGGTGGACAAATGTTGACATGTTTACTTTTAAAAATTTATTTTTCTATATTATATATAAAGTGAAGAACTAAACTTACAAATGTGTGAGTATTTAAATATAAAGATAGCCTCTCTGTTATTAACGAGGCCCTCCTTTAGGGCCAGTTTGGATAGGTGGTTTTGGGTCTGAATTTTGGTTTTGGTTTTGGTCTTTGATTTCAAGACCAAATCATATTTGGTTGGTGGGTTTTGGACTTGGTTTTGGGCTTTTTAAAACCAACCACTAAAATCATGTTTTTGGCCTACCAATTTTGACTTTTCTCTCTCTCTCTCTCTCTCTCTATATATATATATATATATATGGCCGAAAATATGAATTATTTTGAAAAAAATAATATATAATATTTGGAAAAAAATTATATTTTCTGAAGAATAATTTTATTTCCGAAAAAAATAATTTTATTCCCAAAAAAAATTATTTTTCGAAAAAAAATTATTTTTTGGGAATAAAATTATTTTTCGGGAAAAAATTATTTTTCGGGAAAAAATTATTTTTCGGGAAAAAATTATTTTTCCCCATTTTATATCCTTTTTTTTCTAAATTTTTAAATTTTTTCAATATATAATAAATTTATTCATAATTTTATATTTTTTTTGAATTATATATATTTTTTTGAATTTAAGATATATTATTTGAATTTTATATATAATTTTCACATTTTAAAAGAAAATTCGATTATATATATATTTTTTGGAATAAAAAAATATAAAAATGTCAAATGTTTTCGGGAATTTTAAATATTTTTTAATTATATATATATTTTCATTTTAATATTTTTTTCCAATTTTATATATATATTTTTCATATTTATATATTTTTAATACATATTAGTATATATATATAATTATACCAAGACCAAGACCAAGACCAACTCCTTACCAAACATTATATATAGGTTTTAGATTTACCTAAAACCACCCAAGACCACCAAAACCAAAATCACAAGACCAAGACCAAAACCAAGTTCCCAAACGAGCCCTTAGGGTTTTCTTTATAACCATTAGTTGAAGAAAATAGACGGTTGTGATCTTACTAGCTCTTTCATTTATTTCACATTTATTTTAAAAGAAAAAATGACGTGTTGCAACTTGCAACTGAATAAATACAAATACTCTATGGAATTGATAACATATTTTAATAATAATCTATGGAATAAATCTTTAATTATATTGTAATTAATTACAAATTTAATAATAATTAAAATTTTATTATAAGTTTAATACTCAATTTATTATAATATTAGAATAAATACATGAAAAGAATAAAAAAAGATAATAAACATTATTAACTTCTATGGAATTGATAATAGTTATGAAGATTAATTTCGAGATCGAATTTATTACGATTTGCGTTATACCATTGAAGTGTTGTTACAGAGTTCTGAACTCTCAAATGAAGGATTATATCTTTCATTTGAGGATTTATTTAATGTAAAAAAATAAATAAAATTAAATAATTAATATCTTGAATAAGATAATATAAAGTAGTGAAATTACGTCAATACACTTATACATATATATATATAACATATCACAGTATAAATATAGATTTAAATCAGAGAAATACAAGCAATTGTATAATATAAACAGTAAACAGTAAACATATCATATATATTAGTATATAGGACACAACCGTCCAAGCAATTTATATATATATAACAGTAGGATAAGTATATAGGATAGTAGTATAAATATATAGGACACAACCGTCCAAGCAATTTAATAAATTGAAATGGTCTAGGCAGAGCGAGACTCAAAGTCTGTCATACACCGTAACTCTCTTCAGATTTAATTATAGAAGAATTTAAGACAAAGTAAGTAATTGTAACTGACTGAAAATCTTAACTGAATATTATTACGATTCAAAAATACATTTAACTATGATAAACGAACTTACAAGTGGATGTATGACAATCCATCTGGGTTCGGAGGCTTAGTATGCTTTCAGGAGAGAAGAGAAGAGAAGAGAATAGAATTACAAAGTAGAAAGAAAAATGGGAAACTAAAACCTGATCTAAGATCATTACATTTGCCTGCTTATATAGAGAATATAACAGAGTTTACTGTAGGTTTTGCACTATTGATCTCGTGACTTCTGGGGCAGACAACTCTTGTCTTTCACTGTAGTATTTTTGACTTTAGGGGCAGAGCACTGTGACTTTTTACTGTTTGCAATAGTAGTCTGTCGGTACTGTTGAGCACTGTATTTGTTTTTTGTGCCGACGGTTACTGTAGCAAAAAAGTCAAATTTACTATTCACTATTCTCGTCTTTTTGTGCCTTTTTTGTATCTGTTGACTTGAGCTTGACTGTGCTTGACTGTGTTCCTTTTTCTTAATTTTTTGACAGATCAAAGGGATCTTGGGCATCCTGATATGGCCTGTATTTGGATTATGTGGACGATCCATCTTCTTCATTACTGCTTGAATCTCCTTCTATTTGGGCAAGGAGCTTTTCCATTTTTTCTTTGAGCTTTGCTTTGGAGGATGACTTCTTGGAGGCTGATTTCTTGACTACGGTTTCTGTAGAGGAGCTTGACTGTGCTGATTCAATGACTTGTGTGACTGGGCTAGCCTTGAGTGGCTGAGAAACTTCTTTTGGAAATTCCAGTTGGACTTGTTGAATGATTCTTTCGATTTTGAAAGGATCCCACCTTTTGGTATAATGGACTCTACATACTGTGTCAATATCACCTTTAAGGCTGTAATGTCATTTGAAGATCCAAGGGATTTTGTATTTTTTGGCAAAAATTAGTAGTAGGGGGAATTGATGATCATAGGAAGGGATTTTGAACTTGGTTTCAAAATAGTTGATTTGTTCCCAGAGGATTTCAGGGATCACATCGTCGTCTGGGCCATGGTCATTCCACCATTTAACAAACCAAGAAGGGAGTTGACTGTTAAATTTGCTATCAAAATTGACGAACCAAGAATGACTAAAAGTTTCGGTTTGAAAAAGGAAAATTTTGAACCAGACATCAATGTAGTCATAGTAGGTGAATGGGAGTGAGTTATCTAACTTTTTGGTTTCAAATGGATGTTTTCCCCACTTTTTGAGGGAGACAACTCTCAAAATGTACAAGGAGTGGTAAATAACTTTGGTTGGATCATTGCGATCCGGGACAGGTTTGATGAAGACATAATTGGTTTGGTAGAGGATATCTCTGTAATATTGCAAGTTGTGACTAGGGGTGTGTGGTATCCAATGAGAATTTGGGGGGAAAAACTGTTTTACTAGGGCAATTGGATCATTTGTGTGAGAAAAATGAGGTTCGATGTGGAAAAGGGTATGGTAAGTTTTTTGAAGATATTCTGATCTTCCTGGAGGGTTGAATCTGGGGAGAGGTGGAGTACTTGTGACTGGGGCATGGATGGTGAAAGGATCATGTGGAGTTGTTAGAGCTGAACTAAAGGTAGGACGAGGACCTAAGGGAGTCCCTAAGCTTGTGAACTTGTTTACTAAAGCGAGGGAAGTAGAGGGTTCAGTTTTGACTAAGGGAGGAGGTCTGACCGGAGGGATCCCTCCTCTGGGACGTGGTTGTGGTTGTCTGTTTGCCATCAGGGTTCTGCAAAAATTCTCTGGTAAGAAAATCTGGGATTGAATTGTCACATCCACGAATGTATTCGATATCAAATTGGAAAATGCTTAAAATAGACTGCCATATGGCAAAAATATGCTTAGCAGCTATATTTTTAACATCTTTTTCTAAAACATATTTGGCACTTTTGCAATCAACTCGAAGTAAAAAATTTTGATTTAAAATATCATCTTGGAATTTACTGATACATAGAACAATTGCAAGAATTTCTTGTTTAATAGTGCTATAATTACTTTGTGTTTTGTTCCATGCTCCAGAATGGAAACGAACAAGCTGTTCTGGAGAAGTAGGGGAGAGTTTTTGTTTTAAAATGCCTCCATAACCAATGTTGGAGGCGTCGGTTTCAATGATTTTGAAAGAGTTGACTGAAGGAATTCCTAAGCAAGGAAGAGTTTTGACATATTTTTTAATGTCTCTAACTATAGTGGTATGAATATCAGTCCATGGAGGGGGGTTTGACTGTAAACGATCGAATAGTGGTTTACATTGTTTTCTAAGATCTTTGTCAAATTCAGCAATGTAATTTAAAGAACCAAGGAAACGTTGTAACTGGGTTTTATCAAGAATTTGGTCTGGTATCAGAGCCATAAAGTCTCGTTGATTTTCTAGTAAATTACTCAAATATGTTAATCTATAGCCTTTTATCTGTTCCGTTTATATTGTTCTTCATCTTCTCTTTCTCTGTTTGTTGGTGCCACCTCCCCATAAACCGTAAAACCAAACATTAAGTCCCTTGGTGAGCTTTTAGGCGTTTTAGGGCATGAGCGGTGATGTCGTTGGGCTAAGGTATGTGTTATGAAATGCAACAAATATTGAAAATAGGATAAAACACAATTATAATGTTCAGATAATAAGATTATTGATTAATCATGAGTCATTTATTTAGATCATCCTCCTCTCGACATAGTCGAACAAACTTACCTTCCATTCCAGATAGTAATGACATAATTAATGAAGAAGAACACACCTACACTAATCTTGAATGTCACAATGATTGGAATATCCCAAGAGTACCCACAAATGAAATTTACAAAACCAGTTTCATTAAGTCAACTTTTTTTACAGAATACACAGTCAAAACTGTTGAACAAGTTTATGGTATAAATAAAGAACATGAAAAATGCCAATTATTTTCTCCAAAAACTATAAAACAACATCGCGAAAGAGGATACAATTTTATCCATATTGGTCTTGTACAAGTTGCAGTTGATCCATTAACTATTTTAGGACAAAATGCATCGATTCTTCTATGTCTAAGAGATGCTAGGTTCCTCGACTATAATCAAAGCTTAATTAGTGTCATTGAAACCAACCTATGTAATGGCCCAGTCTACTTTGATTGTTTTCCTAATTTTAAGTTAAGCCTAAGTGACCCTCACATACTAAAAGCTTTAACATTAAACATCAAAACTTTAGGATATGCCATGTTCGCAGGTGCCCAGCCTCTAAGCTTAATTTATAGAATTTACTACAAGACTATGAAAACCAATTTAAATGTTCATGCTCTAGTCAAAAGTCCTAAAGATCAAACTTTATTAATTCAAAGCAGTACTTCTAATGCAAATATTAGAATACCAAAAACGATTGCCTGGAAAGATGTTTCCCTCCCAAATGAATGGTTACTTGAAATGAAAATCACCCAACCAAAATCGAAAATGATGTCTGAAACCTTGAACATGTACAACAATTCCTTGATGGAACTGTTAAGTTAACATTTGATAGATCTAGACACAGTTGTTCTTCCGTTAGTTCAAGCTCTAAAATGTTCACCCCCTTACCAATTAGAGAAAATACTACTATCCATGATACAGAATTTGTAGAATCTCTAGTCCACCGATCCAGACGTGATCATAGATTAAAAGGAATTCAAAAGGATGAACAAGTATCTACTCCATGTTATGTCCCAAACATAGAAATTGAAGATTCAATCTCTAACCACTCTCTTACACAAACTGACTTTGAGACCGAAACTGTTAATCCACAACTATGTGTTTTAAGTAAATCATTTTCCTATGACCTTCTAAAGTTAGAAGTTGAAGCCAAGTCCAAAGAAAATAAAGCAAGACGACAAATATATAAAACAAGTTACACACATGAGGAGAGAACAAAAATTACAAAAAAATGGCAAAAATTCATGATAACAAACCAGTTAGAAATTAGTTTCTTTGATTATCTTGAAAATTACTACAAAAAAATTAATGTTCTTACAAAACATAAATGGACAAAACATGATAAAACAATTGTTTCTTCTAGTCACCCTCTTTTAGAAAACCTAATTGTTAACCACCTGGGAACCGAAATCCCAGCCTCCCCTTTTAAGGTAGTTACCTCCACACTCGATCCTAATACTAAAAAAATTATTGAACAAAACAATTTCACCAATCAATATTTAAGTACGCTAGGTTCTCAATTAGACAAAATAGAATCCAAACTTGACGCTTCCACCCCTGTGACAAAAACTATTGATTCCCCTCTAATCAAGCTTCTTACAAAACGTCAAGGACTACCTAACAAACCAAGCACAAGCGACTCCTCTGCCCAAATTGATAAATTATTAAAAGCCTTAGAATCACAACTAATCAAAGACGAAAAAACCCTCACAGTTCTCAATTTTGATTCTCATAATGATACTGATAACTCTGAAACCTCATCTGAAAAAGATACTGATAACAATATACGCAAGTTAGAAAATGCCTTTGAGATCAATAGGATCACACATCGACCAATTAACCCTACCAGTATTACAAAAAATTGGTATACCCAACCCACTCCTGTCGATATTCAATATGAAGAAAGAATCTTCCAAAACCAATTTTCTGTATCATCTAAAAAAATTTATGAATGGAATATTGATGGACTCTCTGAACAAGAAATTTTAAACAAATTAAACCATCTTTCTATGACAGCCAATAGTTACCTTACACATCACAATATGCCTCAACCCGATATTGTAGAATTACTAGCCTCTGGATTTTCAGGCATGTTAAGAAATTGGTGGGATAAACATCTTACCCAAGAAGCAAGAGATAATATAACACATGCAATCCAAAAAACAGAAGATGAAACCCCTATTTTTAATGAAGAAATTGGCCTCGGACTCCCTGATGAAGTCAATACATTAATTTACACAATTATAGACCATTTCATTGGCAGACCAAGTGACATTACTTCTAGAATTCATGATCAACTTAGTAACCTTAGATGTCCTACATTGAGTGATTTTAGATGGTACAAAGATACTTTCTTGTCACGAGTTATGCTACGTGAAGATAGTAATAAACCATTTTGGAAAGAAAAATTTATTAATGGATTGCCCAGCCTTTTCTCTCATAAAATACGCACAGAACTTAGTAACACAACTGGTGTTATTGAATATGACAGTCTAACCTATGGTAATATTATTAGTCTAATCCAGAAAGTAGGACTCAAAATGTGTATAGATATGAAAATTAATAATCAGCTTAGTAAAGATAAAAACAAGACTAAATATGAAATGGGCACATTCTGCCAACAATATGGATTACCCCCAATTGCACCATCTCGGCAAATAAAGAATTCAAAACAAACAAAATCCTTCCCAAAAAGATATACTCGTCCTTATAAAAGATATAATAAAAAAATCCAACATAATGAATTCTATGATAAACAAAAGTTTAAAAAGAACGAAAAATATACGAGGAAAACAAAACCTTTTGAGAAGAATAATAAAATTGATCTAACTAAAGTTACGTGTAATAAGTGTAGTAAGAAAGGTCACTACGCGAGAAATTGTCCTGTAAAAAATAAAATTAATCAGCTAGAAATCCCTGATGAAACTAAACAACAAATTTACACAATTCTTGAGTTAAAAAACACAAGTGACAGTGATACTGAAATTGAAACTAGTTCCTCTACTGAATCTTCTGCTTCTTGTCCCAGTTCACCTGATATTAGTTTTGGGTGCAAAGATAGTTGTTGTACAAAAACAGTCAATATGTTAAATTGACACCAACATAAAACCCTTAATGTTCTCACCAAGGCAGAAGAACAACAACATCTTCTGTTAGACCTCATAAGTAAAGTTGAAGACCCAGATTTAAAAAATTCTTATCTTCAAAAACTTACTAGATTACTCACCATAAACAAAGATACTCAACCCCCTACCATAAACAAACCAAATTTTAGTCTTCACAAAATTCTTGAACGTTTTACTCCTAAAAAAGAAGTCACTATACAAGACCTCCAAGCAGAAGTCAACATCGTTAAACAAGAAATCAAAACCCTGAAAAATGAAAATCAAGATATAAAATCCCTCTTTCACACCCAACTCAAAGATCTAGTTAAAACTTCACACCAATTTTCAGTTTCTGATTCCTCTTCCTCTGACAGTAATGAAGATAATGACAACACAAATCCTTTTCAAAGTACTGAAGAGGAAACCAATGGTTTGAATCTAATAAACCGAACCTCATTTAAAAAATGGAAAATAAAAGTCACATTAGTTATTAATAAGGAATACCAAAAAACTGTCATTGCTCTAGTTGACTCTGGAGCTGATCTTAACTGTATACAAGAAGGCCTGATTCCTAGCAAATACTATGAAAAAACAAATGAGAAACTCAGTTCTGCTAATGGTAGTGCGATGAAAATCAAGTATGAATTATCTAAAGCTCATATTTGTCAAGATAATGTCTGTTTCAAAACTACATTTGTCCTAGTAAAAAATATGACTGATACAGTCATCCTTGGCCTTCCATTTTTATATCTTCTTTACCCGTTTACCATAAATAATGATGGTCTCTCTACAACACATTTTGGTCAAAATATTACCTTTCCTTTTTTGCAAAAATCTTCTAGTAAAAAACTCGAAAACATCATTGATTTTTCAGTCTCCAAAAATATTTATATTCTCCATCATAAAGAACGACATTTAAATTCTTTAAAAGAAGAAATAATTCATAAACGAACAGAAATACAATTAAGAAACCCTACCCTTCAAAATCAGATAAAACAATACGAAAATAAACTTATTCAAGAAATATGTTCGGAACTACCCAATGCTTTTTGGCATAGAAAATAACATATTGTTAGTCTTCCTTACATCAAATCCTTCACTAATAAAAATATTCCAACTAAAGCCCGACCAATTCAGATGAATGTTGAAGTCTTAGAATTCTGTAAAAAAGAAATCCATGACCTTCTTCAAAAGAAAATCATACGTCACAGCAAATCACCTTGGTCTTGCTCAGCTTTTTATGTCCAGAAAATTTCCGAAATAGAACGAGGGGTACCACGTCTAGTCATTAATTACAAGCCTCTTAATCAAGTCCTTGAATGGATAAGATATCTTATCCCTAACAAGAGATATTTAATTAATCGATTAGGACAAGCAACCATTTTCTCCAAATTTGACATTAAGTCCGGCTTCTGGCAAATTCAGATTACAGAAAAAGATAAGTACAAAACTGCATTCACTACACCTTTCGGCCATTACGAATGGAATGTCATGCCCTTTGGCTTTAAGAATGCCCCAAGTGAATTCCAAAATATTATGAATGATATTTTCAATCCTTTCAGTCATTTTTCCATAGTCTACATTAATGATGTTCTTATCTTTTCCAATAGCATTGAAGCTCATTGGAAACATCTTAATTCTTTCTTCCACACCATCAAAATCAATGGTTTAGTCATCTCTGCTTCTAAGATAAAACTTTTACAAACCAAAGTTAGATTTCTTGGTTATGATATATCTCAAGGACAATTCCACCCAATCAGTCGTTCAATAGAATTTGCAGGCAAATTCCCAAACCAAATTCTTGATAAAACTCAGTTACAACGTTTCCTTGGTTCTTTAAATTACATTGCTGAATTTGACAAAGATCTTAGAAAACAATGTAAACCACTATTCGATCGTTTACAGTCAAACCCCCCTCCATGGACTGATATTCATACCACTATAGTTAGAGACATTAAAAAATATGTCAAAACTCTTCCTTGCTTAGGAATTCCTTCAGTCAACTCTTTCAAAATCATTGAAACCGACGCCTCCAACATTGGTTATGGAGGCATTTTAAAACAAAAACTCTCCCCTACTTCTCCAGAACAGCTTGTTCGTTTCCATTCTGGAGCATGGAACAAAACACAAAGTAATTATAGCACTATTAAACAAGAAATTCTTGCAATTGTTCTATGTATCAGTAAATTCCAAGATGATATTTTAAATCAAAATTTTTTACTTCGAGTTGATTGCAAAAGTGCCAAATATGTTTTAGAAAAAGATGTTAAAAATATAGCTGCTAAGCATATTTTTGCCATATGGCAGTCTATTTTAAGCATTTTCCAATTTGATATCGAATACATTCGTGGATGTGACAATTCAATCCCAGATTTTCTTACCAGAGAATTTTTGCAGAACCCTGATGGCAAACAGACAACCACAACCACGTCCCAGAGGAGGGATCCCTCCGGTCAGACCTCCTCCCTTAGTCAAAACTGAACCCTCTACTTCCCTCGCTTTAGTAAACAAGTTCACAAGCTTAGGGACTCCCTTAGGTCCTCGTCCTACCTTTAGTTCAGCTCTAACAACTCCACATGATCCTTTCACCATCCATGCCCCAGTCACAAGTACTCCACCTCTCCCCAGATTCAACCCTCCAGGAAGATCAGAATATCTTCAAAAAACTTACCATACCCTTTTCCACATCGAACCTCATTTTTCTCACACAAATGATCCAATTGCCCTAGTAAAACAGTTTTTCCCCCCAAATTCTCATTGGATACCACACACCCCTAGTCACAACTTGCAATATTACAGAGATATCCTCTACCAAACCAATTATGTCTTCATCAAACCTGTCCCGGATCGCAATGATCCAACCAAAGTTATTTACCACTCCTTGTACATTTTGAGAGTTGTCTCCCTCAAAAAGTGGGGAAAACATCCATTTGAAACCAAAAAGTTAGATAACTCACTCCCATTCACCTACTATGACTACATTGATGTCTGGTTCAAAATTTTCCTTTTTCAAACCGAAACTTTTAGTCATTCTTGGTTCGTCAATTTTGATAGCAAATTTAACAGTCAACTCCCTTCTTGGTTTGTTAAATGGTGGAATGACCATGGCCCAGACGACGATGTGATCCCTGAAATCCTCTGGGAACAAATCAACTATTTTGAAACCAAGTTCAAAATCCCTTCCTATGATCATCAATTCCCCCTACTACTAATTTTTGCCAAAAAATACAAAATCCCTTGGATCTTCAAATGACATTACAGCCTTAAAGGTGATATTGACACAGTATGTAGAGTCCATTATACCAAAAGGTGGGATCCTTTCAAAATCGAAAGAATCATTCAACAAGTCCAACTGGAATTTCCAAAAGAAGTTTCTCAGCCACTCAAGGCTAGCCCAGTCACACAAGTCATTGAATCAGCACAGTCAAGCTCCTCTACAGAAACCGTAGTCAAGAAATCAGCCTCCAAGAAGTCATCCTCCAAAGCAAAGCTCAAAGAAAAAATGGAAAAGCTCCTTGCCCAAATAGAAGGAGATTCAAGCAGTAATGAAGAAGATGGATCGTCCACATAATCCAAATACAGGCCATATCAGGATGCCCAAGATCCCTTTGATCTGTCAAAAAATTAAGAAAAAGGAACACAGTCAAGCACAGTCAAGCTCAAGTCAACAGATACAAAAAAGGCACAAAAAGACGAGAATAGTGAATAGTAAATTTGACTTTTTTGCTACAGTAACCGTCGGCACAAAAAACAAATACAGTGCTCAACAGTACCGACAGACTACTATTGCAAACAGTAAAAAGTCACAGTGCTCTGCCCCTAAAGTCAAAAATACTACAGTGAAAGACAAGAGTTGTCTGCCCCAGAAGTCACGAGATCAATAGTGCAAAACCTACAGTAAACTCTGTTATATTCTCTATATAAGCAGGCAAATGTAATGATCTTAGATCAGGTTTTAGTTTCCCATTTTTCTTTCTACTTTGTAATTCTATTCTCTTCTCTTCTCTTCTCTCCTGAAAGCATACTAAGCCTCCGAACCCAGATGGATTGTCATACATCCACTTGTAAGTTCGTTTATCATAGTTAAATGTATTTTTGAATCGTAATAATATTCAGTTAAGATTTTCAGTCAGTTACAATTACTTACTTTGTCTTAAATTCTTCTATAATTAAATCTGAAGAGAGTTACGGTGTATGACAGACTTTGAGTCTCGCTCTGCCTAGACCATTTCAATTTATTAAATTGCTTGGACGGTTGTGTCCTATATATTTATACTACTATCCTATATACTTATCCTACTGTTATATATATATAAATTGCTTGGACGGTTGTGTCCTATATACTAATATATATGATATGTTTACTGTTTACTGTTTATATTATACAATTGCTTGTATTTCTCTGATTTAAATCTATATTTATACTGTGATATGTTATATATATATATGTATAAGTGTATTGACGTAATTTCACTACTTTATATTATCTTATTCAAGATATTAATTATTTAATTTTATTTATTTTTTTACATTAAATAAATCCTCAAATGAAAGATATAATCCTTCATTTGAGAGTTCAGAACTCTGTAACAACACTTCAATGGTATAACGCAAATCGTAATAAATTCGATCTCGAAATTAATCTTCATAACTATTATCAATTCCATAGAAGTTAATAATGTTTATTATCTTTTTTTATTCTTTTCATGTATTTATTCTAATATTATAATAAATTGAGTATTAAACTTATAATAAAATTTTAATTATTATTAAATTTGTAATTAATTACAATATAATTAAAGATTTATTCCATAGATTATTATTAAAATATGTTATCAATTCCATAGAGTATTTGTATTTATTCAGTTGCAAGTTGCAACACGTCATTTTTTCTTTTAAAATAAATGTGAAATAAATGAAAGAGCTAGTAAGATCACAACCGTCTATTTTCTTCAACTAATGGTTATAAAGAAAACCCTAAGGGCCCGTTTGGGAACTTGGTTTTGGTCTTGGTCTTGTGATTTTGGTTTTGGTGGTCTTGGGTGGTTTTAGGTAAATCTAAAACCTATATATAATGTTTGGTAAGGAGTTGGTCTTGGTCTTGGTCTTGGTATAATTATATATATATACTAATATGTATTAAAAATATATAAATATGAAAAATATATATATAAAATTGGAAAAAAATATTAAAATGAAAATATATATATAATTAAAAAATATTTAAAATTCCCGAAAACATTTGACATTTTTATATTTTTTTATTCCAAAAAATATATATATAATCGAATTTTTTTTTTAAAATGTGAAAATTATATATAAAATTCAAATAATATATCTTAAATTCAAAAAAATATATATAATTCAAAAAAAATTTAAAATTATGAATAAATTTATTATATATTGAAAAAATTTAAAACTTTAGAAAAAAAAGGATATAAAATGGGGAAAAATAATTTTTTCCCGAAAAATAATTTTATTCCCAAAAAATAATTTTTTTCGAAAAATAATTTTTTTTGGGAATAAAATTATTTTTTTCGGAAATAAAATTATTCTTCCGAAAATATAATTTTTTTCCAAATATTATATATTATTTTTTTCAAAATAATTCATATTTTCGGCTATATATATATATATATATTGAGAGAGAGAGAGAGAGAGAGAGAAAAGTCAAAATTGGTAGGCCAAAAACATGATTTTAGTGGTTGGTTTTAAAAAGCCCAAAACCAAGTCCAAAACCCACCAACCAAATATGGTTTGGTCTTGAAATCAAAGACCAAAACCAAAACCAGACCCAAAACCACCTATCCAAACTGGCCCTAAAGGAGGGCCTCGTTAATAACAGAGAGGCTATCTTTATATTTAAATACTCACACATTTGTAAGTTTAGTTCTTCACTTTATATATAATATAGAAAAATAAATTTTTAAAAGTAAACATGTCAACATTTGTCCACCACTAAAACATTTTAAAAATACAAAAGTGAAGCCTAAATAAGTCTATAAACAACTTCACAAAGCTGGAAAGAGAAAGAGGATAGGACACAACCGTCCAAGCAATTTAATAAATTGAAGTGGTCTAGGCAGAGCGAGACTCAAAGTCTGTCATACACCGTAACTCTCTTCAGATTTAATTATATATATAAAGTAGTGAAATTAACTTCAATTGAGTGAAATTGAGAAAATTCTCAATTTAAAATAGTTTAATTGAGTTCAATTGAGTGGAATTAAGAAAATCTCAATTCAAAGGAGTGTAATCGAGTAAATTCTCAATTCAAAGTAGTGAAAATTGAGTGAAATTAAGTTCAATTGACAAAATCTCTAATTCAAAGTAGTGAAATTTAGTAAATCCCCAATTCAAAGTTGTTTAATTGAATTCAATTGAGTAGAATTGATAAAATTCTCAATTCAAAATACTGAAAATTGGGTGAAATAAAGTTCAATTGACAAAATTCTCAATTCAAATTAGTGAAATTGACTTCAATTGAGTGAAATTTAGTAAATCCCCAATTCAAAGTAGTTTAATTGAATTCAATTGAGTAAAATTGATAAAATTCTCAATTCAAATTTATTACGATTTGCGTTATACCATTGAACTGGTGTTATAGAGTTCAACTACAGTTATGTTTGAATTTAAACAAAATTTATAAATTGAGTTTTGTGATAGAATTTGAATCAATTAAGTTTATTGCTATTGAATTGTAATTAGAATTGAATTTATACTTAAAATCTATTTTATATATTTAAAAATAGTGTATAAATTGAAAGTATAAATACTAAAATACTAAAATTATTCACCTTTAGTAGTCATATAGATGATCAATTATTATTAATAAATAATAAATATTTATATATGGATAATTTGATATAATACCAAAATTATACACATAAAATATAATATTTAGGGTAATTTGCACTAACACCCCCTGAGGTTTCAGTCAAACCCACTTTTCGGTTTACTTTCGAAATTTCAGCACTAACACACCCTCAGCTGTGGTTCCTTTTGCAATGACACCCCCTGGGCCAATAAAATGACTAAAATACCCTTGATCAAATTTGAAAATATTATATGAAATGTGAAATGACCTTTATGCCCCAACCCCAAATATATACAATTTCGAAAAACATATATATAAATTCAAAAAAAAATATAAAATTCGAAAACAAATATTTAAATTTTGAAAAAAATATATAAAATATATAAAATTAGAAAAATAAATATATAAATTTCGAAAAACATATATAAATTTCAAAAAATATATATAAAATTCAAAAAAATATATAAAATTTGAAATATATATATAATTCGAAAATATATATAAATTTTGAAAAATATTTTAATTCGAATATATATATATATTTCAAAAAATATATATTTTCAATAACAAAATTCAAAAAATTATATAATTTCGAAAAACATATATAAATTTCAAAAATATATATAAAATTCAAACAAATATAAAACATTTGAAATATATATAATTCAAAAATATATATATCATTCGAATATATATATATAATTCAAAAAATATATATATATTAAAAAACAATTCAAAAAATTATATAATTTTGAAAAACATATATAAAATTCAAAAAAATATATAAAATTTGAAATATATATATAATTCGAAAATATATATATATATAATTTGAATATATATATATATAAATTTTGAAATATATATAAATTCGAAAAAATATATATTTTCAAAAACAAAATTCAAAAAATTATATAATTTTAGAAACATATATATATATATTGATAAAATGACATATATTTTCTAATGAAGTTAATCAAACTACTTACCACCAACATCAATTGGTGGTCTTCTTTTATATATATTTTTCCAAAATATATATATTTTTTCTGAAATTTATATGATGTTTTTGAAATTTATATAATTTATCCGAATTTTATAAAAACAATTCAAAATTTATATATATTTGTTTCAAAATTTATATATATATTTTGAATTTTATATAATTATTTGAATTTTGTTTTTGAAAATATATATATTTTGAATTTTATATATTTTTTTTGAAATATATATATATTTTTGAATTTATATATTTTTCAAATTTTATATAGATATTCTAATTATATATATATTTTTTCAAATTATATATATTTCAAATTTTTTATATTTTTTTGAATTTTATATATGTTTTTCGAAATTATATAATTTTTTGAATTTTGTTTTTGAAAATATATATTTTTTGAATTTTATATATTTTTTTGAAATATATATTCGAATTAAATTGTTTTTCAAAATTTATATATATTTTCAAATTATATATATATTTCAAATTTTATATATTTTTTTGAATTTTATATATATTTTTTGAAATTTATATATGTTTTTCGAAATTTATATATTTATTTTTCTAATTTTATATATATTTTTCAAAATTTAAATATTTGTTTTCGAATTTTATATATTTTTTTGAATTTATATATATGTTTTTCAAAATTGTATATATTTGGGGTTGGGGCATAAAGGTCATTTCACATTATATATAATAATTTCGTATTTGATCAAGGGTATTTTGGTCATTTTATTGGCCCAGGGGTGTCATTGCAAAAGGAACCACAACTGAGGGGGTGTTAGTGCTGAAATTTCGAAAGTCAACCGGAAAGTGGATTTGACTGAAACCTCAGGGGTTGTTAGTGCAAATTACCATAATATTTATATTGATATATATATATATATATATATATATATATATATATCGGATCGGGTTATTATCGGATCGAATTAGGCAAATCCAAATCTAATTTGTTAAGGAATCGGATTCGGATCGTATTCGAGTTATCGGATTTTTTTTTCAATCCAAATTCGGCTAATCGGATCGGATTCGGATCAAAATTCAATCCATTGACAGGTCTACTTATCAACTACATAATTTATAAAATATTAGTCTAGTATGGACAAAACAGTAACACCACCTTCAACTCTAAAGATGGGCACGAACATGATTTTTAGATGAAATTATTAACTTAGATGTTTTATAGATACAATATTGACTATTTTTAAGGGGAGACTACATGAAACTAACTTGAAACTAACTTGTAATAAATTATTCTTGAATTTTCATAATACAATTCACTTTTCGACAGTCGATTAAACATTTTATAAGAGTACAAAATAATAAAATGCATAGTCTGATTATGCAAATGACAAGTAACTACAACAAAAGAAGAAGCAACTTTCCTTTCAAAAAAGAAGAAGAAGAAGAAGAAGCAACTTTCAAAAGCGTAAAGGTTCAAATCTTCTATATGAGATTTATATAAATTGTGGGCTTGGGCTGTCCAATATATCCAAACATATGTAGTTATTTCTTTTCTCTCACTCTGAACTGTAATAAAGGAAAATTAATAGAATATGACAAATTAAAAAAAGAAAAAATTATTTTCAATCATTCATCAAATGTAAGGATGACAATTTGTACATCCCCACCGGAGTTTTGCCCCATTCCACCCCTTTATTTAAGGACTTGGGAACTTCTTTTATTTCGTAGGGGCGGATTCGGTAAAAGAAATTGAACCCGTCAAGGGTTATGGGACGGGTATGGGTTTTGTTAAGTACCCGCTACGACCCGCCCCGTCCTGTTTATATTAATTTTATGTTATTTTTTTACTTATTATATATAAGATTGTTTATGAATCCTAAATACTTTATCAGTTATTATTCTCTCTTTTTTTCATGGAGCTCAACATCTAAGAACAAGAAAAAATGAGTCGCCTAGTATATGCAAATAAAAGAGAAATAAAGAAAGAGTTCGATTGTTGGATGATTTGAAAGTAAAAATTATGTAAATTTATAATGTTATTTTTAATTTTTGATTTTTTTGTGTGAAAAACTCTTTTGTCAATGATGAATATGACACTGAGAATTAAGTGTTAATGAGGCGGGACGGGGCGGGCACGAGTTTAATAAATTATTAATGGGACGGACATGATTTATAAAATGACAACCCGTAACAAACTTGTGAAGGGTATGATATTTTAAAAAATTAAACGGGACATGCATGGATATAAGCGAACCCGTTTCGTTTCCACCGCGTTGCCATCTCTAATCAAATGGATTTAATTGACATTTAGCAGTTACATACATTACCTAATTCCAAAATATTTAAAAGAAATTTTTAAACAAAAGTGTAAGGGCAAATCCAGTCTGCCAAACGGCCCACGAATAAAGCACAGCCCAAAGCACCAATTACATCAACAAATCAGACGCATAGGCCCAAGCTCAAAGCCACCTGCAGAAAGATAATTCCAAATCTAATTCCTATAATTAAGCACAAATTAGAGTAAGACCCAGTTTGAATTGACTTTTTAAATACTGTTTTGAACGGTGTTTGACAAAATTTTCAGAAGAGTTTCTCGATCTTGGAAGAGCGTTTTAAAAAAGTTGGGGGTACCAACTTCTCAAAATAGTTTATGTTTCTCTTTTTCTTTTGTAAAACGCCATAAGCAAAAATTATGCCAAACATAGCCTAAATCTTCCCCAAAATCAATTTTTTTTCTTTTATAATAACTTAATAAGCACTTGTATATAAGAAGGATGAGGCCGTGAATGAAGGCATCTGGATTGCTTCGATCGATAATATTAAAATCCCCTTTAAGTAGCTTGCTCAAAATACATTTTTATCAATATATTGGCATAACTTCTGTTTTTGAGTTTTCGCAAAAGAAAGAGAGAAGCAGACTCCCCAACTTTTTTAAAACGCTCTTTCAAGGTACAGAAGTTCTTCTAAATTTTTTGTCAAACACCGTTCAAAGCAATTTTTCCCTCCAAGAAGTCAAAAACAACGTTTGAAAAACCAATCCAAACAGGATCTTTTGTCATATAAATGAAAAATATTTGAATTTTTATATAGATTTTAAAGGGGAGGGGATTGTTGAGATTACGTGTCAAAAATCGAAAATTTATAATGTAATAAAGAATAAATATAACCCTCCCTCATGAATAATTCTTATTGATAGGAGGTGGCAATTAATCTTGGAAATAACTTGTGAAATGTGGGATATTTTAGAGTCTAGCAAAGTAGGATCATTTCTGCTTTAATAACAGTAGGAAATGTGCTGTTCTCAATGTAAATACTAAAATTACACCTCTGGTATATGAGGGTTTAAGGCAGATGAGTGATTAATACAGAAGCCAAGAAGGCCACACGTACGTGTGCCGCGAATAATTTAATTAGTTACATCCTTTTTAACCGCTTAAACTTGGAGAATATACCGGTTCAAAAGTCAATACATTGAATTTCTTTTCTGAATTATATATTTGGTATATTGATATGAGGGCTTGGTGAACAAACAATCTATTGATGGAGAGGTTATGGAAGACTCTAAAAACCTAATAATAATTATAATAATAATGTAATTTAACTATAATGTATGATAATTATGGGAGGGTTTAAATTTGACCCGTGAAAATGCTTGGGAGAGTAAGTACTTAGAAAAACAATCTATACTAAAGATAAGAAATAAAGGATGCTAAATTTTCAGTCTTCTTTGGTCTGAGAATTCTTCTTGCTCTTTGTTATTTAGTGTAGTACTTAAAATAGCTCCGATTAATTAATTGAACAATTAATATACACAGGAAATGAAATACTACTTTTTTAGCTGTTAGAGTGTATATATGTATGTGTTTTTGTTTTTAAATTTTTTGTAGTCAACCTTGAAATGATATAGTATAATTTTAGTTTGAAGCAGAGAATTATACAAGTCTCTATTTAGTTCAGGTACTTGCATTTGTGTAATGCGAAGCTGATTGATATATGTTGCTATTAATTACTGCTGGGTTCACTCCCAATTTGGGACCCACCATATGTGTAATTCCCAACAATTACATACTAGTACGTATATCTAGATTTAATTAATAATTTTAGTAAATATATTGCAGGGAAGGTGATTCTGGAATCAGTGATCTTAACAACAGTGGTGGTTGTGAGTCTTACTCTCTTACACATTTTGGGCTGCAAGAAGAGGCCACGATTTTAACTTCCTAGGCCCATTGTTGTTCAGTGCTATTATGGTGCTTATGGTCTTTGCACTCATTCAGGCATATATATATATATATATGAGGTTTCTTCTATTGAATTACACTCCTTTTGGTTAATTATGAGTTTTGAGAAAAAAAAAAAAAACTGATTTTCTTGCAGATATTGTTTCCTATGGGTAGGTTGTCAAGGTCGATATTTGGACTTCTATATATATATATATGAAAATTAAGTAGTCTTAGAAGTGAATAAATGTTATATTGGTACCTTTTGGATGGCAGATTTGAATGAAGGCTCATCGACATGGAGAAGATGATGAGCATAGGGTCCAAGCACAAGCACACCCTCCAAGAGCCTGAATGCCAAAAAGGTCATTGAGGAGCTTTGCAACAAAAGGGCCATGAAGTGGTTTATCTCTCATGTTCCCGGACTCTCTCCACATGGAAATTTCTCCGTGTCTCTCCAAGCGTTAGTATTTGTATTTGTTGTGGAGAAGTAACACAAGGAAGGACAAGATTGCTTGCCTCGTATTTGGGTTTTTATGTGAAGAAGAGAGAATGTTTAAAGAGATTCAAGAGGATCCTCTCCAGCACAACAATATTAATTCAAGATATACAATTCAATATTGCCGCTGTTTTTGAATGGATATAAATGAACATCTATCTCTATCAGTCTGTGTGTGTGTTTCATTTTGAATTTAAGCTCAACTTCATTTGACGAGTTTTTATTTATTTTTATTTAAGTGAGTGCATTATCAATGTGAAAGGAAACATGCAAACATTAATTCATACCTCATACCACTTGATCTTCCACTGCATTTGTAATCTATACATACCTCATGACTCAAGTAGTTCCAAATCGTGTCATTTTTTTCCATTGTTCAACCAAGTCAAAGAATCACACAAATTTAATCCTTGAAGACCAAGGACAACAAGCAATATCAAAGTTCGTATCTTTCTTCCTCAACAATTCAAGAAATCAAAGACAATTGTTCGAGATCAAGTTTCATCAATACTAAACCAGAAATCAAAAAAATCGATTTAAGATCAAGCTTCGATAACACTTGGATCCCTCTTCCAATAATTCGATTCAAGATCAAGTCGTAACAGCCATTAGATCACCCTCATAACAACCCGGTTCAAGATCAAGCCCCGACAAAAGGAGATCAAATCAGAGGACATAATCTTTGTGTATTAAGTATTCACATAAGATTGTATCCATCATTTTCAAAGAATTAATAAAAATCTTCATTTGTGGCAACTTTCATTCTCTAATTTTTTTAATAGAAATTTATTGTATACATCTATCAAGAATATTCATGCCTCTTTGGACTTTAAGAGATGATTATGTAGGTGATGAGAATTCAATGTTTGAGGTTAGAAGGAACAAAATATGGAGGTAATTCAGGGTTTTGAAACCAAAAAAAAGATGAAGGAGATACATGTTAGGGTTTTTACACCCGCCCAAGAACGAAAAAAAATAAAAACTAGGATTTCAACCCCCTTCTGAAAATCGAGAATTTGTATATCAGAAAACGCACACACAAAACACACAACAATAATCGATACAAAGATTTATAGTGATTCAGCCAAAATAAGCCTATATCCACTTGAGAGCACCGTTTCACTATAATCAAAGAGATGATTACAAGGGGGTTGATCAGCAGATTAAACACATGCACACACACAGTGTATACTCACGCCTATATCACCAGAAATAATATAAGAATATATTATTCATAACTCTCTCAAAAAGAATCTCAATCTAGGGTTCTTCTGATATCTCTCTCAATCTTATGTTTTTGTGTTTCTCTCACACACCACGATCATAATACAACAGGAATAACCCATGTATATATATAGGAGAGGTAAATCTGATGGACAAGTCAATAGGAATTAAATCCTAATTAGAATTGGAGTCTTAAAAGTTGTCCTTTTAAATTCTCGTATCTGGGTTACCGAGTACTCGGTGAAACTCCCACCCAGTACTTGGTGGTTGCGCATATCCGCGCAAACGCACGCAAAAGGTTCTGGCGCTTTTTCACCACTTTGCGCAAGTTCGCACTTTACCAAGTACTCGGTAAAGAACCCACCGAGTGCTCGGTGGTTCTTCACACCAATTCCCATTTTTTTTCCAAATCTCTTCTCGATCCACGAAAAAAGGAGTCACCAACTAACAATCTCCCACTTGACGACTTTCCATCCATTAATCAACTCAATCAATGATCAGTGCTTCTAACGATGCTCTCATTTATGTCTTCAAGCTTGAAGACTCACTGAAGTTGCGCACAACTTTAGTTTTTCTGTTGTCACCATTTTAGTTAAAATGTCGGCCGGATTCTTGCTTCCTTGAATCTTTTCAAGAGTCAAAATTTCATCCACTAATAGAGATCTGATGAAGTGATAACGAAGATCTATATGTTTCTTCCTCGAATGAAATGCTGAATTCTTTGCCATATGTATAGCACTCTGACTGTCACTGTGCAAAACACTATTCTCTTGCTTAAATCTCAACTCTGCCAACAAACCCTGTAACCAAATCATCTATTTGCTAGCCTCTGTCACGGCTACATACTCAGCCTCTGTAGTAGATAACGCTACGATCTTCTGTAACTGTGAAATCTAACTGACTGTTGTAGTACCTATTGTAAAGACATAACCAGTAGTGTTTCTTCTGTGGTCGATCTCACCAGCAAAATTTGAATCTACATAGCCATGTAAATTCACTTAGCCTTTTCCAAAACAAAGGCATTTGTCTGTGGTACCTCGTAGATATCGTAATATCCACTTCACTGCTTCCCAATGAGTCTTCCCTAGATTAGACATAAACCTACTGACTGCTCCCACTGCATATGCAATATCTGGTCTTGTACAAACCATTGCATACATCAAACTACCTATGGTTGAAGCGTATGGAACATTGGCCATATTGTTCCTCTCTGCTTCTAACTTGGGAGACTGCTCTTTGGATAATCGGAAGTGACTAGCCAAAGGTGTGTTAACCGGTTTAACATCACTCATGTCGAACCTCTTCAGAACCCGTTCAACGTAGTCAGCCTGAGACAACTGTAAAGTACCCTTCTGTTTGTCTCTGTTGATTCTCATACCAAACTTGTCTCCTAGCTAGCTTCCCTTCTAAGCACTTTGTTCAGTCATATGTAACAGTAGTAGTACCTCATTATGTAATATTGAAACACTACATATATGATTGATTCAGAAATATTTGAGGTATTCCACTGAATAGGAATCATACCTAGCACAATCATTGTCCCCATCCATGAGACCAACGGTCCCCTTATAGCTATTGTATTTTGGTTGAGATATTATTATATGGTCTTGGATTATACAGTACGTAATAATCACAGTTCGATACAAAAAAAAATTATGACGATTTTATAGAGAGATTTTTTGCATATTGAGCTATGATTGTCGTGAATAATAGAGACAGAGACCATTCAATAACTTTTGCTTTAATTTAGTGAAATGTTGCGGTCTAGTTATTTTGTGAAAGGAGTTCGTAACTCAGTGAGATACGTGTTTTCCACCACGCTGTTGTGCGATGTGTCTCCATGTGTCAGTCGGATCCTCATCAACATCTTCATATTCGACAACTTCATCATAGTCACGATCACAGCACGCCACCGGCCAACTCCTGCTGCTTGTGCACCACCGGCCTTCTCCCGCTGCCTGTGCATCAATGATCCACCGCACTTCATCTTCAATATCTTCATCTACTCACTCCAATTTTTTTTTTCTACTTCACCTTTTTTTTTCTTTCCAACAAACTCACACCACCGACTCAACAACTCCACAACCAAGCTCTGATACCACTTGTTAGGAATTAATCCCGCCCAGGATCGTCATCACCCAGCTTTAACCACACACACAACAACACACACATAACACACAATATTTAACGTGGTTCAGCTTCAACTTTGGCCTACGTCCACGGACACACAAATATCATTCAATAAATAGAGATGGATTACATCGGCGCACACAACACCCTTACTTCTCTCTTGGTGTCACATATCACCATCACTTCTCTCTTTCTCTCGGTGTCGGTCTGCACCCTCATCTCTTAACTCACATTTCTATCTCGCTCATTTTGGTGTATCTTCCTTCATCTCATCCTTGCCTTTTTATAGGCATTTTGCAGATCTTTGTTTTCCACATTTATTGCGCCTAATTTGCAACCAAATTTGCTACCCCTGCCATAATTATTGAATTCCTCCAATTCAAAACAAGTACGGCTTCTCCAGCCACCTTTGAAATATTATATAATTTTAGTCAAAACCTAACAGTTCATCCGTGAGTTAGAAAATTGATTTAATTTTTGAACAATACTTGGTTCTTACCAAGAACGAGGTTCGTGCTTCTCGCTAAAGTGTCTAGTAAATTTGAACACGTGGCTAAAATTTGTTTAGGAAAAAAGATGGATATAAAAGTCAATTACTTTTAAAAAAGATTTTGGTCACATATTTAAATTAGGTTTCACGGTAAGGACGAACTTCGTTCTCGCATGGAACACGAACTCAAATATTGTTCTTATTTTTCTCTTATAATTGACTAATTCGTTAAAACAAAGTATATTTTAGGAACATATGTTGGAAGCAAAAATTAGGGCTGTAAATGAGTTGAGCCAAATAATGACTTGTTTGAGCTCGGCTTGCCCTATTAATCGAGCTGCTCTAGTTCAGCTCGAAGCTCGTTTTTTTTTAAACCTAAGCTCTACCGTGATTTGTAAAAAAAGAAATGCAGTCCCCTACCACTTCCAGTCGGTAGCCGTTCTAAAGGTAGCCCAAAACTGGGTTGCAAAAAAAAAAAAAAAAGTGATAGGCAAGTAAGTAACATTACTTCATTTATACAAGTTACCTATATGATTTAGAGGGACAAAATTTGTTACTTCTGGAAATTTTTAAATTTAGAGCCTATAAATAAACTATATACATTAAGGGAAGATTAATCTAATTTAGAGGGAGAAAAATTGTTATTTATGTAAATTTAAAAAATTTCAAGCTATAAATAAATAAATAAAAGGCCATTCAACACCTAAATTCAACACCTAAATTTCAAGCTGAAACTCGTGGCAGTGGCTACCTTCTTCGGCACTACCAGAGTCGGTTTGGCACACTCTAAATTAAACTTATCATGTGTGTTTTTGAATGAATTTTTATTTAAGAACAGTTTAGAGGTTTATGATTTTTTTTATCTATTAAATTTTTTGTTTGATCGTTTTCTTCAGTTCACCACACATAAGCAGCTTAAATCTTTTTTTCTTCTTGAATTTGACAATCACAACTTAATATATAAATTTTCTATAAAATTGACACAAATCTTTATGTGTAATAGGTTTTAAAC
Organism: Cornus suecica; assembly: GCA_963922005.1. Lineage (NCBI taxonomy): Eukaryota > Viridiplantae > Streptophyta > Magnoliopsida > Cornales > Cornaceae > Cornus > Cornus suecica. Next base: position 75,071,645 of record OY998243.1, read on the forward strand.
TACTTTTAAAAATATATATATAATAATAAAAAAAATTCTAAACTATATAATTTAAGGTCGCACACTAGTTTATTCTCCCAATTGTAAAGCTAATGTATACATGAAGCTTTCATGCATGCATTCACAAGAATGTTCTGAACTACTTATATCTTATATTTCTTCCCAATGCGTGAAGGCACAAAACTATAAAGCTATGGCGCATTGACATATTGATTTTCATATATATTTTTTTAACCTCTAGAGTATTAAAAGTGATACCATTGAATATATGAAATTACAGCAATTGAAAAGAAATAAAAAATAATAGTAATATGATATACTTGTTAGTGGCATAGGTGCGTGCGTGTGTGTCCATAGAACTAAGGAGTAGGGGCATACATATCGGACTTGAAGATGCATTGTAGAGTATATATATATATATATATATCTTCTAGTTATATGAACGATGCACAGATATCTTATCTCGGCATTAATTGAAACAAAAACCTTATGTATTGCATATGACTTTAGGATTGGGGATGGTAATAAAACCCGTCCCGCCTCGCCTATTCCGGATTTGGGGTTCCGATTAAGTTAATTGGGGCGGGTATGGGAACCGTCCCGTTTAAATAATTTAGTAAAATACCCTTATATATATTAAATATTATAAACATACCCATATATATTATATATATTACAAAAATACCCATATATATGTATATTTTAACATTATTTTTATGTTTAGGATTTTTTTTAATATTTTTTTAAAAAAATAAAAATAATAACCGGGGCGCGGGGCGGGGTGGGTATGGAAGGGGAAAAATTAACCGGGTTTGGGATGGGGAAGGTGATCCCACCCCATTGCTATTCCTATTTAGGACCAATTCATGCAACATATCATCAACATTTTAAAGCTACTCTAGCTCTAAATTTAGAGGTGTACAATTGGAGCTGTAAACCTTCAAAATCAAACCAGACACAGCCCATACTAAAGGGCAAGCAAGAACCTAATGAGATCTTACTTCTTTTCACAGTTCCCCATCATGTGAAATTAAATAAATAAGAAGAGGACACTCTCAAAAGGCTTCATAAATCATCAAAATCAACCAAGTACATCATCAATCCAACCCACACAAAAAATAAATATAAAAAAAATAAAAAAATAAGCTACATAGGAACCGTCCTGTAGCTACGTTGTGGTATCTTTCTAATGGTAGCCCATATAAGATCAAAGTAGAGTGGAAACTGGGCTGCAGCAAAAAAAGTGACAGGCAGGCAAGTCACAAGATATACTGGAAATGCAGCATATCTCAACTTGTCTTTGAGGACAAAAAAATGGCCAGCACAGAAAGATATGAGCATTGAAGTTATGGATATGAAGAGTGATGTCAAGCCCACCAAGAGCTTCCTCGGCAGCCCCGAACCGAAATCTCTTTCTTGGTACCGAGACGTCAGAATAGCGAGGAACATGATCATGGCGGTGACAGAGAAGCAGAGCGCGATTAGAGACGATATTGCAAAGATGCTGAATGGAGTCTCGCGTTCAAGTGTCGGTGTTCCTCTTTCTTGGTTAACACCGCCAGGCACGGTGCTTGAGGTGGCAAAGGCCACGGTGGCGATGAGTGCCGCTACAACTGAGCACGACTCGGACGTGTTGGTGAGCCATTCCCCCCCATCTTTGAGGAGATCTTTATGTGACTTTGAGAAGACATCCCTCGCAGTCTCTGATGCCTTGTTCTGGTGTTGAAAGAAATGCAGTGGCATCGATTCTTTAACAAACTGTATTAGTCAGAAACCATATATAATTGTCATTTCATTTTATTACATATTAGGAGCAATAATTTATTTAGCACTGCATAAGTCCTGTACTTCATATATGAAGTACAATTTAAGGGTTTTTATGTGAACCGGTGAGAATGTTTAAAGAGGATCCTCTCCAGCATAACAAAATTATATCATGATTTTCCAACTCAACTTAATTCAATCTTAATACTGTTTTCGAATTGGTATCAGTGAACATATCTGTCTATGTTTCTTTTTGAATTTGAGCTGAACTTCATTGGGTGAGTTTTTTATTTTTTTTAGTGAGCGCACATCAACGGGAAAGTAAACGAACGAAGAGCATAGATCATATAATTCATACCTCATACCACTTGATCTCCCACTGCATTTGTAATGCAGCGCCAGGAATACGCCAAGGGCGATGCTCTCCTAACTTTGCAGCAAGATGTAATGCACTATTACCCTCACTGTCCACCTTCCTAAACACGCTCTCTCTCATGGGTTCCCGGTCGAGTAAGAACTGGAATACAAGTGGTTGTCTGTTCTCCACTGCCAGAAGGACAATATTCTTCTTATCGGCATTCATGTCGTGGATGGCCACCGGGAAGAGTATAAGTATTCTCTCCACCATTTCCGTTATGCCATTCTTTGCTGCAACCAGTAAGGGTGTCTCTCTCTTCCCTCCACCATTCTTTTTCTCACCAGCAGCTATATATATGTGCAACACTAAATTAATCAAAGTTTTGCATCAAAAACCCTATAGCACACATATATTATATAAATACATCTATACACTGCTAAACTGATAGTTATGGTAATGAATCGTGATTAATTCAGAACTCCATTTCTTTATCAAACAAACGAAGGGTTAGTTTTGGACCTTTGGTTATATACAGGTACTTGTGTCGTTGGGGCAAGAAATTTAGATCTAATCAAAACAATATAAAGTTCCCGAATATTGTTTTCAAAATACTTTTACACTTTGCAGCAAATATATAAGCTGGTACAGGTCCAGTGCCAGCGGATCATATAAGCAAGCATACATGCGCAGTACAATAATTGTCCACATGGAAATTAATTAAGTTTCTTTTGCACAACTAAAATTAATACTCAAAAAGAAGGAACAATCAAGCTAAACATACCGTCAACATTCTTTCCATTTTGTTTCTCTCCTTGGCTTTGGTTAGCGTCTGAAGAACTGTTGTTATCCGTTGGCATCGGTGGTATATGCTCCGGTGAGGCCATGTTGCCAATACTGAAGTCAACAATGCCTTCATCACCTAATGCATAGGGCATTGTTTCGCCATGCTTGCTTGATGACAAATATTGTTGAGGTTTCTGTCCATTATCATCATACTCGTATAGAGAGACACTTTTGAGAAGTTCATTCATGATCTGGATGGACCATGTGTGTTTCTCTTTTTTCTCCTGTATCTTGGTTATCTCTCTAGAGCCTTAATTGGTACCACAATACAAAACATAAGTTGAACTATATATGCAGGTTAGATTATTAGCCGAAATGAAAATTATCTGTACAATGGTGACAACTTGATATATACGTACCCATTCCGAGAATGATCATCGTTGCTTTCGATATGAACTTGATGCAATCAAAGCACGTATCATAGTTAATAGGAAACAGTTGATGTCCAGGAGTTTGATCACTTGATTGGTGTCCTGTATAATATACTGCTGAACTTGAGTATAAAAAAATCAATGCCCAAGTTCCACACAATGTACATATCTTAGTCTAAGTAATCAGCAAAAGTTATGCTGAACAATTAAACAGAGTTCGGAATGTTTAATTAGAATTAATGTCATTAAAGAGATCTAGGTTGGAGCACTAATATAACTTTAAAGCCAAACCTTATTAAAGAGGAAAAGCTCACCCTGTTTGTTTAACCCATCTTGTCCTTTGGCATCTGCTTCTTCATCATTGTCTTTTTCTTTTTTTCGAAAGTAACACGTATCTCTTCTACCACTAACTGAAATTAAAGAGAACTCGGGCCTAAAATTATACGGTATCCATGGAGCAATATTTGTAGAATATATGACTACCGAAAAGATAATAGAAATGAGATTCACCGGTACCTACCAAGTATACGATATGTCTTGGACAGTAGTTGAAAGAAGCTAAAGCAGGTAGAGTAGTTCTCTGGATAGCAGTTCTCTTGATCGATTGGATTATTTCCATCATCAGAAGGCTTCGATGGATCAGAATGTTGGTAGGGGGTAGTTTCCACCTTGAGCTCATCAACAAATATACCTAAGTTTGCAAATAACAGTGGATATAAGCAGTCTATGCATTCCAGTTCCGAATATACTTGATAGAACTGAAATGGGAAACCGAGACAAAATAAATTAGACAATTCATTGAAACTTACAATGATAAATGATTCGGTTCAACCTTACAAGATGACTCCCACTCTTGAAGGCAGTAGGCTTGCTTGCAAGAAGATGGAGAGGGGTTGATCCTTGTTCATTGAAGTAGTTCACAAGGTTTTTGTATGTATGAATTATTTGAAATGCCAAATCTGGAGGTCATTGATAAATTAAGATATGATCTATTGTCAATTAAAAGAGTGAAAAGAGTAAAACCTATGTGTGTTAGAAATGATTTGAAGCTAACTCACCAAAATAGTCTCCATTGATCGCAACGTGAAGAACAGTTTCACCATCATTCCTTCTACAATACTTGTAGCCTTGATCGGTGTTGCCACAGATATGATGGAGACGAAGAAAAGCATCTTTGTGACCATGGAGAGCGGCCAAGAAGAAAGGAGTCTCACTGTCATTGTTGCGAACACCGATTAGTTGGGGGTCTTTACTTGCAATGCAATTGCAGATCCGGACAAAGCCCAATGATGCTGCAAAATGGAGAGGGGTATTCCCTCTCTCATTTTTCACTTTCAGAGCCTCGTTGGGCTCACGAGCTGCCTTCGAGCTTAGTTCCACTAGCTCTTCAACAGTGTCTTCTTGCCCATCGGAGATGGCTATGTGCAACGCAGTATCCCCTGACCTAGTGATCTTGGCCTTTTGAACCTCTGGGTGCTTCTTGTACAGATTCACCACTTCTTTCCAATTGCCTTCCATGGCACTTTTGAACAAATTTTTCTTTATACTCTCCTGATCCTCCTCCACAGATGAAATAGGATTCATTTCTTCGTTAGGTAACTTGATCACTCTCTTCCTCCACTCCCACTTACAAATATAGGAAACAAAGTAATACTAGTAGCAACTGAACATGTTTACATATATATATATATATATATATAAATGTGTGTACTGTACTTGGAGAGCATCCCGTGTAGGAATATCATCTTGTTAAACACATTGACATCCCCCGAGGTTCGTCCTAATTTCACATGGATGTTTTTCCTCCATCTGGAAAACTGTTTATTCCGACAAAAAAAAAAAAAAAGTGCATGATTGTATTTTTTTTAGTGGTTGTGATTATTTCCTGGTTTCAATGGCCAAATTAGAATCATTTGAAGAAGTATATGATGTCCGGTATCGGTTATTCCAATCAAAGAAATTTGGGCAAGAAGGCATCGCTCCATGAGACTCATTTGGAGAAGTCTCAAACTTAAATTGTCTGTTATTCAATCTTGATTTCAAATATTTAAGTCAATTTCAATCTTTACTAGTATATGTAAATACTAAATACACATCATTTGCATAGTTTTCGATTTATTTACTTGACCAGATCGTAATTATGTCACTTGATTTGGTGTTGTAATGTGTTTGTGTGATATGTGTTTAGATCTGGTTTCCTAGCATTTGCATTTTTAACTTGTATCCACCTTTAAAGGTATCTGACATATAAGAATAACTCAATTATTAATCCCACTTAAATGTGATTTTGTGAAAGAGGTGTTTCCATCCATCTCATTCACAAAAAAAAATCATATTTTGTTATTTACTTTGAGGTTATTTTACATTCTGATCTTGACTGCTGCTAATGCTTGGTGGTGGCGTTTGTTTGATTATAGTAGAATTTTTTTTTATATAAAATTTGATTATGGTAAATTAGAAATATAAAAATAAATAAATAAATTGGTAAATTAGAGTGATGGTTAAAATGTCCTTTCACACTTTATAGGAAAGGTAATTAGACATTTACAAAATTTGAGGGAAAATTTAGTCATTTCACAACGTTGACAAACGTTTGAAGGAGGATGGAAAGTGAAACTAAATATGAATTATGAGGTACTAAATTGTAATTATTTAAATAAACGAAGAAAAAATATAATATGTCTAAAGAAGATGGGATGAAAGTCCCGTGAAAAAAGTGTAATATGTCTAAACAAGTTCTCATGATGGTTGTCACAAGATGTCCCTTGCTCAAGCATTTTTTTTTTTTTTTGTCTCTTTAGCTTTGTAATTTTTCTCTTTTACTTTTCCTTTACAAAGTGTCAAATAAATACTTGCCTTCACGGATAATTTGACAAAGTGAATTACAGAATATTTTAGGAAAAGTATTATTCTATGTCTATCAAATACTTGCCTTCACGGATAATTTGACAAAGTGAATTACAGAATATTTTAGGAACAGAATTATTCTATGTCTATCCACTATTCCAGAAACATAAAGAATATGTTTTTTTTATGTCAGAATTGAACCCTTAAAAAACATTTATTCCCTACTATTATTATGAGGGTTTTTTTTTAGATAAGTCTTGTAATTTTGTATGCATTTTGACATTAATTTATTTTTTAAAATTTATTAGAGTTCGGTCATTAGTCTTATTTTATGTTGGATAAATTATACTTTCACTCCCTTTTGTTAATATAAATTACACTTTCACCCTCTCTTATTTCATTAATTACACTTTCACCCCCTCAACCAAATTTTGATATGTGAAATGACAAAAGTACCCTTAAATGTGTGTGAGAACCTATTTGCCCATCCATAAATATGTGAAAAGACCAATCTACCCTCCTTTTATATGTGTATATATATTTTTATATTTCAAAATATATATATCGGAAATATATATATTTTTCCCGAAAAAAGAAAAAAATATATTTTTCCTGAAATATTTTTTATCAAGTTCTTTTTATAGGGAAAAAATATATATTTTTGGAAAAAAAAATTCAAAATATATATTTTCCCCCTAAATATATATATTTTCCCGAAATATATATATTTTTTAAAATATATATACAAATATAAAAGGAGGGTAGATTGGTCTTTTCACATATTTATGGATGGACAAATAGGTCCTCACACACATCTAGGGGTACTTTAGTCATTTCACATCTCAAAATTTGGTTGAGGGGTGAAAGTGTAATTTACATTAATAAGAGGGAGTGAAAATATAATTTACCCAATATAAAATAAGACTAATAGGACCAATCTCTAATAAGTTTTCAAAAAGTGACCAATGTCAAAATGTACACAAAATTATAGGACTTAATTAAAAAAAAAACCCTTATTATTATTGTTAGGCAAAAATGAAAATACCCCCGAACTATTCTCAAGCGAGCTAATCAGTCTCTCAAATTCTCAAAATTGAACAAGTTGCCCCCCTTATCCACTTTTTGAATGTCAAATTACCATTGTACCCATATACTAACCTTGTGTGAAATATAAAAATAAGGGTTAACTTTATTCACACCCCTGAAATTTGATTTTATCTTCAATTAGACCCCTTCAAGTTTGACAAACTTCATTTACACCTCTTATTTTTTCAAAACCACATCATTTACATCTCCTAATGCCACTTAATACCTAAACTACCCTCAATGATGAGATATGTGGTGTTTGGAAACAATGATTCAATTTCTTTACTACCTTCAAATTTTATTATCTCTACCAATGCCCTTGTGGTCTAATGGCATAAATAATTTTTTTTATGCTGAAATTTGTACAAAAGATTGGTTTTGTCTATTGACCAAAAAATTAAAAGCTGAAATTAATGGTAGTTCGAAAATAAATGTTAGTTCTATCTATTGATCAAAAGATTTCCTCAATTGACACCTAAAATTTGATAATTTTAAAACATATTTTTTGTTTCAGTGGTAAGGACTCGAACTGCTAAACGACGGAGTCGTGACATCAGATATTGAGAATAAATAAATAAATAAAAAATCGGCATTAATTTTTATTTTGGCATAAAAAAAATCATTTATAGTAAAAAATATATATAACAAATAATTTATATAACTAGATAATAATATTAAACTTGAGGGGGTCTAATTAAAGATAAAAATAAAGGGTTATTTCCACAAACACCCCTTGAGGTTTTCCCTATTCCCACACGAACCCCCTCGAAGTTGAATATTACCACAAACACCCCCTGAAATTTGAATTTCGCCCCACTTACACCCCCTCTGTATTGACGTCGTTGGTAAAAGTCGTTAATTTGCTAATGTCAACCACTAACTCTTATGTAAAATGTCCATGTTGCCCTTTAAGTGTATTAAATCTTATATGTTAAAGTGAATATACCTTTTTGTCTCTAACTTATAGATGTGGTTTTACCTTTCTACCATTTGCATTATATATCAATAATATATAAACACTCACCCCATTTAAGAGACCTATTTTCCCCAAATGTTCCTCCATCTCTCTCTCTTCATATGAATTTGATATTGAATGTATATAGAATACTATTAAAAAAAATAAGGGAATTACCTCTCAAAAATAAAAATAAAAACAAAGGAATTATATTTATATATATATATAGGGAAAATTAAACAAACTATCCCTGAACTATGACCTAATTGCAGAAAGTACCCCTAACGTTTGAATTATATCAGTTACTACCCCTTAGCACAGCCCCAGTCAGATTTGTGCGTGAATTTACTTAAAAGCCCTTGTTTTTATATTATATTTTAGGGTTAATTTCAAGAAATCCCCTATACTATCCAGTTTTATCAACTAACCCCCACGGTATCCACTTTGCCCCAAAAATTATAAATTCAAAAATATATATATATTTTTCGGAGGGAGAATATTATTTTCCAAAATATGAATTATTTCGGAAAAAATAATATATATTTTTTGAAAAAAAATTATTTTCAGAAAAAAATCATATTTTGGAATATAATATATATTTTTCACAAAAAAAATATTTTTTAGAAAAGATCATATTTTGGAACATAATAGTATATATTTTTCACAAAAAAAAATATTTTTCGGAAAAAATCATATTTTGGAACATAATATATATTTTTCGGAAAAAAATTCATATTTTGGAACATAATAAGTACTTTTTTGCAAAAAAATCATATTTTCGAATATAATATATATTTTTCGGAAAAAAATTCATATTTTGGAACATAATAAGTACTTTTTTGCAAAAAATCATATTTTGGAACATAATATATATTTTTCGGAAAAAATTCATATTTTGGAACATAATAAGTACTTTTTTGCAAAAAAAATCATATTTTGGAACATAATATATATTTTTCGGGAAAAAATCATATTTTGGAACATAATATATACTTTTTCGCAAAAAAATTATTTTTCGAATTTTTTTTTCATATTTTGGAACATTATATATAAATTCAAAAAAATTAGGGTATTTAAGTAATTTTGTATGCAAAATTGGAACATGAAATGATATGAGGGCAAAAATGGAAGTTCACTACAAAAACAGCCTTTATTGACCAATTCTGGAGTTGACTTTGAACAAAAGGAGCTAAATGTTACAACGGAGGTGATTTTGAGAGTAGTTTATGATATTATTGAAACGTAAGGGGTACCGCGTGCAATTAAATCATAGTTCAGGAATAATTTGTATAATTTTCCCCCATATACATTATGGAGTTACATGTCTGCAAATCTACATGTGTGTAACAGATGCCATTTTCCCAAAACCCTTTTTTTATTTTTCTGATCTGCCACACACCGAATCTACATCCTTCAGCACCATCACAACCGAATCACCGTTGTCACCAACTCCGGCCAATTCGTTGCCGGAAGCCTAAACCTCCAATTGGTCTTCTATCAATTGGTTGCAATTTCAATGAACTCAAATGTTCCTCAAAATCAGAAGAAATTCCAAGCGACCCAAATTTCAATTTAAAACGGTAAAAAAATCTCCATCAACACATACCCAAAAAGAAAATCCCCAATTTTTGAATTTCATAAATTAAAATACCCAAGTTCCAATTGTTGTGATGAGATTAAGAAAGTAAAATCCTAAATTGAAAACGCAAAGGAGCCTTGTGGTGGCTGCCGAAAGAGGAGGAGGGTTGAGGGCGGTGAGTGGCGGCAACGGTGGTGACTAAATGCAGAGGAGAGAGCAGTGACCCTTGTCGTTGTCGTCAGTGGCGACCGCGAAGTCGAAGCAGTTAAAGGCTTCTCTTATTCAATTTTACATATAATCATATATATATAAATGTATATCCAAATTAGGGTTAGACTTTGGAGTTTGAAACACAAAGGAGATTTATGGGGGCATTGTAGTCATTTAATATAATAAATATTTTTTCATTTTATTAATTTAATATAAAGGGGTATATAGGTAAATTTGCAAAGTTCCGTTAGTCAACTGGATGGTCGTTCGGTCAAGGGGGTGTGAGTGGTAATATTCAACTTCGAGGGGTCCGTATGAGAATATGGCAAACCTCAGGGGTGTTTGTGGGAATAACCCTAAAACAAATCTCAGGGGTATAAATAAAATTAATTCTTATTTTTATATTTTACAAAAGGTTAATATATGGACACAATGATAATTTGTCATTCAAAAAGTGGGTTTATGGGGCAACTTGCTCAATTTTGAGAACTTGAAAGACTGATTTGCTCACTTAGGAATAATTCATGGGGATATTGTGCACTTTTGCCTTATTGTTAGGGTTATTATCAGAAAACTCCCCTATAATTTTCAAATTATTCAAAAAAATCATGTGATTTCAAAACCCCCCCTATGATTTTCAATTTAATCAAATACCCCCTACCATCTATAAGATTACGAAAATACACTCAAAACTCTAATTTAAATCACAATTAAACTCTAATTCATTTCATTTATCACTAACCCACTTTCTCTCACACATTTACTCCAAAACTCTAATTCTTTCCATTTATTACAAACCCACTTTCAATTTAAATCCCAAATTTAACCCAATTCAACTTTAATTCCTTTCATTTATCACAAACCCACTTTCAATTTCAATTTCAATTTCAATTTCAACTCAATTTTAATTTATAATTATATATATCTCTCTATATCACACACACATATATATCATTGTATGTATATTTATATATATGTACGTATATATAATTATATATGTATAAATAAGTACGTATATATTATTATATATATAATTATAAATTAAATTGGGTTGAAATTGAGTTTGTGATAAATGGAAGGAATTAGAGTTTTGGAGTAAATAGGTGAGATAAAGTGGGTTTGTGATTGTAAGTGTGTGAATTTCCAAGCCCATAGAAGCCCATCAGGCATCAGGCCCATCGAACTAACAGTCCAACAAGGTTATCAGGCGTCAGGCCCATCGGGCTAACAACCCAGCAAAGTTATCAGGCATCAGGCCCATTTCAGCTTATCATTCTTTGTAAATAAAGATGATGATGTAATAATGATGTAATGACAATAAGATTGCCCTGATGGGCTCAAAGCCCATTAAGGGTATCTGTATAAAAGAGACAAAATCTAAATAAAAAGATTCATTCGTGTGTTGTGCAAATTTTGGCATCTACACATTGGCGCCATCTGTGGGAACGTAGCGTGGCCTTGGAGAAACAGAATGCAGAGCTCAGGGAGAGGTTGGCTCCACCACCAGCTGCCTTACCGGCAGTTACGCCCAACCCTCCGGTGGCGGCGATCGACCATTCTCTAAACCAACCTGAAGAGCACGCCGAATCTTCTCAGTGCTCAAGAAAGGCTCCGGCAGCCGACGAGTCTATAACCCCCCAGAAACTTCAAGCAATGATGGACGAGTTCCAAAGGAAAGTTCTCGGGGACTTGAGGTCCCGATCTACGGACGACATGGCCATCCAGGCGTCCACTGAATTGATACAGTCGCCCTTCATTCAGGAAATAACCCAAGAACCTTTCCCAAAGAAGTTCGTGATGCCACAATTCACCCCTTATGATGGCACAAGGGATCCCGAAGAACACATATACTAGATTCATCAGAAAATGACCATGTACGCCGAGAACGACTCCCTGCTGTGTAAAGTGTTCTCCACAAGCCTCGCTGAGGCCGCCCTATTATGGTTTAGGAAGCAGCCACCCCGATCCATTGGTAGCTGGCAACAGTTGACCAGGCTCTTCATCGCCCAGTATTATGGAAACAAGAGACAGAAGAAGACCATATCCTGCCTCTTCACCATGATCCAGGAGAAAGGAGAGTCACTGAAAAGTTTTCTATCCCGATTCAACATAGAGTCCTCTTCTGTGGATAACTGTGACCAGCATTCTGCGGTTGAGGCATTCAGGATGGCCCTCATTCCTGGAACAAAATTCCATCAATCATTGGTGAAGCGCCCTCCATCGGGCATTGGGGAACTAAACTCTAGGGCCCAGGGATACTTGAGAATTGAGGAGGAGGAAACTATCAGGCAAAGGAGATCAGCCTTTGTCGGCCTTGAAATCCAGTCCAAGGATCGATTGATCGATCGGAAGCGATTAATTCCACCGGGATCGTCAGCCCCAACGGGAGTATCAGTCATAAAGCCATCTAAACGACCCAGGTTAGAAGAAAGGACAATACTCCTGAAGGTTAGCCTTGCAAAACTTTACCAGGAGAACAAAGCCAAAGGAATTTTCCAGCAACCCCCTACCATGCGACAACCACTTGACCAGAGAGACAAGACAAAACACTGCGCTTTCCATGGTGATTTCGGGAACATCACGAACGAATGCCGCAATCTAAGGCAACAGGTGGAGGCATTACTACTTCGCGGAGTACTCCGGGATTACGTCCAACAAGACAGGCCAAGAACCGATCAGCGCGCCCCCGGCGTCCCTCGAAACCCCTCGGATGCACAGCCGGTTAAAATCATCAACATGATTCATGGTGGCCCCCCACCCAAAGAGACCAAAGGATCGCGCCGAAGCTATCTACGGAAAGCCCACAAAATGAGAAAAGTCAACGAAATTAGTGAAGCCCGATACAAGGCTGAAGAAACTCACATCACTTTCTCGGTGTCGGACCTCCGGGGAGTCCAAACCCCGCATGAAGACCCTCTGGTTGTGACCCTAATGGTGGCCAACTGCCTTGTGAAAAGAGTCGTGATCGATCCAGGGAGCAGTGCCAACATCATCACCAAATGGGCTTTCGAAAAGCTCGAAATCAATCCATCTGAAATTATGACATCCCGATGCCCCATCGCAGGTTTTGACGGCAGGCAAATCGAGCCGATCGGTGAAATTCAGTTACCTGTGTCTGCCGCTCATAGGACCCTGACCGAGACATTTGTTGTGGTGGACGCCAAACCTTCATACAATCTGCTTATGGGAAGGGGATGGATTCACCGAATGCAAGGTGTGCCTTCGACTCTTCACCAGGTCATGAGATGCTTGGGCCCTGACGGTACTGGCACCATTGATGTGAAGGGCGACCAAGTGGCCGCCAAGGAATGTTATTCGGTCACTCTGAAGGAGATCCGGAAGGCCCAGGCCCCAGGGGTACCCCGATCGAAGGAGCAAAGTTCATGCTCCAAATAGCAATTAAAGAATGGGGGGCCGGGCTCCCCAATTGTGGTTGAACCACTACAATCGGTCTGTGTCATGTCCGGCAACCCGGAAAAAGTTACTTTTGCAGGTACAACCCTGACCGATTCTGAATTTGAGGAACTAACACAATTGCTGCAGGACAACTCTGACGTCTTCGCATGGGAGCATACAGACATGCCGGGAATAGATCCTGACGTTTCACAGCACTCATTGCATGTTGACCCAAACGTCAGGCCAATCAGGCAAAAGCAAAGGCGCATGGGGGCACATCGGAACCTAATTATAGCAGATGAGGTATCCAGACTGCTCCAGGCCGGCTTCATCCGCGAAGTCAGATATCCCGAATGGCTTGCCAACGTCGTGGTTGTTCAAAAGAAAAACGTCAAATGGAGGGTTTGCGTCGATTTTACCGACCTGAACAAGGCATGCCCAAAGGACAGTTTTCCACTCCCAAAGATCGACTAGATGGTTGATGCTACCTCGGGCTATGACCATCTAACTTTCCTGGATGCCTATTCAGGTTACAACCAAATAAAAATGAACCCGAAGGATGAGGAAAAGACTTCCTTCATTACTGAAACAGGTACATACTGCTTTAAAGTTATGTCTTTCGGACTGAAAAATGCAGGTGCTACCTTCCAGAGATTAGTCAACAAGATCTTTAAAGGTATGATGGGCACAGTAATCGAAGCCTACATCGACGATACTGTAGTCAAGAGCAGAAAGAAGGAGGACCACATCACTCACCTACGCCAAGTGTTCGCTACCCTCAGGTCCCATGGCATGAAGCTTAATCCGGCAAAGTGTTCTTTTTGTGTATCATCTGGACAGTTCCTAGGGCACATCGTGGACCGGACTGGTATCCAAGCCAGCCCGACACAGGTCAAAGCTCTCATAGAAATGAAGGAACCCCGAACACATAAAGACGTTCAAGTCCTGACGGGAAGAGTGGTAGCACTTAGCAGATTCATCTCGACTCACTGATCGGTGCCGACCATTCTTTCAAGCAATAAAGGTGAAGAAGGGAGAGATCTGGGGTCACGAACAATCGGAGGCCCTGGCGGGGTTAAAAGAGTACCTGACCATGCCCCCCATCTTGTCTACACCAACCCCCGATGAAGTCTTATACCTTTATTTAGCAGTATCCTCCGCTTCAACCAGCGCCGCCCTCATCAGAGAGGACGGGAACCTTCAAATGCCAGTATTCTACACCAGCAAATCCTTGGCTGAGGCAGAAACTAGATACAACAGGCAGGAAAAACTGATTCTGTCACTGGTGAACACCAAAAGAAGGCTAGGGCATTACTTTGAGGCCCACCCGATCGTCGTCCTAACATCTACACCCCTACGGGTTATTATGTCGAAGCCCGACCTCTCAGGACGAATCTCTAAGTGGGCCATCGAATTGGGCATATATGATTTGACATACATACCTCGGGTTTCCATCAAAGGACAGGCTGTAGCGGACTTTTTGCTCGAGAGTGAGACTGAGGAGCCAGACCAGAACAGTGAACTGGATACATGGAAGATCTTTGTGGATGGGTCAGCCAACTCTTCCGGCTCAGGAATTGGCCTAGAAGTTTTAACACCTGATGGAACACGCCTTCATATGTCGGTGCAGTTGCAGTTTCCGGCCACAAATAATGAGGCAGAGTATGAGGCCATCGTATCCGGTTTGAGGATAGCCCGAAGCCTTAAGATCCAGTCCTTAGCAGTACACAGTGATTCTCAACTTGTCGTCCGTCAGATCAACGGAGAATACGAAACAAAGGACCCGACAATGAAGTTGTATCGAGCGCTAGTTTTGAAGGAGACAGAAAGTTTTCACAGAATCACCTTTACCCAAATCCCCAGGGATGAAAACTCTGAAGCTGACCACCTGGCCAATCAGGCTTCCTCAGCCGGAGAGGATCTAACCCGGGTGGCACTGTTGGATTTTATTCAGAGGCCCAGCATTCAAGAGCCCGAACGAGTAATGCTCATCCCATGGGAGCCCAGTTGGATTGATCCCCTGATAGATTACTTACGTAGTGGAACTCTTCCCGAGAATAAAGCTGAAGCTCACAAGGTCAGGAGGAATTCGGCCCGGTACTCAATCATAAACGGGCAACTCTACCGAAAGTCCTTTTCCGGTCCCTACCTGAGATGTATCACACCGTCAGAATCTAGAGCAGTGATGCACGAGATTCACAGTGGGGCTTGTGGAAACCACTCCGGTAGCAGGTCCCTTGCCCATAAGGTACTGTCTCAAGGGTACTTCTGGCCCTACCTGTCTCGGGATGCCGAGGAATACGTCCGAAGGTGCAAGCCCTGTCAAATGCACGGGGATGTTATCCATCGCCCACCTGAGTTCCTGCATCCCACTATAGTACCGCACCCATTCGCCCGGTGGGGGATGGATATAGTGGGACCCTTACCGAAAGCAATCCGGTCGAATGCGTACGTCCTTCTGGCAACCGACTATTTCACCAAATGGGTGGAAGCCGAAGCCTATCCCACCGTCACAGGGAGTCACGTCGTCAAATTCGTATGGACCAACATTATATGCAGATTTGGGCTACCAAGAACGATCATGATGGATAACGGAACAAACCTGGACAACAAGGAGGTTAGAGCATTCTTTGCCGAACATGGTATCATCCAGAACACGTCTTCCGTCGGCTACCCGCAAGGGAATGGGCAGGCGGAAAGGACAAATTCGAACTATATTCAACACTCTGGCCAAGAAACTTGAGGAGGCCAAAGGGGCCTGGTTAGAGAAACTGCCCGAAGTTCTCTGGTCATACAGAACGACCCCCAGACAACCCACTGGAGAGACCCCTTTTGCCATGGCGTACGGTGCTGAAGCTGTGATTCCGACTGAGATCCGGGTTCCAACCCTCCGGAGCGAGGCCTGGGTCGAAGGACCAAGTAACCAGCATTTGGCTCAGAACCTTGATCTTCTGGATGAAAGAAGGGAGGCCGCCGGGATCAGGCTGGCCGCTTACCAACAGCAAGTCCGGAACCACTTCAATCAAAGAGTCAAAAGAAGAGAGTTCCAGATCGGAGACATTGTCCTTAGGCGCAAAATCGAGCTTGTAGGCAAGCTCAGGGAGCCTTGGGAGGGCCCGTACACCATCTCTGAAGTCATCGGTCGCGGAGCATACCGAGTCCGAAGGAATGTTGATGGCGGAATGGAACCAAACTCCCAGAACGCCTCTCGCCTCAAGAGGTACTACCCTTGATGGGCCAGGTCCTGTTTCCTCTTGGATCTTTTTGTAAAAAGGCTACAGCAACTGGTCGGTAAAAATCACTATAATGATTATTATAAAATCTGCCAAAAATAAACTAAGTGTTGCATTGACTTTCGCATGGCCTGAAGAGCCCGAAGTCACAACACAGATCCTGAAGAGATCATTGTTCCAAAAATAAACTAAGTGTTGCATTGAATTTCGCATGGCCTGAAGTGCCCGAAGTCACAACACAGATCCTGAAGAGATCATTGTTCCAAAAATAAACTAAGTGTTGCATTGACTTTCGCATGGCCTGAAGTGCCCGAAGTCACAACACAGATCCTGAAGAGATCATTGTTCCAAAAATAAACTAAGTGTTGCATTGACTTTGGCATGGCCTGAAGTGCCCGAAGTCACAACACAGATCCTGAAGAGATCATTGTTCCGAAAATAAACTAAGTGTTGCATTGACTTTCGCATGGCCTGAAGTGCCCGAAGGCACAACACAGATCCTGAAGAGATCATTGTTCCAAAAATAAACTAAGTGTTGCATTGTCTTTCGCATGGCCTGAAGTGCCCGAAGACACAACACAGATCCTGAAGAGATCAAAGTTCCAAAAACAAACTAAGTGTTGCATTGTCTCTCGCATGGCCTGAAGCGCCCGAAAGACACAACACAGATCCTGAAGAGATCAATGTTCCAAAAATAAATTAAGTGTTGCATTGTTTTTCGCATGGCCTGAAGTGCCCGAAGGCACAACACTGATCCTGAAGAGATCAAAGTTCCAAAAACAAACTAAGTGTTGCATTGTCTCTCGCATGGCCTGAAGCGCCCGAAAGACACAACACAGATCCTGAAGAGATCAATGTTCCAAAAATAAATTAAGTGTTGCATTGTCTCTCGCATGGCCTGAAGCGCCCGAAAGACACAACACTGATCCTGAAGAGATCAAAGTTAAGTGTTGCATTGTCTCTCGCATGGCCTGAAGCGCCCAAAAGACACAACACTGATCCTGAAGAGATCAAAGTTCCAAAAACAAACTAAGTGTTGCATTGTTTCTCGCATGGCCTGAAGTGCCCGAAAGACACAACACCGATCCTGAAGGGATCCATATTTTTGTAAAAAATAAATCAAAAGTTGTTTTGTCTCTCGCATGGCCTGAAGTGCTCGAAAGACACAACACCGATCCTGAAGGGATCACCTATCCTGATGGGAACACCGATCCTGAAGGGATCACCGATCCTAAAGGGAACATCGATCCTGAAGGGATCCATATTTTTGTAAAAAATAAATCAAGTGCTGTTTTGTCTCTCGCATGGCCTGAAATGCCCGAAAGACACAACACCGATCCTGAAGCGATCAATATTTTTATAAAAAATAAATCAAGTGTTGTTTTGTCTCTCGCATGGCCTGAAGTGCCCGAAAGACACAACACCGATCCTGAAGGGATCCATATTTTTGTAAAAAATAAATCACGTGTTGCTTTGTCTCTCGCATGGCCTGAAATGCCCGAAAGACACAACACCGATCCTGAAGCGATCAATATTTTTATAAAAAATAAATCAAGTGTTGTTTTGTCTCTCGCATGGCCTGAAGTGCCCGAAAGACACAACACCGATCCTGAAGGGATCCATATTTTTGTAAAAAATAAATCACGTGTTGCTTTGTCTCTCGCATGGCCTGAAGTGCCCGAAAGACACAACATTATTCATGAAAAGAGCAAAATTTCACAAGAAAATAAACCCAACTATGGTGATGCCTCTCCTATGGCCTGAAGTGCCCGAAAGACACAGTACTTTTGAATAAAATAATCTAAGTATTGAAAAAATTCAACTGGACATGAACCATGATTTTTCACTAAAAAATGGGCCCCGATGGCCAAGGCTTACAAAATGCTTTACAAATAAAGAATCCTAAGTACCATTATCAGTGCCCCCTACATTTGAGCTCACAAGAACAATAGTCCCATCGGGAACAGAAGGATCATAATCGGATTTGGGCCCCGGAAGAGGCTTGGTGTGGAATTCACTGAAGCGAATGTCATCAGGACCTATAACCGGATCATCATACGGCGAAGCAATGCCCAAAGACTCATCCAGTTCCCCCACTGAGGCGAAGTCCCTCTCCTCAATAGGTTTCTGGATGTCCTTGAAGCATGAGCTCCAGCCAAACCCGATCCTATACTGGGCGGTGTCGCAGAGGCGCTTATACATCTGATTGCCACCCCAATGGCACATCTCCACCATTGACCTCTCCACTGCCAGGAGATTCTCAGCTTCGGCTTTCTCCTCCAGAAGCTTCGCTTGAGGGCCTGTTGCTCGCTTGGCTTTCCTTTTAAGGACATGCGTCGGGATCCTCAGCATGATATTATGTCATTCTGTTGATAATGCCTGCAAATTAGAACCCGTCAGGTGATTACTACACATCCTCAGGGGTTGTCCCCAAACTTTAGATTTAAGGAGATCAAACCGGGATATAATGTAAGTTGGAGTTTTAAAGCGGTCGGGTGCTCCCAGAAACTCAAGCCCCCATCGCGCGAATCAAGGGCACAAGCCATGAATTCAAAATATTAATGATGGCATAACCGTCCTCTTTAATGAACCTATCACGTCACCCCAACAGGGTGATGTATATATATATATTTCCTTCCTCCCACACTTTGTCTTCTCGGTAATGGGCTTGCCTGATTGAAAGCCCACAACCAATAAGAGGGCCTGTGTAAGTGTGTGAATTTCCAAGTCCATAGAAGCCCATCAGGCATCAGGCCCATCGAACTAACAGCCCAACAAGGTTATCAGGCGTCAGGCCCATCGGGCTAACAACCCAGCAAAGTTATCAGGCATCAGGCCCATTTCAGCTTATCATTCTTTGTAAATAAAGATGATGATGTAATAATGATGTAATGACAATAAGATTGCCCTAATGGGCTCAAAGCCCATTAAGGGTATCTGTATAAAAGAGACAAAATCTAAATAAAAAGATTCATTCGTGTGTTGTGCAAATTTTGGCATCTACAGTGATAAATGAAAGAAATTATAATTGAATTGGGTTGAAATTGAGATTTAAATTGACAGTGGGTTTGTGATAAATGGAAGGAATTATAGTTGAATTGAGTTAAAATTGGAATTTATATTGAAAGTGAGTTTGTAATAAATGGAATGAATTAGAGTTTTGGAATAAATAGGTGAGAGAAAGTGGGTTTGTAATAATTGAAGTAAATGGAAGAAATTAGACTTTAATTGAGATTTAAATTAAAATTGGGATTTAAATTGAATGAATTAAATTTTTAAAAAGTATTTTCATAATCTTATAGAGGACAGAGGGTATTTTATTAAATTAGAAACTATATGGGATTTTTTTGAAACCATAAGAAATATTTTGAACAATTTAAAAATAATAGGGGTTTTCTATAATAACCCTTATTGTTATTAGTGTTCTTTTCATAAAGTAACCCCCAACATTCTTTTGGGTTGGAGCCAATTTACCGAAGTATAAATTGTCCAACACTTATTACTATTTTCGTTTTATCGATGACCAAACCCATTATTTTATTGTATAAAATGAGAACTTTAATCTTATCGTGTGTAAAATGCAATATATTATAGTTTTTTCTACCCAGCCCCTAATATTTGTTAATATCTTACGTAGACCTCATCAATTTTACAAATTTTCACTTATACCCCAATTAATTTGATGTTTATACCTATTACTCCCCTTTGTTATGGGTATGTCAGATTATGTTCATGTCAATTTAAAAAATGAAAAAAGTGATAGGAAACTTATTTTGTCCTTATCAACTACATAATCATAAAACATCAGCCTACTATGGGCAAAACAGTAACATCACTTTCAACTCTAAAGATAGTCATTGACTTCATTTTTGAGAGTTAGGGCAGGTATCGTTTCACCATTAATTATTTTTCAAGATTAAATATTTTATATGAGACTAAGAGTACAAAATTATAAAATGCACAGTCTGATTATGTAAATGACAAGTAACTACAACAAAAGAAGAAGCAACTTTCAAAAGCGGAAAGCTTCGAATCTTATATATGAGATTATATAAAAGGATATTATCAAGAAATTCCGTGTGATTTTTAAAAATAATTAATTAACCCCCCTCTAGTTCAAATTTTTTTATTGTGGTTTCAATCTTGATCAACTTGCTTCACTCCCTCTAATTTAAGACAAAAATGCCCCTAATGAAATGAGATGGGGTTTATTGATATGAAACTGTAGAAATAAATGGGTTAACTTCACTTACATCCCCTGAGATTTACTTTATCTTCAATCAAATAAATTTTTTTATATATATTTTAAAATAAATAATATTTATTTATGACTAAATAAAAAATTAATGGCAAAATATTTATTCGAACTACCAATTAAGGTAAAATATAAAAAATTAAATCCAAAATATAAAAAGGAAATATTTCGAACTACGAATTAGATTTTTTTTTCATTTTTAAATTTTTATAAATTTTTTACTATAAATGAAAAAAAAGTGATTTACGCCGAAATAAAAAATTGATACCGAAATATTTTATTTTGAACTTAATATCGAATTTTTTTTTTCACTAAAATTGTTTTTTTGAACTTAATATAAAAACAATATTTTATGCTGAATTTTTTTCGGTAAACATAATATTTTATCCAGATTTTTTATTTTGAACTTAATATAAAAAAAAATTGGTAATTTTTTTATGCCAAAATAAAAAATTAATACTGAAAAAATTAATTTTTTATTTTTGGCAATTTTTTTTATTGAATTTGTTTTTATATTAAGTTCAAAAAAACAAATTCGGCATAAAATATTAATTTTTAGGTAAAAAAATAATATTTTATTTCAGAATAATTATTTTTTACCAAACATTTTTTTTATATTAAGTTCAAAAAATATCAAATGAAATTTGTTTTTCCGATATTAAGTTCAAAATAAAATATTTTGGCATCAAATTTTTTTTTTTCGTTTAGAGTAAAATATATATATAAAAAATTAAATGAAAAAAAAAAACTAATTTGTAGTTCGAAATATTTCATTTTTATATTTTCAACTTTATTTTTTTATATTTTACCCTAATTGGTAATTCAAAAAAAATATGTTGGTATTAAATTTTTATTTAGTCATAAATAAATAAAAATTATTATTTTATCATAATATATATACAAAAAAATCGTTTGATTGAAGATAAAGTAAATATTAGGGGTGTAAATGAAGTTAACCCCCATCTCGTTTTATTAGAGATATTTTTGTCTTAAATTAGAGGGAAGGGAACAACTTGATCAAAATTAAAACTATAAGGATCTTCTTAACTATAGGGGGTTAGTTGATTATTTTTGAAAATCACAAAGAGGTTTCTTGATAATACCCCTTATATAAGTTGTGGGCTTGGGCTGTCCTATATATCCAAACATATAATAAGTTCTTTTCTCTCACTCTGAACTGTAATAAAGGAAAATTAATAGAATATTACAAAATATTTGTTTTATTATTTTCAATCATTAAATCATTCATCAAATGGATTTAATTGACATTTAACAGTTACATACGATTACCTAATTCTAAATTTTTTAAACAATAAAGCACAAACGGCCCACCAATAAAGCACAGCCCAATGCACCAATTACATCAACAAATCATACGTATAGGCCCAGGCTCAAAGCCATCTCCTGAAATCTCAGACAATTCCAAGTCCAATTCCTATAATTAAGCACAAATTAGACTAAATCTTCCCCCAAATCATTTTTTTCTTTTATATTACCCTTGTATATAGGAAGGATGAGGCCGTGAATGAAGACATCCATAATTAAAATCCGTCTTAAGTACCTTGCTCAAAATATATTTTTATGAATATGTTATGTCTTTTATCATATAAATAAAAAATATTTGAATTATTATACAAAATTTTATACGGATTTGACTTGAAAATAAGGGGTGGGTTTTTTCAAGATGATGTGTCCAACATCAAAAGTTTATAATATAATAAAGAATAAATATAATGCTCATAAATAATTGAATCAAACTGCAAAATAATATAAACAAGTTTTTATTGTGATATTCTTTTGTATTTTTTCTCGATGCGTGCATTCCACACTTTATAAAAAACATTAAATGTAAAATTTTATTATTATTTTTTTACAAAAATAGCAATATGTAGATAAAATATTAACATTGTTCCTGATTAAATTATCAAAAAAATTATATTGCCCTACCTATTAAAGATTGCACTGATTTAAATAATTATATAGATCCGCCCAGCATACATTCTATCTATTTTGTTGAGAATTTTTTAAAATATGTTGAAATAACAAACATATTAGTGAAAATGGCTATTCTAAAAAAACAAAGTTAATACAAAAAAATCACAAGTAAAATCTTGATGCACTACAAATCTTCACCCCAAAAAAAAATGATTTTTAATTTTTTTTTTATTCAACCAGGAATATAATCTGGTTTGCTTGGAAGGAACATGAAACCAGACTAGTCTAGAAAGTCAGAAAAATTTAGGGTGCGTTTGGAAAGTCTGTTTTTTATATTTGTTTTCTGTCTTAAAATACAAAGACAATTTTTATATTTGTCTTTGTTTTTTTCAGTAAAAAACTAAAAATAAAAAAACGTTTGGATGAAGGTGTTTTTACTACTTTTATTTGGTGAAAGTTGTATTTTATGGATTTGGTGTTTTTACTGTTTTTATCACCTAAACAGTGAAAATACTTTTACACACTATTCACAGAAAATAATTTTCTTGAGGGATAAAAAGTGAATAAAAAAACAACAGAAAAAGGGAAAGGAAAAGGAAAAGGGTATCCAAACCCACCCTTAGTATATACCCAGGTGTCACTAAAGCCTTGTCCACGTGTCATTCAACACACTAACATGCACTCGTCACGTGACATTCACGAACTTTCTCACTACTCCGACCACCGCCCTTTAACCACCCCTTCGCACTCTGTATTAAGCAACCCAAAAACTTGAAACCACCACTTGTCTGTTTCTCTCTAGTAAAAATGATTATTCTCTGAAAACACACACACACACTCACTCTCTCTAGAATTTGAAACAATCAAGAAATTGCAAACGACTTCAAAAGATATATTATTGGAAGATGTTTTGGCAACAACCGTACTACCCGAAAGATGACCTGGAATCGGCAAATCGGGCTCTTTATCCGGCGATGGTGGAGAATCCGGAGCTCCGGTGGTCCTTCATTCGCAAGGTTTACTCAATCCTCTCCTTCCAACTGCTCGTCACCGTCGCCGTCGCCGCTGTAGTCGTCACCGTCCGGCCAATCTCCCACTTCTTCGCCTCTACAGGGGAGGGTTTGGGCCTCTACATCTTCATCCTCATCTGTCCGTTCATGTGTACGATTTGAAATCGAAATTATGTGATTGTGGTGTTTTTGTTTTTTTAATTTTGTTGGTTGATTTTTATTTGTTTGTTTGTGTTTTTAATTGTTGCAGTTCTGGTTCCATTGTATTTCTATCACCAGTGGCATCCGGTGAATTATATACTTCTTGGATTGTTCACTGTTTCGCTTGCGTTTGCGGTTGGATTGACATGTGCTTTTACTAGCGGTAACCATTTTTGAATCCTTTTATTTTGAAATTTTCTTGTTTGATTGAATGTGGAATAACGATTCTTTTTAGTAGTAACCAAAACTTTAAATTTCATTCTAGATTTAATCAAAGCGATCAGAATCGAGAATCGTAATTATTCAAAATATTTAATTTAAAAAACTAAATCATATTAAAATTTTCAAAATTTTCTAATGTAATGTCCCTTTAAATGTTTTTTCATAAATCTAGGTCATATATCAGGATATTGGACTAAATCATAAATTTTTTGAGCATTTTATATGAAGGGCGAAATCGTCCAATCATTATAAAAATATTGTAAAATCGTAAAATCATACAAAATCGTATAGAATCGTAGAATTATAAAATTTTACTAGGTAGAATCGGGATTATGACAACCTTGTATTTAATGTAGAGCAATTGTGAATTGGAATGAACAAGGTATGAAATTGTTAAATAGAAAGTTAGAAACAAATGCCGACATTGAAGAATTTTGGATTTCTTATATGGAATTTATGCGAGGGAAAATCGTTTTCCTTGAAAAGTCCAGAAATAACTTGTTCATAGCAAATTAATGTATGATCATTTCTGCTTTAATAACATTAGGAATTGTACTATTCTCAATGTAAACACTCAAATTACACCTCTGGCTCTGGTAGATGGAGGGTTTAAGGTAGATGAGTGATTAATACAGAAGCCAAGAAGGTTACACGTTAATTAATTGAACAATACACACAGGATATGAAATACTTTTTTAGCTGTTGGAGTGTGTGTGTGTTTTTATAAAGATTTGTAGTCAACCTTGAAATGATATATAATTTTAGTTTGAATCAGAGAATTATAAGTCTCTATCTAGTTCAGGTACTTGCATTTGTGTAATGCATGTTAAGCTAATTGATATGTGTAGCTATTAATAAGATACTACTACATCTAGATTTAGGGTTTCAATGTAATTGTGATTTTTCTGATCATCATAGATTACCATATAATAATTTAAATGGATTGCAGGGAAGGTGATTCTGGAATCAGCGATCTTAACAACAGTGGTGGTTGTGAGTCTTACTCTATACACATTTTGGGCTGCAAGAAGAGGCTACGATTTCACCTTCCTAGGGCCATTCTTGTTCAGTGCTATTATGGTGCTTATGGTATTTGCACTGATTCAGGTATATATATGTATATGTATATATATATGTATGTGTGTATGTTTGTGCTCTCTTCCATTGCATTTCAATACTTTGTGGTTATTGAGCTATGAGAAATTAATAAAAAGAAAATGATTTTTTTGTTGCAGATATTGTTTCCTATGGGTAGGTTGTCAAGGTCGATATTTGGACTTCTAGCGTCGCTCATCTTCTGTGGGTTCATCATATACGATACGGACAATCTCATCAAACGCTACACTTATGATCAATATATATGGGCTGCTGTAGCGCTTTATCTGGACATTATCAATCTCTTCCTCTCGCTGTTAACTCTCTTTAGGGTTGGTAGTAATTAGGGATACCTTGTACTAAGTACCCATATATATATATATATATATATGTGTGATACTACAAGAAAAGTTTGTATTTACAAGGAGCAAAAACCTTGTAAATACCTTTTACCGGGTTCAAGCGCACGTTGTAACAAGCCATGCGGTAAAAAGATTTTTTTTTTTTACAACATACAATTTATCTTGTAAATATCATTAAGCACCTTGTAATTGAAAATTTTATAATGTTGTAAAACACTTTTGAAAAGGTTCTTTGCATCTTGTGAAAGGAAAATAAAATAACCTCACATTCTAGGCTATAACCGTTTACTAATCACAGTGAATACATCAAAATAAATTGCAGGCAAAATTGCTATTTCACCATATATAAGACCGAGCTATTGTTTAAAAACATCATGTATTGAAAGAAACCGTAAAGAAGTTCAATTACACAAACTAATTACACCAATATGGATAAGTTCATTCCGAGACATATTTAAAAATTGTTTCACATATACTTGAATAATGTCCATCCTAATAAAACCTCAGCTACTCTCACCATCATCAGAGCTACCTGCAGTGCGTTATACACCTCGAGTGTTATCTATGTGGAAATAGTATGCAAGTCATGGCACCAGCTTACATAATAGATATTGCAGTGCGTTATACACCTCGAGTGTTATCTATGTGGAAATAGAATGCAAGTCATGGCACCAGCTTACATAATAGATATCAGTTCCTTGTAAGCCAAACCCTATCAGTTCCTTGTAAGCCAAACCCAATCCATATCAGTACCCATATATTTATTTGCAGTACAAGCCTACAAGCAATGTCAGTGAATCTACCATATTCACTACAACAAATATTGTCTTTCGCAGCAATTTTATTTAAAAATTACTGTTACAAGTCAAGAAATTGCTACCGTAACTTCTCAACAGCATTTACATGCAACAATTAAAATTACTGCCACAACCAATGTCGCTATTTTACAGCAGCAATTTTAAATATTGCAGTAAAAGGCAACACTTATCAGCAACACTTAAAATTGCTACAGTAAAACCCTTATCGCATCACTTAAAATTGTTGCAGTAAAGGACAACAATAATAACAATTGGAAGCACTAGTAAATCATTCAAAAAGAAAAATGAAGGATTTTTTAATTACCAATTCAATCCATTCATAAATCAAATTTAATAACAAAAGTAAGTCTGCCACAACACACCAATAAGAAAATATGAATTACATTCATTATAAGATATAAAATTAGAGTATTATTATGTCTCAATAATAAGGAAACAATAATGTCTAAAATCTTAGAATTTAGAGCAAATCATTACAAATCCTTAAAGAAAAAGATGTGTTTTATTACAACAAAAAATCATCGACTCCATGTATCATTCTCAAAATCCCATATACAATCCTCAAAAATCCTCCAACATCATCATTTCTATCTGCAACCTGAAATATAAACAACAAAAAATTCTCTTTGCAACATATATGGTAGCAAGGAAAAAAGCAACCAAAGGGCCTTCATCTATTTTTGGGTTTTCTTTTTAAACATAAAAATGAAAAATCACTGAATCCTTCAACAGATTATCAATGTAAAAACTTTGAAGAGCAGAACATGTACAAGTTACTTAGTACAACCATCTTCTTGTCTCTATCCCATTCACTCCTAACACAATCAATGTATAAGTAAACATACGAAAGCAGAAAACGAATAAGGGGATGAAAATGGTATAAAATTTCAATTGAGGAAACAAAAAACAAATAAATTCAAGCAAATAATAAAAAGGCTCTCAAGTATCAATTGTCACTTGAAATTTCAATTCATTATTTTTCATTTTTATCGGAGACCCCTCAAGTCCATACACAGACAAAGATGGATTATTGACTCAACATAATATGTAATATAAATAGCATAAACTAAATCCCAATCTATATATATAAATGACCAAAAAATTTGATTTAAATAATGATTAAAGATTGTAATGTAACTAGCCTCGTTGTACCAGTGATGCCAAAGAACTGCTGAAGCACTGCTCAGTCTGTTCATACTCAGCACCTATACACACATAACAATGGAATTTTAGATATACACACAAAATATTAAGCCCATTTACACACACTAGTTACAAAAAATGTGTTTGAGAGAGAAATAAAATGGTACTTTGACTTGAACCTGGAGGAATTTCACCCAATCAATTATCTCATCTAAGCCTTGTCGGTCTTGTTCATACTCAAGACCCCACTTCTGGTGCAAGCTAGAATGCGCATGGAGTCGATGGGAGAAAGCATTTGGCATGAACAAGCATGCTTTAGTCATGATGTTAAATGTGTCAATATTGATAACTTGAGCTTGTAAACAATTAGAACATAATAAACAACCATGTTAATTTCAAACTAATAAAAACCTACACTACATATGAAAAACCTTGAACTGAAAAGCATAAAAGATCAACGGATGAACAAACAAACCTAAAACTAACCAAACAAAATGAACCTAACCATGAACACAGAGCTCTATACTTGTATTTTCCCTGTGCCTTTCCAGTCATGGAATCAACTGTAGCAACTGCAACATGCAAAAATAAATTCCATCAGATATAATCCAATTACAAGTTGATCTACCAAAGCAATTTTATACGTAACATGGAAATTTTCATAGAATGTTTGTACTCACAT
This sequence comes from Cornus suecica, assembly GCA_963922005.1. Lineage (NCBI taxonomy): Eukaryota > Viridiplantae > Streptophyta > Magnoliopsida > Cornales > Cornaceae > Cornus > Cornus suecica. The sequence continues at coordinate 75,100,010 of OY998243.1, forward strand.
TCTTGTAGTGTCCAAATGCATGAAAGCTAAAACTACTCAAGAAAACTAAAACTACACAACTGAGATGGAGCAAGACTGCTCTTCCCATGCTTCCAACTTCCACCAAAGACAGCACCTATGCCTTTTATCTGCAAATTATATATACATATATAAGACATACTTGGTGCCATAGAAACTCTAGTACTATATATTCAAAGATGATGCCAGAACCAAATGCAGGAAAAAATACAAATATTCTTACCCCTAAAACAAAATAATATGCCATAATAGGTGACATGGTAAGAAAACAATATAATTTAGGAGATCTGGAAGAAAAAAAGCAAATAAATAGATGGAAGAGGTATAAACATTACTATTTTGTGGAGCAAATGGAAGAGATCTAAAAATATCTGGAGTTGTGTCTATCCTTTATAACCGTGTCCCACTGATAGTAGATTTGGGCAGATAAAATTAAACTCGCTAATTTCCATGAAGTACTTCAAAAAGGAAAGAAGGTTCGAATTAAAAATAAAAACATACAGGATCTTAGTTCTCCAAATTTTTTATACACGAAAAAACCACAATCAAATGTCTCTTTATCGTCCTAAGAAATGATAGGACCTAAGTTCCTGTAAAGTGAATCCAAATTGCTTCACCCCTGCACACAGGGTTGGTGCTTTTTCTTTCACTTGTTTCGCCTCCGTTTTGCTTTCCGTTGGTTCCGTTGACCTCCTATGTGCACCGTATGACACTCTTGCTTAGAAATGAACTATTTAATCGTATGTTTTCATTTGGGTTTCAAATGTTTCATTTTTATTTTTGTTCACTTTCACGTTGCGTGTCGTCACTCTAGGAACAACAAAAATTTTGAACTTGGTCACCAATGCTTCCAAAGCCTCAAATTTCAAAAAACATAAAATAACAGTTGGACAAAAGAAGAACAAGAAACCAATTGGACTCTATAATTCCAAGAAACTATAGCTTACTGGTCCGTTTATGTACTAAGGAACAAAAAACTATAATGCTGAAAACATGTCTTCCCTTGTGTATATCATAATCATAAATAGATACATGTACAAGTTGTAATAAAAATCACAGATTGTAGAAAAGAAATTTTTGAACGGAGAGTGACTTGAGTTGAGGTGTTTATCCACTCACTAAAGACAATTTTAAAAAGGCAAGATTATATGAAATTATAACAAAAATTAGATCCATAGAAGAACATTAAATGAAGCTATGAAAGTAATTCAAATTTGAAAACAGAACGCAACTGAATTTAGTTATCATAATAACCAAAACCCATATTCAAAATGAACCACAAAGTAGCAAAATTTAAAATAAAGTATATCAATTTATAACTTAGAAGCCTTATGACTTCACACATGAAACAGAAAGTGTACTAACCACTCTGCTAGCACGGCTGCACGAGTTCCAACATAAATAATAACATTCACGTTAAGAAGCCGCTTTCTTAAATCCTTTGCCCAATTTGACAAAGTAGATAATGGTTCAACACCAAGAAATGGCGCATGAATCTGTTGAGAGTTCTGTAGGAATAATATAATGAATGAATCATTAAAAAATAAGCAAATATTGTATGCTTATAATCACAGCGAGAAACTGTAAAACTAAACAAGTACATGACAATGCTCTATTTCCAACATAAACAAAGGCATCCACCCGCAGGTCCTGAAATAGAGCCCCAACTTTTGGAAACTCCAAATTAACACTACAAAAGAATATTATGCAATAATCAACAACTACCATAATAGTAGCTTCAAAAAGAGTCCAACAGTAATTCTAACACATTATTTATGATAATTATAATTGAAGATATGAATATGTGGTGATTCAAACAAGAACTACACATTATTTATGATAACTATAATTTACTAACTATGCGTTCGACTTCATAACAACTATGTTATCCAAACAACATCAATAACAAAAGGTAAAATCAATAGGCTCCAGAGAATAAAATAATCTCAACGGATACATCTCACTTCTTAAGGTACCAAAATTCGAATTACAATTAGTTTGGACATACTAATCATTCAAGTATCTATTAGAAATCCTCAAATCTATCAGAATGTGGAACAATCCAACACTATGATAAATATAAAAAGGTAATCACCCAATCAGATTATCAGTATGTAGACATAGAATATAAATAGTGGACATAACAAAAAAAAAATTTCAATAATTAGAAATTCAATCATTCTGGACAAGTTTATACATGAAGATTAGTTATAATTGGAATAAGGTTCTAAAACTAGCTTCAAACTCCTATAAAGCTAGGGTTTCATACAATGGTAGCATTAATCCCCAATTAAAGTTGAATTCCAACAAATTGAGGCAAAAATTATACTGTTTACCTAAGATCGTTCGCATCTTGGATGAATCATATATATTTTCAAGAATGTCATAGCTTGGTTTGGATTTGATTTATCTCACTCTGCATTTCAAATGAAGGTCTTGAGAACATCGTCACTCCTAGGGTTCCTTTTGATTTTGGAGTATCGGAACTGAAAAAATAGGGAGCGAAATGAAAAGTTATGTGTGTTTATGTATACATATATATATACACACACTCAGAAAGTATCGATGGGAGAGAGCGAGATTGAGCGAAATGAAAAGCTAGGGTTTTTGTTCAAAATTAACATATAATACAATCTAAAGTATGAAAAATCAAATAAAATCAAAGCGATGTCGATCGAACTTACCTTCAGTGGACGAAAATGGAAGAAAACCCTAATCATTTGCTTCTTTTACCGAATCCGATGTCGATCGATAATGTGTATGTATATATGTCAAATATATCTATAGGATTTCTCGGTTTTCTGGGGTTTCAAAGTTTTCTAGGGTTTTGATTGTGGGGAGTTAGAAAGTGACAGAGGGAAAGATTTTGACGGTGAGGAGTGAGAAAGGTTCTGTTTGGATGACTTGAAATTAGAAAGAGGAGTGAGAAAGGATGTGTTTGGACGTGAAACTTCAAATTAGAGTCAACCGGTCAAACATTTTATTACAACAATTACATTGTGGCATTTAGTAAAAATTGTTGTAAAAATTATTTTACAACAACACTTTTTATTAATTGCTACAAAATTATTGTTACTGGAAGCATATTTTGTTGTAGTGATGAGAACAACAAAAACAACATAATGGATTACAGAATCTAGAATAACAAACACAACCTAATCAAATTCATATACAATAGTCAAGGATTTTATAATGGTATAATGAAGGTTGTGAACTTGTGATTTTCTCAATTTATAATCACATCTGAATAATTAATTGTGTTTTCCTTAAAAAGTAAAAGTAGGAATCTAATTAAACAGTCCCTAAAAATATAACTAACAAGCAAACATGCATAAACTTCTATGGGATCTACTTTGTAACAACACAAATGAGTTAAGTGTTTTAGAACATACCTAATTAAAGAGAAATAACACGTGATACATAAAAGTAGAGCTCAACAAAGCTTATGAAGTTGGAGAAATCTGTTGCAACTGAAATCAATCACCAATAGGTATGTTATGAGATGTTGTTCCTAGCCACTGACCTGCACAAAATTTAACAGAATACACTGTTCAGCAGTCATGTTCAGACACTGGGATCAAACTTTCATAGCACAAATTAAAGCCACTTCTAATATAATTCTCCATTTGGTGACCAAAAGGATGGAAAAATATATGAAAACTAGATCTTGTTGGCAACCACTAATTGCACTGCTTGATTTTTTTAAACCTAAAGACTAACAGATGTTGAGCTTTTGTGTCTTCTCGTAATAATCAAGATAACAACAATAAACACTACAACCAAGAAAAAACATGTATGATTATATGGAACTTACTTAACAGGCCCGATTTCGTGTCTTCTCGTAGTTCCTCCTCAAACCACTCAATAGCCTTACCTAATAAGAATCAAATAAAAACAAAAACACAAAAGTGACGATAACATTTTGTTCAAAACTTAAATTATGAATATATTAAGAAGCCAATGAACATGAAAATTCTAAGCTAAAAGCATTAAAAAGCCAAAATACCCAACGAATAATGTCAGCACTAAATGGAAGGTCAGAAAAAAATAATGCGTCCAATATCAGCATTCACTAAAATGAAGTGAAGAACTACCATTTCAACCAAATATCAGCTATCGAATGCGGAAAAAAATAAAGATATATATATAAAAAAATTAGCATAAACTATCAAGAAAATAACTAAGAAACCAACATAAATCACTCTCTAACAAGTTACAATTTTTGTTTCCTTTTTCGTGTTTTTATCAATTGCCACATCTACAATCATGCCCTCACAATCGGACCGTACATACTGTTCGTCCTCATCTTCAAAAACTGACCCAAGTGCTGATGCATCTAATGGTGTGGGTGGCCCATAAACATTGTCCTCAATATTTTCCAACTCATGAAAATCTCTTGGCGGTGCCTTAAGCATAACATACCAACTTGAATTTTTAGTGTCCTTGGAATAAAAAACTTGTTTTGCTTGTGCTAATAAAAAAACAAGTAAAGTGAATAAAATAAAATATTTTGCATTCTAGGGCTGCTGAATCCCATTCCCTAAATCTGGAACAGTAACTTACAACTTACAACAATTAATATGTCCGTTAATTTATTATGCATCGTATAGTTAGTGAAATGTTATTAGTAACAAACAGAGCACGCAAAAGATAAATTGAAAGCAGGTTTGATGTCTACCTGGACCTCTTTCTTCAATTCAAGGTTCCAACAGTATCTTCTACGAACTCTTAGTCGAGCTTGAGATTTGATGAAAGAAATCTGCCCCCTGTGAGTTGCATGTTCGTAAGGAAATAAATCTTCACAGAAACAACAAATTACTGGATACTTTAGTAGATTAAGGGCTTTGACCACAAGAAGATTGTTGAGAAGCTAGTCGTTTGTTCCTTAAGGGAAATAACTTCCAGAAGCAACAATTGATTTATATTCACCAAATTAATTAACATTTCCTGCCAAGTGAAAGTGAAAGTGAAATACTTCTAAAGTTGTAACTTGACGAATCTTCAATAACAAAAGCATTTTGAAGTGTGCAGCACTGATTGAAATACAAGTTAAAAATTTGGAAAAAAATAAGTAAATTAAAAATAAAAACAAGGGCCTACATGATTGAGTTTTAAAAATTAATATAGGCTAAAAACATGAATAGCTTCTATACGGATCTATACAATAAAAAATCAGAATATTAAAAAATTAGGGCCTACAAAACAATATTTGAGTTCTCATTAACCAAAAATTAGATATAGATATCAACATTTCATTTTTACCAAAAATGAAACCTTGTAGTATACTTCTCACATTGACTCCAACTTTATATTTCAATGCAAGTTTTATTCCATCAATACCATACTTGCAAATAACCTCTGCACCTTCATAAGCATCAAATTTTTATTTAAATCTCATTCATCAACCCAAGTAATGCACACCTTACCTCAACAAAGTAAGATTAAGACACCCACATTTTTTGAAACACAATCTGCACAAAACTTCCCATTCAAATTGTCTCTCACCCACTACACACTCAGTTTTTTTGTAGACAAAAACCACTATCATGTATATGCATGCTAATATATCATCCTATGATGCCAACTAGAAACCAAACTTGCTACTACTACATTTTCCCACATAGCACATTATACACAAATCACTACAAGTTTCATTCATTTAAACAACAAATGGTAAAAACTAAGCTTCATAATGAAAAACCTTCAATTAAAGAATCAACGTTGTATTGAAATCTCATTCATCAAATCAATGAATGTACATCACTAGCTCTACAAATCAAATTTCAATTGAAATCTTGCCAAAGTAAGGCTTTTCAGCCAAAACTCAAGTAGCTTTACAAATCAAATTTCACAGAAAATTTCCCAAATTTGAATCAAGATATTCAAAAATCAGGATATGTGGTCCATGAAACTGCCATAGTAACATCTCGAACAACTTTCAGAAACATAAATTCCAATTAGCTTCACTTTTTCTGTATAGATGCGTATAGAAGATTTTGAAAAACAGCAATCAAAATTTGGGCAAAATTACACAATTTCACCTCAATTTACATACATATATATAGATATGTATAGAGAGAGAGAGCGAGAGAGAAATTGTACGAGATACAGGAGTTCAACTTCAGATGATAAGAGGAAGACAAAAATAGCGATCCGATTCAGCTTCACTTTTGCGCATATAGAAGATTTGGAAAACAACAATCAAAATTAGGGCAAAATTACACAATTTCACCTCAATTTACATACATATATGTAGATATATGTATATATATAGAGAGAGCGTTTCTACCGAGTTACAAACCTGATATGATGAGTGGAAGATGATGATGAGTGAAGACGAGAGAGGTTATACCGAGAGTGAAGTGTTTTAGGGAGAGAGGTTGTACTGAGATGGAGTGTGTAGTGTTTGTATATGCTTGTGTAGTGTTCCTATCAAGTTAGCCTTAACGGTATGGTTGTTGTATGGGTTAACCGACTCTCGGGTCAGTATCGGGTTACGGAATAGAATTCGGTTATCGCAATTGTGAATTTTTTAAAATCTTGCACATATTATGATTTTTATCCAAAAGATTCTAATTTGATACTTTTGGCAATATGAATGAATAAAGATAATTTTTGGTAAATTTAAGTGAATTTTATTTAATTTTTAAAGAAATTTAATATAAAAAAATGAATTATTAATAAATCTAATGGTATTATCGTTATTTCAATGCTTATAATATACTTGTTATGATATTATTAAATTAATTTTAAACTTAAATAAATAAAAAATTTGAAATCACAAAAAATATAATTTATTTCTAACAATGCAAAATAATTTTAAAAAAGGTACATGCAAAGATTACTGCAAATATTACATTTCAATAATGGAGTAACATTTATCATATCATATACATAACAAAAAAAATTTAACCCAAATTTTTGAAAAATTTCAATTGTATTAACCGTTACGGTATTTTCAGAACCTGTGGGAATTAGGGTTATAGTCACCGTAACGACCGTTACGAATGTGGGAATAGATCCACTGTGGTGTAACGGCCCGTAACAGTATTGGCGACTAAAAAATCCGTTACGTATACTGTCGTTACGGCGAACCATGGTCCCTATATATGTTCCAGATACTTCCCAAATTTTATCCTAATTTTTTATAAACTTGATAAATTAAAAAATACATGGGCTTTGGTTATGTGAAGGACAGTGGTCGATTGGGCCTGGTTTTTTTGCTTTAGCCACTTAAATAATAAATACATACCTACGCATTTATTATATCTATATATATATGTATTATAGAATTTTACATAATGATATTTTTTATATGTGTAATTAATTATTTATTATTTATTTATTAATTAATAATATTTTTTCAAAAAATATGACTTTTTACAAGGTTTGATACTCAAATGTGGTAAATAATTCTTTTTACAAGGTTTAGTAGTTAAATGAGGTAAATGACATGTTGTAAATGGTCTTTTTTGTTGTAGTGATGTGAGATATTTAACTCAACACATAAATTTGGTCACACATGCATTCATTTTGTTCCTTGCATCAAGCTTATTTTTTTTCACTTCTTTAGTTAAATATTTTACAAGAATAAATTTTCAAACTGTAGAAGATTACAGGTCTGAAAACTCCCAACTAATAGAAAAAAATTAATCTCACTTTCTATCCCATTTTTCTTAAGTACATGTGTTGATTATGTTTCAAGTCATTCCCAACATTTGAAGGGTATGACATTCTTTTCGACTTTACAACGGTGTTTTTTTTGGGTGAAAAATTTTAAAAATGGTTTTCCCAAAACAGGAAGTCACAAAATCTACTATGTTGTTAAAAAAAAAATTGAACTAAATGTAAGAATATTTTAATATTATGTAGCCCACATGATTATTTGGACATGTGTCTCATATTTTACTTAGTAACCAAGTAAATAGATATCAGATTTAGAGGGTATGAGATTTGGTTAAATTATGATTTAAATCATATATTATTGATTGAGAAGAGTTTCCTTAATGATGACGTACCATCTTTGATGAAAAATGAGGAATTAAGTTTTTCTGATGAGCAAGTATTTTTGGGAACAAGGTTCTCTCCTGTCTATAAATAGTACATATGTTCTATCATTATGTACATACAAGAAATACAACAGGTCTGAAAGTACTAAGGCTAAGAGAGAGAAACCAATTCCCTTGGGCAATACTTATTGTACTGGATTATCAGAGAATATTATTGTTGTTGTTGATCGAGGTATTCTGAAAAACTTATTGATGTTTTAATTATGAATATTGTGAGCATGATGAGAGTTCTAAGATTACTAGGTTAATATTTATCGATTGAGCGTGAATATTAAGAATTATTTTACACTAAAAACATAAAAAAAAATTTACTTTATTTATGTTATTAATTCTAAAATTATTATCTAATCATGCAAAAAAAAACTTATTAATCATTCATCTTCAAATTAAAATAATATGAAATAGTGTAATTTCATTACAAAAATTAGATTTACTTAGCTGTATATAAATTGATATACATATATGCACAATAGTGATCTCTTGGAGCAAGATAAGGTTTACTCACTTTTAATATCAACCCTTAGATTTAATCTAAGAGTCATATTCTTAAACCACTAAATTATTCCAAAATCACTCGATCAATATTTTCTTTCCATATTAAATGCTTTTAATACAACCCATCTAAATTAAAAAAATAAAATTCCTTGAATAAAAATGGCAACCAAATATTCGTCTCTTAAATTGTAAACGTTTTCACCTAGTATTTTCTCAGTGCATCCAAATTGTAAACGTTTTCACCTTTAAAATTGATGACATCTGCAAGCTTGCAAAGAAGTTTTATCCCGGAGATTTCACGGACCAAGAGATTGATCTTTTGAAATATCAATTGCAACATTATGAGGTTGACATATCTAAGCAACCAGTCCTACAAAATATGCCAATAATTTCTGAACTTTGTAGAGGATTGATAGAAACAGAGAAGTCAAAGATCTATTATTTGATTGACAGATTAATTCGACTTGTCTTGACTCTTCCCGTTTCCATGGCAACTATAGAAAGGGCATTTTCGACAATGAAACTCGTCAAAACACAGCTTCGCAATAGGATGGTGGATGATTTTCTTGCCGACTACCTAAGTCTCAATATTGAAAAAGAAATTGTTCGGACCTTCAGCTCAGATTCTATTATAGATGATTTTTATTTTTTGAAAAATCGTCGAGCTCAACTTTTGTAAGAGATTTTGGCTAATTAAAGTAATTTTATGAGATTTATTCTATTAAAGTGATTAAACTTCAGTTTGTAGGAGATTTATTCTACCGGAAAAAAAAAAAATTGTAGGCAGGTTTGGCCTCCCTTATGTTGGCATTCCGGCTCCCCCCTTGACTGGGTAAGTTGTCATTGATGATATTCAGTGCATGCATCGTATATGATACAGACAACATCATCAAACGCTACTCCTATGATGAACATATTTGGGCTGCCGTAACGCTGTATCTAAGCATCATCAATCTATTCAATTCGATGCTAATTGGTTTGAGCGCTGCTGACAGTTAGAGACAACTTGCTGTGAGTTTATCACAAACTCTGTTAACTCTATTTGTTTGAAACTACGAAATTTTAATTCTATGAAATTGTGAAAGTTTCTCAATAACTCTATTTATATATATAAATTCTCTTTCTTTAAATCACTTTTTTCAAGGAAGATCAGTAATGATAGATATATAAGTATTGATTAACCACATAGACGATGTCACATCTTGTTAAAGTAAGATATCGAAGAGTTCCTACAACTAACCGCATATATAAGTATTCACACTTATATATATATATATATATATATATATATAAGTATAAATGTAAATCAGGCTTGTAGAGGAACCCGTATCATGTCATCTCTAATCGGTTAGACTAAGTTTCTGCTCCTTTCATTTACTGCTAAAGTTGATTTTAATCATAGCCCATATTACAACTTCAATTTAAATGTTTCTAAAACAAATTGATAAAAGTAAAGAACTTACAAATATTGACATTACTACCAAACGAACAAATTAATATCTAAGTATTTATCGTTAAAAATGATTTCTTTTCTTGTATGCAGTGTGAGGATGAAATTTCAATAATTAAGACTGGCATAAACCATTAGTCTAGAACTTGTTTGTGTTCCTTTGTACTTGATTTTATTTAGTTTGTTGACTAAGATGAGTTCGAGTTTAAATGTTTATTCACCTAAATTCTGCAACTGAAAAAGAATTCAATGAAATATTAGATTTGCTCCACGCTAAGAAATGGCTGATAATTTATCTTGAATGACGAGCTCAAAGATCCTCCAAACCGGAACGGATTAGTTTAGGTGAAAAAGACTTAAGAGTTGATGCCACAGGAAATATGCAGTCTCAAGTTCGATTCCTGCTAGGTGCAGACGATTCGTTAGAGCCACGACTGCGTACATAATCTGAGCTTTACCCGATTCGTGTTGAAGGGTTATTTTGCCCGTATCCCATAAATTAGTCGGATGAAAGCCCCGAATATCTAGGTTATTGCAAAAAAATTAAAGAAATAAAAATTAAAAAAAAAAAAACATCTTCGGAAGTTGAAATAAATCATAGCCTTATAAACATGTTGCACGAAATGCATTCCTATGAGGGACCGTGGTAAGCGAAAAATGAAAACGAGGTCAAACAACGCTTCGAATCATAGCCCATGAAAATAGCCCAATAACACAAATACTTTGGTTGTGGGGTAAGCCCAATCTTCGTGGAACAAATTAGTATACAGGAAAGAAATGAAATTGAATGTTTACTTATTTGTTTAGTATGAATTTAAAATAGTCATAATTTTTTATGGAATGGACATTTCATTTCCTAGCATGACTTATAAAATATTTTACATTTCAAAAAGTCGTTCAGATTTCGGTCAGTCATGAATTCACTTATGAAACCAAATAATTGAATTAAAATGATTATTTTATTTCGTTCTCATTTTCATTACATTTCATATAGCAAATGCCAATTCTTTCAAAATAAATGGTAATTGTTGAATAATTATTCATTTTAAGTGTTTAAAATCTTTATGTCAGAAAAGGAAACTTTTCAAATTCATGTATTACATGTTTTGAAAATACAATGATGGCAACTTTGAGAAGAAGCCCTTGGGAGTCTATTTAATACTTTGATTACGATGGCATGGATAAACTTGTGGAAGCTAAATGCAGCCAAGCTAAGTCCCCCAAACTTCCTCTGGTGTTGGGGAAAAAAAACCTGTGGCCGGTATAGTTTTAAGTGATTAGTAACTATTGTGACTATGATTTGCAGTTGCGATGTCAATTTGGATTGCTATAGGTTATTGTATTTTTGCCTTAAAAACAATGAAATGAGAATATATAATATATGGAACAATAGAACAACATAATTCTGACATAAATAATACATATTATATATTACAGTATACAGGTGAAACAATATGAGTCATGTAATATAGATATTGATTACGTGGACAATTATCCTTAATATTCTTCCAAAACCCTAATTTTATGTTAAATTAATATGTTGCATATATAGGGGTTGGTGGACAGGTCAATGCAACTGTCAACTATACCGAAATAAATTATCTATCGATATCAATTCTGTGCCAAAAACATGTGTGTGGCATAGGATTGTTGTGGGGGATATATAGGTCAATGCTAGTATCAACATGTGGTCTCCAGCAATTATGAAGCTCATGATCACCAGAGATTAGGATATATATGTGTGTATAAAAACGTGTCTATGTTTGGTACACTCCAATGTCCAACTTGGAGACTTTTAAATGATTGATATCTAAGAATAACATTAGAGCCAGAAATTAATTTGTAAGGTGAATATATATATATATATGGTTAGATTAGTTTGTTCCCTTTGAGCAATATATAGGTCATAAGAGTCATGACTCAGAAAAAGTTGAACTACTTTTTCTTTTGGTTCCCCTATGATCTCTATAGTAAAGTTTACTTATTAACGTTGTTTGATTGAACAGTTAATAGTACTGATAAAAATACATTGTTCTCAGAAGGAAAGGGAAAAAAAAAAAAAAAAAGAAAAGAACGAAAATGGTCGAAATAGTCTTACTCAAAATTTTAATTTTCTTATGCTACATAGATTAGGACTTTTAATGTGATCTAACTTTGCCTATAATATTATTGTAAATATAAAAATAGGAGAGTTTTTTTATTTTTATATAAATTATCAATTTAAAAATCATACAATATCAACTCACACCCAAAATTCGAATACATCTATAATAATTTAAGAGAGAATTTCACAAAACTCTCAATCTTCGAATGCACGCAATAACTCTCTACAATTTCATTTGCACAATTTGAATCAATTAAGTCTATTGCGATTAATAGAAAATACATTCATCGTAGAAAATACATTCTAACATACACCACGATTTAAGTGAAATATGGATCCAAAGTGTCCATGAGAATAACAAAAAATATTGTTTATGTAATCAGCCACCGACCCATTAAGGGCCGGGATATTCCCCACTGAAACTTTTTATATTTACATTATTTATCTATATATTTTTTTAAAAGTTATACTTATACCCTTCTGACATTATGAAAAATAAAATTATGCCCCACTCATAAATCTTTCTAGGTCCATCACTATCCGTAACCACCCAAGCACGGATCTGCCTAGCAGCCTAAGGCCTAGTGGGAGCCGCCACCCCACTGAATTTTTAAAAAATTATCCTAAAATCCCTATTAAAATTTTAATATGGTAATTATGCTCTCACTCTCTAAATCCATTACTGGTAGCCACCATGGGTGATAAACAAAGTTGAATCAAATTCATCCATATGTAATCGAGCAAAGAATATATACATACATACACATATACATACATGTATTAAGTAAGTTAGAGAATATTTGCTTGAAATTGCGAAAATAAAAAATTTAGATACAGAATTGAGAAGCAAGTAACTATAGATTATTGGACAGAGTGAACTAACTATTGAGGTGTTTATATGGGTGTCACGTAAATATAGATTATTGGACAAAGCGAACTAACTAATAAGTAATAAGGCGTTTATATTGGTGTCACTGTTAGGCAGTAGACACTGGTATGTTCCTACCAAGCCTTTATGAGTGGAGAAAAGGACTTGAAAATAAAATTTTGGCCAATCACTTCAGGCCTGTTTGTCAGGTGATTATGGTTCATCTGATCTGATCTGATATGATTTTGATTTTTAGGATCAGACCATATTTTTTTGGACTGGTCTCAAAATTTGGAATCGGATCAAATGAAACCAAATTGAATAATTGGTGGTGTTTTTGGAACCAGTTATTTTTGTGGTTCCACATGGTATGGTCTAATCTTGGTAACCAAAATAAGATTTTTGAGACCAACGATTAAGACCACCAAAAACCAAAATTGAATAAAAATAATAATAATATACAAAATAAATTAAATAATACATAATAATAAATGAATAAATAATAAATTAAATAGAAATATTTAAAAATAAAATAAAAATAATGAATAATAAAAAAAATGAATTAAATAATACATAATAATAATAAAATATATTTTGAAATAATTAAAAATGAATAAATAATAATAATAAATTAAATAAAACATATTTAAAAATAAAAAATAAAAAAAAATGAATATAATAATAAATAAATGAATAAATAATAAATAAATAAAATATATTTATAAATAAATAAAAATGAATAAATAATATTAATAAATTAATAATATAAATAAAAAATTAAATAAAACATATTTAAAAATAAAATAAAGATAATGAATAATAAACAAAATAAATTAAATAATACATAATAATAATATAAATGAATAAAATATATTTATAAATAATTTAAAATGAATAAATAATAATAATAAACTAATAATATAAATAAATAATGAAATAATAGTAAATAAAATGAATTAAATAATTAACTAATATTAAATATTAAATAAATGAATAGAATATATTTATAAATTAATATATAAATGAATAAATAATAAATTAATAAAATATATTTATAAATGAAAAATTAGTAAATAATAATTAAAATAAAGTAAATAATACATAAAAATAATAAATAATTTTATTTATTTTAAATGAAAAGATCACACCAAATCACTTTACCAAATATAATACGGTTCAATGTTTGTGAGACCGTGACCATCAAACCAGACCGCTTACCAAATAAACTTTTAAATTCAGAATCTTGACAAACCATACTAAACCAAATTGAACCGGAACAGAATTTCATGTTTGAGGTAGGGTCGATACTATTACTGTAGTTGGATTCCTTCTTCACAAGATCCACATACTAATTTTCTCTTGCAATTAATTTGGCTTAGTATGTCCGCAACTTATATATGTACATATAGAGGGACAGATTTAATTAAGGACAAGTGGGGGCATGAATTTTTTTTATATATATTTTTTATCCTAAAATTTTGAATATTTTATATTTAATCTTTATTGAATTATTTTTTACCTTCGATGCCACAGAATTTAAATTTCTTTACAATTAATCCCCCACTAAAAATTTATTTTAAATCTCAAAAAATAAATATATGTCAATTATATCCCAAAAACTCAAAAAAATTTAAACTTAGCTCTCAATGACAGGAATTCCTAAATTCGTCAGTGTGTGTATATATATATATATGCCTGGTATCAAATGACCTCATAGAATGTGCGGTTCCAGAAGGGGTGGGTCGGATTGTGACACACAATTAAAATGTTAGCTATAGTTGCGATTTTATTTGGGAAAGGAATATGCACGTAAAAGAGAGAGTAAAAGATTTCAGATAAAGGTTCCATTATAAGGACAGGAGATTTGAGCATATCTCTCTCATCTTTTTCCTTTTTCTTTTAACAATTAAATTGTGCATGTGTCTAGCTTTAAATTTTCATAATTACGTTTTTGTCTGGATTATTAAAGATTTATCCGATTGATAATTTTAGGGCCCCAAAAATTAATCAAGGTGCGTATAAGTTGGTCCGGATTACCTTGGTTATTGAAAAAAAAATTGTGCATGTGTATATATATCTATATATATATATAGTTGACAAGCTGACAATATGAGACACGTTATGAATTAAAAGGGTTGAAACTGTATAAGGGTCGATCTGAACACGATACGTTTGGCGCGATTATATTTATATTTATTTTTTTCTCTTCTCTAATTGGTCACGGGTTGAAATATATCAATAAACTATTACTGAATTATGTTAAATTTAATTTAATTTTGCTGATAATAAGTAAAACAATTTGTTTCGTGTTGGACAGTATCAAATTTAATTTAATATATTATAATAAATAGGCTAAATGGATTACATGGGTTGACACGTAGGTCGACACAGATAACCTGTTTAATAAATGGGTTAAGTTAGGATTGTGCATATTTGACACGTATATTAACCAGATCTTTTTCGGCACGATACGATCTCAACCCGACACAATCTCAACCCAACACCAACACAACCCACCGACACAAATTATCAGACCTCTAACACGATGAGAAAAGGGAATGCTGCAGGAAAATTATGTGAATTATATTGTATAATAGTGGTAGTGGTCGGCAGTAGCAAGAAGTGGGAGTTTCTTTCAGCTTTTGACACAACTTTGTTTTTAATCTTGATCTTATATATATCACTACTCACTAGAGCTAAGAACTTGATTCATAATTTTCTTTTAAGAAAAAAAATGGAAATCGTTCAGAACAATTCCTGCACATATCGGTAAAGATAGAAGGAAAAATTCAATTGCACCGAAAATTAATGTTACTTGCACTAGTTAGTAATAATAATGCTTAATTATTTGGTGCAAGAATTATCATTTGTATATATTTAGTTTGTATATATATTTAAAAACAATAAATAAAGACACTGAAAAAGAAGATTTCATCAAGATCATGTTAATTGAAGAACTGTAGACTGGTATGTATATATATATAAATACATATACACATATATGTGCTTGACCTTTGTAGTCCATTGAATATGGGTGGTGAATATTAGAACCACAAAATTTTGTTGATTATTTTTAGAAGTTGCAATGTGCTCAATCTCAATACAACGTGGTCACTTCACAAGTCTTTTCTTATTTCATGTCAACTATTTTCCTTTCGTGGACCTCTTTCTCCTTTTTCTCTCCAAGTCAAAATAGCTGGAAAAGACAAAACATATATATATATATATATATATATAGCTTCTCTTGCTTAACGTATAAATCAGTTTTACAATAATATTAATTTAATTATTAAAAAAATAAAGTTCATTTTTTGTCAAAGGAATTACTTGAATCTTTTACCTGGGTATACTTATTTATTAATCAAAGAGAGTGAAAAAAAAATTATATTAAGTGTTAGCGCCAATTTAGTTATATAACGTAACTATTGTCCTCGTTAAATTAGAATAAATAAAAATAATAATTGAATATAAATAACTTAGATGCTAAATTTATCTAATCGTATTTAAACACTCGTACCACTGAAAGAGGAAACATCCCATAGAACTTTGACGAGAAATGATAAGTAATTAAAAAGTCGGACATATTCGACTTTTTTACATGGTTAAAAGATCATCATTATATTATTTTTTATGTCCCAATTTAATTATTTGCATTTCATTTTTTAATATATTTTTTATATATTTTGTGTTTTTTATTTTGTCCTTTGATAATGTAGTATAGTTGTAATTTTTAGTAGAACCCATTCTTTTTTTAAGTTAATAAAGAAAGATAATTTGGGAAAATATATGACAATATTGTATTGGGATTTGAAACTGAACAACTAATTTGGGACAAATAAAATAGACAAAGTGGATAATTAAATTGGGACGGAGGTAGTAATACGTTTGATGATGTCATTTCTTTATTGCATAAATGTTGTTGGATGTTCAATTTTTTAAAACTCTATAATATATATTTTTATATATCTCAAGAATAAATTTCAGCTAAAATGGAATTATGTCCGACATGTAATCAATTCTACTTAATTTTAGTAATTATTATCATATTGAGGCCATGGTTCGTTGTCGCATTACTAAAGTTGAATATTATTGGTTTTAAAAGTGAACACCGGAAGATTATCGATCCTTTATAATAATATTACCATCTTTCAAAAATATTATAAAGCGTACAATACATAACATATCCGACAATACGTTAATTATTGGTGTTTAAGAATGTGTGCATCACATTTCCTTGGTTAATTATTTTGAATTCAATCTCTCATGAAATGTGAGTGCTGACCTGTAACATATTAGACGATTATATCACCTTTCAAAAATATTACAAAATGTATTATACATAGCATATGCGATGATACGTTAATTATAAATGTTTAAGAATGTGTGTATCACATTTCCTTGGTTAATTATTTTGAATTCAATCTCTCGTTACATGCGAGTAACCCAATAGTTATATGTGATGCTTAAACAGCATTATCACAATAGAATTGGGGACCATATTTCACATGTCCTGCTTCACAGTTCAATTATAGAGCCAATGGGTCACCAAAACAGTGACAATGTCCCACAATTCAGATAGTCTCTTTTGGACCATTAGATAATTCCAAGGCAGAGATTGGTCACTGTACACACACCCCTTTCCATAGCCACCAAGCCCATGAGTTGATTCTCTCTTTGCTTTCATTTGACCTTTTAGAAATGGAGAACTACTTATGATGATTTCCTAGTGCTTGAATGATTTCCATGGATGTCAACCGATAATGCAAATAAATAACCCTTTTGAGAATTTCCAAAAAATAATAATAAAAAAAAACCCTTTTGAGTCCATGACAAAAAGCAATTTTGATGTTCATAGTCTTCAAGTTGTGAAAATTTACCATTTTATTGTACAATTTAATACTCTTTTTTTTCAATAACCGGTGTGATCCAGGTCATCTTACGCACACATCAACTAATCCCCGAGGTATTAAAGTTAACGACCGAATAAACATGATTAACTTCATATATGCAAAAAGTTGATATTTTCAAATTAACAAGAATATATTGTGATAAAATTCGAAAATATCACCACATAGTCGGTTATAAACTCAGCTGATATTTTCGAATTTCACCATAATATATTCTTGTTTGGATAACTTCATATATGTAAAATGCTTGTATGTGCTACAATTATCTCCAATTGATATGAATCTTATTGGGAAGAACCAAACTAAAAGAAAGGCTAGTGAAACTGAAAGTATGATGGATCAACTTTGATCTGATCGGAATTTGGTCCCACCGATCAAATCCTTGTGAAACCCAATCCCAATTTGATCACATCCGTTAGATTCTCACGCGTCAAAACCATCATTTGTTATTGCAAACGTCTGAATGTTTCCTTGCCCTCCAAATATTTGGGCTTTTGTAGATCTTTTGTATTTGCTCATATCAGCCTTTTCAACCCATTCCTAATGGGCCATCTGGTAATTATTTCCTTAATTACTTTGCTTTATACAATTAGCTTGAATTTCCTCATATATATATATATATATATATATATATATTTCCTTCCCTCCAAATTAAATTTGAATGCCTTGTTCTGTGTGCGAGTATACTAGTACTAGTTCCCCTTGATAAAATCTGGTTGTTAATTTGACTAAATGAGATTTGTGTAGTTAAAGAATTTATTTAAACTCAAAACTATTTTCATTTCAAATTATGTTACAGACCTCAAGAATAGTGACGTTGACTTTTAATCCCAAAGAAGTCCCGCTCCGACGGCGGACTAGTCCAACGCAATATTTGGATATACACGAATAATAAATTGATAATTTTTTTAAGTGAGACTGGATACAACTATGTTGGGTACTTTACGAGACCTCTCGGATGAGGATTGCCAAAACTCAAGGATATTTTTTATTATTTAAAAATTATTAGTTACCTCTAATATGATTTGCAATCATTTGCACATATTGTTTTTACAATAAATTGTCTAACGGAAGTAAATTGAAAGTATAAAAATTCTCCCAAATATATGTTTTAATATTTCAAACTTAATTTTTTTTTATATTTTAGTATAATTGATAATTCGAAAATAAATATTTCGGTATTAATTTTTTATTTTAGTATAAATAGAAAAATAATCGTTATATAAAAAATATTTTAAAAACAAAAAAAAAAATCTAATTGGTAATTCGAAATATTTTTTTTATATTTTGGACTTAAATATTTTTACATTTTATTATAATTGGTAGTTAAAAAAATATATATTATTATCTATATAACTAGATAATAATATTAAAAGTGAGAAAATAATATATCCTAATTAGTAGTTCGAAAAAAAAAATTATTTCAACCTTAAAATTTTATTTCGGCATAAATTAAAAAAGAATTTGTTTATAGTAAAATATTATATAAAAAAGATTGTTTTTACTTTTTTCATATATAATGATTATTTTTTTATTTATACCAAAATAAAATTTTAATACCAAAATATTTGTTTTTGAACTATCAATTATACTAAAATATATATATATAAAATAAATTTAAAATATAAAAATATATATTTGAGAGTATTTTTGTACTTTCATTACACTTTCGTTAAATAATTTAATGATATGAGAGGTATGTATGAATAGTTACAAACCACACAAAAGAGGTAACTGATAATTTTCAAAAGAGTAAAAAAGTTCTTTAGTCTTTTGGCAAACCTCATGATGTCCCTTTGAATTACCCACTATGTTTTAGGTGAGTAGAAAAGTAGAATTGACTGATTTACCTTACAAAATATATATATATATATAGAATTGACTGAACAAATTTGGATTGCCCAAGTATGTTTGCAACTCTCAATAAATATGACTATTTGGTCAAATATCGCATACTATGTCTGTATTATGTTTGCAATTTATATTTTAATTTGTCTATATTCCTCATATATACACATGTATGTAACTAGGAATCCATGTAGGTGAGGTTAAAAAAAAAATTTAAAATTTTTTGAGATATAAATGACATATATTTATTTTTTTGAGATTTAAAACAAAATTTTAGTGAAGACTTAGTTATAAAGAAATTTAAATTCTGTAATATCTAAGATAAAAAAAAAATTCACTGAAAGTTAAATTCAAAATATATAAAATTTTAAAGTAAAAAAAAAAAAAAACTTCAGTGGGGCATGGCCCCCACTCCTTCATTTTTTTTTATTTTTTATTTTAACGACCCCACTCCTTCATTAAATCTGTCCCGGTCAAAATGAGTGCATGTGTGGACAAAGTATTTTGGAACCAGTCACTTGGAAAGGACGATCAGCAAAACTGATAGGTTAATGCTGGCTGTTAAAGGGGTGGGCCAAACTCTTGTCATTATCAATTTTAGGAAAAATATCACTTACCTCTTCTAATAATTACACTTGATACCTGATGCAGGGGGATCCGAGTCAGACGATGCCGAGCTGTCAGATTGCTCATTGATGGCGCTGGATTACCTGGAGCGGAAGGATCAGCGCAAGAATGACAAGAAATCGTAATCCAGCCTAATTAGGACAGTTTCCGTGCACGTGTCGGTTTTTTTGCCATAACTGGAGCTACGAGTGTCGGATTCGCGCCCGTGACCCCAATTCGAAAAGCTAATCTCGGCGCGGACGTCGTGGCCACCAAGCCACGCTCGGTGCACATCGTTTCGAGCCCCAAATCCGCTGTTTTCCTTTTCGATTCTTTATTTTTAGTTATTTTTTGCTACTTATGGTAATTTTTTATTTGTCAATTAGGAGATGATTCTGAACCCGATTTGGGCCAGATTTTTGGCAATCTTTTTATTTTTTTTCCATGTTTTGTTTTGGTAGGATTTTTAGGGTTTTGCTATTTTTGGCAAAAATCCCATTAGGGGTCGATTTTCAGCTATTTATACCCGGCTTGTGGGTTGTTTTTATTCATTCTTGATTATACATAATTATATAAAATTCCAGAGTGTTCTCTGAATTTTGGGTCGAATTTCTCCATTTTCTTTCTTGCAAATTACCCGTTGCGCTAGCCTACAGAATAATCTCTATTCTGTCCGGCGTCAATACCCCTATTATTTTTAATGTAACAGAGACACTCCTCGATCATTCGTATGAGCTCCGGTTTGGTTCAAATATCATATAAAATTATCAAATAATCCTCCATTATAATATTCTATTTTTGGTTGTCTTTTATATATATATATATATATGTATATGTATATATTCTAGATAAGGGAAAAAAATGTGATTTGGAATCAAAACCTAGAACCCCTAATCTTAATCACATAAACTTCTTCAAACCCAATTTCCCCATCTTCTTCAAATCCTAATCTTCTTCAAACCCAATCCCCAATCTCTTTTTCAATGGCGGAGCCCTTGTAACTGATGCCTGCAACGAGGTGGCAGTTTTGGGGCTGCTGCTTGACGGTCTCGAAGGTCTCTTCTTTCTTCTTAGTGCGGCTGATGGCGGCATGGATTGAGGTGGGTGGTGAGTTTGCGAGGGGGGGGGGGGGGGGGGGGGGGGGGGGGGGGGTTATGAAATGGGAATTTAGGGTTAGGGTTTGGGAGGGGGTGGGGGTGGGGGTTTGGAGGAGGGGAATGTGAATAGAGTGGCTTGATGAGAGAGAGAAAGTCAGGTTTTGGTAGCTTCCATGGGAGAAGATGAGGGAGTTGGAAGGGATTTACCTTATCCTATACAAATTGGATCAAAAGCAATTCCAACATAAACCCAAATTTCAATTATTTCATAAACCCATTTGCACCACTTGATTAGAACAAAAATCCTAATTTTTGGTTTGCATCTTGCAATGAGCAAGAGAGAGAAAGATGAGGGGGTCTGTTTATGTTATATACAAATATACATATTTGGTGTATATATGAGGGTGTATATTTATAAATATATATAAGGGTATTTTTGATACTTTAGGATAAAAAAATGAATAAGCTCATTAAAAAATTCCTTAACCGCCATGATTATATATGAACGGAAGTAGCAAAGTGTTCTGCCAGAGTTAAATTCGAAAGAGGTATTTAATTATTTTGAAATATTAAGAATACCGTATGCAATTATGTTAAATCTCTGGGGAGGTCAGTGTAAATTTCCCTTATAATTTTTTGGGTTAAATGGAGAAACCCCTGCTAAACTATGGTCATTTTTACAAATAACCCCCTAAACTATTTTTTTGTGCAACTAACCCCAAAACTATTATAATTTGTTGCAAAATTCTCCATTGTCTTGAATTTTTTTCATAAATGACAAAAATGTCATTTCTTATTAGTTATTAACATAGATCATAAAATAATTGATAATAATTTAATAGCATATTCACTACTCAAATATTCATAAACAAATACATAATTTTTCAATTTTATTTATTTAATCACGCTTTTAGATTGTTAAAAATAAAAATTAAACAAAAAATACTCAAAATGATTAATTCATTAGTCAACAAACTTTATGTATATAATATGAGGTAAAAAATGTCCATTATTTAAGTAATTTTAAGGTCATTATAGATATATCTTATAGAAAGAAGTACTGATATCATTACATAATATAGATATATCTTTGATATTTATTTTTAAAATTAATATTTCAAAGTCAATTATAGTGTTATTTCGATTGCAATCAAATATTTTTCTAAAGGTGTTGATACCATTACTTAACATTGATACTTAATCAACGTTGTTGGAATTAATTATACCATTAACGCTACCCCTACATAAATCAATACCATGAACCATATGATAAATAATATTCGTAGATATCACTAAGAAATTCTTGACTAAGGATTTCATGGAATTTTTAATTTTAAGATTTTGATAAAGTAAAAGTTTTTTATTCAGATTCCTACCACGTGATAATCAAGTAGTCTTATATATTAAAGATTGCTCGGCCAAAAGAATTTTCTGAAATTCTGTAGCTAAAAGCAGCGTGACTAGCTCATATATGGTACCAATTGTCTATTAATCTTTTAAAGCCAGACAATGTCAAACCAAAACTCTTGGAAATGCCTTTCACCATGTGCAACAAAGAATCACAATGATATATCTGTATTATTCTAAAAGTACAAGCCTTCGATTATTTCTCCTCATTTTAATACAATATTTTTAAAAAAATAAAAAATAATATATTTTAAATATTAAATACATGTAATGTTTAATAAGTAATGCTTTTGAGCTTCCCATTATGATATTATTATCATAATTATTATAATAATATCATAATAAAAGTTACAATACAAAAAGTCATAATTATTATTCTTCATATTTTTTAATTACAAAAAATTACTCCAATTTATAACACAAAAGGTTATAGTTTTACAATTATGAGTATTAATAACATGGGCACACACAAGGACATAAAAATAAAAAAATACATGCTATTGTTTTATATATTTTTAAATTTTTTGTATTAAATGATATTACTCTAAATTTAAAATTCAAAAATTATAATCTAAAAATATATATATTATTATCTATCTACAATCTATAACTATAGCACGAGACCCTCGGAATATTTTCATACATTATTTTAGTATTTTAATTTATTTAAGAGTTACAAAACTCTATTGAACTTCCCATTTAATATATTTGTTATCTCTATCTCCAAGGCTATCTACATCTATATCACGTTTGGACCCTATATTAATTTATTTAAGAGTTACAAAACTCTTTTGAACTTCCCATTTAATGTAATTATTATCTCTATCTCCAAGTCTATCTACGTCTATATCTATACTTTATACTAACTTATAAAATTCAAAAAATATATATATAATTCATAAAAATAAACATATAACGTATGAAATAAACATATAAAATATATATAATTCGTAAAAATAAACATATAACTTATGAAATAAACATATAAAATTCAAAAATATATATATAATTCGTAAAAAATATATAAAATTCGAAACAAATATATAAAATTCGTAAACAATATATAAAATTCGAAAAACATATAAAATTCAAAACAAATATATAAAATTCGTAAACAATATATAAAATTCGAAAAACATATAAAATTCAAAACAAATATAAAATTCAAATATATATATATAAAAAGTGTGACTGAAGTTTAAGTGGACAAGCCTCAGAGTCATTAGCCAAAATAACGAATCATCACCAGCTCTCTGCAGAGCTATTTCAAGGGCCACAATGGCGACACATGCCCCATGATGGTGACCGAAATCGGAATCAAACCGATACTTTATTAAATATTTTAATCGAAATTAAATATATTAATATTTAAATAAAAATTAACGATTCGGTTCCGGTTCTCATTTTTAAAGAACCAAAAGTATTGGTTAGATTCCGGTTTCAGTCGGAATCGAAAGCGAACCACACCGTGAATATATTAATATTTGAATCAAAATTACCGGTTCGGTTCCGGTTCACATTTTTAAGGAACCGAAAGTATCTATTCGATTTCAGTTTCGGTCAAAATTGGAAGCGAACCGGAATACGTGGACCCCTAGATTTGGGCACCAACAGACCCTTTAATGGTATAGTTAATCGATTAATTTTTTTATTTTGATTTTGATTTTATATAATTTTGATTAAAATATTATTTATATCATTTTTATTTTTATTTTATATTTATATGTAGAGAAGAAAAGTGATAGTGATGGATAGAAGAAACTGGTAGAGAGAGAAAGAGAGCTGGAAAGGATCCGTTACATTTTATATGTTTCTTTCGAATTTTATATATTGTTTCAAATTTTATATATTTTTCGAATTTTATATGTTTGTTTATAATTTTATATGTTTATTTAGAATTTTATAACAAAAAAAATCAAATTGTAATTTTCGTAATATATATATATATAAATATATTGTAATAAGAGGTGGAAGTGTAATTAATAAAATAAGAGAGGGTGGAAGTGTAATTAATTAAAAAAATTTAAATTCTGCACTATAGGGATAGATTGGGGGGTTTGTGCCACTTTAAAATATTAGGGGGTTACTTGGGAGAGAGAGTATAGTTTGAGGGTTGTTGCCCTTTACAGTTTACCCTATAACTTATAACCTATTATCCTTTAGGATAATTTGTAGTCAGACCCCCTGAGATTTTGGTCAATTGCAATCAGTGACTGATCAACGCAATTTGAGTCCCAAAGCCCCTGAGGTTTCAATTTCGTTGCAATGACACCCCCTGGGCTGGTGAAATGACTAGCATACCCTTTAATTGTCTTACTTATTACATTAGGTTAATATATGAAATGTGAAATTACTATATGCCCAAACACTTCACCCACCTCTGAAATTACTAATTACACTTCCACCCCTTATTACAAAAAATATATATTACGAAAATTACAATTTGATTTTTTTTTTCTTTATAAAATTCTAAATAAACACATAAAATTCAAAAATATATATATAATTTGTAAAAAATATATAAAATTTGAAAAACATATAAAATTCGAAAAAATATATAAAATTTGAAAAAAACATATAAAATTCGAAACAAATATATAAAATTCGTAAACAATATATAAAATTCGAAAAATATATAAAATTCTAAAAAATATATAAAATTCAAATATATATATATAAAAAGTGTGACTGAAGTTTAAGTGGACAAGCCTCAAAGTCATTAGGCAATGTAACAGATCCTCTCCAGCTCTCTGCAGAGCTATTTCAATGGCCACGATGGCGACACATGCCCCACGATGGTGACCGAAATCGGAATCGAACTGATACACTATTAAAATATTTTAATCAAAATTAAATATATTAATATTTGGATCAAAATTAACGGTTCAGTTCTGGTTCTCATTTTGAAAGAACAGAAAGTATTGGTTCGATTCCGGTTTCGGTCGGAATCGAAAACGAACCGCACCGTGAATATATTAATATTTGAATCAAAATTAATGGTTCGGTTCCGGTTCTCATTTTTAAAGAACCGAAAGTATCTATTCGATTCCGGTTTTGGTCAGTATCTGTTCTAGGGGTGCACACGGTCCGATTTGCTTCCGATTTTGACCTAAACCGGAATTGAACAAATACTTTCGGTTCCTTAAAATTGAGAACCGGAACCGAACCATTAATTTTTTTACAATTCAATCAGAAACAATATGTAGAAAAATGACAGAAAAAATTCTATAACTTTGAAGAAATAATTTCAATGGAAAAAGATGGATCTCTTCTTTGTCTCTTTTTCTCCCTTTTATACATGAGCCTCATTTTTCCTCCATAAATAGGAATTAAAGTACATTAAAAATATTATCAGTGTAATGAAAGCAAATCTAATGCTTTCAATTGGACTTTATTGTGTTTTTTGTAACAGTCGGACTGTTACGAACTCTTTCATCTGAAATGGTCTTTATTCCTTGGGCCTTATTATCTTGTTGGGCTAATTAACTTTTATTTTGAATTCTGTATAGGCACTGTATTGACTGATGGGCCTGATTCGAAAATGGGCCTACACTTTGCCCCCAATTCCCAAGCCCATTTCATCTTTTCAAATAGGGTGGGAATTTGAAGAGTTGTGTAACTGCCACTTTGCCTTCTCTTCTTCAACCGAGACCCTTCACTTACAAAGGCAACAAAAGATCTTATTCTCTGGAATTTTGAGGATTTCGGCCAAACAGCTTTTTAAGGTTAGTTTATTTCCTTGTCGCAATTTCTTTCTTTAATCTATCACTATGAGTAGCGACAGTAGCCGAACCCCTACTCTGGAAATGGTTGTGGGTGATGATCCCGTTGTTTCCTCTTCTGAAATTGCCCCCGGTTCCAGTAAATTGGAACCACAAAACTTTCACGTAAGCAATTGCGAAAACTTTCCCTAGCCGATAGATGTAAAATAGAGTTTGAAATTCCCAATGACGTTTCAATTTCTCAGTATTCCTCTGATTTGAACTTCAAATCGTATGAAGAAGTTGGACCGAATGAAGCTCTGTTTTCTGCGCATCATTTAGCCGTACTCAGATTTCATCTTCACCCTTTCTATGTTCTTTTTTCTTTATGGCTCACACCCTTGCAAGTGAACCCTAATTTTTTCAGGGTTCTTTCTGTTATGCTCGTTCTGAACCACGAACGAGATTTGAACTTAGGTTTGGGTGACTTCTTACTATGTTATAAAGTTAATCAGATCAGAAAAAATCCTGGTCGGTACCATCTGCACCCTCATTCAACTTTGAAACTATGTGTTGGGAATCCCTCTTCCGAAAAGGAATGGAAGGATAAAATGGTGAAAATTGGGGGAAATTAGAGGGTGGATGCGTCCGGCCCGTACCCTCGGCCCAGGACCTTCGGTATTTGTAAAAACACAAATGTGGATTCAAGAATCCTGACAAGTGCCTCTTTATGCTTTTCGAATTTTGCCTGTTTTTCTTGAACTGCGTATTGATTTGCTTTTGATCACATGTTCATGCGTTGTTTACAGCCGAACGTCTGGAATATCTGAACGAGAAGGTTTCTGCAACTCTCCCCTCTAGTAAAACTCTTTTAACTCCTCAGAATTTGAAGTCCATTGCTACAAGTGCCCCAGAAGCCACCATTATGGATATTCCTGTAACAGCTTCCAAACGCGCAGTGGCATAAAAATCTCCTGCCCCCATCAGCTCGTCTGCTGATAAAGGAAAGAATAAAATGATCGATTTGACTGAAGATCCGAAGAAAGCAAAATGGCTTCTAAAAAGGACGAACACCGAAGATGGCACTCCCGTTCATAAAAAATTGCAACTTGGCCCCCCTTCAGAGCATGCAAAAAAGAATGACTCTGAGAAGCATGAAAAGTTACTGAAGAAGGCCAAATCTATGAGCGGTTATACTATTTCAGATTGCTGCTTCCCTCCAATATTTGATCCCGAAGGTGATTGGATCCCTAAGTTCGAAAAAAGTGATGGAAGTGTTCTGAATCGCCGTTCACTGGCCATGTCGGATCCGGATTCTCTGATGGCACTTGCTCGTGGTATGTGGCCACCAAAAGATGAAATTTTTCAGCAGCATGTCGATCAGAACGAGCTTTTGGCTAGGGCTCCTGTTTCTATTTTGGAGGTACAAAGTTTTTGTTTTTGTTTTTTTTTTTTTGTAATGATAACGTTTCTTCTTTCTTCAGTCCGTGTTTGATGTCCTAGCTCTCTACAAGGCTGTTGAGGTGGGGGAGTATAAGAGAAAAAACATGGATGCTGCATATCTAAGGGCTGATAAATGCGTCATGTTAGCTGAAAAACAAAAAAAAGATATTGGAAACTGAGCTGGAAAGCCTAAAGAAACTCCATAAAAAGGAAGCCGATCAGAATGTTGAACTGAAGAAGCAGTTCCATAACCTTGAGACTTCGAATGCAGTTCTGAAATCCGGCTTGGAGATTTGCCGAAGAGGGGGTATGGAAATGCACCGGAGGTATGTGAGCATTTTTGACATAAAATTCTGCGATGGGTTCAGATTTTGTCATGATCAAATGTCAATGGACCCATCTGCTCGTACATATGAAGATCGGCAACTCATGACACTGCTTGCGGTGTCGTTCACCCGTATACTGAGACTGAGCCTTGTAGAGACGAGAAGGACTTCGCTCAATTTCTTTTGCATGGGATCATACCGGCTGAACGACCAGAGCCTAATTCTGCAGTCCCTTCTGCTGCAAATGAAGTGCCAGTTGGACCTTCCGTTCCTCCTCCAGAGAATCAACAGTCAACCACCGATGAAGTTTTACCTTCGACTTCTTGATTAGAAGTTTTATTTTGAACAATTTTCATGGGCTGTAGAACAATATATATTTTTGGTGCTCCTGTGGTGAGCATCTTTGAACAGGTTTGAGATGGCACTGATGTGTTAAGTATTTTTTAACAGGTTTTAAGATGGCATTGTTGTGCTAAGTATTTTTTAACAGGTTAATGTGTTTCTAGAACATAAATTTTTTAGGCGTTTCTTCATGCGTCTTTGTTAAAGCAGGAACTTGGTGCCATCTTTTAAGATGGTCTTTTATTTTTGCCTATATGGCCTATATATTTTGGCCAAGTTATTTTACTTGGGTTTTTCATGAACTTTCTTTTTGTGATTGTTTTATCAAAAATATTGGAAGATATGAATGCAATATCTTTATTGATTTGGTACGGATCTTAGGATACAACCTTTGAACGAAATTTAAGGTCAACAAATTTTTTATTGAAAATACCTCTTCAGGTGGATTTCATTCCAAGCTCGTTCGATCTGTTTTCCATTTTGATCGGTCAATCTGTAGGCTCCTTTGCCGATCACCTCTGTGATTGTGTACGGCCCATCCCATGTAGGATCTAGCTTACTTGATCTTTTGGCCAACACCCTTAGTACTCGATCACCCACTTGGAATGATCTTGGCTTCACCTTTTTGTTGTAACTCCTCATCAATCTTTGTTGATACTCTGTTAGCCTTATTGAGGCCATTTCCCTTTTTTCCTCCATAAAATTACCTTCAATTTTAAGAATTTCTTCGTTCTATTATGGGTTGAAGAGCTGTGTTTTTGTTGTGGGAACTTCTAATTTAATTGGAATTACTGCCTCAACGCCGTATGCCATAGCAAATGGAGTCAATCCGGCCGGCTTTCGGGGCGTCGTTCAGTAACTCCAAAGGACCCTTAGCAATTCCTCTAACCATCGTCATTTTTCTTCGATCCCTTATAATTTTCTTTTTATTCTGGTAAAAATCGTTTTGTTCGTTATCTTGGCTTGTCCGTTTGCTTGTGGGTAATTGACCGATGATAAGTTCTGGTTGATGCCATACTCGTCCAGCAACTCCCGAACGTATTGATTGTCCAGGTTTTTGCCATTGTCCATCATTATGTACTTTGGCACTCCGAACCTGTAGATTATATGATTCAAGATAAAATCAATAACTTGAGTGTGCGTGATTCTTACATAAGTTTTCGCCTCCACCCATTTAGTGAAATAATCTGTGGCCAGAAGCACATGTTTTTTATTTGATGATGCCCTTGTTAATGGTCCGACCGCATCCATTCCCCATCGTGCGAATGGAACAGGGGAAGCCATTGTTGTGAGAAGCTTTGCTGGTTGATGGATTATATGTGAATGCCTTTGACATTTGTCGCATCTTCTCGCGTACTCTTCCGTGTCTCGGATCATGTACGGCCAAAAATAACCTTGTGTTATTGCTCTGTGAGATAATGATCTACCCCCAATATGGCCTCCACAAGTTCCATCGTGCAACTGCTTGAGTACCTCTTGTGCTTCAGACGGGGTCAAACACCGCAGGTAAGGTCCGGTCATCGATTGACGGTATAAAAAACCATCGATCACTGAATACTTGGTAGAAGTTGATCTTACTTTCTTTGCTTCCCGTCGATCCTCAGGTAAAACACCGATCAAGAAATATTGAAGGATTAGGTCGATCCAACTAGGCTCGTACGGAATCACGCACACCTCATTATTTTTACCGATCGATGGAGCGAACAATTCGTCCACGGGAATTATCCTGATCATATCATCCCCAACTGATGATGCCTGATTTGCTACATGATCAGCCCCATGATTTTCCGCCCTTGGAATTTGCTTGAAAGTGACTACCTGAAAGTTTTGTGCTTCTTCCTGAACGACCCTTTTGTACTCCGGCATCCTTTCCTCATTTGTATTGTAACTTCCTGCGATCTGATTTACGACTAACTACGAGTCGCTGAACACGGTTAATTATTTGATCTGGAGCTCCTTTGCCAACCTTAAACCTGCCAGAACGGCTTTGTACTCAGCCTCATTGTTTAAACTTTCAAAGCACAATTTTATTGATTGCTGCAACTTGGTGCCTTCTGGGGATATTAGCTCGACCCCCACACCTGCCCCCAGGTTGTTCACAGATCCATCCACACAAAGCTCCCACCTTGGATTTTCACTGTAGATCTCATCTTCGGTTGCTTCATATTCAAGGAGAAAATCTGCCACCGCTTGACCTTTTATGGACGTTCATGGTTCATAGGTAATGTCAAACATGTTCAATTCTATTGACCACTTAGTCGTTCACCCCGAAAAGTCAGGTTTGGATAAAATCATTTTGATCAAAAATGTTGTAGGAATCCTGATCGGATGGGATTCGAAATAATGTCGCAGCTTTCATTTAGCCTGAACCAAAGCTAAGATTATTTTCTATCTTTGAATACCTTATCTCAGCATCAAGCAATGTTTTGCTTGTATAATAAATTGGGTGCTGCATGTTCCCATCATCTCTTACTAACGCTGAACTGACCGCGTTCGGTGAAACTGCTAGATATAGAGTTAAGGACTCATGATCTTTGGGTGCCATCAGGATTGGTGGTTTCGCCATATAGAGCTTCATTTTATCGAACGCTTCTTGCTGTTTCTCTCCCCAAGCCATCGTTTTCTTAGATTTCAGCACATCGAAGAACGGCTTGCATCTATTTGATAATTTGGAGATGAACCGACTTAGAGCTGCTAATCTCCCTATAAGCACCTGGATTTCTTTTGGGGACTCAGGTGCCTTCATCTCGATCAATCCCTGAACTTGTGCGGGACTTGCTTTGATTCCATCTTTATTAATTATGTGTCCCAAGAATTATCCAGAAGACACACCAAAAGTGCATTTCTCCGGGTTCAGCTTCATTTTGTGCGATCGCAGGGATGTGAACACATCCTCCAAGTGTTTCAGGTGATCATCCTTGCGTTGGCTTTTAACAACCATGTCGTCTATGTAAGCATCCACCGTGTCTCCAATCTAGGTCTTAAAAATCTTGTCGATCAGTCGCTGATAAGTTGCACCTGTATTTTTTAGACCGAACGGAATGACCTTGTAACAATAGGTCCCTCTTTCGGTGATGAACGCCATTTTGTCTTCATCTTTTGGGTTCATTAGGATTTGATTGTATCCTGAATAAGTATCGAGGAAAGTGAGTCGTTCGAACTCGGTAGTTGCGTCGATCATGCGATCAATCTTTGGTAAAGGAAAACTGTCCTTCGGGCAAACTTTATTTATGTTGGTGAAGTCCACACACATTCGGAACTTCCCATTCTTATTTTATACGACGACAACGTTAGACAGCCAATCGGGGTAATGAACCTCTCTGATAAAACCAGTTTCTAACAACAGGTTAACCTCTTCAACTACAAACTTTCCTCGTTCGGTTCCAATCCTTCTGGGTTGTTGCCGTACGGGACGTGCGCCGGGATGAACACTTAAAGTGTACATCATGGTTCCTGGGTCAATCCCGGGCATGTCGCTGTGCTCCCATGCAAAAACATCAGCATTTGATCTTAACATATAAATCAAATTGCTCCTTTCATCAGAATTTAGGCCTCTTCCGATTCGGGTGGTCTTTCCTTTGCTCCCGTCGATCAGATCTACTGTGATGGTGTCTTCTTCCGTCTTCTCATCATCGTCAGTCTGATCACGAACGTTCGGTAATTGCTATAAGTTGCGTTCGGCACCCTCACCCTTTAAACCCTTGGTGACAATGGCATAACATTCTTTTGCCACCACTTGATCTCCCTAGATGTCAACAAATCCTTTCCCTGAAGGATCAACACACCGCATCACCTGATGCAGAGTTGAAGGAACTCCCTGCATTCGGTGAATCCAACCTCTTCCCATGATCAGATTGTAGGAGGGCTGCACGTCCACCAGCATGAAATTTTCCGTTAAAGTTAGCTTTGCAGCTGTTACAGGTAAATTCAGTACACCAATTGGGCAGATCCTCTTTCCATCAAAACCTGCCAGCGGACTAGCGGTCGGCATGATCAACTCCGTACTGATGCCGATTTTTTTGAAGGCTGATTTGGTTAGGATGTTCGTGTTGTTACCTGGATCAACCAACACCCTTTTAACTAAATAATTTGAAACTATGATCGAAATTACCAGTGGATCTTCATGTGGTAGTTGTACACGTCTCAAGTCCTCTTGGGTAAATGATATTGTCGCCATTGGGTAGTTACGAATTACGTTCACCTCCACAACCCTTCGGATCTTGTTAGCATTGCGCATTCGTGAACGTTGAACCGAACGGCTTTCCTCATCCTCTTATGGTCTTCCATGGATCGTGTCAATGATTTTCACCGGCTGTCCGCCCACAATCTTATTGGTCTTCGGATGATCAAAATTTTTCATTCCACTATCCACGTACTCCTTCAATTCTCCTTTGGCTATCAAGGTCTCAACCTGCCTCCTCAAATGTCTGCATTCATTGGTTAAATGGCCAAAGTCATTGTGGAACGCACAGTGCTTCGAACGGTCCTGCTGTTCTGGTGGCGTTCTCAGCGGAAATAGTGGACGAAAGATATCTTTTGCCTTATTCTCGTTGTACCATTTCGCTAAGGTTGTTCGAAGCGGAGTTTCAGGTATGTCATACCTTGGCCTCCTCTCCTGCTATCTGTATGGAGCTGATCGTAGATTGCTCGTACTATCAGCTTTCTTGATTATCATTTCTTTTGACTTGCTTTCCACACTGACCAATGCCGAACGATGACCCATTTCTTGTTCATCTTCTTCCAATCTCAAGTATCCTTGCGCCCGTGAATTCAACTGACCCATGTTGAGGGGTGTCGATTTTACCAAGGATCTATGAAAACTGGTTCCTTGTTCAATAGCCACTTTGAAAGCTTCTACTGCCGCTGGTTGATCGCAACTGGGTATCATTCTCATTTTCAAATTGAATCTGGACAGTAAATTTTTCAAAGTTTTTCCTTTCACCTGCCTCATAGTAAACAGGTTAGAAATGGTCCTCTTCTGCTTCCGATTGCCAAAATACTGGGCTAGAAAATTTTTCATTAGAGTTTGGAAGGAATCGATCGAACCACCGGGAACTGTCTAAACCATAACAGGGCTGGGCCCGTTAAACTCGTAGAGAAAGCTTTGCACATTAGCGCATCATTAGCCATATCGAGAGTCATCATCTGCTCCACATGAAAAAGGTGTTCGATTGGGTCCTGTGTCCCATCAAACATAATGAACGTTGGCATCTGGAACTTGTCTGGCCTTCTTGCTTGTTGTATTTCAGTGCTGAACGGTGACTTAATCATTTTCGTTGTCATCTCGATGGCTAGATCAGCTGGTGATTGTGTTTTGAGATCTTTTACTTGTTCGTCTACGATCTTCTGAAGTCTAGACACCATGTCGAGCGGAACTGCTCGATTATTGGCGTTTAT
Organism: Cornus suecica; assembly: GCA_963922005.1. NCBI lineage: Eukaryota > Viridiplantae > Streptophyta > Magnoliopsida > Cornales > Cornaceae > Cornus > Cornus suecica. The sequence continues at coordinate 75,134,088 of OY998243.1, forward strand.
CTCATCCCCAATTTGCTAAGTACGAGTACGATTTGCTGAACTGGCTTCGTGATGATTGTCCTCTTCTTCAGCAGCGGGGTTATTCTGTCGTCCTCCTGCTGGCAGTTCTTGACATTCTGATTGATCAAGTCTTTCTCTCAATTCCTGATTCTCTTTTTCAAGAGCCTCCAGGCGTTGAAGGATAGCAGTTGTGTCTCCTAGCTGTGTGGTGGTTTCTCCCGCCATTGATCTAATAGCTTATGACTAGAACCTTCGTTCCCACAAACGGCGCCAAAAAGTGTATACCCGTTCGTAGACTCCGAACGAATTAATACTTTTACAATTCAATCAAAAACAATATGTAGAAAAATGACATAAAAAATGGTATAACTTTAAAGAAATAATTTCAACGGAAAAAGATGGATCTCTTCTTTGTCTCTTTTTCTCCCTTTTATACATGAGCCTCATTTTTCTTCCATAAATGGGAATTAAAGTACATTAAAAATAATATCAGTGTAATGAAAGCAAATCTAATGCTTTCAATTGGACTTTATTGTGTTTTTTGTAACAGTCGGACTATTACGAACTCTTTCATTTGAAATGGGCTTTATTCCTTGGGCCTTATTCTCTTGTTGGGCTAATTAACTTTTATTCTGAATTCTGTATAGGCACTGTATTATCTGATGAGCCTCATACGAAAATGGGCATACACCCCAGTTTCTTAAAATTTGACAAACCCCAATGTATGGACACATGATACGTCTACACATTTTATTTTATTTCAAATAATCTTCTTTTTAATAGTGTATCTATACATTGTACTCAACTGATTTGTTTGCTGCAGATTTGGAAGTTCTAACAGTTGTAGCATTACCAAAAAGCCCCCCATCTACCAGAATTTTCAGGTGACTCTAAAGATCTGATGGATAGAAACAAAATTGCAATATTGAGATTCAAAACTAATTTTTATCAATTGTTGCAGGAAGTTCACTCAAAGATAGTGGAAAGGGTATATTAGAACGCGAAAACATCTACAATAGCCTAAACTGAATATACTCTTCGGGTAAGCTTATAATTGTTCTTTTTACTCGCTTTTATATATTTCTAAATTACATCATATTTATTGCAGAACCCCTAAATAATATCTCCTACAACCTCTTCGTGGTTAGGTCTGCGAAATAATTGAAGAACGCAAATCCTGTTGAGGTAAGTGTTCACTCCTAAAAATAATATTCACCGGCCGAATAGCAGGACCGATAATAATCATGATTTTCGTAGGATTCAAAAAAATAATAATCATTGGCTAAATAGTAGGGCCGATGATATTCTTTGTATTCGTAGGTTGCGGGCATGCCAGAACCGGTGACGGAGTTCAATCGTTCAAAATGAATGAATTTTTGTCTCTTTTGAACATATGGAATAGAATCAGACAATTTGTCAGATTGCCTCAACAAAGAGGATTTTTGGGTAACTGAAAGAAATCACAAAAAGAATTGAAAGAACGAATGCTGAGAAATTAAATTGTATTAAAGTAAAGATTTACAAGGAATTGAAAGAAACTGGTAATATAAAGATTGACAAGAAAATAAAGTTGAAGTGCAAGGAATTGAAAAGAAACGAATATAATAGAAAACTGCTATTATGTATTTGATATACGTATATTATTTATAGCCTAAAAGATATCCTAGATAATCCATAGATAAATAACTAATAAAATAAAAGATAAATAATCTAAATCTAATCCTACATAAACATTAATATCAACTTTAATTTAAACTCTTCAAAATGTGTCCAACAATTCAAAACTCCTTGATCGGAAAGAAATTCTTCAAACTTGCGTTTGTTAAACTCCAATTTGTTATACGGGATATCCGTTGGGCCGAAACTCCAATCAGCCAGTGAACCATTTTATCAATTTACATGTTGACTTATTTAGGGTGTCAACAGTAAGAGAATTCAAAAACGTTCTTTTGATAAAAAAATAATATAATTTATTTTATTTAATTGCTTTGTTTTTCCTTTTTTTTTCCAGGGGTGTTTTAAAATTTATCATTTGATATAAGATAACATAATTAATATTTAATTCGGTTATTTTGGTATCTTAATAGATTCAAAGGATAAGGGGTCCAATATCACATTCACATTTGGTATCTTCTAGTGCAAAATATATGTGTGTTTTATTTAAAATAAATTATTAACTCTATGTTTATTTTTTTAATTTAATAAAAAGATAATCTACATTACAAAATTATAGTATTAACTTTTGATGCACGTGCTCTGTGTTAGTATATATACACACATACATATGATTATGATCACTTGTACAGTTGTACTATACTTCTTTAGCCGTCATCAATGACCAATGACACTCTTCACCCATATATACGTGGTAATGTTGTTGACTCCATAGCTAAGCAATGACATTTCCTTGTAATTGAGTGCATAATGATTAAAAGGAAGTGCAACTAGCTATGATTTTGTTAACTAGTCCACTAGCTTTCCAATCTAGTCGATATATACATACATATATATATATATATATATAAGTAATCACTTGTATATATATATATATATATATACTTAATAATGAGCATCTGCTATACACATATAATTATAAGTCATTAAACAAATAAAAATAATAATTTAATATATCAAAAACTAAAAAAAATCTTCAAATTCAAACTAATAGAATTAATAAACAATACAAAGATGATAAAATAAAAGAGGAAGACAATTTAAAACATCAAATAAAGAGATAAAATACATTTATGTAATTTAAACAACTCATCAAAATTAAGTACAAAGATGATAAAATAAAATAGTAAGACTAAGTGTAATACATGTGTATATTGTAGGCAAATTAAAAAAAATCAAATAGAGAGATAGAATACATATGTGTATAATTTTAAATAATTTATCAAAATTAAATATGAAGATGATAAGAAAATAAAGTGTAATACGTGTGTATATTGTAAATAATTTAAAAACAAATAGTAATCATTACTCTAAATGATATATAAATATTTGACAGAAGACATACATAGATATGGAAAATCCATACGAAGATGATACAACAGAAACAATCCTCAATTCTTGTTCTTGTTCTTGTATGCGAAAGGATGATGGACTTACTATTATTGCGTTTATATATGGGGTTGAGACCGATTAAACGTGAATCGATGTGTTAATTCTATTAACCAACACAACTCTTCATATGCATGTAACTCTCATTCAATTCTATCCATTCAAATTAAATAGGTATATTTAAGAACAAATTGTAATGCAACACACCTCTACATATTAGGTCTTATTCTTTTATGCAGTATAGATTTTATTTTTGATTTAAAATATAAAACAAATATTTAGAAATAATAAAAACCTTCGTACTTTTATAAGTAGTAAAGATATAAGCAATATATTCACATGTTCATATATCAATCGAAAACCTCCACTTCTTACATCTTTGGGAGATTTTCCAACGTAAATATTGTTAATGCGTTTGACCATTAAATATAATTCAACTTTTACTCGTTTCTCACATGTCATAAAGTTGTGAATGGCCCTTATTCCACTTTGAGTAACACGTGCTTTCTAATTATGTGCATTTAGCATGCAATTGTTTGGCAGAATGGAAAATTTTAGGGTAATTTTTGCACTCAGACTCCTGATGTTATGGCAAGTTGTGTCCAACGCAGGTTTGCATTTTGTTGCAATGATATTTTTTAAAGGTATAAAATAATTTTACTGTCTTTAATTATTATAATTTGCATGAAAAATGACTAAGTTACCACATGCATAAATCTTACACATCATCCATTACATCAATCACTCTTATTACTAAAAGAATTTAAAATAAATAAATAAGACATACAATATATAAATATAATTTTATTTTAAATATCATTCAAAAACATCTTAAATAAAAAATCTATTTATAAATAAATTCTACCGCCAAAAATATTTCATTAATAATAAAATATTTAAATTGATAATAACAAAACTACATTATTTAATTATTGCTTTTAATTTTAAATAAATTACTATATAAATATTTCACAAATAAAAACTAAAGGATTATATCTCATATCCATTATAAGTATTATATACCTAAAAACATATATATTATTTCTTATGAATGTATAATAAAAAACATATATTTCTTTATAAATAGTATAAATATATTAGCAATAATCAACAATTTTAGTGAGATTTGCCAATGTAACAATATTTATTATTCAATATTATTTAACAATAAAAACTAATTTTAGTGGGAATCTCAAAAGAGTTTGGTAACATTAAAGTATAAATATAAAATAAATAAATAAATAGGTATAATTATTTACATAAGTAACAAGAGTAAACAAAAACAAAAGTTTATAAAAAAATATTGCTTTAACTTTTTAAGTAGTATATATTTTAGTGGGATTTAATAATAATTTATACATTTCATTGGAAGTTGAAAATAATTTTGTATTTAATGTAAATATAGTTTAGTTAAATTAAGTAATATTTGATACATCTAGTGGAAATTCCAACAAAATATAACATGTGGCATAAAAAATTCTTATACATAAATAATAAGAAAAAGTTAAAAAAAATTATAGAAAAAATAAATATTGCTTTTACTTTTATAATTAGTATATGATTTAGTGAGATTTAATAATAATTAATATATTTTTTGGGAAGATCAAAAGAGTGTTGTAATATTTGGTGTAAATATTAAATAAATGAATGATTCTAATTATTTAAATAAATAAAAATTTACAATGTATGAAAAATATTAAAATTGCTTATATTATTATAGTGTATAAATATTAAGGGTGTAGTGACAAAAGGATGATTGGTATAATGGGTAAGATGTAATGTTTAGACATGGGAGTAACTTAGATATTTTGCATTCAAATTAAAATAATTAAGGCCACTAAAGTCATTTTGAGCATCTAGGGGGTGTCATTACAAGGGAAATGAAACATCAAGGGGCGTTGGGACACTACTTGCCTTGACCAATTTCTATGTGCAATTGACCTAAATCTTAGGGGTCTCAGTACAAATTATCCAAAATTTTAATATTTGGATGCTTTAACTACTTCTCTAATTAAGTTTCTTTTTTGTACTCAATAATATATATAGGGTAAAGTCTATTAAATCCTCCTGAACTATTTTCTCTCTCTCAACAAACCCCCCTGAACTATGTTTTAGACTCTAAACTCCCCAAACTATCCCAATTTTTACAATTCACTCCCTCCCGTCATAACACCGTTAGTTAAAATTAGGATAGTTTGCACTCAAATCTCCTGAGGTTTTAATCAATTGCACTCGTCCCTTGAGATTTCATTTTTCTTGCAATGACACTCCCTGAATGGGATAAATGACCGGAATGCCCTTGTGTTGTCTCCCTTATTTCAAGAGACAAATATCTAGATAATGAAATTACCTCCATGACTCAAGATGAAAACCCTATAATGTATATATATATCTATAACAACTATTCTAAAATGTGAGGGATTGAGAATATTTTCAAATGAAATTACCTAGACTATGGTAAAAATAGCCTAGAGGGGGGGGGGGGGGGGGGGGTGAATAGGTTTTTTGTGGATTTATTGACAAATTAATATTTAATTATGAAAAAGTCAATTTTAATCAAATCACAAAACCCTAATTCTCAAACCACATCATTCAAACAAACATCAATGTAGTGTAGAAAATAAAGCAAGAGACGACACAGAGAATTATACGTGGAAAACCCAAGGAAATGTTCCAAGGAAAAAACCACGGGTACACTTAGGTACCGATGCACTATGAATCAACAAGTACAAACTTTATGAGAGTTTTAGACTTACAATCACTCTTGATATACCTTCCTCTACTCGCGGTCTGAAACCCTTGAATCACTTGTACTTCACGAAGCACGCTTGCTCCGCCAGACACTATGAGAGACTCATAAATCACGTCTGATTTTCCTTTCTCTACTTACAGTCTGAAATCCTCGAATCGCTCCGTACTCGGACGACTCTACTTCTCAACTGATCAATGCAACCTCGTTGCAATGGATGATGTGATGATTTTTCAACAACCACTCATCCAATCGTGCATAAAGAACTTCGGTGTAGAAGCACGATTGGAGAATCTCAACACAAGAGAGAACACCAATATGTATGATCACTCCATACTCAATATTGGTTATTTTTTGCCCATATCTTGCGTTTTTTATGTTTTTACATTCCGTTACTTGGTATTTTTATCCCGTTTGTGTGTATAAACATGTTTCATGAGCTTAATGAAAAAACAAAGCTAATCTTGGTGAATTAACTGAGTCCGTGTTTTTTTTTATCTCGAGAAAGGAATCAAGAGGTGTGTTAGAGCAAAGAAGAGCTATCAGAAGGGCAAAATGGTCATTTCCCGACATCGTTATCTCACCGAAGGGCAAAAACGTCATTTTCAGACATTATTACTTCACCCAAAAGCATCGGAAGTCAAAGGCGACCAGTTTATCTCAAATATGAACAAACGAGTTTTTACAGCAAAAGATACATAATACCCTACATCGTCAGAGAGAAAAAAAGGCAGATTGGACTGAGTTACGCTCTGGTTTGGACCCTACACCCAAGCGTAAGTCAGGAGCTTAGGTCCTACCTTGTGGCCACATGACCCCTTTACGTGCTGAAGTTGTTTCGAAGTTGTTTCAGAATTTTCCAATTTTGACCCTACTTCGATATTTTAAGTGATCGGTGATTCCAGACCTCTACATACAGGCGTATACACATATTTGCATTGAGATTTTATAGACATTATTCATGTATTATGAAATTACAGAAAAGGGCAACCATTAAGGTTTCCCTCACTTATTTATAAATATGAGAGGGTTAGGTTTAGAGGAGGCTAATTCTGGTTCTAGTTCTGATTTTCACGTACGCTCATTCATAGAGTTCTCACGTTCAAAGTTCAAACTTGTTTCCATTGAAGAGAACCACCATTGAAGACCTAGAGATCCGGAGAATAAGACAATTGAGAGTGTTTCTACACCAATAATGCAAATTCTCTCCACCATGATCAACTAACTCGGTATCTAGGAATTTCTCGCAAAACTCTAGCTAAGTGATGTAGTTTTAATTTTATATTCAATTGTAGAGAGGAGAAACTGTGACTATATTGTGATGATTGTGTTAAATGAGAGACCGTTTTTATTCGTGATACAAGTTTATATATTTGAATTGATTCTTGTCTTAGACTTTTCGAATATATTTAGCTTACACAATCGCAATTATTCACTATGGGATGAAACTTGGATGTTTAATCTGTGATTTTCTACACAATGGTGATCATAAAACTCTAAACCCTAGGTTGACACAGGTCATGCCCTGACAAACTGATATAGACATGTTTTAGTTTATTTTCATGTTTTAATTTACTTTTCTGCATTTACTTTCTGTTAGTAGTTGACATGCACTAATCAGTTTAGTCTTGAGATGGGTTATCGCGATCCGGTTGAGAGTAATCCTTTTTGGGGTCAAACTACTGGCGCGGTGCGACCTAATTCATAGTCAATGGATCGCCCTCATGCAATTGAAATAGAATTTGGACTATATTATGCGGTTAGTGGTGGAGTGAGGAAACCCTAGTTTTCTCTCTTTTTGAATCACAACCATTATTTATTATTGTTTTTTGTTTTATTTTCAGTAGTATTAGATAATTCACAAAACCAAACTTTTTTCGGAAAAATATAATTCAATGTTTTTAGACTATTGAAGTGAACAAACCTCGTATTTGTGGAATCAATATTCCTCTACTCAAGCAAAACTGTCTATAATTGATATGTGCGCTTGCAGAAGGGTAAAACCTAAAGTGTCGTTAAGGTGTCGTTTTTAACCACATATTTTGCATACACCTGACGCCCACCAATTATCACCTTTTACAATATAAAAAATTATAATAAGTAAAGTTTGTCATTATTTAAAGTGTAAGGGCTTAAATTAACTTTACAAAAAAGTTAATAAATAATAAATCATTTATCATATTTTTATAAAAATATAAAAAATTACAATAAGTAAAGTTTGTTATTATTTTACAGTGTAATGACTTAAATTAATTTTACACAAAGAATAATAAATTATAAACTATTTGTAACATATTTATACATTTATCACCTCTTACAATACAATAAAAACTATAATTAAAATGTATCACTTCTTGTTTAAATTGTAGGAGTTGTATATTATTTATTTTCAAAATCAATTAAATTATATGAGCTCACAAATATTTTATACATGTATCACCTTCTAAAATACAAAAAAAAAAATATAGTCATAAATAAAGTGTATTATTATTATTTAATGTAAAAGGTCACAGTATTAGTTTTAGGGAAAAATTAAAAAATAATAACTTTTGGGGCCAATATTACAAAAATGACAATTTTAAAAAAATATTTAAATAAATGTGATAATGTTTCAAAAATCATTATATCCAAAGTGTTTGAAATTTTTTCTAAATTGAGCTTAAGACACAAAAGTTGTTTGGTCTATTAATTTAGCCAACATCTCTTTTACACTAAAGCAAGGGCACAAGAGTCATTTCATGAGGTCTTCACCCCTTCGGGGGGTATCATTGCAAGAAAAATGAAATCTCAGGGGGTGAGTGCAATTGACTGAAACATCAGGGGATCTGAGTGTAAATTATTCTAATTTAACTAACGGTGTTATAACGGAGTGTCCTTGATTATAATAATTTCATAGTTTAAGGGGCCATCACATAATTCAGGAGGATTTGTTGAGAGAGAAAATAGTTCAGGGGGTTAAGGAAGATAACAAAATATTCAAGAAAACACACACCCTCGGTGTGATATATTTGGAATGAAATTTTAATTAGAATAATTGGGTTAAGGAAGGAAAACGCAAATTGACATATATAATACATTTAGTATTTTTAAAAGACAAAATTGCAAAATACCCCTCAAAAAAATACCTCCTAATATTTTAAAGTGAGCAAGTTACACCCCTGAATTTTCGACTTCAGCACTTTACTCTCTTCACTCATTTATATATTTACTTATTTACCCCTAGTAATAACTGACTAAGAAAATTTAAAAAGATAAAGTAATTTGCAAATTACTAAATTAACCTTAGTATTTATACATTTCATACACATACAACTTTCATCTTTATTAATATTATTCAGGATAATTTGCATTGACACCCTCTAAAATTTGTAAAGTATTGCAATGACATTTCTTAGAGGCATAAAATGATTTTAGTGCCCTTGATTAATTTAATTTTCACGTGAAATCTCTAAATTACCCCTACCTAAACCCCACATTTTACCCATTACACCAACTACCCTTATAATCACACTCTTATTATTAAAAAAATCTACAATAAATAAATAAGATATACAATATATATAATTTTATTTTAAACATAAAAATTTAAGAACATCAAAAATATTTTAAAAAATATATTTAAAGGTAAATTGATCCCCTAAAATTTCATCAATAATAATACTAAAAAAATTAATTATTTAATTACTGCTTTTAATTTTTATTATATTACTATATAAATATTTCTCAAAAAAAATAAAGGGTTATATCTAATAAACATTATAGCTATTACATATCTAATAAAAAATAAATAATTTTTTATGTTCGAATATAATTTTTTTATATATATTTTATACTATTGTCAATCAATAATTTTAATAAAATTTAATAATATAATGATAGAAATTCTTAGATATATAATACCTATAATGGAATATCTTATTTAGATATGTAATACCAAAGAAAACCCTATTCCATTATGAAATTTGATGATATAGTAATAGAATTTCCTATATATGTAATACCTACAATGGGCAATGTGTAAGATATTTTAAATAATATATTCTATTATATTACCAATTTTTATTTAAATTATTGATTGACAATAGTATAAATATATAAATATATATTATTTTTCCGTACATAAAAAATTATATATATTTGATTAGATGTGTAATACCTATAATAGTTTTAGATATAACCCTTTAATATTTTTTGAGAAATATTTATATAATAATATATTAAAAATTAAGAGCAACAATTAAATAATGGGATTTTCTTAATATTATTATTGATGAAATTTTTTTAGTGGTAGAAATTACCTTTAAATATATATTTCAAAATATTTTTGATATTTTTGAATTTTTATATTTAAAATATAATTATATATATTGTATATTTTAGTAGTATTTATTTGTTGTACATTTTTTAATAATAAGAGTGGTTGGTGTAATGGGTAAAGTGTAGGGTTTAGGCATAGGGGTAACTTAGAGATTTCACATAAAAATTAAGGGTAAATAGCTAAATATACCCCTTAATTTTCTTCTCTTTCTCTACTATACCCCCTCAATTAATTATACCCCCCTCAACTTTCATTTCTTGCACCATGGGTTTGCCCTCAATTTTTTTTACCCTTTTACCCTCCAATTTTTTTGTATTTCCACATTACCTTTAATCTTATCCTTACTATTATATTTCTTAATTCTTTAAATTACAAAAATATTATTTCTTTTAGTTACAAAATTAATTATGCCATTTATCTTTAATGTATTAGACTAAATATACTCTCAAATGTAATTTTTTTTTAATAAGTTCTAATTATTTTATTTGTAAATCAATTAACTTGGTATTAAATTTTAGTTTGATTTAAATCATAAAACTCAATCATAATTAATATATTCATAAATAAATCCAATTTATGAAAACAATATATATATATTGAACAAAATATATATAATTCGTCAAAAATATATATTTTCCGAATTCTTTTAAAAAATTATGATTTTTTTCCGAAAAATATTTTTTTTGGGAAAAATATATATTATGTTCCAAAATATGATTTTTTCTGAAAAATAATTTTTATTGAGAAAAATATATATTATTTTCAAAAATATGATTTTTTTACGAAAAATAATTTTTTTGAGAAAAATATATATTATGTTCCAAAATATGATTTTGAGTCCTAATACCTAAACTACCATCAATAGTATAAGAGGGTTTAGTGAAATCAAACCTTCAAAAAAATTATTTTTTGAAACAATATGTATATTTTGGAATATATATATTGAAAAATGATATATGTTTCGGAATATATATATATATATGATTCGTCAAAAGTATATATTTTTCGAATTGTTTTAAAAAATATGATTTTTTTATGAAAAATATACATTATTTTCTAAAATATAAAAAATATATATTTCGGAAAAAAAAAATCGTATTTTGGAAAATAATATATATTTTTCTCAAAAAAATTATTTTTCGGAAAAAAATTATATTTTGGAACATAATATATATTTTTCCCAAAAATTTTATTTTTTGAAAAAAATTCATAATTTTTTAAAACAATTCAAAAAATATATATTTTTGACGAATTATATATATATATATATTCCAAAATATATATCATTTTCCAATAAAACTTGATTTCATTTAAATCATAAAACTCATTATCCTAATTAAAATTTTGTTTTACCCAAATGAAACTTTCTTTTCATTAAAATATATTCATAAATCCTTATTTATTTATGAATATATTAATTAGGATTGAGTTTTATGATTTAAATCAAACTAAAATTTAATAACAAGTTAATTGATTTACAATTAAAACTTACAAAAAAAAAACATTTGAGAGTATATTTAGTCTAATACATTAACGGTAAATGACATAATTAATATTCTAACTTAAAGAAATAATATTTTTGTAATATAAAGAATTAAGAAATATAATAGTAAGGATAGAATTAAAGGTATGGTGGAAATACAAAAACTTTGGAGGGTAAAAGGGTAAAAAATATTGAAGGCAAGCCCATGATGCAACATTTTATGAAACTTGAGGGGGTTTTAAGCTTATTTCATAATTGAGGGAGTATAGTAGAGAAAGAGAGTAAAATTGAGGGGGGGTTTAAGCTATTTACCCAAAAATTAAATTAATCAAGGGCACTAAAGTCATTTTATGCCTCCAAGGGGTGTCATTGCAACACTCTACAAACCTCAGGGGGTGTCAATGCAAAATAGTGCGTTGACCGCCATCTACCTGCAATTGACCAATACCTCAGGGGGTGTCAATGCAAATTACCCTATTATTTATATTAAAAATGTGTAAGTATGTTGGATAACTATTTTTTAGTGAAAATGTTCAATGTTGCCGGGATACCTTTATCTTATTTGTACATATGTCATGTAGTATTTTTTGCTATTTACAATTTTTATTTTTATTTATTAAAATAATATAATTATTCATTTACTTAACATTTACACCAAATGTTACAAAGTTGTTTTGAATTTCTCACTAAATGTATTAAATATTATTAAATTCATTCAAACTATATTTTCACCAATTAATATGAAATTCTTTGCAACTTCCCACAAAATATACTAATTATTGCTAAATTCCTCTAAAGTATATACAACTTACAATGTCAAAGCAATATATATATATATATATATATATATATATATATATTGTTTACTCTTGTTACAATTTATTTATTTATATTTTATTTTCACTTACATGTTCCAAAACTTTTTTGAGATTCCCACTAAAATTAGTAATTATTTCTAAATCATATCCAATCATAAATATAATTATATTGTCAAATTCCACTAAATTGTTGATTGACAATAGTATAAAAATGTAAGGTTTTTTTTTTTTTCCCTATACGTTCATAAAAAAATAATAAATACGTTATTAGGTATGTAATAGTTTTAAATTTTTGTGAAATATTTATATAGTAATATATTTAGACTTAAAAGCAATAATTAAATATATATTTTTATTATTTATTTATATATTATATTATTGATAAAATATTTTTAGTGGTATAATTTACTTTTAAATAGCATTTCATTATATTTTAGATGTTTTTGAATTTTTGTACTCCCTCTGTCCATAAATAAATGTCCACTTTGAAAAATTATAGTACTTTATTTCAGCAATTTACCAATTTAACTTTCAAACACTAAAGTTATATAACATATACACTATAAACTATCACATTACTATGGTGGGACTATGGGTAAATTTGATATTTCATTCACTAAAACTACAATAAAACTCATCATCTTAAAAAATTGGATTCCCCAAAAGGGACTTATAATTTGGGACGAAGAGAGTATTTAAAATTAAATTATATATATATATATATATATATATATATATATATATATATAAAAATAGGCCATGAATGAAGAAGTAGTGGGCCTTTCACCCTCTTTCTAGTGACTCGGGGAGCTGATCTGATAAATTTTTATATATATATATATATATATATATATATTGTATCTCTTATAGATTTATTATAGCTTTTTTGAGAATAAGAATGTGATGATAAAAGTGATTGGGGTAGTGGGTGAGGTGTAATGTTTAAACATGGGGTAACTTAGACTTTTTGCATGAAAATTAAATTATCAAGGACATAAAAGTCATTTCATACCTCAAAAGGGGTCTTATTGCAATATTTTGCAAACATTAGGTATCACTGTCCAAAATTAATTGACAAGGCATTCAAGTAGAATTGATCAAAACCTCTACGTGTGTCAATGCAATTTACCCTTTTTAAAACAACTCTACATGATATTGTTTATATAGGCCCTGTTTTGTAACATGGTTTGGTGCCAAAAAATGGCACCAAACCATATTTGGTAAAATGGTGTGAAAATTTGGTTCGGTTACTGTAGCAAACAATGGTGTGAAAATTGTGAAGGAATTTGGAACCATCTTTGTGGATGGTTTTGTATGGTGCGGACATTGTAGCATTGTAGCACCTCACTGTAGCTAGACCTGTCAATGGATTGGATTTTGATCCGAATCCGATCCGAATCCGATCTGATTAGTCGGATTTGGATTGCAAAAAAAATCCGATAATCCGATTCCTTAACAAATTGGATTTGGATTAGCCTAATCCGATCCGATAATAATCCGATCCGATAAAATATACATATATATATTTATATATATGTGTATATATTTAATATTGTACATGTTTATAAATGTTAGTTGTTAATTATTTTATTATTTATTAATAATGATTGATCATAAATACAATTATTAAAAGTGTGAATAATTTTAGGGTTTCAATATTTATTGATTTTTGTATTTTTTTAATTAAATATTCGGATCAGATATTCTATAATGAAGAAATTCGAATATGAATTAATTAAGTGAAAATCTGTCGAATTATCGGATTCAGATCGCGGATTGGGAGTTTTTGTCATCCTTATCAATGGACTTATCAATAATCCGATTATGATCCGAATCCGATCCGAATCCAATATTAACGGATATGGATTGAAAATAAAATCCGATAACCCGATTAGGACCCGAATCCGATAATCCGATTTCTTAACAAATTGGATTTGGATTTAACTGATCCGATCCGAATCCGATCCATTGACAGGTCTAACTGTAGCACTGTAGTAACCCGAATCACTGTAGCACCGAATATAATATTTATATTTTAATATTATAAATTTTAATATTAATATTAATATATATATATATATATTAATATTAATATTATAAATTTTAATATTAATATTAATACTAATATAAATTTTAATATTAATATATTAATATATTTTAATATAATAAAAATATTTTAATATTATAAATTTTAATATTAATATATTAGTATATTAATATATTTTAATATTACAAAATTGTAATATTTATAAATAAAATGTGAAACCATCCCAAGTTACCAAACATGGTTTGGTTTCAGAATTTCAACCCATACCAACTCTACCATACATGATTTGGTTTCAAAATTTCAACCCATACCAACTCTACCAAACATGGTTTGATTTTTCAGCATCACTTTTTCTCACACCAAAATCATCTGCACCAAACATGATTTGGAACCAAAATAAAATCACACCAAACCAAATCCAACTCAACCCAAACCAAAATAAAAAACTAACACCGCATCAAACCATTACCAATCGCAACCTTAAAGCCATTCAGTCCAGCACAACCCACAGCGCCACCTGTACTCTTGTCTTTTCTCTCAATAATTCAAAAATTAAACATCTGGTTGGGCCACAGTTGATTATATACTTTTACAAAGATGATTAGAACTATAGATCCCCAAAAAATAATATTAAGTTGTACCTTTCTTAAATTACAAAGGAGGATTAACATAAATTTAGACTTGTACTTTAACATTATTTTTCTTCCTTTTTTTTTTTATCCTTCTTTTATAATTGATCAGATAGCATTAAATTTTCTTTAATTTGTATTTTAATTTTTCAGTTGAATCAAGTCAATTTTTTCCCAGAATTTAAATCAGCTCAATTGTTCATGAAATTTATTTTTTTCCTTTGTGGACCGATAACGAGCCCAACACCTTTCCTGTTTATTCAACAATAAAATACAGAGTGTTTTGGCTAACTGATTAAATACTCTAAGATCATGTTTGGATTGATTTTTCAAACGTTATTTTTGATTTTTTGGAGGAAAAATGATTTTGAACGGTGTTTGACAAAAAATTTAGAAGAATTTCTGGGCCTTGGAATAACGTTTTAAAAAAACTAGAAATACCAGCTTCTCAAAACAGCTCATGCTTCTCTTTCTCTTATGCGAAACGTCAGAAACAAAAGTCATGTTAGGAGAGATAATGAGGAGATAGCTTAATTTATTAAACCAGCTTCAAGCGTGTGCCCATGCATGATACATATATACATATATATATATATCCACTGACAAACTTTATTTATTTAATTATTTAAATGGCTGCATAAAAGTCTACCAACCTTCCCCGTTGCTTCGGTAGCTCCTTTTTATCCATCAATCATGCTTCACTTGTTTTTAATTATTATTCCACTAATTTAATCTTTCTAAAAATGTATACAAAATTCTCAAGCACAATGATCAAACAATCCATGACCTCACTAACATTCTTTAGTTCAATAATTGTTTGACTATTGTACCTTTTTCTCATAAGTTTTTATAACGCGGAATCAAATTAAATATCATAATTACATGAAATGAAAAATATTATAGTTGCAATAACTACTTTCCCACTTATTCTATCTATGTTATGGTATGGCCTGTACTAGCACAACTAAGTTGATGATCTTTTGAGGTTATCAGACAATAATATATAGCAAATTTGATATATACATTTAATAAGTATAAATATATTAGATTTATCGGGAAAAAAAAGTATATATATATATTAATTTCATTCTTACGAGTTGGACATTACCATTTTATTATTAGTGAAGGAGAGAGCCTTAACACTTGTTGTATGTGCTTATGTTCGTAACCATGATGACATATTTTCAAATTTGTTGATAATTATAGAAAATGTGCAAAATAGACAATATTTACATAGCGAGATTTAAATTTAATGAGATTTAAGTTAAATGTGTACAAATATCAAATAATTCACCGATCAAAAATAAAAGAAGATAGTAATTCATGATAATCAAGTTAAAGAAAATACGAAATCACATTTTGAACCTCCTAAATACAAAAAATTATCTTCTTTTTTTTTGGGGGGGTAAATGTTATCTAGGGGTGACAAATAGGCGGGTTTGAGTTGGGTGGTAAACGGGCGGGTCAGTGACCCATTCTCAACCTGCTATGACGGGTCATAAGCGGGTCAAATTTTTTGGAAACTTTTTTTTTTCTATTCTTGAATTTTATAAAATGCCAAAATGTATTTATGTTTCTTTTTTTTCCATCTCCATCATATTTTAAATTAAATTACTTCATCCAAAAAAAAAGAAAAAAAAACTAAACAGGCCATTTTATTTTATTATGGATTGTGTGATATATATGATATGTATATATATATATAAAGTATTAAAAGAGAAAGAAGAAATATATAGGATTTTTTGCCAGAAAGGACTGGCTTATAAGTGGTGATGTGAGAGCATCAATCTGAGTGCATTCACTCTATATCATGGTTGGCCGAATCGGCCGGTTCGTAGCAGTATTGGGCTGAACCGAAATCGATTCAGCCCGATATATCGAGGGGAGGCCGGTTCACATCCGAACCGGCCGGTATATCGGTAAACCGGCCGATATTCCAATTGAACCGGTTTATGATGAAAAAATAAATAAAAAAATTGAATTGGAAAGCAATAGGTACTAAATATCTTTAAAAAATATATAAAATTTACTTAAAATTATAAAAAAATCATCAAAGTTTAGTTATGTTGTCAAAAGTACCATATCAGTACATTTTTACCACCATGTGCGAGTTTTTAAAAAATTCACGCTTGCGATAACCGAAACCGTTACGTAACCCCGATACGGACCCGGTTCCGTTACACCGAAACCGAAACCGTTACAACAACCGAAACCATTTTTGCGAACCATGCTTTATACTTTAAAGAAAGTGTAGAGCCATGTCATCAATTTGGTGACATGGCTCTCCACTTTATTTAGTGTCTGTTTGGCAATGGTACGATGTTAGTTTTTGGTTTTGGGTTAGATTTGGTGTGGTTTTATTCTAAAATAAGATCATGTTTGGTGTAGATGGTTTTAGTGTGAGAAAAAGTGAAGCTGAAAAACCAAACCATGTTTAGTAGAGTTGGTATGTGTTGAAATTCTGAAAACAAACCATGTTTGGTAACTTAGAATGGTTTGACATTTTATTTATTTATAATAACATTTTCTAAATATATATATTTAAAAAAATAAAAATACATTAAGGATGAATTTTTTTTTACAAAAAATATTAATATTGGATAATAATATTTCACCATATCGCAAGAATTATTCAATTGATTCGTATATGTAGTTTGAAAATTTATAATCTTTTTCCATTTGAAATTTCAATGTTTTTTTACTAATTTATTAATTATTTATTCATATTATTTTTGTTTATTATTTATTTGGTTTTACAATATTTATTATTTTATTAATTAAATTAAATTTTTAATTAAATAAATATATATATATTTAACTATTTATTTTTTTTGTACAAATTTATTTAATATTTAACTATTTATTATTAATTATTAATTATTTATACATTTTATTTTCGTTTATTATTTATTTGGTTTTACTTTATTTATTATTTTAAAATATTTATTTATTTATTATTAATTACTAAAAATTTATTAATTATTATTTTTGTTTATTATTTATTTGATTTTACTTAATTCTATTTTATTTATTTGATAAAATGACAAGCATGACAATGTTGACTTTTGTTAAGAATGGAATGGTACACCAATGATGGATTTGAGGTTGTGAGTTGGTTTTAATTTGATGGTTATGAGTTGTGAATAGTAACCGTATCATCCAAAACCATGTCTTTAGATGGTTCATAATTTGTTTCATTTGGTGCTAATGAGTTGACACTGTTGCACCATAGCCAAAGCTACCAAACATGGGTTGGGCTAACTTTTCCAACCAAAAATCAAAAATTTGGCACTAAACCCTTATGCCAAACACGCACTTAGACTGTGTGTGAGACTTGGTGTGGAGTCTTTGACACTCCACTTTAATTATATTTTATAATTTAAATATTATTATATTAAAATTATTTCTTTGTTTATAAAAATTACATATTTTGGTATATAAATTTTTTTATATATTTTTCACAAATAAAAAAATAACATATTAAGGCATATGAAAAATAATACAGAAATACTATTTTAAAAATGGAAAAATACGCATTGAACATTTTTAGATATTTTATTTAAACAAAAATGATAAAAAAAAATATAATAAGCAAATAAATATACATATACATTTAATATCTACTATATTATAAAGCCAAAATAATTACCAGGCCCACTTTTATGTTCTCTCTCATCCACCCACGTGCTATTTCATTTTACATTAGTGTAGAGTCAAGTGGAGTGTATGCTGTGGGGATCACAAAATGGAGGGTCCCACACCAGTGATCTTCACTTGCTATTAGTGTAGATGTCAGATGTTTGGCAAGGAATTTGACTTGCACTCCGAATGCTCTGAAAGAGATATATATACATACATATATACACAGGAGTCTTGAGAATCTGATGTCCCAAAACTGCTTTCTCTTTCTATCTACACATAAATATAAATACGATTTCTCTCTTTATCTTATTTTCACAACCGTTTATCTCTCCTCAATCACCCTAAACCCCCTCTCTGTACATCCCCCCTCTCTCTATATATACTCTCTCTCTTTCTCTTTAACAAATTCAAACTTCTCTTTCTCTCTCTACACTCGATGTCTCTTTTTCTCAATCTCCAATTTCTATTGTGATTTTCAATTTGAGATTCATCACTCTCTAATTTAACCATGATTTTCAATTTAAGATTCATCCTAAATACAAAAATTTATCTTCTTCATTTTTTTTGGGGGGGGGGGGAATTTGGGAGGGCTTTGTGATGAATAAAATCCATTTCTAAGAATGAAGTGTCAAAAGTATATTTAAATAAAAGAATTTTAAAATAGAAAATATGTTTGGTGAAAATATTTTAAAAAATTACTTAAGAATTTAAATATATTTGAATTTAAAAAGTTAAAAAACGGTTAAATATTATTGGAGAGAGAAAGAGTCCTATGGTTATGTGATTCTATCTAGTATGATGACAATGGTGAGAAAAATAAGGGTAAATAAAAAAATATTTGAGGTTAGTATTAGAAATAGAAAATATATAATGAGATTAAATTAGTAAATTAAGAATAATTATAGATAAATAGACATATGACTTCCCGCAAAGTTACTCCAAAAAGCAAGTAAATGAACTTTTAAATCTTCTCTTAAAAGTCAATTTTATTAAATTTACCAAACACTTACATTTTATTGACAAGTAATTCTGGTATTTCAAAGCCCATTCGAAAATTCTCAAAAGCCCTCCCAAACCGGCACTGCATCTTCTTGACGAGTATAGAAGAAAATGAGATGGAGATTCAGATAGGGAAAAAAAATGATAATAACAAAATAATAATAAATAAATAAATAAATAAAAGTCAATGAGGACAGCAATGACATTTCACAATCCAATGCCGACATGTGTCGTGATCTTTGAGGTGTTAGGATAGGAGAAATCAGGTGCTCCACTGTTAGTGCAAGTCATTATAATATCCAGATCAGCATGGTCCCGTCAAACCTGCATATATAGCCGTTAAAGCCAAACACTTCTTTCCCCGAAAGACTCTTAACTTTCCATTTTTTGACAGAGATCTTATTATCGCGTATGACACAACAAAGTGAGATTCAAAATAATTTTTTCTTGCTTCTGGTCAACCTCAACGTGATTTAATTATTTTTTCCTTTCCCACTGAGTTAATGCATGACCATTTTAAAGTACAACATTGACCAACAAAATTATCGTTGGAAAAATCATTTAAGAAATTAAACATTAATTTTTAATTATTTGTACATTTTGAATAAAAAGTAAACAATTAATAACAAAGGATTAAGTTGTTGCTTCTCAAAAAAAAAAAAAAATTTAAGTGGTTCTAAAATCATTTTGTTGAATGGTCAACCTTAATAAGTGAGTGATTTAATTCCTTTCATGAATATCAAGATGGTTGGCCTAGGTGCGAATTTATATATATAAAAAAACATTTATTAATGCAAATTAGGCATGAATTTTCAATTTGTGTACCTAAATAAAATTAGGGTAAATTACATTTTTACCCTCTTTTATTTGGACATAGTAACACTTTGCCCCCTATGGTCTCATTTTAGGTGTGATTTTATCTAATTGTCCTTCATATTATATTATAATTTTATGATTAATTTCAATAAACCCCCCTAAACTATTGAATTTTCACATTGCCCCCACCATAATGGGTAAATTACAGTTTCACTTCCTAATATTCGAAAAAATATTTAAAATTTTAAAAAATATATAAAATTCGAAAATATATATATAAAATTCGAAACAAATATATAAAATCGAAAACATATATAAAATTAAAAAATATATATATATAAAATTCGGAATATATATATAAATTTCAAAAAACATATAAAATTTGAAAAAAAATATAAAATTAGAAAAAAAATACAAAATAATGAAAAAATATATAAAATTCAAAAATACATATAAAATTCGGAATATATATATAAATTCAGAAAAATATATAAATTAAAAATATATATATAAAATTCAGAAAAAATATATAAAATTAGAAAAAATATATAAAATTCGGGAAAAAAATATGTAAATTAAAAATATATATGAATTTCGAAAAACATATAAATTTCAAAAAATATATATAAAATTCGAAAAACATATAGTAGACTATTTTAGGGTTGTGATGTAGAAATAAAAAAATCCATCACATGAATCATTCATTAGTCATATCTTTTAGTGTGTTATTTTGCAATTTCAAAATAAAAAGTTGAAAGTTTGGGTTTTTATAGAGTCAAAATTGTATGAGTTTTAATTTATTGTCTTGGTAAATAAGGATTGTTATTTATTTAAGCTTATTGTTAATTTGAGCATATAGATCTTGTAGTGTGTTCATGAAGGTAGATTTGAAAACTATACCATAGTGTGTTAGCTTCCTTGCAAAATATAAAATCATATTTAATGAACCATCCCATTTATTGGTTTAGATAATCATATTTAATGAACTATCCTATGGGTGCGTTTGGAAAGCCTGTTTTTTGTATTTGTTTTTTGTCTTCAGATATAAAAACTGTTTTTGTATTTGTCTTTGTTTTTTCAGGAAAAAACTAAAAACAAAAAAGCGTTTGGATGAAGGTGTTTTCACCACTTTTATTTGGTGAAAATTGTATTTTATGAATTTGGTGTTTTCATTGTTTTTACCACCTAAACAGTGAAAAAACTCAAAAAACAATTAAAAGTTGTATTTGGTGTTTTTACCACTTTTACACACTATTAACAGAAAACAGTTTTCTTGGGAAAAAAAAAGTGAACAGTAAACACGTTTGCCAAACGTGTTTTTTTTTTTGAACTTGGTGAATAGTAAAAAAACAAAAACTGTTTTTCCGTATCCAAACGGGGCCTATGTTTTCATCATGTGTACAGATTAGAGATTGCACTATTTATTAGTTTGAATAATATATATTTTTTGACAACATATTTAATGAACCATCCTATGTTTTCATTCATGTGTACAGATTGTAAAGATTAGAGATTGCACTATTTATTGGTTTGAATAATATATATTTTTTGATAACATATTTAATGAACCATCCCATTTATTGGTTTGGATAATCATATTTAATGAATCATCCTATTTTTTTCTAATTATATATATTTTTCTAATTTTATATATATTTTTTGAATTTATATATTTTTTTCCAAATTTTATATATATTTAGAAATTTATATATTTTTTCCAAATTTTATATATATTTTCAGAATTTTATATATTTTTTCTAATTATATATATATTTTTGGAATTATATATATTTTTTAAATTTTAAATATTTTTTTGAATTTTAGGGGATGAAATTGTAATTTACCCATTATGGTGGGGGCAATGTGAAAATTCAATAGTTTAGGGGAGTTTATTGAAATTAATCATAAAATTATAATATAATATAAAGGATAATTAGGTAAAATCACACCTGAAATCAGACCATAAGAGGCAAAGTGTTACTATGTCCAATCAAGAGAGGGTGAAATTGTAATTGTCCAAACAAGAGGGGAAAGTATAATATGTCTAAACGAAAGGGGTGAAACTGTAATTTACTCATAAAATTATACCCTACCTCCCTATATGCACTTGTTGCGTAGCCTCTCTCATTTATAGGAATACACGCATGCATGCAATTTTTATCACACCATATATAGAAACAATATCCAATTTTAAAACAAGCAAAGCAGATCACGATGAATACGTGTCAAAACCTAACAGTTTTCTTACCCCCTCATTCAGTCATCACCCGCCACGTCACTAGAATTGCCACGTGGAATTATAGTGCCTAATTTCCTTTTTTAGAACCAGATAAATATCCGTGAGCTACCAGCACTTCGCTTCCTCTTCTTTGGACTTCCCCAAAAGGCCCACATTGGGTGGGCAGCAATGATACTTTGAACACCATTGCCACGTGGCAATCTACAGTAGAACCCACCCAAGTGGGTCCCTTAGCGCACCCAAAGAGCCCCTGCTCCTACTCCACTATATAAACCCCCACTGGCCCTCGTCCTTCAACCCACCTCCAAATTAAACTTTCAACTCTCTCCCCCTCTAGCTCTCTCTCTATATACATACGTTTATATAAATATATATATCTACCATCTGTGTAAACTTTACAGGAAATAACCATCTTCATATTCTAACCACCCTAATTTTCACCACATTTGCTCATTTCACAGCAATATATTATAGGGAACCGACATATCTCTTCTTTCTTTATTTATTTATACATTTTTGGGCAAGTATATATAAATTTATATATAGAGAGCAAAACGACATTTCTGTCTAACAAACCGATTGAATTTTTTTTCTGAGTGAATTATTATGGGTAACGCCGACTATGTCTATCCTCCTCCGACCACGGTGGAGTGTGCTCACCGAGTGGCGATTCCACCACCACAACCTTTCATAAAGTCACTGAAGAACACTCTCAAAGAGACTCTCTTCCCCGACGACCCTCTCCGGCAATTCAAACACCAACCCACCTCCCGAAAGCTCAAGCTTGGCCTTCAATACGTCTTCCCCATCTTCGAATGGGGCTCGCGTTACACCCTCGACTTCTTCAAGTCCGACCTCATCGCCGGCATCACCATAGCCAGCCTCGCTGTCCCTCAGGGCATCAGTTACGCCAAACTCGCCAACCTGCCTCCCATACTCGGCCTATGTAAGTATTTCAAATAAATAGGTTAGCTAATCCACTGATATTCAACACGTCGTCACTATGATTCATTAGCATAAAAATATAAAATTGTATAGCTTAGCTAACTTTTTTTTAGCTACCACAATTTACCGAAATTCCGCCTTTCGTTGCTTTGATAGTTAAATATATGAAGTTATATGACTTAGCTAATTTTTTGTTATTTATCACGATTTATTAAGATTCAGCACTTCGTCGCTTTGATTCGTTAGTTTATAAATATAAATTTAGTGATTAATTTGGTTGAGGTGAGAGATGACTAATCAATTATTGAATTTTTTTTGTGTAGATTCGAGCTTTGTGCCGCCTTTGATCTATGCTATGATGGGTAGTTCTAGAGATTTGGCGGTGGGGACGGTGGCGGTTGCTTCTCTTCTAACGGCTTCTATGTTGGGGAGTGAAGTTGATGCCAGTGAGAATCCAGCGCTTTATCTTCATCTTGCGTTCACGGCCACCTTCTTCGCCGGAGTTTTTCAAGCAGCTTTAGGCATCTTAAGGTTGGTAACTGTAATTTACAACAAAAAAACACAAATATCTCTTTACATAAAATCATAACCAAACAGTGCAAAAGAACAAGAAATAGTAATTATGGCAAATCTTGTATTATTTGGTTCTGATTAGCTGAACCTGTCACTCACCAAATATTCATTAAATAAATTTTTTGTTCTCTTTGCCCTTACTCCACAATTGGTGCTTGATTTGGCTAGGGATCAACGGACAAGAATCATCTTAAATTAGCCGTTTAAATAAATGTATAAGTTTCCAAAAATATCGTTCACTTGAAGGCTCATATAAAATGCCACCAAATACCAAGTTTAAATCACTTTGTCTCGATTGCCAATATGTTTTCTTCCATTTTTATCAGTTTAAAAGTATGTTGTCCTTTTGCATGTTTAACTTTTTTTTCCGAGATTCCCGTACGACCATGGTCAGTAGGGTTGTGAGTCTCGTGACTGATCAATAAGGATCAAAGAATTAAACATCTTTTTTACTAAATTACTGCAGTATATAGATGAAAAATGAAATTTATTTATTTACTTTATCTTATAGAAAATTGACATTTTTGTGTTACAGGCTAGGGTTTATAGTGGATTTTCTATCGCATGCAACGATACTAGGGTTCATGGGCGGAGCTGCGACTGTGGTGATTCTCCAGCAGCTGAAAGGAATTCTTGGGCTTGAGCATTTCACACGTGAAACCGATATTATCTCGGTTTTGCGTTCCGTCTTCAGCCAAACACATGAGGTTAATTTCTTTCACAATTAAATCTTTTGTTCTTGATTATTCCGATTTTTCGTAGATACTTGGCTTGGTTAAATTGCTCTCTTGTATTGTTGACTGATAGTTGTGTGTATATATCATATATTGCAGTGGAGATGGGAGAGTGCCGTCCTGGGAATTTCTTTCCTTTTCTACCTCCTCCTTGCTAGATATATTGTAAGTAAATACTTATCTATTTATTTATTTTCATACATCATCAACTATTTATTTTGTTTATAAAATAATAATAAAAAAAATTCTTTTGGTATCTCATATTACAGTGTTATTTCTAAAATCCTATTCCAC
Organism: Cornus suecica; assembly: GCA_963922005.1. Lineage (NCBI taxonomy): Eukaryota > Viridiplantae > Streptophyta > Magnoliopsida > Cornales > Cornaceae > Cornus > Cornus suecica. Next base: position 75,159,437 of record OY998243.1, read on the forward strand.
GGTTATAGTCTACTTAGAATAAAATGGTGTGCAATCTTTTTCGGGCACGATAGAGTTTCGTCTTTCAAATGATGTAGTTAAAATAATTTAAACATGTGACTAAAATTTTTAAAATAAAAGTTAATTGCTAAGTGGTTAAATTTCGTATAAATTATGGTGCACCCATCCACTTGTTGCTGACAATATAAAATATGTCACAGCAGCCACAAGTCAAACATAAAAAAGCTACTACTCAACCTTTTCATTTCTTTTGGTTAGGTACGTAAGATATATATTCGAATAAACTTTTAATCTGAAACTGATCTCCTTTTGTAAAGAGCATATGCACAAGACATCAAAATTAATAAGTTATACTCAAAAAAAGTGCTACCCTTTCTTACTTTTTATTATTCTTAATATAATTTTCAATAGTACCTACTTCCACTCAAAATTTATTTAAGCATAACACTTATCAGAAACCTAACAATCTAATAAAGCATAATATATATAGATATTTTTTCGTTAAATAGCATAATATATTTTGTTTGATTCGTATTGAATGCTAATTGGAATATAGTTCGAACTTTACATGCCCAGGACTACTCAAAAAGTGGATTTGTACAAGTCTCGTGAATTGATATGAATTTATATTGAATTTATATTAATTTTATAATATTTAATTTAATTTTGGTTGGTAAGTTGTTATTTTCATATTATTAAAATTAATTGTGAATATTTGGTGAAATGCAGAGCAAGAAAAGACCAAATCTGTTTTGGATATCAGCAATGGCTCCTTTGACATCTGTCATCCTCGGAAGTGTTCTTGTTTATTTCACCCATGCCGAGAAACACGGTGTTGAAGTGGTGAGCACTCCCATGACTATCACCCTTTCTGTACATACATATATATATATATATATATATACCAAAATATATACTGTGTATATATATATGAGACACGATGGACCATCTAAACCAATAATGGAAGCCTGCATATGCAATTGGGGCCGTAACTTGTTTGTTGTTTATGGTGCCTCATTTGGACGGTTCCACATCTTGATTGCTGTATATTATTGTCTTATATATATATATATATATGTATATATACAGTATAAAGTTGATAAGAATTGTAATATACTTACTATATATGTTTTGTCATTATACTGACAGATTGGAAATTTGAAGAAGGGGTTGAATCCTCTGACAATAACGGATCTGGAATTTGGATCCAAATACCTTACATTAGCCCTCAAAACGGGAGTTATCACCGCCGTCATTGCTCTTGCTGTAAGCACATCTCTCTCCCTGTATATATATATATATATATATGTATATGTTTGTGTGTGAAGGTGTATCCCATAAATGTTTATTATATTATATTCCTCCGTCCCAAATTAATTATTTATTTTTATAATTTTATTCATCTTAAAATAATTGTTCAATTTCAATTCTCAATACAATATAATCTTATACTTTTTCAATTTATAATTCTCCATTAACTTCAAAAAATAATGGACCCATTAAAAACTAAAATTATACTATATTTCAAAGAGCAAAATTTTAAAAACAAAATACCAAAAAAAATTTTAAAAATCAAATGTGGACCCCTCTCTGAACAGAGGCAGTATATAAATATAGTTAATAAATATATATTCTATGTGGATGCTAGCTACCAATTATTTATGGGGACAACTTTGACTACTTGGGTACCAATGTCTCCTACTCTTAGTTGTTTGTGTGAATTATCATAAAACAGCTGCATGTGAGATGGTCAGCTTGGTGTTTGGCGGGTACTATGTATATGCATTATATATTGTATAATATTCACATAATTGCACTCAACTAAAGGCTAGAACAAACTAATGAAAATGCGCTAGCTCTAAATAGAAAAAATGTGTTTATAGTTTACAACAATAATACTAAATCTAAAAAAAAAATATGATAGCATTGTATGTTTTCTGTTTATTTAATATATGAAGTTTTGGGTTATGTGACACAGGAAGGTATAGCTGTGGGAAGAAGCTTTGCCATGTTCAAGAATTACAACATTGATGGTAACAAAGAGATGATTGCTTTCGGAGTGATGAACATTGCTGGCTCTTTCACTTCTTGTTACCTAACCACAGGTACAGACATATACATATACATATATATATATGTATTTATTCCTGTGAGGAATCCAGTCAACACTTGATATTCGTACCTGTCTGGAGGCATTTTGAAAATCATGAACGCAAAGAGTGTACAAAATGCATTAATAGAACCAATGAAAAATCATGACATTTTGTTCCTTTTTCAAAATTAAAATACACAATATACATATACTCCACTAGCCAAAAACAGTGTCACGTCTGTAATTGCGATAAAAATTTCGCAAATTTCTTTTCTTGCTACTAATTTGTCTCGGTATAAATTGAATTGCAGGGCCATTTTCTAGATCAGCAGTGAACTTCAATGCTGGATGCAAGACAGCAGCTTCTAACATGATCATGGCAGTGGCAGTGATGTTCACACTGCTATTCCTAACGCCGCTGTTCCATTACACTCCTCTTGTGGTTCTGGCATCCATAATCATCGCTGCAATGCTCGGCCTCATAAAGTACGAAGAAGCAATTCAGCTCTGGCGCGTTGAAAAGTTCGACTTCCTAGTATGCATGAGTGCCTACATTGGTGTCGTCTTCTGCAGCGTCGAGATTGGCCTCGTAGTAGCAGTATGTACCATATTCTCTTTATTCAAGGACGTGAAAATGAATTTTTTCGAGCTTCACAAACTCTTTCAACCTGCAAAGACATTGCAATTTTAGGACTAGATATATCACTTCAACAGCTAATTAATATTTGCGCGTGTGTGACAATGCAGGTTGCATTTTCTTTGCTAAGGGTACTTCTGTCCGTGGCGAGGCCAAGGACCTTGGTTCTCGGTAACATCCCAGATTCTATGATCTTCAGAAGCGTCGATCAATACCCAAATGCAAACAATGTTCCGGGAATTTTCATACTGAAGATCGATGCTCCTATTTACTTTGCTAATTCTAGCTACTTAAGAGAAAGGTACTAATAACATCAAGATTAATCTGAAGAGAATATTAGCATATACTGTGTATGTGCGCGCGCGTGTGAAATGTTATCTCACGGTGATACCTAATTTTGTTCTTAGGATATCGAGGTGGATTAATGAAGAGGAAGACAGAATAAAGTCTTCCGGAGAAGCTAGCTTACAGTATGTTATACTCGATATGGGTGGTAAGTGATGGATTCCTATATATGGAATTAATGGTCTCAAACATATTATCAAGGGACATTGATTGTCTTAATTTCTACGCATAAAAGTTTCGAAATTCCAAATCTCATATGGGATTAATTTTTGGTTGGCAGCTGTTGGTAATATCGACACTAGCGGGATTAGCATGCTCGATGAGGTCAAGAAGAGTCTTGATAGAAGGGAGCTCAAGGTACATTACCTCCAAAGTTCTGTAAATTCAACGGACTAACTATTTTCAGCTATAGCAAGCCCAGAAAAATCAAGTACTTACAAAGTTTCTCCTTTGGTCTTTTATGGTTTTATTGGAACTTTTTCATTTCTCTCCACAGCTTGTATTGGCCAATCCTGGAGGGGAGGTCATGAAGAAGCTGAACAAGTCGAAGTTCATCGAGAAGATAGGCCAGGAATGGATCTATCTGACCGTAGGAGAGGCTGTTGGAGCATGCAACTTCATGCTTCACACCAGCAAATTGAAAACTGTCACAAATGATTCAGAGACATGGAGCAACAATGTCTGAGCTAGCTAACTACTAATGAAACCATATATATATATATATCTACATGCTGTCAGCTTATTTTCATCTGGGTTTACTTAGAATCACTTGATCAGGATGCAACACATGAAATGTGGCTCACTAAAACGAGAGTTAAGTGTGGATTTTAGTCATGTGATGTGTAAATCAAAGTTGGAGGTTCTTTTTTATCTTCCAACAGATGCAATTTGTAGAATGTATCGTATACATGGTAAAACCAAATATATTTTGGCTTTGTAGTAAAAATTCTGTTCTCTTACTGTGGCTTACCTAGTCCGTCTGTGTTTATATGAAAATCTCTATTGCTAGATTACAACTACAATGCATAACACAGAATACAACTTATGACCGTCGGTTAGGTTCTCCATTTCTTGTTTCATAGACATTCGAGTCCAACAGAAATGAAGGGCTACATAATTAGATTAACCATTTTTCCTTCCATTGGTCTTTAGTCCACAAAGGTAAGATTAGATACATAATCGCTAATATGAGTGCAAAATGTGCAAAGGTACCTAAACTTCATTAACCAGTAAAACAATTGAAGAGATAAGCCAACAGAGTCAATGCCACTGCTTGCTAAGATGGAGATCCCTCAAAAACACTTTATAAAAGAGTTCTCAGAAACGGTCAAGCAAGTAGTAGATTTTTATACAAATTTCTGGTTTTAAATTTCCGATAAACAGAAAATTGTTGTCAAAAAATTGAATCACATAGGCCCTAATACTCTAGAAAGAGTGCTAGAGAAAGAAAGGGAGTTTTGAGAGAGGGGAAAAAAATAAAAGAGACATCTATGGCTCGGATCTTTAGTATTCTCTTATTTATTACATGTGTCTACTATTTTCCTCACCCATTCTTACTAAGAAACTAAAAGAATCCTCATTCTTCCATCAAATATTCTTTTTTTTTTCCTGGATACACGGTTCAAATACCCATGGATTCGCTGTTTGCTTCATATAATTCCTTCACACTAAAGAGGTGGAAAAACTTGAAGCAACCAACAACTAAGAGCAACTTCATAACTATTGTAGAACATGAATACGAAACTAAAACAAAAATAAATACATAAATAAGTGGGGCTAGCTCCATGTGGAGCCGTCCTTGATTTCTTATTTTTTTCTGCACACGAGGTTGAGTCCAAGCCAAGCATCGGGTGTGTGTATATTTCAAGTCTCTTTTGGCAACTGGAGGCAAAATCAGTTATGTTCAGCTAGGGCACAAACAGCACTTGGAAGGTGTGATCCCACGTAGTCACAAAATCAGTTGCAAGAATGCTTCTCCGGTTCCCTAAATTATGATTTGCTAAAAAGATGAACTCGGCAGAGAAGTTCCCAGTTCACCCAGATAAAGACAAATCTGATTTCTAACCGACAAACTAAATCTCATTCACGCGTAGGTAGTAGCATGCAGTATGTAGAACTAGGTGCTAAGTGACAACAATAATTTACCACTGAGGAATTCTTCAGAAGGAACAAAATAAAATATACTAAGGGAAGAAGGTTTGTAGAAAAGATCTTAGTTATAATGAAAACTAAAGCTATCAAGGTTTCTGAAAACAGCTTATTTTGATTCGATGTGGCCTGACATGTACAGCAGTTTCTCGAAACTAAACAAGACAAGTTTCTCTTTATGTAAACCAATGGAACACCTGTAACTCTGAAATTATCTCTAGAAACCAAAAATTTACAGAAACATAAACTCTCTCTTCAATATAAAGTCTACTGATATGCTCATGTAAATGTAAATACCTCAGTCTCCTTTTGTTGGAGGCTGGACACAAGCGCAGAAGTTTGCTTTCTTTCGCCTGTAGCCAGTTCTCATCCCACCATAGAGATAGTCTCGAAGGAGAACTCTTCTTTTTGTCTCTTGAATTTTAGCCCCTTCTTTGCCACCCTTTTCATCATTCAATTTGAGCAAAACAAACTGTAGCTTCTGTACTTCCAACTGCAACCTCCCAATTCTTTCGGACAATCTTTGTCCCTGTTCTGAGATTTTCTTTCTTCTAACATTCGCACTCTCTTCCAACTCCATTGCAGAAAATCCAGAATAGGAGAAGGAACTCTCTTCAATATTTTTGATCAATTTGCCATTGAGATCAAACAACTTCAGTACGGCCTCCTCAGCCTCCTCCAGCTGCACCTTCACGGTATCACTTTCAACAGCAGATTTGCCCATTTTGCTCTTCTCACTTATCTCCACTTTCCTCTTCAAATCTTGCACGGTAATTTGAAGGTTTGTCAATTTCTGGACATCAGAATCAAGTCTTTCCAAAATCTTTTTCTTGTTCACTTCTTGATGAGGCTCTGTCGAGCTCTTGGATATTGCTAATTTATCCACACCCAACTCCTTTTCCACCAGCATTTCTGATGTGGGATATGCAGTATTCTTTTCCTTCATCGCTCCAATCTGGTGGTATTCATCACCTTTCTCAGTAGGTTTACTGACCATCTTCTTTGCCCTGCCAACAGTAAGATCGATGCTACCATCGTGGTGATCTGCTTCCCATAATTCGAGCATATGATTATTAGCCTCAGCATGTTCTCTCCTACTTATCCCATAGGACGAACATTCAGATATCTGATCAAGCATAATATCTTTTGTTAGAAGGCCATTCTCCGCTTCAGAGATTTCAGATATCGGCTTAGCATGTTCCTGATGTGAGCTGCTTTCAGATTTTAACTCTTCAATCTGTTTCATTGCAGCATCAAGTTTGGCACTGACATTTAAGTTTTCCTGCATCGCCAGCCTCTCAGTCTCAATCAATGCCGTTTCGATAGCTTTGACACGAGTTTGCAAATTCAGCAAGTCTGACAATGCATTTGGTTCTATGACACTAGAATCATCATGGGGAAAGCTCTCAGCATGTAAATCACTTGCCACTTCAGCATCCTGGAAGCAAGCACATAAATTACATCCAAAATGGGATAATCAATTAACACCCAAAAATTATGGTAGCACTCACTGGTAGCATAGCTAATTATCTTTAAAAAGTTCTACAGCCACTATTCATCCAATGGGAAATGCATATTGATTGTTGGTGTGCCCAGATATTGGAATTCCCAAACATAGAAATTTTAGGATGACACGAGTGAATTTTAAATACAAACAATTTCCTTACTTGGAACTTTTTTTGTCGAAATTAACTCATGCAACACAGCGTCTTTGTTTCACTTTGAAATATCCATATAAACTCATTCAACAAACAGTATCATAGGGAACTTGTAAGGAACTAAATCCAGCTGCAAAAAGCCACCAGACTGCTGAACACCTTAAATCAAAATGCCAAGTTAGAAACTTTCAAAGCTGGTGAGATCATACAAGCCACCAAACTGCTGAACAGGTTGGTCAGCTTAAGGGTTTGCAGAGTTGAATAATAGCTATTAGTAGCTAGAGATGCATAAAACACAATCTCTCCAAGGGAAACCAAAACAAAAAATAAAAAATCTGAGTGACTTCAACTGAACCACTTAACCCAAAATGGCCAGTTTTCTAACTTTTAAAGCTGGTGAGATCATACGAGTACAGGTTGAATTAGCTTGAAGGGAGTAGGAGATATGGCAAGGAACATGGAGAGACGAGGACAAGTATTAAATATAGAAATTGTTTTATACAGGAAAAAAGACATGAGTGATCAAATCATGATGGGAGTGACACCACCAATTCCATGTAGCATGCATCTTAAACCCATTAGTTGATTGATTGAAGCTTATAAAAAATAATATCAACATGTTCAGTACGCCTCAAGTCAGGAGACTATTTATATTCAGATAAGTGGACTTTACCTTAGTGTCCTTGACGTCAGTGTTTTTAGTCTTTGTATGCAAACAGGACCGATTCTCCAAAGATGATATACAATCCCTCAAAGAAGTGATGGCCAGTATATATGACGCCAAATGACCTTTAAGTTGTCCATTTTCACCTTCAAAAGTGCTTAACCTTTGTTTCAGCAAATCAATATCCACATCTTTGTTAGTACCTTGATCTTTAAGTTTCTCATATGCTTCAGTAAGCTCATGAACCTTCTCTTCATACAAAGCATGATATATAGTACAGTACTGCAGTTCACCAAATAATGCAGCAGCCTCAGTCTCCCATAGATGGATCTCATTCCTTCCCTTTTGAAGCTCAGAGCACACATTTTCCTCTCTGATTTTACTTTTTTCATGTTCTTCATGCAGTTGTTGTAGTTCAGTCTCCAATCTCCGATTTGCTTCACAAAGCCGCTCATTCTCCTTGCTCAAGTAATTTTTGTCTTCAGATAGTATGAAATTTCGCTTTTCTTGGTCTTCTGTAACCATCTTAACCCCATCATATTCCCTCTTCAGATCCTCCACAATTTTAGCCAACTCTGACTTCTCATTCTCTGTGACATTGAGCTTCAGTTCTGCTTCAGAAAGTTCCGTTTCCTTCTTATGCAACACATCCTTTCCATTTGCAATTTCGTTGGTCAAATTATTGCTAACAAAGGTAGCTGCTTTTAGTTCATCCTCCGACTTCTGCAATGTCTCTTTGAGATGCAAATTTTCTACTTGTACTACTTGTAACGTTTCACCCATTACTCTCAACTTCTCTTCAAGGGCGCCATTGACAGCTTGAAGTTTGTCTAGATCTTCATTAAGCTCCTTAAGTTCAATGCATTTCTCATCAAAAGAGTTCTTAAAAATAAGAGCTAGGTTAGTAAGAGATAAAGTTTCACCAAAGACAACACAGTTCTCCTCGTCCAGTGTATGATTCCTTTCCTCCAAGTCTAAGAACTCCTGCATCAGGGATCCTTTTTCTTCAAGCATCTTTGAATTCTCCTCCTGTAAATTATTGAATTCCCCTTCCTTAGCCAACAACTTCCCACATAGAATCTCTATCTGAGATGTTAGAGCCTCCTCTTTTTGACCTCCCTCCCTCACTTTCAAACGCAATTCTTCATTCATCTCAAGAAATTTATGGATTTCATTCTTCAACAGCGAAAATTGCTCAGTTTTGAGCCTGAACTCTTGGTTAAGAATGTTTTTTTCCATCTCAATATCTACTGCATCTAATTTTAGTTGCCCAAGAAGTGTGACAAGAACAGAGTTCTCAACAGCCAAATGCTGATTTTCATCCTCGGTTTCACCCAAGGAATATTTTACATCTTGAAGTTTGCCAAGTATTTGCTTCAGATATGTCTTATCTTCACACACATGGTCCGGATCAATGTCAAAAGCCTTCACCAACTGAAGCATACCCCCCCTCAGTTTATTTGTTTGATCAAGCAAGGATTTCACTTCCACCTGTTGTTCAAGTTTCTCATGCTCTAATTCAGAAATCAGTTTCTCTGACATTCTGGATGCCTCCAAAAGCTTCTGACACTCAATCAACAGATAGAAGTTCTTTTCTTTCAGATCTTGTACACACCTCTGCAAAATGAATATCTCAATCTGACAATCCATGGATTTATCTAGCTCTTCTTCAAATTCTTTGTTCCTGAGCTGACCGTCTTCTCGTAGGAGACAGATCTGGGAATCCATACTAGCCAAACGCGTCTCAGTCAACTCAGTAAAACTGGCATGTTCTCGCTCTTTTGCCTCCAAGGAAAGCTGTAAGTCTTCTACTTTATGAAGTGTAAATTCTTTCTCTTTCACAACAAATGAATATTTCTCTTCTAATTCTAGATACCTTTTCTCCATGTCTTCTAAGCTTTGCTGAGTAATTTCCATCTGACAAACTAAATTTTCTTTCTCTGTGATAAGACCATACTTCTCATTCCCCAGCAACTGGCATGAATCCTCAAAGCTTTTAGACTTCACCTTCAACCCTTCAAGTTCATCATGAGCATCACAAAGGGAGTTCTCCAGAAAGGTATTCTTCTCTGAGACTTTCTCCAAATTCTCAGTTGTTTCCTGTAACTGAGAAACTAGAGTGGCTTTCTCAGCAACAAGAGAGGATTTCTCTTCCAGAAGAGACCGGCAGCATTCCTCCAATGCCTTTATCTTCTCTCTAACCCCTTCTAACTCCGCACTCAAATCTGACAGGGAATTCTCCAATAGGGCATTTTTCTCAAGAAGCTGGTCCATGATTACCAACTTCTCCAGAAGAGCTAATTTTTCATTTCTCTCTCTTTGGAAGGTTTCTTTTATACTTGAGTTCTCATCCTGCAGTTCTTTCACTGACGATGCAAAGCAGTCAGGGTTTAAGCCCACTGCATCCACCTGCTCCAACATAACCTGGTGTTTCTTGTTGAATTCATTCAATTCCTCTTTGAGACAGTAAATTTCTTGCTGAAGAGCATTTCTTTGGTCCACTCGAAGTTCAACCTCTTGTTTCAATGTTTCTTTTGATTCTTGTAGGTTAAAGATTTCCTCTTGCATATCTTTTATTGAAATGGCTGAAGATGAATTGAGTTCATTGAGGCTCCTATTATCCTCCTTAATCTTCAGGACTTCATCCTGCAAACTCTGATTATGAGCTTCCATATCCCGTATAACCTGAACCCTGTTCTGTAGCTCCGAAGCCAAAGATCTCAGTTCATCCTGAGCTTGAGAATGCAGATGCTGCAAAGTTTGGAAAGCAGTTTCAGCCTCCACAAACCGGAAATGCTCTTCTTGAATGCATGTCCAGAGTCTCCCCAATTCCTTCTGCTTCTCTGTAAGTTCCTGAGTTTGAGTGCCCATCTTCAGCACCATAGATTCCAAATCGGAATGAAGAGACTGATTTGATCTCTCCAAAAGAAGACATTGTTCTTCGGCACCTTTTAACTTCACAACTCCATTCTCTATCTCAGCATTAAGCCTTTTGGCCTCTTCCTGTGCACAAAAGAGTTTATGCTCTAGACTTTTAATTGTCTCCAAAAGTTGCTGGCATTGGAGAGCTGCAGCTTCCTTCTCTTCAGTTAGTTTGGCAAGAGCTTGCTTCAGAGTTTCAACTTCACTTTCAGCTTTATCAGCTCGCTCTTTAATCTTCCTGGCATCCTCTTCCGCATGCAATAGTTTTTTCTCAAGATCTGATATCATCTCCAGAGATTGTTGATATTGATTAAGAGCAGCATCTCTTTCACCTTCCACTGTAGAAAGGACTTGCTTTAGGGCTTGGGCTTCAGTGTCAGCTTTGGTAGCTCGGTCATTAAGTTCCACAGCATTCTCTTCAGCATGGGAAATAATATTCTCTAGATTAGATATCCTTTCCAAACACTGATTGTACTGGAGATGGCTGGCTTCCTTTTCAGCATCTAGCTTTGACAGGGCTTCCTTCAAAACTTGAACTTCAGCTTCGGCTTTGCTTGCACGTTCATTAAGTCCTCTGGAATCCTCTTGTGCACAGGAAACTTCAGACTCTAGCTTAGATAATCTGTCCACACTTTGTTGGTACTGAACTTGGCCAGCTTCCTTTTCAGCTTGTAATTTGGCCAGGGCGCTTGTCAAAACTAAAAGTTCCTTCTTTAATTCACCCGCCTGCTCAGACTCGGGAAAGTCTCGAGCCTGGACACTGTGGTTCTCGTTTTTGTGTGCACTTCCATCTTTCTCCTCTGCATCATGAAAATTGAGGCCCTTTCTCACCCTTCCTTCTGCAAATTTTGCATGGCCTCCAGAGCCAAACAAATCATTGAGCTGTTTAAAACCCTTTCTACTTGTTACAGAATCAGAGTCGTGGGTAAATGCCCCATTTTTCTTGAGAGATTGGAAGTGAGATGGAGATACTCCAAGAGCATCCGTTAGCAGATCATCAGGGTCAAACGATGCACGTATAGGTGTTGACATCTCAGGAGTACATGGAGCAGCTTCAGAAGCAGAACTTGCAGGTGAGTCATCGGTCAGAACCAAAGGAACCTGATTTGGAAATGCTTCTGTCATAGTTCGGTGGGCCTGGCGGAGCGCCCCGGTGGCATGATCATATCTTTCAGCCAAGGCACGATATGCTCGGTAGAACTCCTCAACCAGTTTCATAAGCTCTGGACGTTTCTTGTAATACATCTCTGCCCTCCTTGCAAAGGAATCAGCATCTTCTTCAATAAGCTTGATCATTGATTTGACTTTGGCATCCATATCTGTTCAAGTAAAACAGCGAGTTTCTAAAGTGACTCAAACGTAGAAAGAAATTATATGTATACATTGATAAACCAGAAATTATATATATATATACACTGAGAGAGAAGGAGAGAGAGATTCGCAAAAGCAAAAATCAGCTCAGAAATATTTTGAACTGGAAGAAATTACTAGATCAAAATATTATGACCATATGCACCAACCGTAAAACATGATCCATGTGTAATATGATAGAGATTAAAGGGACAAGAGAGGATCAAAACATAAATGGCTATCTGTTGACACCCCATTTTGACAGGTGATGTGGCAAGGAAGTGTGGTATAATTGGGCCGAATCAGTGTACGGGTTTCAGGCTGGTATTTTGGGCCGAAGCAAAGAAAGAGAGTTCTTATCCAAATTGGGCCAATGTTTATTAGAGAAGTGAGGGCCCATTGGATATAATGATAAGCATTTAAAAATGGAAGTTATTGCATATAAGGAATTATGGTTTGAATAAGAGGCCAAGAGATAGATAAGGCACGTCAATTGAATAAGAGAGGAGGATTTGAATTTGAGATTAAGTCAATGGTTGGAGATATGGATGGGTTCCAACAGAATAGTTATCTTATTTTTAAATTGTTTTGATTTGTAATTTAAATTCAAGTAGGTCTGTTACCCTTATTTTGTAATGTTATAAATGGAGACCTTTGCTACTTGGCTAGGGTCTCACACCAATCAGACAATTCAAGTACTACACTTGTCATTTTATTTCCAAACTCTCGTTATTATTTTTCTTGTCAAGTCTTTAATTTCCAAGCCTTGTTATTTACATTTCAGTCAATTAATTCATTTTCCAATCATTGTTTTCTTGCAAAATTGTTATTTTAAGTTATTTTAATTCCAAAGCTCTTTTCAATTCAAGCACTGTTATTTAACTTATTTTATTTCAATTCCGATTTCTTCATTCAAGTCTTTAATTTTATTCATTCAACATTCAACACTTTTCATTCAAACATGCCGATTGTTTGTGTAGAGTATGTGGTTTCTAATGTTACACTCTCAACCGTTGCAAGTCCTTTACATTGAGGCAAGAAAAGAACCCAAAATGAGAGTTTCATGTTCTCTTTCTCACGTGTGCCTGTAGAAGTCAAAATCAAAGGAGACTATCTTTGCTTTCCGACAATCTCTGGAGCCGAGGTCAAGGTTCCTGGCACGCCCGCGCAAATCGACATAATCGGCTGACCTAGCCGATTTAAGAGGAAACACTATCGGAAAATTTGGGACTATATGCCCTAAAAGCCAATTATCATTTCGTACGGGATGTTGTTTGCGCGACAGTGACTAAGCAAATACACTAATGAAAAAAGTACTAGAAATCCAGTTTGGATTCACTAGGAAGGAAAACAGTCATATTTACTTGTGTTCAATATACCATAAAACATCAAAAGATAATGGAATAGGGGGTCTAAAACATAAACTACAGAGTATTCATAAAAGAAAAAATTAAACAGGGAAAAAGAAAAAGAGTTACACAACAAATGCCACGTTAAGTATTTAATGTCTTGTGTTCCTAGATATTGCTCGGAGAGAAAACTGTATTTTGTGCAGCATATCAAACATATCATAAGCTATTTAGAGGATATAGGAGTTGAATGTGCAGACACTCAATATGGGTGTGACTGCTCACGATGCTTAATTAATAAGAAAATAGACTAAACATGACCAGATGATATAGCTGCCACCATTAGAAATTTTCAATTAAAAAATGACTGCTCAAGTAGCTTAATCTACAGAGCCGATGTGAGGTATTATGCCAGAAACTAATACATTTCAATGATAACACAATTAATCTTCAGCGATTAGGCTTCAAGAAGATGAAGCATCGCATATACGAATTTCACAACTAAGAAGCATAGGAAGACCACAAGCAAGAGTACCTGTAAGATTCTCCTGAAGCCATTTTGAGTTTTTCGGGCTTATGTGACTGTCCCACCACCAAGAGTACATTCGTCCAGACTGAGCTTGCGACATAGCCGCCATGACGCCAAAAATCTGTGTTGTAAAGTACTTATACCACCCTCAAAAGAGGCTGAATCTGTGAACCAATAACGCGATCAACAGAACCAGAAGAATAGAACTTAACACCCCAATTTAAAACTGAAGGAATGAATCAAGTTCTGAATCTCTCACGCCACGTTTTCGTACCTAAATAAAATACAAATACAAATACAAAAAAAAAAGAGTAAAAAATAACAGAAACTAAAAATCAGTCTCAAACAACAATAAATCCTGCAAGGAGAGATCAGATTCCAATATCGCAGCGAAAAATCATAAATTACCTTGATCAAGAGAAACGCGAGTCCAACACTGATGTATAAAAAGGAACTGGTCTCTTCAATATAGATTTACAAAATACCTTATGAAACACCACTGCATCAGAAAATGATAAGATCATATAATCAGATTTCAAGCTCAAACAAATCTCTTGCAATCTATATTTCCAGATTCAACGGAGTTTTATAAATTCAATGTGTTTTTTGCAATCAACAATTGCATGATCATCCATAGAGTACACAAAACTTGTTTCACACTCATCTAAACAAAATCAAATCACAAATCAAAATTAAAACCTCAAGTATCAGAAAAATTAACTGAAAAAAAAAAATAGAACTATGACCATATATAGTAATCAGAATCTCATAATTTCGATTTTTAAAAAAAAAAAAAAAAGTCACGACTTGTGATTAAGTGAATCTACCAGTCAAAGAAAAGACGATTACATGAAATTAATAGATAATGAATCGATACATATATGTATATACACAGTGTGATATGGAATTGAACAGGAAGATTCACTGTTCGATCAACAATGGCATGATCATCCATAGAGTACAGAAACAAAATATTAACCACAAATGATCAGAAAAACCACCTGATCAACAAAAAAACATTCTATAAACACAATCAAAGAGTAATTAAAAACTCATAAAATGGAAAAACGGTAATATATATATATATATACATACATACACATGTGTGAAGTAGTGAAACTAATACTTCAAAATCAAAACCTACTCACCAGAAGAAAAACAAAATTGAATTCGATTTGATCGGCAGCTGCAACAAATACAACTTCGGCTGCTATTATTTCTCTCTCTCTTTAACCCATTGTTGTTGCTAGATCTACCTCTCACTTTCTCTCTCTACAAATTCTTTGCGTTCAATATTATATGCTGTGTATTGTTTTGAGTATTAGAGGAAGTGTTAAACAAAAAACAAAATTAAAATGAAACAAAAATAGACAAAATAAGGAGAGCCAATTACAGCACACCTCTGAAATATTATTGCAATCTGATTTGTTGTTTGAAAATTAAATAAATGTTTCAGCTATTAATTTAAATTAATTGTGTTTATAACGCTATGAATATGCTAAAATGACTGGATTGCCCTCGTTTAGGATTTCAAAGATGTCGTGGGCTTTTCTAATTTCTAGAAATTTGCAAGTCTCTCTATTTGTATCCATATTCCATAAACATGTTGATATTTCTTCTCCATTAAGCAAGGAAACATCTCCATTAAGCAAGGGGGAAATGTATATGTATTTGTATATTTACAATTTTTAATACACATTAATATAATACTAATAAAAATAATTGATTAATAAGTTGACTCACAAATGCATGGTGTAAGTTTGAACTCAATTATTTATTCAGAAGAAGGTGTTTTTCATCCACGTAATAATTTTTGTTAGACTCTTAATTGAGATTATTTTGAAAATCATAATAAAAATCATTTTTTTTCGTTAACTTTTAAAAAATAACTCAAGAGAGAATTAATAAACAAAGCTTACTTTGACTTTTCACCTGTGATTAGTAAATCAATCAATTTGTCCTAAAAAAGAAAAAGTTTGTCTTTGATGGTCAGGTAAATCAAGTTGTCAGAATTCCGATTCTACGATTATATACGATTTTTTTATTCTACTACATTTTTATAATGATTTGATGATTTCGTCTTTTATATAAAATGCCTAAAATTTTTATGATTTAGTCCAATATATGGCCTAAATTTATGAGAAAATATTTAAAGAGAATATATTAGAAAATTTTGAAAATTTTAATATGATTTATATTTTTAAATTAAATATTTAATTATTAATATTTTATAAAAAAATTAATACGAGTGGGTAGAATCCTACGATTCCGATTCTACAGACACAAAATGATTTTAGCTAGAATCCCGATTCTGATAATCTTGAGGTAAACTTGGATATTGAGACATTAATTTCTGGACAATGCTTAGTTCATCACCAGTGAGGAGCAATTTGGTCCTCACCTTTATTTGGACTAATATAATTAAAACACGTGGCATATATTAATTAAAAAACATAAATGAATATTATCCATTATTTATGAAATTCAACCCGGATTTGAATTATTTTTTTTTCTCTTATTCACTTAATAAATAAAATCTCATGGGCAGTTTAACGTCTATATATGCGTATATATTTATTTGTATATATAGATTGATATATGTGTGTACACTTTCATTTATATATAGATTGATACATATACATATATATGCTATGTATATTGCAATTGAATTCAAATGATGATAAAATCTTTTGTGTTATTTCTATAATATCATCAATTTGGTGCGGTGAGCGGCACTTTACACACGAGATTTCTGATTTTTTTCTCCAAATTTCTATACTTCAATCATTTTATTTTTATTTTTTCTTATTTGTGTTCATAATATTTTGTATCCAATTCATTTATATATCTTTGGATTTTACGAAATATGGAGAAGTAGTCATCACAATATCGAATAATATTCATGGATTGTGACTTTTTTCTTATTTGTGTTTAAGGAAAGTGTACATGCATATATATATATATATATGTATATGACGTTAAACTGCCCATCAGATTTTTATTTTTTAAAGTGAATAAGAAAAAAAAAAGAAATTCAAATCCGGATTTAATCCCATAAATAATGGGTAATACTCATTTCTATTTTTTAATTAATATATGTCAAATGTCTTAATTCTATTGGTCTAAATAAGAGGTGATGACAAGTTGATTCTCACGGGTGAGGACCCAAACATTATCCTTAATTTCTTGCTTGGATCATGCCAACTCAATCTCCCGTAAATACCTAACTTTCCCCAAATCCTTGGTATGAAAATTAGAACTCAAGTAATCAATTAAAATCCAATATTATTATATGTAATTACTGATTTGATCAGTATTGGATGTGCTCACCGTTATATAAACATAAAATTATAATCAAAATATCTTATTCTTAACTAAAAGGGTTATTTGCAGCCACACCCCCTGAAGTTTGGCTTTATTGCAGCCAGATGCAAGGTTTGCCTTTTTCGGTCCCATAGCCCCCTGAGGTTTCAATTTCATTGCAATGACACCCCTGGGCTAGTGAAATGACTATAATGTCCAGTTAATTGTTTCACTTATTACATTAGAGTAATATATAAAGTGTGAAATTACCCATATGCCCAAACATTTCACCCCTCCAAAATTATTAATTACAATTCCACCCCTTATTACAATATATATATATATATTACGAAAATTACAATTTAATTTTTTTTCTTTATAATATAATTTGTATATATAATTACGAAAATTAAAATTACGAAAATATATATATATATAATTTGTAAAAAATATATAAAATTTGAAAAAACATATAAAATTCAAAACAAATATATAAAATTTGAAACAATATATAAAATTAAAAAAAAACATATAAAATTCGAAACAAATATATAAAATTCGTAAATAATATATAAAATTCTAAAAAATATATAAAATTCAAATATATATATATATATATATAAAGTGTGACTGAAGTTTAAGTGGATAAGCCTTGAAGTCATTAGCCAAAGTAACGGATCATTTCCAGCTCTTTGCAGAGCTATTTCAATGGTCACGATGACGACACATACCCCACGATGGTGATCGAAATCGGAATCGAACCAATACTTTATTAAAATATATTGATATTTTGATCAAAATTAACGATTCGGTTTCGGTTCTCATTTTTAAAAAACCAAAGTAAATTTTTATTTGGATCAAAATTAATATTTAGATCAAAATTAACGGTTCAGTTCCGATACTTTCGGTTCTTTAAAAATGAGAACCGGAACCGAATCGTTAATTTTGATTTAAATATTAATATATTCACGATGCGGTTCGCTTTTGATTCCGACCGAAACTGGAATCGAACCGATACTTTCGGTTCTTTAAAAATGAGAATCAGAACCGAACCGTTAATTTTGATCCAAATATTAATATAATTAATTTTGATTAAAATATTTGAATAAAATATCGGTTCGATTCCGATTTCGGTCACCATCGTGGGGCATGTGTTGCCATCGTGGCCATTGAAATAGCTCTGCAGAGAGCCGGAGAGGATTCGTTACCTTAACTAATGACTCTGAGGCTTGTCCACTTAAACTTCAGTCACACTTTATATATATATATATATATATATATATATATATATATATATTTGAATTTTATATATTTTTTAGAATTTTATATGTTTTTTTTTAAAATTTTATATATTTTTTGAATTTTATATGTTTTTTCAAATTTTATATATTTTTTACAAATTATATATATATATATATATATATATTCATAATTTTAATTTTCGTAATTATATATACAAATTATATTATAAAGAAAAAAAATTAAATTGTAATTTTTGTAATATATATATTTTTTGTAATAAGAGGTGGAAGTGTAATTAGTAATTTCGGAGGGGTGAAGTGTTTGGGCATATGGGTAATTTCACACTTTATATATTACTCTAATGTAATAAGTGAAACAATTAAAGAGGCATTATAGTCATTTCACAGCTCCAGGGGGTGTCATTGCAATGAAAATTAAAGTTGAGGGGGCAAGTGGCCAACACTTGCGTTGACCACTTTCTGAGTGGCATTGACCCATAGTTCAGGGGGTCTCAGTGCAAATAACCCTAACTAAAAAGACCACACTATCACGGGCGGAGCCATGCCCAGTTTCTTAAATTTTTGAATTTTTTAGTATTTTATAAAATTATATATCTTACATATAAATTTATAAAAATTGCATACGCCATTCAAAATAATAATAATAATAATTTTTTTTTGTAGTCCAAAATTATAATATTTTATATAAAAACTCTTAACAAATTGCATATGACCCACAAACATATTTTTCATCTCCGCCCCGCCCTAGATGAATAAATTCTTTAATTTTATCTCAGTTCACTAAACACTGTTTCTTTTTTCATATACAAAATGATGAAGATTATTCTTAACCATGAGACTTCAATTTGGTTGGTAACTACTAACAACGAACAACGAACAACTTGCACTTTGATTATTGCGAATTCGGAGGCGCTTCAAGGCTTCAATCAATGCCCGCAAGGAAAATATACATATATGTGTATTAATATTATATACAGATATATGTATATTATATTGTCCATTTTCCTAATATATCTCGTCTAAGTCGTTGTTTTCCTATTTCATTGCTTTATGATTTACTGCAAGACTGTTAACACCAGCAAAACGATTATTATGTAATTGGGAGAGAAATTTAGTGGTTGTTTGGTACAGTACATGGAGTTAGTGTAAAAATTTTGGTTTTGAGTTATAAAATATGACTAAATTCATGTTTGGCTAGTATGGTTTGGGCTAATAATGACAAATCATGATATACCAAATACTCCATTTTTCATACCATTTCAATAGATGGTTTGTGTGGTTTGATTTTGTGTGATAGAAACCAAAACCATTCTTTAATCCAAACTAATTCAATTTGGTGTACCATTGTTTAACCTAAACCAATCCATTTTTTAATATATATATATATAAATTAAAAAAATGAAAATATTTTGAAAAAATTAAATATTTATGAAAAAATAAAATATTTCGAAAAAATATATTTCGGGGAAAATAAAATATTCGGGAAAACAAATATTTCTGGAAAAATAAAATATTTATTATTTTTTGAAAAATATACAATATATATATGTTTTTACTAGAATCTTTTATTTTTCCAAAAATCTTTTATTTTTTTGTAATATCTTATACAAAATCTTTTAATTATGCTTCTACACTAACAAGTTGAAATTTAATTGAGTGTTGTATTATGTCTCATTTAAATTATAAAAAATATTGAAATTTCAAATGGAATAAGATTATAAAATTTTAAACTACATATATGAAATAATTTAATATTTCTTGCAATATGGTGAAATATTATTATCCAATATTAATATTTTTTGTAAAAACAATTCATCCTTATATGTATTTTTATTTATATATTTTATTTTTTAAAGGGTTAATTTCAATAAACCCCCTATACTATTTAATTTAATCAACTAACCCCAACTTGCCCCATATACTATTCAATTTCATCAATATGCCCCATCACCTCTCAAAATGTCTAAACTACCTTCAATAGTATAAGGGGTTTTAGTAAAATTAATAGTATAAGGGGGTTTAGTAAATTATTTCGGAAAAAATAATATATACTTTTTGCAAAAAAAAAAATTTCGAAAAAAAATCGTATTTTGTTCCAAAATATGAATTTTTTTTTCGAAAAATATTTTTTTTTGCAAAAAAGTATATATTTTGTTCCAAAATATAAAAATAAATTCGAAAAATAATTTTTTTGAAAAACATATATATTATGTTCCAAAATATGATTTTTTTTCTGAAAAATAATTTTTTGCGAAAAATATATATTATGTTCCAAAATATGATTTTTTTTTCCGAAAAATATTTTTTTTGCGAAAAAGTATATATTATGTTCCAAATTATGAATTTTTTTTTCGAAAAATATGTTTTATGTAAAAAATATATATTATGTTCCAAAATATGATTTTTTTTGCGAAAAATATTTTTTTTGCAAAAAAATATATATTATGTTCCAAAATATGAATTTTTTTTCGAAAAATAATTTTTTTGCAAAAAATATATACTATTATGTTCCAAAATATAATTGTTTTTTGAAAAATAATTTTTTTGCAAAAAATATATAATATTATGTTCCAAAATATGATTTTTTGCATAATAGTATATATTTTTTGCAAAAACATTATTTTTCGGAAAAGATCATATTTTGAAACATAATAGTATATATTTTTTGCATAAAAATATTTTTCGAAAAATAATATATACTTTTTCGCAAAAAAATTATTTTTCGAAAAAAAATTCATATTTTGGAATATAATATATATTTTCACAAAAAAATTATTTTTTAGAAAAAAATTATATTTTGGAACATAATATATATTTTTTGCAAAAAAAATATATTTCAAAATTTTTTTTCATATTTTGGAATATAATATATACTTTTTCGCAAAAAAAATTCATATTTTGTAACATAATATATACTTTTTCGCAAAAAAAAATATTTTTCGAAAAAACAATTCATATTTTGGAACAAAATATGATTTTTTTTCGAATTTTTTTTTTTTTTTTGCAAAAGGTATATATTATTTTTTCTAAAATAATTCACTAAACCCCCTTATACTATTGAGGGTAGTTTAGGCATTTTGAGAGGTGATGGGGCATATTGATGAAATTGAATAGTATAGGGGGCAAAATGGACACAGTAGGGGTTAGTTGATTAAATTGGATAGTATAGGGGGGTTTACTGAAATTAATCCTTTTTTAAAACATATATATTTACAAAATGTTATTATAAATAAATAAAATGTCAAATCATTCCAAGTTACCAAACATGGTTTGGTTTCATAATTTCAGCTCATATCAACTCTACCCGACATAGTTAGGTTTTTTAGCTTTACTTTTTTCTCACACCAAAATTATATTCACCAAACATGGTTTCAGTTCAGAATAAAACCACAGAAAATCCAACCAACTCAAACCAAAATAAAAAAACAACACTACACCGGTTGCCAAACAAGCGTTTAGGCCAATTTTGGCGATGACAAAAGATTGTGAATAAATAGTAGCGTAAAATTGTAATTTAACTAACTGAGTGAGTTGGTTTAGTTAGAAAAGATTTGGAACTAGTTACCTCAAGAAATATGAATAATTTGTTAGGGTCACCACTGTGATATAGTTTCAGCCTTATCTGATTCGTGGGGGATTGCTTTACCCGGGTCTCGTAGACGGTAGATTAGTCGATGCGCACGTAAGCTGATCCAAATATTAATATTATAAATATATATATATATATATATATATATATATATATATATAATTTAAGGATTGATGCGTGGCCAATATGACAAGGCTGTCCTGCTTTTTTAAAAGGTTGGGCGGCTTTGGACGGTGGCTACATGTCGCCAATGCTGACACGGCCAGAGATTCTCCATTACATAAACGGTCCCACGTGTATCGTGTGTCATTATATACTCTATCTTGTCATTTGATTAATATTTAATATTAATAATTAGTACTATAAGATATGACAATTAGTATAATACATTACCAAACCTAATTTTTTTTCCTACTAAGAAAACCACTAGTGGATGGTTCTCACTTAATTGGAATAAAGAACTTTCATATGGAATTTCTAATATTTAGTACTTTTAGCAGTTCATAGGACACTCGATTTAATTAGCTAGAGGCCTACAACTCATTAATGATCTTTGTTTGGTTTGTGACTTTAGTGATACAAAAACGTGATTTGTTTCAAAATTGGTACTTCTGTTAAAAGAAATTTACGAATTTTTTGTAAAATGACTCAAAAAATGAAATTTAGGAAAAATTGACTGATTGAAGGGAAAAAAAAAAAGCCAAACGATAAACAAAGAATCATGAACTTTTATAATTATTTTTATTATTTATTTATTTCTATTTGGAAAAAAATTGAGAGGGCAAGTTTAATTACTTTTGAAAGGTTGTTGATAGAATACTGGAACCTGTTTGTTTTTTAGTTTCAGGTTCATTTGATTTGGTCTGATATTGATTTTTAGAGGTCAAATCATATTTATTTTGACTTGGTCTGAAAAATTGGACACAAACCAAATGAGATCAAATTGAATGTTTTTTGACCCAACTTTTTGTTAGGTCAAGTTGGTCTGGTTTTAAAAATTGGTAACCAAAATCAGAATTTTGAGATATCAACCACCCAACAAACAAAACAAAACTAATTAAGTAATACATAAAAATAATAATAATAAATAAATGAATAAATAATAATATAAATAATAAATTAATAAACAAAATAATGAATAATAAACAAAATGAATTAAATAATACATAAAAATAAATAATTAATAAATTAATAAAATATATGTATAAATTAAAAAAAAATTATAAAATAGAAATAAATGAATAAATAATAATATAAATAATAAATAAAATATATTTATAAATTAATAAAAATAAATGAATAAAAAATAAACAAAATGAATTAAATAATACATAAAAAGAATAATAATAATAATAATAATAATAAATTAATAAAATATATTTATAAATTAATAAACATAAATTAATAAATAATAAATTAAATAAAAAAATGAATAAATAATAAATTAAATAAAATATATTTATAAATGATCTGGTTCCATTTTGTTCACACCGATATCATCAAATCAGACCGCTTACCAAACCAATTTTCAATTCAGAAACCTAATTAATTGGACCGGATTATACTGGACCAGTCTAATTACCAAACAGGCATGAGTACTATATGAGAAGATGAACCCAATAAATAATAAAAGCATAAGATAGAGAGAGACACACGAGTTTTATGAAGCAAGTATTATATTATCCAATTAACACATGTAAGGTCTAAGCAGTACCCTTTAGGTTTCTTTTCCTTCTATTTTTTCAATTTATTTTTAGTAGTAGTATTTTTTATAATTTTAAAACCACAAAATTTCAGTTAAACGTCTAAATAATATATATATATATTGACAAATTAAACTCAAATTGTAGGAGGAGCATTACACTAATTTATAATAAGACTCAAAAAAACAAACCACCTCAAAATGAATAAAAGAAATTATCAGAATACCAAAAGGAGACAAATTGTCCAATCAAAAGACCGAAAAAGGAAAAATTTCAAGCATCGTAATTCGGAAGTGTCCTTTGGACTTTTTAACAGTCTAAACGGTCCATATTTCAACTTCACATACTTATAGCAAAATAATAACATTTAAAAGTAATTGAACGTTAATCTATGCCCTCTTCATTATCTTATCAATATTATTATGGTTGTTTGCCTGAGGGACCCCAATTAAATTTTTCATCATTAATCGTGATGGTCTCTTACTACTATTCTGCGGAATCCATCATCCTTGTCGTGAGGATACGAGCATTGGACGGCTAAGATCGTTTCATAATGATCATTTGCTTTGAGTTCAAAAAATTGTCCCTCTTAATGATTTGCTATGATTGATACATGTGCCTCAATTATTTCTCTTCAATTATCCACCATTTAAGATTTTCAATATTTTTATAAAAAATAAATATTTATTATAAAATAATTCATGTTGGAGGGAAAATTATGTATATTTCAATATTTATTATAAACTTATTTCATATTGAAGGGAAAATTATGTATATATGTGTTTTTCATTCGCATTAAGTATTATAGTTCGTGGTACACAATTGATGACACTTTTAAAATTATGATATTTTGATTTTAATTGTGATAAACATCAATTGTGTTAAAGGTATCTTTTTTTTATTATGAGAGAGGATAGTAAATCTACATTAATAGAAGAGTTAGAAGTTGGTTGATAGGTATGGCTATGCTTAGTGAACTATTATTTCAAAGTCTATATTGGTGGGAAATTATTTCCATCGGTTTTTTTCTATGATTTACACCTATTTATTGGGTTGCTAGGTGGAATTGAAGAGCAATGCATCTGTTGAAATTGAATTAATTTTTTTGGATTGTTTGATACAAACAGTAGCCATTGACAAATTCCAAATCAGTTGATAAAGTTCGGTATCAATTGACAGCCTTCCAGATGAGACCACTTGTTTGTAGGCTTTTATGCCAACAAAGAACTACGAAATATAGGGGTAGTTTAGAAAAAATATTAGGTGAAATTATTTTGTTTTAACAGATGGATGAAATCATAGAATAGATACATTTATGTTTGATTGAAGATAGAATTATATAGGTGTCATATATTAAAATTTCATCAACAACAATTGCAATATGATGATGAAGTGAGGGATTGAGAAAAAGAAAGCAAAGAGCTTATACTGGGCTTAAAAGACAAACGTCACATTCTAACTTCATCTTCAACACTATCACCAACCTACCCACCTCTCTTCCCATAATTTTGGTTTATCTTCCTCTTTGTTTTAAGTTAGAAATAGGAATGAAAATGAAGGATTGCTTGTGGGCCCTAATGGTGGGAACACTCACTATGTGTCATTGTGTGTGTACAGTCTATATATATATATATATATAATTATATATGGATATGGCCTGGCAGCAATTCTAACCAGCAAGAACAGATACTATGCACTCATAATGTTGTTAGGTAAAAGTGTTAGCAAGAGTGAAGGAAAACAATTAGGTCCACCTCAACTGCCATGAGAGGTTATTATACCATGTGCAGCTTTTAAATACACTACACATCTTCTTTACTCATGTGGCTCATAGATTTAGAAACACAGTCTTAATGGGGTATTGAGATGAAGCCTAGACCTTTTATCACATACTTGCTTCTTTATTTTAATTGTCATTCCTTTCATTATAGGAGAATACTAAGGTTGTGTTTGGTAACGGTTTGGTGCAGATGGTTTTGGTGTGAGAAAGAGTGATGCTGAAAAATTAAATCATGTTTGGTAGAGTTGGTATAGGTTAAAATATATTAATATTAATATTAAAATTAAAATATATTAATATACTAATATATTAATATTAAAATTTATAATATTAAAATATATTAATATATTTTTATTATATTAAAATATATTATATTTTTATTATATTAAAATATATTAATATATTTTTATTATATTAATATATTTTTATTATATTAATATTTTAATATTAATATATTTTAATTTTAATATTAAAATATATTAATATTAATATTAATATTAATATAAATTTTAATATTAATATATAAATATTATATTCGGTGCTACAGTGATTCGGGTTGCTACAGTGGAGTGCTACAGTTGTTTGCTACAGTACTTGCACCATCCAAAATCATCAAAAAAATGGTTCCAAAATCCTTCACAAATTTGGCACCATGGTTTGCTACAGTAACAGTACCATTTTTTGGCACCATTTTACCAAACATGGTTTGGTACCATTTTTTGGCACCAAACCTGTTTACAAAACAGGCCCTAAGGGGGTAGACATGTTTTTGTGTTTATAAACTTGTTTGGTTTAGTATTTTTGGGTTATGTGTGTTAAAAAAAACTTTATCACTTACCTAAATTTTAGGCATATTCCAATAAACATGAATTTGGTGTTTATTGGGGTGTTTCTACTGGATCCTAAACTTAAAAGTTTGTTTGGTAAGCGGTTTGGTCTTACTATTTATTTATTATGTATTATAATATTTATTTATGTATTATTATTTTTCTTTCTTTATTATTTATTCACTTTATAATATATTTTATTATTTATATTATTTATTAATTTATATATTAATTTATAAATATATTATATTTATTTATTATTATTATTTCATTATTTAATTCATTTAATTTATAAATTATTTATTCATTTTTAATTATTTAAAAATATATTTTATTAATTTAATATTATTTATTATTATTATACTCATTTTTTATTATTATTATGAAGTATTTATTTGTTATTATATTTACTTATTATTTATTATTTATTATTATTATTTATTTCATTTTTGTTTATTATTTATTATTTTTATTATATTTTTAAATATGTTTTATGTAATTTATTATTTATTTTATTAATTTAGTCCATTTTTTATTATTATTGTATTCATTTATTATTATTATATTATATTATATTTATTATTTATATTATTAATTATTGATTTTTAATTTTTCAATTTCGACCCAAAAAACATCCCTACCAAACATACTTATGTTTTTTGATGAATAAACAAAAAAACAAAAAACGTGTTTTTTGTTTATTTCAATACAAACACAACTCTACCAAACAAACCCTAATAGACTAACTCAATATTTCAGTTAAAGTGTTGGGGCAAAAAAAAAACATTTTTTTATGAAAAATTACCATATGGATGATTTATGGCAGGCTCAATTTTATACAATGGTGATGCCTTCTAAATAATTTGTGAGCTTTGCAACAAACTTGAAAATTATAATCCAAAATTTTAATTTCCCTCAAAAATACAAGGGATACCTTTAAAATGACATTTTCATATTAGATAGTTAATCTCATAGTTGTCAAAATCTCAATTCTAACTGGTAAAATCTTACCATTCTACTATGTTAAAATAATGGTTGGACGGTTAAGCCTTCCATATGAAATGTCCAAAAGTTTAATAATTTAACTAATCTTTCCTGACCCTGCTTCACCTCGATTGTTATTTGAACAAGTAAAAGTTATGTCTTGGTCTGAGTGGGGATATCATTTCTCTTCTGCATGCCCATGGAGTTTTGAAAATTCCAAACATCTCAAAGATAGATAGAGAGGTAGGAATTTATCGAACAAACCGCACTCCTTCTTATACGTCAGGAGTCCATTGATGAGAAGGGGCTAGGGAAAGCTTGAACCCAATTCCTATAGTGATGAATATGAGCGCAATTAAAATTCCTTGGTAGTTATGCATTTGTGTATTGATAAGATCATTCACTATTTCTTGAAACTCGATCTTTCCCCCAGATGAACCATATAGCCAAGAGAACCCATGAACCAGAATAGAAGAGCTTGCCCCACCCATGAGTAAATATTTTATAGTAGCCTCATTAGACCGTACATCTTTCTCGGTATATCCAGATAATAGGTAGGAGCATAAACTGAAACATTTTAAAGCTACAAAGATAGTTATTAGATCGTTAGCACCGCATAAAAACATTCCTCTTAGAGTAGCTGTTAATACGAATAAGAGAAACTTTGTTATAGCCATTTATGTACATTCAATGTACTCTACGGATAGAGGAATACATAGAATTGAACATAGTAAAATAAGAAATTGAAAGATTTCGTTGAAATTGTTCATTTGAAAATTTCCCGAAAAGCTAATCATAGGTTATTCTCTCCGTCGGAACAATAGGGCCATTATGCTCATTACTAAACTTGTTGAAGAGATGAAATATAACCAAGATATATCTTTTTTATCATAGGTTGAATCAATCATCAGAAGAAGAATTATGCCAAAAATTAGAATACATTCTGGGAAAATAAAACTTCCATCGAAGAGAAACAAATGAAAGGTTTTCATAAAAATTCTCGTAGAATCAAGAATGAAGTTTTCATTTTGTACATGCTAGATCATGAATTAGTAACTGCATCCAATTTCCAAAAAAATCCCAATTGTTTCGAACTTTCTATTTTTGGAATGGAATATTTACGGAATTTTCATGAATATGATCAAATCTTATTCGATGGTATTTACGTGAGGTTCCTCTTTCTTATTCTTAAGAAAGTCACCGAGATGGCTTAGTTAATCTATGATTTATGTTTCATCTTTCGTTTCCTTTTCATTTATTTCGAGAAATATATCGATCAATTCCGATTCTTTTTTTTTCTCTTGATTCTTTTTCGATCGAAATGTATGGGTACATGGCTCTATGTGTCTATATAGATCATGTTCATGGATTAACGAAAATGTGCAAAAGCTCTATTTGCCTATGCCATTCTACGAGTCTCTTCCTTTTTGCGTATGACATCGCCACTCCTTTTGGCAGTATCCACTAATTCAAAACTTAATTTGAAAGCCATATTTCGACCCAGACGTTTTCAGGATGCCGCTAATAACCAATGAATGAAGTGTTTTTCCTTGTGTGGATCCTATTTCAATGGGAACTTGATGAGTCGATCCACCTACACGTCTTGCTTTTACTGCTATATCGGGAGTTACTCCACGTATTGCTTGACGTAAAACATATAGTGGATTTGTTTGTCTTTTGTTGAGTCTTTTTCATGGCTCGATAGAGAATTTGATAAGCCAATGATTTTTTTTCGTGTTTCAGAAAATTTAAAAATTCTAATATGATTTAGACTTTTAAATTAAATACTTTTTAAAAAAAATGAAAGGTAGAATTATGACTCTACGGATCCCAAAATGATTTTATCTAAACTCCCTATTATGACAGCCTTGGTTAATCTTTTATAAATGAAAATTGGATTATATATATATATATATATATATTATGGACTTAAATGCACTCCTAGCCCAATCCATCCTATCCATAATTTGGTTTGCCTTTTAACAGTTTCGATCCTAACCCAGCCCACAGTGTCTTACCAAGGGAGATTTAGTTTGGGCCTAGTAATTTTCACTTGGGTCCGGAGTTGAGTTGAAACGTACGAGCCTGGTTTCAACTTTCATCTCGGGCTGAGCTGGGTAATGGGCAACCCAAATACAATTGAGCCTGTCTCGAATTATAAAAGGCCAGGTATCAACAAGGTGATCCTCGTGTATAGTTAGGGATCATCCATTTACGTCAAACTCATTTTTTTTAATCCATTCCATGTTTTTCTCTGTGTCGTATTTTAATATCTCTACTTCAAGTCTCAAGTAAATATACATCATTGTGCAACCAAAATTAGTACCTAACTACTTTTCATATACACACATGTTAATTATATGCATATATGTTAAACACATTTAATGTAAAATATAAAGAAAAATAAAAAAATGATTTGGACAACTGAGACAGGTAAGCAAAGCATATCCATATCCATGTGTGTAATAAACTGTGAAATTATTTGAAGACCCATACTAATGCTTATCCTTACTATTATTATTATTATTATTATTATTGGGTAAGTGTGCTTATTATTTAGTCCCTTCTCTACTTCATTCTTCGCAACTCCCTGTATAACACACACTTGAACACATAGTTGCAGAACTCGAACCATGTCATCAATGGCGTTGATTATTCGCCGGAAACTTCACCACAAATCATCCATATTCCACCGGAGATTTTTCTCTGCATCACCGGAGAACAATAAGACTCAAAGGATTGAGAAGATTTTGATAGCCAACAGAGGCGAAATTGCGTGTCGAATCATGAGAACTGCAGACAGATTAGGGATTCGAACCGTGGCGGTGTACAGCGACGCCGATAGGGATAGCCTCCACGTGAAGTCCGCCTCCGAGGCCGTTCGAATCGGTCCACCGCCGGCTCGCCTGAGTTATCTCAACGCTTCGGCGATCCTCGAAGCCGCTGTTCGGAGTGGCGCGCAGGTATTGGTCACTCGGACTCATTTCGCTGTGTATTGATTGCAAGGAACTTGATTGAATTGTTGTTTGTTTACTGATAAAATTAGAATAGAGTAGAGAGAGAAAAGTAGTGAAAAGGAAAATTTATGATTTGATATAGGTTTTATTGTTTTGGCATTGTATACTGATTATATGCTTCATGTTTCTAGCTGTTATTCACTATCCATGCTTCATTTGCTATATGACTGAATCATTGGTGGATTGGAATTATTTTTGTTTTTATTTTTATTATTATGTGTTCCTTTAATCTGCTTCAAAAGCACATTTACACATATTTAAAGTTTTGAAGAAGTTAAATTTCATTAGGAGGTGCCAAAAGGATTGTGACAATGAAAATAATAAATAATACCCGAAATTATTTTGGGGGTAGCCCCTTGAGGCCCTCTGGAGCTTCATTTGCTGAGCGCTACTACCATCATCTAGCAGATATTTGGGAATATATATATATATATATATATATATATATTTGAGTAATCCAATAATAAAAAAAATAATACCCAGCAACCTTTCCTTCTGAGTTTTGGGAGCTTTCTACAGTCCTTGAGCTTGGATGGGGAATGGGTGGAAAGAACTCTGTTCCTCTATGTGTGATTAATTGTTCAATTTTCTTTCATCCTTTTCGTGAGTGCCTACTGTTTAGTAGTCTTTTTTCTCCTCAAGTTTATTTCAACCATCCCTGCTCCTATATTTTTAATGATATTGATTTTTGGATTCCTTAAATTTAAAACAAAATAAAAAAAGATTGTCATATCTTTGAATGCTTGAATAATTTGTTGATTTGAGGTAAACTGTTATTTTGTCTCCAGTGTGTCACTGAAAATTGTACTTACAGAGTTGATTGTATGGATGCTTCTTTGTCTTCTTCTCTCTCCCCAACTCCTAACCCCTCTTTCTATTTTGCATTTATGAGTAAACTTGACATGATAATTTTGCATCTTTTTGTAGAACTTTTGTCTCTTTTTTGTTCACCCTGTGTTGAACTTATCTTTGTTGCGGTGATAGATGGTTTGCTTAGTGTTTTCGCACTTGCAAGGACATGCTTTCAGAGTGGAAATCTTCTTTTGATAGGCTATCCACCCAGGCTATGGGTTCTTATCAGAAAGTGCTGAGTTTGCTCAACTTTGTGAAGATGAGGGTTTTACATTTATTGGACCTCCTGCATCTGCAATACGGGACATGGGTGATAAAAGGTACAAACATTGGCT
This sequence comes from Cornus suecica, assembly GCA_963922005.1. Classification (NCBI taxonomy): domain Eukaryota; kingdom Viridiplantae; phylum Streptophyta; class Magnoliopsida; order Cornales; family Cornaceae; genus Cornus; species Cornus suecica. Next base: position 75,190,783 of record OY998243.1, read on the forward strand.
TCGTATTAACTTTCAGAAAGAAAAAAAAAAACATTGGCTTTGTACCATCGTAACCCTTCTCTTTTTATCCTCTTTTAGTCTGTAGTCCTTGCCCTTGACTTTGTTCCTAATTCCTTTGCACAATTGCTTCCACACTCCAAAACTGAGTATTTTGTGCATGCATGCATTTGTTTATGTGATTCTTTTCTTTTCTATTCTCTGCCACTCTGAACAGCTATATGATTTCTGGATTTATTTAGAAATTCTCCTTGTGGTTATTTAATTTCTATTTATATGTTTACTAGTGCATCAAAGAGAATAATGGGTGCAGCTGGAGTACCACTTGTACCTGGATATCATGGTGTTGAACAAGATATTGACCTTATGAAGTCAGAAGCAGACAAGATTGGATATCCTATTTTGATAAAGCCCACACATGGAGGAGGAGGAAAGGTTGTTCATCTTTTGAATGCTGTAGAATATTTCTCACGATAGAATTGCCCAAACAAGAGTTATAAACAAGAGAGGAAATAAAAAATTTAACATTGAAAAAACTCAAAAGGGGTAATTAGCACAAGACACAAAGCGACAAGAGATCAGTATGAGTATTAATAAACAATACAAGGATCTGAAGACTTTTATTTTTTGATTTTTTTTTGCAAAAAATGCCTGAAGAAACAAAGAAAGGGAGGAAGAGGCTTAGTTGTTACCTAAAACTCGACAAACAAAGGAAAAAGATGGCCTAATTAGAAAAAGAGAGATTGCTAACAGAAAATTACTTCTAAAAACAAATCCAAAAACCTATGCTACTTTTATCGTGCTGTTCACCAAATGAAATTGTGTTTGAATTCCTAACCATCATATACACAAATATAGCTGTTTCCTCCCATGCTCATGGGCTTCAAATAGTTGAGTTGTAGTATAAGAGGATGACGATATAGGATATGTCATAGGAATTTTTTATAAAATAATTCTAAAGTAGGATAATTGATTCATGAACACATTTTTATCTTGTTGTGTATATAATTTGACTATTTCATCCGTCCGCTTGTCTGCCCATTTCCAGGGAATGCGAATTGTGCAAGGTCCAAATGAATTTGTTGAAGCTTTCTTAGGAGCACAACGTGAGGCTGCTGCTTCTTTTGGCACAGATACAATCTTGCTAGAAAAGTATATCACACAGCCAAGGCACATAGAAGTCCAGGTGCTCTTATAGTTATACATTTTCTTTTAGTATCTCATGTCTAATTAGGCCCTCATATTTAGTGATGTTTACAAAGTTCATTCTCTTTTATTCACAATTAAATTCTGCAGAAACTTTTTATTTTATTTTTTTGTTTAGAATTTGTTCAATATGATAGATATTCGGGGACAAACATGGCAATGTTATACATTTATATGAGAGAGATTGCAGCGTGCAGAGAAGACATCAGAAGATTATTGAAGAAGCCCCGGCTGTAATGCTCATATTCGATATTTTTGGTTAAGATATCTTGTTGTACATCTGTTGGAGTTGTAACAGAACCTCATTGATGCTTTGCAGCCTAATGTTATAAATGACTTCCGCTCCCATTTAGGTCAAGCTGCTGTATCTGCAGCAAAGGTGACTTGTTATACTATGTAGTTGCTATATTCTCTACTTCTGTAAATCTTTTCTGCAAACTGGGAGATAATAACTTAACTGCACTGTATTAAGTTTTTTCTTCTAGTGACATTCTGTTGCTTTAGTTCCATGAATGTTGGCTTTGCACACTTAAGTTCTATATGATGAAGTTAATCGTCAATTGGATCTTATCCCAAGTGTTATAGACTTATAGTAGTACTTGGGCTTGATTTTTTAGGGTGGCTTTGTTAATGGCTTAACTCTAGATGCATTTTAGACCTGAATGCTGGTATACACCTAATCATTAGGGTTGGTCTGGGTTTCTACCCTTTCACGGCTGAGTGTATTTTCAGCTTTTGACATTAAGTTTGATGCCCTGTGTTCAGTCTTAAGAAATTCAAAATGTTTGTCATCTAGCCATTTGTTGAATTATGCCCAGCATATGCGGCTACACGCTTTACCATTCATTTGGTTGAGCTGTTGAAATTGGAGAACCATTTATTAGTCTATTTGTACTCAGGGATGCGCACTGCTCCCGGCATCTTAGACAGGTTGGACCAACATGGGGTTATGGCTTTATTGTAACAAGAAGGCACTTCATAGGTTTTAAAATAGTTCTTGCTACTATTTGTTATTTACATATTAGCAATTTACTCTGAAAGACTCCTTTCAACTGTTTCACTAATATGGCAGCTCCTGTTTAATTAAAGGCTGTTGGTTATCATAATGCTGGCACTGTGGAGTTCATAGTTGACACTCACTCGGGACAGTTCTATTTCATGGAGATGAACACCCGTCTTCAGGTGATTTGATCTCTCTGTTCCAACTTCCACTTTTTGATATTCCACATGCTCAACAGCAACTAAATGTGGATTATATGTACTGTTGTGCAGGTTGAGCATCCCGTTACAGAGATGATTGTTGGTCAAGATCTTGTAGAGTGGCAAATTCGTGTTGCAAATGGAGAATCTCTTCCCATGAATCAATCAGAGGTGCCCTTATCAGGTCAGTTTCTACCTCTTTTGTGATATCCTAATGTTGAGAATGTGTGTATGTGCTGCTTATTTTAGATTAAAGCCAAGTAACCACTGTCATCATCAAGTTCAAGTGGGCTGCATTCACCAGTGCTACAGTTCCAAGTTTCAAAGGATATCCACAATATGCCAAAAATTTGTAAAATAAAAGACTTTGCGGTTGGGCTGTATAAACTATAAACTTCCTCAGGGCAAAGTATAAGGCTTACAACTTGGTCTGCTCCTTCAAATGGGCAATTCTTGAATGAAACCAATGGTATCATTTACAGGAATGGATTCTTGACCGTTACGCCGTGTTGCTGATAACGCTTTTACCATACATTTTGGAAGCAGAAAGAGTATCCCTGGCTGTTATCTGCCAAGAAATTGATCTCAAAGCAAAGCTCAACCCTTCTCATGATCTGGAAGTCTTGTAAATTCTATTAAAAAACCGAAGGACTGCATCTTCAGAACCTCCCTTGAAGGTAGGGTCTTCGAAAGAAGCCCTGAAATAAAAGGCACATGCCATGCATTTTCTATTTGAGTGGCCCTGCTAAATGTAGATGCTCAAAGAATCATGTTTTTGCGCTTAATGAAAGAATGGAAATGAAAATCAGCTCCATAGAATAGGGTATCACTGACTGCCTGCATATTCAACCAAGATAGCAATTGGAACTCAATTTCATCTTCCCAGGTCCATTTAGTATCCTTGACCAAAACTTAATCCAATTACCCAAGTTAGAAAACCCAGATTGTCCACTCAAATGGATTGACGAGGATCAGATTCGACTAGAGACTAGACATAAGTAAGCAGGGAATAAAAACGGATAAATGCTGGAAAAGAATTCAAGGGGTTCTTCGTGATGCAAACTAGATCTTTTTAACCTAAGAAGGCTTAAAATTGAGTGGAAGACTCCTTCAGTATTTAAAGAAAGACGCAGCCCTCAATTATAGAAAGACCGGGGTTTCTATGCTTCCTTGTTACTTTATTTTGCTCACGTCTGCCTCTTTGCTTGGAAGTGTTTTTTGGAACTGATTTTGAACTGTATATTCTGCATGCATCTTTGAACTTTGTGCATTTTTGCATTTTTTGTTGGGTATGTACTTGAAGTTGCAAGATTTCCTACATGTATATAATTTTTTAGTTTGATGACAGGTCATGCTTTTGAAGCCCGAATATATGCTGAAAATGTTCCTAAAGGTTTCCTTCCAGCAACTGGAACTCTCCACCATTATCATCCTGTTCCAGTCTCATCAACAGGTGTCGTTGTGTGTCTTTGGTGATTCTTAACCTATATTATCATCACGATTAAAAATTGTCCTAATCTGATGATTCTTTCATTCAATTGTTTACCCTTTTGTGTAATATTCGGCTCTATTGAAATGAAAGCCATTCAATTGTCTACACTTTTGGGTAATATTTTCCTTGGCTCTTTTGGTATGAAAGTCATGGAGAAGATTTTTAGGATTGTTGACTGGCCTTTGTAACTACGTTGCTTTTAACTATCCACATTATTTTTCCTTCTTGTCCCTTGGCGTATTCTGTGTTTTCCCTTATTCTAATCTCTGATGTTTTGCAGTGCGTGTTGAGACTGGAGTTGAACAAGGGGACACTGTGAGCATGCATTATGATCCCATGATTGCTAAGCTTGTAGTATGGGGAGAAAATCGAGCGGCAGCATTAGTTAAATTGAAGGACTGCTTATCAAAGTTTCAGGTATATCTATTAAGGAAGATCTGTCTTCAACTCCTAATCATTGTGTTTGTCATGAGTGGTTGTTACATCTCCTTGAGGGTGTACCTTGAACCTGTGGTTTCAAATCTGAAATCTATTCGTGGATGCCTTTAATGCCTGTGGATCAAGTATGTTGCATTACTCCTAAGTAACAAATCTTCTTTAAGTCTTTTAAATGATTAACAAATAAGTAGATGCTTTATGTGCAAGAAGGACGGGGAATCTGTTGATCATCTTCTTTTACATTGCCCGGTGGCTTATAATTGTTGGTGCCTCCTTTTTGGGCTTTTTGGTATTCAGTGGGTGATGCTGGCCTCGGTCCGCGATGCCTTGGTCTCTTGGAGGAGTGTGTGGATAGGGTCTCATGCTTGTTCTTTTGGGAGGGTGGCTCCCCTTTGCCTTTGGTGGAGTCTTTTGCTTGAGCGGAATAGATGTTGTTTTGAGGGCATTGAGTCTCCTTTGAGGGTCGTCAAAGATTTTTTTATTACTAATTTATTTTGTTGGGTGGAGGGCCGTAATTGTAAATCCATAGAGGAGAAGATGGTGTTTTTAGGTTCTCTTGGCCCATAGGGCTTCTTTTTGTACTTTGGGATGCACTCCCCGTTTGAGTGCCTTTTATGCAATTACTTATCAAAAAAAAAATGATTAACAAATAAGTAGGATCATTTGGAGATGGTCTGGATGGTTCACTCGGTTGACATTTGGCTTGGGAGATCCCTTTGATGAAACAAGCAATTGATAGACTATACATGTTATAATATTGTAGAGTATCTTATAATATAATACATGCATTCTTATGGTGTTGTAGATTTTTCTACTGATTTTCTTCATTAATAACACGATTCACATCTGTTAGTAGCTTGTTTTTTGTGTAAAGGCCTCTCTGTGAGACATATGATATTATAGAAGCTTCTTATTGAATCACCAATGGTTTTGCTTTTCTTTGCAGGTTGCAGGTTTGCCAACAAATGTAAATTTTCTCCAAAAACTTGCGAACCATTGGGCCTTTGAAAATGGCAAAGTTGAAACTCATTTTATTGAGCACTACAAAGATGAATTATTTGTTGATCAGAGTAATTCATTATCGGCACAAGAAGCATATGATTCTGCTAAACTTGGTGCATTGCTGGTAGCTGCATGTGTTTGCGAGAAGGAACATGCATCTATGAAGGAAAAGCCCTATGGTAATTCAAGGGTCACAACCTCAATCAGGGATATATGCTTGTTAATCCTGAATTTTTTTTGACCTTTTGTTACTGTCAATATGTAGGGGGCCTTTCTGTTTGGTATGTTTATCCCCCTTTTAGAGTTCATCATCGTGCTAAGCGTACAATGGAATTTGAGTTGGACAGCGAATATGATAAAAGTGGTTCAAGTCTTATTCCACTTTCAGTCACTTATCAGCCGGATGGGAACTATCTCATTGAGGTAATTTGTAGTATCTCTGAAGTAAGAGTTTTGGCGATTATTTCTATGTCTTTACTTAAAGTAAGTGATCAATCTTTTCTCCTTTCACTTTAAGGATTTAGGTCCAATTTACTTTTACCATTTTATCATTTAACTTGATATGCTTTTATGTACATCAGACAGGAGAAAACAGTTCCCCTGGTTTGGAAGTCAAAGTATCACATTTAGGCAACCATGATTTTAGAGTTGAAGCTAGTGGTGTGAGCATGGATGCTAGTCTAGCTGTTTATTCCAAGGTACAGTTTATATGGATGCATTTCCCCCTCAATCAATTGCAAGTTAGCAGTTAATATGCTCTTGCCAACAGAATTTTTTTTGTTGTTTTTTGCATAGAACCCTACTGCAGCTGAGCAATATGTTGTGTTCGATTTACTGTTGCTAATGCATGAAACCTCATTTTTGGGTTCTATAGGACTCCTTTTTCTCTTGGTACCATGCATATCTGATATAAATGGCAGTACTTCTGGTTCTGTTACAGCGATGGAGGCACTGCATACGTGACGATGGAGATTCTAGTGAACTAGGGTAGGATGAATACGCCAGGCAGTGTTGGGAGAGAAACAAGTAGCAATTGTAGAGAGAACCAAGAGAACTAAGGCCACTATTGCCTCGTAATAGTATTTCAAAGATCTTCTTAAGTTGCAAATAGGGCCTAAATCCATGACTGTTGTCCTTGTAATAGGATATGTTTACTCTCACTTACTGAGAATTTGCGCCCTTAGTAGGTAGTAGCTTGCACTAAAAGGGGACGTGGTTAAATGGAGATACTAACACAGTATAAGGGAATAAGAGTGTCTCAGAGGTAACTTATGAAAAAAGGAGTGCCTGAGCGTGTTCAATGTCTCTCTCTAAAGCAGGCTGAGGTGTAGACACCTCAAGGAACGCTTGCCTTCAACCACCAATTCATAAATCTCTAGGAATTTGGGGGACCATGGCCTAATCAAGGACTTCCTCCATGACTGTGCACTGACCTTTAGGATTTCCCTGGCCTGATCTTAAGCCAAGTAGGTGTAATATAATATGCATTTGGGGGTGTATGCACGGTATAGCTTTTGATGGGACAAAGAGATGCAATGCTGATTCTGTTGCAGAGAAGCAATAGTGCGGCTAGAGATTTTGAGGGTGAGGGTGCTCGGTATGCGCATGGGGGTGAGCATAGGATTTTTTATGGTGAAATTGTATGGAGAAACCTTGCTTAGTCCCATTTGTCAAAGTTATGAGGAACCAATATAATTGGAGAAAACACTTCATGTAGATGTATCCATTTGTGAAGTGAAAATGAATATCATCATTTGAAGGCTAGTGCATGGCGAGATGGCGTGTTTAGAATAAATGCTATAATTCTGTCCATGTCAAGGTGGGTTGTCTTTGTCTGTTTGGAATGCCTGAATTGCAGATTCTTCTCGAGGTGGAGAACACTTCTCCTGATGGTATACTTTAGTTGGTGTGAGCATAGGAGTCACTGTTGAGTGGGGGATTCCAAAGTTTCATAGGCAAAAATAGTGAAGCCATTCAGGCAAGTAATGCTGATGTTGAATTTTTCATTCTAATAAAGTTCGGCTGCTTATCAGAACTTCTGTTGCCAATGGCCCTATTGAGGGGTTGATGACACATTGACACTAATGGGTTTTTATGGTTATTAATTGTTGCTTAGAGATTGGTTGAGCTATAGTCATCATTATTGATTAGACCCTAACTCAGTAACGTTTCTGTACATGTGCAAGAAATTGAATGTGTATTGTTTCTATCCATGTCATGAGTGTGTTAGGCACCATGGGCCATTGCTAATGAAAATCTGTAGTCTCTTAGCCGCACTGTTTAATGTATATCCTTGTTAGTTTTTGTCAGAGGCGGCTTCAGCCTTGCACATCCAAAAATCAAAACAAATATGATGGAATGGGATGGGGGAGAGGCTTCTTTCTCTGACTCGGTTTGTGTACGGTATAAGAGTTTCCATTTTCACTGTTTGCAGGACCAAACTGAGCACCTTCATATATGGCATGGTTCCCACCACCATCACTTCAAACGTAAACTGGGTCTTGCACTGTCTTATGATGATGAGACCCATGACAAGCCCACTTTCGAGGCAGCAAATCATCCTCCAGGGACTGTGATGACTCCCATGGCTGGTTTAGTGATTAAAGTACTGGTGAAGGATGGGACAAAGGTCACTGAAGGACAACCTGTAATAGTCTTAGAAGCAATGAAGATGGAGGTTTGTACTAGACTGCAATTATCTATTTTTCACTGATTTTACGGAATTTGAAATCTTTTTTTTTTCTCTCCCAATTTAATAGCATGTTGTGAAGGCACCAACTTCTGGGGATGTCTGCGGCCTTCAAGTCACAGTTGGCCAACAGGTTTCTGATAGCAGCGTTCTGTTCAGAGTGAAGGTTAGTCATTTGTGACTTTATGTGTCATGATTTTGGCATAAGTTTCACCTTCTGTTATATCTGCACTCCTAGTAAAAACAATAATTGGTGAATGCTAGTAGGCAAAATCACAGTTGTCTACAGAATACATGCATGTTAAAATGGTCTTTTTTGTTCTCTTGCCTTCAGATTGTAGTGCAGTTGTATGCTGAGTACATTACCTTGTCCAACTAAAAATGAAAGATCACTTACCGGATGTATAATTTACGCATTCGTGCACTTGTTGCCTTGGTCAAGTGTTTAAATTAGATCACAGACAAAACTCTCTCTTTTTACTATGGCTAATAATGTCTTGTGTTCTTTCCCTTTTAACAATCCTCTAGATCACAACACTTCTAACAGATCCCCTAGCTCATGACCTCGAATCATAGTCAAGATACCTTATATTTTCCGTCACCTCACTCACTTATGTGAAGTAAACTAGAGAATTTGTAACTAAAAATGATATGTTAAATGACAAATGTTATCATATATATGATACGAGTCGTCTCATCTCTGTACAGTAGTTGAGTATTTTCTTATTGATTCATACCATATACACTTGGGAATTGGTTCTGGAAATCTGTTGTATGTTTCTTTACCTTGTACTGACACTCCATTTGGTTGTTATACGGAAAATATGCTTTCAAAGTTCTTTACGTTTGCATAATTCTTGAAATTCTTTTTTGCTTCTCTCCTTTGCCAGGAATAGTGAAGGTGTTTCCTATTTAAAAAAGTTACAAAATAAAGGGATGTACAAAAATCTCTCTTGCTTGGCATGGAAGTAATGTTAAGTTGAAGCCGTGTGATCTGATTTTACCACTATCTGGTAAGAAAGTAACACATTTATTGGGGGAATAAATTCCTTAAGTTTCCATACAATGTCCAGGATGTAATGAAACAAATTACATGTAAACAATAGTTGATTTCGGAAAATGAATGAAAATATCTGTACTGATTTCCCTTTTTTTTTTTTCTCAGAAAGTTACTGATTTCCTTTTTGCTTGCCAAATCATTATCAGTCCTGCCTTGAAAAAGTATACTTGAATTTATGATTCTGATAGACCAAATTGATATGTAAATCAAGTATGTAATACACTTCTTAAACATGATGTCTAGTATTGGATAATATTGTGATTTTTGATCTGTTATCAATTTATGACTAGTGTTGCAGAAAACTGTTATGTTTAGTGTTTAGTCTAGATATTTTGCCCAATATATTGCATTGGTTCCATTAGCCTATTGTATGTAGCAGAGGGTGAGCATGTGATATGTGATGTATGGTCTATGGTGTGCGTGTGTATATACATATATATATATATATATATATGAAAAATAATTCATTTTTTTTTTGATACATACAAGAAGCTGCACAACTCACTGAGCATTTTGCGTGTGAAAAGGAAGGATTCTTGCTAGACAAACACCACTTGTATGGTCTATGGTGTGCGTATATATATATATATTTATGTATATATAGTGGTTGAAGAATCAAACTTCTATTCAAGAGTCATTGTTTGGCAAGGGACCTACTGTTGGATGATCCTTCATAGTGGCATGTGCGATTGACGGAATGTACAATTTATGTTGACTTCTTTTATTTCTACAATGGAATAAAAACTCGTGGGTTACTACGAAAGTGTGTGTGTATATATATATATATCTATATTAGTACCATAAAAGTGTGTGTTTTATAGTTTTATTTTATTTACTGGATAACTGATACACCTACCCTTTTTTATAAAAAAAAGGTTTAATTGGGTATATCTTATGGCCCTAGGAGTGTAAGCAATAAATATAGGTTTTATATTGGAAGTGGACGGAGATATCCACATATCTCTGTTGTCCTCTTTATCTTTGGTGAAAATATATTTGTTGTCTAGCTGATTTGCAAGTGAAAATTGTGAATTATTTAAAGATTTATTCGTTGCCTTTGGTTTATCCGAACACATCGCTAGTTATTGTACTTGACCTTGGCTAGAATCTAATAAAATTAGAGTATCATTCGAAGCATACATGGATGACATTCTAGATTGGCATATCCGAATTCTTTTATTCCCTTTTCATAGAAATTATTTGTTGGCTAAGAGTAGTTAATAACATAATATTAAGCTTCTTTTCAAAAAAAATAAAATAATATTAGGCTATGATAAATTATATTAATTTACTTCTAAGCTTGAATAAGTTAGACAACGAGTTTAGTCTCTTCTATATTGGTTTTCTGGTTGCTGAAAAAATGATTTTGACCGTGAAAGTTCAATAATATCACTTTAACTAAGGATATGCAAAATGGTCATTATACATAATTTAGTTTCTGGTTACTGGAAAAACATTTTGACTGTGGAAGTTCAATAATATTACTTTAACAAAGGATGTGCAAAATTATCATTTATATATAAGTTAGTTTTCGGTTACTGAAAAAAGAAATTTGAGTGTGAAAGTTCAATATATAATATCAGTTTAACAAAGGATATTCAACATTATCATTATAAATAATTTCGTCAAGAAGTATATCGGAAAAAAGTAATTTGAAATTATATTATTCATGGGTCAAATTTCAGTTCAGACTTTAGAGATAAGCGTAATCTATATATCTTGATTAATTTTTTTCATTAAGTGGCATTGTAATTCTATGTCACAAATTTTTTTTATCTTTCTAGATCAACTCCAAAAAAAAGAAAAGAAAAAAAAAAGAGTACACAATATTGTAATTCTACGTTACAATATATGATTCCAACAACCTTTCCTTTCCTTTCTGTTACTTTCCTTCCGGACCCAAATTTCCTCCGTACCGTACCAAACAGGTTTTAGTATGGAAAACGTAATTTCACTTGGTTCCTTCCCTATCTCAGTGCTCAGTATCTATCGACACGGACAATGATTTATTTGTTTTATAATATTTTTGTATGGTTTCAAAAGTTGAACAAGTCGTACTATATTTATATAGATACAATATACACACGCAGATATATATGTAGCAGCTATTTCAGGCGGTCCGCAATTCTATATTGTCTTCCCTTTCCCTCTACGTTCCTCTCTCTCCAAACTTTTTTTCATCATTTTCCTTTAGTCTAAATTTTCGCCTTGAATCAATCGATTCAACGGCTCATATCTTTTGCTAATCCAATCCTATCCAGTTAGCTTGAAGTTTCCGCTCCATCTCTCCTATCTTTATTGTGATTTGATTATTATTGTTTCTCCTTTTTTTGGGTATTTTTGTTTAATTTTTTCTTATACTGGGTCTAAATTATATCTGGGTTTCATTTAATTTTCTGAAATACATACTGTATATCGTTTTTGGTGATTCGGAGATGTAACAATGATGCTCAAAAGTTGAGAAACTCTCTCTCTCTCTTTTTTTTTTTCCTTCCCAATTTGGAATTTTATTTTTCCGGGTTCAGGAGATTATTGGGTTATTTGATAATTATTGCTTATTTTGTTTTGATTCAATTTAAAAAAAAATGGATGTGAAGAGTGGTGAATTGGAGAAAGGAATTGAGAGGGTGAAGAAGTCCAGTAGTGTTGCAGGAGACAGGCCTAATGTGGAGGAGGGAAACAAGTTGAAGGATGTGGGAAGTGTTAGTAGCAAAGACATGTATTTGAGGGCTGATAAGATTGATTTCAAGAGTTGGGATATACAGTTAGATAAGCACTTGAGTCGGGTTTATTCGAGGGATACCGGTAGCCAACGGGCGAAAAGGGAAGAGTGGGAGATTGATTTAGCAAAATTGGACATAAGAAATGTTATAGCTAATGGGGCATATGGTACTGTGTACAAAGGTGCTTATGATGGCCAAGATGTTGCAGGTAATACAACTATGTATATATATATATATATGTATATATGTATTTTATATTTTTTAAAAGTTGCAGAATCAATGGCTATTTGTGTTTTTGATGCTCCCAGTTCATAATTTTGTTGTGACTTGTTCAATCAATATATGTGGTATACTAGGTTGTTAAGTAATTGGGAACTTTTTGGATTAAAATAGATTATTGACTTGATGATGAGTAATGATCTCTTGCTCACCGGGGAGCGAGAAATTAATGCACACTGTGAATAAAGCAATTGCCATAAAAATTTAGCAATCATATCTAATGGTCAGTGTGATTGGTGTGGGTGAGTTTTCTTACTCGCGGGTGAGCAAGAGATCATTTTTGTTGACTTGATATTTTTGCATTCCGATATGCTGTGTCTATATCTAAGTATGGTAGCCTGGATTTCATCATTTGTTTCTTCCATTTGAACAATTTGTTTTTCATTTAGAAGAAAATTTAACATGTTCACATCTTTTGGATTGTGTTCAAGTTTTGATTTGAATATCAAACTAGCAAATGCGTTTATATTTGCTGTTTCGATAGTCGAAACGAGTGCGGGCATTTATCTTGTATGATTAGACTTGTTGATCTTTATATTTTTTGGTTTAAAATGGAGATAATTGGGGTGAAACATACTTGTCAAAATAATGAGTAAATGTGGAAGACTATCGATGTATTGGTGAAAACATTGGTTAAATAGTAGGAAGTATGAAGATTGAGGATGTATGGTTAAATTAGATCCCATCTACTTTGTGCAGAAGATTTTTAAATGTTAAATATGTTTTGAGGCCACCCAACAGTCTATGTACACTGCATAATGCTTTTTACATCCAGGAAGGGAAAAAAAGGAATCTTGTTTTCAAACACCATGATTTGTTTCTTAAACGGTCATGTATTTATTGGCCTATTTAGGAAACTCAGACGCACCTAAAATAGACTAGAATTTGTGTCCGTCACTTGTTCGACATTGTGCATACCGGACACGCCCCAACACGTGTTGGACATGGTACATACCAGGCCTGCCCCGACACGTGTCTAACACATCAGCAAACATCTCTCTCTCTCTCTCTATATATATATATATTCTTTATTCTTCTTTTTCCTCCTCTTCTTCCTTGTTCCTCTTCACAAGCCCACGATACTTTTTCTTTCCCTTTCACAACAAAATTCTGTGTTCTTCCATTTCCATGAACTTTTCGGTCATGGATTCTTACTTTGATTTTTAATACCCCTTATTTATTTCTTCAAACAAAGAAAGAAAGTCCTACTCGTCTTTGTTTCTTTGGTTTCTCTTTCTTAACTATCTTCTTTTTTCCTATCAAAACACATTTTTTCCTCATTAGGTTCATAGAAAATAATATTTCTTCATGGTATGTAAATAAATAGCAGAGTTATTACTCATTGTATCAATGCTTATACCTGTCCTAATGACTTTAGGATTTGTCGTGTCAGGGTTGTGTCATATCTGTTTTTGTGCTTCTTGCATTTGCTAATTTCTGGGAAGTAATCCAGCAAGTCGGAGGAAAGTAAATATTATCTAGTAAAAAAAACAATAGTATTAACGATTAGCTTTTCAAAATGGAGTTGCATGCCAAAGTGTTTTGGTTTGAGATGTGGATTTGCGTACGACACACTTCTGATTGATATATGTTTGCAGCAACAGGAACTTTTAACATAAATTTAGAGCTTGACTTGTTTCTCCAAAGCACTATCGTTTTCCCCCTAAAAGTACCTAGGGTTGTAGTCTAATGGCACTTCATCGCCTTCCAAATTAGAAAGTCAAGGATGCGAGTGCCTATAAGGGGGGATAGGATACTGGGTCTGTGAGTTTTTTGCGAAGGTAAATAATAGATAAAATAACAAAATAAATAAGACAATAGCATTATTTAATTATGCTCTAGAGAACATTACAAGTCCGTGTAGTGATTTATTTGGTTTAGTTGTTAAAGAATGTAACCTGATTACCCAGTGGGTCAAAATAAGCAGTGGCCTCCTGTCTATTAAGGAATACCTACCTATACTATGTTCCACTAGATTTAATTGTTTTGCTTATTACTCTGAGAATTGTATTTCTTTTAAAGGGTAGGAATTCATATTTTATTGATCCTCAGGAATCATCACTCTTTGTGAATCTTCATTATTTTGTGTTTGTAAGAATTTCACAGACCTTGGCAGCCGAGACTTAATATTCAGTGGCCTAATAAATTATGTACATACATTTATTGTTAAAACGACACACTTCATTCTGATTTCCTTACAGGTCAAGTAGTGTGTGCAATAACCTGCTAATTGGACCATGATTAAAATTCATTGACCTCATCTCAAGGCTTTTAATGGTGCCAGACATTTTCTTGCACACCCAAATCATTTAAATTTTATTAGACATTTGGGAGTTGGTGTGTTTGTTGCCGTTGAAATTGAGTAAACTTACTTTCCCTAGCTTTTGACTTTTTTTCCTAAACGCTTTTTCTTGAAAATTCCACGAAATTCAGAAGAAATATACTGTAAGAGACTAAGAGAGTAGTTGGAACTTCTCAATATCATGTGGGAATTTGCTAAGTTGAACATGTATGAAAGGTTTTTTTGGTAAACAAAAAAATGTGCGAATATTTGGATGTTAATTTGAGCAAATTGTGGATATAGTTAAGAATTTTGGTGAAACCCGAATTACTGGACAGAATATGAACCGGAATCTCAAATGTTGGCGATTTTTGAAGAATTTCTTTTTGAGATGTGTTCAGCTTAGTTGTACGTACCTGATTTGGTTGATAGACTTCTAAAAGTTGTCTTGAGGCTTCTTTCGCATGGCTAGCTTTGAACCCAAGCCTCACATGCTTTTTAAAATTTTAATTAGAATTTTTGTCATTTGAATTACAGAGATAAAATTTATCCCCTCTGATGGTTTTTGGCTTTGGGTGGTGTCTGGTGCTCAAAATTGCAGTCTAATCTCATCAGAGGGAACCCGCAACTTACATAATGCGGCATTTTGATACACACATCTACAAGTATTTAAACACTTGCCGCTAACTAATGATTCTTTGTGTTTCTTTCAATTGCAAGTCGTTGATCAAACAAATTATATGGTCCTGTATCAGCTCTTTTTGTAATCGCAATGATTATAAAAATCAAATCCTAGTTCCTGTTGCTGTGTCAAAGAGATTGGATTTGTAGTGCGCCTTATCTGCATAGGGAGGCAACATGGTTTTCTTTTTTCCTTTACAATTTTTTATCCATTTTTTTTGGTTTGAAGGAAAGAGTGAATCTTGGACGTTGTTTGTTAAATTTTGAGTTGGCCTGATTTCAGGCAAAACATGGGTTTGGTATTTCTTTTATATGACTTTGCTTTTTATTATCAAGGGTCAACCTCTGTTTCTGTGTTCAGAAACCATATCTGCATCTTGTTTTTTGAATTGTGTGTGAGAAATTAACTGTGGGTATGAAGTAGGTTGAACGACATATTTAAAGTATTAGTTATGGGAGAGGATAGCACAGACGTGTCTATATCCATGTTTCCCCTCCGGTAAGTAGTCTATGTCCATGTTCATTTGGGAATAAGTTGGGAATAAATAAGGTTCTCTTACACCCAGCAAACCTTGGAAGTGATAGAAAGTGGAAATTCAGAGTAAAACCTTCTTTTGATTTGGTCACTGAGCAGTCGGGTAAGTTGTCAGTATAACCAGGATGACCCCTTCAACATGTCTTTTGTTGTATACCCCTCCATCCTTTGAATTCCGCATCTTGATAATTGTATTGAGAGAGAGCTCTGTTTATGCCAAGTCGTCCTGTCAGCTCTTTTGTAAGCCAAAAGTGACTCAAGTAGACTGGGAAAGAAAAGAGATAGTTAAACCCTCTACCTCCTTTTCGGTATCTTCTTAGAAGTAGTACGAGTGTCCTACCTAATCCAATGCTTAGAATAATGGAGAAGGGATAGGCGTTCAAAAGATTTTATACCCTCACTTCCCTTAAGTTGAGATTTCGAAGGATTTGTGGGTTCTCGGTACACTACTGAACGGCCCTTACTAGACTAAAGGCGTTGATTAATTGACAATTGAAAACAGAAGTTGACCCTCAGCGGACCAAGGATATACTGTAATTTGGGATTCCAAGATTTGTCACTTCTTGGTTACTCCTTAACGGAGCCTATTAATTAATTAACAATTGATGACAGAAGTTGAGCTCAGTGGACAGTGAACATACTTGGTTATTGTATGTCTGTTTTTGGCAGGAGATATTATGTAATTAACTCTACTAATAGTCCAAAAAGGCGGCTGCAGTTTGCTTTTGCATGACAATTTCAATATTCACTGCAGTTGTTTTCGTCATAATGCTTATGCCTCCCAATTTTAGTTTTAAGTTCTGTTTGTGCCGTTAGTCATTACTAGTTGCTCTTAATTTATTTTACAAGTATATTATGTTATAACTTTCTATTAACATGTTTTCTTCCACCAAAATTTTATTGTAAGTTCTGTTAGTGCCCTTGGTCGTTACTAGTTGGTCTCAATTTTTTTTACGATTACGTTTGTGTTGTAAATTTCTTTTAAAATGTTTTCTATTGATTTTAGTGTGGAATGAATTATGTTCCATCACTTACCAATTAACATGTTTGCCCTCAAATGTGATAGCGAATTCAATCATATATATTGTTTAGAATAATGTTTTGTAAGGTATTTAATTATAATTTATAGTTACTACGTTGGGCCTATATATCAGAATAAGATTTGTTAGAAACTGTTTTTGCGTGGTTGCAGCGATTATTTGGATTTCTCTGTTGAAAGTTTTATCCTTCTTTGGACAATAATTTGAAATAATTTAACCATCTTACCTTATCTTTGTTCTTTTCATTGTTTTGAACTGCACTTGATTATCTTATTAGCCCCAAATTCCATTTTGTATCTTATTGTTGGCCTTCCAATGGTAATGCATCCTAAACTTTGAAGTTATTTATACTATATATTGATGCATCATGTTGATAGATCTATCTAACATCCTATCAATGTTTATACAGGCGCATTCTGATATATGGAAAGAAGTTTGGTTAGAGTATTATACTCTCTTAGTCTATTTTATTTTCACTATTAACTTTTTATTTTTTATTTGGATATTATAGTGAAGGTCTTGGATTGGGGGGAGGATGGAATTGCCACAGCTGCTGAGACCTCTAGTCTTCGAACGGCATTTCGGCAAGAGGTTGCTGTTTGGCATAAGCTTGACCATCCAAACGTGACAAAGGTGAACCTCTTTGATTTATATTTTAAATTTTTTTTAATCTCCTTCAGCATGTATTAAAGAATGGTGTTGGACACTGCAATACAAGCTTAACATATCCATTAAATTTAAATTTATTGGTGTCAGGCAATTTTATATAATTTCAACTAGTCATATATCATCATAAACATCATGTTTTCCTATCACAAGAATTATGGTACTGCCAGAGGCTGGCAGTTCTGTTAAATGACCAAGTTTTTTATGATAAGGAGGTTTTCTAACTAATTTCCAGCGATCATAAAATTCAATGAATTAGCTTGACTTCTTTCTTTCTTTGTCAGTTTCTTGCCTTTGACATGTATTTTGTTCTGTTTTATAGTTTGTTGGCGCTTCGATGGGAACATCAAATCTTAAGATACCATCAAGCAACACTTCAAATGATGTTTTCAATTCTCCCCCTTCAAGAGCTTGTTGTGTGGTCGTTGAGTACCTTCCAGGCGGGACGCTGAAGAAATACTTAATTAGGAATTGTAGAAAGAAACTCGCGTTTAAGATTGTGATTCAACTGGCTCTGGACCTCGCTAGAGGGTGAGGGTTCTTATGTTGCTTGAGATGAAATTGTTTTTACTAGTGGTGTATGTTTTTCATCCTCTATCTTTTGCAGTTTGAACTATCTTCACTCCCAGAAGATTGTACATCGTGATGTTAAAACTGAAAATATGTTGCTGGATTCTCACCGCACACTGAAAATTGCTGATTTTGGTGTTGCTCGAGTTGAAGCTCAAAACCCAAAGGACATGACTGGGGAAACTGGTACACTTGGGTACATGGCCCCAGAGGTACTTGCACTTTTTAATTCTTCAGCACTAAAATAAATTTTATTATGAAAAGCTCTGTGAAGGAACACATAATGTAATTAAACTTGCTTCAAATTTTGTATAATTGCTACTTTTGCGACTACAATTGAGTGGCTGAAAGTTCCTACATTTTTCTGTCTACAATGCCAGTATAAAATCTAATTGGACGTATTTTTAGGTCCTTGATGGCAAGCCTTACAATAGAAAATGCGACGTCTACAGTTTTGGAATATGCTTGTGGGAAATCTACTGCTGTGACATGCCTTATCCTGATCTTAGCTTTGCTGAAGTATCTTCTGCAGTTGTTAGACAGGTTTGTCTCTTTCATTTACGAAAATGAGAATCTCAAGTGCTTTCCGCACCTTTTGTTTGCGATCCTCCTCTGTTCCACCCAACTGTGGCATTTCAAAGTTTATTAAACTACATTGAATTTGGGAAATACCTTATTGTTTTCAAACATCAGAATTTTGAAGTAAGAGAAAAATTGAGTTAGAAATGTTTTTCATGTAGTTTATTGTGCACTTGTCTTAGCATCTGGGTTGAAATTTTGTAGTCCTGATCATGGAATGTGCTTTTGTATGGTGCTTAAGCTGAGCAACGTATGAGTGCATATTAAAGCTTACCTTGTTGATGACGTTGCACTGATGGGTTTTTATTTATTTATATATGTGAATTGATCCGGACAGAACTTACGACCAGAAATGCCACGATGTTGCCCGAGTTCACTGGCAAGCATCATGCGAAAATGCTGGGACGGAAACCCTGATAAACGCCCAGAGATGGACGAGGTTGTGAAGCTGTTAGAAGCGATAGACACGAGCAAGGGAGGTGGCATGATTCCGGAAGACCAGTCTCATGGCTGTTTCTGCTTCAGCACAGCTCGTGGTCCATGATCTTCTGATGTCTATATTTCATTCTTTCGAGAAGGGATGTCATGAAGCAATACGTTGGAAGCACAGATCGTATTGGAATAAGTTTATACCAATCTGGTGTTTCTGTATGGCATAGATGATTGAAATTTTTACTCATTTCAGTGTGAAAATGCAGCCCCTTGGTGTCATGTTATTTGATGGTGCTGTTGTACATTTTGGAGGTCATATAGCTGCATGAGTATTGTCATTTGTTAACTATATACAGCGGTTTTCATTCTCGTCAAAACATCATCATTTTCTTCTTCTTTTTATTTTCTTTTCTTAACATTATTTTTATTTATATATGGGTAGATATATATATATATTGTATAGTACTGTGTATGGGTGAATGTCTGTAATTAGTAGTCGAAAATCTTGATATGGTGTTGCCACCAGGTGATCAAGAATGACGAGTAAAAATTCGAGTAAAACGACACATTTACTAGCAGGTAGAGTTACGATTGACTGATATAACTTAGTTTCAGACTATGCTAAAAAAAAAAAAATTGCATTAGACTGCATAAGAGATTTGAAAATTTATGAAAAAGTTTGAAACTTAGCAATTGGATTCCACCATAAAGGCACTATTCGATTTGTAGTTGGGAATAGAATTTTGAACTGTAGAATGATGTTACATATATGCTTATGACAGCCCTCAATGTGGATTCCTTATCAGATCCAAATAGGTGAATGTCATTATATACATTATGTATATATATATATATATATATATGTTCTCATGAGTTGTGTATATCTGATCCTATCTTGTGATATGATGTGATGCTGTGTGGACATGATATGGTGCTCTCAGAGTAGTAAGTGCATTCATTATGCGTTAGTGTGGAGAATAAGCCCAAAACTAGTTGCCCCTAAAAAGAATACATTGGAGACAAAGTATGTTGATGTTGGACTAGTGGGCATTTTAAGATCTTTTAGTGTTTCATTATTCTTAGCTTTCATCACTTCTTTATGTTAACCACTCACCGCCCTATGTTTGCTGTCAATTTCAAATAATAAGATTGAACACATTATTTTGTTGAATTTCGGTAGTATTTATTAGGGTAAATTGCAATGACACTCCCACAGGTTTAGGTCAAGGTCAATTGCATGTAGCGGCCTGTCAATGCGAGTGTCGTTCCAAGACCCCTGAGGTTTCAGAATTGTTGCAATCACACCCCCTCACACCCTATGAAAATACCTTAATACCCTGTTCAAGTAAAGATAATTAAAAACATGTATAGTAGTAAATTTTGAAGACCATAATACCCTTTTGTGCACAAATATATGGCAACAAAACACAACTGAATATAATAGCAAAATAATATTAAAATCATTTTACTTAGATAAACATAAAATTAGTTCAATTTCACTTACATAAACACAAAAAAAAAAACTAGTTTAATTTTACTTAAATAAACATAAATCACATCATATTAATAAGATTCTCAGATTTCATAACCACTAAATTATCATATTTTCGAATCATACCAACATGTAATTACTTGCTTTAATTTGAAACAAATTAATAAAATCCAATTTTCAGTTCAATTAAAGTTAGTTCAACTTTACTTAGATAAACATAAATAAACTAGCACAAATTAAGAAAATATCCAATTTTTTTAGATAAACAAAGAGTTAGTTCAACTTTACTTAAATAAGCATAAATAAATTATGAAGAAATAAACAAAACCCCCAATTTTCTTATAAAAATATAATACTTAGATTAACATAAATCATACCAATTAAAAAAAATCCCACAATTTATATCCATTAAATTACCAAAATATCATTTTAATATATAAATTAGAGATCATATGAATATGCAATTACTCAGCTTAACTTAAATTAAGAACAAATCAACCAAAGTCCCAATTTCATATCCACTAAATTACTAAAAATTCAGTTTAATGTATAAATTTCATATCGGTTTAACATGCAATTACTTAATTCATTTAAATTAAGAACAAATAAAATCAACTCACTTAATAAAATCTTAAATCAAGTAGAATATGAGAAAAAGATGAGAAGGCGCGGTTGAGTCTACCCAGGTTGCAAATCACCGGGGACTGAGGTAGAGGAAGAAACCGGCCACGCAGCTTTCCGGTATTTCACCCAGACTTGGCATGTCCAATCGGGTGGTGCCGCCATTAACGGTGGTGGTGGTGGGGAGGCGAAGAAGGCATCAAATGGTTGCGGGTGATTTTGGAGAATATCTATTTGAATATCACTAAATCAAGCCTTTAGTTATTGCAAAATTCATGAGTGAAGAATTTACCCCGATAAAAAATATATATCATGAGTGAACTGAGAGAAACAGATAACATGAATATTAGGAGAGAGTGAGGCGGTAGGAAATGAGAAGGGTAGTGGGGTCACAAGTAGGGTTAGTGGATGGGGTATTATGGACATTTCGCATTCATGATATTTATATAGTAAAGTTAATTATTTTAGTCAAGGGCAATATAGACATTTCAAATCCCAAGGAATGTCAATGTTCAAAAAAGCATAGACCGACCACTACCTGTAATTGACCTAAGTCACTACAATTTACCCTTTTTATTATCATATTCATACATATATAATGGTTTACGGTACACCGATGAGAAAAGAAAATCCATCCACACAATTATATTGAAAAATATATTTTTGTAAAATATAAGTAGAGATATAAAAATTGTTCAATCTTAATTCAGAACCGTGACTATCTTGAAAAGATAAGTAATAACTTTACGGGTTATTATATTTGTAAGTAAAAAAATTATTCGAGAAAGACCTTTCTATCTGATTAATAAAACCTGAACTTTTATATATCTCTAAAAATAATTTTAGTTAGAGTTATTATTTTAGATAAGTAAAGTAAAATCCACACACACACTTCATACCTAATTATTCTTATTTTGGAGGGCAAGAGTGCAATTTATCTCTATATAAATTGGATACGTACGTAAAGAAGAGGAGGTGTCACATTTTTGTATTCCAGTTGTCCAGAGCAACATACCAGTGCTTTGCTTGTCTAGTCAGAGAGAGAGCGACTCGGCTGGCCTAACTCAACTCGCTCCTTCTCAACTCACTTCGCAATGGGGCTCGGCAACGGCGAAGAAACGTCGTCTTTGATGGTGGATTTCCTCCGCCAGTCCGGCGGAGTCGCCGTCCTCGACGGCGGTCTCGCGACGGAGCTCGAACGCCTAGGGGCAGACCTCAACGACCCTCTCTGGAGCGCCAAATGCCTCCTTGATTCGCCTCATCTCGTTCGCAAGGTACTCTCTTTCTCTCTCTAGGGTTTTTCTCTTCTCGCTTGTTTTTCTGGTAGGTTTCTCCAGAGATTTCGCCTTTTGTATTCGAGATTCGGTTGAATTAAACTGTGTTTGTTTACTCAGAAAATTCGACGGAATTTTTTTGATAAATGAAAGAGATGTTTGCATAAATGATGCCTAGCCCTAGTGAAAATATAAATTTAATCCGGAACAATATATATACGTATATATGTATTGTACACAGACATTTGAATTGGACTATTAATTATTCTTATTTTCTTTGGAGTTTTGCTGGAAAACAATACGGTGTGAATGTGTTATCGGGATGGATATCATCACGGTCGCGCCGAATTTATGAATATATTTGTGCGTGTATAATGTATAGACACGCACATACACACAGTTGAAGTGAAGTGATATTGTTGTTTTGGGAATTTGAACTTGTTTTTTTATCAGAGACTTACATAGTGGTTGGTGTAGATACATATTCTGCATTAGGTATGTATGAGTATGGACCACCAATGTGGGTTTCGTCGCTTGTGAGATCAGTTTCATGCAATTGGATAGATTAGATTGTGCAGTGGTGGTCACTTTAGCTGTTAAAGTTACAAATTTATGAGTTTGGACCACCATGTGACATATATATATATATATATATATATATATATATATATATATATATATATATATATGTTCAGGGATGGACTAATAATCTGTTCTCTGTATCATAAAATTAGGACATATCACTAAGAAAGGATTAGAGATAATTTAAACTTGTAACAAATTATAACAAACTGATCAGAATATCTACAGTTTATTGTTGTAACTCAGAGTATAAATGTACAGTAGGATACTATAGTGTAGTATCTTCGCATCTTATCTAATCTTTGTTTCTGACTTGGTATCATGTGTAAAATACCTAAATTAATGTTATTCACACAATTATCTCTACCATACTTTGAGCTATGGCTTCTGAGTCAATCTCCTCAACTTTTTTTCAACCAACGGTTCGCCTAATAATAAACACAAACATACTAGTTTGTTGAGAGAATATCTCTATCTATCTTATTGTTGTAACTCACGATATAGATACACAATATGATACCATCATATGTGTGGGGAGAAAATCCGGAACATTATCTTCTTATGTCATCTAATCTCTTCTCTAAGGCTTTCTTAGTGAAAGGTCATCTGACCTGATTTTCTGATGCATGTGGCATGTTACTGGTTGACCTGCTGTCATTCATGTTTTATTGCAATTTCTTTTACTTAATTTTATAAACACAGTAGTAGCCCATAGTTTTATCTCCGAGATGGTGTTGTGTTTCCCTTTTGGCAAGAAAGCATAAAGGACCGCAATTCATGATCAAGGTTTTGGATCGAATATGCCATTTTAGGTTGGTAAAATCTATACTTTCTCCCGTATTTTGTTTTTCTTTCTCCGGATGCACTCGATTAATGATCGAGACCCACTATAATCTTTGAAGTCCTCACTGGCTGCCTGGTTGGTAGTTTTTTTCTCTTGGCAACAGGGAAAACTTACTTCAAGTGGAATTATTGTCATGCATCTACCAAAGGTGATAATGCTCCATTGGGACATTTTTTTGGGGAATGCACCATGGAGAGATTTTGAATTCTGAAACACTGTGATTAATGAATTTCACTAGTAAATGGGGAAAATGTATTTTGTTGAAGGATATAAATATTTAAGTTACACCCTCTCTTATAGCTTAAACTTTTGGAGTAGTTGGTTGTTAACATAGTATCAAACCAAATGTCTCTTAATCAAACCTCACCGCCACCCTTTGTTGAAAATTGTTGTTTCACGTGTTGGACAAAAAAGAAGGCCATACGTGAGAGGGCGTGTTGAATGATATAAATAATTAAGTTACACCCTCTCTAATAGCTTAAGCTTTTGGAGTAGTTGGTTGTTAACATATTTCAATCAATTTAGTGAGATCATTGCCTGATGATTATCCTGTTTGTTATCTTTGCACAATTACCTATTTGCTAAATAGAGCAGGTACACCTTGATTATCTTGAAGCTGGTGCAGATGTAATAATCACAGCATCTTATCAGGTAATTTACTCTCTTGTAACCAAATCTCTCTCTCTCTCTCTCTCTGTGACACAAATACACACACAGACATACTGAGAACTCGCGCCTCCTTGTATGTGACAGGCAACAATTCAGGGGTTTGAGGCAAAAGGCTTTTCTCGTGAAGAAAGCGAATCTTTGCTTAGAAAAAGTGTGAAGATTGCCTGCGAGGCACGGGATTTATATTATGAAAGATGTCGTGATTGTTCATGTGATAGTACCGGGGATGGTAAAATTGTAAAAAAGCGTACGATTTTAGTTGCAGCATCTGTGGGGAGTTATGGGGCATATTTAGCAGATGGTTCTGAATACAGGTGAGTGGACTCTATTCTGTGAATTCAGTGTATAATCTTACGTTCTTTTCCATTTTTGTGTGATTTATACCTCAGAATTTATAGCAATACATGAATAGCTTGAAGGTATGATTTAGTTGGCACCATTTAAATTTACGTCCATTTGAAGCCATTGCTTATCTATTGTTTGGTGTATAATGTATCTCATCGCCTTATTGAATGTATTTTTTTGGGATTTTACTTAGTTTGCGGATATATCTACTCGTGCGAATATACAAAATTTTGGCCTATACGAAAGTACTATGTCTCTTTATATGTCACGTCTACCTATTTTAGTTTACTGTTGGAAAACATTGGCATGAGAGTCAATTTCACCATTATATTCCCTAATCAGTATTGATATTATTTAAAGTGACCTCAAACTGCTGTCAGTATCTTCTTCATGAATATTAACCATCAAGATTTCAGTCTAAATTTAGCTTTTAACATGCCACTTCGATTGTGTCCACTTACAGCGGGGACTATGGTGATGCAATGGATCTTGAGTTTTTGAAAGATTTTCACCGGAGGCGGGTTCTGGTTCTAGCAGAATCTGGTCCTGACCTAATAGCATTTGAAACAGTGCCAAACAAACTAGAAGCTCAGGTATTGGCCATTTTGACATTTAGGATTTTTTTTTCTTTTCTTGTCATCTGGAGGAAATTTGAGGTAGGCTGAGCTTTGTTATTTTCAGTAAATCACTTAAACTACAATTACCATAAACTTCTTGTGCAGAATCTCCCCCCCCCCCCCCCCCCCCCCCGGCCCCATGCCTTCCCATAATTTCTTTCTGTTTTGTTTATTTATCTATATAACAAAATGTGTTTACAAAGTTGGCATTTTTCGCCCAATCAATGTTTTCCCATATTTTCATCTTTTTTATTGATAAATTTACTTTATCATACCCCCCCCCCCCCCCCCCCCCCCCCCCCCCCCCAAAAAAAAAAATCAGACCAAAATCATGGCTCTTTCCCTGAATTTTATGGTGACCATTTGATTCTAAACCAGGCTTATGCACAACTTCTCGAGGAAGAAGATATAAAGGTTCCTGCATGGTTTGCCTTCAACTCCAAGGATGGTGTTAATGTGGTTAGTGGTGATTCTTTGCTTGAATGTGCTGCAATCGCAGAATCATGCAAGAAAGTTGTGGCTGTTGGAATCAACTGCACCCCTCCTAGATTTATTCGTGATCTGATTTTGTCTATTAAGAAGGTATAAAAGGCAGATTTCTTCTCTTTTCTCTAATTATTTTTGTTCTTATTTTCTGTTTTGGTTTAGTGTAAGATTTAACAAATACATCCAAAGTCTTAGATACCTTCAGTTTACATGGGTAGCTTATTGTAATCACTTGGGCACTTTGCCGTTTTTAAACTATATTGACCAGCTCAACTTGCTATTGTTGTACAGTGGAAATGTTTGTCATTTACGATTGAAGTTATTTTTTTCCTATGTTTCAAATATGAGAAGGATTTACATTACTTCATTCATTCTGGATAAGTCTATTTCATTATTGCTTTGGAATCTTCTTCTTACTTTGGTTGATTTATCCCACAGGTGACAGCTAAACCTATACTTATATATCCAAACAGCGGCGAGAGTTACGATCCTGATCGAAAGGAGTGGGTGGTAAGTTTTTTCAGTTAGTTTCACGAGTTATCCAATGTAATACTGAAAATTTTCAATGTACAAATTATTTCGACATGTAGAGCCTCTTTGTGTTGGTGGTATCAAAAGATCAACTCAATATTACCTCCTTGCTATGCATGTTGCAAAATTTAGTTGCTCTGTCGCTGAGTTAATCGTCATGGTTATTCGAAACTGAACAATGTTTATTTGCGCTTATCTGTTGTAGCAAAATACTGGCGTTTCAGACGAAGATTTCGTCTCGTATGTGAGTAAATGGTGCGAGTCAGGAGCATCTCTTGTAGGTGGTTGCTGCAGGACCACTCCCAACACTATCAAAGCGATATATCGGATCCTCTCCAAATAGATCCGTTGCTCTCTGTGGAATGACGCACCGATAAATGAATTGAGATTTACAACTATCACTCTTCCCCAGAGGCTGACTCGAATGTGGGGGTGGAGATCCTGGCCCAAGCTGTGACAAAGGTTCGAAAAGTTCTGTTGGTTTGTGGTGAAATGGAGTTGAGGTAATTTTGGTAAGTGTAATAACTTGTCGTCAGGTCATTTAGGCATTGTAATGTTTTCAAAGATAAATTACTCTTTATTTTTATGTTCGAATATTTATTCAGGTATTTTATTTGGTTTGTTAAAATTAGGTTTAAACCAATAAAGAGAAGAATTTAAACCTAATTTTAATTTGTTTAATTTTTTTTCCCTCTCTTTCTGGAAAATCACCGTACATTGAGTTCCCGGAAAATGGACAATTTGTTGAGGGGTACATATTTCATTTCAGTTTGTCCATTCAAGCTCGATTCCTCAGAGTCTAATCACTCTTTATTGACATTACTGTTGGAGTGTCTTCAAAGAGGCAACGAATTCATTTGGAGTACTATAGCATCACAATTTAGTCTCTGCCTTGCAATTGCATGTAAGTTCGACTTTCCCTCCGAAAAAGCCCAATATCGACATATCGTCTCGTGAAATTTAAAGCCTTGAACAAATAATGAAATAATATTGTCAGAATTTTTAAAATGAGTTGGTGACAATATTGCATCTTGAAGAACAAGGAGTTGATGATGATGTTAACGATATTCGGAAACAGCTGAGGCTTTATTTAGGGGAGCCCGAAGTTGTTGGTGATGATGACTTGGAACCAATTGTGAGTGATCAACCTAAAAAAGGATTTTATCAAAGTTGAAGGTAGATTAACGATCTGACAGAGTTAAATTTGATCATGTTGAAGAGATAGATCCATGTGCCATAGAATCCACACTAACTGTGTCTTCCAATGGTTCCCTGAATCCACCTTCTGTCCATTGTGTCCAATCACCTTGTAAAGGGTTGGTTTAGTTACCTTATATTATTTTTGTAGTTAGTTATTTCTCTCTCATTTCCTGCCTAAATTGGGCCCATAGAAAAAAAATTAAAGGAGAGGAGATGAACACCCCTCTTCATATTTACCATGTTACTCCATCACTTTCAAAATAAGTGTCAACTTTTTCTCTTTTCTTTGTCCCAAAATAAGTGTTCACTTTTGAAAAGTTAAAACACTTTATTTGGTAAATTTATCAATTTAACCTTTAACCATTAAAGTTATAAAATATATACACTATAAACCATCACATCATTATAATAGGACCATAAGTAAAGTTGGTATTTCATTCACTAACACTACAACAAAAGTTATCATCTTAAAAAATTAGATTTCCCAAAATGGAACTATAATTTGAGACTAGGGAGTATTTTATTAGCTTTTATTAATTTTTATTTCCTTTTTCTTTTCCCTTTATCATTGAATGGAATTGAGGTTGTTTGTTTTTTTTTTTTTTTTTTCTTTTGTTCATGATTGAGGGATCTTTGAACTCACAAATCTATGAAAAGAAGTCTCTCCTTTATTTTTGGTTTTCTTTTTATAATTTTGGAAAGTTATTTGTTTATAGAAAATTTTGAATTCGTTTTGAGTTCTTAAATATACACTACTTAAATAAGTATGAAATCTTTTAGTTATTTTTATAAAAAAAAATTGCCTTTTTTATTCATCTAAGCAAGATAAATATCTTTATTCTCTCAATACCTACCTCTTATAAATTTAGCCGTTAATTTGTTTTTGAAATAAAAATACTGAAAATTCATTTATTATTATTTTTTGTTTTGGAAAGAAATTTAAATGATTTATCATAATTCTTAACAAAACAAATGGAATTTATCTTTTAGTTAGTATTTTCTACTTTTTAGGAATAAATTTAAACAATTTGCATCATTCGTAAAAACAATGTGGTTTATACTATTTTTTTTTTTAAAAAAAAAACAGAAGAAAAATAATTTGACCAGTATATATATGGGATAACTTCATTTACATCCCTCATGTTTACTTTTACTTCAATCTCACCCCCCAGGTTTTAGAATATTCATTTACACCCCTTATTTTTTTAAACAGTCATCATTTACACCCCCTGAAGCATGACATCATCCTGAAATTTTAGTTTAATACCTAAATTACCCCTCAATGTTATCAAGGTTGTGTTTGGAAGCAAGGATTGAGTTTTTTTTTTTTAATCAATTTGACCCCTCAATGATGTATTTATTAGATATAGAAAAAAAGTGAACAAATATACAATGACAAAAAGGTTAAGAAAAAAAAATCAAAGATAAAAACTTATAAATAATTTAAATGTACATATATTTGTGGGATATTTATTGAAACTAATATAATATATAATATTGGTGTCAATGGTGTGTATATATGTATTGATTATTAGAATGAAGTATATATAAATAATGATGGTTTAGTGAAAGTAAGAAAAAAAAAAGTGAATAATATACAAAAAATTGGAAATTATAAGGTGATATATTAGGGAAAAATAATTTTCTCTTTCAAAACCCAGATAGATATATAAGTATATATCCATACACACACACACATATATATAAGTATCAAAATTTTCCATACATATATATATATAAGTTTCAAAACCCAGATAGATATATATGTGTATACATAAGTATATATATATATAATTCTTCCATTTGATTGAACTCCCAAATGGGTTTTTTTAGATTTGATCTAATTCAAATGGGTATTGGTTGAAATTGAATATTTTGGAGTTGAGGAGTGGCGACAGATGGGTGGTGGTGTTGTGGTTCAGTGGAGTCATGGCAAATCTTGGTAAGAGATGAGGTAAAAGAGGGTGAGGTTGGCTGTGAATCAGGTTTAATTATTTTAGAATTAAATTAATTTAAGGAGTGTTTGGTTTAAGGGTGTTTTAGACACTTCATACCATGAGGGATGTAAATGAAGATTTTCAAACCTAGGGGGTGTGATTGAAGTAAAAACAAATATAAGGGGATGTAAATGAAGTTAACCCTATATATATTGATATTGAGAAAAAAAAAGAAGATAAAAATATTGAAATAAAGAAAAAAAAAAAAAAAGGAATTGGGAAGGCAAGATAGAAAACTATATTTATTAACTAAATACATGGGAACATACATTTTCTGGTGTTTTAAGAAAAATGTAGCGGATGGTCTAAAACTCGATAAATCGTACGGGTCAAGTAAAAAAACTTAAGTTAGATAAAAAGTTTAATAAATAAAAACCAGTAACATAAATAGAACATAAAACCAATTAAATTCTTAGTATTAAAAGAAAAATGAAGATTAATCTAACCACTCTTTTAAAGAGTACGTACAAGGGACAAACAAATAAGTTTGTTTTCGTATGGACATCTAAAAATATACAATTATTAGAATTAAAATCACAATCCAAATGGAGTTTTCATACCACCAATTAGATCGGAAATGGAGTTGTCATATCATCAATTAGATCAGTAAAAATCACAGTCCAACCGAATTGTCATACTGCCAATTATATCAGATTAAATACGACTCCATTCCATAATTATCAATATTTACATCCTATCATATTGTATAAACTAGAGTGCATAGAAGCATACAAAATAATTTTTAGTATTAAATATAGTTAATTAATTAAAATGCGACCTGTAATCAGATACCTTCTGCATATGTAGAATTTTATTTGGTTCCAAAAATATATAATATAATTAAAATCTATTGCGAAAAGATTGAGTAGGAGGCCTATATAAAGGAGGCAGGGATTGTATTGATCAATGAAACAGAATTCCTCATAGAAAGGACCAAGCATTATTGAATTGCTTGGATTTATATATATATATATATGTGTGTGTGTATATATATATATATGTGTGTGTATGCGTCTGTTTATTAGAGGGAGTAAAGATGGTGGACCATGAATGCATGAAGAAAGAAGTTGCTGAGATGAGAGTCCGTGTATTCAAGTGGAATGAGAGGCTATTCAACAATAAATTGGTGTCGTCTGAATCGCAAGGACTATTAATGGTACGCATAACCAATATAAAAAACGCGCCAAATACTATTCAGGAGGAGAATATATGCTCAACCTCAACAAAGCCAAACCAAATCACATCAGTTCCACAAACCACAACTCAAAAGAAAAAAAAGAAAAAAAGGAAATCAACAAAAAAGATCAAGTTAGATTTAGTTTGCCCATTTAAGCTCGATTCCTTATTGTCTGATTTCTCCTTATTCAGTCTGCTGTTTCTCTGTCTTGCAAGAAACAAAAAGGTCAATTTGGGTCGTGTAGCAGGACAAGTATATTACTACCTTAAATGTAAATATGACTTTACCGAGGTACTCTCTGGTTCTCCGGAAAAGCCCAACATTGTCATCCTTGTCGATATACACGTTTCGTGGAATTAAAATCCATTCATCAGAGTAAGGCTCGTGCTCAACAGCTTCCTAGCTTTCTACGAAGAATGCGATCCATTCGTCAGAAAACAGCTCATGTGCATTATAGCCTGCTTAAAAAACTACGGGCAGAAGTGTTAAAAGATACGGTGACAGTATTACACGTTGAAGAACAGAAACTGGGCGATGATGATGGTGATGATGAAGAAGCTACTGTTAACGACATTCGGAGACAACTGAGGTATTATTTAGGGGAGCCTGAAATCGGTTGTGATCATGATTTGGAACCAATCGTGAGTGATGAACCTAAAGGGTTTTATGAAGTTGAAGCTCGATTAACGATCGACAGAGTTAAATTTGAAGACAGTGAAGAGGTAGATCCATGTGCCATATGTCTAGAGGGATTCGTCAAGGGGATGATAATTGTTACCACATCTTGTATCCATAGATTCCACACTAACTGTGCCTTCAAATGGTTCCCTAAATCCACCTCCTCCTGTCCGATGTGTAGATCACCTTGCAAAGTGTTGATCTAGCTACCTTATATTTCTATAGGGCCTATATATATATAACAATTCTATTTCAATTCTGTGTAAATTTTAATTTCTTTAATGAATGCTTTATATTTTAGAACATTACTTGGCTTGCTATCTCATCAAGAATGTGAAATTCTCAGTATGTCCCATCTACTCTATTCTACTTTGCTACAGATAACATGGGGCAAGAGAATCATGTTTCTACTGGTTCATCAAGAAAGCAGAAATAACTTTTCGTTTGTCACCTTTTTACCTTTCAACAGGTGATAGGGCACGGTGCTACCCAGCTGAAAAAACATAACAGTAGATCTTGCGTAAGATAAGTAGTTTAATCTTCATCCCAAATGTATTAGACACCTCGTTCGTTGGCACATTGAGATGCATCAAGCATCAAAACCAGAATAAATCCCACTATCCCTAAGCAACCTCTTCTCTTCTTCGACGTAACTCTTCCCCCTGCTAGCCTGACCGATATCTCTTTTCCTCTTCTCCTTCTGGGAGAAAGAAAGATTTTTCTTCTCTTTCGAAGTAATAGCAGTTGTCAGCTGCTCTCCTTCGGCAAGTGCAGCTCTAGTTCTCTGTCGTTCTTGGTAAGATTCCTCGGTGTCTGTAGTACGAGTTTCTTTGCCATTAGACCAAGACCAGTCTTGCTTGTCATCCGCCTCTTTTGGTGGAGGCATATTCAAAACTGAAAGTCCACCTTTATAGCCATGTCGACTCAGAGCTTCAAAATTTATTCCCTTGCTCTTCCGCTGCTCAACTGTTAACAGGCAGCTATAACAAGGTTAAGAAATTTAGACTGATGAATGGCAAGTACACAACAAATATAGCTCCAAAATTCTCACACTGATAGGTCTCGGTCACACGAGAAAACATTTTAGGTGTCCAAGACACAGGCAATTGATAAAAAATCTAATCTTGAAATCCTTTCCCTTATATTTAGAAATATATTTTTCGAACCAAAATAGATAATTGACATTGAGAAGCTTAGCAAGTGGCCTGTGGATGCAGTGTATAAATAGGGCTACAACTGGTTTGGTTGGGTAGGAATCTCCATTGGCCTCACAAAAGCAGTAGTAGGCCCTGGGCCCAACTCAACTCGATCTCCAACTAGAGGCACACACCCAGACTGCGTTCAACTCTCTGAGCAATGTATGTTTAAGCCAGCTAAAGCTCCAGTTAAGTTATGTATAGAGTTCATAATTGATTGATTATTCATCCCAAGAGAAGCTAATACTACTTGTGAATTGTGAACAAAAAACAATATAGGACCAAGAATCTGGTGAAATGAAAATAAAATGATCAATTCTTTGAAATTCAAACAAAACATGTTTTATTTAATGCCACCTCTACGTTACATCCAAACAACCATAAATAGTACCTCTACCAAAATTCTCATCTTACAATATATTTAGAAAGAAAAATGTATAAATTAGAATACAACTCTACCAAAATGATCATACAATCTGTGAGATTGCAGGAGTTAGCATACAACTCTACCAAAATGATCATATAATCTGTGAGATTGCAGGAGTTTATAACTATTGAGCATGATATGCTCTCTTCCCTCTTAACAAGTTTCATAAGTCTATTGAAGCTGTGAGATTGCAGCAAATCACCATTTTTCAATGGTTTGCTTCTGTAGCATGGCTGCTATTCCTTTTGTGTGAGGGTATTTCCTGGTTTGGTATGGGTTGAGCTTTGGTGTTCCGTTTGCTGATGTATTTTTGTAGTGGTCCTTCAGGTGCAGACTATGGAAGTATCTAGCCGTTGAAGATAAGGAGACTAGCCCCTTTGATGTTGCTGGAAGGTGGCAAATTGGCAATGGCCTGGTTGTCATGTTTTTTGTATAGGTGCTCATAGATGTTGTAGTTTACATTATGCCCTTTGTAAATGGGGATTGCGGGCTCTTATCATCTGGTGGATATGGGGTTTCAAGATTACTTTTGTATAGTGGGTTTCAGTCCTAGTACTTGTAATTGGCTCTGCCTTATCTCAAAATAATCTCTTACATTTCCAAAATAAAATAAAATAAATTGATCATACAATCTTAGGTGGGTATACGACTTAAATCAAGCACAGTTTCAAGCCCTCCACGGAGAACCATATACAACCCATTATACCCCATAGTTGCATAGCCCAAATCAGACCACCCCCGTCTGCAAGCCAAATCCCAGTCCTACTCTGCTACCCACAATCCACCACCCAAACAACCCTCAAAACCGGACGAAACACACAAGTTGTCAAGAAAATATATGTGACTTATCGAACCGAGCTCGAGCTTAATCCTAGTGGACCTGAGCTCATAAAGCATTTTTAGGGCTCAATTCGAGCTCAAACACCTTTGCTGTATGAGCAAACCAAACTTGAACACACTGTTACTTGGCTCGGCTCATTTAAAGCCCTAGTCATAAGGGTCATGATGCCCTTTGTCTTGATAGGAACATGTGAAAGGACACCTCACCATCTACTTTTGATCTAGGTTGAGTTACAGGTCTACTACATATTTGGGAAAATTCTGAATGTAATCCTAGGAGCATGAAGAGTTACAATCACACTACAAGTCCGCAATTAGAAAGACAACATGATTTCTATTGTCACTCAAACATCACCAAAAGCCTCCACATGACATCCAAAGATATTGATTCAACTTTGATTCACAATTTCAGATAAAATACATATTCCGGTAAAGTGACCAAGTTGCAAGGAGCAATTACCTTCAGGTCTTTTTCCTTTAGACGTTTGGCTAGAAATAGTGTTGATCCTTCTGTTATTCTTGCCAGAGCCATCATCAGCTTCTGTGTCTGTGTCCAGGGACGAAGATTCATCCGATGATGAATCATCCTCTCCATCATCCCATGGCATTGCCCTTTTCATGGTTTAAAAACGTCTCTGAAGCAATAAATACAGATGAGCACAATGGTAGCTAAAACCTCTCATGAAAGAGGCCCAAACATAGAATTTCAACATACACATCAATACTTATTCAACAGAGCTTTATATTTTTTTTCTCTTTTCCTAAAAATTAAGCATAGATTAAATTTCTGCAGAACACAATTATATCGAGTCAAAGGGTTTGAGGATTAACATTTAAAATGGAAAAAAAATGTGGATTCTTTCTTGACACAATATTATAACAATTAGGAGGGAAAAAGGAAAAAAGCAAAAAATTTGGATTTGTCATTAACGAAACTATTGATAAAAAAGTAAAAGGAATCCAATTAAATTGAGATAAATTTATACTGTAACCTAGGATCCTTTATGGATTTTCTTTCACTTAAGATTTCCAATTAAACAATTATGAAGGATGAATTGCTTGAAAATGCAACGAAAAAATAGATATACGAAGTGCATGTATACATATATATATATATATATATATATACATATCTCAATCCGGAGAGCAGAGTAAAACTGCTGTTTCTCAATCCGTTAGGTATCTATGAAGATCTATATTTTCGGTAACCCTAAAATACGATCAGCAATTGAAATTATATACATATACATATAAAATGTGTGCATATATATATATAATTGTAAAGAGAGAGAGTGGAGAAAACTTACGAAAATGAGATTATGGCTCACCGGAAAGTGATATACTGTGTATAATTCAGAATCAAGACCAACCAAGACTAGGGTTTGTACAAGTCGATGTCGTTTGAACGATTAATCGAACAAGACGATTTGGGGCAATTGATGGTTCCCGGGTATTTTATTCGCAGACCCGGGTTTGATCCGGTTCGGGTGAGACCCATTTGGTTTAAATGAGGTTTTGACCCGGTTTGTGTTTTAAAACCCGCGAAAACCCAGTATGATGACCTTGACTCGGTTCGGTGGCGATTATTTCCTCAGCTCTTCGCCGCCGCACAGCTTGAAACCCTAAGGTACAGTTTCTCACTCAATTTCCTTTTTCCGATTCATTTCACTGACCACTCGATTTATCTGTATGTATATTTATATATATATGCGTATATAAATTTGTGTGTGTATATATATGTATGTTTCTTTTATTGTTCCATGGTTTCACTGTATAGGGTTTATCTGTAACATCTACAAAGAGTAGAAATGTGAATTTGAATTCTTCGATTGATTCTATGCGTATAACAAGTCAATTGCAAATCATCACTTAGAATTGCAATAACGAATTCAAAGACCTCTGTCATTTATCTCCATCAGCTAGGTGTATATATGTGCGTTCCCCTTAAAACAGAAAAAAGGCGGGAAAAAAAAAATCATGGTCAAGGGCTCAAGTCCCCGTGGGGTGTTGTGGGTGTCTCTCAACTCTACAAAGGACTATAATTTAGATTCACTTAGTTAGGAAGAAAACTTTTGAGTGTCAAAACTGTTCTAGACTGTTTAAAATTCACTTATAAAGGAAAGATAACTTGACCTAATATTAAAAATTTAGAACACGAACCACTAATTGATTATATTCCGTTGGAAAATGAATTACCTTCAACTCGTAAAACGTAATAAGTAAAAAATAGAACCATATGCATGAAAAATTAAAGTAAATATGAAGTAAAATCCGAATGATTATCAAAGGATACTTTTCGTTAGACCAAGATCTCTTCCCGAGTGCTATGGGATCCAAACTCTTTAACTTCATGTTGCAAAAGAGGTTACTGCATTAATCAATGGCAGTAACGCGGAGGCTGTAGGAAAATGTCTCGTACATGGGTTTGAAGTGCCACTTTTTCCAATTATGCATCTTGGAGTTGGAGAAGACGAGATGGTTTTGATGCTTTATACTGCAATCTGATAAGGCCGATGTTAAAGACTTTGAACATCCGGCATTTTTTTATTGTGGCTAATATTGGTGCCTTCCCTATTTTGTATATCTGTCCTCCATTTAATGCATACTCCCCCTAAGAGAATTTTGAGCACTGTTTTTTTCTGTTAGGGCTATATGTTCTGTTGAGTT
The DNA here is from genome assembly GCA_963922005.1 of Cornus suecica. Lineage (NCBI taxonomy): Eukaryota > Viridiplantae > Streptophyta > Magnoliopsida > Cornales > Cornaceae > Cornus > Cornus suecica. Next base: position 75,227,296 of record OY998243.1, read on the forward strand.
ATAATCCTTTCTATGCATTGTAATTTCTTTGCTTAATTGCAGTTGTGAGATAAAGTTTATAGCAACCTCAGTAGTACCAAAATCATCATCATGGAGATCAAGGAGGATGCAAACAACAGCTCCTTAATTCTACTGAAACAAGGCGCTGAAGCTGTAAGTTACAGCTGTTGTAGAAACTTATTAACAGCATGTATTAACTCAGTTTGATGCTGTCCATTGTGCACAAGCTGTTATTATTTTTTTATTTTTTTTCCCCTAAATAAGTATTTTGTGTTGTGACAAAAGGATTAGGAAATTTTATTCTGCAATTTGTACCGTCAAAACTCACAAACTTCCTCCATATTTTGTATATGATTTATACGTTAGTGTCTTGGTTGCTGCGTTCTATGTAGATGTTTTCCCAATTGCTTCTCTTGTATTTACCTTATTTCTCAGAGAGTTTTTGAGTCAACCTTTGTCGGGAGGAGGTCCGCTGTGAAGGAACGCTTCTCAAAGAAGTACAGGCATCCATCACTGGACTCAAAGCTTACTCTCAAACGTTTAAATGCGGTCAGTTTCTTTGAATGGATTTGACCATTGTCACCACCCACCTGTTTATTTTTATGAAGTATGATATAATGATCTAATCCTCGGCTGTTTTCTGACTTGGCATCATTTAAATTGTTGAGCAGGAGGCTAGGTGCGTGACTAAAGCTAGACGGCTTGGGGTTTCTACTCCGGTGCTTTATGCTGTCGACCCTGTGCTGCATACCCTAACATTTGAATACGTGGAGGGTCCTTCTGTCAAAGATATATTTCTTGACTTCGGATTACAAGGTGTCATTGAAGAACGGATGGAAGATATAGCGATACAGATTGGTGATGCAATTGGGAAACTACATGATGGTGGCCTTATTCATGGAGATTTGACCACATCAAACATGTTAATCCGCAGTAATACCAATCAGCTGGTGGGTCTTGTTATCTTTTTGAGTATTTGTTTTATATGTATGGGCTGTGTTGTCCTTGAAATCCCTTGCTAAATCTTATCTTCAATCTGCATTACAGCCATTTTTTATTGTCTCTTAGGTCCTCATTGACTTCGGACTGAGCGTCACATCAACCCTTCCGGAAGACAAGGCAGTTGATTTATATGTACTTGAGAGAGCCTTGATTTCGATGCATTCTTCATGCGGGAATGTGGTAAGCCAAGCATATCTTCTTTATTTCATTTTTATTCCTGTATGCTCCAGTCAATTTTGATGCGATAATGATGACTAATTATGCTCTAACATTTAAATGATTTCACCTTTCTGTTGTTATATGGTGGGATCTCCTCTATGAGTTGTGTTTTTTGCGGAGGACCGGAGTAGGAACTTCCCGAGCTCAATTCCACCCCCTAAGCGGGAATTTGTGGAATTCTCCCGTTGTTTTTTCTTTTCCATCACTTTGGCATGTATAAAAAAATATTGTGAAGTAGATCGGTGGATGAACTGAGAAAGCCTTGTGGCCGGACTCTAAGTTAAGGGCATCCTTTTTATGAAGTCCCGGTTTTGATTGGCTCATAACAGAAGGAGAAAGAAGGGCTCGGAATTTGAGTGGCCCCCTCTTCCCCTCACTCTCCTTTCCCTAATATGAACCTCGAGTCATTAAAGCCTCTCGGGCAGCTGGATCAAGTATTAGCCTCCTTCTCTCAAGCTTTTTTTCTGGCATGAAAGTATGGCCCAAGATTAGATACAAATTGCATCAACAACAATGATGCATGTGGCAATGATAACAGGGATTAGACCATTAGATTTTCAAATTTTATCCAAATTGAATTTGCTCAAACAGGAATTTCTTGCAAACAAAAAGTTTCCCATCGTTGTACTCCAAGCCCGTTAGAATTAAATTACTCTCTAATGGTGTTACATTCATTTGCATAGATGGACCGGATACTTGCTGCATACAAGAAATCCTCAAAGCAATGGTCATCCACCTTGAACAAGCTAGCTCAAGGTTCAGCCCTTTTGTCTTAATTATGTTTATTTATGTAGTTGATGTTCTCTCTGTCATATTTTTTTTTCCATTTTCTTGTGTGCTCATTGCCTCACAATTATTACAGTGCGACAAAGAGGTAGAAAGCGCACCATGGTTGGATGAGCTTCTTCACCTTTATCTGTTCCGCTTCTATTAAGGTTAGAGAAAAGATGTCTTTGTTCTGTTTGCTTTCTTTGCGCATGTATACTATTGACTGAGTCAGTCCAAATATTGAAGACATATTTTCAATCTAGTAATGTAGTCAAATTATTTCGAATTGTTTCTCTTCCATGTATGTTTAAAGAGAAGTCATATGAATAAACTTGGTGATTGAAGTGAAATTGGATGGGGAATGTGTAACAGGTCTTATATTGAATCAAGTATTTCTTGAATCTAAATTGTGTTGCTTTTGTTATTTACAGTGCTTTGCAAGGGACCTATCTTTAATAGGCAAAGGAATCCTATATATTGGAAGCAGCTCTGATATTTGTGTGTAAACATAAACTGCAAATCTATGTCCATACTTTGGATTTGTATCTTTCGACGGATCACTTGGCATTGTTGTTATTTACTTTTGAGCAGGACATCTTATTCATAGCTTTAACTCACGCGCTTTAAACCTTTTGAGTGTTTAGTTGATGGCCGGCCTATAATTCTCATGCTTTCCATCCTTCGTCTTCTGAGATGGTCTCTGCATCTCTATTTTACATGCGGCATCTTATCGTTCAAGGGACCACTTTCATCAGATGTCTAATAATCTCGCCGTTTTGTTCTTGTAGGATGTGCAAATCTCTCTTTGTTTAAGTTAGGTATAAATGCTCACTTAAACGTAGATTTGTTAAGCATACGTAATTTTTGGTGGCCCGGTTGGCACAGGGCACGTCTTACTCTGCCTGCTTGCTGTTAGAAAGAAGGGAAGGCAAAGTTTAAGTATTTACTATGCTATGTCAACAGTCGTTCCAAACGAATCTGTTGGGAACCATTTGTAATATTGTACCACCTGAATGAAATGTTGTGATTACAGAGACCCTATACATATCTGCCTCCTGCTTTTATGTATATGTATTGTGGGAGTTTATACATTATGGTGAAGGTTTAGATTGAAGAGCGTGAGCACAATGTGGTTTTGTGCAGAATAATGGTTAGTAGGGATATATTTGCACTCTTTCCCTCCAATAATGTTTAAACATGACCGGTAGTAGATGGCACTAGCAATTAGCAAACATCAAACAATATATCGGACAAATACAAATTATACAATTGAAAAATGCTGAACAATAAATATAAAAACAGTTATTGATCTGAAATTTCCCCCCTGACCGACGCCGAATAATGGCATCTATGTCATTTATAAATAATTCTATTTTCAAAAAATAAGCTGGATTTGAAACTATGTAATGAACAACCCATAAGATTAGGGTACCACTTAAGCATTTAGATTGCTGATACCGAGGGGATATTTTTGTTTTGAATAAAGTTCGTCTTATCATCTCATACCTGACATGCTTGACGCTCATTCAATTTTTGTGTTTAAATCATACCCACTAACACGAATACAACGCTAACTATTGTCTTGAATAGCCCAATTGTAAACCGATATAGATATAAGTAACCCAACTCTAACCCCGATCCATATGCTCAGACCCAACCCAGATCAATTCCCTGCCCAATCATATTTTCCCGCGAAACTGAAACCAAACTCTTCGTTGTGAAGACTCTCCAAAATACTTTCAACAATAGCAAGTAGCTTCTCTCACACACCCACTCTCTTTAACACTCACGTAAAGCTCTTGTTATCGTTATTGGTTAGAATACCACATCAGAGTTATCCATAAGTAATAATTTTCCTAAGTAACATATAGAATAATCCAAGCTCATGAATAGCCCAACTGTAAACCCGACCCATAAGTTCAATTCCCCGGTCCACCCATATTTTCCCGCCAATCTGAAATCAAACCATACCAAACCCTTCTTTGTAAAGACTCTCCAAACTTCATTTCAACAAAAACAATTAGCTCTTCACTTCACACACGCACACACATATTCTGATGGATGCTCTCTTCAACACTCACGTAAAGCTCCTGGCTTTCGACTTGCTCTCTCTCACTCAAACCTCCTCCGACCCACCCTTCTTTTCCCGCGGAGGCACGCCCCTCTCACGCGCTGAGACCGTCGGCGTCGTCACCAGCCGGGAGCTCAAATACGACAAATTCCTCCGGTTCACCGTCGACGACGGCACCGGTTGCGTCCCCTGCCTCATCTGGCTCAACCAGCTCACTTCCCCGCACTTCTCTCGCCGGAGCCCACCAGATGTTCGACTAATTGCCAACGCGGCCGCCAATTTCGCTTCCCAGATACAGCTCGGCGTCGTCGCCAGAGTCCGCGGTCGGATCACCGCCTACCGAGGTACCCTTCAAATTACTGTTTCTGATGTTGTGGTCGAGAGAGACCCCAATGTTGAGATACTGCATTGGTTGGATTGTATTAAGTTGGCTCGCAAGTGTTATGATGCCATACCTTGCAATAAGTAGAACTAAATACTTGTGAATCTGTGCTTTTTTCGTACAATTTATACTTGTACGTACGCGTAGTCTGTATTGGTTTTGTGTTGTTGGAAATTTTGGGTATGGTTGTTGTGTTGTGCATTTTTCAAATATAGTTAAAAGCTCTGTTCTTGTTAATTGGTACTTTGTTACAATTCAGCTACTTATGATTGGTTCTATGGTTTATGAATTAGTATATGTAGTTCAAATATTGTATCAAACAAAGCTTTGGAACCTTTCACCTAATGGGTTTTGCCACACGAGTCCTTTTCCTTTTGTTTTCTAAGATTCATGATTCTGAGGTGTAGCTAGCTAGGTTGATGGTTGGCCAAAACCAACCCGTCCACCGTGCCTGAAACCGAAAAGAACAGTGCTGTTTTGGATAAATGAAAGTTTCTTTTTTTTTTTATCAGGTTTCATGAAGGTGTTGAAGATGGTTAGAAGTAATGAATTATGAAAAAGAATTAACACATTATTGCTTACCCAAAAAAAGAAAAAAGCGTTACACATGCATTACCTTCTTTTTCAGTAGTTCAGTTTTAGTAGGGAAATCTAATGCTTTGTGAGTGTTATAGTGATCGAAAGGAGGTATGCAAGTAGGCCCAACTGTTTAGAACTGAAAGAGCTGCAAATACTAAACAACTTATTCATTACATACTAGTTTGTCATGGTGACTTGCATCTTGTGGAGTCCACAGGGGATCTGAATCTTCTATTGTGGCAACTTGGAACTTACACTAGTATACCGATCATTTTGCGAGTATGTAGGTACTTCGTTTTAGCAGCCACGATCTTGATTGAACTTGAACATTCTTTGGGGTGACAGTTCTGGATCACTCATTAGGAGGACTAGTAACTCCTATAATTGAGGACGGATAGGAAGATTCTCGCTGCATGTGGTTCTTGCTTGTATTTGGTTTTATATATCCAAGGCCTATTAATTTAAGCTAGCTTGATGAGTTGAATTAAAATGCTTTTTCATGTCATCAGGAACTAATTTGTGTATAGCACGTTCTATAGCCTTTCACAATGCAAAGGCATCTTGCAAGAGATTCTGGACAGCCTAACTCATTTTGGTCATTTCTCATTCATAAGACTAAATTTGGTGCGATCAAAGCATTTCCTGGAATTTATTGAAGAATGCAAAGCACCTCAACTTTAGTTAGTTTCCTCTGCAGCTGTGTTATTGATTTTCAAGTTAAGTCTTCAAGATTGCAACAGTTATTCTGGAGGACCATTAGAGGACTCTAACAAGCCCTCCTAACAGTATTCACCTATATATATGTATATATATTATGTCGATATCCATTTATATAAATATGTTTATTTTTATACGGTGGAGAAGTGGATTTATTGCCTATCATGAAGAAAACTATGCTTCATTATACCCTGAAATGAGCTGTGTGATACACAGAACACGTATTGACCATGTTAGCATTTGTGAAGAAAAATGTCCACTTGGAGTGCCAGAACTTGTCAACAACGATGTTTTTAATTTTTTTTCCCTCCCGAGTCCTGACAGATGCAAATGGATGTTTGTTGTGTGCCACTTGCCTTTTATCTATTCTCTTCAGCATTCTGTCCTGGTGCCTTCGATAGTTTATTGATAAATAGCTTTAATATATGTGTGTATATATATATACATATATATTATCATTCAATAAGGAGACCAATATTTCACCGTCTTTCCCTTTCTCCTTTGAATCACTCAACAAATTCTCTTCCCTGAGGGGGGGGTGTGTTGATGAACAATAGAGTATTTTTCAATATCCCTACGGAAATATTATATATGAAAGTTATAGATGTATGAGATGGGTTGATATGGCCATTTATGTATTACCCAATTGATTGAGCATATATGGGCATGGAATACCTTGGTATCTATAAATTTTAATGCAAATGATTTGATTGTCCCCATACTTAAATATTTTACAGAAACATACATTTTTTTTAAATGGGAAAGGTTGAATGAATTAACATGCTTTTGGTAGGTGAAACCAATTGAATAACAGCTCAATATATTTCAAATTTATCTGCAAGTTGAGAATTTATTGTAGAGGAATTCCCCCTCCGTTCCTCTCCTTAAAGACCCCACTTTCCCTTTTCTCAGGTGCTATCTGCTACTGCTACTTTTAGAGTTATGGTTCAAAACATTAAATATTTTTCTACAAGTACATGAGATATGATGAAGAGGAGAGGTGTTGTGTAAAATAAGGGCTATCCTCGACTGTGTGTGTATGTGTGTGTCAGTGTGTGTTTGTGTGTGTAATTACTAATTACCACCTGGGGAAGGATTGTAAACCATATGAAGTGATAGGCAATCTAAAGGGTGATGAATCTACCCCGGGAAGGCAAGAAAGAGTTGACTTGATCTGCGCCCAGGTCAATGAAGTGAAATGAATTTTAATGGACTGAAAAGAGTGCTTGGTAAAATACAAGCTCTCATTTTCTCCCAAAAGTGAAAAACATCACATTGAACAAGTTCATTTCTTTTTTTTTTCTTTTTTTTTTAAAGAGAACTTAATTAGTCAAAGATTATACTAACTATGGCAATGACAAGTGTTGATAATAATAATACTCCCTCCATCCATTTTTATTTGTCCATTTTAAAAAGTCAACAATTTTTTAATTTTCTTTTCTTTTCTATTTTATCTTGATGATATAGTATAGTTGTAATTTTTAGTGGGACTCATTACTTTTTAAAGTTAATAAAAATGGATAATTTGGGAAAGTATATGATAATATTGCATTGAGATTCAAAACTGGACAATTAATTTTGGACAAGTAAAGTAGACAAAATGAACAACTAAATTAGGACGGAGGGAGTAATAATTAGGGCTAGCAATTTGTGTCGGTAGGTCGTATTCGTGTCTGGTTGAGATCGTGTGATGCAGGGGGATCCGAGTCAGACGATGTCGAACTGTCAGATTGCTCATTAATGGCGCTGGATTACCTGGAGAGGGAGGATCAGCACAAGGATGACAAGAAATCATGATCTAGCCTAATTTGAGGCAGTTTCCGTGCATGCGTCGATTTTTTGGCCATAACTGGAGCTACAAGTGTCGGATTTGCGCCCGTGACCCCAATTCGGAAAGCTAATCTCGGCGCGGACGTCGTGGCCACCAAGATATGCTCGGTTCACATCGTTTCGAGCCCCAAATCCGTTGTTTTCCTTTTCAAATCTTTAATTTTAGTTAATTTTTGCTATTTATGGTAATCTTTTATTTGTCAATTAGGAGGTGATTCTGAACCCGATTTGGGCCATATTTTTGCCAATCTTTTTATTTTTTTCCGTATTTTGTTTTGGTAGGACTTTTAGGGATTTGCTATTTTTGGCAAAAATCTCATTAGAGTTCGATTTTCAGCTATTTAAACCCGGCTTGTGGGTTGTTTTTTATTGATTATTGATTATAAACAATTTTATTGAATTTCAGAGTGTTCTCTGAAATTTTGGGTCGAATTCTCCTGTTCTTTTCCTTGCAAATTACTTATTGCACTAGCCTGCAGAATAATCTTTATTTTGTCCAGCGTCATCGTGTCGTGTCGAAAAATATCTGGTTAATATACGTGTCAAATATGCTCAACCATAACCCAACTCACAGGTTATCCGTGTCGACCCATGTAATCCATTTAACTTATTTATTATAATATATTAAATTAAATTTGATACAATCTAACACGAAATGAACTATTTAACCTATTATCAGCAAAATTAAATTGAATTTGATATATTTCAACACATGACCAATTAGTTTATTGATATATTTTAACTCATGACTAATTAGAAAAGAGAATAAAAATAAAAATAATTGTATCAAACTTATCGTGTTCGGGTTACTCGTGTCGTGTTCGGGTTGACCCTTATACAGTTTCAACCATTTTAGGGTCAATCATAACACTTTTAATCCATGTCATATGCGTATCGTGTTATCGTGTCGTGTTTCATATTTTTAAGCTCAAGTAATAATAATATAATACTAGAAGAAGTGATACAGTTGTAATAGTATTATAAAATATAAAACATGATATATATATATATATATATAAGCCAAATGTCATTATGTATATACTCTAAGAAAAATCTACTCAAGACATGCATAAGCCAAAAGTTTCCACAATGATTTATAAGACAGATTTGACTTGTAAAGCTAATATTTTCCATCAACCTTTTTCACTGCCCTTTTATGATTGTTGTTCATTATAAAGTATAAATAGTGATCCGTACACTTGTTGTGCACTATATAAGCCTATAAGGTATATATATTAATCATTTAAGTACTGTATAACAATGTAATAACCAATATTAATACAATCCCAAACTTTAACAAGAAGAAATCGCATTAGAGTATACACGAGTGACATTTATTCCAATAGGTTTTGTATCGGTTATGATTCATTGTAACATATTGTAATACATCACATATATCCTAGTCTGTCGAACGAAACCAATACCTAATATGTACCCAAAAACCGGAAGTGCTTTTGAAATGGCTATTCTTTTGGCATATGGTATGACATGAGCACAAATTAAGCCCATTCAAAGACAAAAGGCCCAAATATACAACAGCTTGAATGTATATACACACACTGACACACATATATATACATACACATTACACATTGCATAATGGATAAAGTCCAACTAGGGCAAGGAAAGGTTGCTACAATGATTATTGAATCCAAGTATATATATTGTGCCCCCCCTCATATATCAATCACACTTTCATGACAAAAAATGGTGTATCAAACAGTCCCTCACTCACTAGGAAAGTGAAAGAGTATTGATTGAACGGCAAGCCCTCCAGTACATGGCCCACTCATCATTATTTTGAGGGTCGGGAGCGTTAAACCCCCTATAGTATAAATATAGTGCGTATAACCCCTATGGTTCGAATTGATTCCAAACCTTTCAAATATGTGCGAATTGACCTCATTCATGTAAAATGACATATATGCCCTTAGTATATAAATTTCAAAAAAAAGAAAAATATATATATTTTTTGAAAAATATATAAATTTCTAAAAATACATATAAACTTCGGAAAAAATATATAAAATTCGAAAAAAAAATATAAAATTCAAAAACATATATAAAATTCGAAAACATATATAAATTTCAAACAAATATATATATAAAATACGAAAACAATATATAAAATTTGAAGCAATATATATATAATTCAAAAAAATATATATTAAATTTCAAAAAAATATATAAAATTGGAAAAAACATATATAAATTCAAAAAATATTTATAAATTTCGAAAACATATATAAATTTTGAAAAAAAAACTATAAAATTAGGGGAAAATATTAATTTCGAAAAAAATATATTAAATTTCGAAAATAAAATATAGAATTCAAAAACATATATAAATTTCGGGAAAATATTAAATTTCGAAAATAAAATATAGAATTCGAAAACATATATAAATTTTGGAAAAATATATATAAAATTCGGGGAAAATATACTCCTATATTCTACTTTCTTTGACTTTAAATTTTGTTTTAGTGTATTGTACTTTGGTCACTTGTGTTTTTTATACTTCTATTTGCACAACTATTTGAATTTTATATTTTTTTTCAAATTTTATATATTTGTTTCAAATTTTATATATATATTTCAAATTTTATATATATTTTTCGAAATTTAATATTTATTTTTCGAAATTTATATATATATTTTGAAATTTATATATTGTTTTACGAATTATATATATATTTCAAAATTTATATATATAAATTTCGAAAATTTTATTTTATATATATATATTGGTTTCGAAAATTTTAATATTTATTTTTTGAAATTTATATCTATTTTTTGAAATTTATATATTTTTTTACGAATTATATATATATTTCGAAATTTATATATATAAATTTTGAAAATTTTATTTTATATATATATGTATTGGTTTCGAATTTTATATATATAAATTTCGAATTTGAATTTTATATATATATTTTGAAGAATAAGGGTAAGGGTAAAATTGGTATTTAAAAGAGTATAAAAGTCAAATAAGGGAGGTTTTCGTACGTTTTCAAAACTTGCAGGGGGTGTTCGCACGTTTTCCAAACTTGCAGGGGGTGTTCGCACATTTTCCAAAAATACTGATGTCAATATACACATTTTCAAAGTATAGGGTGTTATTCGCACCATTTTTATACTACAGGGGTGTTTTATGTACTTAACCCTTATTTTGATGCAGTTATTCTTTTACATGATTTGTATGAATTAGTGTAGGGTCGTACCCTTAGGCCCTGTTTGGTAACCAGTTTTTGCTGGTTTTGTCTTGGTTTGTTTTTATTTTCAGAGACCAAACTGGTGGGCTTTGTTTTTAAATTCAAAATCAAAACCACTTAAAACTTTGGTCTTGGATTTGGTTCAAAATGAAGTAAAACTAAGACAAAAAAAAAGTTAGTTTTTCTTGGTCTTAGCCCACAATTTTTGACTTTTTTTTTTCTCTCCTATATATATATATAATTCATGTACTAATATTTATTTTTTATTTTATAATAATATATAAAAAATAATATTATTAATTATATATATATATTAAAATAATATATATAAATTTTAAAATAATATATATTAAGATAAATAGAATAATAGAATAATATATATTTTTTATTTTATAATAATATATATAAAAAAATATATAAAATTAAAAAATAATATATATTAATATATTTAGAATAATATATATTTTTTATTTTATAATAATATATATAAAATAATATTATTAAATATATATATATAAATAATATATAAAATAAAAAATAATATATATTATTAAAAAATAATATATAAAATTAAAAAATAATATATATTAATATATATAGAATAATATTAATAAATTTATATATATTAAATATATATATAAATAATATATATATATAATTCAAAAATAATATATAGAATAATATATATTAATATTTTATAATAAAATATATAAAATAATATAATTAAATATATATTAAATATACATATAAAATAATATTATTAAAGATATTTAAATTCAAAAATAATATATATATATAATTAAAAAATAATATATATACATAAATAATATATATAAAATAATATTATTATATATATATTTTAATATATATAATAATGTATAAATTCAAAAATAATATATATATAAAGATATATAAAATTAAAAAATAATATATATTTTTTATTTTATAATAATATATATAAAATAATATTATTAAATATATATTATATATATTTAATAATATATTATAAATATATATTTAATAATATATAAAGTTATATACATAAAATAATATATAAACTAATATATATAAAGTTTTTGTTTTCTCAGACCAGACCAGAAAACCAGAGCGCTTACCAAACAGAGTTTTAGATTCAAGACAAGACCAGACTAGACCAGACCATGCCAACAAAACAAAACTAGACTAAACAGACAAGACAAAACTAAGACAAAATTACTTTCTAAACGGGCCCTTATTCTTGGCTGCAATTTTATATTACTCCTAAGTAGAAAAAAAAAACATGCAAATGAGGACATGTAAATATGTAAATGATTCTGATCATTAGTTTAATATAACGCGCGAAGAAAATGCCGAACAACAAGACAACCACCGATCATTCACATAATCTTCAAAATGTGAGAACTACTCCCATGTAGAAACATTCAAACGAGCTACTATATTAAGTTATAAACCACCTTAATTATTATCAATTATTTATGAGTTAATTTCAGTAAACCCATGTGGTTTTAAAATAGATTATTTTGCCCCCTCTTATACAGAAAATCCTTATACATTTATCAAATTATATCAGTTTGTTTCATTCCCTATAATTTTGGACCAAATTATCCCTGAAATTTAATGAAAAATGATTAAAATTCAAAAAAATATAAAAAAATTCGAAATATATATATAATTTGAAAAAATATAAAATTCAAAGAAAACATATAAAATTAAAAGAAACATATAAAATTAGAAACAAATATATAAAATTTATAAAAATATATATATAATTCGTAAAAATATATAAAATTCATAAAACAATATATAAAATTCAGAAAAACATATAAAATTCGAAACAATAGATATAATTTATAAAAATGATTTAAAATTCGAAAAATGATTTAATGATTTAAAATATCCTTGAGATTTAATGGAAAAATGATTTAAAATTCAAAAAAACATATAAAATTAAAATATATATATAAAATTCATAAAAAATATATAAAATTCAAAAACAAACATATAAATTTTGAAAAAAAACATATAAAATTAGAAAAAATATATATAATTCATAAAATATATATATAAAATTCGTAAAAAAAATATTAAATTCGAAACAAATATATAAAATTCAAAATTTATATGTTTATTTTCGAATTTTATATATTTGTTTCGAATTTTATATTATTTTTTCGAATTTTATATATGTTTTTCAAATTTTATATGTTTTTATCGAATTTCATATTTTTTCAAATTTTATATATATTTTTTAATTTTAATCATTTTTTATTAAATCACAAGGGTATTTTGATCCAAAATTATAGGGAATGGGGTAAGTTGATATAATTTAATAAATGCAGGGAATTTTCTGTATAAAAGAGAGACAAAATAATCTTTTTTGAAATAACATGGGAGTTTAAAGAAATTAACTCATTATTTATTAGTCATGAGGTGAGAGTCGGACCTTAAGACGTCAATCATTCACACTTGACGAACCTGTAAATATGTAAGTAATTTTGAGCATTACTTGTGATGTAACACACGAAAATATAGATTCATTCATCATGCCGGCCAATAAGACAACCCAATTACTGTTATTCACATAACTTCTAAAATGTGTCAATAGTTCTGATTACTTTCATTATAATTAATATAATGCATGAAGAAAATTCAAACCTATTAATTGATAATGATTGATTTTAAAGGAATTACCTAGATATAACCCTTGCATATTACAATAGTCATTGTGTTGCTTTCACACTAGAATGTCTTTTTTAATTACTTACCATTGAATATTTGTCTATTTCTTGTTACATGTTGCAACCATTTAATCAAACTTGCTAATGATTGATTAGGTGGCTAATTTAGTAGATAGGTTTCATGAAGTAGTAGTGAATAGAAGGCTACAAAATAGGGTGAATTAGATAAGTCTTGACAGCCTAGAATTGGGACCAAAATGGTCTATAATGCTAGTGGAAGGTTCACTAGGGTATAGTGGTTTGCAATTTATATTGTATATGGTTTGTTAGGGATTCTCCATTTGGGAGATTAGGACTTGTTGGACTGTTTTGCCGTCAACTCCATTACTTTAGCCCATAAATTAATACATTAATTGAGTATAAAGAACCTTGAAATATGAAAAATTAAGACTAAGCTTGGGGGTACCAAACACAGTCTTCCACATGTAAGCATGTGGATTTAAGATTTTTTAATCAAATTATTGAACCTTTTTAGTTTAATCCAAGAAATTACTTTGTTGTAACTTAGGTAAATATATATAGGGTAAAGTGCAAAAAAACCCCTCAACTATTACCCAATAAATAAGAAACCCCCTCAACTATAAAAGGAGCAAAAAAAACCCCTCAACTATCAATTTAAGGGCAATGTACCCCCTCCACAAGATTTTCCAATGCAAAAATACAATTTTACCCTTACAAAAATAAAATATGTATATATAATTTGAAATATATATAATTCAAAACATATATAAAAAATTCAAAAAAATATATAAACTTAAAAAATAATATATAAATTTTGAAAAAATATATATAAAATTCAAAAAAATATATAAATATTGAAACAAATATATAAATTTCAATTTTTTTATATAAAATTTGAAAACATCATATAAAATTTTAAAATATCATATAAATTTTGAAAAAAAATATTTATATTTCAGAAACATATATATATTTTGGAAATATATATATATAAAAGAAGACCACTAATTGATGTCGGTGGTAAGTAGTTTGATTCAATTCATTAGAAAAAATATATGACATTTTACCAATATATATATATATATATTTTTGAAATTTATATTTTTTTTTTAATTTTGTTTTTCGAAATATATATATTTTGAAATTTATATATATTTTTTGAATTATATATATATATTTATATATATATATTTCAAATTTATATTTTTTTTCTTTGAATTTTATATATTTTTTCAAAATTTATTTATTTCGAATTTTATATATTATTTTTGAATTTTATATATTTTTTCGAAATTTAATATTTATTTTTTCGAATTATATATATATATAATTTGTGAATTTTTAATTTAATTTAGGGATAAATGTGTCTTTTACGAATTGAAGGGGGTTAATTGCACCAAATTGATAGTTGAAGGGGGGTTTTTGCTCATAGGCAATAGTTGAGGGTTGTTTTTTTGCACTTTACCCATATATATATAGGCACCAAATAGTTGTCCAAAACCCTAGGAGATTGCGTGGGTTGTGGCACGAGTGGAGCTAGGGTTAGGGACCCTAAATGGCCTAACAAGATCCTAATTCAATGTGATTTAGATTTAGTGCTTTTGGGTTAAAAAAATACTCTTCAAGCAAAAAATTCACACCAATCGGTACACAAATGCAAGTGTGCAAAAAAATCCAAGTAATAACCCTAGAATTTGGGACCATTGGGTTAGCTCTCATCTAAAAAAACACTAGTCTTGATTGAGCCAAAAATATTTTCAAATTTGGATTACAAAGAAACACATTGTTCTTGCTAGCACAAACAAATGAAGGCTTTGGGGAGAAATAGATATTGAACCACACAAAAGTCCCAAGAAATCTTGCAAACCCTAGAAATCTACATAGGAGAAACAACTATTTTTCATACAAAATTCCATCTATTAAGTGCTAGAAAATAGATTTCTCAAACCCCAATATGTCACGTTGGAGGAACAATTTTTATCCATTCAAAATTTTTTACTATTAAACATTCCCTCCAAACATTCCCACAACCCCTAAACATATAACATATATATATATATATATAAATGAATTAAAGAATTTATAGCTTCAATATTAAGAAAAATATGTTTTGTCCAATTCGACATGAAATAATATGTAGTATTAGTAGTGATATAAGAATTTAACTGATTATTCACACTGAAAGTCACTCATTAAGTTTAATTAGGTTTTTTTTTTTTTTTTTTTTTTTTTTTTTTGAAAAAAAGGTGAATTTGAAATATAAGTGTAAAGTATAACAGAAGAGGCAATGAAATGTAACATAACTCTCTTGCATTCCCTTTTTTTTCTTCTTTTAACTCCCTCTTACCGAATTGGAGTATGAGTAAAATTTAACAAGACATTTGCTTTAATTATTCATGACAGTCATTTTTATTGTTTATTGGAGGTTTGGTGCATGATCTTTTAGTCTATTAATTATATTTGTTAGTAAAATTTGGCAGAATAATTCAACTTCTTTAAGTTATATGACGAAAAATATATAATACATGAACAAAATAGTCGAGTTTCTTGAAAATGCGGTGGTCTTCAACATTAACATCATATTTTCTAAAAAAAAAAATTAATTAGAGACAGACGTTGATGTGATGATGGTGGCTAAAATTGGATTGAAATTTGATTTTTATGAAATATTTATTTGAAAGATATTTTGCCTCTAACGAATTGTTACTTGAAGGATGAGAAAATATTATGAATTTATGAGTAAACGGTTCTAAAAAGAATACTCGGCTTAGTAAACACAGTTGTTAACCAAACCTCCCATATGTAAACTGTACTTTACCTTATATGTTGTGTGTATGTGTGGAAATATATATATATATATAGAGAGAGAGAGAGAGAGAGAGAAGGGGTTTTTTTAGAGAGAAATAAGGAGGGATCCGGGCAAGCTGAGTGTTGCTGGGGTGACCAATATATCCCTTTGCTTCTCTCAGGCTGGGTCGGCCTTGGATTTTGGGTAAAAAGCACAGTGAGAGAGAGAAATAGCTCTCCTGCACTTTATTCTCTCCAAATTCGATACTTTGCTGTGCCCACAACGAGGTTTTGAGTGAGAGAAGACACCTTCTTCTTTATATGTCTCCTACATTGCATTTTTTCTAACTCCACAATCCCATATTCTAACTCCCACACATTTCTCTGTTCATCCTTTTCCCTTGCAATTTTCTCTCTCTTTCCTCTGTTATCTCTCCACTTAAGAACCAGAAAGAAAATCACCCAACTGGGTTCTCTTGATTAGACCTCCTGTTTGTTTGCCTAGAAAACCCAGAACCAAAATGCCAAGCAACCGGGATTTCTCCTTCCCCACAAATCATTTCCTCTTCATTACCTGAGGAAACAGAGAGGCCTCTGTTTTCACTGTCATTCAAAACCAGTGAGAGCTCTTTCTTGGTTTTTGCAACAAACCCATATCTTCTTTTCTTGATTCTTCTTGTCTCTAGTAAGAGAGAGAGAGAAAAAAAAACCCAGTAATCAGCAGAAAAAAAAAATCCCTCTTTTTAAGGTCCCTCTTAATTCAATAGTTTTTTCTCTATTTTTTCTTCTTCTACATTGCATTGCATCAAAAACCCAGAAATTCAATTGATAGTCGAAGCAAGAACACAAAAGATTGATCTATATATGAAGTTGTAAGAAGATGATAGATGGGAATTCCAAGAAAAGCAAGGTTTGTTTTGGGTAAATGCCAAATGATATTGTTTGTTTGCATTGCGGGGTACTTTGACATTGCTGACTTTTGTGTGTTGGTGGTGTAGCTTTCATGGCCTAAGACCCTGGTCAAGAAATGGTTCAATATCAAGAGCAAATCAGATGACTTTCACGCGGATGAGGTCTTCAATGGAGGTTCTTCTTCTTTGCCCTATTTCTAATCAAATTAATCAGTGTAATTTAGGGTTCTGAAATTGGGAATCTTGGCTACAATATTAAGAAACAAAAATTAGGATTTAATCTGCAACTTCTGTACTGACTTGCTGTGAATTTTTCTGCATCAATCACTGTTCATTTTGTACAATAATATTTGGATGTCATGGGTTCTGCCCCTTCTAGTTGTATCTCAAGATCTGTTCTTTGTTTTCTTCTTTCTGAAATTAGTTGAAATTATTATTATTATTTTTTTGGTTTGAATTTTTTCTTTTCTAATTTTTTTTTTTCATTTTGTTGTTGTTTGTGTATATGAATATGTGGGCTTGATGCAATAACAGTGGAAATAACCCAGCTTTAGCACTTTATGTATTTCCTTTTTCAGGTGGTGATGAAGAATGGAGGAAAAACTTCTCAGAGAGGGAGGCATGCACTATCAAGAAAAGCAAAACAGGTTCAGTATCAGACAATCAGTACTCCTTTGGACCACACCACTTCTAAACCCTTTTTTTTTGTATAAACCCAATTAGAAGCAAAAAAAATTAAGATTTGTTTCTTTTGTCTCTACTTTTCTTTATCCACATTCTAATGTAGTTTAATGATTAATATCTCTCCTTCCCTTGGATGAACAGAAAGATCAAGTAGGAGAAACTCTGATCGTGCCCGGCGAAGTAAGATTGACCTTGAGGCCTCCCAAGTTAGAGATGTGCATAATTATAGGTATGTTGTATTTCCTGTTCATTCTCTTGTATTGACTTGTTTTTGTTTAATGTTTTGGTTTTTATTGTTTCTCTTTGCTTTTGTGAAAAGGGTCTTTGTAGCTACATGGAATGTAGCTGGAAAATCTCCACCAAGTTATTTGAATCTTGAAGATTGGCTACATACCTCACCTCCTGCTGACATATATGTTCTTGGGTAAGTTTGATTTGCTCCAAAAATTTAAATTTTCATCTTTATTTTTGCTATGTAACTTTTGAAATAGGAGGAGCCTCTTTGGTCCTTTTTTCATTCAGGTTTCAAGAAATTGTTCCTCTCAATGCTGGTAATGTTTTGGGCACAGAAGACAATGGCCCAGCTAAGAAATGGCTAGCACTCATCAGAAAGACTCTAAACAGTCTTCCTGGAGTGAGTGGGGCTTGCCACACACCTTCACCGATTCCTGATCCCATTGTCGAATTAGATGCAGACTTTGAAGGATCAACCAGGCAGAAAGCCTCGTCTTTCTTCCATCGTCGGTCCTTCCAGTCCCTGAGTCGCAGTATGCGTATGATGGATAATGACATGTCCATACCACAACCCCGACTTGATCGCCGATTCAGCGTCTGTGATCGGGTTATGTTTGCACACAGGCCAAGTGATTATGACCCAAATTTTAGATGGGGTTCCTCTGACGAAGAAAACGGGCCTGGTGATTCGCCAGGAGCCACTCACTACTCTCCATTGGCATACAGTGGATCTATTTCCATGGGGGATGGAGATAGACAGCCAGGGAATTCAAGGTACTGTTTGGTGGCGAGTAAGCAAATGGTTGGAATATTTCTCACAGTATGGGTGAAGAGTGATCTAAGAGATGATGTTCGCAACATGAAAGTGTCTTGTGTGGGCAGAGGATTGATGGGTTATCTTGGAAATAAGGTACATTTTGCTTTATTAAAAACTTTCTGAAATTCTATATTGAACTCACTGTGGACCAAGTAAAAGTGGCAATCTTATACTCTTGGACTTTCCAGGGTTCAATTTCAATTAGCATGTCTTTGCACCAAACAAGCTTCTGCTTCATTTGTACTCATTTAACCTCCGGGCAGAAAGAGGGAGATGAGCTGCGAAGAAACTCGGATGTCATGGAAATTCTTAGGAAGACGAGGTTTCCAAGGGTTCATGGCGTGGGGGATGACAACTCACCTCAAACTATCCTTGAGCATGAGTAAGGCCCTGATTCATCAAATTTTGGTGTACCTGTAGTAACTATCTATAATTTAAGTAGATATCATCCGTAATTTTCCCTCGAATAGTTCCAGTATCCGTAATTAGATATCATCTATAACTTTTGTTGTTTTGCTTAAAATTTTAACTTGAGGTAGTGTTCATGTAGTCGGATCATTTGGCTTGGGGATTTGAATTACCGGATTGCCTTGTCTTACCGTTCTGCAAAGGCTCTAGTTGAGATGCGCAATTGGAGGGCTTTGTTGGAAAATGATCAGGCATGTCTTTTAAACTATCTCAGTGGAGTCTAATACTATTTGTTTTGCCCTTTACTATCATACGATATATGTTTCTCTTCTTGAATTCTGGAAAGTACTTGATCTGAATAATTTTTATGGTTTTCCCAAGCAGCTACGAATAGAGCAGAGACGAGGATGTGTCTTTCAGGGATGGAATGAAGGGAGGATATATTTCCCTCCCACATACAAGTATTCAAACAATTCAGATAGATATGCAGGGGATGATATGCACCCAAAAGAAAAGCGAAGAACGCCCGCATGGTATTCCTTGACACTACATAAAAATAACAGCATAGATGAGAACACTCTCCAAGCAAGATGTAATAATCTGACAACTAATCTTCGCTCCTTTTATATTTCAAGGTGTGATCGAATATTATGGTATGGCAGAGGCCTCCATCAATTGTCTTATGTCCGTGGCGAGTCTAGATTCTCCGATCATAGGCCAGTTTATAGCATTTTTGTGGCAGCAGTTGAGTCTATCAACCGTAACCGAATCAAGAAAAGCACGAGTTGTTCCAGCTCCAGGATAGAGATAGAAGAGCTGTTGCCCCACTCACATGGATACACTGGTGTTAATCTCTATTGAGGATTTCACTTAAATTCAAGTATGCTCTCTCTCTTTATCTCCGTCTCACTCACGTGCACTCACACGAATATGTACAAACAATTCTTACGTGTTATTGTTTCCCTTTAAAATTTTATATCCAGGAAGGCATGAATTTGTCCACAAAGATTACCAAAGACTTAAAAGTTTAGTTTGAGGTTGCTACCATTCTGTGGAAAAAGTAAGTTACTAGGAAAAGACTAAAAGATGAACTCCTTTTGTGTTATTGTGATGTTATATGGAAGTAGTATTCATGTTCATGGACTACGAACATATTTTCAGGTGATCCGTGTTATCATGAAAGAATATCAATGTGTTCCTCCTCTCGATTCAATCTGAGGGTAATTTTTCATTCCCTTTTCTCCTTACCTATATTTTATCCTCAACAATCTAGTGAAAAAAAAAGAAAACGAAAAAATGGCTTGTATTGAATTGGTTTCAAGCTGAACAAAGGTCATTCTGCAAACCATGAACTGGATCATGTGGGGTAAAGAGGGGATTTTGAGTTTAAAGTTTGTGCCAGAGTAGCATTTCAAGTCATATAAACTTTCGGATTCTGTTGTAAATTGCGACGAAGATTATTGCATATTCTTATCCTTGCAAGTTATATTGCCCCTCATTGCAGATGAAGATTATTGCATATTCTTATCCTTGCAAGTTATATTGCCCCTCATTGCAGATCTAGCAAAGAATATCTGCCGCAACACATTCATTGCCAGCAACCCGAAAGAGGTTTGCTCTTTGTCTCCATTTTTTTCCCTATTTCGGCTTTTAATTGTTCTACTGAAATTTAAGACTAATTATTTTCATGCCATTCTCGTCGCAACAGGTACTGACTTGCAGATTAATAATAGCACAGCTCTCCTACTCAGAATTCTTTTCAGCAAGTTTGGGATCAGCTAGATTATAGAAAGCATTCACTCTACCTCTCAGCTCCAAGTAATGAAAAAAAAGTATTTATTTTTTATTTTTTTATAATACCCTTTTGAAAGTTAAAGAGTTAATTGATTGATTACCATGACATAATCCATTATTTCCATCACTCTCAGCTATCAAGTACTAATACATTCAGTTTGCTCTGTAACTAAACTCTGCTTTCAGTAATTTTGCAGGATGAGATCGCTAATCCACAAGTGCAAGCGTCGCTGCTGATGACATGATTCGATACTAATTCATTTTGCAAAAACAACAAAACGAAAACCGGAGCATAGATAGATATACTTAAAAGACAAAGAAATAATCATCCTTTTTTTTCTCTTTTTTAATTTTTTTTTACTTGAGAGGTGGATAATCTTTACAAGTGAAAAAAATGGAAAGTTGAAGTTATGTATAATAGATATGAAGGTTCTTTTCCAGTTGATTATTGTTCATGGTGCCATTTTGTGCAGGAATGAGTCTCCAGCTCTTATATAGTGTTAGCCTTACTTGTAGCCCTTGTAATCTAGTTAACTTAGGTTCAATGTATTCATCCAAATAATGTAAATCTAATTGTAATTGTCTTGTACACATACAACTCCAATTTGTTATGAAGATGGTTTTCCATGAAATGTTTATCTTGTTAGTCTCTTTTTTACTCATTTCATACTGATTTCCAAAGATTTTGTGTGAAATGAAAAAAATAATAATAATAATAATTAATTAATTATTTTTTTTATGTTGAAAGCATAGTTATTAAAGGTTTAAAACGCTAGAAGTCCTTTAGAGCCTAGACGCTAGGCGAGACGCGTGCCTAAATGAAGTGAGGCGCATAATGAAAAATATAATAAAAAAATAAAATTATTATTAAAACATTTATATTTTATAAAAAAGCATAAGTATTATTAAAAACACTCTTACCTAGACTTGAGAGGCGCAAAGAAGCTGGAGCCTAAGGCGCACCTCTTGAAAGTAAGTAATAGCTAGTCTAAGAATTATTAACGAATGGTGGAAAAGACCAAACTTGACTTTTACAATTATATGTAATGTGTGCTTTTTTAACTTTAATGCAAATTATGTTTGCCCAGTCACACCAAACCACATGTTTTGTATATTTTGGAAGATTTTCCTTTTTTATCCTTTTCGGGACTTGAATGTTTCATGAAAGAGAGATATGGTTGACTCTTTCCAACTCATGAATCATGATGAGATGAGTCCCATGTATACACTATTAGGAGACCCACATTCTGTAATGACATTATTATTGCAGGGTTTATAATAAGAAACAAGAACTCTACAACAATTATTTATTGTTTTGAAAATTGAAGAATTAATATAGCACAAAATTAATTTCTTAGACAATTTCCAGGGAGCTCCTATTATTTTTTTGGTTTTCTTTTTTATTAAAATTATATTTCAATTTAAGGAAATACATTGACATTGAAGGACATTTCGATATCATTATATCAATTTTATTAAGACACCCGCTTATGTATTTACCAATTATTATTTAGAATTACATAATCATAATTTATGTAATAGTTAATCAGACTTAGCTGCTCTGCGAATATTTGGAGCAGATGAACTGTTTAGCATAAGTTATTTATAAATAATTTTTTGCTATAGTTTGTTAAGGAATAATGTTTTTTACTTCTTCCTTTTTTCTTTTTTTTTCCGTTTTTTGCAGTAGAAGTATCTTGATTCAAAAGCAGAATATTCCACCACAGCATGTTAATCAAACATGGATACATAAAGCTTCAATAAATTTGTAAGAAATTGAAATTTTAAAACTAATTATAGTCTAATTAAGTGTTATGCCACTATTTGAAACAGATGAACCATTTAGCATAAATTTTGTTAAAAAATACTGTTGTTATTAATATTATTTTTTTAAATGAAATTCTTATATTTTCTCTGTCTTAAATTAGTTGTCTTTTCAATTTTTTTTATCTTATTTTGTCAATTGATAATATAATATTGTTATAATTTTTAGTGGAGCTCATTATTTATTAAAGTTAATAAAGATAAATAATTTTAAAATATATAAAATTATATTATATTAAAATTTAAAATTAAACAAGTATTTTGAAATACGTAAAATTAGAAAAAGTGAAGACTAATAACTCAATTAATCAAAGAGATGGAAATGACTTTGGAAAAGACTATAATTCAGATTTTGGTTTTGGCGTATTTGTCCTCCCCATCAAATTGGTTAAAAATAGCTTTTTACATATATAATATATATATATATATAATACTGCTAGAAGAGGTCTTAAATTTGTCAGGACATGTTCACCAACACATTTACATTGACCTGCTGGTGTCGCCTTCCACGTGTCCGTCTATCATTTGGTACTCCAACTGTTGGGCGTATGACGTCAGCCTCGAGAGACCCCAAGCCCAGAGCACGCACCTCTGTAACAGCCTGTGCTCCTTGCTTACGCACGCGCCATCGCTGACGTGGCAGTGGCCGGTGTTACTAGTTCCACGTGAATGTCCTTCCATCGTTAGAATCATTGAGAGATGGGGCCCTTATTTTATTTTAAATTAATTACTCGTTTTAAATTTTAAATTCTTTCATAATTTCATAAGTTTTGTGGTCCTCTAATTTATAAAATAATTTGCAAAAAAAATAAAAATAAATAAATAAGTAAAATATATTTAATTTACTAAGGTTAATGAATGATTGTTATTGGTTGATTATGTGCATTATACAAACATATAATCTATTCTTCTGAACATGAAATATCGGAAGATATGAAAATGCATTTTCAATCATAAATTTTGTTAAAATATGATTTCGTAATAAGATGATTAACAATTTTTTCTTGATATAAATTACTTGAATATCCGTGTAAAAAAAAGATTGGACTTTTAGTTCAAAATCAATAATAAATACTTTTTATTCTTATAAAAGTTGTTGAACTTAACTTTTGTAATTAGAATTTTTTATATATATATCTAACGATTATATACAAGTCAATTAGTACTTATTTTTTGTTATACACACATACATGAAAATATAGATAGTTATATATTTATATAAGTTTTATTAATATTAAATAATTTTATCTTCAACTATAAATAATTTTAAAACTCATTATGACTCGGTTCCCTACCTTTAAATTTCGACACCGCTTCTAATTGAAATTTGCTTATAAGAGATTTATTCGTATTCATGTAAGATACTCGGACACATATCAGATGTGTGTCTTATATATTGTGATGAATTGGAAAAAATGAACATAAATTACTCATTGGGGACAGAAGTTCACGGGTCATCAAAGGAGCTCTAAAAGAAAAAACTTTTAAATTATTTTCAAGTTCTAAACATTATCTAGTTAAAATTCGGAGGGATGGTCCATTTCACCCCTAAGCTTAGGTGAGAAATAGCTCACACCATAATAGTAATTTCTTCTGGCAACAACTGACACTAGGGTTCGGAATCAATGTGAAGATAAATAAAAAGGGAGCAAAAAAAAAACCATGGGCACCAGTGCTATCCGAAAAGAAAGCTCCTACTGTAAGTAGAGTGCATGAACATGAGGAGTTGGCGCTGTGTGTTCAAAAAGGGCAAAATTAAATGATGTATCAAATTAAGCAACTATATATAGTTTATATATATACACATGAATGATGTCACATATATACTACAATTAGAGTCTAATAATTAATAGGGTAATTTGCATTGACACCCCCTAAGGTTTAACTTAATTGCAATCAAATGACGGTCAACGAAAAGTTTGCATAGACACCCCTGAGCTTTCAAAAGTCTTATAATAACACCCCCTAGGGCCATGAAAAGTCAGATTTGCCTTTATTTAATTTCAATAAACTTCCATCTACTATTGAATTTAATCAACTTAACCCTTTTATATCCGGATTGCCCTCTATGCTTTCCAATTTAATCAACTAACCCCTCATATATCCGGATTGCCCCTATACTTTTCAATTTCAATCACATTACCCTACACCCTCAAACAATATATATATAAATTTCAAAAAATATATATCAAATTTCAAAAATATATATAAAATATATAAAATTCGAAAATATAAATATATATATATTTCAAAAATAATATATAAAATCCGAAAATAATATATAAAATTCAAAAAAAGTATATAAATTTCGAAATATATATATATAATTCAAAAAAAAAAATATATATATATATATATATATATATATAATTCGGAAGAAATATATAAATTCAAAAACATATAAATTTAGAAAAAATATATAAAATTCGAAAAAATATATATAAATTTCAAAAAATAAATATTTCAAAAAACAATTAGAATAAATAAATAAATTTAGAAGAAAAATATATATATTGGTAAAATATCATATTTTTTCTAATGAAGTGAATCAAACTACTTATTCGGATTGCCCCCTATACTCTTCAATTTCAATCACATTAGCCCCCACCCTCAAACAATATATATATATAATTCAAAATATATATATAATTCAAAAAATATATATCAAATTCAAATATATATATATATATATTTCGAAAATAATATATAAAATTTGAAAAAAATATATAAAATTCAAAACATATATAAAATTTGAAACAAATATATAAATTTCGATTTTTTTTATAAAATTTAAAATTATCATATAACTTTCGAAAATGGTGTGTTTTAAAATATTACTCACAAGTGCACGAATCAATTGTAGTTTAGGTTATGCAAGAACGAGGTCGAACCCAAGGGAATGCTTTAAAGAGAACTTAATTAAACTCAAATTAATCTAAAACTAACCTAGTTTCTCAAAGTTTGTTTGTTGAAGTGATTTTTATACTAAACATGCAATATCGAAATACAAATAATTAAAGCGAGAATAATAGGGGGGAAAATACTAAGGTATCGGAATCCACCACCACTAATCCATAAACTTCTAATTATTCCTTTATCAATTCCAATTTTAGAGTAATAATTTAGAAATCAATCTTATTACTTTCTCAAGATTTAACAATAACGTACTAATGAAATAGATTTTCCTTCGCTTTAAAGTGTAAAATTCTAAGCATCCTATGTATGCAATTTAATGGATCACATAAGATCAAAGATTTTTACTTATAAACTCATCAAATCCAAGCTTGATTAATTATGATAAGAATTCTTAACTACTATAAATACATGATATTTATAGTGAAAGGAATTTAAAACAATTAATAATATGAAGCGAAAATCATAAGCATTTAAACCATACACATGGAAATTGATAAAAGACTAAAAGGAATTTATTTCATAAATGGTGATTTCATCATCAACCTTAGTTGAGAATTTAGTTACACATGCTTAAAAAGAAAATAACAAAGTAAGAACAATAAAACCCGGAATTGAAGATAAATTCTTCTCCTCTTTGGTATCCTTCTTGCTCTCCTCCTTCTTCTTCTCTTATTTCTTTTCTTCTCCTCGTCTTCTTCAAGATGCATCCATATTTATAGAGAAATATTAGAATCAAATTACAACTTCTAAAGATAAATCAAATATTCTTTTCTTTTCTTTTTCATAACTTTCCATCACATTTTGTTCTTTTTCCATGTGCATTTGAATCTTCCAACTTTCATCCATGTGCATTTGATTCATCCAACTTTCATCCATGTGCATTTGAATCTTCTCTCACTTTACACATATAAATGAAAGACATAAATGTAGATGTAATTTAATGACATTGAAAATGATTTATTCAACAATTTTATTATAAAAATTAAGTTTTGTGCACTTATCATTATTATATTTCTAAATTAATTAAAATAAATAGTTTTATCTACTAACAAATATACATTTGGGGATAAAATATGTATGTAAAATGGACTTATCAAATACCCCAAAACCTATATTTTGTTAATCCTCGAGTAAAACAAAAAGAAATAAAATTCTAACTACACCATTTTCGCTGGTTGTCTCGATTACATTTAGCATATGCAATAAGCCTTTGAACCCCTAGGTTTTCCCTAGTGGACGAGTTATAGTCTCGTGAGGGTTTCCAGTGATGATACCCACAAACATCGATTCTCGTGAGGGTTGGATATACTACCCACAACTTCTCAATTTTTTATAATCACGCATTCGTGCATTCACATACTCATCAACCAAGTCATGATATAATGCACAAGATATTATGGATGCAAATACTCCCATTCACTACCGAACAATAACTAATCTCGAGATTCGTGTCATGAATGGTTCCCACAAAAGTAAAAGATTTCGTTACTTTCTACTCCCAATCCAGACAACCCTCCGTGTTTTTGTGAACATTCTACTATGGTATTTCAATCTTTCTTTTTCTACTTCATTGATCAAATTTTGCCAAAAAAAATTATTACTTCCATCATTCCACTTTTCATCCCTTTTTATCTTTCTAAGCTCCGGACTTTCCAGCGAGGATTTTTAATCCCAACCAACTGGGCCCTAACTTCTTTATTGGGATTTATGCTCATTAGTTTTCTCCCCTTTTTACGCGAACAATGATATTGGTGATACCAAGGTCCGGTTACTCAGATCGAAGAACTACTTTTTGCATTTTATTTTTTAAAATAAATTTTCAAATTTTTCTCCATTTCAACTATATCAACTTCCCATCTCCCATTTTATTGTGGCAAAATTAATTTTTCAACTACATAGTCAAAGATCAATTGTTTTTCCCATAGTGAATGTGTGTTTGTGCTTATAGGTCAAAGTCGTCCTTTTCGGTTTCAATTTTACTAATCTATTCACCCATGTAAAATCATATCACTTCACTTAGCTCGATCTAATCATTACTCTCATGAACGGGAATATCGCATCACATACTATTCACACATCATAAACACAAACTCAATCAACTTGTAATGCAAAACATTCATGCGTGAAAACAATTTGTTTTTTTTTTTTCAAAATTAATGAATTATAAAACAACAAATTAGACACCATACCCCCAAACCTAAACTCAACATTGTCCCTAATGTTGGACAAACTCACACTTTGTAAGCAAAAAGACAAGAGTGAAAAGGTATTACCTGACTCATGATAGGTTGATCTGGTCAAACTTGCTATCAAACAACAATGAGTTGTTAAAATTCAAAACAAAAATTAAAAATAAAGTAAAAAAATCCTAAAATAGATATGTACAACAAGACCACATAGGTCAATCTTGATAAACAGGATCACTCAAAAAGATCTCCTCATTTTCTTGAGAAAGTAACTCTAAAAATGGTTTCAAACGCTGACCATTAACTTTGAACACATCACCATTTTTTGGATTTTCAATCTCAATGGCTCCATATGGATGAACAATTCGAACAATGAATGGACCAGACCATCGAGATCTCAACTTTCTTGGAAACAAATGCAACCGAGAATTATAAAGCAAGACTTTTTGACCAGGTGTGAAAGTTTTCCTAAGAATACTTTTGTCATGCCTTATTTTCATTTGCTCTTTATAGATTTTTGTACTCTGGTAAACATCATTTCTAATTTCCTCCAACTCATTCAACTGAAGCTTCCTATGGACTCCTGCTTTGTCAAGGTTAAAGTTGAGTTGTTTAATAGCTAAAAAGGCTCTATGCTCTAACTCAACTGGGAGATGACAAGCTTTACCATACACCATTCGGTAAGGAGACATTCCAATGGGGTTCTTAAATGCAGTACGATATGCCCACAATGCATCACTAAGTCTCAAGGACCAGTCTTTCCTATTTGGGTTAACTGTTTTCTCTAAAATGTGTTTGATCTTTCTATTGGATAACTCAACTTGACCGTTAGTCTGGGGATGATAAGCGAGTGCAATTTTATGGATTACACAATATTTTCTCATTAATGCTTCGAAAACCCTATTGCAAAAATGTTTCCCCCCATCACTAATAAAAGCACGGGGTGTACCAAAACGTGAAAAGATATTATCTTTCAAAAACTTGACTACCACCTTGTGATCATTAGTTTTACATGCAATTTCCTCAATCCATTTAGACACATAATCAACTGCGACAAGGATGTACAAATTGCCAAATGAATTAGGAAATGGTCCCATGAAATCAATGCCCCAAACATCGAAAACTTCAGTAATCAGAATTGGGTTTAAAGGCATCATATTTCGACGTGAAATACTCCCTAACTTTTGGCATCGCTCACATGCTAAGCAGTAAGAATGACAATCTTTAAAGATTGAGGGCCAGTAAAATCCATATTGTAATATCTTTGCAACGGTTCTCTTTGAACTAAAATGACCTCCACATGCATGATCATGACAAAAGGAGATTACACTAGTTTGGTCACAATTGGGGACACGTCTTCGAATAATCTGATCAGGACAATACTTGAATAAGTACGAATCATCCCAAAAGAAATGACGGACCTCAGATAAGAATTTGGATTTATCTTGCTTAGTCCAATGTGAAGGCATTTGACCTGTGACAAGATAGTTCACAATGTCGGCAAACCAAGGTGACTCAAATACAACAAAGAGTTGTTCATCAGGGAAAGACTCAAGAATAGGCATGGAGTCTGAGGATGTCTCAAGAATGATCCTAGACAAATGATCAGCTACTACATTTTCAGACCCCTTCTTATCTCGAATTTCTATATCAAACTCTTGTAGCAATAGGATCCATCGAATTAAACGCGGCTTAGCATCTTTTTTAGAAAAGAGATACATAAGTGCAGCATGATCTGAGAAAATGAGGACTTTAGACCCTAACAGATAAGACCTAAACTTGTCTAATGCAAACACAACTGCTAACAATTCTTTTTCAGTGGTAGAGTAATTCAGTTGTGCCTCATTCAATGTCTTACTTGCATAATAGATCACATGGGATAACCTACTCACACGTTGCCCTAACACAGCTCCAACTGCATAATCAGATGCATCACACATAATCTCAAAAGGCGCATCCTAATTCGGTGGCTTCATGATAGGTGTTGTGGTCAACGATATTTTGAGTTTCTCAAAGGCTTTTAGGCATTCGTCATCAAAGACAAAAGCAACATCTTTAGCAAGTAAATTGCAAAGTGGTCTGGAAATGTTGCTAAAGTTTTTAATGAATCGACGATAAAATCCCGCATGACCTAAGAATGGCCTAATCTCTTTAACTGTACGTGGCGGTGGAAGATTAGAAATCAGATCAACCTTAGCTTTGTCAAACTCTATACCATTCTTTGAAATAATATGCCCCAAGACAATTCCTTTTTTCACCATAAAATGGCATTTCTCCCAATTTAAGACCAGATTTTTCTCCTCACAACGTGTAAGCACGAGTTTCAAATGAATAAGATATTCATCAAAGGATGAGCCAAACACGGAGAAGTCATCCATAAACACCTTAAGAAAATGTTCTACCATATCAGAAAATATGCTTAGCATACACCGCTGAAAAGTAGCAGGTGCATTGCATAATCCAAATGGCATACGTCTATAGGAAAATGTTCCAAAAGGACAAGTGAATGTGGTTTTCTCCTGATCCTCATGACCGGAATTTGGTTATATCCAGAATAACCATCTAGGAAACAGTAGTACTCATGACCGGCTAATCTCTCAAGCATCTGATCGATAAAAGGAAGTGAAAAATGATCTTTCCTAGTGACAAAGTTCAACTTCCTATAATCAATGCACACTCACCATCCAGTGGTCATTCGGGTCGGTACTAACTCATTGGCATCATTTGTGACTGCCGTGATACCTGATTTCTTAGGCACGACCTGAACAGGACTTACCCAAGAACTATCTGAAATAGGATATATGATCCCCACATCTAACAACTTCAAGACTTCTGCCCTAACGACCTCTTTCATGTTAGGGTTAAGCCGTCTTTGCATTTCTCGCGAAGTTTTAGTATTTTCCTCAAAATGGATACGATGCATGCACACAAATGGAGATATATCCTTAATGTCTGTTATAGTCCACCCAATAGCCGATTTATGCTCCCTAAGGACATTTAAGAGTTTTTCCTCATGTTCTTTATTTAACTCAGAAGCAATGATGACAGGAAAACTCTCATTTGGACCTAAGTAGGCATACTTCAGTTCAGAAGGTAAAACTTTCAGATCCAATTTTGGAGATGACTCAACAGATGAGACATGTTTAGATTCAATTGATGAAAGGGGCTCTACCTTGGCTTTCCAATTCTCAATGTCCATAAAAGGGACAGAATCTAACAAGGTATTCACTTCTTCACAAGCACTAACCAGATCAAAATCACACCTAAAGTGATTTAGACATGCCTCTAAAGGATCATCAAAACTTGAATGTTCAAAAGTCTCTTGTACTAGACTCTCTATTAGATTCACATCACTCATATCCTCAGATTTTGATGGTTGTTGGCTCACATTAAAAACATTAAGCTTAACAGACATGTTTCCAAATGAAAGTTTTAGAACACCATTTATACAATTGATTAAAGCATTTGAAGTGGCTAGGAATGGTCGACCAAGGATAACAGGAATTTGGCTATTGGGATTAGCCACAGGTTGAGTGTCTAAGACTATGAAGTCTACTGGAAAGAAGAATTTGTCAACCTGAATTAACACATCCTCAATGATACCGCGAGGTACATTGACTGAACGATCTGCCAACTGTAGCACTACCTTTGTGGGTTTCAAATCACCAAGACCAAGTTGCTCATACACAGAGTATGACAACATATTTACACTCGCACCCAAATCAAGCAAAGCTTGCTCAATTATCTGGTTACCTATTGTACATGAGATTGTAGGACAACCGGGATCCTTGAATTTAGGTGGTGTGCGGTGCTGGATAATTGAGCTTACTTGCTCTGTAAGGAAGACTTTTTTATACACATTCAATCCACGTTTAACTGTACACAAATCTTTCAAAAACTTAGCATAAGAGGGGACCTGTTGAATTGCATCGAGAAATGGAATATTGATTTTGACTTGTTTAAATATTTCCATAATCTCTTTGTAATGATGCCCCTTCTTAGGCTTTTGGAGTCTTTGAGGAAATGGTGCAGTAGGAACAAAGTTCCTAACTAAAGGTTCTACTATAGAATTGGGGACAAGATCGGGAATTTGGACTTTTGGGTCAACTTGAGATTCCATTTTGTTTTCCTTTTCTGGTTCATGGTTATCTTTCACAGTTTCCCTTCTTGGAATTTTGACTTGATTGTCAACTTGTTTGCCTGACCTTAGAGTTATGATTGACTGGACTTGATCAGTTGGACCAGAGGTCGACTGTTCACTCACATGATATTGACCTTTTGGGTTGGGAATGGGCTTACTAGGAAATTTTATTTTCTTTTTTCCCTCTCTCCTACAACAGTGGCTAACTGGTCAATCTATGTTTCTAATTTAGAAATCGATTGACTAGTTTGTTGCATGAACTGTTGTAAGGTATCTTCCAGTGTTGGTTTCCTTGGTTGTTAGGGGACATATGGATGAGAATTTTGGGACATGGAAGGATATGATGCTGGTGGTTGCCATTGGGATTGCATATGTTGCTTACCCGAGTTGTTCCAAGGCTGATTTTGACTCCATGAGAAATTAGGATGATTTCTCCAATTGGGGTTGTATGTGTCAGAATAGGGACTGCCAAATGGTTTCTTATAGCCGTTTAGTGTATTAGCTTGTTCAGTTATACACTCATGGAATGATGCTATAGAGGGACACGTCTGAGCAGTATGAGATGGACTCTCACAAAGTTGACATGTCTCACTAATAACATGGACTGAAGAACTTTTTCCATTTTTCATCTCTATAGCCTCCACTTTTCTGGTGAGACTAGCTATCCTTGCACTCAAATCAGTTCCCTCACTAACTTCATAGACTCCTCCCTTTTTGGTATCCATAGACATTGGTAAACTTCTTCTCTCAACCCTCCCTGAGTATTCCCAATGTTGGGAACTCTCGGCTAACGCATCTAGAAATTTTCAAGCCTCATTCTCATTCTTAGACATGAAATCTACCCCACCTCGTGACTCAATTAGTTGACGATTTTGAGCTGATAATCCATCATAAAAGAATTCAACTAAACGCCATTTTTCAAAACCATGGTGGAGACACTTAAGTAGCAAATCATTGAATGTTTTCCAACACATGTAAAACTGTTCACCTTCTTTTTGAGCAAATTCCATGATATTTCGGAGAAGGGAATTAGTTCTATGTCTAGGGAAGAATTTGGTGAGGAATTTTTTACAAAGTTCATCCCAAGATTTGATTGATTCTGATTCCAATGAATATAACCAAGACTTGGCTTTCTCTTTCAAAGAGAACGGGAATAACCTCATCTTAATTGACTCTTCGGGAATATTCTGAAAATTCAAGGTGGAACAAATCTCTAAAAATTCCTTAACATGAAGGTATGGGTCTTCAAAGTTCGAATCTCTAAAAGTCGGTAGTAAATTGATTACTGCTGCCCGTATCTCCAAATGGTCATGTTGTGTAGCAGGCAAGACAATACAAGAAGGATTTGTGATATGTGCGGAAGTATAATAATCCTTAAGGGCTTTCACTTCATTATGTTCTCCCTCCATCTTGACTTCAATGATCTTTCCAACACTAGAATTCCTTACACCTTTTCTAAAAGTTCTCTCAATTTCTAGATCTAAAGGTGACAACTTTGATTTTAGAGATCGACGACCTAACATGCACTAGGAAGACTCCATGACTCAACAAATACACTACCAAAACAAGTATTTTCTTTATCTGAAATTTAATTCAAGGGTAGTGATTTCTATTTTTTTTTTCCTATATGAGAGATTATTAGGACTAATTCCAAAATAATCTTCACCTAGTTAGACAGCTCCTACTCCCTTTCAGAGAAAACTAGTGGATGACCAGTTAAGGACCATCAAACTAACAACGAAGTAGTTCCCAGGAAAGTGTGGCGAGGCACTAGGCCTGCTTAATGCCGTGTCAGCCACACTCCTAGACAGAACTGTCCTACCGTTTATCAATTTGATAGTGACTCACTGGAGTTACCAAAAGTTTAACAATGTCCAAGAGGATCCTATGAACTATATGAAAACCTATTGGGCAATGTCTACTTGATTTTAAATTAAACTAAATTTAGCCAAGGTTATACAAATGCAATGAGATTTTTAACCTAATGGGCAAGGAATTGGTGATGAAATCCAATCCTTATCTTATTAAAGGGTTAATGCCCTTACTAAAAGATTTATGCAAAATGTTATATTCAAAATGCACATACAAGCAAGTCAACAAAAATAAAATTAAAAGGGAGTGAGTGTGTGAACTTTCTTTTTTTTTTTTCTTTTTTTTTTACAAATAAATAAAGAAAGAAATAAATGAAATAAAATAAAATAAATAACAAAAATAAATTTGAAGAAAGTGTGTACCTAAAGGTTATTTCTAGTGTTATTCTATCATAAAGGTAGCATGCAAAATTTCACCTATATAAAAACTATGTTCACCTAATCTAAAACAAATAATAATAATATTATTTACTAAAGATAGGGGTACTTACCTGGATTCCGCAGTAATGATATTGAAGATGACACAAAGAAATCCCGAGATAAGCTTACTCAAGGCGATCTCCAAAGAAAATGAAATACTACCTACAAAATTAAAAAGTATCAATTACTTAATTAAAATAAAACAAATAATAAAACAAACAAAAAAATAAAAATAATAAACAAGCACTAATTCTAAACTTAAGCTAAGAATAAAGAAAATAACTAAAATAAAAAAATAAAAGAAATAAAATCTGCTACAGTAGCTGAGTTGCTACAGTAATTTTCAAATTGTTTTTTTTTTTTTTTAATTTGTTATCACTAATAAATAAATAAAAAACAATCTCTAAATTCAAAAGTGAAGAAACACTACCTTACTTCAGTACTATCATAATTAGAAAGACAAAATTTAAATTGTTTTTTTTTTCTAAACAAAACAGTAGCTTAAAAAAAAAAAAAATTTATACAGTTTTTATTTTTATTTTTGCTACAGTAGTTGAAATGCTACACTAGTTTTTGAATTTTTTTTTTTTTTTTTTTTTTTTTGAAAATTGTTGTTCGAAAGAGTAGATTGAAGCAAACAGTAGCTTCTAAAATCTGGTTTTTTTTTTTTAAATAACTAGTAGAAGAATTAAATCAACTTCAATTTAATTAGTTTTTTGTTGCGATTCCTCGGCAACGCCGCCAAAAACTTGGTGTGTTTTAAAATATTACTCGCAAGTGCACGAATCAATTGTAGTTTAGGTTATGTAAGAACGAAGTCGAACCCACGGGAATGCTTTTAAAGAGAACTTAATTAAACTCAAATTAATCTAAAACTAACCTAGTTTCTCAAAGTTTGTTTGTTGAAGTGATTTTTATACTAAACATGCAATATCGAAATACAAATAATTAAAACGAGAATAATAGGGGGAAAAATACTAAGGTATCGGAATCCACCATCACTAATCCATAAACTTCTAATTATTCCTTTATCAATTCTAATTTTAGAATAATAATTTAGAAATCAATCTTATTACTTTCTCAAGATTTAACAATAACGTACTAATGAAATAGATTTTCCTTCGCTTTAAAGTGTAAAATTCTAAGCATCTTATGTATGCAATTTAATGGATCACATAAGATCAAAGATTTTTACTTATAAACTCATCAAATCCAAGCTTGATTAATTATGATAAGAATTCTTAACTACTATAAATACATGATATTTATAGTGAAAGGAATTTAAAATAATTAATATTATGAAGCGAAAATCATAAGCATTTAAATCATACACATGGAAATTGATAAAAGACTAAAAGGAATTTATTTCATAAATGGTGGTTTCATCCTCAACCTTAGTTGAAAATTTAGTTACACATGCTTAAAAAGAAAATAACAAAGTAAGAACAATAAAACCCGGAATTGAAGATAAATTCTTCTCCTCTTTGGTATCCTTCTTGCTCTCCTCCTTCTTCTTCTCTTATTTCTTTTCTTCTCCTCGTCTTCTTCAAGATGCATCCATATTTATAGAGAAATATTAGAATCAAATTACAACTTCTAAAGATAAATCAAATATTCTTTTCTTTTCTTTTTCATAACTTTCCATCATATTTTGTTCTTTTTTCATGTGCATTTGAATCTTCTAACTTTCATCCATGTGCATTTGAATCTTCTCTCACTTTACACATATAAATGAAAGACATAAATGTAGATGTAATTTAATGACATTGAAAATGATTTATTCAACAATTTTATTATAAAAATTAAGTTTTGTGCACTTATCATTATTATACTTCTAAATTAATTAAAATAAATAGTTTTACCTACTAACAAATATACATTTGGGGATAAAATATGTATGTAAAATGGACTTATCAGAAAACATCATATAAATTTCGAAAACGTCATATAAATTTCGAAATATATATATAATTCAAAATATATATATATATTTTGGAAAAATATATATAAAAAGACCACTAATTGTTGTTGGTGTAAGTAGTTTGATTCACTTCATTAGAAAAAATATGATATTTTACCAATATATATATATTTTTCTTCTAAATTTATTTATTTATTCTAATTTTGTTTTTCAAAATATATATTTTTTGAAATTTATATATATATTTTTGAATTTATATATTTCTTCCGCATTATATATGTATATATTTATTTATTTATTTTTGAATTTTATATATATTCGAAATTTATATATATTTTTTAATATTATATATATATTTCGAATTTTATATACTTTTTTTGAATTTTATATATTATTTTCGGATTTTATATATTATTTTCGAAATATATATATATATTTATAATTTTATATAATTGTTTTAAATTA
This sequence comes from Cornus suecica, assembly GCA_963922005.1. Classification (NCBI taxonomy): domain Eukaryota; kingdom Viridiplantae; phylum Streptophyta; class Magnoliopsida; order Cornales; family Cornaceae; genus Cornus; species Cornus suecica. Next base: position 75,264,157 of record OY998243.1, read on the forward strand.
TATATATATATATATATATATATATTATTTCGAATTTTATATATTTTTTTGAAATTTGATATATATTTTTTGAATTATATATATATATATATATATTGTTTAAGGATGTGGGGTAATGTGATTGAAATTGAAAAGTATATGGGGCAATCCGGATATAGGAGGGGTTAGTTGATTAAATTGGAAAACATAGAGGGCAATCTGGATATAAGAGGGGTTAGTTGATTAAATTTAATAGTAGATGAAAGTTTATTGAAATTAAATAAGGGCAAATCTGACTTTTCATGGTCCAAAAGGGTGTCATTGCAAGACTTTTGAAAGTTCAGAAATGTCTCTGCAAACTTGTGCATTGACAGTCATCTTAATGCAATTAAACCAAACATCAGAAAATGTCCATGCAAATTACCTAATTAATACTTATAACTTACTACTATCTTATAGCTTTGCTTGTAGAACAAGTCGTCAGGATTTTAAGACAGTCGATGTCACACACGAGTGTGTATGTGTGTTTAACTAACCGTGTGACCCTACCTCACTTGAGTGACCACTGACTTCAATGAGGTGGTCTTGTCATAGCTAAGTGATAGACTGTAGAGTTAGAGTCAAAAAAATTGCCGTTAATCGCCAGTGGCTTTGCTTCTTCCGAAATTCACTTTGCTTTCTTTTTAGTCAACCATGTCCTCTCTTAATTACTCCTATTGAAATTGAAAGACGTCCCCCCCTATCTTTTCTATGGGTCTAATCCTACCAATATATATATATATATATATATGGGCAAATAGCTTAAAACCCCTTACGCTCTTTTTCTTAGGACCGGTTTGGGAACTTGATTTTGGTCTTGGGTGGTTTCAGATAAATCTAAAACTAATATATATTGTTCGGTAAGGAGTTGGTTTTGGTCTTGGTCTTGGTATAATTATATATATATATATACTAATATGTATTAAAAATATATAAATATGAAAAATATATATAAAAAAAATTGGAAAAAAGTAATTTTCGGGAAAAAAATATTTTTCCGAAAAATATAAAAAATAATTTTTTGGAAAATAATTAATTTTCGGAAAAAAAATATAATTAATTTTTTCCGAAAATTAATTTTTTCCAAAAATTAATTTTTTCGAAAAAATATGATTTTTTTCCAAAAATTTATTTTTTGACGAAAAAATAAATATTTTCCGGAAAATAATTATTTTTGAAAAAATATTTTTTTTCCGAAAATTAATTTTTTCCCAAAAATATGATTTTTTTTCAAAAATTTATTTTTTGAAGAAAAAATAAATTTTTCCGAAAAAATAAATATTTTCGAAAAAATAATTTTTTCCCGAAAATTAATTTTTTTTTCCGAAAAAAATTATTATTTTCCAAAAAATAAATATTTTCGAAAAAATAATTTTTTGGAGAAAATTAATTTTTGTCCGAAAATATGATTTTTTCCCAAAAATTTATTTTTTTCCGAAAATTTATTTTTTTCCCAAAAAATAATTTTTTTCCGAAAAAGATAATTATTTTCGAAAAAATAATTTTTTCCCGGAAATTAAATTTTTTTCGAAAAATATAAAAAAAATTTCAAAATAATTCATATTTTCGGCTATATATATATATATAAAGAGAGAGAGAAGTCAAAAATGGTGGGCCAAAACCAGGTTTTAGTGGTTGGTTTTAGGGTGTCCAAAACCGGCCAACCAAACATGGTCTTGGTCTTGAAATCAAAGACCAAGACCAAAACCGGGTTGCTAAACGGAGCCCTAAATTTAGCCCCCTAAATTTTTATTTTTTTTGCCTCAATTAAATTTAGCCCCCTAAATTTTTATTTTTTTTGCACCGTGGACTTGTCCTCCAAACCTTTTATATTTTCACCTTACATTTAACCCTTTTATAGGATAAAGTGCAAAAAACAAATTTAACATAATTCTATTATAAAAGACTATCTTACCCTTACTATTATATTTCTTAATTCTTTAAATTACAAAAATATTATTTTTTTTAGTTAGAATATTAATTATACCATTTACCTTTAATGTATTAGACTAAATATACTCTCAAATGCTAAAAAAATAAATAAATTAAGTTCTAATTATTTTATTTGTAAATCAATTATTTTGTTATTAAATTTTAATTTGATTTAAATCATAAAACTCATTATCCTAATTAATTGTTTTTATGCCAAATGAAACTTTCTTTTCATAAAAATATATTCATAAATAAATCACAAATTACTTAATAATAAACACTTGTTAATTTTCTCATGCTATATATATATATATATATTGATAGATAGATAGTTCATTTGTTAATTTCTTATATTATATATATATATATATATAGTTCGGTTTAACATGTACTCTATATGCTAAACCGATCATCAATGTATATGAAATTTGAAAATTTCATAGAACATACCAAATGTATGGACATGCACTCAAATGTCCTAATTGTATATTTAACTAAAGAACCTGTCAAGTTCTCATCCAACACAGGATATTAAACACTCAAATAATAAGAAGCAAATAAAACTCATCATCGGAAATAAGACAGAGACATTAAAAAAATGATAATATCCAAATCTGAAACCTCGGGTATTGAAAATCATATCATGTAATTGAACCTAAATCTTGTTCTTCTCATATCCCCTATCTATCATCTTCCAAATTATACAACACTTGATTTTGTTTTTTTTCCCAAAAAATTATAGAAAATCAACTAAATGGATACCAGTTAAACATTTAAATCTTTAAAGTATACATTTGCAATCACCATTTTATTGTCTATTTCCGTGTGTATAAAAGGCACTGAAGTCATTTCTTAGAAAAATGCTTGGTGTTTTAATGATGGTATTTCTTTCTCAGTAAGAGTTAAATTTGACAAAAAAAAAAAAAAAAAAAAAAAACTTAGGTAGACAATTGCTTTAAATAACTATAAAAGCTAAAATCCAGAAAGCCAAAACTAGTACCAAAAAACAAGAGATAACAAGAGACTTATTGATAAGAGCTTTTGGAGTAGAAATCTTTGGTATACTTATTTTCTCATGTTATATATATAGGGGTGACAATTTGCCCCGCCCCGCCCCGCCACATTTATAACGGTTTTAGGTGCCCTGTTTATACTATATGGGTGGGGATGGAGTTAGGGGAAAAACCCTCACATAAACGGAATGGAGACGGTTTTAGGTGTCCCCGCCCCGTTTATACATATTAGAATAAAAAATAAGTGTAACCCACTAATCCTAAATTTTATTTTTGTTGTTGTCTAGGTTGAAGTGAACATAATATTGGACAAACTTCTTTGTTGTTGTTATTTTCCGTAAAATGTATTATAATTTGGATTGTTGGATAATTTGATGTTTATTTAGTTTCTATAATCTTGAATTTCGTGTTTTAAGTATATGATTTTGTGGAATTATTTAATTTTAAAGTTATATATTCAAAAATTTCAGTTGTTAGCGGGTACCCGCGGGCACCCAGCGGTTTTAAAAAACCTAACGGGGATAGGGTGACCTCCCACCCCGTTTAACCGATTTTGGGCAGAGATGGGGTGGGGATTTCTTAACGGTTGTTGGGGCGGGGCAGGATACACCCGCCCAGAACCGCACCCATTGTCATCCCTATATATATATAACATAAGAAAATTAACAGGTGTTTATTATTAAGTAATTTATGATTTATTTATGAATATATTTTTATGAAAAGAAAGTTTCATTTGACATAAAAAAATAATTAGGATAATGAGTTTTATAATTTAAATCAAACTAAAATTTAATAACAAGTTAACTGATTTACAAATAAAATAATTAGAACTTATAATTTTATTTTTTTAGCGTTTGGGAGTATATTTAGTCTAATATATCAAAGGTAAATGGTAGAATTAATATTTTAACTAAAAGAAATAATATTTTTGTAATTTAAAGAATTAAGAAATATAATAATAAGGGTATAATAATCTTTTATAATAGAATTGGGGCAAATTGATCTTTTGCACTTTACCCTATAAGAGGGTTAAATGCAAGATGGAAATATAAAAAGTTTGAAGGGCAAAAGGGTAAAAAGTTTGGAGGACAAGCCCATGGTGCAAAAAAATGAAAGTTTGGGGGACTAAATTTAGTTGAGGGGGTATACTAGGGAAAAAGAATAAACTTGAGGGGGGTTTCAGCTATTTACCCTATATATACACGCACGCACGTAGACACACACATCCTTACTAGCGACTATTAAACTGAGATACCAAATTTGCATTTCCTAGAATTGCATATTCAACAACATAATTCAAACTTGAAATTGTTGTCCATACATGTTTACTCAATTATTCTAATTGGTAGAAAAATAACTCAATTTACTGTCAAAATTCTAACATTACATCTTGAATAAACCCCGTTATGTTAAATGGATTCTAAGTATGCATATTTGGTAGTTTACAATAACAGCATTGTGTGCATACGGAAACAAAATAAAAACCCTAACTTATCGTTCAATAATCGATTAGAACATTTGTTTCTCAAATGTTCGTGGTTTCGAGCAATGGCCAGACGAGAACAGAAGGAAGCAGATTTCGGAATGAGAAACTCCCAGTAAGTAGGCATACATAAACAACTTCTTGTACTGCAATATCCTCGATCATTCGGACTGTATCTAAATGAAAGTGAACCGAAAAAAAAGCTCATTAAAGATTTGGCATGCCCTTCCCAGTTTTAGCATCATACGTCTTCTCCAACACGAGATCCATCGGAGTATCCTTGGGTCCAGCTGTAAAAAGAAACAAAAACAAGGCATTGCAATGTATAAGATCTCAACTAATTAAACAATCTAGATTGGGCAGTGTCCAGATATACTAGTACTGTCTAATTTCGAAATCAAGCAATCAGTTCTGTATGTTGACAACAAACTGACCAGTGAATACTTTACCTAAAATGATAATGAAGTCGAACCCCAAGAACTACATTTAACATGACAATTATACAAAAAGGGTACTGCATTTAGTTTCGGTCAAGCATCATCCATCCAGTAAGAGAAGACATGAATCACAAATGCAAACTATAATCGTTCTCTCATCATCCAGAACAAATGCTTAAATGCCAAGAGAAGACATGAATCACAAATGCAAACTATCCAATTTCCAGTCCAGTAATCACAACATTCAGTAAACTGTAGAATCTCTGTAATAACCCTTCCAGACATATCGATGACAACAAAAAGGTAAAACCATAAAATAAAAAAAAGGAGTATAAAAATACCACGAATTATACCAATGATTTACTTAAAAGCATAGGTAATTGAGTATTGAGATATATTTATTTAGCACAACCTCAGTTTGGAACCTTGTTTTATTGGAAAAATGTACACATGCATGGAGGTACCTGTAGCTATGGGGGGCACTTGCCCCCTAAACAATTTTGTTTTTACCTAAAATTCTATTATTTCTGAAAAATTAATAATATAGAACCATATTAGAATTGTCCCCCATAAAATTATCAAAACTTTCATACATTGCCCCAACATATTAAAGGTTGCCCCCCTTAAAATAATTTTCTGGATCCGTCCTTGAATGTACATGTCCATCTTCTTTTTCCCTCCCAGAGAGATGAATGTTAAGAGAGAGCATAAGCATCACATTTAAGGACACCTTAAACATTTACTTATAATATCAAAGAAATTGTTTACCATGAAGCAGTTGCAGGAAAAGGAATATACAAGAAGGAAGAAAAAAAACAGGGGTGCGGAACGCTACAAACTTGTTTATGATGAAACACACATACTAAATTAGTGCAAAACAACACACTATTATTGTTATTCAAAAGTAATCATGCAGACACATACAAATAGGTGATAAATACTAGGATTACCAATAGTTGGCCTTGGTGTGGTCCTTATCTTTAGTATCTCAGGGCGAGGGATTATGGACCCTGATGTTCCTATACCACGAGAAACTCTTACTTTGGTACCATCTTCTAGATATTTGATTCCAACTTTACAAGGCTTCCTGTATAAGTAATTTTTCATCACCATTATAAACAAGTGGATTGAAAAACAAAGAAAATGAATCTGCTATCTATAAATATGCAGAATACTTATACCCCGTAGCTGGGTCCAGAACCTGAACATTTGAGACATGAAGTGGGGCTTCAACTGTGAAAATCCCACCTTCATGGCCTTGCCCTTGCTTGATATGTTTCTTTACCTGAGAAGAAGTATTACATGACTATTACAGTCGTATCCTTTTGTCACATACACAAAATTGAATAACAGAGTCCAATAAATTCACTTGAATTTCATGCAGTGGAAAAGATTAGTATAGCAAATGAAAGAAAAAATGGGTTTAGATAAAAGAATGAATAAAGGAAATTACCCAACAAGACATCAATACCAAGATTTACTCCCAAGAAAAAAAAAAGGAACTACAAAAATACAAAACAAGTTCTATCCCTTGTCTTTTGGTAGATTCTAACAGATCTATCAACTCCACACCAGCAAGTGCTAAACCATCAAGGATACTTACAAGCAAACTGAGCATGACACAACCAACTTTAAAGTTCATCTTGAGAATCCAATTATTACCATACCCATCATGTTGCAAGCCATAGTAACACCCTAGTGTCCTTTCTATTACTGTCTGATCGAAGCACCACCACTCCTCTCCTACTAAAAAAACCTATTTTATAGCTAACATATTAAATGTGGCACCCCAGCTACAGAACCCTCATCAATTCATGAAAACAGATTCGATGAGATCTTACAAAATTTTCAAGATGCAACATACAATTACAGGTTATTATCTGTATTATTTTGTATGTATATGTGTTTTGATATGCATGCATCATGCATGTGTATGCCTCCTCATAATCTAATATGATAAAGCTTGGATTATGACTAAGGTAATCACAAAAACCCACGTTCCAAGTGAAGTATGTTCATTTTTTTTTTGATAGATAAGTAAAAGTATTATAAAAGGCACTCAAAAGGAGAGTGCGTCCGGAGGAACAATAAAATTATCCTATGAAACAAGCGAACCCAAAAAATCCATCTTTTCCTCTATGGATGAACAAAATCTTTTCAAAAGTGAAGTATGTTCATTAGTTCACCATACCTAGGGCTGCAACTTGGGCTGGGCTAGCCCAGCCCAACCCGAACCCAACCCATAAAACCATCAATTTGGGCTCATCGGGCTGAGTGTTTTAAAAGTCGGGTTGGGTTCGGGCCCAACCCAAGTTCATTGCGGGCAGGTTTGGGTCGAGCCCGAATCTGACTTCCATTATATGTCAGCTCTCTCTTCACGCCTGTAGCACCTCTCTCTCTCAAGTTGCAAACCCTGTCGCCTCTCTCTCTTCACGTCTCCTATCCCAGCCGATCTCTCGCCGCCGCTCCGACTCTCTCCGGCCTCCGGCGCCGCCACCGCTGTCACTATAAACTTGATGTCCCCTCTCTCTACATCCTCTCTCTCTCTCCATCTTCTGCTTATTTTTGTTCAATATATATATATGTGTGTGTGTTATCTATATATATATAAACAGATCTGGACAAGTAGGTATATATATATATATATATAAAGAATTTTGATCTTGTTCATGGGAAAAACATATTTGGACAAGTAGGTATCGTTCCTATATATATGTGTTAGGTATAAAGATAAATCAGATCTTGAGTAATTTGAAGGAGAAATTGTATTTTTTTTTTTATCATCTACAAAAAAAAAAAACAATATTTGCAACTCTATTCTTTAAATCATAATGCCATGATGGCTTTCCCTTATCCTAAAGAAGAAGAAGGAAGAAACTCAACCTAGTTGACCCGCCCAACCTGGTCGGGTCGGGTTCAACCCGGTTTAGAGTTCGGGCGGGTTGGAGCGGGTTGACCTCAGGTTCAGGTTGGGCCGGCCCAAGTTGCACCCATAACCATACCCGCACTTATCCAAACCCTGCCACCCAAATGTTATCATATAACATAATTTTCTCATTGCCCGATGATTATTGTCAATCTAGTGTTGTTGTATACCTTTTTTGCTAAATTTAGAGTACACGGATTCAACTACCAAAATTTCACACTTCTTGCTTCTCTTCAGTGATTAAGCTTCAGTAGACTGATCATAATAAAAGATGTCAGTGACTTTCACTTCTTAAACATATATATGTATCCATTATTCCATATATACACTTCAACTACCAAAATTTTGTTCTTCTTGCTTCTCTTCAGTCGTTAAACTTCCATAGATTGATCCTAACGAAGGCCGTTGGTGCTTTATCACTTCTTGTTCGTTCTATTCATGTTATTGAACATATATTTCAATCCCTAATTCCATATCCACCTCAACAACCACAATTTCGGTATACATTAGTGAAAATGAGTACACTGATCCTAACCAAACATGTTATGAATACCCTTTTTTATTTTTCTCACTTACTTGTTTATATGTGCAAATTGCAATGTTATTAAACATATCAATTCCTAATCTCATGTACCCTTCAATTATAAAGCTCAAGAATTTATGAGTGAAAATAAAAACATATATAGTAGAAAATGGCATAGCAGTAGAAATAGTGATCCCTCACCAAATTTTTGCCCTCAACGATGACACGATTTTGGGAGCGAATGACACGCTTGATAATACCAGACTCACCTCTGTCTTTACCCCTAATTATCATCACCTGCAGATAATTGAGATGTGGTTAAGAAGATTTGTTATATACATATATATATTTATATTTATATGTATATATATATATATAAGAGGGTGTTTGTTTCTTCTTACATTATCTCCTCTGAGAATCTTCCAGTGATGAATCAGTTTCTGAGCAGCTTTCCAACCCATTTGAAACAGAGCAGTTCTGAGGAGAGAGAAAATTAGGGTTTGTATGACCTGAGATTAGATGGTGGTGTGATGTGGGTTGAGGTTAGAAAGGTGAAGAAATGGAAGACTAGGGTTTATCCGTTGATTTGGGAAAAATATGAGATTTATTTCACATAGTAGTGTGTGTATATTGTATACATTGGATTGGTTGGGAATGAATTTTTGTTTGTCCCCAATTTTTTGTGAACCGGATCGAAAAGAACCGTTAAAAATCTGCACTCTTAAAATTAAGGGTTATTTGCAGTCAGACACCCTGAACTTTCGGTCAATTCCATTCAAAAAGTGATCAACACAATTGTAGTCCAATCACCCCTGAACTTTCAATTTTTTTTGCAATGACTCCCTGAAGCAGTGAAAAGTCCATAATACCTTTGATTTCTCTCACTTATTACATGAGAAAATATCTGAAGGGTGAAGTTACTGAAATGCCCCAATACCAAAACCCTACCCATCACCCACACGTTTCATTTCCTCTTTTCTCTCTGTATAGAAAATTCTCTCAACCTATCTCTTCACTTCTTATCTCTAAACTTCATCCGATTTATATATATAAATATACATATAAACTTCATCCGATTTATACATATATATATATATACAAGTGGCGGGATTGGTTGTGGCTGGTCCAGGGTGAAGGCGGAGCAGGTCAGTGGTGGGTATGGTGATGGATTGATGGTGGGTGGAGGGGGAAGAGGAGGCTAGGAAAAGATGAGGGTTTGGTGGGTGGAGCCTGTGGTGATCCAGGAGAAGCTCCGACGGCCGCCGCTCGTCATGTCGGTGTCGACATCGACACCATAAAAAAATGTCTCTCTCTCTATCCCTCCTTTTTTTTAGGATTTCTAATTCTTCTACATCCTCCCTCCCGATTAGCAATATATATGTAATATATACATATATATATATGCTATTTTCTATTATTCAAATATATTTCTTCGGTGTATTTATGTACCACTTGCAAATTGGAATTTCAGATTTACAACTGTTTCTATTTCCTTTGGTAATTTTTGGTGTAATTTGAATAGTATGATGATGAGTACTTGTGATAAATGAAGTAAAAGAATTCTTTTTCGGTTTTGTTTTGTTTTTTTTTGCCTTTTCTTTTCTTTTAACTTGCAACAAATTTTAAATCATAGATTATTATTTATTTTCTTACTGCCAAATGTAGAGTGAATGAATTTGGCTCCCAATTTGGTTGAACCATATATGGTTAATCTGATTATCTATTATTTGTTTTGGTATTACCGAATTCAATTAGGTTTTGAATAGAAGAGAAGGTGGGTTTGAATAGAATTAGGGTTTGGGTTTGAATAGAAGAGAAGGTGGGCTGAGAGTGATGGAGTTGGAAGATTGCTTGCTCTGATATGACTTGGATTTTGTACAGATCTGACGAAGTTTTTTCAGCAAACAAACACCCCTTAGAAAGTAAGAAAACTTAAGGCTGTTTGGTCCTTTAATTTAATAAATAAATATTTTATAATAAAGCAAGGGCACAAGAGTAATTTTAAGTCCAAAAACTCATACAGGGGTGTCATTGCAAGGATATTGAAAGTTCAGGGGGCGGTTGGACTACAATTGCGTTGACCACTTTCTGAATGGAATTGACTGAAAGTTTAGGGGTCTGACTGCAAATAACCCTAAAATCAATGGCTCTTCTTTAATCGAACTTTCTCATCTTTTGATCCACTCTATGGGCTTGGTCTTTGGGCCTTTCGCTTCTGATAATCAGTTGGGCCAATTGGCTTACTTTTTCTTCTTTGGGTTGGGTTTTCTTTTCTACCAACCCCCTTGCTTACTTAATAAAGGGTATAACAGTATTTAATATTATTAATATTATGTAACTTTAATAATTAAATAGTGGGAGTATTTGAGTATGTTTTTTTTTTATCACTTTTTAACCGAATGTTGATTCTCAGGAGCAAAATGCAACTAGGGATTGCAATTTGTACGGCCTGTTTCGCTAATTTATTTAAGAGTTTGAGAACGTCTTTTATTTCGTAGGGGCGAGTTTGGTAAAAGAAATTGAATCCGTTATGGGTTATGAAATGGGAATGAATTGTGATAATACCCGTCCCGCCCTAACCCGCCTTGTTTACATTATATAGGACCTTTTATGAAATCCTAAATATTTTATTAGTTATTATTCATTATTTTTTCTTGTAACTTGACATATTAGACCAATGTCGGAATATATATATATGAAGAAAAAAGAGAAATATAGAGAGAATTCGAATGTTTGATGATTTGAAAGAAGTTCAAGATTATTAATTTTTTTGAATTTTTTTAATATGTATTTAAGATTTAATTATTATTTTTAATTTTCTGTACACCAAACTACTTTATCGATGATGAAGTTAGTACTGACTATCTAGTGTTCATGGGGCGGGGACGGGGATTGTAAAATGTTAATGGTGCGGGCTTGGTTAAAGAAAATGTAACTCGTGATAAATCCGTAAAGGGTATGATATTTAAAAAAAGATAAACACAGTGAGGATGGATATAGGTGAACCCGTTTCGTACCTTCTTCATTACCATTTCTAAATGCAATAATAAATAAATTCAACTTAAATGCTCATTTTTATAGGTGAGGGAATTTAACGCAAGTTGACTATAGTTCAAAAGTATTTTACGCATTTTTGCCTATAATTTTTTTCGTACTTCCCTTCTTCTGAATCTCCTATTTTAGTATTCACACCCCACCCCCTCATTTATTATGACTAAGCAAAATAACAACAAAGAAAAACTTGCTCATATTCATACATTTATTATGATTAAGCAAATCCAACAAGAAAATTACAGAGGTGGAATTATTATACATGACTTTAAAAGTAAAACACCACAAATCATATTACAAATATGATCTGGCATATTGTTACATTTATTGATACTTTAAGAACTTAACATATATAATAATTTGTATTTTGCGTGATTATTTATTAATATATATATTTTAAAAGGAAATCCATCTTGATAATGATCCATATTACAATTTGAATTTCATATATGTGTGTATTTCTAATGGATGTAACACCTAAATCATTTATATTATTAATAAGAAAGTAAATTAATACTCATTGCTAGAAATGGAAATTACATCTTAAGGTCATCTTATCTTTAGAAAATACTAAAAGAAATACTTATTTCTTTTGGTAGTACCATCATTGTTTGTGAAGAAGACCCAATCATTGTTCCCCTATATATATATATATATATATATATGAACTCTTCCCTGTTTATTCTTTTACCAAAAACAATAGATATAGGTCTTTCCATTTGATTCATTTGAAATGGAGAAGTTTTCAACATCCTTCTACTTTCTAATCCTCATTGCTCTAATTTCAGGTACATATGTCTTTGTGACATTTTCATTCTTGAATTATTTAACTTCACTTTCTCTTCACATGCATAGTTCAAGTATGCCATGATGAATTTTATATATGCGATTTTGTTCCCCCACTTAATTTTTAAGAAAATATATAGCATAAGGCTCCCACGGAAATTTTGATATCTTAATTCTACAAAATATATAGTTCATGCAAATATATATGAGACGATGATAATCAGGCACGGTCCCACAGTCACCACTTGGGGTCAACTATACCCCATAATTTATTTTTATTTTTATTTTTCTTTTGCTATTTTAAATACTAATACAAGTTTTTTTTTATGAGAATATAAGAAAAAAATAAGATTTGTCACCCATTAAATTTTTAAAATTTCTTCTTATTACCCCTATATCATAAATAGATTGTTCCCCCTTTACTATTTTTTTTGGTTCTGTCCCTGGTAATAATGATACTAGTTTTCACCCTATGGTTAGTGAGTAACGTTATATTTTCTAATGCTTGTAGAATTAACAGCCAATGAAGCATATTCAAATTCAGATTGGTAAAAATTTGTGTAAAACATATGAAATGAGTATATATATATATATATATATATATATATATTGGCTTTGTGCAGGTGAGATGATGATGATGATTAGTGGTGAAGATTGCAAGGAGGCTTTATTAAATGTGAGAGTGATTTGCAAAGGGCCAAGAGTACTGGACCCTTTTTGCGGGGAAGCCTGCAGGGAGAGGCGAGGACCTAATGCCACAGCGAGCTGCGTATATTCCATTGTGCCCGATAACGTCCCTTACTGCGTATGCAATTTCCCTTGCTAGCTACCTCTTTATTGCAAACTAATTAATAAATGTTTAGAGGAAAATAAGTGGGTTCTAGATTTTTATTTTAAAAAAAAACTTTTGTAAAACCCACAGAGGGGATAAATGTTCATGAAATCCAGTGATGAAGTTTGTTTTATAACCTTTTTTTTTTTATTATTATTATTAGAGAAACAAAGGAAAATTGATATATTTTTGCTTGTTAGATGTTAAGAGTACATTATATTTGTGCCCATCTAGATAGGCTTAATTGTATTTATATTAAACTTAGGGTGTCTAAGTGTGCCCTAGTTATCTATTTAATCACTTGGACAAATTTTTCTGACGTGATTCTTATAAAATGATCGTACCAGTCGTATAATTCTCAACAAATATCTTTGACAATAATGAGATAATTATATTATTTTACTTAAACAAACATGTTCGTAAATTTGGCGAGCCGAGTTCAGCAATGTTCAAGGCCGTGTTTTGTTAAACAAACTTAAAAAAATTGTTCGAGCTCGGCTTAATTGCTAGACAAAGGAGTTTGAACTGAACTCATAACAAGTCGAGTTTAAGGCTAAGTTTATTTGCAGCCCTACTCATTACACAAATCAATCCGCGAATATCAATTCATTTTAACTCAATTTGGGAACACCATCCGTTTTGACTCGATTTTTTTCATCAAAAAGTCAAGCAATTATTTATAAACAATTTATATATATATATATTTAATATTAAAAAAATGTAAGCCATTTTTTTATTTTTATATATTTATTTTATTAAAAAAATAAAAATAAAAATAATTAAAGTATAAACAAATACATTGAATGAACTACCATTAAAGTGCATTGGCCATCCGTTATTTCAAAACATGTACCTTTAAAATATACTAAGTATTATGTATCTATCTCCAACAACTTCAAGGAAAAATGGATGAACACCCAAATTAATTTCATACTTAAATATCTAAGTTTTTAAAAGTTATAATTAGAATACATTCTATGTATCAAAATTAAAAAAAATTGTGATAGTAAATAATTATAATTCCAAATATTGGAAATTCCAAAGGAGAAAAACACTTGATTTATTATAATTATTACTAAATATATATATATGATCGTTCACAAAAAAATAAAAATAAATTATAGTGTTGAATGTTCATCATTTAAGAAGGTAATATAAATCAAATTTTACAACACTTGCATATAATATATATATAAATATATATACATATCAATACAATTCCAAGGTGTAATTAATTTATGCCACGTGCATGCATTACTATGAACTCTTGTCTAGTATTATATGGCCAGAGGCACAAGAGTTATTGGGATTGAAATTGAACCGTCAAATAATAATTTAAAAATTCTACAATAAATATTTACGTTTCTCATGTTGCATTACTAATATAACGATAGACAAAGTAAGATTAATATAGTTCAAAACAAATTTATCAGTTAAAGCAATAAATTGAATGAAAAATGTATTTGTATTTCCTTGATTGTAACATGATACAACATGTTTATATATATATTAATTTACAATTGATGTTTGTTACTGAGATAGAGATACAATGAGAGATTCAAGGAGAGGAGAAACTGTATGGAGTATAGTGAGGGAATTGCCAAAGGACTTGGTCTTGGTTGTTATTGGTGAGGTGGCTTGACGTACACCCCACCTTAAGCTGATGGAGGAGGCAGGCGAGACCTTCAGCTTGTCCCGAAGAAACTCGAATCTTGGATGAGAAAGTCCTTTTGTCAAACCATCAGCAAGCTGATCCTTTGTGGAAATATACTTAATCAGAAGTGTGCGATGAGCAACCCTCTCACGAACAAAGTGAAAATCTGTTTCAACATGTTTTGTCCTAGCGTGAAAAACTGGGTTGGCAGCAAGATACGTGACACCTATGTTGTCACACCAAAGGGTTGGCGGATTGACCGGCTGGATGCGTAAATCTTTTAGAAGGGCTTCTAACCAAAGAATTTCTAAAGTGGTGTCGGCCAAGGCTTTGAATTCAGCTTCAGTTGAAGATCAGGAAATAGTCTTCCGTTTTCAAGATGGCCAGGAAACCAAGTTGCAACCCAAGAAGATAGTTTGACCTCCCATGGACCTTCGATCATCTATACAACCAGCCCAATCACTATCCAAGAAGGCATGTAGATCCAAATACGATGATTTCTGAAAAACAAGATAGTGAGAGATCGTGTGTTTGACATATCGCAAAATCTTTTTGACTGCTATCCAGTGATCCTCCAAGGGTGAGTGCATAAACTGACACACTTTGTTAACTACAAAAGAGATGTCAGGACAAGTAAGGGTCAAATATTGGAAGGCACCTACAATTTGACAGTACCGGGTCGGATCAACAAACAGGGCAAAGCTTATTTTGGACAATTTTTTGGTGATTGAAACTGGAGTGAGGATGGGTTTTGCCTCTGTTAAACCAGCTCTCTTAAGAAGATCAGTGGCATATTGGTGTTGGGATAACAAGAAACCATTCTGCTGAGATATGACCTCAATTCCAAGGAAAAAAGAGAGTTGACCCAAGTCCTTAATCGCAAATTCAGATGCCAAAATTTTGACGAAGGTAAAGGTATGGGCTGAATCATTACATGTAATGAGAATATCGTCCACATAATCAAGTATATAGACCAATATGCTATCGGTCGAATAAATAAACAATGAAGGGTCTTTTTCTGATGCAAAAAAACCCATGATGAAACAAAAAACTCGATAGCCGTGAAAACCAAGCCCGTGGCGCCTATTTCAAACCATAGAGTGATTTTTTAAGATGGTAGACATGTGATGGACACGTTGGATTGGTGAACCCATGCGGCTGTACCATGAAGACTTGTTCACCCAATGAGTCGTGTAAAAAAACATTGCGCATGTCTAACTGTCGAACCATCCAACCTTTTGTCACAGTTATACCTAAAATAGTCCAAATTGTTGTTGCTTTGATGACGGGCTGAAGGTTTCCTGAAAATCAATACCATGTTGTTGGTGATACCCTTTTGCAATCAATCGAGCTATATACCGTTCAATAGAACCATCAACACGTTTCTTAATCCGAAAAACCCATTTGCATCCCACAACATTATGATTGGGTGTAGATGGAACAAGAGACCACGTATCATTTTGCATCAAGGTGTCGAACTCCTCGGCCATAACCTGACGCCATTCGGGTAGGAATTTAACCCGAGTCTTTATGGTTCTTGAGGCACCAAGTCCCAAGTTTTTTCCAACTAGATCATTGACTTCAAATTCATGATTTAAACTATTAAATATATTCTCATTGATCATGGTTCATATTATAAATGTGAATTTGCCATACATTTCAATTGTTCCTAAAATATACCGTCTTTATTTTCATTGGTTACCTTAAAACTTAAAATTAAACCCTACAACCCATATTAGAGTAATCTATTTAAAAAATTAAATATATTGCCGTTATTGAGTGATTCAGATCTAATACGTTCATTATTACTCATGTTTTAAAATAATTAATATCGGTCAAAAAGATAAAATAAATGGAAATTTGTCATTTATTAAGAAAAGAATCCATCTTTATCCTATAAAAATGCTACACAAACACATATCATTTTGCTAAGTCCCCTATATATATAATCTCCTAGCTAGTTTATTATTTCACTCAAAGAAGGATAAAAGAGAAGGCAGTTCTTTCAATTTGGGGTGTTAAAAGATGGTGAAGTTCTCGGCATCATTTTACTTTCTAATTTTCAATCTTTTAGTTTCAGGTAAATCAGTACATTTTTCCCACCTATCTTCCCCTTTTATTATCTCTTCATATACATAGCAGCCTCACACGACTCTACACAGTTTATGATGAACTATTCATACTTGTATATATATATATATATACATATTATTTCAGACTTTACCAAACTTGAAACTTGACTTAAGTGGTAATTATTATTTTAATTTATGTTCTTGGAATTATTCTCATTCTCCTAAATTTAGTCATAATTTTATTATTATTTTTTATTATATTTGTATGTTAGTTTGTTTATAATAAACAACTTACATAACCCATTTAAATTAAAGGGATTAAAGATGTCATTAAGCATGTATTTTATTACATGACCTATTTATTATACATATCTAAAAACCTGGACTTGGCATGAATTAATGTAGAGACTTGTCATATTTTCCATCATTCATTTCTTTGATTCTTAATAGTATGCATGTATAAGTTGTTTCTTAACAAAAAAATAAAATAATGTTGGACAATGAGACTGATTTTATGTGGTAGGAATATTGATAAATTTGATATCAATCTTTGATAACCCTCACTCCCACTTTCATAAATCAGTAGGATAAGTTGAATTTATCTAACAGCCCAACCATTTTCCTATTCGACTTAGTCTAAGACTAATAGTTAATTAAGCTTACTAACATTAAAATTCATGTTAATTTTTGTAATATACATATATATATATATATATTAATTATATATACACGTATTAATGATCTCTTTCTTACCGGCGAACACGAAAATTTATACTCACTTATTAAATTTTAAATGACAAGTTCCTTTATTTATGTCAATCACATTCATTCAACTGTGTGAAATTTTTGTTCATTGAACAAGAGATCGATCATTTTCGTGTATCTGATAACATCTTTTATTTATATGTGCAGCCGAGATGATGACGATCCTGCCCTTGGTTAGTGGTAAAGATTGCACGGCACCTTTTCCAGGTGTGGAAGTGGTCTGCATAGGGTCAAGAGTGGACACTCCATGCTGGAACGCTTGCCTGAAGAAGTATGGGAAGAATGCCACAGCAAGTTGTCAATACACACATGCATCACCCAAAGACATTCCTTACTGCGCATGCACTTACTCTTGCTAGCTATCAGGGACGGATTCAGAAAATAATATGAAAGGGGGCAATCTTGATTGCGGGGGCAATACAAAAGGGTTTTAATAATTTTCCCAGGGGCAATTTCATTATATATATATATATATGTTCCTAAATTTTCATTCATCACTTTGTGTTGTAATATTTTGTAACGTTTTTGTTGCATGCTAGCTTTTTATTGCAAATTGGTTACAAACTTTAAAAGTAAGTTACTTTTTGTTTCTCCAGGTGGTAACTGTCTTTCTTCGAATGTTTTGCTTTTAATTTATTTACGAATTACGACTTGCTTCTAAATGGTGGATCCAAAAAGAACTTTCAATCTAAGATGCGCGATGTATATATATGTTCGCTCCAAAAATAAATCGATCGAAGAATTAGGCCAATATATATTTTTTCGTAAATCGCGGGCGTGCCAGAGCAAGTGACATGGGTCAAACGGTTCAAAAAGAACAAAATAATTGTCTCTTTTGAATAAAATTGTGAATCATGCGATTTACACGAGAGAGAACAAAAATTCGTGTGAAAAGGTTTTGTTACCTTAATTAAAAAGACTTTTGGTAACCGATAATTGAACTACGAAAAACTGGAATGTAATGAACGAAATTTGCAAGACAAGAATTTAAAGATGCTGATAAAATAAATATTGAAAGAAAGTGAATTACCGATGGTATTGAAACATAAGAATAAAATTGTGTTTGGTGCAGACCCCCTAAAATAGAGATCTTATTCCTTATTTATACTAAATGTAAACAAAATAAAAGATAACTAAAACTACTTCTAAAACCTATCAAAAACAAAACACTAGCTCATATTACAACTCAAACTCTTCTAAAGTATCCAAAACTACAACAAACTCTTTTGATCTTGGTTGGCAAGAAATCCTTTAGGCTTCGTTTGGATTAACTAGAGAGAAAATAAATGAAAGGATAACATTAGTTATGAGAGAAAAAAAAAGAAAGGAAAAGATAACAATGTTTAAAATTCACGTTTGGATAAATTATGATGGAAAAGAAAAGAAAGGATAGTATTTTTGTTTGGATAGGGAAGATGAGAAAAAAGAAAAGAAACCGTTATAATCAATTTACTATTATATCCTAATAACCAAATGTCTTAAACTTCTATTCTCAAAATATTAAGGTTATATTTAGTATTATAAAAATATCACTTAAGTGTTATTCTTTCTCTTCAAATCTTCTCATTTTTGGAAGGAAAACATTTAAGGGATTTGGAGGGATAGTGAGTGATAAACTATCCCTCCAAATCTTTTCTATTCTCTTCTCATTAACAAATTAACCAAACATGAAAAACCCTATCATTTATTTTATTTTCTTTTCTTATCCTTCCAATTCTCTCAATCCAAATTAAAGCTAGGCCGAAACTACTTTCAAAACTTTTCTTCGTAGCCCAAAACTGCACAAAGCAGCCCAATGCTCGATACCACTTTTCCAGCCTAGTTTCGGCCCATTTCTTGATTTGTTTCCTGGCCCAATTCTTGGCCTGACATTGGCCCATCATTGTAGCCCAATCGGATTTCGGTTCATTGAATTTCAGTCACGACATCAATTCCTTGCTCTTCAGTGTATTGGCTCAATAGTGTTGTCAACAATATATCCTTCCAAAATGATCTATTAATCTACTTAATGAGTCGTTTCATTGCAAATCCGTAATAAAGTAAAGACCAAATGATCTATTAATTATCCTTTGTTCAATAGGAAGTAAGTTGGTGGAGAGAAGATAACAATGAATTTTTAAAATTTATATGTTTATTATAGGAAAATAAAAATAGAAATAACTGATTGAAAAAAAAAAACATAGATAACAATGAATTTTTAAAATTTATATGTTTATTATAGGAAAATAAAAATAGAAATAACTGATTGAAAAAAAAAAACATGATTCCCCCATGCCCTTTTAATTATCCTTTGTTTAGTAGGCAGAAAGATGGGTGGAGAGAAGATAAGAAGAAAATTTTAAATTTTATTTGTTTATTAAAAATAAAAATAGAAATAACAGATTCCAAATTCTTCCCCCTTAATTTAGGAAGGATAATATATTGGAATAACTTATTACATAATTTTAGGATTTGCTTGGTTTGTATTTGTGAAAATATTTTTCTGTTTTTTGAAAACTGAAAAATCAAAAAATTGCTTGATTCAATTTTTTGAAAATTCAATTACCAAAATGGTTGTTTTCATAGAACTCATTTTTATTGTTTTCAGATAACTATTCTGTGTTCTTAGAATTCTCAAAAATAATTTTCAAAGATACAAACCAAGCATACTCTTACACTGCGTTTGGTTAGCATGAACTAGCAAGAAAGGAAAAGAAATGAAAAAGGATTCTCATTTTTTTGAGTTTGGTTAGGCGGAAAGTGAAAATTTTGAGGAATCGCATTGATACATTTTCCTCAAAAAAAATCTCACATAAAATACGCGAAAATTTTATTTTGTCGTGAAACTTATCATTTTATCTATCAATTTTACATTTTTAACTATAGTTGTTTCCTATTTTAACTCGTTGTTTAGTTTGTCTGATGTTATTTTTGTTCACAAACTTTAACAAAAGTTATGTTTCGTCTCTCTTTACAAAGTTCAAAATAATGGTGAGTTTTTATTAATTAGAATTAGAATTAATAAATTATTTTATCATCTTTATTATTTTAATAAATTTTAATACATTTCGAGTCAAATGATTAAATACAAAATAATCTAAGATCTGCGTAAACACAAAAAAGATGTTAAAATACAAAAGACATATACTGAAGAAGTATTTATTTACGCATCATTTAGTACAAATACAATAATAAAATATCCAATCCATGTTGAAGAAGAGTGATCGGTTTTAGACGTGTGAAAATAATAGTATTAAAAATAAGGAAATAATATGATCTAGTTTTAACCTCTCAATCGCAAGTACGCGAGTAATATATTGTATAGTTGGGTAGAAAGGGTATCGAACCACAGAGATCAAAGTCGTATTTAAAGTAGCAAATTGAATTATATTTATAAAAATTGTTTGATTGATTTGTTGTATTAAACTACTAAACATAAAATAAAATAAATATAAATATTTTTTATTTCACTCAAGATAAACAAGTCTAGGGTTGAATTCCAACTATATCACTAGCCTTATAACATAGTCCTTTAATTATATTATTGCAAGAGGGCGGTACAACTCATATGAATCAGACTAGTAATGCTACAAACAGTTGCCTAGTCCCAAAAAGGATGCAATCGGTCCGTATTCACTACAATCCATCTTCGATTAGTATAACTGTTGTATGCATCTATACTACAACTACTCCTAAAACATGAAATTAAAAAGCACGCTAACAATTATCTTCTCTAGCCATAGACTATGTAGACCTAAGACTATATCATGCCAAATAAGTACCATAATATAGAAACCATTATTAAATCACGGAATTTCTTGCCCCGTTGATAAAACACAATTGTTCAAGATAAATCATTAATTTAGTCTCAGCTTAAGTAAAAAATTAATAAATAAATATTATTTAGGTGGTCTTGTTCGTTCACTCATTACATAATCATCATATGAGTGTCCTTCAACAGATTCTCCTATTTGCAATAAAAATAAATAAAATACTACATTACTCGGCTAGGGTTTCGTTGAAAATCCTAGATACCGACTAATCGCTCATGGAAATAAGAGACTCCATTGTTGATGAAGCCACCGCCTTCATAATTGGATGGTTAATTCTTGAGTTTTTAAGGAATGAAGCCTCTCTCCTTAGAGAGAGAGACTTTTATTGCATTCTATATTATGTATTGAAAGAATGAAAGATATATTTCTTCATGAATTCCACCTGCATTTATAGACAAAAGTTGGTACAGATATGACATGTCTTTGCTTGCACTTCAAGAGGACTTAGGGACTAAGTAATGGCGTTGAATGGATGATTCTATCCCCTGATATACTTGTACACAAAGTCAGAATTCTGCAATATATATTCACACAGATTCCAAGGCGGCGACGATCGATCGATCGCAGGTTCCACCAATCGATCAGTGGCTCCTAAAATTTAATATTTATTTATTCTGCGAAACTATGCTTCAACCACTTGTACTCTGCTTTAATGACTTGTACCTTGTTGATTTGAGTGCAAATATCTTCTAAGTGTTGCTCCGAATTCCACATAATTGCTAAAAATCCCGAATTAACACATTTTGCATTAAGGTCCTGAAAACATACTTAACACACAACTCTCATAAAAATACCAAATTAATAGAATAAAAAGACTAACAAAAGGTAAATAAACGCACAAAATACCAACTATTTTGGTCTCATCAAAGAGTCCAAATACAATAGTATAATTTGTTTTCACTAACTATTATTTGATTTTGCCTTCCCTAAAATTTAAAGTAATAATTCAATCTAAGAAAAAAAATTATAGCCTAATTTTGTATATAAATATTTTATAATCATATTAAATAATTGTATCATTATTTTTAAATATCTAATTTAATTATTTATATGTTGAATCATCATATTTTAAGTATTTAAAGCTAAGGGAAATTTTGGAAATAGATTTTTTTTTCTTTTCCATTTCATTCTATTCAAACTAACAAAACAAAAAAAAAAATCATATCTTTCTTCAAAATTTTGTTTCTAGCCAAATGACACTGGAAAATGATTTTCCTTTTCTTTGCTTTTCACTCACTTTCCATCACATTTCTGTCTAACCAAAGGATCCAAGAATAGAAAATTTTAAAATATAAGGAAGTCACAATAATTTTAGGTAATAAAAATTAATTAGGTCTTTCTATGGAAGAGGCTAATTAATTAGGTGACTCATGAATAACCTAATGGTCCAGCCGAACCTAGATAAACATAACTCTTCATACAATAAATAAAGGACAATGCTTAGTTCCTCACCAGTGAGGACCAATTTGGTTCTCACCCCTTATTTAGATCAATATAATAAAAACACGTGGCATATATTAATTGAAAAACATAAATGGGTATTACCCATTATTTATGGAATTCAACCCGGATTTGAATTATTCTTTTTTCTCTTATTCACTTAAAAAAAATCTCATGGACAGTTTAACGTCTACATATGCGTGTACACTTATTTGTATATATAGATTGATATATGCGTGTACACTTTTATTTATATATAGATTGATACATATATCTATATATATGCTATGTATATTGCAATTGAATCTAAATGATGATAAAATCTTTTGTGTTTCTGTAATATCATCAATTTGGTGCGGTGAACGACACTTTACACACGAGATTTTTGACTTTTTTCTCCAAATTTCTATACTTCAATCACTTTATTTTTATTTTTTCTTATTTGTGTTCATAATATTTTGTATCCAATTCATTTATATATCTTTGAATTTTACGAAATATGGAGAAGTACCCATCACAATATCGAATAATATTCGTGGATTGTGATTTTTTTTTCTTATTTGTGTTTAAGGAAAGTGTACATGCATATATATATGACGTTAAACTGCCCATTAGATTTTTATTTTTTAAAGTGAATAAGAGAAAAAATAAGAATTCAAATCCGGGTTGAATTCCATAAATAATGGGTAATACCCATTTCTATTTTTTAATTAATATATGTCACGTGTCTTAATTATATTAATCCAAATAAAGGGTGAAAACCAAGTTGATTCTCACTAGTGAGGACCCAAACATTGTCCATAAATAAAATCTCCCATATTGCCACGTACATTCATCGCTATTAATGTCTTGTTTGACATAGCTTCTACTTTTGGCTTCCCGCAGAAGAAAAAGAGAAGCAGAAGCTGTTTTGAGAAGCTGGTACCCCCAGCTTCTCTAAAACGCTCTTCCAAGGCCCAAAAGCTCTTCTAAAATTTTTTCCAAACACCGTTCAAAACAGCTTTTACCTCCAGGAAGCCAGAAGCAGCGTTTGAAAAGTCAATCCAAACAGGGCCTAATTGTGCTAATGTCAATGGGGTCTTAAATTTATATTTTGAATAATAATATATCATGGACTTTAAATTCGTATTTTAAATATTAATCTATTAATATATATTCCATCTTTGTTACATATCCATATTCTAGATGCGAATTATAATATACATTTTTAACTATACGAATATATATTAACTCTATTTATATTCATTGGTGGCTTTTAAAATTAAAGATTTTAACAAATTAACGATCCATTCAATAAAATATGCATTATTATAAAAGGTTACACAAAGGGTGTTAATGTTGGTGACACCAAAATTTGAACATTCCAATATGGGAATTAAATATATTCATTATTACCCAAGACAAAACTTTCCGAAAACAAAACTTTCCATCTTTAGCTCTAAAATATTACGACAAGCTCTATATAAATTCCTATTCAGTTTACTTTTTTACTCAAAAAAAAAAAAAGTTTCTTGCAATTTGCTGGGTCTAAGGATGGTGAAGTTCTCTAGATCATTCTACTTTCTCATCCTCACTCTTTTAATTTCAGGTACATGTTTCTTTTTCATCGTTTTTCTTGAATCTCTGGACTATTTTTCTTGCAATTTGCTGGGTCTTACTCCCTCACGCATGATAATTGCATGCTTTACAATGAACAATATAAATATGAAAAATTATTGCATCCTTTACCCTATAGCATCATGTCTTCAAAATTATTATAGATTGACACATAGTTAATATATATCATCTTTATTAAAAATAGTTATCGCATTAATTTGTTTTTGCTCTTGCCTAAGCTGCTCCACTCTAGAACAAAGGTAAACCATTGATTATCATATAGAGACATCTAAATTGATTTTGAAGTTGGACTCGAATATAAGAAAGAAAAAGTAAAGAGGACTCACTTTTATATGAATAGGTATTGATGTCATCATGAAATCATTATGAAGAATGTCAATCTTCATTTTAAACATGGTGGCCAATACAAATTTTTTTTTGATAAATTTTTAGGGGGTAAATTTAATATGTTATTTACATATTATTATTTTATATATATAAAAAAGTAATAGAATTTTCTATATGAAAAAAATCTTATAAGGGGCAAAGCGAGACCAATTGGACATCTGGCTAAAATCTTTTTCAAAAGAAAGTTGAACATAAAATTCATACATACACAAATCAATGTCAATTCTTTTTGGCTATGGACCTAAGTATTGTCCATTTATGATTATGCACTCCCTCACTGAATTTATTTTTTCTAATTATGTCCCCACTAAAATTTATCATAATAATTATCCGCCCCCATTGTAAATTTTTTATTAAATTCCGCCTCCTCCCATAAATTTCTAGATTCCTCACTGTATATGACAATGGTTTGGTGCAGCTGAGATGATGACGATGGTGCCGGTGGTTAGTTGTAAAGAGTGCAAGGACGCTTATCCAGGAATTGCTCCCCTTTGCAAAGGGACAAGAGTGGACCAAAGATGCTGGGACGCTTGCCAGAACAAGTTCGGACCTAGTGCCACTGCATCTTGTGATTACACCTATGGATTGCCCAAGGACCTCCCTTTCTGCTTATGCCATTACCCTTGCTAGCTAGCTTCCTAGTTCCTAATTTTTATTTATTTTTATTTCATTCTAGCTTTTTGTTGCAAACTTATTGCAAACCCTAACAATATTTAGCATCTACCATTTCTTTTAATTTTTTCCAATATCTCTCTTTTTTCCCATTGTCTTGCATGCTATTAATTTGTATCCCTCTCTTCAACCTGTGGCCTATTCAGGGAACATCATTGGAAGTTATATGAGAAGAAGAAAATTGAATGAAAAGTGTTGGAGAGTATTATGGTACGAGGATTGAAACCTAAAATTCCTCATTGACTTGAGTGATTTATGTAGTAATTCTAGGAATCCTCTATTGATATGTTTCTATATTTATTATACTATTTCACCTATAAATAGAGGTAATGGTTGTAATGAAAATCAAGAAAGAATGTAATGAAAAAGAAGTAAACTTTTCTTTAGACTTGCAGTAGCGTTGAACAAGTTTACTAAGCTTGCACTTGAGCTTGAAGCCTTTTTTTTTTAATCCTAAAGTCTCATTAAAAATCCCGAAAGCTACAAAAAAGCCGAGACTACAACCGCTACTTGCCCAATGGTACAACGGCTTCCTCCCTGAATTTACTTTCCTAGCTACCAAGCTCCTCTTCAACCCCTTGCCATAAGGACTAAAGGAAAGATTATCTGTGATACCGCTTAAATAACGATTAGTCTTTGTGTTTCGTGGTTCAAAGCCAAATATCTCGTATTCAATCATCATCGTCACCCATTATAAAAAATATAGTTTTAAGTGCTGGACCAAAAAGAAAGTCACACGTAAGGGGGCTTAAGCTTTTAGACCAGTTGGATGATTAACATATTAATGGATATATTACTGTGTTATACACTTAACACATGAGAATTAATGGGCATCTTAATTAGGGTTCATTAATCTTATCCACATGCACAACACAGAAATTAATTGCATACAATTTCTTTGCTCGCGTAATTTAATTTCATCAAAAAAAAATTGTTTTTATTCAATATCCAAATACATTACATATAGGGTACGAGAGACAAATATTCTTGGCTTTCATACATAGATGTTGAATAATGTAGCAAATTTAATGTGCGCCTCCTCTATCTTGACTTGAATGCCCATCTTCCTCTCGGTCTTTCTCTGCACGCACAAAATGTCGTTGAAGAACACAATTAATATATATATAATTTCTAAGGCCAAAAACAATGTATATTATAGGGTTATTCCCACTGACACCCCCTCAAAGAGACCATAATCCCACACGGACCCCCCTTGATATTGAGTATTCCCACACAGACCCCTCTGACAGACGGCCGTTAGTTTTATTTGACCTTTTTATTGTGAAATTACTAATTTGCCCTTCGATATATATTTTAAAAAAGGGTAAATTGCAGTAGCACCCCCTAAGATTTCACTTATTACATTAGAGTAATATATAAAGTATGAAATTACTCATATGCCCAAAATATATATATATATATATTACGAAAATATATATATATTACGAAAATATATATATATTACGAAAATATATAAATATATATTACGAAACAATATATAAATTATAAATTTCAAAAATAATATATAAAATTCAAAATATATATATAAAATCTGAAAATGCAAAAAAAATATAAAATTTTGAAAAATTATATTAAAATCTGAAAATATATAAAAATTTAGAAAAAAAATATATAAAAAGGGGAAAAATATATAGATTCAAAAAAATATTTATATTTCAAAAAAATACCTAAATTATAAATTTCAAAAATAATATATAAAATTTGAAAGAAATATTTAAAATTCAAAAAAAAATGTATTAAAATTTCAAAATATATATAAAATTCGAAAAAATATATTTTAAAATTTGAAAAATATTATAAATTCGGAAATAAATATAATATTAAAAATATATATATATTTCGAAATTATTTTTTTTTGAAAAAAACATATTAAATTTCGAAAATAAATATAAAAATCGCAAAAAACATAATAATAAAAAATATATATAAATTTTGAATTTTTTTTTTAAAAAACATATTAAATTCAAGACAAATATATAAAATTAAAAAAAACATATAAAATTCAAATAATATATATTAAATTTCAAAAATAATTTTAAAATTCGTAAAAAACATAAAAAATTATAAATTTTGAAAATAAATATAAAATTCAAAATATATATATATTAAATTTCAAAATAAAATTCTCTCTCTCTCTCTCTCTCTCTCTCTCTCTCTCTCTCTCTCTCTCTCTCTCTCTCTCTCTCTCTCTCTCTCTCTCTCTCTCTCTCACACACACACACACACACACACTGCACAACACACACACACCTCTGCACAACACACACACACTGCCGCACACATATATATATATATATATACACACACACACATATATATATATATATATATATAGATCTATACATATATATAGCAACATCTATATATATATATATTACCCGTATATATAGTATATATATATACGGGTATATATAGCATCATATATATATATGTATATATGGGTATGCAATATATACAATTCCAATCTTCATTCTCTCTCCCAATTTCCCACTTCCAATCTCTCTCTATATATAAATTAGGGCTAGGGTTTTAGGATACCCAAATTGAAGAAGAAGAATGATATGTAGGTCATTTTATATCATTTTGAGGGCAAAATAGACAATTCACAGGGTGGTTAACGGCACAATTTAACGGCGTGGAGACGGAGGGGGTCTTTGTGGGACAAAATTCAATTTTGAGGGGGTCTGAGTGGGAATAGTGAATATCGAGGGGGTCTATGTGGGATTAGGATATCTTTGAGGGGGTGTCAGTGGTATTTACCCTATATTATATCAAAACTTACCAGTAGCACTTTTCCTTGCATGATTTTTCGCAATTGGGCCCCACACAGTATTTCTCGGTGCAGTCCTCGTAGCACTTCTCAGCATTGTCAAAACGTTGCTGGTCTTGGGCATTGCTCTTTGCCACTGCAACAACAACAACAACATCATATGTATATATATGAACGTAAGATCGATCAAATTGTACATAACAAGGGTTGCTTATATAGTCTAGATTTTCAAATATAGATGAGGGCATGCATGGGCAGAAGATCACCCACCAATTTAATCACACATTCAAATATATATATATATATATATTTTAATGTAATTTACCTAGGTGAGGGTAGCAAGTTTTCTGGCAATTGTCGGCACAGACGGGGGAGCCTGCGGGCTCGCACGAAACCATGCACTTGCTATGGCAGTACTTAGCACCCTCTTGGATATAGTGGCTGTTGGCTGGCTCATATTGGTCGTCTATCGGCTTAACTGCAAGAAGAATTTATGCATGCACATTAATTAATTAGAAACAATCATATATATATATATATATATATATATCTTTGAATTCCGAATGTCTAAGTCTACAACTACGCCCGGTGATATTTATTTCTCAACTCAATAGATTTTTTTTATATATATAAAAAAAAAAAAAAACAAATGTTATTTTTCATTAGGCCATGTATATCATATTTTTATACAACCTGAGACAAGCATTATCGATCGATCCTATTTAATTTCTTCTGATTAAGAGTCATGACGTACCTCCGGGAATGTGGCAGGTCCCCTTGCATGAATTTTCGCAAGCGGGGGAGCCGTGGGGCTGGCAGGCTTGGATGCAGCTGCCATAGCACTTCTCCATAGTCTCTTTGAGATGCTGGTTGTTGGTTGGGGTAGGTTCTGCGGCTTTAGCTACCTGCATTGCTGCTACAACAACAACAATGCACATGAGAGTCACTGTCTTGGAAGCCATTGTTATATATGTCTCTCTTTTATTCTCTTTTTACCAAGTATATATATATATATATATATATATGATGGATATAGATGAGGGCACTGATTAGAGATTTTACATTGATTGCTTTTTATAATGGATAATTGGGATTGTTGTGGGTGGTAAACCTTAAATAATGGGAAACTACTGGTTGCCAAGGCCATCCACTACCATTCCCGTCGCATCCGGTTTTCAATTGTATATTTATTTACACTAGTATAAAGACACGTGGTAAAAAATAACAATTATATATTTATAGCACATAAAATTTGAAAATAAATCAAAATAATTTCTTTTAAAACTATATAAATATATAACTCATTAATTTTTTAAATTGAATAAGAATAAACTTTGAATTTTTATTTCTTTTTAATAGACATAGAGGAATTTAAAATTGAAGTTTGATTAATTTAGATATATTATTTATCAATTATGAAATTCAAATAAGATAAATTAAATGATCACATAAAACTAAATTAATAAGGTCTTACGAAAAGAATAGAACTATATATTACGCAGGCAATTACTTTTATGTAAGTAAAATAAAAAATTTATTTAAGAAACTAAGCAATTTTCAGAAACTAATAAACACTAAAAGTCCATAAATAAATATTGCAATTAAAATTTTGGTAGAAAGACTAAATAAATTTTGATAAAATAGAAAAGCTTGAATAAAAATCAAGATTTGGATAGATTTTCATTAGATTTAGACATTCAAAAATATATGTGCATATATGTAAAGCATATTATAAAGACCGGTCCTGAGTAGAAATGTGCCATAAATCACTCTTTCTAAAATAAATATCATGATTAATGAAAGAAAAGTAATGCACTTTTATATATCCAGAATGAAAAGGAATTATTAAAATTATGAGATCTATGCTAACATTAAATCAAAATATGAACAAATATATCAAGCATAACAGAGTGATTAATGTGTTTATTCTAATGCGTTACCTCGTTCGAATTATCTTCCTAAACAATTCTTATGCCAAAATGTGCCAACAATATTTCTTTGATAGGCCTCTTTATTTTATTTTTTTATATATATATATAATTTTTGAAATGGTAAGTTAGTCTAGAACAAAGGCAAAGCCTAAAAACACAAATTGCTCAAGCATACCCTAAGGAAGAATGTATATTTGATCGACAAAGTGAACATTTTTGAACCACTTGATATCAAAACAACACCTAAACAAAGTTTGCATCCAATGTTGGTTGAGAACCTTGCTTGCAGGTTGTTAGTTGGTGACTTATTTTCTCGTAGATCGAGAATAGAGTTGGATAAAAAATGGAAATTGGTGTAAAGAATTCACCGAGTTTACCGAGTATTCGGTAAAGTGCAAACTTTCACACACTTGCGCAAAGTGGTGAAAGAGTGGCCGAGAGCTTGCGCGCACTTGCACGCATTTGCACGAACTTGCGCAACCACCGAGTACTCGGTGACCCAGATACGAGATTTTTATGAAAGGCTTTATTTGACTCCAATTCTAATTGGGATGTGATTCCTATAGACTTGTCCATCAAGTTTACCTCTCCTATATATATACATGAGTTATTCTTATTGTATATGTGGTGACAATTATGTGTGTGACACAAACAGAATATCGTGGTGTGATATAACACAAAAAGCGAGTTTTGTGAGATACAAAGATAGAGAGAAAAGAAGGATACATAGTGGTATTTATTGGTGTGAGTGAAACACCGGTGAGGGTGAGCCATAGAGGCATGAGTATATTATGACACCCCCAAATTTCCATGCATAGGTTGGCCAGGCTCATACACAGAAAACTAGGAGCGTCTGCAATTGATAAACGTAAGCACAAGACAACTCAATACCCAACTATAACCACGTACCCGACAAATCAATCATGTCGTGACAACTCAATCATGTCCCGTGGTACTAGTGAGACTGCATTTATTTGTCAGCCTCCTTGTGGTTCCTTCTAACTCCCCCAACCATAATCATTTAATTAAATCTTGTGATTTTACGAAATTATTAATTCACTTATATTCTTTACTCGAGAACGTATAACAATTTATAACGTCGAGCCTAGGGGGTCCAGGGGGGCGGCCGTATATTTATACGGTCGAAACTGTTCATTTATATGGTCAGATATACTTATTTTAGTATAATTCGTGGGGAATCATAATAACATATAAATCAATGAACAAATAAAATAGAGAAAAATAATTACATAATATAAGCAGTGTTTCTCTAATTACATTGTTTAAATTCATTGTCAACATTGAAACCTAAAATATTTATATATTCATATTTCTATATGTAGTTCAAATCATATACACCTCAACATAATTCATAGTAACAAGACATATACGTAAGCTCACAGATCTATACATTTACACATAAATCCATACACGTCTATCTACACAGAATATAATACCCATCGTATATATGCATGGACATGAACATGGTAAAATAGATCTGTACAAATAACTACAAATAAATGTATATACGTATAAAAAGAATATATACTATCATATGTAGTTACGAATCAAAACCTACGATAACTGATCTATACATGAGTGGTTATATATATCACAAATCTATACATATACACATGATCTATACATATACTCTCGGATCTATACATATATGTGTAACAGAATATATATCATCATATATATACGTAAATAAAAACATATTATAATAGATCTATACATATGTTTTCACATAACTACAGATATATATATACATGCTCATATAGCTACTGATCTATACATATAATCATATAGCTACGGATCTATACATACATGCTCATATAACTACGAATCTATACATATAGACATATAGCTATGGATCTATACATACATGCTCATATACTACATATCTACACATATAGCTACGGATCTACACATACATGCTCATATAACTACATATCAATACATATTTGAACATGCTAATACTCATAAGTATACATATACAAAATTAATGTATAACAGTTTATAGGAGCACCAAACAAAGGTTATGAATTTTAGTATAAAGAGGAATAGTAGAACATATGTCTTGCCTGATTTGGAGAGCTTATACCACCATAAATCCGGATCCAATCCAACCTTAACCTCTCAACCCTCACAATTTTGGGGGAAAATGATGAAGAATAAGAAGTAGTAGTAGAGAATGAGATGATAGCATAATTTGAAGTTAATGATGTATATATAGTAAGAGCTAGGTTTGGGTAGATTACTAGAATGCCCCCAGATCTACCAAAATCACAAAAGTGTCATAACCATAATGACTACCATGCCCCTTAATAATTCATATATTTACAAAACATACCTAGCTGTCATAAAATAACTAGAGTACCCTTACTCAAAAATCTAAATACCCAACATGCCATCCGAAATAAATAAGTAAATAAAATAGTCATTATTTAAATACGGGGTATTACATATACAGTTTGTGTGTGCGTGTGTATGATCTGCGGATCATCCCCTTATAATCCTCTCATTGATTATAGTGAAACGGTGCTCTCATTGGACGTAGGCTCGTTTTGGCCGAACCACTATATATCTTTGTGTCGTTTGTGTTTGGTGTGTGTTTTGTGTGTTTTATTATTTGCAATTGTTTGTGGCTTGGCTATTAGGGTTAGCAAACCCTAGTTTTCGTTCTTGGGCAGGTGTAAAAACACTAACATGTGATATTAGAGCATCAGTTTGAAGCAAAGAAGAAGCCCTTACGTTCTGGTCGAGATTCGAAGATTAGAGTTGTTTGAAATCAAAAACCAACCATACCAGGAGCTTTGTCTCGTTAAGATGAAGTTAGGACTGTGAAGCGCGCCGCCATCGGAGGTTCCACGCGTCGTCGCAAGTGACTGCCGGCAAAACCAGTCCATCCATGCGCTCCCCGAGGAAGACGAGTGAAGTCTTCACCGAGTACTCGATGTTGTGTTTACCGAGTACTTGGACACTTCAGCAGCGCCACATCATCAACAAGAGGCAGTCTGATCAGCAAAAGGCTCAGTGGGAACTATGGTTGAAGAAAAGACAACGATGATCGAGAAGTTTGATGGTGCAAACTTTGCCTATTAGAAATATGCAAATTGAGGATATGTTATACCAAAAGAATTTGTTTTTACCAATAGAAAGGAAGAAGCTAGAATGAAAGAAAATGATTGGTCAATCATAGATCGAAAAACTCTCAGTACGATCAGATTGACATTGTCAAAGTCCGTCGTCTTCAACATCAATAATGAGAAGACAACAAAGTCTCTAATGGTTGCTCTTTCGAAAATGTACGAACAACAGTCTGGAGCGAATATGGTACATTTCATCACTAGATTGGCAAATCTGAAGATGTCCGAGAATGGGAACACCTTAGTGCCCTTAATGAAATTATTGAGCAGTTGGAATCAGTTGTTATGTCAATCACTAGCAAAATGAAAGTGACTTTTCTTATAAGCCAATTACCAGAGAGTTGTAGCGCTACAAAAGCTGCAATCAGTAACTGTTTAAGGGTGGAACCGTTACAGTATGATTCCGTAGTGAGTATGATACTCACAAAAGAGATCAGAAGACAGAGTGAGTCAAACTCTTCTAACAATGGCTCAGCATTAAATGTCGACACTAAAGGTAGATGTTCGAATAGAAGGAATGATGGAAGTCAGAGACATGGTCGTTCCAAGTTGAGACAGGGTTCTCAAAATTCCATTGAGTGTTGGAATTGTGGCAAACTTGGTCATTACAGAGACCAGTGCAGATCCCCGCAGAGTGTATCGGATGACAAAACTAAAGTGAATCTTATTTCAGAAAATGATGCGTTGATATGCTCTTTAGAAAGTAAGACAGAGTTTTGGGTCTTGGACTCTGGAGCATCATTCCATGCCACCTCAAGTTGAGAGCTCTTCGAGAGCTATACACCTAGAAACCTTGGCAAGGTATATCTAGGTGATGATCAGCCCTGCAGTGTTGTTGGCAAGGGTGAAGTACATATCAGACTCAGTTCATCGATATGGAAGATAAGGGATGTGAGACACATTTCAGACTTGAGGAAGAACCTGATCTCAGTAGGACAGTTGGCGAGTGAAGGTTATGTGACCACTTTTAGTGAAGGTACGCTCTACACAACCACCAATTTTAGCACAGTGATTGCAGTTGCAAAAAGCAAAGAGGATCACAACTTGTTGCACCAGAGGCCTGGTCATATGAGTGAAAATGAGCTTGTAATTGTGTTATTGAAGAGAAAACTACCAGTGAAATCGATTAACATCGACTTCTATGAGTGTAAGTAGAAGATGGTTAGTTTCAAGAGTAGCAACAGAAGTCTCACAGTAGGGAAGCTTGAGCTAGTTCACATGGGTATCTAGGGGCCAACAACTATCTTATTTCTTGGCGGAAAGTCTTACTTCATGACTTTCATTGATAACCATTCCAGGAGGATATGGGTTTACTTATTTAAACATAAAAGTGAAATGTACGATGTGTTCAAGAAATGGAGAGCTATGGTAGAGAAGGAGACAAGGTTGAAGGTAAAGAAACTGAGATCCGACTTTGATGGAGAAAATGAAGACTCCGAGTTCAAGATTTTTTGCTATGAGAATAGTATCAGATTAGAGAATACTGTTCCAAATACATTACAGCAGAATGACGTAGCAAAAAGTACGAATCGGAAAGTGACTGAGATAGCCAGAAGCATGCGCATTCAGATATGGTGGTTAGAACAGTTTTGGGCAGAAACCGTCCATACATCAGCGTATCTTATGAATCATGGTCCATCAATATCATTGGAGCACAAAATACCAGAAGAGGTATAGAGTGGTAAGGCACAGAGTGATCCTGTGTATGTTGAGATAGAAGATGTTCTAGACAGTGAAGAATAGGTTGCAGATGGCACTACTCAACAGGGTGATACACCGTAGACTCTGACTCTTAATTCTGTGTTTAGGAGGACTTCACGGTAGCATGTTCCGAAACGGAGAGACCTGAATTATTTATTGTTCTCAGATAAAGATGAACCAGTATGTGATGGTAAAACATGCAATGCAGTAGATACGAGTCAGTGGGAGCTTGTGATGGAAGATGAGATGAAGTCCATCAAGACATGGAAGCTAACCGAGTTGCCAGTAAGGAATAAAGCTCTTCATTCTTCGATTGTGAAACAGAATACCATTTATTCTAGCATTGTTGAAGTAGAGGGTTTGCATCTAGAACTGTTAGATGGCAAGTCTATTTTCTTCCAAAGTGACCTAAAAGAGGAGTTTTATATGCAGCACCGGAATGTCTCTTAGTGAAAAGGAGAAAGAAGACAGACGCGACAAAGTTTGTAAGGCGAAGTCAGAAGCGACAGTGGTTGCAAGACAGAGTGGCCAGACGCAACAGAGATCGCAGGTTTTGTAGAAGGCTAGATATTGCTCATGTAGTGGGAGCTATCAGCATGGTCATGTTGACGAAATTGGTGAAAACAGAGGAACTGGAGTTGTGCACAACTTCAGTAGGTCTTCAAGCTTGAAAACATAAATGAGAGCATCGTTAGAAGCACTGATTATTGATTGAGTTGATTGATGGATGGAAAGTCGTTAAGTGGGAGATTGTTAGTTAGTGACTCTTTTTCTCGTGGATCGAGAAGATATTTGGAGAAAAAATAGGAATTGGTGTAAAGAACCATCGAGTACTCGATAGGTTTTTTATCAAGTACTCGATAAAGTGCGAACTTTCACGCACTTGCACAAAGTGGTGAAAAAGTGGGTTATTCCTATTGTATATGTTGTGACAATTGTGTGTGTGACACAAACAGAAGATCATGGTGTGATCTAGCACAAAACGTGAGTTTTGTGAGATACAAAGATAGAGAGAGAAGAAGAGATACAGAGTGGTATTTCTTAGTGTGAGTGAAACACCGGTGAGGGTGAGCCATACAGGTGTAAGTATACTGTGTGTGTGTGCATATGTATGATTTGAGGATCATCCCCTTGTAATCCTCTCATTGATTATAGTGAATCGGTGTTCTCAGTGGACGTAGGCTCGTTTTGGCCAAACCACTATATATCTTTGTGTCGTTTGTGTTTTGTGTGTGTTTTATGTGTTTTCTGATTCACAATTGTTTGTGGCTTTGCATCAGGTCTTCAAAATATTTGAATTCACCAATAAAGATTGAGTCTCACATTTCTGATAATTCTTTGCATCAGGTCTTCAAAATATTTGAATTCACCAGAAAATACCCTTCTATTCCTTTCCATCCATACTTCATAGACAGATGCAGCCAACATGACTTTATTATACAAATAATATATATATTATTATTAACATCTTTTGAGTTAGTAAATGAATTTGCACCAGAAATGTCAAGAGTTTTATACATACTCCCCAAGTTTCTCCATATCTATTTTAGAAATACTTCAAATTCCACAACTGAGAAATTTACCGGATTCTACTTGATGGTCACCCTTACCTCATGGGATGTATTCTCTGAGACATACATTTGTTTCTTTTTACAGTGCCCAACATCTTGTTCCATGGGACCACCTGGTATGGTGTTCTACCTCAATTCCTCGACATAAATTAATTCTTTAGCTTGCCATTTTAAATCGGCTACCCACCTTTTATAGGAATGCTCTTGCTAAGATGAACTTTCCAAACCATTGTACCTTTTGTCTCTCCAACATTAATGAATCACTGAACCATATTTTTTTCTCTTACCCATTCATATATACAACCAATATGGAATTACATTCAGTCCTTGTGTGGATTTCATATTAACCCTTCTTCTTAGAATGATTTGGTGTTATTGGGCTCCTCACCATTGGAGGACAAAGTGCACATGCATTGACACTCTCAACAACCAATTACCATGTATGGATTGAAAGGAACTCCTGCATATTCAAGGGCTCTTGCAAATCACCGATGTTGTCTGAAATTCGCAACATAGTTCGTGAGAGATTGTTTTCCTAATCATTCAGTAATGGCATGGGTTGGTTTCTCAATATGCTCGTCAAACATGGGACTTGCCGTCATCTTTCATCAGGCCGCCACCGAGACCACCCGACAACCATTAAAGCACATTTCCCTGGGGAAGGTCAATATTAGATGGGCTCATTCGATTGTGGCACTTGGGTTTGTTGGTCTCTCTTTGTATTGACTATTTGTCTTATTTTGTTCTCTAGGGCCATCCTTGTTTGGGCTATTGGCCTTTTTTGAATTTAACATCTTTGCTTAAAATTTTGGGAAAAAAATTATATAATTTATATTTTTTGTTATAAACATGCCCATAAACATGAAGTGGTGGCAAACAAAGACGAGTTTCTCTTACCAAACACCTTATAGTCTAATGGTATAACATTTTCTTCCCAAATAAGGAGGTTAGGAGCGCTTTTTGAGTTCCAGAGTCTTTGCTTTTTGAATACTTAAATTTTGCCCGTGCCAAACTATGTATTTTACCCTAGCATTAATTATAACTTTGATATAGAGGTGGCAAACGGGCAGGTTTGGGTTGGGTCTTAAACGGGCGGGTTGTAAACGGGTCAACAACTCATTCTCAACTCGTTGAAACGGGTTATAATTGGGTTGGGTCACTAATGGGTCGGGTCACCCCCTACCCCGACCTAACCCATAATTTTAAAATTTAATTTATAAATTATTGTATTTCAAAATTAAAAACCTATATATATTAATGTATGAAATATCCCTATAAACTTGAGATAAAAGGATATATACAACTATATATATATATATAGGGTAAATTGCTTAAAACCCACCTGAAGTTTACTCTATTTCCCACAGATACTCCCTCAACTATGAAATGAGCTTAGAACCCCCTAAAGTTTCATAAAAGGTTACACCATGGGCTTGCCCTCAAATGTTTTTACCCTTTTACCCTCCAAACTTTTTGTATTTCCACATTACCTTTAATCCTCTTATAGGGCAAAAAAACATATAAAAGACTATATTATCCTTACTATTATATTTCTTAATTCTTTAAATTACAAAAATATTATTTCTTTTAGTTAGAATATTAATTCTGTCACTTACCTTTAATGTATTAGACTAAATATATTCTCAAATGTTATTTTTTTTTTGTAAGTTTTAATTATTTTATTTGTAAATCAATTAACTTGTTATTAAATTTTAGTTTGATTTAAATCATAAAACTCAATCCTAATTAGTATATTCATAAATAAATCACAATTTATGAATATATTTTTATGAAAAGAAAGTTTCATTTGGCAAAAAAAAAAAAAATTAATTAGGATAATGAGTTTTATGATTTAAATCAAATTAAAATTTAATAACAAGTTAACTGATTTACAAATAAAATAATTAGAACTCATTACCATAGTGCTCATTTTTATTTATTTATTTTTTGTTTTTTTTAGTAATTAAAACTTATTATATTTTGTTTTTTTGATGATTATATATATATTTGGTTATATTGGTTGAACACTGTGTCAAATTTTGGCTAGCTTGTTGAGTCTGACCATGTGTTTTTCATTTTATTTGATTTTATTTTGTAGACATTGTTGGGAGGATTACATGTTTGATGATTTTTCATTTTATTTTATGGGTCTTAGTGATTTTTATTAAAGTTATGTTGTAGTTGGTGAATTTTTTTTCCTTGGTTTCAATTTGTGATTAGTTGGTCTCGACACCATGTAGATATTTATGGATTTGAATTTTTAATTAATTGTGTGCGTGCTGAAACAAGATTTTAAATAACTAAAAATCAACATCCATGATTTACATGAAACTGACTTGTTAAAAAAAAATCAGAAATTATTATTATTTTAATACTTTTTTATTTGATAATTGAACTAGCATGAACAAATCCTTATATTCAACTATTTAACCAATCTCATCTCATTATATTTTATGATATTTCAAAATCATAATTGAAAAATTAATTATTATCTATTATGAAATAATGATAAATGTTGATAAAGAACTTGCTCATACATAATTCTACTTCCTTCCTCGTAGATTAATTGTCCAATTTTTTAACTATACTTGGTTTCGGATAATTTTATATTTTTTAAAATTGTCCTTTTTCATTAGTTTCAAAAATAATAAAAACTACAACTATATTATATTAATTAAAATAAAAAACAAAAAAATAAAAAAAAATATTGAAAAGAAAGTGCTAAAAATAAATATTTATTGGTATATTAATCAATGTAGACCCCTTGAAGAAATTCTAGAATATTTGATAAAACTCTTTAAACCCTTATCCTCTATTCCTAAAATCCTGATCTCCTCTTTCAGCTCTTGTAAGCTACTTCTCCGATTCCTGAAACTCATTATCCTAATTAATATATTCATAAATAAATCACAATTTATTATTAAGTATTTTGTGATATATTTTTTAATATATTTTTATGAAAATATTGTTTCATTTGGCATGAAAAAGTTAATTAGGATAATGAGTTTTATGATTTAAATCAAACTAAAATTTAATACCAAGTTAATTGATTTACAAATAAAATAATTAGAACTTATAAAAAAAATTAACCTCGGGTTTATGACCTCTAAGTCTTACTAATATGCTTTGGTTAGTTCAAAGTATAGGAACCATGTTGAATCCAACATTTAGGAAAATTTTCATTTTATGAGACTTCGGGCGTTTGGCCCCTAGTCTTACTGATATCCTCTAGTTAATCCAAGGTATCTAAACCATATTGAATCAACACTTCGGAAACTTTTATTTTATGAGACTTCGGGCGTTTGGCCTCTAGTCTTACTGTTGTCCTCTAGTTAATTCAAGTTGTCTGAAGCATATTAAATCAACACTTAGGCAAATTTTCCTTTTTATGAGACTTCGGGCGTTTGGCCCCAATCTTATTGATGTCCTCTAGTTAATTCAAGGTATCTGAACCATATTGAATCAACATTTAGGAAAATTTTTATTTTTTGATCAAGTTTACATTTGAAGAGACAAATCATGAGAAAAGAAGGATTACTTTTATTTAAATAAGAAAAATATGTGGGCAAAGGTGTTATGTGACAAGCACAAATGCTTTGGTTTATCAACAGAGGTGTCATATAACGGACACATGTTTTTACTTTGGTACTGCTACTATTTGAACTTGTCTAAGGATAATACCTCTTCAGGCAAATTTTATATGATTTTTTTATTTTATATATTTTTTACGAATTTTATATGTTTTTTTTTTAATTTTATATGGGTTTTTTTTCAAATTTTATATATATTTTTATGAATTTTATATATATTTTCGAATATTTTATGTTTTGTTTTATATATATATATTTATATATGTTTTTAGAATTTTATATAATTTTTTACGAATTTTATATGTTTTTTTTACTAATTTTATATATTATTTCGAATTATATATATATATTCGAATTTTATATGCTTTTTTTAATTTTTATATATTTTTTACGAATTATGTAGATATATTTTTTGAATTTTATATGTTTTTTTTAATTTAATTAAACTCTAGGGATATTTTGATCCAAAATTATAGGGAGGGGGGCAAGTTGATACATTTTGGTAATCATAGGGGGTTTTCTGAACTGAAGGGGGGTTAGTTGATCAAAATTGAAACTG
This sequence comes from Cornus suecica, assembly GCA_963922005.1. Taxonomy (NCBI): domain Eukaryota; kingdom Viridiplantae; phylum Streptophyta; class Magnoliopsida; order Cornales; family Cornaceae; genus Cornus; species Cornus suecica. The sequence goes on from OY998243.1 coordinate 75,304,869, forward strand.
TAAGGGGATTTACTGATAATATCCCTTTTATTTATTGTATTAAGTGTTATGTTTATCTAGGTTCGGCTGGACCATTAGGTTATTCATGGAGTCACCTAATTAATTAGCCTCTTCCATAGAAAGGCCTAATTAATTTTTATTACCTTAAATTATTATTACTTCCTTATATTTCAAAAAAAATTATTCTTGAATACTAAGGGCATATTTCAAAATTTTTTATGGGCATGTTTGTAACAAAAAATATGAATTATATCATTTTTTCCCCGAAAATTTAAGCAAAGATGTTAAATTCAAAAAAGGCCAATAGCCCAAACAAGGATGGCCCTAGGGAACAAAATAAGACAAATAGTCAGTACAAAGAGAGACCAATAAACCCAAGTGCCACAATCGAATGAGCCCATCTAATATTGACCTTCCCCAAGGAAAGGTGCTCTAATGGCTATCGGGTGGTCTCGGTGGCAACCTAATAGAAGATGACGGCAAGTCCCATGCTTGACGAGCACATTAAGCAACCAACCCATACCATTACGGAATGATTGGGAAATCAATCTCTCACGAACTGTGTTGCGAATTTCAGACAGCATCGGTGATTTGTAAGAGCCCTTAAATATGCAAGAGTTCCTTTCAATCCATACATGGTAATTGGTTGTTGAGAGTGTCAATGCATATGCATTTTGTCCTCGAATGGTAAGCAGCCCAATAACACCAAATCATTCTAAGAAGAAAGGTTAATATGAAATCCATACAAGAACTGAATGTAATTCCATATTGGTTGTATATATGAATGGGTAAGAGAAAAAAATATGGTTCAGTGATTCATTAATGTTGGAGAGACAAAAGGTACAATGGTTAAGAAAGAGCCTCTTAGCAAGAGCATTCCTATCAAAGGTGGACAGTCGATTTAAAATGGCAAGCCAAAGAATGAATTTATGTCGAGGAATTGAGGTAGAACACCATACCAGGTGGTCCCATGGAACAAGATGTTGGGCACTGTAAAAAGAAACAAGTGTGTGTTTCAAAGAATACATCCCATGAGTTAAGGGTGACCATCAAGTAAAATCCGATAGATTTCTCAGTTGTGGAATTTGAAGTATTTCTAAAATAGAGATGGAGAAACTTGGGGAGTATGTATAAAACTCTTGACATTTCTGGTGCAAATTCATTTACTAACTCAAAAGATGTTAATAATAATAAATATATATATTATTTGTATAATAAAGTCATGTTGGTTGCATCTGTCTATGAAGTATGGATGGAAAGGAATATAAGGGTATTTTCTGGTGAGTTCAAATGTTTTTAAGACCTGATGCAAAGAATTGTCACAAATGTGAGACTCAATTTTTACTGCTAAAGGCTTCAAAGAATTTGCCAAGAATCATGCTATCCAACAGGAATGGTCTTTGCTAAACTCTATTTTCTCATGACTTGGATTTGGAACTATGGTTTATATGATCTCTGGTACGGAATGCTTGAGTTGGTTCAAGTATGGTGTCAGCTAGTAGGTGGCTTACTTGTGTTAGAGTTTGTACATCCGCCCAAGAACGAAAACTAGGGTTTGCTAACCCTAATAATCAAGCCACAAACAATTGCGAATCAGAAAACACACAAAACACACACCAAACACAAACGACACAAAGATATATAGTGGTTCGGCCAAAACGAGCCTACGTCCACTGAGAACATCGTTCCACTATAATCAATATTGAGAGGATTACAAGGGGATGATTCGCAAATCATACACACGCACACACACACTGTATACTCACGCTTGTATGGCTCACCCTCACCGGTGTTTCACTCATCCCAAGAAATACCACTCTGTATCTATTTTTCTCTCTCTATCTTTGTATCTCATAAAATTCACTTTTTGTACTAGATCACACCACGATCTTCTATTTGTGTCACACACACAATTGTCACCACATATACACTAGGAATAACCCATGTATATATATAAGAGAGGTAAACTTGATGGACAAGTCGATATGAATCACATCCCAATCAGAATTGGAGTCAAATAAAGCCTTCCATAAAAATCCCGTATCTGGGTCACCGAGTACTCGGTGAAACTCCCACCAAGTACTCGGTGGTTGCGCAAGTCCACGCAAATGCGCGAAAGCTCTCGGCCACTTTTTTACCACTTTGCGCAAGTATACGAAAGTTCTCACTTTATCAAGTACTCGGTAAAGAACCCACCGAGTACTCGATGGTTCTTTACACCAATTCCTATTTTTTCTACAAATCTCTTCTCAATCCACGAGGAAAGGAGTCACTAACTAACAATCTCCCACTTGACGACTTTCCATCCATCAATCAACCCAATCAATGATCAGTGTTTCTAATGATGCTCTCATTTATGTCTTCAAACTTGAAGACCCACTGAAGTTGTGCACAACTCCAGTTCCTTTGTTTTTACCACTTTAGTCAACATGACTATGCTGATAGCTCCCACTGCATGAGCAATATCTAGCCTTCTACAAAACCTGTGATCTCTGTTGCGTCTGGCCACTCTGTCTTGCAACCACTATTGTTTTTGACTTCGCCTTGCAAACTTTATTGCGTCTATCTTCTTTTTCCTTTTCACTAAGAGACATTCCGGTTGCTGCATATAAAACTCCTCTTTTAGGTCACCTTGGAGGAAAACAGACTTGTCATCTAACAGCTCTAGATGTAAACCCTTTGCTTCAACAATGCTAGAATAAATGGTATTATGTTTCACAACCGAATAATGAAGACTTTATTCCCTATCGGCAGCTCGGTTAGCTTCCATGTCTTGATGAACTTCATCTCATCTTCCATCACAAGCTCCCACTGGCTCGTATCTACTGTACTGCATGCTTCACCATCTAATACTGGTTCATCTTCATCTGAGAACAACAAATAATTCAGGTATCTCCGTTTCGGCACATGCTGCCGTGAAGTCCTCCTAAACATATAATTAGGAGTCGGAGTCTGCGGTGTATCACCCTGTTGAGTAGTGCCATCTGCAACATGTTCTTCATTGTCTAGAACATCTTCTATCTCAACATACACAGGATCACTCTGTGCCTTACCACTCTATACCTCTTCTGGTATTTTGTGCTCCAATGATATTGATGGACCATGATTCATAAGATACGCTGATGTATGGACGGTTTCTGCCCAAAACTGTTCTAACCACCATATCTGAATGCGCATGCTTCTGGCTATCTCAGTCACTTTCCGATTCGTACTTTCTGCTACGTCATTCTGTTGTAGTGTACTTGGAACAATTTTTTCTAATCTGATACTGTTCTCATAGCAAAAAATCTTGAACTCGGAGTCTTTATTTTCTCCATCAAAGTTGGATCTCAGTTTCTTTACCTTCAACCTTGTCTCCTTCTCTACCATAGCTCTCCATTTCTTGAACACATCGTACACTTCACTTTTATGTTTCAAAAAGTAAACCCATATCCTCTTGGAATGGTTATCAATGAAAGTCATGAAGTAAGACTTTCCACCAAGAGATGAGACAATTGTTGGCCCCCAGATACCCATGTGAACTAGCTCAAGATTCCCCACTATGAGACTTCTGTTGTTACTCTTGAAACTAACCATCTTCTACTTACATTCACAGAAGTCGATATTAATCGATTTAACTGGTAATTTTCTCTTCGAGAACATAACTGCGAGCTCCTTTTCACTCATGTGACTAGGCCTCTGGTGCCACAAGTTGTGATCCTCTTTGCCTTTTGCAACTGCAATCATTGTGCTAAAATTGGTTGTTGTGTAGAGCATACCTTATTTCTTTCCTCGTTCTATAGTCATAGCCCCTCTAGAAATCTCCCACTTATCTTCACTGAAAGTGGTCACATAACCTTCACTCGACAACTGGCCTACTGAGATCAGGTTCTTCCTCAAGTCTGGAATGTGTCTCACATCCCTTAGCTTCCATATCGATGAACTGAGTCTGATATGTATTTCACCCTTGCCAACAACACTGCAGGGCTGATCATCACCTAGATAAACCTTGCCAAGGTTTCTAGGTGTATAGCTCTCGAAGAGCTCTCGACTTGAGGTGGCATGGAATGATGCTCCAGAGTCTAAGACCCAAAACTCTGTCTTGCTCTCCAAAGAGCATATCAATGCATTATCTTCTGAAATAAGATTCACTTTAGTCTTATCATCCGCTACACTCTGTATGGATTTGTACTGGTCTCTATAATGACTAAGTTTGCCACAATTCCAACACTCAATGGAATTTTGAGACCCCTGTCTCGACTTGGAACGACCACGTCTCTGACTTCTGTCATTCCTTCTGTTCGAACATGTACCTCTGGTGTCGACATTCAATGTTGAGCCACTGTTAGAAAAATATGACTCACTGTCTTCTGATCTCTTATGTGAGTATCATATTCACTACGGAATCATACTGTAACGGTTCCACCCCTGAACAGTTGCTGATTGTATTTTATCAAAATTTATTTATTTATTTAGTCTTTCTACCAAAATTTTAATTGCAATATTTATATATGGAATGTCATTGTGTTATATATTTATTTATTTTACTAATTTATTGGCAGCATAAAAAACTGAGGGTATTATTTTAACTTTGATCTATTTTAACTTTTTTCTATCATTTTTCTTATTTATTTTGTAGATATATGGAATTTTATTTACGCATTTTTATTTTATCTAATTTTGCTTTTTTATTTAGTGATTTTACGTAAATTTTAATTGCACCTTTTTATATATATATATATAAATTGAATCTCATTGAGTTAAGTTTTCATGTCACATTTCTATTTTGTTTTCCTATTTAAATATATTAAGCTATCAAAATGCCAAGTTTCATTTAGTTATTTTTCAAAGTCTACTTTTTTTCTGAATTACCGAATTCTTTATTTAATTATAATTTACATACAATGAATTTATAATTTTTTATTAGTATTTATTTTTATAATAATTATTAAAAGTATAATGAATTTCAGTATTTTTAAAATTAATTTTATATTTTTGAGCTACTTTTTACTACTTTGAGGTCACAAAGTTAATTTACCTACTTATTTAATAATTATATTCTTTTTTTTACTCATTAGTGATTCAATTAATTAATTAATTAATTAATTAATTATATTTATTTTAACAACACTATTATTCCAAAAAACATTCACTAGTTTTTATGAAAGTACTTTTAATTTTTCATCTCAATTATTTATTTTTATTTTCTAGATATTAAATTAGTAATTGATTTTAACAAAAAATAATGACTTTTAGTATTTATTAGTTTCTGAAAATTGCTTAGTTTCTTAAATAAATTTTTTATTTTACTTACATAAAAGTAATTGCCTGCGTAATATATAGTTCTATTCTTTTCGTAAGACCTTATTAATTTAGTTTTATGTGATCATTTAATTTATCTTATTTGAATTTCATAATTGATAAATAATATATCTAAATTAATCAAACTTCAATTTTAAATTCCTCTATGTCTATTAAAAAGAAATAAAAATTCAAAGTTTATTCTTATTCAATTTAAAAAATTAATGAGTTATATATTTATATAGTTTTAAAAGAAATTATTTTGATTTATTTTCAAATTTTATGTGCTATAAATATATAATTGTTATTTTTTACCACGTGTCTTTATACTAGTGTAATTAAATATACAATTGAAAACCGGATGCGACGGGAATGGTAGTGGATGGCCTTGGCAACCAGTAGTTTCCCATTATTTAAGGTTTACCACCCACAACAATCCCAATTATCCATTATAAAAAGCAATCAATGTAAAATCTCTAATCAGTGCCCTCATCTATATCCATCATATATATATATATATATATATATACTTGGTAAAAAGAGAATAAAAGAGAGACATATATAACAATGGCTTCCAAGACAGTGACTCTCATGTGCATTGTTGTTGTTGTAGCAGCAATGCAGGTAGCTAAAGCCGCAGAACCTACCCCAACCAACAACCAGCATCTCAAAGAGACTATGGAGAAGTGCTATGGCAGCTGCATCCAAGCCTGCCAGCCCCACGGCTCCCCCGCTTGCGAAAATTCATGCAAGGGGACCTGCCACATTCCCGGAGGTACGTCATGACTCTTAATCAGAAGAAATTAAATAGGATCGATCGATAATGCTTGTCTCAGGTTGTATAAAAATATGATATACATGGCCTAATGAAAAATAACATTTGTTTTTTTTTTTTTTTATATATATAAAAAAAATCTATTGAGTTGAGAAATAAATATCACCGGGCGTAGTTGTAGACTTAGACATTCGGAATTCAAAGATATATATATATATATATATATATATGATTGTTTCTAATTAATTAATGTGCATGCATAAATTCTTCTTGCAGTTAAGCCGATAGACGACCAATATGAGCCAGCCAACAGCCACTATATCCAAGAGGGTGCTAAGTACTGCCATAGCAAGTGCATGGTTTCGTGCGAGCCCGCAGGCTCCCCCGTCTGTGCCGACAATTGCCAGAAAACTTGCTACCCTCACCTAGGTAAATTACATTAAAATATATATATATATATATATTTGAATGTGTGATTAAATTGGTGGGTGATCTTCTGCCCATGCATGCCCTCATCTATATTTGAAAATCTAGACTATATAAGCAACCCTTGTTATGTACAATTTGATCGATCTTACGTTCATATATATACATATGATGTTGTTGTTGTTGTTGCAGTGGCAAAGAGCAATGCCCAAGACCAGCAACGTTTTGACAATGCTGAGAAGTGCTACGAGGACTGCACCGAGAAATACTGTGTGGGGCCCAATTGCGAAAAATCATGCAAGGAAAAGTGCTACTGGTAAGTTTTGATATAATATACATTGTTTTTGGCCTTAGAAATTATATATATATTAATTGTGTTCTTCAACGACATTTTGTGCGTGCAGAGAAAGACCAAGAGGAAGATGGGCATTCAAGTCAAGATAGAGGAGGCGCACATTAAATTTGCTACATTATTCAACATCTATGTATGAAAGCCAAGAATATTTGTCTCTCGTACCCTATATGTAATGTATTTGGATATTGAATAAAAACAATTTTTTTTTGATGAAATTAAATTACGCGAGCAAAGAAATTGTATGCAATTAATTTATGTGTTGTGCATGTGGATAAGATTAATGAACCCTAATTAAGATGCCCATTAATTCTCATGTGTTAAGTGTATAACACAGTAATATATCCATTAATATGTTAATCATCCAACTGGTCTAAAAGCTTAAGCCCCCTTACGTGTGACTTTCTTTTTGGTCTAGCACTTAAAACTATATTTTTTATAATGGGTGACGATGATGATTGAATACGAGATATTTGGCTTTGAACCACGAAACACAAAGACTAATCGTTATTTAAGCGGTATCACAGATAATCTTTCCTTTAGTCCTTATGGCAAGGGGTTGAAGAGGAGCTTGGTAGCTAGGAAAGTAAATTCAGGGAGGAAGCCGTTGTACCATTGGGCAAGTAGCGGTTGTAGTCTCGGCTTTTTTGTAGCTTTCGGGATTTTTAATGAGACTTTAGGATTAAAAAAAAAAGACTTCAAGCTCAAGTGCAAGCTTAGTAAACTTGTTCAGCGCTACTGCAAGTCTAAAGAAAAGGTTACTTCTTTTTCATTACATTCTTTCTTGATTTTCATTACAACCATTACCTCTATTTATAGGTGAAATAGTATAATAAATATAGAAACATATCAATAGAGGATTCCTAGAATTACTACATAAATCACTCAAGTCAATGAGGAATTTTAGGTTTCAATCCTCGTACCATAATACTCTCCTACACTTTTCATTCAATTTTCTTCTTCTCATATAACTTCCAATGATGTTCCCTGAATAGGCCACAGGTTGAAGAGAGGGATACAAATTAATAGCATGCAAGACAATGGGAAAAAAGAGAGATATTGGAAAAAATTAAAAGAAATGGTAGATGCTAAATATTGTTAGGGTTTGCAATAAGTTTGCAACAAAAAGCTAGAATGAAATAAAAATAAATAAAAATTAGGAACTAGGAAGCTAGCTAGCAAGGGTAATGGCATAAGCAGAAAGGGAGGTCCTTGGTGTTAGGATCGATTTGGAATTTGCTACTCACACAACACAATCACACACAATAGAACACAATAAATTATACGTGGTTCGGCCCAAAAATGACCTACGTCCACGGAGCACACAACTTTCACTAATCTGGAGAAAAGATTTACAAATACTCTCTACACTCTTTCTCTGTTTTTCACTCTTTGTTATGTGTTTTTGGATTACAGATATGAAGCCTCTATTTATAGTAGAGGGCGAGAGGAAGAAGCCAAAATTTGCTGCCCCAAATTTCTTCTCGTTGGTGCCAGAATTTCCTCCATTTCGGCCATGAAAGATTTGTGTAGATCTTTCGATGGCAGAAAATCTTGGCGTGCAATTCTGAAAAACATGGGCGGCGCCGACTTTGACTTCACACCAACAATCTCCCACTTGGAGTCAAAAACCGCTCCATCTGTTATTAATGAATAGTTGTGTGCTCATTTCCGTCTTCAGTCTCGAAGACTAACTGAAGCTGAACATAGCTTCAGTTTCTCTGTAGTTACTGTCTTGGTCAGCATGTCCGCTGGATTCTTGCTACCTTGGATCTTCTCAAGTGTCAGCACCCCATCTTCCAATAATGATCTGATAAAGTGATAACGAAGTCCAATATGTTTGGTCCTCGAATGAAATGCTGAGTTCTTTGCCAAATGTATTGCACTTTGGCTATCACTGTGCAAAACATTTTTCTCTTGCTTGAATCCTAATTCTGCTAACAGACCTTGTAACCATATCATTTCTTTGCTAGCCTCTGTCACAGCTACGTACTCTGCATCTGTTGTAGATAACGCTACAATCTTTTGTATCTGCGAAACCCAACTAACTGCTGTAGTACCTACTGTAAAAATGTACCCAGTAGTACTTCTTCTGTGATCTATCTCTCCAGCAAAATCTGAATCTACATACCCATGTAGCTTCACTTCTCCTTTTCCGAAACAAAGGCATTTGTTCGTGGTACTTCGTAGATATCTCAATATCCACTTTACTGCTTCCCAATGCATCTTTCCTGGATTGGACATAAATCTGCTAACAGCTCCCACTGCATATGCAATATCCGGTCTTGTGCATACCATGGCATACATCAAACTTCCGATAGCTGAGGCGTAAGGTACCTTAGCCATGAAGTTTTTCTCTTCGTCTGTCTTGGGAGACTGGTCCTTGGATAGTCGAAAGTGACTAGCCAATGGTGTGCTAACTGGCTTAGCATTACTCATGTTGAACCTTTTCAGAATCCGTTCAACGTAGTCAGCTTGAGACAATTGCAAGATACCCTTTTGCTTGTCTCTGTTGATTCTCATCCGTTCAACGTAGTCAATAGAGGATTCCTAGAATTACTACATAAATCACTCAAGTCAATGAGGAATTTTAGGTTTCAATCCTCGTACCATAATACTCTCCAACACTTTTCATTCAATTTTCTTCTTCTCATATAACTTCCAATGATGTTCCCTGAATAGGCCACAGGTTGAAGAGAGGGATACAAATTAATAGCATGCAAGACAATGGGAAAAAAGAGAGATATTGGAAAAAATTAAAAGAAATGGTAGATGCTAAATATTGTTAGGGTTTGCAATAAGTTTGCAACAAAAAGCTAGAATGAAATAAAAATAAATAAAAATTAGGAACTAGGAAGCTAGCTAGCAAGGGTAATGGCATAAGCAGAAAGGGAGGTCCTTGGGCAATCCATAGGTGTAATCACAAGATGCAGTGGCACTAGGTCCGAACTTGTTCTGGCAAGCGTCCCAGCATCTTTGGTCCACTCTTGTCCCTTTGCAAAGGGGAGCAATTCCTGGATAAGCGTCCTTGCACTCTTTACAACTAACCACCGGCACCATCGTCATCATCTCAGCTGCACCAAACCATTGTCATATACAAAGGCTATGTTTGGTAGGCGGTCTTTCTGGTCTGGTTTGATCTGGTCTGGTCCGGTTCAGTCTGGTCTTAACTGATCTGGTCTAATCTGATCTGAAAAAGTCTGTTTGATAAGCGGTTTGGTCTTACTATTTATTTATTATTTATTATAATATTTATTTATGTATTATTTATTTATTTATTTATTATTTCTTCATTTATAATATATTTTATTATTTATATTATTAAATTATTATTTATATTATTATTTATTAATTTATAAATATATTCTATTTATTTATTATTATTTCATTATTTAATTCATTTTATTTATAAACTATTTATTCATTTTTAATTATTTAAAAATATATTTTATTAATTTAATATTAATTTATTATTATTATACTCATTTTTTATTATTATTATGAAGTATTTATTCATTATTATATTTACTTATTATTTATTATTATATTTATTTATTATTATATCTATTTATTATTTATTATTTTATTTATTTATTATTATTATTTATTTCATTTTGTTTATTATTTATTATTTTTATTATATTTTTAAATATGTTTTATGTAATTTATTACTTATTTTATTAATTTATTATTATTATTTATTATTTAGTCCATTTATTATTATTATATTTATTTATTATTATTGTATTCATTATTATTATGTTTTATTTAATTTATTATTTATATTATTAATTATTAATTTTTAATTATTTATAAATATATTTAATTATTTATTCATTTATTTATTATTATATTCATTTTTTATTCTTATTAGGTATTATTTATTTCATTTTGTTTATTATTTATTATTTATATTTTATTTTTAAAATATGTTTTATTTAATTTATTATTATTATTTAGTCATTTTTAATTATTTATAAATATATTTTATTAATAAGACCAGACCGGACCACCAGGAACCACCTTTTTTTTTTGTCTGAAATGAGATCATTTTAGTCTAACCAAAAATTTGAGACCAATGCTACCAAACATGGTCTGGTCCCATAAAACACAAGACCAGACCAGACCAGCTGGAACCGAACCACCTACCAAACAGGACCAAAGTGACGGATTTAGAAATTTATGTGAGGGGGGAGGAATTTAAAAAAAAAAAAAATAGTGGGGGCATTATGATAAATTTTAGTGGGGACATAATTAGAAGGAAATTTTTTTTCAAGTGAGGGCATAAATAATTCATTTTGACAAATATGGATATATAATATAGTAGCCACATGTCCAACTTGTATTAGATAGTCATCGGGAATGACGAATTTGGTTATCATGAGACATGATCTAAGTATTGTCCATCATAAATATAATAACTATTTTTTAAAAGTATAACTAGAATAACTTATATGGTATATAAAGTAAAAATAAAAAATCAGCCCTCACTTAAGCCCCAAACCTCCCAAATTCCCAATCAATCAATCTCCTTCGAATAACCCCCCCCCCCCCCCCCCCCCCCCCCCCCCCCCAAGACCACAACCATCTTGATTGGTGTGAGGAATCCGTCACTGTTGAGGTACCATCTATGACCGATTGGTGAGTTCTGTGATCGTTTGGAGAGTGAATGTTTGAATGAAGCTGGCCATTGAAGATGACTATGTTGAAGGGGCTTGAAATTCTCTGATTAGGGTAGTTGGGATATAGGGTAAAGGACCAATGTGTGTATAGGTAGCAAATTTACTTGTATACCCTCTCTCTCTTTGTTTGGGCTTTAATGCCTTTTTCTTCTTTTTTTTTTTTTTTTTTTTTATAAAATTATTTACTTACCAAAAAAAATCTATAATAATTTTGAAGACATGATGCTATAGGTATAGGATGCAATAATTTTTCATATATATATATATATATATATATATATTGTTCATTGTAAAGCATGCATTCTCATGCGTGAGGGAGTAAGACACTAAGTGCACGTTTGGTACGGTTGAATGGAATGGAATGAAAGTGAGAATGAAATGAGAATGTGAATGGAATGGAATAACCATTCTCATTCTATTGTTTGGTTGTAAATACGAAGCACATTGGGAATGTAATGAACTTGAATTTTTTTTCTCAAAAATACCCTTCTTAGTATTAAATATAAAATTAAATAAAATAATACTATTTTTTAATTTTTTTACAAAAAAAATGATAAAACGTAACGGGAATAGTAATGATGGACAATAAAGGTGGCGGCGGTGGTGGCAAAATGGTGGTGGTGGTGGCTTATTTTTTTGAAATATGAGAGGGTTATTTAAGTAATTTTATATTTTAAAAGTATTCCTAAAGGAATGGAATGACCATTCCACAACTTTAGTAATGGAATGAAAATCCATTCCCAAGAATGAAATTTCATTCCTTGGGAATGGTCATTCTCATTCATTATGTTGTACCAAACCAAGGAATGGAATGAATGGGCATTCCATTCCATTCCATTCCAACGTACCAAACATGCACTAAGACTGCTTAGTTGATATTGATTGTGAAGAGAAGAATATAGTCCATCATTTTCTTTGGTGAAGAATAAGCAAAGGGTATTGAGATGGAAGGGTGACCGCCGTCACCACCATGACCACCAACAATAACACCTCTTCCCACCCTACATTTGATCTTCTCTAAAAAATTTCTCTCCAACATTTCCTCACCATGTCATTCATTGTCCCCACTGTCATTGGAGAACCAAAACAACCACTGGCCCCCACCACCTCCCATGGAGATCATTCTCCAACCAGATTAGTTCCCTCACTGGGTTCTGATAATGCAAGAGATATCACAAATGTGCAAAGGGATATTGATCAAGCTAGAGTTCAACTGTTAGCCATTGAGAACTCTCTCAAGTAGTACTATGTTCCTGCCAAGATGACCACCATTGCCAATGACAATAGAGGAAGAGGTAGAGGCTCTCAACAACCCAGAGAAGGAGGAAGGAGCACCAGGTCGGATAACTTGGAACCAACACACGCGCCACGCGTAAGTGACACACACCTCAGCATAGGGAATACCATCAGCACCAACTTTTCAGGTTTGACCGCTGTCAATACTTCTTTTCACCAAAATGGGGGTAATGACACTATTAGCACTCTTCCTAGCACTGTTGAAGTGCCATCTTCTAGCCAAGCTACTCAACCACCCACAGCTAATCCTAGTTGGGCCACCATTGCCAGTAAACCTAGGGAAGAGGCACATAGAATGCAACTTGATTTCTACTCTCACCCACCATCCGTGGACTCCACCCTCATCCTTGAACCACCCCCTGGTCTTGTTGAAGCTGGAGCTAGTGAATGGAAGTCCAGTCTTGTAGGATATTTCCTGCCAAAAAAAACTTCCATACACAATGGTGTACAATGCAGTTATGAAAATGTGGAACTCTAAGGGTTTGATAGAGGTCCTTGTTGATGACAAGGGCTTCTTCATCTTTAAATTTATTTATGAAAATGCATGTACAAATGCCCTTACATGTGGACCATGTATTATTGCTGGAAGACCCCTAATGCTTAAAAAATGGCACCAAGGCCTTGAACTCACAAAAGAGTCTTGCAAACTCATACCATTATGGGTCAAAATCTTTGATATCCCCTTTGAATTCTGGACAGATAAGGGCTTGGCCTTCATTGCTAATGCCATTGGACGACCTATTTTTGTGGATAACCTCACTGAATCAAAGAAAAGGATAAGTTATGTTAGACTCTGTATTGAAGTTGATGTTTCGAAGCCTTTGAAGGACAACCTAAAACTGAAACTTGGCAACAAACTTGTCAACATTGCTATTGAGTATCAATGGAAATCACAAGTTTGTGGTTCATGCTACTGCTTTGGACACTTGGATACTAAATGCCCTACTGTCATAACCACCACTCAAAACAAAGAACCTATCCTTTCAACACCCAACACCATCCCAAGCAGTCCCACCCCAACCAATAAACATCTTCCCCCAACTCCCACTACCATCACCAAACAATCTATTCCCATCAATGAACCCCTTCTCCCAACTCCTAACATCACTCCCACTGCAGCAGAATGGACCATTGTTCAATCTAAAAAGAAATTGCAACACCCCCCCTAATGATTGGTTAACTCCCATTGAGAACAATAGTAGGAGTTTGGTTGACTCTGACCCGACTCACTCAGCTCCCCCCACTATTGCCCATTCTCCTTCTGACATTGGATGAAGTAAATGCAAGGACAACCCAATTAGCTCTCATGATAAGAGCATTAATGGTTCTTCTACCCCCTTAATTGAAACTACCATACCTCTGGAAGTCTCTAAAGAATGCTCCACTTCTGATTCAGCAAATTCCACATTTTCTACATCCAATACCTTTAATGATTCTCAAGAATCTCAACTGGTTGAGGGTCAGAGTAAAAGGAATAAAAAGAAGAAGAAGAATGGGGAAGCCCCAAAATGCCTCCTTTTGGGGGTAAATGGTCTCCTAGCTCACAACACTGCCCAATGATAATTGGGGCATGGAACACAAGAGGTCTCAATTCCTCTAGAAGACAATATGAGGTCAAAAATCTCATTCATAAGCACAAGATTCAAATGGTTATCCTTCTTGAAACCAAAATACAACTTAACAACATTGACTCAGCTCACTTCGATATTGCTTCTTCATGGACTTTACTTCACAACCTTTCTTCTCCCCCCCTTGGCAGAATCATCATCCTTTTCAATCCCCTCTTTTTCAATGTTCATAGCTGCAATGAATCTGAGCAGGCTTTGCACCTTGCTATCTCCACCATTAACAACATGAATCACTTATTCCTCTCAGTAATCAATTCCTTCAACACTACTTCCCAAAGAACTTCTCTTTGGACTGACCTCTCTAGCAAAGCCCTTCTTTTTTCCTCTTTCCCTTGGATTGTTCTAGGGGATTTCAACATCATTTCCCACCCCTCTGAGAATTTTGGTGGCTCAGACAAATTGAGTAATGGAATTGTTGATTTCAGAAACTGCCTTCATGAGACTGAACTTGTTGATTTGAGATACAGTGGTATTTTCCACACGTGGTCCAATAAAAGTAAGAGCACCTTGAATACTTCTAGGAAACTTGATAGAGTTCTGATAAATGACTCATAGATCACAACTTTCCCCACATCAGACTGCATTTTCCTCCCCCATGGCTGCTCTGACCACTCTCTTATGGTTGTTAACTGTGGCACATCTCTTCCCAAAAAACACTTGCCTTTCAAATTCTTCAACTTCATAGCTGACCACTCAGATTTCCTTGATAATGTCAGCTCTGTTTGGAGTCAAAACATTGAGGGCAATACCATGTACCAGATAACTAGAAAGCTCAAACTTCTCAAGCCCAAATTGAAATTGCTAAAATCCAGGAACTTCAATGAGCTTTCCTCCAAAGTCAGAGATGCAAAAGAGGCCCTGGATAATTGTCAAATAAATCTTGACCACAAGCCTAATGATGACCAACTCAGAACCTTGGAGAGTGAACTCCTTCATGCCTACACTGAGATTGCTAAGGCTGAAGAAACTTTCTACCTCTAGAAATCCAGAATTAAATGGATCAAGGAAGGTGAACAAAATACCAAATAGTTTCTCAAGGCATACAATAGCAGGTGCAACAGAAAATAAATCACAACTCTCACTCTTGAGAATGACACATGTTCTAGCTCTATGTATGAGATCAAGAATGAAGCTATCAACTTTTATCACAAGTTGTTTGGTACTACCTCCTCCACTTACTCAGGTATTGAGCATCTAAGAGCTGTCTATACTAAGAGAATTCCTGATCAATGTTAGCAATCCCTTGCTATGATTCCCACTGTTGAAGAAATTCAGAAATGCTTCTTTAGCCTCAATAACTACAAGTCACCTGGACCTGATGGTTATAATGCTTACTTCTTTAAGAAAGCATGGCCTATTGTTGGACAGGATATAACTATAGCAATCCAAGATTTCTTCATCAATGGCCAACTTCTAAAAAAAATAAACTCCTCATTCATAGCTCTTGTTCCCAAAATACCCAACCCCTCTTCTATGACAGATTTTAGACCAATTGCATGCTGCAACACCATTTATAAAGTGATCTCCAAGCTTTTAGTAAAAAAACTCCAAGCAACTCTCCCTCTCTTCATTGATAAGTGTCAAACTGCTTTCATTAGCAAAAGAAGAATTGGAGATAGTTTCTTCTTAGTTCAGGATCTCCTCAAGGGTTATCATCTCCTCTCTTCCACTTCCAAATGTGCCATAAAAGTTGATCTTCACAAAGCTTTTGACTCCATCAATTGGAATTTATTATTTGATACCCTCTCTATTCTTAACTTTCCAATTTGTTTCATTGCTTGGATCAAGGCATGTGTGTCAAGCCCCTCCTTCTCCATTTATCTTAATGGTGAATTGGTTGGTTACTTTAGAGGTGCCCAAGGATTGAGACAAGGAGACCCTATTTCTCCTTTTCTCTTTGTTATTGCAATGGACGTCCTCTCTTCCAGCATCCATAACTTTATTTCCAAAGAGCCCAGGTTCTCTTACCATTGGAGGTGCTCTAAAGATAAAATTTCTCATCTTTGCTTTGCAGATGGCCTATCTCTCTTCTGTCATGGTGATACCACCTCTCTTTCTACCCTCACCAAGGCTCTGCACCATTTCACTTCATTGTCTTGTCTCACCCCTAACTTGAATAAAAGCCAAATCTTTCTGTCCAATGTGGTTGAAACTGATCAACTTGCTATGATTGATAACTGTGGTTTTTGAGGTTGGAGCTTTCCCTTTTAGATACCTGGGTTTCACTCTCTCTTCTTCAAAACTCTCACACAATGAATATAAAACCTTGATTGATAGGATCACTTCAAGAATTCAGAATTGGACATCCAAGTTCCTCTCTTATGCTGGTCGAATTCAACTGATTAAATCCATCCTTGGAGTTCTCACATCATCCTTCCAGTCCAAGTGATCAAAAGCATAAATTCCACACTTAGATGTTTTCTATGGTCTGGACATGAAATGAAGAAAACTGGAGCTAGGGTCAAGTGAAGCTTTATTTGCAAGCCAAAAGAATATGGTGGACTTGGGATTCCAAATATTGCTCTCCTCAACAAAGTTGCCATCCTTAAACATATATGGAATATCTTCAATGATGATGGGCAATCATTATGGATTGATTGGGTAAAAAATAACCTCATCAAAGAGCTCAGTTTCTGGCAGATCAAGACATCACAATTAAGCTCATGGCATTGGAGAAGAATTTTGCAGCTTAGAGGTCTTGCTAAAAGGTTTATCAAGCACCATATAGTCACTAGCAATAGTATCTCTCTATGGTGTGACTATTGGATGCCAAATGGACCTGTGGACAGTGAGCTCTCATCACTTGATAAACAAGCTATCTCTCTCTCTTCTTGGAATGGGAATCCTAGAGTTTGCAAACTCATTAGGAGAAATGCATGGAACTTTCCCTCTTCATTCCTCGTTATTGCACCTTGTGATTGTTTCTCTCACCCTCCCCAAATCAATACTGGTTTCAATGATTGGGTCACTTGGACCCTTTCTCCAAATGCCAAGTTTAGTATCAAGCACACATATTTGGCTTTACTCCCCCCTTCTCCTATCTCCACCTGGTACCATTCTGTTTGGTACATACCCTAACCTTATTCCCAGGCATTCCTTCATTGCTTGGTTGGCCCTAAACAAAAGCCTCAGAACTAAAGATAGACAAGGCACTCCTAATGGTATCCCACTCTCTTGTGTGTTATGCAACAATCAACTTGAATCTCATGACCATCTCTTCTTTAATTGTAGCTACTCCTCCTCCTTATGGTAGTGGTTTCAACATAAGAATGATGTATATCATGGAAACCTTTCATACCAATCCATTATAAACTGGGCCTCATCTCTATGGAAGCCTAACTCATCATCACCCATTGTTCTTATGTTCAGACTTAGCTTTGGTGGATCCATCTATTTCCTATGGAGAGAAAGAAATACAAGAATCTTCTATGGTAGAGCAACCACCCCAAACACCCTCTCTCGACTACTGGAGGACTGCATCAGAATAAAACTCTCTACTCTCAAGTTAAAGAACAACAAACTAACTAGAGAAATAGCTACAACTTGGAGACTCCAAAGCTCTTTCCTGGAATAATGGGGTGTCTTAAGTGGTATTCATTGGTGATCCAGGTCCAGAAGTTTTTGGCTCTCCTATGAAAACTTCATGTATGGCTGTTAGGGTTTAAAACCCTATTTTTGGCTTTGCTTCCTTGACTTGTATTCTGTGTAGTGCAGTTCTGGGATAGGGTTGTTTCTTCTTTCTATGTATTCTTTCGATTCCCTCTTTAATAAAATGGATTTATCGAAAAAAAAAAGTATAGTCCAGAGATTCAAGAAAAACGATGAAAAAGAAACATGTACCTGAAATTAAAAGAGTGAGGATGAGAAAGTAGAATGATCTTGAGAACTTCACCATCCTAAGACCCAGCAAATTGCAAGAGTTTTTTCTTTTTGAGTAATATTTTTAGGAGTTTATATAGAGCTCGTCGTAGTATTTTTAGAGAGTTTTGTTTTTGGTAATAATGAAATATATTTAATTCCCATATTGGAATGTTCAAATTTTGGTGTCACCGACATTAACACACTTTGTGTACCTTTCATAATAATGCATATTTTATTGTATGGATCGTTAATTTGTTAAAATCTTTAATTTTAAAAGCCACCAATGAATATATATTCGTATAGTTAAAAATGTATATTATAATTCGCATCTACAATATGGATATGTAACAAAGATGGAATATATATTAATAGATTAATATTTAAAATACGAATTTACAGTCCATGATATATTATTATTCAAAATATAAATTTAAGACACCATTGACATTGGCACGATGATCAATGATGATGTACGTGGCAATATGGGAGATTTTATTTAGGGATATTATCAATAAACCCCCCTATAGTTTTATTTTTGATCAACTAACCCCCTTCAAGTTTAGAAAACCCCCCTATGGTTATCAAAATGTATCAACTTGCCCCCTCCTTATAATTTTGGACCAAAATACCCCTGAAATTTTATTAAATTAAAAAAAACATATAAAATTTAAAAATTATATATACATAATTCGTAAAACATATATAAAAATTTAAAAAAACATATAAAATTCAAAAATATATATAAAATTCGGAAAAATATATATAAAATTTATAAAATTCGAAAAAAAATATAAAATTTGAAATATATAAATATAATTAAAAAACATATAAAATTAGAAAAAATATTTAAAATTCGTAAAAATATATATATAAAATTCGTAAAAAAAACATATAAAATGTGAAAAAAACATATAAAATTCGTAAAAAAAAATTTTAAATTCGTAAAAATATATATAAAATAAATCAAATATTTAAAATTCGTAAAAATATAAATCAAATTTAAAATTCATAGTTTAATCCGCACTTTGTTTATTGCATGGAAATGGAAAAAAACAATTGACTTCTAAAAATGCACTTTTAACACCACAAATTATTTTAAAACTATGACTATACTCAATTGTGACATCTAATTTTGTTTGAAAAAAAAAAATCAAATATAGTGGAAGAGCATTTTCTTGGATTGTATTATGATTTTCCCAAATATAATGGAAGAGCACTTTTAACCTACCTCTTTTGTTTGGATAATCTTGTTTGAATATACTATTGTAGTGTGCCAAATGAATATATATATATTTTTTTTATTTTTTTTGAATTTTATATATTTTTGACGAATTTGTTTTTGTTTATTTTGAATTTTTTGAGTAGAATAGTGCAGGGAGTTATCAATTTCAGAAAAAACACGCACATATATATGGGCATATATATATACACACAGTATAATTCTACAATCAGAATCGGGGTTAAAGGCATTATGTCTCGTCGAGATATGGATCCAAGCTTTTGACATCGCAGAAGACACCAAATTTATTTGCAGTTGATGATAATGTGTTGAAATAAACAAGTAACAATTGAAATAACCAAGTACCATAAGGAATGGTGGAGATGAGGCGCACGTTCAACTCCTGGAAGAGAGAATTAGGGCTTTTTTTTGCCTTGCCCTCAATGGTAAATTTTCATTTTTTAATTTCCTTTTTTCAAAAATAAAAATTTATGCTAAGGAAATTTTAGACATTCTGCCATTCCGGTGATCGAAAAATTCAAAATAGAGAAAATACACACACAAAAATAAATAATAAGATCTTGAAAAATAGGGATTTATATGGATAACACACGGTTAATAGGCATTCTAAGGCTGGGTTAAAATAGGGATATATCTTAGGAGTACAAGTTTCATCAATTACCAACATTTAATTTAATTATAAAGGACTGTGTACATTTTAAAACTGCACACCTAGAACAAAACAACAAAAACATTAGAACAAAGGTCGGCGAGTTGCATAGATGACGCAGTGTTCTGTGTGTAAGCCTGATAACCATAAGGAATATTATGAGGGTAATTGCAGCATTGAACCGGAATTGGTGGGCAATTTCCTTGACTCAACTGTGCAGGTGGTGGCGGTGGTGGAGCTTCATACGAAGGAAATCCAGAAGATGCCGATGGTGGTGGATTCAACCAAGCTTGAGTAAAGTTTAATTATGTTTAACAAAATAAGAAAAGAAAAAAACAAGCTTATTTCATACAAAAACGAGCAAAAAAAATCTACATTTGCTTTAAAATTAAATTTTCACCATTAAGCCAAAAATTACAGATTCTAAATCAACATCTTTTCAACAAGTGTTAACTGAGGTTCACCTAATATGGCTTCAACGCGGGAAGACTTGTCCCGAACATTCTCTTACAGAAAGCATCAAAATCGGCAAGAAAGTCTTCAACCTGTGGATTACAAATCAATATCAAGCATAATTCTATATAATACCAAGAAGAAGTGTTAACTATGGTTCAGATAATATGCATTCGATGCGGGAGGACTTGTCTCCAACATTCTCTTGCAAAAGCATCAAAATCAGCAAAAAAAATCCTTGTGGTACTTCAACTTCCACTAATGGGAGAGAAAAAACATCAAAATCAGCAAAAAATAAAATTAAATTAATTAGGTTACTTCAACTTCCATTGATGCGTTCTCTCCGATTCGCCACTACCACTACCACTAGAAGTAACTTTTTCGGTGATTTATGAGTTGCTCTATTTCTCTATAGTCACAAAGTAAGGTTACCTTCAATGTATTTACCCAAAAAAATAAGGGAAGTGAAAAAAAAATAATAATACCTTCAATGTTATGATCTTTACCTTTAATGTTATGATCTTTCTTACTTTCTTTTTGCAGCCTTTGCAAGTGATTGGAGACTCTGAAGACCCATGTCTACAAAGAAAACAAATGGAGATTAAAACTCATAAATAATATTATTTATATATATATATACACTAAAAATGAAGTGATGAACATAAAATTTTACCTTGCAATTTAGGGGCTTAAGTCTTTCTCTACTTCTTTTGGTGTTGCCATTCAACAGTAGTAACTTGAGTGAACTTAAGTGAGACCGAAGATCAAAACACCATCAAAATGAGAACAGAGACTAGGCAAAAAGGAATCTCTATCAAGCAAAAAGAAACCCAAGCTGAATCAAACCAAGCTCTAACATGACCTCGAAAAGAAAGCATAGAAGAACTGCAACAGAACCAAAATCGACGATAACAGTAGACCTGAAGAACATCAAGCCAATCAAACACCAAACAATAAAGCCCTCCAATGGTATCTCTATCATACAAAAATAAACTGAACCTGACCTCAAAAAGAAAGCATTGAAGAACTATAGTAGAGCCAAAACTATATGTTAATATCGTACTTCCATACTCCAATCAGTACAAGCTGATAATGAATTAACTAATCTCTGAAGAACATGAAGCCAAGCAAACAACAAATAGTAGAGTTCTCTAATATCACCAAAGCTAACAAAAAAGAGGAACCAAACAACACTCTTAACTTTCTCTTGCAAAAACATCATATGGTCGGGGAGGGGGGAGGGGGGGGGGGGGGGGGGGGGGGGGGGGGGAAGCCTTCAACGTGCACATTAAAAATTAATATCAATCATAACTCTATATAAAACCAATGAGAAGTATGGTACAGATTATATGCCTTCGATGCGGGAAGACTTGTCCGGACATTTTCTTGCAAAAATATCAAAATGGGCAAAAGCAAAGTCTTCAAGCTGCACATTCAAAATTACTATCAAGCATAACTCTTAATAATACTAAGAAGAAGTGTTAATTATAGTTCAGATAATATACCTTCGATGCTGGAAGACTTGTCTCGGACATTGTCATGCAAAAAATCAAAAGGGGCAAAAAACAATCTTCATCCTGCACATTAAAAATTAATATCAAGTATCACTCTATATTATATATATATAAATAAACAAAAAAAAATACAATGTGTATGAAAATAAAGTACTCAACAAATGTTATGTCGGAACTGGTATCTCAATTTCTTTCATGGTATTTTTACTCTGCATATAAATTATTATAAAAGTTAAATGACCTTAAACAAAAACTACTCACACAAATGGAATTTATATAAAACATAAGAGTTAAAATATAGAAATAATGTTAAAAGCTTAAGATAGACGCATACTTTTGGTGTTTTCTTGATTCCATGAAGTGCACGGATCCAATCTCACCCACAAATGAGAGCTTCTACAGTTTTTGTCGACAAAGAAGAACGGTAAGTATCAATTACTCTACCTCCAGTACTGAAGGCAGCCTCAGAAGCTACTGTTGTAATGGGAATGGATAAGATATCACTTGCCATCTTTGACAACACACGAAACTTGAGATTGTTAGCCTTCCACCAATCTAAAACATCAAAGCGACCATTAGAATCGTCGCTACAAATAAAAACCCCCTCTTCAAGATAAACATCCAAATCTGATTTAATAGGTTGAACATTTTCAGTTTTTCGAACAAACATGTCATATTCAGATTGACCCTTTGATTTTCCTCTCCCTTTTGAGCCACCAACCCCAAGATTGCTACTAGAATCACTTACTTGACCTTCCAAAGAGTCGCCTTGAGTAAAGCTGCTTGAAGAATAATTTGTCACATAGTCATTGTACATTTCATACAAAGCTTGCTGAATAGAATCAATGTGCTTTCTAGCTTCATCAGCTTTGAAAATATTTGGAAAACAAAAGTTTACCAATCTCATCTTCTATCTTGGATCAAGGATAGCAGCAATCGCCATTAAAAAATTACACTCATCCCAATATTTATCAAACTTATATTTCATCTTTGTAGCCATTGCCCTTAAATAGGTACTTTCATGATTAACATATGCATCCAACTCCCGCTTTATTCTGGAAACTTCAGTGAGGAACAAGTTTGAGGTTGGATAATCACTTCCAGAAATGATATTTGTGACCTCCTCAAATAATTCTAAAAACTTACATACACATTCTGCTCTTAACCAATCATCCTCACTCGACAACCATTGATAACTTGGATCCCTATCTTGATACCTTGGAAACACTTGCTTAAATTGTAATGTTGTATATAACATCTTATATGTAGAATTCCACCATGTTGAAACATCCAAAATGAGCTTTCTTCCAGGTAATTGCAATTGTTTGACAATTTCTCCAAACTTAATAAGACGTGTTTCTGATGCTCTTAAATATCTCACACTTTCCCGAACATTCTCAATTACTTTCGAAATTTCATGTATCCCATCTTGCACCATTAAATTTATAATGTGCGCGCAACAGCGCACATGAAATACTTTTCCATCTAAAAGAAGCTTGTGTTTCAAAGCAAAATTATCTTTCAAATTCCTCACAGCAACATCATTACAACTTGCATTGTCCAATGTTATAGTAGACACTTTATTTTCTATTCCCCAATCAAGTAAACACCGGTAGATAGCATCTGAAATAATAAGGTCGGTATGTGGAGGCGGGACGTCAAAGAAATTCAATATCCGTTTATGTAATTTCCAATCTGAATCGATAAAGTGACCTGTCAGGCACATATACCCAATATACTGTCCAGATCTCCAACAGTCTCCAGTAAGTCCAACTCTCCCAATATTCTTTAGGATTCCCTTCAATTTCCTCTTTTCAATCCCATATGTTGCCATGCAATCAGCTTTAGCCGTAGTACGTGAAATCTTTTGGTAATGAGGAGTGGCTGCTTCCATAAAACTATTAAACAATTCATGTTCCATCATGTTGAATGGATATTCATGCACTAAAATCATATGTGATGCGGCTTCCCTCACTTTTGCATGGTCATACTTAAAACTTGCAACATTAAGCTCACCTTTCAACCCATGTGATAAGACTTTTTGCTTCTTATCCGATAATTGACGACGTTGACAAGTTTCCAAATGTCTCCGATATTGAGTTGTAGTTCCTTTTAGGCTCTTGATAAATCTTTTTTTACAATACATACATTCCACCTTCGTAGAACCATCTGGAAGAACTATCTCTTGAAATTCATTCCAAATAACAGAAGTCCTCTTCCTTTTCTTTTTATCAAATGCTTGGTCTTGGTTATCACCTTCCTCACCCTCAACGTCAATAACCTGATTTTTTTCAGCGACATTGTCCATTTGTAATGGAGACGTAAATGAGCTATGATCTAATCCAAACTCACTTGTCATATCTGCAAGATTACACCAATTTTATATAAATCTTTTGCTATTAAATAGTATTAACAAGATATGAAATTCAAAAGAGCTAATGGTGATTCTCTTTGTTCTGGATACAAAACATTTAAAATATTATAGCAAAATTCGATACTACTATGCAAGGTATGTAACAGACCTCAATATGGTATTGCCATGAGCAAGTGCATTAATATGATGTACTTGCTCAAATTACGCAACTTGAAGACTTCCGCAGAAGTTCCAGAAAACTTGACTAACCTTATTATCTTTGTACCGACTCGTGAATCAAAATAACAACTTTAAATTTTCCTTTTTCTAGTATATATATATATATATATACCTATGTATATACAATGAAATTTCTCAAGAAGCGGGTACAAACTCCACGTCTAAAATTACCACACAAGTTTGCAATAGTTCCTCTTCTTTGACTATTGAAGCAAAAATATAGATCAATGGTGTTGCTTTACAACTATTACAACCAACTCCAACTTGAATTTATCAACACAAACAGCCTATAAACATTGCAACACAATGACAAGTCAGATAGACATATAAACTAGAATACAGCAACAATCAGATTAATATCCCTTCAAGCCCCCTATTCATCCCAATCAAAAAGGAAAAAAAAAACAAATAAAAAAAAATCCATTAAAACAAACTAGCACATTCTATCTGAAAATGAACAAACAAATTAAAGGCAAACAAAAAAAAAATCAAAAACCCCCAAACAAAGTTGCAGATTCCTATAGCACAAGCCCTAATCAACGAGAATGATAGAAATATTTAAATCTCCACAAACGAAATCAAAATTTTCCCGTGACGAACCAGAAAATGACACAAAAATCAAATCAACGGAGAAAAAATCCTAAATTACACAGATCTGAGTTTCTGAATAAAGAGCAAAACAATTCAAAAACACAACCACAATTTCAGAACCTCCGTACATGTAATATACAAATAAAATACACATACATAAATATATATAAACTTACAGAATATTAGAGAAACGACGACGAATTCAGAGAAAAACAAGTTCCGACGAATCAAAAAGTTGCAGAGAGTCTCCTACCAATTCCCGCCAACAGAAGAGTAATATCGATCGATTTTCAATGGAAGATTTGTGAATGAGTATGTGTGTATATATATATATATATATCAATATATCCGCGTATGTATATGAGGAATATTGTGATGCTGACGAAGAATATCTACAACAAAAATACTAAATCAGGACAAAAAAATAAAACCTAGGAAAATATACTTCCAAATCAACAAACAATTCAATTAAAACCCAATACAAAAATAGGAAAATATATAAAATAAATTGAACCTTAGACCCAGCAAAAACTAAACCCTAAATCATAAATCAGTACATGAAAATCGAAAAATAAGAATCACGAACACTTACCCCAAAGTGGTTATGAGATACGTCCAGGTAAGTTCAGATTCATGGCGAAAACCATCAGCTACTATGTGAATGGTGAACTTCAATCTTTAGTATCGCAAAATTCGAAACGATTCAGAGAGGTGATGGAGGTTTCGAAAGCAGATGAAGAAGAACGACGATGAATATAGCTTTTCAGACCCAAAAATGAGATGAATCAACCCATGCTTTGTGTTTGATTCGGTAATTGAAGATGAAGAGGACAAGAGATTGAGAGAGGTTCGGTCATTCTCAATTGTTGAAATCAAATTTTGGTAAGAAAGGGAAAGATAAGATTAGTTGGGTTAGTGGGACACGTGTCCAATAAGAGGAAACCCATAATATATGTCTTTAATTAATTATGAAAATAAAAATTGATTTCAATAAAGTGTAATTGAGTAAAGCCCCAACACACAGTATTGAAATCGATTTTAATTGAGTGAAATTGACTTCAATGGGTGAATTCAATAAATTCACAATTTAAAGTAATTTAATTGGCCTCAATGAGTGAATTCAGTAAATTCCCAATTCAATGTAGTCTAATTGGGTTCAATTGAGTGGAATTACTAAAATCCTCAATTCAATTAAGTTTAATTGAATGAAATTAAATTCAATTGACAAAATTCTCAATTCAAATTATGAAATTAAGTGAAATTGAGTAATCCCCATTTCAAAGTGGTCCAATTGGGTGGAATTGAGAAAATTCTCAATTCAAAGTAAAATTGAGTTTAATTAAGCAAACTTCAAATTTAAAGTAGTTAAATTGAATAAAATTTATAAGATTCACAACTAAAAATGGTAAAATTGAGTGAAATTAAGTTCAATTGACAAAATTCTAAATTCAAATTATGAAATTAAGTGAAATTGAGTAATCCTCATTTCAAAGTGGTCCAATTGGGTGGAATTGAGAAAATCCTCAATTCAAAGTAAAATTGAGTTTAATTAAGTAAACTTCAAATTTAAAGTAGTTAAATTGAATAAAATTTATAAAATTCACAACTAAAAATGGTAAAATTGAGTGAAATTAAGTTCAATTGAAAAAATTCTTAATTCAAAGTAATGAAATTAACTTCAATTAAGTAAATCTATAATTCAAAATAGTTTAATAACATTCAATTGAGTTGAATTGATAAAATCCTCAATAGTATGATTTAATTTCATAATTATTTACTGTAAAGTAAGATATTATGACCATAAGAGGACCTTTAGATGTATGGATTTGAGCTTAATTTCATGATGGACTGATGGGGCAAAAAAAAAAAAAAACAAATAGCCAAAATTTTAGGAGGGGGAAAAGGAGCATAATTCCAAAAATCAATACTCAAAAGAAGGAAAAGTAATTTATGACTTTTTGGAATAATGTGAAGGTTAATATTTTTTGGATAATACTTGTCTCCTACCCTAATTGAAGGAACTTCCTCCTATCCCATGGGGTGTCTCAATAAAGGTTAAACACGTGTTCTATATTTAAATATCAATCATCTCTCTTTTTAAAAGTTAATTGATTAATTATACTATATTCACTTCCCTTATTTAAATTCAATACAAATATGTATAACATACCTTAACTGACAAAACTATCCTCCATAATTTCTTTTCCTTTTAATTATTTGCACTCACTTTGATTCAAACATAAAACTCTAAAAAATAAAAAAATAAATTAATGAGATAACTTTTCAAACATTAAACTAGCAATTTTTTTAAATTTTATTTATTTATTTTAAAAACGCTACTCTACTTATATGATGGAGGGAAATTTGATCAATTCAGGTATATTATAAATATTTTATATTGAATTTAAATAAAAATATAAGGACAAAAATATTCATTCATTAAATTTTAATAGGCAAAGTAAATATACAATAATAATCCAATTTACCTTTAAAAAGCTATCTCATTCAAATTTAAATATAGGAACATGTGTACACATTTCATTAAATCACATCATGAGGTAGGAGGAAGTTCCTCCAATTAGGGTATGAGGTAATATTCTCTTTATTTTTTAACATTTTTTATCTAATAAAATAATATTAAGAGCCTGTTCGCGAACATAATTACAAGCTTCGATTACGAGTATGTTCGCGAGTATACTCATGAACACGTTCCCGAACATGTTCGTGAACGTGTTCGCGAACAAACGAGCTGAGCTCATGGATGTTTGAGCTTGGCTCGTTTAATAAACGAGCCTATAAACCAAGCTCGAGCTCGGCTCATTTAGCTGTCAAACGAACACGTGTCGAGCTCTTAGCGAGTTGAGTCTCGAGTAGCTTGTCGAACGCTCTGTTCGTTTGCAGCCCTGCCACCCACCCACCTCCCCCTACTTTCTCTCTCTAACCAAGTCTCCAACATCAATGAAGATATATACAACTATATATATATAGGGAAAATTACACAAAATATCCCTGAACTATGACCTAATTGCAGATAGTACCCCTAATATTTGAATAATATCAGTTACTACCCCTTAGAACACGGAGTAGAGCCTCCGTTAGATTTGTGCGTGAATTTACTTAAAAGCCCTTGTTTTATATTATATTTTGGGGTTAATTTCAAGAAACCCCCTTATATTATCCAGTTTAATCAACTAACCCCCACGGTGTCCACTTTGTCCCATATACTATTCAATTTCATCATTATGTCCCCTCACCTCACATTTTGAATCAAAATGCCTAAACTACCCTCAATAGTATAAGGGGGTTTAGTGAAATCAACCCATTAAAAATATTATTTTTTGAAAATCAATTATATTTTTCGCAAAAATTATAAATTCAAAAATATATATATATATATTTTTCGCAAAAAAATTATTTTTCGGAGGGAGAATATTATTTTTCAAAATATGAATTATTTCGGAAAAAATAATATATATTTTTTGAAAAAAAATTATTTTCAGAAAAAAATCATATTTTGGAATATAGTATATATTTTTCGCAAAAAAAATTTTTTTTAGAAAAGATCATATTTTGGAACATAATAGTATATATTTTTCGGAAAAGATCATATTTTGGAACATAATATATATTTTTCGCAAAAAAAATATTTTTCGGAAAAAAATTCATATTTTGGAACATAATAAGTACTTTTTTGCAAAAAAAATCATATTTTGGAATATAATATATATTTTTTGCAAAAAAAATACTTTTCGGAAAAAAATTCATATTTTGGAACATAATAAGTACTTTTTTGCAAAAAAAAAATCATATTTTGGAACATAATATATATTTTTCGGAAAAAATCATATTTTGGAACATAATATATACTTTTTCGCAAAAAAATTATTTTTCGAAAAAAAAATTCATATTTTGGAACATTATATATAAATTCAAAAAAATTAGGGTATTTAAGTAATTTTGTATGCAAAATTGGAACATGCAATGATATGAGGACAAAAATGGAAGTTCAGTACAAAAACAGCCTTTATTGACCAATACACAAACTTTCCGGCGTTGAC
Source organism: Cornus suecica (assembly GCA_963922005.1). NCBI lineage: Eukaryota > Viridiplantae > Streptophyta > Magnoliopsida > Cornales > Cornaceae > Cornus > Cornus suecica. The sequence continues at coordinate 75,334,267 of OY998243.1, forward strand.
TTTGAACGGAAAGGGCTATGCGAGGGTGGGTGAAGGGGTAATGGAGGGGAGGAGAGTGGGAAAATTAGAGTTTATGAGTTAATATTATTTTGGGACTGTTTGGGATGGAGAAGTGGAAGGGTATTCTGGTCATCATCCTCAAGGGCATTAATGGAATTAAAAGTTTTATAATTGTCGTCTGCAACAGTGCAACTCACATGACATTCACTACAAGATTTTTCTGGCACTTCCAAATTTTTGGCATTCTTTGAAAACTGGAGATTAGTACGCACAACGGCACTTATAGGTGATTCAAATCCTAGATTTGGGATGAGAATTTTCAATCCTAACCAACTGGACAATAATAGAATTTGGTTATTATTTTATATAACTTGTATATTTATATACAACTAACTTATATATATATATATAAGTACTAATATATCTGTTACTGTGTGTTTGTCTCCCTCTTATTCTCTCCATCTCACTCGCGCATATACCACTGATTTGAAGTTCTCCAACACGCCAATAGCTATTCAGATCTAAGGAGGCCGTGTTTCAGGTGCTTTATTTGTTCTTCTTTGTCTCTCTGCTGATTTCTTTTATTTTTTTTTTTTTGTTTTGAAATGGCGTTTTTTAGTTGTGCATTTAGGGCTTTGGGTTTTTCTTAATTTTGCATTTGGGGTTTTGGGTTTATCTTTCACACCATCTCCCTCCCTCTTTCACTATCTGTCTATGTGTATATATATGTTTAGAATATAGATGTATACGGGTAATATATACAATGGGTAGTGTTTATTTTAATGTGCAGTACCTGTTTGTTTAAATGCTTGAAAGAGATATGCCATTAGCATAAATAGGGTAGAAATACCGTTATTATGCTCCTCCAATGCCTTGTAGTGATTTAACCGGCAGATGTGTTTGTAAGAACTTTTTTTTCTCTTTTTCAGTAATTTAGTTGGGAGAATTTGAATCTAGGACGATGTGAAAGTCCCGGAACTCTTCCATCCCATCTACCCGGATCCGGTTGTTTGTAAGAATTCTTGTAGTGATTTAACCAGTAATACTAAGAAATCTTGTAGTGATTTAACCGGCAGATGTGTTTGGAATACTTTAAATTCTTAATGGATTTATATACGCAAAAGTAAAAGTATTTTTTACAATTCACAACAAAGGGTTTTTTTTCACTGATATCCCTTCAATTTATTATCTCAAAAATCACGCAGTATACACTCCTGTGGGACAATACACTGCGGTACAACGAAAACTTTTCAACTATTCATTTCAGTTAAGAGTGCGTATTTTACTGGAACTTTCAAGCATGGTTATTCATCATACTATATATGAAGATTTTCTATATATATATTTTTTAACACCAAACAATTATTTATATATAACCGATGAACTTGAGGTTCACATTGTCATAAAGATATACATTTATTAAATTTGTAACGACACAACATGTAACTTTATAATCCGCTCCCCCTCTATCTTAATGGTCGTCAAACTTCGATCATTCTCCATCTTCCTTTTCTTCATCTGCATGTAAAAACCAAAATGTTATTAAAACACATCCACGATGTAATATTCAAGGCCAAATCATTTGAAAAAGGTGTATATATAGCTAAATATACTCATTTGAATATTACAGGTAATCTTAACATGCAATCAAGTTATTGTTATTATTATTATTTTTCATTTAAATTCCCATTGTTTTTATTTTGTAATAATCGAACTCAAAACGTCCTTGTTTATAAAATTAATTGTTCACTATATTATAAGGTGTCCCAAAATATTTGTCCAGTTTCGAATCACAATACAATATAATTTTATAATTTTTCAAATTATCCCTTATCATTAACTTCAAAAAGTAATGGAGCCCATTAAAAAATTGTTATCTCTGTCCCAAAATAAGTGTCCACTTTTGAAAAGTCAAAAATAATTTATTTGGTCAATTTACCAATTTAACTTTCAATTATTAAAGTTATAAAATATATACATTATAAACCATCACATCACTATGATGAGATTATGGGTAAAGTTGGTATTTCATTTACTAATACTATAATAAAAGTCATTCTTTTAAAAAATTGGATTCCCCAAAACGACATATAATTTGGAATATATCATAAAAAGGTAAAATTAAAAACACAATATAATAATAAAAAAATATTAAAATTCAATCGTTGACAACTCATTTGAGATAGAGAGAATAAAACTTACCTTCATATTCCGAGGCAGAGCATTTGTCCTCACACGTCATATCGCAAGAGTCACTGCCCTTCTCGTCCTTGCAATCGCTCTTGCAAGATTTGAGACAGTCCTCGAAAGATGGGGCTGGTCCCGGAGCACTGTCACTTTCTTCCTCGTAGTCGTCTGGGGCGTTCTTGTCATCGTCGTTCTTTTTATCCTCGGCATTGACTACCTGCATTGCCGCGACGACAACAATGCACAAGAGAAGCACGGTAACAACCTTTCGGGCCATTTTTGCTTTCTTTTATTATGCGTGTTTATTTCTTTTGTTTCACTTTTAAAGTAAGCCTTTTGATAGATGGGGGGCATAGAGGAGATTCGACTAATTGTTTTTATTTTTATTTTTATAATGGATGGTTAGGGTTTTTGTGGGGGGTAAACCTGAAATAACGTAAAAGTTAGTGGTTTACATTCATTGTTGTAGAAATGAAGCTGGTACACATTCTATGATTAGGATTTATGAGCTGTGACTACTAATAATCAAATTGTAAGAGAGAGGACAAGAAGAGGACCCGGATCCTCTGCAATTGATTATTGCCGTAATCATAAAAAACTGCAGCGTTTTTGGTATTTTTTTCTTTTCAACTTTGGCTTTCTTATTAGCCGCAATTGTGCCTTTGCCAAGCCAGTAAGTCATTAGCTCCTAAAAATCTATTCTCCCGCCCAAACACGTCACATCATCTCCTTACTTTCAACTTTCCCGCGCACACAAACACTTCAGATCAATAATAAACCTCAAACACATTCTCTATGTTTGAGTCTTTGTGTAGTGACATAAAATGGTTATTTGAGTCTTCTTTGGTGATGAAATGTTGAGGCTGCTATAGAGAATGTGTTTGAGGTTTATTATTGATCTGAAGTGTTTGTGTGCGCGGGAAAGTTGAAAGTAAGGAGACGATGTGACGTGTTTGGGCGGGAGAATAGATTTTTAGGAGCTGATGGCTTACTGGCTTGGCAAAGGCACAGTTACGGCTAATAAGAAAGTCAAAGTTAAAAAGAAAAAAATACCAAAAACGCTGTTGTTTTTGGTGATTGCGGCAGCAATTAATTGCAGAGGATCCGGGTCCCAAGAAGAGATGGCCTAATTGATTCTCATTTTTTTGGGGGTAAATAAATTGATTCTCAAAATTTAGTCTTGTTTTGTTTTTGTTCTATATAAATTTGTTCTAGTAAAATTAGTAAATTATTATTTTTTTAAAAAAGAAGAAGAGGAAGATTATGATGGAACTTGATCAGGATCAGACATATATTGGCTCTGATTTTAGTTTTAAGTGTACTGTTATTGCAATAATTTATAGCCAAGAGTTGGATATTATATTAATTTCAAATTTACTTTTTAAATTAAGCCTTCGGCCTAAATTTAGTAAATGGATGTATAGTAAGCTAAAAGGTGGAGCATGAGCTGAAATATACGTATTTCTTTGTCTCAAATGATGTGTCATTTTATTTACCGAAAAAAAATTATGTGTCATTTTGTGTTTTGAGAATTTAATTTATTAAGATGATTCTTTTGTACTTATGGTGACACTTCTCGTGGCACTTTTGGTGACCCTTCTTCTTCATTCTCTTCTTCTTTTTCAATCATGAGCTTCTTGAGCTCCGTTTCTTCTTCAAATATCCAGCTAACAGAATTCTCATATTGAGCCATCAATATCATTCCGTTTAGCTCATTTGTGTCTTTCTCTGCAAAGTACACATGTTCGTTATTTTCATCTTCTTCTGTTAGCTCACTTCTGCATTCACGGGCATAGTGGTCGTATCTGTTGCAGTTATAACACTTCACTTTTCTTTTCCCATCTTCACCTTCTCGTCCTTGATAGCCACGACCTCTACCTCCACCTCTTTGTGAATTTCTCCATTTCTCTTCTCTGGCTGAGAACTTCGACTGCAGGACTCACTCGTCCTCTGGGATGCTTGAGGTATTCTTCTTGTCGATTCGTTGTTCATGGATTTCTAGCTTGGCTTGTAACTTGTCAACCGTCATGCCATCCAAATCTTTTGATTCTCCAATGGCTACTACCACGAACTCAAATTTTGAATTGAGCGATCTCATTATCTTTTCGAGCACACGTACATCTTCGATCTTTTCTCCACATCCTCTGATCTGATTCACAATTGTCAATATTTTGGTAAAGTACTCAGAAATTGACTATCTTTCTTTCATCTGCAGCAATTCAAATTCCCCCCTTAGACCTTGAAGTCTAATTTTTATCGTCTTTTCAATTCCTCGATTTGTTTTACGAAGAATTTCCCATGCTTGCTTGGCGGTGTTGACGGCGGAGATCTTCTCAAAACTTGTTTCATTTACACTCTGATAAAGCAGATATAACGCCTTCTTGTCCTTTCGTCTTTCTTCTTTAAGCTCGGCATGTTGGACATGTCTTAGATTCTCTACTTTTTCAGGTTCGTCATGCTCGGTATCAATCATATCCCATAAATCTTGTGAGGCTAGAAGGACTCTCATCATGAAACACCACCTCTCGTAGTTATCTTTGTTCAGTCGCGGAAGCTGGGGCTGGAAGAAATTATGGAGGACGCTATCGGATTTGCTTAAGCACTTGAGGTGCTTATTTATGAAAATTGGTGTAGAATCTGGTCAAACCGATCGCACGGTTGCGTCCAAAGAGTTCCGTTTAGTCAAAAATGACTATTCATTTGCTCAAATCAGAGTTAAAATGAGCCTGGAACGGACAAAATATCAACTAGGGGCAAATTGGTAATTTTCAGAATTTTGCTGACGTGGCAGACTGATGACGTGGCAGCTGATCTGGAATTGACACGTGTCAGCTTCTGAGTGGGACACGTGGCGGCTTATGACTGGGGCACGTGGCTGCTTCTGAGTGGGCCACGTGTCAACTGATGTGGCAGGTGACGTGGCGACTGGGTGATGTCACACGCTGACGTGGTGCGCGTAGGGGCCACGCGCGGCTGGAGGTTGAAGATGATAGGCGCGTGCACTGCGAGTGGGCTTCACTCGCCGGTCTTCAAGTGGCGCGTGGGGGCGTGTGCAGCAGTGTTTCGGCCTAATTTTTTCGGGGTTACGTTCCTGCTGGAACGAAGAAGCTAGCTATGTGTTCAAAATTGTGTTTTGAATACCTATGATTCACGAATAAGCTTTGAAAGGTTCGGCTCTGTTTTATTTTTTCACTTCTGGGCTTACTCAAGCTTCACCAAGCTCTGATACCATGTTGGAAATTACTTGAACAGCGAATCGACAAGAAGAATACCTCAAGCATCCCAGAGGACGAGCGAGTCCTGCAGTCGAAGTTCTCAGCCAGAGAAGAGAAATGGGGAAATTCACAAAGAGGTCGAGGTAGAGGTCGTGGCTATCAAGGACGAGAAAGTGAAGATGGGAAAATAAAAGTGAAGTGTTATAACTGTAACAGATACAGCCACTATGCCCGTGAATGCAAAAGTGAGCTAACATAAGAAGATGAAAATGACGAACATGTGTACTTTGCAGAGAAAGACACAAATGAGCTAAACGTAATGATATTGATGGCTCAATATGAGAATTCTATTAGCTGGATATTTGAAGAAGAAACGGAGCTCGTGATTGAAAAAGAAGAAGAGAATGAAGAAGAAGTGTCACCAAAAGTGCCACGAGATGAGGTTGAAGCAGTGCCACCAACAGTGACACAAATTGCTCTCGTACCTGACAGGAAGAAGTCAGAAGTGGATCCGGGTGAAAGATTCTAGACCAGAAAGAAGTCAGAAGTGGATCCGGGTGAAAGATACTGGACCAGAGAGAAGTCAGAAGAAGATCCGGTTAGCTTCACCGAAGCCATTCAAGAGAAGAAATGGAAGACATATATGGATGAAGAGTTGTTCACCATAGAAAAGAAGCAGTGTAGTCCACCAGAAGATCATAAGTCAACTGGGTTGAAGTGCGTCCATAAGACTAGAAGTGGAAATGGCGAAGTTTAGAGTTACAAAACTCGCATGTCCGTGAAAGACTACAAAAGTAGAAAAGTGAAGCCAGACAAGTTCAATGGTCTGAGGAAAGAATGTAATGTCTCGGTGATGGTTCCAGGGAAAGAAAATGGTATCTCTTCAGAGTTCAGGCAGGTCGACTCGGTTCAATTCGAGGTGCTTGTCGCTAGTCGTGGACTTGATTATGAAGAAGAGGGTCAACCATCTCTGTGCAAAACTGGACGAGAGAGAGGCAAAGCCAGTTGCAAGGAATGTAAAAATTCCGAAGACAAGTCCACAAGACTGAAGATGGTGTTAAGAATGCAGAAGTATGGAGAATCAAGTTTAAGGGGGAATGTTGAAAATAAACTTTATAAGGACAGTTCCACATGCATCAACCTCAAAGGTCCAAATAAGCTGCACCAAGACCATGCGTAGCATGCGTGAAAATTTGCACGCCTATATCTACCAAAGTCAAATATGGCTGCAAATGTAGATTTGTTGTTTGTCTTGTTTTAGTTTCAGTTCTATATATACATGTGATATGGTAATGGAGAAGCTAGAAACATAGAAAGAAAGAAAAGAAAAAAAAAAGATCTTTGTATTTTTAAAGGTGTGAGTTTAGAAATATAAGTTCGTTTTCTCTCAATATTGTGTTGATCCTGGGCATGTTAATCACCTCAAGTGATTTTCAACATGTTGAAAATAAACTTGATATGCATATCTAGCTCCACATGCATGCAATTGAGGTCAAGAAAGGCTGCACAAAGCATGCGTGAAGATTTGCACGCCTATATTTACCGAAGTCAAATATGGCTGCAAATGTAGATTTGTTGTTTGTCTTGTTTTAGTTTCAGTTCTATATATACATGTGATATTGTAGTGTAGTAAATTAGAAGCTAGAAGCTAGAGCATAGAAAAGAAAGGAAAAAAGAGAGAGAGCTTTGTATTTTTGAAAGGTGTGAGTTTTAGAAATAAAAGCTTCGTTCTCTCATTCTTTGTGTTGATCCTGGGCATGTTAATCACCATAAGTGATTTTCAACATGGTATCAGAGCTTGGTGAAGCTTGAGCAAGCCCAGAAGTGAAAAAATAAAACAGAGCCGAACCTTTCAAAGCCTATTCGTGAATCATAGGTGTTCAAAACACAATTTTGAACACATAGCTAACTTCTACGTTCCATCAGGAACGTAACCCTGAAAAAATCAGGCCGAAACACTGCGGCATGCGCCCCCACGCGCTACCTGAAGATCGGCGAGTGAAGCCCACTCACAGTGCACGCGCCTGGTCATCTTCAACCTACAGCCATGCGTGGCCCCCACGCGCCCACGTCAGCATGTGACTTCACTCCCAGTCGCCACGTCATCCGACACGTGGCTCAACCATCAGTTGACATGTGGCCCACTCAAAAGCAGCCACATGGCCCACTCATATGCCGACACGTGTCCCACTCAGAAGCTGACATGTGTTAATTCCAGATCAGTTGCCATGTCATCAATTGCCACGTCAGCCTCCACGTCAGCAAAAATTCTGAAAATTATCAATTTGCCCCTAGTTGGTATTTTGTCCGTTTCGGGCTCATTTTAACTCCGATTTGAGCAAACGAATAGTCATTTTTTACTAAACGGAACACTCCGAACGCAACCGTGCAATTGGTTTGACCAGATTCAACATTAATTTTCATAAATAAGCACCTCAAGTGCTTAAGCAAATCCGATGGCGTCCTCTAGTAATTTCTTCCAGCCCCAGCTTTCGCGACTAAACAAAGATAACTACGAGAAGTGGTGTATCATGATGAGAGTCTTTCTAGCCTCACAAGATTTGTGGGATGTGATCGATACCGGGTATGACAAACCCGACGAAGTAGAGAATCTAAGTCAAGCCCAACATGCCGAGCTTAAAGAAGAAAGACGAAAAGACAAGAAGGCATTATATCTGCTTTATCAGAGTGTAGATGAAGCAAGTTTTGAGAAGATCTCCGCCGTCAACACCGCCAAGCAAGCATGGGAAATTCTTCGTAAAACAAATCGAGGAATTGAAAAGACGATAAAAATTAGACTTCAAGGTCTAAGGGGAAATTTTGAATTGCTGCAGATGAAGGAAAGCGAGTCAATTTCTGAGTACTTTACCAGAATATTGACAATTGTGAATCAGATCAAAGGATATGGAGAAAAGATCGAAGATGTACGTGTGCTCGAAAAGATAATGAGATCGCTTAATTCAAAATTTGAGTTCGTGGTTGTAGCCATTGAATAATCGAAGGATTTAGATGGCATGACGGTTGACGAGTTACAAGCCACGCTAAAAATTCATAAACAGCGAATCGACAAGAAGAATTCCTTAAGCATCCAAGAGGACGAGCGAGTCCTGCAGTCAAAGTTCTCAACCAGAGAAGAGAAATAGGGAAATTCACAAAGAGGTCGAGGTAGAGGTCGTGGCTATCAAAGACGAGAAGATGAGGATGGGAAAAGAAAAGTGAAGTGTTATAACTACAACAGATACGACCACTATGCCCGTGAATGCAGAAGTGAGCTAACAGAAGAAGATGAAAATGACGAACATGTGTACTTTGCAGAGAAAGACACAAATGAGCTAAACGGAATGATATTGATGGCTCAATATGAGAATCCTGTTAGCTGGATATTTAAAGAAGAAACGGAGCTCAAGGAGCTCGTGATTGAAGAAGAAGAAGAAGTGTCACCAACAGTGCCACGAGATGAGGTTGAAGCAGTGCCACCAACAGTGACACAAATTGCTCCCATACCTGACAAGAAGAAGTCAAAAGTGGAACCGGGTGAAAGATACTGGACCAGAAAGAAGTCAGATGTGGATCCGGGTGAAAGATACTAGACCAGGAAGAAGTCAGAAGAAGATCTGGTTAGCTTCACCGAAGCCATTCAAAAAAAGAAATGGAAGACAGATATGGATGAAGAGATGTTCACCATAGAAAAGAAGCAGTGTAGTCCACGAGAAGATCATAAGTCAACTGGGTTGAAGTGCGTCCATAAGACGAGAAGCGAAAAAGGCGAAGTTCAGAGATACAAAACTCGCATATCCGTGAAAGACTACAAAAGTAGAAAAATAAAGTCAGACAAGTTCAATGGTCTGAAGAAGGAATGTAATGCCTTGGTAATGGTTCCAGGGAAAGAAAGTGCAGGGAAAGAAAATGGTATCTCTTCAGAGTTCAGGCAGGTCGACTTGGTTCAGTTCGAGGTGTTTGTCGCTAGTCGTGGACTTGACTATGAAGAAGAGAGTCAACCATCTCTGTGCAAAACTGGACGAGAGAGAGAGGCAAAATCAGTTGCAAGGAATGCAGAAATTCCGAGATGAGTCCACAAGACTGAAGATGGTGTTAGAAATGCAGAAGTATGGAGAATCAAGTTTAAGGGGGAATGTTGAAAATAAACTTGATATGCATATCTAGCTCCACATGCATGCAATTGAGGTCAAGAAAGGCTGCACAAAGCATGCGTGAAGATTTGCACGCCTATATCTACCGAAGTCAAATATGGCTGCAAATGTAGATTTGTTGTTTGTCTTGTTTTAGTTTCAATTCTATATATACATGTGATATTGTAGTGTAGTAAATTAGAAGCTAGAAGTTAGAGCATAGAAAAGAAAGGAAAAAAGAGAGAGAGCTTTGTATTTTTGAAAGGTGTGAGTTTTAGAAATAAAAGCTTCGTTCTCTCATTCTTTGTGTTGATCCTGGGCATGTTAATCACCATAAGTGATTTTCAGCATGGTATCAGAGCTTGGTGAAGCTTGAGCAAGCCCAGAAGTGAAAAAATAAAACAGAGCCGAACCTTTCAAAGCCTATTCGTGAATCATAGGTGTTCAAAACACAATTTTGAACACATAGCTAGCTTCTACATTCCATCAGGAACGTAACCCTGAAAAAATCAGGCCGAAACATAGAGAGCTTTGTATTTTTAAAAGGTGTGACTTTTAGAAATAAAAGCTTCGTTCTCTCATTCTTTGTGTTGATCCTGGGCATGTTAAGCACTATAAGTGATTTTCAACAAAATTTACTTTTTAAATTAAGCCTTCGGCCTAAATTTTGTAAATGGATGTATAGTAAGCTAAAAGGTGGAGCGTGAACTGAAATATATGTATTTCTTTGTCTCAAATGATGTGTCATTTTATTTACCGAAAAAAAATTATGTGTCATTTTGTGTTTTGAGAATTTAATTTATTAAGATGATTCTTTTGTACTTATTTTTTTTTATTGTATTGAAAGAATTGCTAAATTTATCTATAGTGATGTAAATGGTTTATAGTATTTTGTTTTAAAGAATCAATACTTTTCAAAACGAGACACTTCTTTTAAGACTATATAGAAAATAATGAACAATTATTTTGAGATAGATGAAATAAGATATCGATCCGCTTTGTTTACTTTAATTGCAGCAACACAGTGTAACTATTTAATTGAGTTCTATTATAGATGTAAGACACAAATAAACAGGCCACTCATTATCAAGCTCACATATTCCTATAGCAGAAAAAATAAATTGTTCAACAAAAAACATGGAACAGAACACACAAGTTGAGTGAAGTACTTCAAGAAGCATCCACTTCAGTAGCAGTTAAAGAGCATGATTCCTAGAAATATAGTCAGGACAGCTGGTGATAGGGTTGAAGATGGATTAGAAGCTGATGATGATGGGGTCAGCACTGGTCTGATACCGGGAGTTGCCGTAGGACCTACCGGAGAAGTTGCCGGTGTTGCATCAAAAGTTGCTTCGTCAGGCGATGATGCCGTGGCTGTCGCTTTTGAAGCTGCCATGAATGAGAATCACCAATGCCAAATATTAGATGTACTCTTTCTCAAAGACTTGTAATTGTGTATTCAGCCTATCAGGTCTCATGTTCGAATGTGATATATATTAGTTGGTATAAGTCCAAGCCTTATATAGTAGTTCAAGCCTTACTTAACATGGAGTTGTTTTGCACAAATTTCGTAAATTAATGGTTACAAAAAAACACCGGACACCCGTTTGTAAAATTATATAGTAGTTCAAAATAAAATTTTGACAGGATATACTACTTTTTAAATAAAGAAAAAAACTTTTGAAGGAAAATATATTTATTAATCGCAAAAAAAAAACTAGGCTTTTGAAGGAAAAAATTACAAATTGAGTGCACATTACCTGTTGGACTAAGAGAAGAAGCAGTAGGTGGAGGTGTTGGACCAAATAAAGCTGGACCTGCCAATTGTGAAATGTCATTAAACGTGTTAATATGTACTATTATTAAAATTTAAATCGAGGTTAAATTAATGATCCACAGTGAACATTCCTATCGTGATATATAATATGCTGACTTCTATTTTTTGACATATTAGTTGCAATTATATATGATCAATTCCACTTCCGAGTGATGCACAACACATTTGAATTCCAGAATATGTGTCAATTTAATTCCGTGGGTACTTTTTGTTAAATTAATGTTTGTAAAACCTAAAATAATTCCCTCTTGAAAAAATCATTACAAGCTACATGCAGACTAAAATGTTGAAATAATAATAATATTTCTTTCACTCAGTTGTACCTGGAGCAGGAAGAGGAACACCAGAGGCTGCGAAATATAACGAAATGTCTCATTAAAAATGTAATTAATCAGCTCTTCAATCAGACACAAAACATAGTATTTAACTATATAAAAGAATAATAATAACCTTTTCTTTTTTTTCGGTAAATAAGAATAATAATAACTTGCACTGCAAGTTAAAGTACCTTTGCACTGTAGGGGCACACCAGCCTGGTTACAAGCTCGTGGGAGTGAGAGCGCTAGGGTTCGGTTAATGGGCAGTGAAATGGGTACATTTCCAGTTACTAAAAGACAAGCACAGTCCATGCTACCGCTCATGAGAGACTTCACTGAGCTGCAACAGCCAGGAGTCGGCGAAGCCCCGTTTCCGGTACTTCCGGTGATGAAATTTAGGCATGGAGTGAAGCTGCTGACCATTGAGGCTGTGCATGCTGTGCTTATGACCTGCCCATTAATACCAATAACTGATAAAGCCATCAGAGTTGCATATAATGCAATGCTATTTTGAAAAGCCTTGAAAATCGACATTTTTTGTTTTAAAAAAAAGGAAGAGGCTAATGATGGTTTTTTTATTTTTTTGCTTTTAGATTTGGAATGGGTTTTGGAATTCAGATGAAGATGATTTATAATGTTGAGGGATTGAGAAATTTGGTGGGAAAAACAATACATATCCGTTAGATTTGAAGCTAGTGGGTTTTTGGAGCTCAACTACTTTAACCAACTTTTGGAATAACTTCTAAGAAATTATGCTACTACGCACAAGTATCAATTTCTTCCACTTGAGCACTTCTAGGTACACCTAAGGTGCTCACTAGATCAATTATTTAATTAATTGATAAATTACTATGAATAATAATAATAATCTGTTTGAATGTTTTAAGAAATCCCCTAGTTTAGGAAAAGTTGGCCAACCAAAGATCTCCACACCATTTTTCTTATCCCTCAAGTTTCATATATGTAAGTAATAACCATTACTTGCTTTCACATACTATTCATTCCAAACACAAAAACATTTTGAGCCTCTCTTTATCCCCTAATATCCCTATCTCACTCTTGTGAATCTCTTTGTTGTCTCTTACAAATTTCACTAGCACATATAAATTTATGGCGCCAAAAGGGATTGAAATGAGTCTGGTCCTAGTTGTTGTGCTCATGCTATGGGGTGGAGCTGCAGCTCAGTCAGGCTGCAATAGTGCGCTCATGGGCCTCTCCCCATGTCTCAACTATGTTACGGGAAATTCATCGAAACCTTCGTCTTCGTGCTGCTCAAATCTAGCCAATGTTGTTCAATCACAGCCTCTGTGCCTTTGCGTCTTGGTCAATAGCGGCGCCGCCTCTCAGCTGGGCGTCACTATCAACCAAACACTTGCTCTAGGTCTCCCTGGTGTTTGCAATGTGCAGACCCCATCAATCAGCAAGTGCAATGGTATATATAAGAAACACTAATTGTTTACAATGTCAAATGATAGGAGACTAAAAAGACCTTATCTTAGCTATCCTGATATTGCATTTAGATTTCATATTAACTTTTAAAACTTTATCCATATCATATTAAATTTGTGAATAATGGTACTTGTATCTTAATGCAAAAATAATATTGCAGGAACAGGAGGTTCTAAAACAGTTCCAACAACAAGTGGGAGCACATCTAATGGAAGCATGGCAAAGTTGCCTCATCTCACTCTATTCGTCTCTCTCATTTTCGCAGGATTTTCAACCTTCATCGGTGTTTGAGATTTCTGTGGAGGTTTTGGCAATGATATATACTATGCCCAAACACCCACTTGATTTATTATTTTTTCGACCACCATTTGTTTGTGTTGTTTGGATTGTTTTTATATTGGAAGATAAATTTTAAGCTTCATCTACAATTAAATATGCACAGTATCGTTCCTTTTTTTCTTTTTTATTTCCTAACAGCCGATAATTTACAAACCAAACATCCAAACAGACATGAGTTCTGATGCAGGAGGATCAGCGCAAGGATGGCAGGAAATTGTGATCTGCTGTTTTCCTTTTCAAATCTTTATTTTTAGTTAATTTTTGCTATTTAGGGTAATTTTCTATTTGTCAATTAGGAATTGATTCTGAACCCGATTTGGGCCAGATTTTTGGTAATCTTTTGATTTCTTTCCTTGTTTCGTTTTGGTAAGACTTTTAGGGTTTTGCTATTTTTGGTAAAATCCTTGATTTTCAGCTATTTAAACCCGGCTTGTGGGTTGTTTTAAATTAGTTTTGAATATTAAGAATTTTATTAAATTTCAGAGTGTTCTCTGAATTTTGGGTCGAATATTTTCTCCCTTTTCTTTCTTGCAAATTACCCGTTGCGCTAGCCTGCAGAATAATCTCTATTTTGTCCGGCGTCAATTGGTATCAGAGCTCAGCATATTCCTGAGGCGGTATTTTCATCAGTTTTCAATGGCTGCTGGTCGTGGTCATGGTGGTCGTCGTGGGCAGGTTCCGATTGAGGAAGTCCCGCACCGTGATCGTAACGTTCAGGATGTTATGATTGAGGATTTGCAGAGGCAAGTGGCAGAGTTAACCCAGCGCCTGGCGGCGCAGGAAATCGGTAATCATGATGTGGAAGATTCTGATATCGACAATTCCACCTTCGAAAATCCGTATCCACCGTTATGGCCAATATTTTCGGAAGATTCTGATTCCGAAGATGATTGGTTGAAAACCGATACTTTCGTTGGAGAGCCAGTGTATGACACAGAAGGAGATGATGATGTGTTGTATGGGGACGGCCATGAAACTCTGGTCATTCCTAAGAGCCTCCTGACTCCCAGAAGCGATTCCAACGATGATTGGTTGAGAACCAATGTTTTCCATACAACCTGCACCATGGCCGACAAAGTCTGCAAGATGATTATTGACAGTGGCAGTTGCGAGAACGTAGTCTCTAAAGACGTTGTCCGAAAGAAGGGTTCTCCCTCGTCAGTCTCTATGATGTCTCCTTCTGCATTTAATCAGCCGATGTCTCCGTCGTCTAATGGCCAACATCTTCGAGGCATCCATGAGCAAGTGAAACTGGCCATTCACGAGAGTAATGCCAAGTACAAATCTCGAGCGGACAGTCATCATCGTCAGGTACTTTTTGATGTTGGTGATTTTGTTTGGGTTGTATTAACTCGTGATCGTTTCCCTGTTGGCGAGTATAATAAGCTTAAGGAGCAGAATATTGGACCTTGTGAGATATTCCAAAAGATTAATGACAACGCATACAGGTTGTGTCTCCCTAGTCACTTGAAAACACCTGATATCTTTAATGTGAAACACCTGAGTCCCTGTTTTGCGGATTCTGCTGATGTTGCTGTGAACTCGAGGACGAGTTCTTTCCAACCCGGGGTGACTGATGCAGGAGGATCAGCGCAAGGATGGCAGGAAATTGTGATCTGCTGTTTTCCTTTTCAAATCTTTATTTTTAGTTAATTTTTGCTATTTAGGGTAATTTTCTATTTGTCAATTAGGAATTGATTCTGAACCCGATTTGGGCCAGATTTTTAGTAATCTTTTGATTTCTTTCCTTGTTTCGTTTTGGTAAGACTTTTAGGGTTTTGCTATTTTTGGTAAAATCCTTGATTTTCAGCTATTTAAACCCGGCTTGTGGGTTGTTTTAAATTAGTTTTGAATATTAAGAATTTTATTAAATTTCAGAGTGTTCTCTGAATTTTGGGTCGAATAATTTCTCCCTTTTCTTTCTTGCAAATTACCCGTTACGCTAGCCTGCAGAATAATCTCTATTCTGTCCGGCGTCAAGTTCCTTCTCTTTTTTTTTCACAAACTGGCATGAGTTCAAGACCTAAATATATATATAACAAAAAATAACCCACATGCAATATCACATGTGGGCTATTTTGGACCTCAGAGCAGGCCAATTTGAACTAATTTAAAGCCTGGTAAATGTAATCAAAGGCTTAGAGCAAACCAGGAAAAGGAGGAGACAATATTGAAGCTGACTTTTTCTCATTTCCCTTCTCAAAAATAATATAGATTTTGGTCATTTTTACAAGTTAGTTAATTCGATATAAATAGGAAAATTGGCAAGCCACACAAAGCATCTCTCTCCTTCTCATCCCCTCATGTTTCCCCCTCTATATATAGCACATTGTGTTGATAAATAAAAAACAAATACAAGTCCCCATCGCAGATAGGTCGCTAGCTGCTGATTCAACAAAATGGCAGCAACAAGGACGAAGTTGATGCTGGCGTTCGTCCTTGTGGCCGCTATGTGGGATGGTGGTGACATGGCATCAAGTTGCCCGAACATCGCCGTCAGCTTAACTCCCTGCATGGATTTTATTTTGAAAATTAGCAAGGACCCCTCTGCTAGATGCTGCAAAGAATTTAAAAGCTTAGTAGAGGAAAAGCCAGACTGTGTGTGTGAAGGCATCCAAATGGAGAAGACAACAAAGAAGAATCAGGTTTCCAAACTCCCTAAAGGTTGCAGCATTGATCTCCCCACTAATGGCAGCTGTGCTGGTAAGACTTAATTAATTCCTCAGCAATTTTTAGTTTCATTGCCTGGTTGTCAAGCGGTACCTGCTATTCTTTCTAAATGGGAGGATAAGGATTCGAGTCTCGGTGGAGGCGATGTATGTGAGTTTCTTACATTTCAAAAAAAATAAAAAATAAAAGTATGAACTACCTATCGAATGACCACTTGGCCTAACAGTATAACTTAATCTCTCCATCCAATAGGAAAGATTAGGAGTTCGAGTTTTCTTGGAGACAAAATGGATATGTGTGTGAAAAAAACCCAAAAAACTACGTACCTTTCAAAAAAAAATTATGCGAATTAAATATGTGCGCATTTACTATTTTTCCCTTATAAATAAATTATATAATTAATCACCTAAATATCTCGCTTGAAAATTTACCATCATAACCCACAAGTAATTTTACCCACACTTCAAAGAGAAATAGTCTTATAGTAAAAACTATTATTCTTTGACAAATTTCACTCTCTCTGTGTATTTTAAGTTATACCCTCGCCAAATAATTCTTTTTCTTTAGAAAAAAAAAATAGCATTGACAGTGACTTTTGTAGATGGTTGCTTCATACTACAATTAGTAATTTTTTATTTTTTTTGGAAAAATAAATTCTAAATTAAATTATCAAACAACATCATCTTCTAATTTTGTTTGTTTTCGATGTATTTTGAAAAATATCATTCTTCGGAGAACATAAATGATCTTTCATAATGTTATATACCACTGCGTAAATAGTGTCATTAGATAGCTCCATACATCTATAAAACATTTTATTGTTCTAATTAATAAAAAATTATTCACACAAAATATGGAATATTCAATTATATATCATGTGAGGAATTACCTTGTAAAATTGTTGAAGAGATGAACAAATTTGTTGAGTAAAGAGAAGAAAAAAAAATGAGAGAGAGAAGGAGAGATAGGAGCGCTTAAAAAAAAAAAAAAGTGTGGGTGTTATATATAATAAGGTTACAAAGGCCATATTCAGGGGGCATTTTGGGAATATTTTATCTGAAAACAAAACTGTGCACATATTTTGATGGGAAAGTGATTATAAGGAACCAAAAGTCTAATGGTCAGGTGTACCTGCCCTTCTTTCTAAATGAAAGGTAAGGGTTCGAGTCTAGGTGGATACAGTGTATGTAAGTGCTTGTTTGGTAGACGGTGTGGAGTTGGTTTTTGGTTTTGGTTTGGTTGGAGTTGGGTTGGTTGGAGTTAGTGTGGTTTTATTTTGGTTCCAAACCATGTTTGGTGCAGATGGTTTTGGTGTGAGAAAAAGTGATGCTGAAAAACTAAACCATGTTTGGTAGAGTTGGTATGCTAAAATATATTAATATTAATATATTTTATATTTTAATATTCATATATTAATATATTAAAATATATTAATATATGGGTTTCACATATTAATATATTAAAATATATTAATATATGGGTTTCACATTTTATTTATTAATATATGGGTTTCACATTTTATTTATTAATAAATATTAATATTAATATATTAATATTAATATTATAATATTATAATATATTGATATTATAATATTAATATATTTTAATATATTGATATTATAATATTAAAATATTTGGTAATTTGGAATAGTTTGACATTTTATTTATTTAAAATAATATTTTTTAAATATATATGTTTTAAAAAATAAAATATATAAATATTTAATTTTTCATAAATATTTAATTTTTTGGAAATATTTATTTTTTCATAATATTTAATTTCGAATTTATATATATATATAATATTATATGTGAATAGTGTCAAACCATTTGGACCCAACTCCAACCAAACCATCATTTGAGATGGTGTGAAATTTGATGGATTTGGATCCAATTGAGTGACACTATTCACACACCATTTGTGTTGCACCTTGCTTGCCAAACATGGAGTGAAGCAAAATTTTCAAACCAAACCCAAAATTTTGGCTCCACTCCATGTTGCCAAACATGCACTAAGTTTCTTACCTTTCAAAAAATATATATATAATATCATAAGGGGTGATTTGCAATAAATTGTAAGAGCTGATTTGAGGTGGAAAAATAGCATAGAGGTTTTTTGCATCCTGAAAAAAACACAGAATTCTCACTTATGCCTTCATTCTAATAATATATTTATGGGTTATTCTCACTTTTATTCTCTCGAATTTCAAATATTTTAATTACACCCGTTGAATTTAATTTTTATCCCATTTAGACCCCTACGTTTTAACGTGTCTTTATCGAAAACCATAATTGTCCAGTGATTTGTTCAAATACATATTTGTCTACAAGATATGGGATAAAAGCAAGTGATTTGATCACTTTGATTAATTCAAGATATGGGTAATGGCCTATATGGAAACAATTTTTCTGGCAATTTGTTTAATCAATTTTGTAACAATTGTTTTTCCTTGTGCAATAGGTCTTGCTTCAGCTCCTTCTGGATCAAGGGCTTCAGGTACATGACTTATTTTTCATTTTATGATTATTTTATTAATTTTTTTATTTTGGACGAATTACATTAAACTCCCCATAATTTATGGCAAAAATTCTCTTTAAATACCCAAGGATCGTTATTTTTTAACTTGCTGTAAAACAACTACAACCCAAGTTAAGGGGTCGGATAAAAACTCATGGACTTTGTGAAGTATTTAGCAGAAACAACTCTCGACTAATTTGATGAGATTTTAGAAAGTCAAAGAAATTTATTGTACCAATGGAATTCTGATACATGAATCATAGTTGGTTACTTCACAAAGGGGATTGAATAGATAATAGTATATTTCTTACTTACATATATGTGTGTATATATATATATATATATCGAATAATAATCTCTTTTTCACCAATGAATAGAAATTCATATGCATCATCATTAGATGTGACAATTACCACAAAAAATTTAGCAATCACATTCAAGAAGGATTATTGTGATGAGTTATCCGCACTGGATTTTTTCTTTTAACTTAGGCAGTTTAGGAATCATTATTTTTATTTTTGTTTTGAGAATAAAAAAACAAGAACAATTATTGTTCTTGTTCTTATTTTCTTACCCAAAAGAACAAGAACAAAAAATATATTTGAGGCAAAAATACACACATATTCTTATACAATTTTTCCTTTTTATCACAAATTTTTTTTTTTTTTGAAAAATCCCAGAAAGAACAAAAAAACAAGTTTTTATTGTTCCCTTATTTTTTCTACTATTCACGAAAATAGTTTCCAAATTGAGAACAAAACAAATAATAAAAAGGGTTGTCAAACATATTCTGTTCTCCTGAACAGTGCCAAAAATAAAAAACATAACAAAAATAAGGTTTCCAAACGGGCCTTAATTATTCTTAAATTTTTGATAATTTACAAATCAGCCCCACTAAATTTTTACCTTTTCACACTTATCCTTAAAATTTGAATATTAAAATCTCGCCCCCACTCAATGCTCACATATGAGGAAGAGAGCATTTTGGAATATATGTATATATATATATATATATATTTCTTATTTTATTTTTTGAGAGAGGCTAATAGAGTCTTTGGTTATGGAACAGGTCCTTCCTCAAGTACTGACGCAAATTCAGGTACATGAATTTTATTCCATTTAGGGCCCGTTTGGGAACTTGGTCTTGGTCTTGTGATTTTGGTTTTGGTGATCTTGGGTGGTTTTAGGTAAATCTAAAACCTATATATAATATTTGATAAGGAGTTGGTCTTGGTATAATTATATATATACTAATATGTATTAAAAATATATAAATATGAAATATATATATATAAAATTAGAAAAAAATATTAAAATGAATATATATATATAATTAAAAAATATTTAAAATTCCCGAAAACATTTGACATTTTTATTTTTTTTATTCCAAAAAATATATATATAATCAAAAAAAATATTTTAAAATGTGAAAATTATATATAAAATTCAAATAATATATATTAAATTCGAAAAAATATATATAATTCAAAAAAAAATTAAAAATTTAGAAAAAAAGGATATAAAATGGGGAAAAATAATTTTTTTCCGAAAAATAATTTTATTCCCAAAAAATAATTTTTTTCGAAAATAACTTTTTTCCGAAAAAATAATTTTATTCCCAAAAATTAATTTTTTTCCAAATATTATATATTATTTTTTTTCAAAATAATTCATATTTTCGACCATATATATATATATAAATAGAGAGAGAGAAAAAAGTCAAAATTGGTAGGCCAAAACCATAGTTTTAGTGGTTGGTTTTAAAAAGCCCAAAACCAAGTCTAAAACCCACCAACCAAACATGATTTGGTCTTGAAATCAAAGACCAAAACCAAAACCAGACCCAAAACCACCTATCCAAACATACCCTTAACAATAAACCTGTTAATTCCTCGCACACTTTCAGCTAATATCTCATTATGTTTTTAGAACTACCCATACCAAGTAATAGAAATGAAATCATAGCGCATTTCAATTAGCTACCTAGAAATACGAAAAAAAAAACATAGAGTGAAATTAATTAAAAAGTTTCTTGTTCTACAAAAAGAAGACAATGAGAAAAAATAAATAATAATAACTAGAGATATGCACAATCCTTTATTTTTCCCAAGAAATTTCATTTCTTTCAAATTTGAACGGATGAAAAAGAGAAAACAACTAAGACTATTATCATTTTGTTAAACTATCATATTATTTTTTAAAATTACAATTTTATGGATAATTATAATTATAATGGCAAAACAAAAAATGAAACAAATAAGTTAACTTTTTAGTTTCTTATTTTTCTTCCATCCCATTGAATAAGAAAGAGGGGAAAAAAGAGGATGTCGCATACCACATCCATCGTCTCTTCCTTTGCTTCTCTCTAATTTGTTTTCTTCCTACCGAACAAAACATTAGAAATGCTTAAACAAATATTTATACCACATCTTATCAAAATCATTAATATTTCACATTAACATCTACACGTGAACCTCTATTCCATATTTCCATTTCGGTTACCAGAATTATTGTGTTCGCGATATCAGTTTCGGTAATAATTACAGTACTGTGTTATGAATTAGGATAATATATATTTTTTCAAAAATGTTACGAATATATATAACGGACCAAAACCGTGAAACATGCTTCGTACACATAGTTATGAATGTTTATAATTCTCTGGTTGCAGCAAGTGCACCTAGTCCCGGAGGCGAAAAATCAGATGGAAACTCTATCAAGTTGCCATTTTCGGTTCTGTTCTCGGCTCTCTTCATCGCCTCATATGCTTCAATTGTCAGAGTCGTCTGAGATCGGTGTTTGTTAAATTTGTCACCATCAATCACTTGTCCTCCTGTATATTTTCTTGTGATATATATATATATATATATATATATATATATATATGTGGTTGCAGCATGTACTGACAATGTGGAAGGTAAATTTGATGGTGTTTCTATATTAAAATATCTGTTCTATCTTGTGTACACACTTTTTGTATTGGTTAGTTGCATTGAAATTGTTTGCAAAATTATCCTATTCTAGTGTAAAAGAGGCAATTTGAGCAATGCTCATGTGGGGGAACATATAAAGGGCTGCAAAAAAGTATAAAAAGTGAAATTGTAGGCAAAAAATATAGAAGGAATTTTTGGTATATTATATATTATTTTTAGTAACACTTATTTAAAAATAAATTTTCTTACTTTTTGTGATTCAAAATTACTAATTAGATTATTGTATTCACGTATTAATAAAATAAAAATCAATAGATAATATAGTCAATCCGTTTAATCTTGTGACATTGTTGATCTTAGATATGATTTTATATATCAACTTTAATTTTGAAAATTTCCTTTCTGCTGCAGCAACAGTTACCAGTATTGTCAATAATATTCGGTAAGCAATGCATGCATTTGGAAAATAATCTAATTTTTTAATATAATTTAATATTGGGTTAATTTCAGTAAACCCCCCTATACTATCCAGATTAATCAACTAACCCCTTGTGTGTCCACTTTGCCCCCTATACTATTCAATTTCATCAAATTGCACCTTCACTTCTCAAAACGCCTAAACTACCATCAATAGTATAAGCGGGTTTAGTGAAATTAATAGTATAAGGGGGTTTAGTGAATTATTTCGGAAAAAATAATATATACTTTTTGCAAAAAAAAAATTCAAAAAAAAATCATATTTTGTTCCAAAATATGAATTTTTTTTTCAAAAAGTATTTTTTTTGCGAAAAAGTATATATTATGTTTCAAAATATGAATTTTTTTTTTGAAAAATATTTTTTTGCAAAAAGGTATATATTATGTTCCAAAATATGAATTCTTTTTTCGAAAAATAATTTTTTTGCAAAAAATATATATTATGTTCCAAAATATGATTTTTTTCTGAAAAATAATTTTTTTGCGAAAAATATATATTATATTCCAAAATATGATTTTTTTCTGAAAAATAATTTTTTTGCGAAAAATATATATTATATTCCAAAATATGATTTTTTTCTGAAAAATAATTTTTTTGCGAAAAATATATATTATATTCCAAAATATGATTTTTTTCTGAAAAATAATTTTTTGCGAAAAATATATATTATGTTCCAAAATATGATTTTTTTCTGAAAAATAATTTTTTGCGAAAAATATATATTATGTTCCAAAATATGATTTTTTTTCCGAAAAATATTTTTTTTGCGAAAAAGTATATATTATGTTCCAAAATATGAATTTTTTTTTTGAAAAATAATTTTCGGAAAAAAAATCATATTTTGGAACATAATATATATTTTTCGCAAAAAATTATTTTTCGAAAAAAAAATCATATTTTGGAACATAATATATATTTTTCGCAAAAAAATATTTTTCAGAAAAAAATCATATTTTGGAACATAATATATATTTTTTGCAAAAAAATTATTTTTCAGAAAAAAATCATATTTTGGAACATAATATATATTTTTTGCAAAAAAATTATTTTTCAGAAAAAAATCATATTTTGGAACATAATATATATTTTTTGCAAAAAAAATATTTTTCGAAAAAAAAATTCATATTTTGGAACATAATATATACTTTTTCACAAAAAAAATTATTTTTCGAAAACAAAATTCATATTTTGGAACATAATATATACTTTTTCGCAAAAAAAATATTTTTCAAAAAAAAATTTCTTTTTTTTCGAATTTTTTTTTTTTTGTTGCAAAAAGTATATATTATTTTTTCCGAAATAATTCACTAAACCCCCTTATACTCTTGAGGGTAGTTTAGGTATTTTGAGAAATGAGGGGTCAATTTGATGAAATTGAATAGTATAGGGGGCAAAGTGGACACACAAGGGGTTAGTTGATTAATCTGGATAGTATAGGGGAGTTTACTGAAATTAACCCTTTAATATTTCAATTGAATTGTGTGATTCTATTAGTAAAATTTCTTTTAGAACTTTTAATTCTAAAAATAAATCAAAACAATCAATATTAGAAAACTTATTTTTAAACTATCGTCACTTAATAATTTTAGCATTTTAAAATTAAACAAAAATCCAAATATATCTTCATATATTTTAAATAGTTGAAATCTAGTATGAATTGAAGAAATAGTTTGGTCAACTATGTACAAAAAATAATAAACCCTAAAAGTTTCTTCAATTGATTGAGATGACATATCTGTAGAATAAATATGCTTCTGTTATATATATATATATATATATATATATATATATATATATATATATCATGCATACAAGTATATATATAAGTATTGCAATAATAAATAGGAAACTGACCCGTAATATAAAATTTCAAGAATGAACAGAGAAAATATGAGCCATGTGTGATACCACAGTTTCCTTAAGGTAATATTGTTCCCTCTACGGTGCTCAAGGATTCCGAACAAATGTCTCCCAAGATATAACGGATTTCGCATTCACTGTTGCAGCACTGCAATGATGAAGACCGGCGAACTCAAGCTTTGTGTTTTGTACTCAAAACCGAACCAGACCAGACCTATCTATATATATATGTAAATGCAGAGCAGAGAGAGAATATGATTTCTGGAATATACTAGGAATAATATATATTCGGACTGAAATGTTATGCCTATTAAAAAAAGAATGGAGAGGTACATCAACTGTAGGCATCCACTCCAATAGGCACTAAAACTGTTTATGTACTGGTTGCATACAAAACTGTATACGTACTCTTCAGAAGACACATTTGCAGTTTTATCAAAAAATAAAAAGGAAATGGGTAGAACCGACCACCCACCGCACCGCGCCACAGACCGGGCGGGCAGGCGGGCGGCGCGCGCGCGTGTGGTTAGTCTAAGACTAGCATGGATCATGCATGATCTAACTCTCCTCCCATGCCTCTAGATATTCAAGTCACTCATCTAAAACAACTATATATAAACACCTTTACACTTTACTTTATTTCCAATTTAGGACAAACATTCTTACCCAAGTTCAAATGAGTCACTTTGAGAGATAATTTCGCATTCAATAATTAATAGTTTTGAACATGTAATTATATCAACTCGATCTCCTCACCAAGGAGAACACATTAGTGCTTGGTCCCGTTAAATTCGGAGTTCGGGTCCCATAATTATTTAAGCTCAAAGTTGGGTTTAATTACTGTTATTTATAAACTATTCCAACAATCCCCCACATGAATGAAAATTAGCATTTCAAAATGCAAATGAATATGCAGACACTAGTTCGAGTACAATGAAAGGTTACTGTATCAAGATAAGTAGCCTCAGAACCGACCACCCACCGCACCGCGCCACGGACCGGGTGTGTGGCGCGTGCGCGTGTGGTTAGTCTAAGACTAGCATGGATCATTGATGCAGGGGGATCTGAGTCAGACGATGCCGAGCTATCAGATTGCTCATTAATGGCGCTGGATTACCTGGAGCGGGAGGATCAGCGTAAGGATGGCAATAAATCGTGATCTAGCCTAATTGGGGCGGTTTCCGTGCACGTGTCGGTTTTTTGGCTATAAATGTGGCTACAAGTGTCCGATTCGCGCCCGTGACCCCAATTCGGAAAGCTAACTTCGGCGCGCACGTCGTGGCCACCTAACGTCGCTGGGTGCACCTCGTTTCGAGCCCTAAATCTTTTGTTTTCCTTTTCAAATCTCTAATTTTAGTTAAATTTTGCTATTTATGGTAATCTTTTATTTATCGATTAGGAAATGATTCTGAACCCGATTTAGGCCAAATTTTTGGCAATCTTTTGATTTATTTCCATCTTTCATTTTGGTAAGACTTTTAGGGTTTTGCTATTTTTGGTAAAAATCCTATTAAGGGTCGATTTTCAGCTATTTAAACCCGGCTTGTGGGTTGTTTCTGTTATTCCCGAATTTAAAGAATTTTATTGAATTTCAGAGTTCTCTGAATTTTGGGTCGAATTCTCCCGTTTTTTCTTGCAAATTACCTATTGCAATAGCCTACAGAATAATCTCTATTATGTCTATCGTCAATCATGCATGGTCTAACTCTCCTCCCATGCCTCTAGATATTCAAGTCATCCATCCAAAGCAACCATATATAAACACCTTTACACTTTACTTTATTTCCAATGTGGGACAAACATTCTTACCCAAGTTCAAATGGGTCACTTTGAGAGATAATTTCTCATTCAATAATTAATAGTTTTGAACATGTAATTATACCAACTCGATCTCCTCACCAAGAAGAACACATTAGTGTTTGGTCCCGTTAAATTCGGAGTTCGGGTCCCATAATTATTTAAGCTCAAAGTTGGGTTTAATTACTGTTATTTATAAACTATTCCAACAATATCATCTACATTCTCATCAAATTATTTTTTCCTATGAATTATACGTTTTTCATGAAATACGGGTTCTATTTCCATTTCATTAGCAATATATTTGGCTGTAATAATAGCTGATGTAAATCTATTTTCTCTATATTTTGTAAAAAAAGATATAAGCTATTGAGATTGAAAGTTTTTACTAACTAAATTAACTGCAAATAATATATCATACAAAATAATCATACCTAATAGAAACTCAAAATTTTCCAATTCATATGTTACTAAACATTTAGCTTCACTTTTTATCTAATGAGCTTCACTAATTTGTTCTAATTGAATTAAAGCATCTCTTATTTGTGAAACTTTAAATCTTATTTCTTTAATAGTTTCAATAGGACTTTTCCAATGAAAGAAGACATGAACATCAACTCATGAAAATGGACAATACTCATTCCATGTTTTGGCTAAATTAGAAACAAAAAAATTACATAAGAAATTTTTTCTATAGACTATTGTGATTCGTGAAAAGAATTAATAATAATAACAAAAAACTGATTTCTGAAGATTAAAATTGAAGACAATGATTTTAAGCCAAAGAAATTAGATATCGACCAAGTATTAGTAGAGGCTCATTCTATTTAGTTCCTTTCTTTTACAACATTATAAGAAAACTCATTCTAAAAATTTTCTTTTTACAACATTATAAAGAAACTTATTCAAAAAATTTATTTTTTATAACATTATAAGGAAGTTCATTTTAAAAGTTTAATTTTTATAATATTATATGAAGATTTATTTTAAAAAGAAAAAATATATAATATATTAAAATATATATAAAACCCCCAAAATTTTGAAAATTTCCTTTCGGGCGGAGCCTTATGCAGCAACCTAAATCATCTTAGTATCTAGATTGCCTAAACATATAGATTCATTTATATATAATGCGAAATTTTGAAGGTCCTAATCATTGTAAATACGGGGACCAACAAAAGTACGTGCACAAAATAGTTTGACCTGAAAAGTAAGTGGGTAACAATTTTTTATCTTTTCAAACGCGGATTATATTCAACATATTTATTCATTACAATTGATAAATTTAAATGGGAGAATGGTAGTAAACACTCTTATGTTTAAAAAATATGCAGAAAATTCTTTTAATGGTTTAAAAATATCTCTCAAGTTTCAAAAATGGGCGCTAAATACCCTCAAACACCTTTTCCGATAACAAAAAAGGGAAATTACTTTTATGCCCTTATTTAAACTGTTTAAATTAAATAGGGTAAATTGCTTAAAACTCCCCTTAAGTTTACTCTTTTTCCCTACTATACCCCCTCAACTATGAAATGAGCTTAGAACCCCCTAAAGTTTTATAAAGGTTGAACCATGGGCTTGCCCTAAAATTGTTTTACCCTTTTACCCTCAAAACTTTTTGTATTTCCACCTTACCTTTAATCATATCCTTACTATTATATTTCTTAATTATTTAAATTACAAAAATATTATTTCTTTTAGTTAGAATATTAATTATGTCATTTACCTTTAATGTATTAGAATAAATATACTCTCAAATGTTAAATTTTTTTTTTTTGTAAGTTTTAATTATTTTATTTGTAAATCAATATTCTCATCACTTAGACTCTTGAACGATGACATCATCCTGAATTTTTTTTAAAATCCCTAAACTACCCTCAATGTCTTATTCTTATTCTGTTTGGAAACAAGGATAATGTTTTTATCAATTAGACCCCCTCCCATCATTTAATAGTTTAATTTCTATTAAATTTTCAAAATATATATAAAATTCAAAAATATATATATTAAAATTTGAAAAATATTATAAATTCAAAAATAAATATATAAATTTTGAAATTATTTTTTTTTCAAAAAAACATATTAAATTTCGAAAATAAATATAAAAATCGCAAAAAACATAAAAAATTTGAAACAAATATATAAAATTTAAAAAAAAACATATAAAATTCAAAAATATATATTAAATTTCAAAAATAATTATAAAATCGAAAAAAATATAAAAATTAAAAATATATATAAATTTTGAAATTATTTTTTTTTCAAAAAAACATATTAAATTTTGAAAATAAATATAAAAATCGCAAAAAACATAAAAAATTTGAAACAAATATATAAATTTAAAAAAAAAAACATATTGTTGGCCTTAATATTTTAATCTAAGGGTAATTCCGTAATTTTAATGATAACAAATCATTAATGATGTATTTGTACTAATGGTTACAATGAGTACTTGTCCAAGCTTGTAAAAACAGGAAAATCATACTATGGATCATGCGGACAAAAAGATCACGGCGATGCATTTAAAGCGAACGAACAAGAATATCAAATGCAAAAAGATTGAAGTTCAAAGATGATCAAGAGCAAAAAGATTGAAGCTTAAAGTTAATCATTTCAAAGAGGATGAACCATTACTTGAAGATAGGTTGGTGAGTGTTTAGATTTTAACTGTCAAAGTAATTATTTGAATTATTTTGAAGCTCTAGAAATCTAAAATCATTATGCATAAAACTATTTTTTGAAAACAAATAAATACCAAATTAATGAATTTGGGTTTGAGAATTAGCATTCAAAGTTTTGCAAATTAAATACAAAATATTTTGGAGACTCAGCTCACCCCATTTGCAATTTCAGCTCACCCTATTCTCATAAATTACAAATGCATAACTCAGCTCACCCTATTCAGGAACTCAGCTCACCCCAATCCCTGAATTGCTTTTCAACGGCTCTATTGCCTTTTCAAATGGCTCTATATGACTTTTTGTCATATTTTATGCCAAAAATGATGAAAATGTTTGCTATAAAAGGACTTAAAACTCTCTTTACAAACCACCTCTTGCAATCTCAATCATACACTTTCATATACACTTTTCTATCATCATTCACATATTTTCAAGTCTAGATTTTTATTCAAATTCTTACTCTAGTCTTGTGAGCAAGAGAGCTACAATTGTACAAATCAATCTTTGAGAGATATTCTAGTGTACAAGATCATTGTATTCAAAGGGTTGGTGTGACCCAATTTTAGGCTAAAAGAGGGTGTTCTCTTAGCAAGGAGAAGTGGTGTGCTTCTTGTGAAGGTTTTGCTCTCCACCCGTAAGGAGAAGCCATAGTGGATTTGAGAAGTCTCAAGAGAACCTTGAGCCGAGGACGTAGGAATCAAGGGTCTTCTGAACCTCGCTAAAATCGCTTGTCCAAGTATTTATAATTCTCTCTCTACTTTATTTTGATTTATATTGCTTTGTGTTTTTATATTAAATCATGTAGCATTGCAATTATATTTATCAATTAGAAAATCGAATTAAATTCCATTGTTTAAGCTAAGACTCTATTCACCCCCCCCCCCCCCCCCCCTCTAGAGTCATTTATCGGGCAACAATTGGTATCAGAGCAAGGCTCTAATTTAAAGGCTTAATCACCTTAGAGAAAAGATCATGGCAAACAATGGTGTTACACACATAGAGGGTCAATCTAACAATAGACCTCCTTGGTTTGATGGTTCAAACTATAGTTATTGGAAAACTAGAATGATTGATTTTCTTCAAGCTATAGATTACCAAATATGGCAAGTTATTGAAAATGGACCATTTATTCCTATGAAATAAATCGATGGCAAAAAGGAGCCTAAGGAGGCAAAAGAATGGGATGCGGATGACCGTAAACTTATCTCAATAAATGCTAAGGCCAAAGTGAATTTAAATTGTGCAATTAGTCCAAATGAATTCAATAGGGTATCAACTTGCACAACCGCCAAAGAAATTTGGGATAAATTAGAAATAACATATGAAGGAACCTCACAAGTTCGTGAGTCAAAAATTGATTTACTTATGCATGAATATGAACTATTTCGCATGAAAGAAAATGAAGGCATTAATGATATATTTTCTCGATTCACAAATATTTTGAATGGTTTGAAACATCTTGGTAGACCTATGGCTAACTCGGATATTGCAAGAAAATTTCTTAGAAGTCTTCCGGCCAAATGGGATGCCAAAACTACCGCCATCAAGGAATCTCATGACCTTACTAAACTCAACATTGATGAGCTACATGGTTCACTTCTCACGTGGGAGATGACTCTCAAATCTCGTGAAGAATAATCAAAACCAAGGAAAGGATTAGCTCTTCAAGCCGCCTTCAAAGAAGCGTTGATGGAGACCGATGATCTCGAAAATGATGATGAAGAAATAACTCTCATCACCCAAAATTTTAAGAAATATCTTCAAAGAAAAAGTTTTCAAAGAAGGAATCCTATGAGGAAGGGAGAACCATCCAATGAGGCTAGCAAAAGAGATACACCCACGTGTTTTCATTATGGAAAAATGGGTCACTTCAAAGCCGATTGTCTCAAGCTCAAAGGCGAAAAGGAAAAGAATAAAAATAAAAAGGCTATGCAAGCAACATGGGAGGATGATGAATCCGACGTCTCAAATAGCGACAATGAAGTGGAAGAAATGGCAAATCTTTGTCTCATGGCTTTCGATGACGAGGTATGTAATGACTCTCTTAATGACACTTTACCTTCTTATGATGATGTTGTAGACTCATATAATGAATTACAAGAAGCATTTAAAGAAATTCATGATGAATTGAGAAAATGATTTTGAAATGTAATTCTCTCAAGAGAGAAAATAAATCTTTATTACTTGAGCTTTCTAAATCTAAAGAAGAAGTTATTTCTTTAAAAGAACAAAAAGAAAACACTACTCCTTCAAATGATCTTATTAGTGAAAATGTTTTACTTAAAAAGACCATTGATGATCAAACAAATATATTAGCCAAATTTACAAAAGGAAAGGAAAACTTGGCTATTATGCTTGGAAGCCAAAGAAGTTCATTCTTTAAAGAAGGATTAGGTTATGATCCTTATCAAAAGGATGCTTGTTTATTAAAAAAAGAAATCCCTTACATGAAACTTTCATTAAAAATTCTTTGACTCATTTAAGATGTAATTATTGTAAGAGGAGTGGACATAGAATATTTGAATGTACCAAAATAAAGAAAAATAACATTAAGACAATTTGGGTTATCAAAGGCACTTATGTTAAAATTTCTAACCACAAAGGACCTAAGGATATATGGGTACCAAAATTAGTTACCTAATTATTTTTGTAGGTATGCTTGAAGTCCTCTTCTTCCAAGGACAAATGGTTTCTTGATAGTGGGTGTTTAAGACACATGACGGGAGATAAATCAAAATTTCTTTCTCTCAAGCCTTATGATGGAGGAAATGTGACATTTGGGAATAACTCTAAAGGAAAAGTAATTGGCATTGGAGCAATTGGTATTTCTTCATCTCTCTCTATTGATAATGTGTTTCTTGTTGATGGATTAAAACATAACTTGTTTAGTATTAGTCAACTTTGTGATAAAGGTTTTAATGTTATCTTTAAATCTAACCAATGCATTGTTGAACATGATAACAAACAAGTATTTGTTGCTAATAGAAATGGAAATTTATATACATTGCTTTTATGTGAATTGCATGACCAAGATGTAAAATGTTTTGTTTCTTCAAATGAAAATAGTTGGTTATGGCATAGAAGACTTGGACATGCTAGTATGGATTTATTATCTAAATTGTCTAGAAAAGACTTAGTCAAAGGCCTCCCAAAGACTAAGTATATTAAAGACAAAATTTGTAGCTCTTGTCAATTAGGGAAACAAGTTAAGACATCATTTAAAAGCAAAAAGAGCATTACTACCACAAGACCTCTTGAATTAATTCATATGGACTTGTTTGGACCGGAAATGGTTATTAGTATAGGTGGTAAACTTTATGCATTTATCATTGTTGATGATTTCTCTAGATTCACTTGGGTCTTTTTTCTTACACATAAAAATGAGGTTCACTCTATCTTTTCTAAATTTTGTAGAAAAGTTCAAAATGAAAAAAAATATAAGATTAAAACCATTAGAAGTGATAGAGGAAGGGAATTTGAAAATCAAGACATAGAGAGATTTTGTGATGACAATGGTTATGATCATAATCTCTCAGCCCCTAGAACTCCTCAACAAAATGGAGTTGTTGAAAGAAAGAATAGATCTCTCCAAGAAATGGCTAGAACTATGTTAAATGAGCATAGCTTGCCTACATATTTTTGGGCCGAAGCTGTCAACACCGCATGTTATGTTATTAATAGGGTAATTATTAGAAAGACCATTGACAAAACTTCATATGAACTTTGGTATGAAAGAAAACCCAACATTGGGTATTTCAAGGTTTTTTGTTGTAAATGTTTTGTCCTAAATGATAAGGACAATCTTGGTAAATTTGATGTTAAATCCGATGAAGGGATTCTCCTTGGTTATTCATCTAGGAGTAAAGCATATAAAGTGTACAATAGAAAAACTCAAGCGGTAGTTGAATCTA
The DNA here is from genome assembly GCA_963922005.1 of Cornus suecica. NCBI lineage: Eukaryota > Viridiplantae > Streptophyta > Magnoliopsida > Cornales > Cornaceae > Cornus > Cornus suecica. Next base: position 75,366,589 of record OY998243.1, read on the forward strand.
TCCATGTAACATTTGATGAATCACCACTACCTTCACCTAGACCAAACCAAAGTGATGATGAGTTTAACGATATTGAACAAGGTGTCAATAAACTCAATATGAATGAAAATCCAAATGAACTTTCACCAAACTCATCCCAAGATGATAAGTCTTCCAATGAACCCTCTCTTGAAGAGTCACGTGATACTCTTCCCAAGAGTTGGAAATATGTAAGAAATCATCCTATTGACCAAATTATTGGAGACCCTTCCAAGGAAGTTAGCACACGTTCTCAAGTTAATAATGTGTGCAATTACTTGGCATTTGTATCTCAATTTGAGCCTAAAAACATACAAGAAGCCGAAAATGATGAATCATGGTTTCTTGTTATGCAAGAAGAATTGAATCAATTTGAAAGAAATCAAGTGTGGGAATTAGTTCCAAGACCGAATGATAAAACCATTATAGGAACTAAATGGGTATTTCGGAATAAAAAGGATGAATCGGGAATCATTGTTAGAAACAAGGCAAGACTTGTTGCCAAGGGATATGATCAAGAAGAGGGAATTGATTATGAGGAAACCTTTACCCCCGTTGCAAGGTTAGAAGCGATTAGAATGTTACTTGCATTTGCATCTCACATGAATTTTAAATTATTTCAAATGGATGTTAAAAGTGCATTTTTAAATGATTTCATTAAAGAGGAAGTCTATGTAGAACAACCCCCGGGATTTGAAAATTTCACTTTTCCCAATCATGTCTTTAAGCTATCAAAAGCCTTATATGGCTTAAAGCAAGCTCCAAGAGCTTGGTACGAAAGACTTAGTGGTTTTCTACTTGAAAATGGATTCAAATGTGGTAAAATAGATAATACTCTCTTTACTAAATCCATTAATAGTGAATTGTTAATTGTTCAAATATACGTAGATGATATTATATTTGGATCAACTAATGATACACTATGTGACGAGTTTGCTTCTATCATGCAAAACGAGTTTGAAATGAGCATGATGGGAGAACTCAACCTCTTTTTAGGGTTGCAAATCAAACAAACACTTGATGGCATTTTCATTTGCCAATCCAAGTATATCAAAGATTTGCTAAAGAAATTTGGTTTGGAGGGAGCCAAACATGCCAAAACTCCTATGAGTTCTTCCTTGAAACTTGATAAGGATGAAAATGGCATTGATTTTGATGTTAAGAAATATAGAGGACTAATTGGTAGTCTTTTGTATTTAACGGCTAGTAGGCCGGACATTATGTTTAGTGTTTGTTTATGTGCTCGTTTTCAATCATGCCCTAAAGAATCTCATTTTATTGCGGTTAAAAGAATCTTTAAATATTTGAGTGGCACAATTGATCTTGGCTTATGGTATTCACGTCACACATCATTTGAATTAACTAGCTATTCGGATGCCGATTTTGCCGGATGCAAGATTGATAGGAAAAGTACTAGCGGCACTTGTCATTTCTTAGGACACTCCCTTGTATCGTGGTCATGTAAAAAACAAAATTTCGTGGCTTTATCAACGGCGGAAGCCGAATATGTAGCCGCCGGTAATAGTTGTGCTCAAACGCTATATATTAAGCAACAACTTGAGGATTTTGGACTTACCTATGATCATATTCCGATTAAGTGTGACAATACGAGTGCAATTTGTATCTCAAAGAATCCTATACAACACTCTCGAACCAAACACATCGAAATTCGGTACCATTTTCTTCGAGACCATGTTTCTAGAGGTGACATCGAACTTATTTTTGTCAAAACAGAAGATCAAATTGCGGATATTTTTACAAAACCCCTTCAAGAGAGTCAATTTTGTTCAATCCGAAGAGAACTCGGCATGACACGTGAATTTGAGGTAATCTAAATTATATATACATATCTATATAGTTTTATATATATATTTTTTTTGTATTTTTATATATCTTTATTTACACTTATATTTGTTTCTTATATATATATTATATGTTTAGTTTAAAAAAAAAAAAAAAAAATTTCTGTTAACTGAATTCCATTCAGCTAAGCTAAGTTTTTATGTCCAAAACTTGGAAAAAGCTAGGAAAGTACTGACTTTTCCTTCTCAACCGTATCTTGTTTTAGCTCAGCCGAATGAGAAGTATTTTTGAATTAAAAAAAAAAAAAAAAAAACAAAAAGAGAAAAAGAAAATGAAAAGGGCAAGTAATCCTAGGGTTCTCTCTAACACTCTCTACTATCGTCCATCTTCCTACCTCTTCAATCAATCTCATAGATCACCATCACCATTTCAACCCACCATCATCTTCACCAATCTCCACCACCATCTCCATTTCGCACCTCCACCACAGCAGAACAACGAGCAACCCACCACAACTGTGAACCAGCACCACATTCGCCGCCTCACTTGCAAACCACCACCGCTGCTCTGTCTCTGTCTCTGCGAAAACTCGGCGACCAATCACCAGGCCACCCAACTCACCAAGCTCCATCATCACGCCCTCTCTCGCGCAAACTAGGGACGAAACCTCAGCTTCCCGTCGCCGCCAAGCCGCTGTGCTTTGTGGTTTGAGCTGCTGTCCTCCTCGGCGTCACGACTTTCACCGCTGCTCTGTCTCTACAAACCAACGGCCATCCTCTGCCCTTCATCCACCTTCTCTCTATTGTGACTTTTCGTGTAAGCTCTTCTCCTATCTATCTCAATTTTCAAATTACTTTGTTACAAACCATGACTTATTGTGTTCCTTGAATTTCAGTGTGTGGGTATCAAAAATTGAATATTTTTTAGTTCTAAACCTCACCTTATTTTCTAACTGAAATTATCTCTCAACAATTGTATCTTTCATCTCTTAAAATTGGGAATTCAGAAATTGGACATTTCGAAAATTTGGGAATTTTGGTATTTCGAAAATTGAATTATATTATTATCCCAACACTAGGGTACTTCAGACTGTGGAGTTCAAACCTTGGGAGCAAAATTTTTGAAACTTTTTGAAAATTTGGGATTAATATTTTTGAAATTGTTTGACATCTTGGGAGCGAAATCTTGGGCTGGAAATATTTTGTCAGCTCCTTTCCTAACCCTTGTCATTTCCATCTTCAGTTCAGATTTTCTTACCCTTGCTCTTGTATTCATTCTGTGAAATTTTGTGATAATTAGACATTTCGAAAATTGGTTTGGCAGTTCTATCTCTTATTTCAAAATTTGGGATTATTGCAGTTCTAAGTTTGGAGTTGGACTTCAGAATTTGGGAATTTTTGCACATTTCGAAAATTGGGAATTTTTGCATTTCGAAAATTGATTTTGGCAATTCAAAGTTTGGATCTTGCATTTCACAATTAGAATTCTGAAATTTTAAAGTAGTGATTACCAGTTCCAAATATTTGGGATTATTGCAGTTCTAAGTTCTGGAAAATCTATCTGAAAATGCCCCCCAAAACTCGAGCCCAGAGCTCTCGCCCCCAGTGTGTGACTCGTATCCCAAACAGCCCCTGTTCCGGTTCCAATCCCGTAACCCACAATCCGGTTTCTCCATTGCCCACTCCGATAGTCACAATTCATGGGACACCCAAATGGCAACAAAAATTCGAAGGCACTTTTGCCCATCGCAATATTGTCATTTGTCGAGTTATTACTTCCGAAGATTGTGAACAAGCCCACCTTAATACATATCGCCTGTTTGGCGCTATTGGACTAGGACATTTCGTCTCCATGGATGTTCTCGTCTTTACTCGGGCAACTAAACTCTTCTATAGCCATCTTTCAACATCCAAGACGACCCTGAAGTCCTCTGTCCTCGGAACTGTAATTGAACTTAACTGTTCCAACCTCCGTAATTACCTTAATCTTGATGAAGGAGGCATTCAACACTACAATACACACAAGTGGTACCGTTCTCCAACTTTCAATCTTGTTGAAGCTGTTCAACTCCTTTGTCATAATCCCAACACCAAACCTGTTTCCCTACTCAAGCATAATCAGCTTACTCTTGAGGCTCGCCTTGTGTACAATATAATCACACGCAATATCATTCCTAAATCTGGCGGTAAGTCCGACGTATCCCATATGGAGGCTTTTCTGACATGGTGCGTGTTGGCAGGTTGCCGGTTTGATTTGGCCTTCATTATGTTCACTCACATGAAGGCTTGCCTTAAAAGAGGCAAACACCTTTGCTATGTTATGCCTCTGTCTCGTATTTTCGAAGCACTTAAGGTTAACCTCTCTAAAGAGACCCGAACCCGTTCTCGCATCATTGATCGTTTCGTGCCTCGAACTCTCCGAAGCATGAGGTTGTTAGTCGACAAGAATGGAAATTGGTATGATCTGAAACTATCATTACATCCACAACCTATGATTACTAATGATGAAGAGATTGAAGGTACACCAGGTTTCTAGCATGCTAGTGCTGCTTCATCACCACCTTCTGACCCGGAAAATCCATTAGCCATGATCGCAACTTCTCAAGTTCAGATGGAGTCCCGGATTGATGCTTTATATTCACGAGTCGATGAGGGTCTTATAGGTTTATCATCACGTATGGACAAAATTCAGCAGCATTTGCATCATCTAATGGATCGACGTTGATTACTCCACGGTTTTCCTCGATGGCTGCTCTCCGCCCTTTATTTTTGCTGTGACAAAATGGGGAGAAGTATGTGTGTTATTATCATGTTATTTTGATATTTACTAAACTTGTGTACTGCTTATTTTATAACATGAACTGCTTATTTTATAACATGAATCTTTTGGGTAATGTAAAAAAAATTATGCATATTGACAGGGGGAGAATTTGTCTAAAATTCAAGCCTACTTACATTAATATATGCACACATTAATATTTTGTCATCATAAAAAAGGGGGAGATTGTTGGCCTTAATATTTTAATCTAAGGGTAATTCCATAATTTTGATGATAACAAATCATTAATGATGTATTTGTACTAGTGGTTACAATGAGTACTTGTCCAAGCTTGTAAAAACGGGAAAATCATACTATGGATCATGCGGACAAAAAGATCATGGCGATGCATTTAAAGCGAACGAACAAGAATATCAAATGCAAAAAAATTGAAGTTCAAAGATGATCAAGAGCAAAGAGATTGAAGCTTAAAGTTAATCATTTCAAAGAGGATCAACCACTACTTGAAGATTGGGTAGATAGGTTGGTGAGTGTTTAGATTTTAACTGTCAAAGTAATTATTTGAATTATTTTGAAGCTCTAGAAATCTAAAATCATTATGCATAAAACTATTTTTTGAAAACAAATAAATACCAAATTAATGAATTTGGGTTTGAGAATTAGCATTCAAAGTTTTGCAAATTAAATACAAAATATTTTGGAGACTCAGCTCACCCCATTTGCAATTTCAGCTCACCCTATTCTCATAAATTACAAATGCATAACTCAGCTCACCCTATTCAGGAACTCAGCTCACCCCAATCCCTGAATTGCTTTTCAACGGCTCTATTGCCTTTTCAAACGGCTCTATATGACTTTTTGTCATATTTTATGCCAAAAATGATGAAAATGTTTGCTATAAAAGGACTTAAAACTCTCTTTACAAACCACCTATTGCAATCTCAATCATACACTTTCATATACACTTTTGTATCATCATTCACATATTTTCAAGTCTAGAGCTTCAATTTTTTATTCAAATTCTTACTCTAGTCTTGTGAGCAAGAGAGCTACAATTGTACAAATCAATCTTTGAGAGATATTCTAGTGTACAAGATCATTGTATTCAAAGGGTTGGTGTGACCCAATTTTAGGCTAAGAGAGGGTGTTCTCTTAGCAAGGAGAAGTGGTGTGCTTCTTGTGAAGGTTTTGTTCTCCACTCGTAAGGAGAAGCCATAGTGGATTTGAGAAGTCTCAAGAGAACCTTGAGCCGAGGACGTAGGAATCAAGGGTATTCTGAACCTCGCTAAAATCGCTTGTCCAAGTATTTATAATTCTCTCTCTACTTTATTTTGATTTATATTGCTTTGTGTTTTTATATTAAATCATCTAACATTGCAATTATATTTATCAATTAGAAAATTAAATTAAATTCCATTGTTTAAGCTAAGACTCTATTCACCCCCCTCTAGAGTCATTTATCGGGCAACACATATAAAATTCAAAATATATATTAAATTTCGAAAAAAATTATAAAATTTGAAAATAAATATAAAATTCAAAAATATATATATTAAATTTAAAAAAAAAATACTAAATTCGAAAATAAATATAAAATTAAAAAAACATTTAAAATTTTTTTAATTTTTTTTTTCTCTCTCTCTCTCTCTCACACACACACACACACACGCACACATATACATATATACACACACATATATATAGATCTATACATATATATACACACACACACACATATATACATCTACACCATCCCCTCCCACCGCTTCCCCCGTCGGCGCAGCCGGAGGCGAGGCGGCGGCCTCCGGCGGCGCCGACGGGGGAAGCGGTGGAAGGGGATGGTGTAGATGTATATATGTGTGTGTGTATATATATGTATAAATATATATATGTGTGCGTATATATGTATAAATATATGTGTGTGTGTGTGTGTGAGAGAGAGAGAGAGAGAGATAGTGTTAAATGTTAGTGTCACTGAATGATTTTCGGAAAAGTGAGGGTAAGTTGGCGATTACCCAAAACTATAATTATAAGTCATTAGGAAGGGCAATTTTGGAATTTAAATTTTTTTTAAGTCATGTGATATGCATGTGACCGAAAAAATTGTCGGAACAGTGTCGCAGGGGTGCAAAGTGCCCAATCGGAGGATACTTTAGGGGGTTATTTGCACAAAGTGAAATTGAAGGGGGTTTTCTGCACCTTTTTCAAACCTCAGGGGCGTTTACTGTCATTCTCCCAAATTTAATATATATCACGGTATACACTATATTCCAACAATAATGTTATTTGATTTTAAAATATAAATGCTGCACAACTAAAGGCAAAACAAAACTTGTATATCTTCTACATCTTTTTGTGAAGTAATAATAATAATAACTAAAAATAAAAAATAACAATATAATTGAGACAAAATATTTATCTTTAATGACTAACTGATTTAAGGTCAATTCAACAAAAAAGTAGAACTTACAATTGTAAGTTGATTAAGGTTAATTCACGGGATAAAAATCGAATATTGTAATTAATTGAGAATTTGAATGCCTCTCTTTCGGCCTTAAAAGACTAATTAATCTCACTTGCATTTCTTCAATTAAACAATAAACCAACTATAATTTTTTTTGTCCCATTTAAATTTTAAACACTCTCAAGGTTGGATTTATTGTAAAACGCTTATAATTAAATAGTTTTATTTTTCGTGCATAAAATGACATATTTGACTTTAGTCACAAAATCATAAAAATAATATAAATTCGTTATTAAATCTGAAACAATAAAAATGCAATAAAAATTATTAAAAAATGAGAGAGTCTGCTTAAACTGAATAAGTGCAACTGAGATTAATTCTGAAAAATCAATATAAGTATCAAAAATAAAAGAGAGAGAAAAAAAAGAACCATAAAAGAAGTGAGAATGCCGATTGAGAATTTTGATCCCTCTCTTGGCAGCTTAAAAGACTAAAAAATCTCACTTACATTTCTTTAATTTAATTAAACAATTAAACTACCTATATATAACACTTTAATTTTTTTTATTCCATTTAGACACTCTCAATCTTGAGTTCAGGTATCCCTTTATTCCATTTATTCGTGCAAAGAACGTATTTGACTTTACTCACAATATCATAAAATAGTTTAAATTTCTTATTAAATCTGAAACAACAAAGATGCAATAAAATAATTTATTGAAAAATGAGAGTGGAAATAAAAATAAAAATGCCGAAAAAAATAAGTGAGAAAAATGAGAGTAAAAACCAAAAAAAATATTGCGAGAATTGCCAAAATGCCATTGGACTTTATTAGAGGAAAGGAAGGAATATCCACATGGTCTAAATACGCAAAACATGTAATAACATCATATATCTATATAGATATATATATTCATCTGTATCTGTATGTAACACCCTAGCGTTTTATCAATCCTGAATTCCTGATTTCCGTACTGCAGTGAAAGAAAGACTATCTATTCGCATATCTTCGCAGGCAATCCAACGCTACTTCTGTTTCTCTCACCTCATCTCATCTCAACTCTCTCTCTCCTCTCTTTCTCTCTCTAGATATTCTTGCACAACGGTTCGCGCATCTTTGTTTTCTTCGTCGGACTCTGGCTTTCAGGTAAAACCTCCATTTCTATGTATCACAATCGTTCTAGTCCTTTGACCATTACCGATTTTGATTTCTTTGAAGAATTGTTCCTGTATTTTGGGAATTGCCCAATACCCAATGCTCAATTTCTTGAATTCTTTATGGGTTTTGGGCTACACTTCTGAAATTTGGATTAAATTGTGATTTTTCACAAGCGTGTGACGGTTTGGGGAATTTATTTTAGGTTGTTGATTTCAGTTTGGTGCCCTTTTTCTGGGTATTTTTTTTCTTGGAATGTGAAATGCGAATTGATTTTTGATTGGGGTGTTAGTATAGTTGTGAATTTATTTGGATTTTAGGTAGTGGTAGAAAACATTGTTGATTTATTTATTGTAACTTAATTGATTATTGTGTTTTATAATAAGTGGCAATTTCAAGTATATAGGCATGGATCACCTACCAACTGCACTGACTTCTAGTGTTTCCATCTGTTCGATATAGATATTGATGCTAGAGGTTTTCTTATTTTCTTTGTTATTTTATGCTATAGAGGCGTAATTATAAGTTTTTTGCCAAAAGGGTTTATAACAACTATGCTATATATGCTTAATTATTATTGATTTAATAACTTAAATACTTCAATTTATTATTGATCTTGGAAGGATTGGAACTATTATTATATTTTGAATGTCATATACGTTTCTCGATAAGAATGAGTCTTGCGCAACAATAAGGTTGCTTATCGTGAGGTGGTGTGATGGATTCAAATCTCCGTATGCAGAGTTAAGGCTGTCTACATTTGATCTTCTTCGGACCCTGCAATGGTGAAGTCTTGTGCACTAGAATAACCCTTCAAAAAAAATTCCAATCTGCTGATCATTTGATTTTTAAATTCTTTGATTCTTAAAACGTAACGAGTTATTATTGAATAGCAAAGAGTGGATATCAAATACTAACTTGCTAACTGAATAATAAGTGCTAGCTTTTAGAAATATAATTACCAAGTTACCAACTATATACTATCATGCTTTACTGCATTGTGTGTGTTTAAAATAGTGAAGAGTATTAGTAAGTTTGCTTTTGTGTGAGTAACATTCATTTAAAATATAAATTTAGGAGAGATGTCAAATCTAAAAAATATGAATATGGACATTGGGATTACTATGATGAAGAAAATCGTAGTCTTAATAGTTGTGTCTGCAATCCTATTGGTGGTTACCTCATGTGTACACTTCACTGTGATTATCATAGGTGCAATGACGATCACCATTGTTTAAAATCTTACTTTTAAAACAATAGTAATTCACAGCTTCCTAATAATTGTGTATTTGCAAATAAGGAGGTTGATGCTCTAGTACAAAAGTTGTACTCCAATGGTAGCAATTTATTTCACTTTTAGGCCCTTTCCTTCAATATATAAACAAGGCCATGACTCTACTTGGTCCTGCCAACAGTGGGTCGAGATGAACAATCTGTGTATGTGGGCAACACTTTCTATTTCAAATATGGTCCCACGGGACCGACAATTTTTGAATCTCTGCTCTTACCGGCTTGTTTCCTATAAAGCTATATTTTTTACATTATTTGTGTTAGGTACTTTTATCATATTTTCATTTGTGTTCTCTTACCCAGTAGCCCGACCTTTTATCGTTGCATCAAGATATGACCCCTTTATACAATTTTTTGTATTTATAAATGGAATGACTATAAATTGTACTAATGCATCCTTGTTGTCACAGGTTTATTATAACAATAGAACAATTCAAACTTCCTTTAGTGCCTTAAGTTACTCATTATTGTAGACGCCACCTTTTGTTTGAGGTATTATGTTAGGGCCGACATAAATTTCAAAAATGATTCTACCATATTCACTTTTAAATGCCTATTCTTTATACACAAAGGTGCTTGGAAATACACACTGGGTTATATGTGACTACTTGTCTAATGCAATTACCCTTTTTGGTTTCTGATTACTTTGTAACAAGTATTAGGCTTTTGAAGGGGTCTAGAGCTAGTTTCTAGAGTCTTTAGTATACATGAAGAATTGACATTTCTTAGCACTTATCCCATAGATGGCGCCAAATGTTGTAATATGTCTGTTATCATCTGACCTGTGGATTGGAGACCCAATTATATTATACAGATACACTTTATTATCTGGGATTATAATGTTTGATTCTTTTGTGGAAATCAATGGGACTTGTGACACTGTGTTTTGGATTATAATATTCAGAAATAATCAAATTTTAATATTCTAAGCAAACTTAAAATGAAATCCCAAAACTAAACATAAGAAACAAATATTCAGATCAGGTTTCACGTCAAGTATTAGTTCTGATATTCTGAAAAGGAACTCTGTATTGCCATTTTCATAGAACAATAACATTATCTGCTCCGCCCTTTTTAATTCTTAACAGGCATGGTTTGTGAATATTGTCATTTTGGCTTAGATGGTTATTGTGTAAATGCGATTGTTGCTACTGGTATTCGACACGCTTAACATGTTGAAGTGGCATAGCTTTTGGGTTTTTTTGCTGGAGGGTGGGGGGAGAGATTAGTAAGAAGAACAAAACTATCAACAAATAAATTTGTCGTTAGTACAAAAAAAAGAAGAGAGGATAATTTGTTACTTCATTATAGTATGCTAATAGTATCAACTGTGAGATACTTGTCAGAATTGGTCTAGTGTAAATAAGAATCGACTTTGATAGTCGCCTTAAGAGACTCATTTCTCCATTATGTAATTGTAAAAGAAACATACAAAACAATATTTGTTATTATATGTATTCTGTACATTTCTAATTACACAAATCGGCTGAATTTTAGTGTTTAACGGTTATGGTGATTGTTTTTTATATTTTAATTTATAAATCCCAAAATTTACAGTTGTTTTGATTGGAATCTGGGAATTGTTCTTTCATTGAATGCTTAGTGTTCCTGAATCCTGCTACTCTGTGATGGGTTAGAGTAAGCCCAGTCTTTTATTCCCTTAAGCTTTTGTTTAGCTTAAGCACATACACTCTAATGCCCTGGATTTATATTTTTAAGTTTGTTTGTGGAAACATGGTTGGTTAAAATATTCATGTTACTTTATGGCACAGGGTATGTATATTGAGCTGTAAAACAGCAAGGGATTGGATAGATTTACAGTATCTTCCAGTGGTTCTAAATTATCATCAAGCTGCTATTCGTACTTCCTTTTATATAGTAACTTATAGGAGGATAATTACCTATTAAAAACAGTTCTCCATGGCTATTTTCAACTTCATCTGAACTGGTCAGATTCACGATCAGTGGTTTCATAACAACTTTTGCATCCAGAGGAGTAGTCTTATTTAATATGCGAACTTTTTTCCCCCCAATAACCGGAGTGGCCGGGGCTTTCACCCCCACTAATTCACAGGACTGTGCAAAGCGATCCCCCCACATGGATTGGGTAGAGCTCGGAATATGTACATGGTAGTGCCCCAACGAATTGTTTGCACCCAGTAGGAATCAAACATGAGGCATGATGCTTCGTGAGGCACCAAGTCCCAAGTCTTGTCCAATTGGGCCAACCCATTCGGGTTATTTAGTATGCAAACTCATAGTAGAGATGGGAGACATTTGTTAGTATGGTGTTTCCTTTTTTGCTTTTTTTATAATTTTATCTTTATTTTGCTCCTAAAAAAGGTCAAATTTCACAATTTGAAGCCCAAACATAGGTGTTGTGAGATAAAACTGTAAAAATCTAGGAGCTGAATTTCATGTGGTAATTAGAAGTTAAGAATATTATATATTATGTGTATGTGTGTGTGTGTGTATGAATTTTAAGTGTTCATGTTTAGTGAGGAGAATTTTTCATCACTTGTCTTATCCTATTTTAAGTGCCACTTGTTCTTTTCAGGGGTATTGTCATTACTTAAAGAACACACTTCTTTACAACATAAGTGTTTAATGTATTTAAAATTCAGTGTTCAAACAGCCCCTTGGTTTATAAAAGTGAGTTCTCGAGAAAATCCATCATTTTCTTCCTTTGTTGGACTTTACCTCTCTCTGGAATGGAAACAGGGAAGGTGATCAGTAACACGTGTGTCCGCTGTATTAGAACCAATCGGGTTAGCATAGTTGCAGTGCGAATTCTTATGAGGTGAATGTCAACTTTCAGTTGCTGCATTTTTTAGGTTTCTTGGGGGTAAATGTTGATTGCTCGTCTGCTTGTCGCTTTTTGTGGGAAGTTGCTGTGAACATTGAGTGTAGTTAAAGCTGTTGTATATTCTTATAGTATGTCAGATATCCCATTGCAGTTATTCTTCTTTTTTCATTTTTTATCAAGCCATGTTTTTCTTCTTTTTTTTTTTTTTTTTTTGGTTTGTTTGTTTGCTATATGAGTTCTCCATTGATTGTCAATCAGTTTGATATATTTTTGTCTGGAGTTTGTTTTGAATATATCATTTCGTATAATTTTTCTCTACCTTATTACTTCCAAAGAGCATTTTGGCATACTTTTGTAGAGGAAATCATTTGAATACATCACGTGATTTCATCTTCTTTTTTTTCTTTTTTTTTTTCTGTTTACCCTCTCTATTTTCCCTCTGTTCACATGCTCTTGCTTCATATGTGTGGTGGGAGGGGAGGGGAGAGGGGTTTGTTGATTTGGAGATCCCAACGAAAATGCCTCAGTCAGCTAATTTGTCAACCATTCTGTGGGAGTGGCTGATCACACAACATAAATCATGGCATCCGTCCAATACTTTAAAAATAGATCACCTACATATGTCCACTTTTTATTAAAGACAATATGCCAAAAATAATTAATAGCTCTTGGACAATATAGGCAGTTATAACGCGGTTATGACCTTAACAAATTATTTGCAACCAGAAAAATCGAACATGGTCAACAAACTCTCAAGTATTAAGATTTCAAAAGAGAAAATGCCGGAAAAAATTAAAAAAATAGATAGTTATTAAACAAAATGATCAGTGCACATGGTTATAGTTGATAGGGAAGAATAGACAAATGCACCTGGTACACCTAAATTTCGGAGGATTAGAGATGTTGGCCAACAAGAAAATGGTGAAGGGATTGCCTTTCATTAGCAATCCAAATCAATTGTGTGAAAGTTGTCTTTTCAATTTTCAATTTTGTTGGGGCAGCGGAAGCGCCGAACACACGAGATCCGATGAAAGCCAACAAAACAATCATACACAAACGCAAGATTTACATGGTTCACCTAAATCGGGCTACGTCCATGGATGAGAACGAGTTTTCACTATGATTTGTAGAGAAATTACAACAATAGAGAATTTCTAACACTGTAAACCATACACAAAACTCTCCTAGAGTTTTCTTCCGTGTATCCCACGAGACTCCCTCGCGCCATCGGTATTCACTCTACCCAACATGTAAATCTATCTCTACCCACGATCTCCCTCATGAGGCTACATCTCTATCAATCTCATAAGTCTCAACTCAAAACCTAGATATCTATTTATAGAGTTAAAATCCAATTCCTTGTTGGACAAGGATTATAAGTCTTTGGAGAACAAGACTTCTCTCTAACAAGAAATTCCCTTGTACAATACAACTCTAAAAATAGAATCATAATTGGAATAGGAATTCAAGACACAATTTTCAACAAATTTACTTATGTCTTTGGTTGTGTAGGGAGTAGAGCTGGCAAAATGAGTCACGACACACTTTAACCTCGAATTCAAACATGTGGGCGCAAAATGCTATCCTGTTTTATTGTTACGTAGCAATAGAACCGGTTAGGTTGACTTAGGAAACGCACTAAAACAGACCTATAGGTTCACCTTTATAATGAAGAATTATATTAGATAGAAGTATATAGAATTAGATCCAAATTGATATGGAGCATGTAACACTGAATTGAAAGCTAAGGATGAGGATTGTCTTGCTGAATTACTCCATCTACAGCTGCTGAGGAATCCTTATCAGAGAGGGGTCCTTTTGTTAGGACTTAGTTTTGTATGAGCATACTTGAGTGAGGAAGCCTTGGGTCTAAGGCGCGTTACCAGATCAAATAGAAGACAAGTTTGAATAGGAAAAGGAGTCAAAGAACGTGGAAGGCAAGTTTAGGCAATAAGGGGCAAGACAACTACCTCAGGCTAGACCTCCCATTACAAGTTGTATATACTTTTAGCAACTCTCAGACATTCAGTGAGGGTAACACGATGCGATCACAGCGTGAATTAAAAGGGTTAGGGTTCACTATTATTATATTATAGTTGCACAAATAATTAAAAAAAAAAAAAATTTAACTACTATCGCATAAAAAAAAAAATGTTCTTGGTGTAGTAATGGCATTTCAAGACTTCATGAAATTACACAAAATTAACAAATAGAGAGATAGTCAGGAAAGATGCAATGACATCTGGTTTAGGTGTGTTTATGGCCATAGATAAAAGCATGATTGTGACAGGATTCATGTAGCAGTCATCCAATACTTGGGAAATGGATTTGTTGAGTTCAGTTAAGAAACACCAATGAGATTTACTGCTATACATATGACTATATGAGTAGTCTGAATGACATCATCATGTAGATTTGGTGGAGTAATGCCCCTCCATGACTTAAAAAAGAATTACAGTAATGTAATCACAATGGGGGCTGTAGCCTTGATTTGCTTTATCACCTTCTAAAGTAGAAAGTCGAGAATTCAAGTCCCCATAAGGGCAGAGTGGACGTGTGTGTCCCAACTAGGAAAAACTGAATACAGTTTTAGTATGTTATTTGGAAAGAATAAATCTGTTTTATCTGTTATTTGAGATGTAATTTATAGACCAGAGATTATGCAGTTATCACGCTAAAACCAATATAAGTTGATAAGAGATTCACTCTGTTAAAAGTTTGGACATAGTCAAGAAGGGTTCTGAAAGGAGGGGTTGAAGATGTGCATCTTCTTTGTTGAGAAGTATGAATAGTTGGATTTTGGTAGAATTTAGTGCTCTTTCGGAACTGACGGGGAAAAGCTGAAATGAAAACTTATTTATCTTGTCTTTGAGATCTTTCCTCTTGCAAGGAAGTAGGACTTAAGTGGTGGTTGGCCGTGAGTTTTAACTACACCTGATAAGTGAGAAAGGAAACTTGTAGGAATATAAATCTCTGGGGAATAATTCTACATTCGAATGCAATGAGAATAGTGAACAATTTTGTCTTCTATCGGTAACTAACAGCAGGCAATTTTTTAGATCATAATTTCACATAGATGTTATATTGATGGCCATGCGGTTAGTCTTTGATTCTGATGTCAAGATACAAGCTGTTGCATGTGATTTCATCAATTACAAATGGAAGAGGAGTGAAACAGTTTGATATATCTGCTTTATTGTTTTTGCAATTATGTATTTTATTGGTCTGAGGGTGATTTATTTGAAGAGTATGTTTTAGATTCTTTATCCCCTGGTGCTCAATAATTTACTATGAGAGTTTGCCTAGTATTTTCTTGTGTGATTTCGATGTCTTTCATTTTTTTATTATAGACTATAAAAAATTACCATGGACAAGCACACAGCTTGTACAACCTAGACATCCATAATGTCAACATGAGGAGATAAGTCACTCATGCTTTTGAGGGTTCAGGATGCTTTTAAGAATCTGGTGTTTGATCAATGCTCCAAGTTTGCTTCTCTCTTTGCTTTTCTTACTTCTTTCTCATAACTCACAAGTCACCTTATGGATATTAAATAAGGTTTTGTTTTAGTGGGAACTATAAAGTTGACATGGGTTCTTTTCATTTATGGCTTCTATGGTGCATAAATTCAATTAAATATGTTGTAGTGCTGTTCCAAAAACCTTTACTTACTAGGCTGATTATTAGAAGTTCTGTATCAAGTCTAGTTGATGAATCTGTTTTTTTTTTTTTTAGACCTTTGACCATAATGGAGCAACCTGATGTTTCGTATAGTGTATATAACGCTACTTAACTGTGCAACAGATTGCGTGACTATCACAAAGAAGAAGTGACTGAAACAGATGCAGTTGTAACCACTATGTCTGGATTGATTGAAGGCCTCCCTGATGCCGTAGCCCTCAGGTGCCTTGCACGTGTTCCTTTCTACCTTCATCCTAAGATGGAGCTTGTTTCTCGTTCTTGGCGAGCTGCCATTCACAGCCCTGAACTATTCAAAGCCCGAAAGGAGGTCAGTTCATCAGAGGATTTCTTATGTGTGTGCGCATATGATCCCGAGAATTTGTGGCAGCTTTATGATCCTCTCCGAGACCTTTGGATCACACTTCCTGTTCTCCCTTCAAAAGTCAGGCATCTTGCCCATTTTGGTGTTGTCTCCATAGGGGGGAAGCTGTTTGTGCTTGGAGGCGGCAGTGATGCTGTTGATCCATCGACAGGTGACCAAGACGGTAGTTTTGCAACTAATGAGGTATGGTCATATGACCCTGTCTCCCGGCAGTGGGCCCTGCGTGCATCCATGCTTGTTCCTCGTGCCATGTTTGCATGCTGTGTTTTAGATGGAAATATTGTTGTTGCTGGTGGTTTCACTAGCTGCAGGAAATCGATCTCTAAAGCAGAAATCTATGATCCTGAAAAGGATGTCTGGGTTTCAATACCTGATCTCCACCACACGCACAATTCAGCATGCTCGGGGGTGGTTATTAGGGATAAGGTCCATGTGTTGCACAAGGGTTTGTCAACCGTGCAGGTTTTGGATAGCGTGAAGCTCGGTTGGACAGTTCAGGACTGTGGTTGGCTCCAGGGTCCAATGGCTGTGGTCCGGGGGATGCTCTACGTAATGAGTCATGGCAATATCTTCAAGCAGGAGCAAGAGGCCAGGAAGCTTGTGGTTTCGGCATCTGATTTCAAGAATAGAATTGGGTTCGCAATGATTGGGTTGAGAGATGATATTTACATCATTGGAGGGGTGATAGGGCCCGACCGATGGAACTGGGACATCAAGCTAATGTCGGACGTTGACGTTCTGACAATTGGGAGCGAGAGACCAATTTGGCACCGGGTGGCTCCTATGACGAAATGCCGGGGAACCATTTTCGGTTGTTCACAACTGAGAATTTAGGTCTTCTTATCTGGGTGGTGAATGATGTTGCTTTGTTGTGAGAACTTGTGCCCTTCTTGAAGATTTGATTTTCTCCTACTACTAGAAAGAGCAAAGGGGTACCTTTTTTTGTTTGTAAACCATAACATCTGGCATCTGGCTTTTGTTTTCTCTTGGAGGTAGTGATACATTAGAAATGTGAAGTATCAACATGAACTCCAAAATGGTACCTTTAATGTTCTAAAAAGTTTTAGTTATTTTTTTTGTTTATTCAGATGTCTCATTAGGTTTAAATTGTTATGTGCAATGGAAGTATGTGTGTTCAAGAAGGGGAAAAGCTGATGGTCTTTTTTTAAAAAATTGGAGAATAGTGTAAATGTAGATGTTTGATTGATGGAAGTAACATGCAATCACAATAAATTGATCTTGGATGACTCATTTCCATTGGTCCAACATTGAACTTTATTTATCCTTTCGAAAAAAAAAAAAAAAAAAAACTTTATAGAGGTCAATTCGTTATGACTCATTCTCAGCTTACGGTGGTTTGAGAATTTGGTTTTGGTTTTGATTTTGTGATTTTGGTTTTGGTGGTTTTGGGTGGTTTTAGGTAAATCTAAAACCTATATATAATGTTTGGTAAGAAGTTGGTCTTGGTCTTGGTCTTTGTATAATTATATATAAATACTAATATCTATTAAAAATATATAAATATGAAAAATATATATATAATTAAAAAATATTTAAAATTTCCGAAAATATTTCACATTTTTATTTTTTTTATTCCAAAAAATATATATATAATCGAAAAAAATATTTTAAAATGTGAAAATTATATATAAAATTCAAATAATATATCTTAAATTCGAAAAAAAATATAAAATTCTGAATAATTTTATTATATACTGAAATTTTTTAAAAATTTAGAAAAAAAAGGATATAAAATGGGGGAAAAAATAATTTTTTTCCGAAAAATAATTTTATTCCCAAAAATTAATTTTTTTTGGGAATAAAATTATTTTTTCTGGAAAAGAATTATTATTTTTTCCCAAATATTATATATTATTTTTTTCAAAATAATTCATATTTTCGGCTATATATATATATAGAGAGAGAGAGAGAGAAAAAAAAAAAAGTCAAAATTGGTAGGCAAAAACCATGGTTTTAGTGGTTGGTTTTAAAAAGTCCAAAACCAAGTCTAAAATCCACCAACCAAACATGATTTGGTCTTAAAATCAAAAACCAAAACCTAAACCAGACCCAAAACCACCTATCCAAACATGCCCTTAGTGGTATGTCTTCGCCAATGACTTCTAGATGGAAAATGTAAAGGTCTTGGAGTCCATTTCTATTAAAACTCAAAAGCAATTACAAAAAAAAATAAAATAAATCTTTTTATTAAGATATTGTATTATAAATCGATTCAACACTTATATTCAAACGGATTCAATACTTATTCAATAGGTGATATCAACTATCACTTAAATTAAAGAGTTTTTATTAATCACTGAAGTAGTGAAATTAAAAACTTATAATAATATAAAAAAAATATTTTCACCGTCACAAAAGAGTGTTCACAATTGACTTTTCAAAAAAAAAAATGGGATATTTTATATTTTCAATTTTGTCCTTTGAAAATATAATATAATTTTAGAATTTAGTGGACCCATTGTTAATTTTAAGTTAAAATTTAGAATTTAGTGGGGCCCATTGTTATTGAAGTACAAAACTATTTTCTCGTGAAAATGAAAAATGGTACAAAAGCACTGAAATATACGATACGCAGATGTGTTATGGGCTTGATTTCGCCGCAGCAATTCTGGGAACCATCTTCCTATTACAAAATTTTAAACTAAAAAGAAAAAGTTTTGGAGTGTAAAAATTATAATATGAAATTGAATATCTAGGTATGTAATTTTCTTCCTCTTGACCTAATATCTTCTTCTTTCCGAAGTCTTTTGGCTCAGTAAATTCATACAATTAATTGAAAAGGGAATAGGATGAATGTGTCAGGGATAGATAAGGAGGTCTTTTGGTTCTTATATTTCAGTATATTCTTCTCTTTTCTCTTCTTCACCATTCATTTCATCGGTACCCAATTTATTCTTTTACTGCATTAAGTTTATTTGTCCCAAAATTCTTTAATGTCAATTTCAGTTTAATTACGAGTAAATCAGGAAGTAAGCTTTTTCATAAATCCTTTCATACTTGCTCTCTAGATTTTGAGCATGGGTAAAACAATAATAAACTTTTAAAAAAATTAATTTGTTTTCATTTTTTTACCTCTTTCTCTGGATGAAATGATCGGGGCTAAATATTGGAAGTAGATAAGATTTTGTTTGATTTGTTTTTTAGTTATTCCTTGAGCACACCTTCAATCATTTACAAAGGGAGGTGTTAGAGGTCTTGTCCCATTGTTGGGAAAGTGAATGGGATATACTGGGCGGAGGGTAATCTCGCCTATTAGGTTAAGATTTTGAGTTAAAGTGCGAAACATTCGATGTGGTATTAGAATTAGACTCAGTTTTGGATCAGGTGTCATCATCCGGGTTGAGTCCGGGTCCAGGTCAAACAAGAAAGAGCGCGTTATGCGGGTTCGGATGGGGGAGGATGTTAGAGATCTTGTATCACATTGGATCTGGATGGAAAGTGAATGGGAATATAATGGGTGAATGTTAATCTCACATATTAGCTACCAATGAAAAAATAGTAATGTTTGATATTAATTAGATTTCATTTTTATTATCATTGAATTTCAATTTTAGCATCACTTCAATCTTTACGTACCAAAAATATTCATTCTTTTCAACTCTTTTTTTTTAAGTATTTCATAATGTGTGTATACAGGTCAACATTAGTGTTTGTGTGGTTGTATGTTTGTAGCATTTGAAAGATGAACATGATCCATTATATGTTGGTTTTCCCTTTTCTAAAATTTTCATTATATTGCTAGCTAATTCGAATTGAGAGTTAGTTCTTATTTCATTTATTTATTTTTTAGTTTTGTTGTTTTTCGAGTGCTTTTAACTAAAAACGAGTCAGAATGAAGAGTTAGGGTCCGTTTGGATACCCTGTTTTTTGTTTTTGTTTTTTTACTGTTCACAAGACTAAAAAAAAAACACGTTTGGCAAACGCGTTTACTGTTCACTGTTTTTTTCCCAAGAAAACTGTTTTCTGTGAATAGTGTGTAAAAGTGATGAAAATACCAAATACAACTTTTAGTTGTTTTTTGAGTTTTTTCACTGTTTAGGTGGTAAAAACAATGAAAACACCAAATTCATAAAATACAATTTTCACCAAATAAAAGTGGTGAAAAGACCTTCATCCAAACGCTTTTTTGTTTTTAGTTTTTTCCTGAAAAAACAAAGACAAATACAAAAACAATTTTTATATTTGAAGACAGAAAACAAATACAAAAAAACAGGCTTTCCAAACACACCCTTAGCAATTTTATTTTATTTTTTTGTTACCTTTCGTCTGATTGCAACTAATAAAATAAAATAAAAATTTAATAAGATGTCTGTTTTCAAATAAAAAAGATAGTAGTGTTTTCCTTTTTGCTTTTAGTAGTAGCAGCTTTTCATTCCTTCACTTTTGGAAGGAAATATACAAAGGATATATATGGACGGAATGAGCTATCATTCTTCATTTCATTGCCTTCTTTCCTTTTACCATTTGGGGAGAAATTTTCTACCCTTCTTTCCTTTTCCTTCCTCCTTTTTCCTTTCTACCAAACAAGCTGTAAATTATTCGAGGCCTTGGGGTGCTTTCAATCACTTAGATTGAAACTACTCTTCACACAACGGGACACCGCTACTTATGGAGAAAAGATGGACACGAGACCTAGATGACGTCATAATTTTGCCATATTTTAATTAATGGGACCTCCAAGTCCCTATTAAAATAGGGCTATTATTAGTAAAGTCTTCTATGGTTTTATTTTCCATCAACTAATCGGCCTCCGTTTTAGAAAATCCTCTTGCACTTGCCAAATTGTATCACCTTACCCTATTTCTTATAATTTTGGACAAAAATACCCCTAAGATTTATTGATAAATGATTTTTTTATGAATAAATTATACTTTCACCCTTCTTGTTTTACTAATTATACTTCCATCCCTTATTTGTTTCACTTTGATCCCTCAACCAAATTTTGAGATGTGAAATAATTAAATAATCCCTAGATACGCGTGAAGACCTAGTTGTCAACCTATAAACATGTTAAAATAAAAAACTATTATCTTCAAGCAACTCCTGGAATCATATTGAGCCGCCGATTACATTTTTTAGTCAACATCGATCGAAATTATCATCATAAATAATGATATTATATTAGTTTATGGAAGCATATTTAGCGCCGATTACATTTTTTACTCAACAATTATCAAAAAATTTATTATAAATAAGGGTAAATTACACAAACCACCCCTCAACTTTGACATAATAACAAGCACTACCACTAACATTTCATTAATATCAGTTACCACCCTTAACTTTTGCTCCGTTGTAACATTTCCCCCCCTCCGGTAGAAGTCAACGCCTGAAAATTCAAATATTGGTCAAAGTTGAATTTTTTGGAACTGAAAACCCTGTTTTACCCTTACTACCCATACATTTACATTTTAACAATTACTTTTGTAATGATAATTACTAGAATACCCCTACTTAATTTGTTAATTTGATAAAACAAAAATAATGTATAAAAATATACAAAATTATATATTTATAATTCTGAAAAAATATTTTGTATATACTTTTTATAAAAATATAAAAGTATTTTTATATATTCGGAATATTTCCGATTTTTTTTTTCGGAATATATAAATTCCGGAAATTTCCAATTTTTTTTTTCCGAATATATAAAAATATATAATTTCGGAAAAAACATATAAATTCCGAAAAAAATATAAAATTATAAAAATATATATAAATTCGTATAAAAATATAAAAATATAAAAGTATTTTTTGAATTTATATATTTTTCCGAATTTTATATACTTTTTATAATTTTATATATTTTTTTCGAATTTATATTTTTTTTCCAAAATTATATATTTTCGGAATTTTAAATACTTTTTATAATTTTATATTTTTTTCCGAATTTATATATATTTTTATATTTTTTCCGAAATTATATATTTTTATATATTCGGAATATTTTTTTCCGAAATTATATATTTTTATAAAAAGTATATAAAAAGTATTTTTTTCCGAATTATATACATTATTTTTGTTTTTTAATTTGAGGGTAATTATGTAAATTCACATGGCTCTAGAAACTCTTGAAATATCTCCATATATGTGAGGGTATATTAGTCATTTCCCTATTACTAACAACTAAATCACTATTCCGATTTTGTTCAGGGGGTAACTGATATTAATAAAACGTTAGGGGTAGTGCATGTTATTAGGTCAAAGTTGAGAGGTGGTTTGTGTAATTTACCCTATAAATAATGATATAATATTAGTTTATGGAAACATATTTAGTGCCGATTACATTTTTTAGTCAACAACTATTGAAATTTTCATCATAAATAATGATATAATATTAGTTTATCATTTTTTAAATGGATAATTTAAGCTTTCAATTAATAATTTTGGGACATTTGGTTGGGATGTGTTATGATCAAAATTTTCACTTCTTCCCTTGTTCCTTTACAAGGGGGTTGTGCTTAGTTTCTTTTAGTCATGATTGTGGTATTCTAGTTGATCCCAAATTTCTGGGGTATTATTAAAGTCTAGACATCTCTGGATGATTTGATATGCAGCTTGTATATTGACTCATATCCCATACGTTCTAGATTGCTTGTGATCATTAGATGTAAAATGTATATTATGTGATACATTGTTTAAGATGTTATATACAAAGTATAACAGATTTTTTGTTCATACTTTCTCAATGTGATTCCACAGATGTGCATCGTTTTTGTTTTTTTTTTAAGTGTAAATTACACAAACCACTCCTCAACTTTGACCTAATAACAGGCACTACCCCTAACGTTTTATTAATATCAGTTACCCTCTGAACAGAATCGGAATAGTGATTCAGTTGTTAGTAATAGGGAAATGACTAATATACCCTCACATATATGGAGATATTTCAAGAGTTTCTAGAGCCATGTGAATTTACATAATTACCCTCTGTTGGCCTTAAGATTTTAATCTAAGGGTAATTCCGTAATTTTGATGATAACAAATCATTAATGATGTATTTGTACTAATAGTTACAATGAGTATTTGTCCAAGCTTGTAAAAACAGGAAAATCATATATGGATCACGCGGACAAAAAGATCATGGCATTGCATTTAAAGCGAACGAACAAGAATATCAAATGCAAAATGATTGAAGTTCAAAGATGATCAAGAGCAAAGAGATTGAAGCTTAAAGTTAATCATTTCAAAGAGGATCAACCACTACTTGAAGATTGGGTAGATAGGTTGGTGAGTGTTTAGATTTTAACTGTCAAAGTAATTATTTGAATTATTTTGAAGCTCTAGAAATCTAAAATCATTATGCATAAAACTATTTTTTGAAAACAAATAAATACCAAATTAATGAATTTGGATTTGAGAATTAGCATTCAAAGTTTTGCAAATTAAATACAAAATATTTGGAGACTCAGCTCACCCCATTTGCAAACTCAGCTCACCCTATTCTCACAATTTTCAAATGCATAACTCAGCTCACCCCATTCAGGAACTCAGCTCACCCCAATCCCTGAATTGCTTTTCAACGGCTCTATATGACTTTTTGTCATATTTTATGCCAAAAATGATGAAAATGTTTGCTATAAAAGGACTTAAAACTCTCTTTACAACCTAACTCTTGCAATCTAAATCATACACTTTCATATACATTTTTGTATCATCATTCACATATTTTCAAGTCTAGAGCTTCAATTCTTGATTCAAATTCTTACTCTAGTCTTGTAAGCAAGAGAGCTACAATTGTACAAATCAATCTTTGAGAGATATTTTATTGTACAAGATCATTGTATTCAAAGGGTTGGTGTGACCCAATTTTAGGCTAAGAGAGAGTGTTCTCTTAGTAAGGAGAAGTGGTGTGCTTCTTGTAAAGGTTTGTTCTTCACCCGTAAGGAGGAGTGGTAGGAGAAGTGGTGTGCTTCTTGTGAAGGTTTTGCTCTCCACCCGTAAGGAGAAGCCATAGTGGATTTGGGAAGTCTCAAGAGAACCTTGAGCCGAGGACGTAGGAATCAAGGGTATTCTGAACCTCGCTAAAATCGCTTGTCCAAGTATTTATATTTCTCTCTCTACTCTTATTTTGATTTATATTGCTTTATGTTTTTATATTAAATCATCTAGCATTGCAATTACATTTATCAAATAGAAATCGAATTAAATTCCATTGTTTAGCAAAGACTCTATTCACCCCCCCCCCCCCCCCCCCCCCCCCCCCTCTAGAGTCATTTATTGGGCAACAATTGGTATCAGAGCAAGGCTCTAAATTAAAGGTTTAATCACCTTAGAGAAAAGATCATGGCAAACAATGGTGTTACATACATAGAAGGTCAATCTAACAATAGACCTCATTGGTTTGATGGTTCAAACTATAGTTATTGGAAAACTAGAATGATTGATTTTTTTCAAGCTATAGATTACCAAATATGGCAAGTCATTGAAGATGGACCATTTATTCCTATGAAAGAAATCGATGGCAAAAAGATGCCTAAGGAAGCAAAAGAGTGGAATGCGGATGAACGTAGACTTATCTCTATTAATGCTAAGGCTAAAGTGAATTTAAATTGTGCAATTAGTCCAAATGAATTCAATAGGGTATCCACTTGCACAACCGCCAAAGAAATTTGGGATAAATTAGAAATAACATATGAAGGAACCTCGCAAGTTCGTGAGTCGAAAATTGATTTACTTATGCATGAATATGAACTATTTCGCATGAAAGAAAATGAAAGCATTAATGATATGTTTTCTCGATTCACAAATATCTTGAATGGTTTGAAACATCTTGGTAGAACTATGACTAACTCGGATATTGCAAGAAAAGTTCTTAGAAGTCTTCCGGCCAAATGGGATGCCAAAACTACCGCCATCAAGGAATCTCATGACCTTACTAAACTCAACATTGATGAGCTACATGGTTCACTTCTCACATGGGAGATGACTCTCAAATCTCGTGAAGAAGAGTCAAAACCAAAGAAAGGATTAGCTCTTCAAGCCGCCTTCAAAGAAGCGTTGATGGAGACCGATGATCTTGAAAATGATGAGGAAGAAATAGCTCGCATCACCCAAAGCTTCAAGAAATATCTTCAAAGAAGGAATTCTACGAGAAAGGAAGAACCATCTAATGAGGCTACCAAAAGAGACACACCCACTTGCTATCATTGTGGAAAAGTGGGTCACTTCAAAGCCGATTGTTTCAAGCTCAAAAGCGAAAAGGAAAAGAACAAAAATAAGAAAGCTATGCAAGCTACATGGGAAGATGATGAATCCGACATGTCAAATAGTGACAATGAAGTGGAAGAAATGGCAAATCTTTGTCTAATGGCTTTTGATGACGAGGTATGTGATGACTCTCCTAATGATATTTTACCTTCTTATGATGATGTTGTAGATTCATATAATGAATTACAAGAAGCTTTTAAAGAACTTCATGATGAATTAAGGAAAATGGCATTAAAATGTGTTTCTCTTAAGAAAGAAAATAAATCTTTATCACTTGAGCTTTCTAGTTCTAAAGATGAAATCATTTCACTAAAAGAACAAAAAGAAAACTCTACTTCTTCAAATGATCTTATTTGTGAAAATGTTTTACTTAAAAAGACCATTGATGATCAAACGAACATATTAGCTAAATTTACAAAGGGAAAGGAAAATTTGGCTATTATGCTTGGAAGTCAAAGAAATTCATTTTTCAAAGAAGAATTAGGATATGATCCATATCAAAAGGATGCTTGTTTATTAAAGAAAAGAAATCATTTGCATAAAACATTCATCAAAAGTAATTTGACTCATTTAAGGTGTAATTATTGCAAGAGAAATGGACATAGAATTTTTGAATGTTCAAAAAGGAATAAAAATACTATTAAGACAATTTGGGTTATCAAAGACACTTATGTTAAAATTTCTAACCCCAAAGGACCCAAGGATATTTGGGTACCAAAATTTGTCACCTAATTGTTTTTTAGGTTTGCTTGAAGTCCTCCTCTTCCAATGACAAATGATTTCTTTATAGTGGATGCTCAAGACACATGACCGGAGACAAATCAAAATTCGGTACCATTTTCTTTGAGACCATGTCTCTAAAGGTAATATCGTACTTGATTTTGTCAAAACCGATGACCAACTTGCGGACATTTTTACAAAACCCGATCAATTTTGTTCAATCCAAAGAAAACTTGGCATGACATGCGAATTTGAGATAATCTCAACTATTATTAAAATAAATATATATATGTGTGTTTTTTTTACATATTTTTATTTATTATTTATATTTGTTTCCTTTATATATAATATATGTTTAAAAAAAAAAAAAGTCAGTCAACCGAATTTAACTCAAGCTAAGCTGAGTTTTTATGTGCACAACTTCTAAAGTCTCTGACTTTTCCTTTTCAACCGTGTGTTGCTTCAGCTTCAACCGAATGAGAGGTATTTTTGAATTAAAAAAAAAAAAAAAAAAAAAAACGGAAAAGGGGGAAAGAAAATCCTAGAGCTATCTCTATCTCTGTCATCTCTCTCTAATCCACCACTCTGGCAACCAGCATCACCACGCCTTCAACCAGACCCGCATCCTCCAAACTTCATCATCTTCACCAATTTCCACCACCATCTTCATTTCGCACCACCACCCATCGCCGCACCAGCAAAACGCTGCTCATCCTCATCGACCCTCCTTGTCTGAACCAGCCACCTCCGCCGCGAACCAGAGGCATCCACCACCACGGACCGTCACAGATCAACGCCGCCTCACTCGCAAACCACCACCGCTGCTCTGTCTCTGTCTCTGCGAAAACTCGGCGACCAGTCACCAGGTCACCCACAGCACCGCTCCATCTCGACCACCATAGTCGCACCACTGTGTAATCCCCAGCGCGCCGCCCGACCACCAGCTCCAACCTACTACCGCTGCTGTGTCTCTGCAACCCCATCTGCGCACCACCATCAGCTTCATTCTCCGTCTCCACTCCACCACCATGAACCGCCATCCCCTGCCCTTCACCCTTCTTCATGGTATGACCTCTTTTATCCAAAATTTGCTTCAATTTTCATTTCTCAGTTTGGAATTTATCAGTTTGGGTTTTCAATTTCTGAAATTGTTTAAAACTTTGGGAGCAAAAATCTGAACCTTACCACCAGCTGTTCGTTTTCTCCCTACAAAATTGGTTTCTGTTTGGAATTTAAATTTAGTGATTTAATTTCGTTTTGAAAAACAAATTTTTGGCATTATCATTGAAAATATGAAAATCATTTGATGTAAGTTATATACATATATATTGTGATGTTTTGGTATATATGCACTTGAGTTTTGACCCTGTTCCAATTTATCAGTGATTGGAAATATTTGTCCTTGTCTGAGATTGTTTTAGAAATTGAAGACCTTTGCATTGTGAATTTTGGACATTTCGAAAATTGGTGTTGGCAGTGTTAAGTTTGGTTTTTAGATTTCAAAATTGGGATTCTAGCAGTTCTAAGTTTGGAGTTTGGAATTCAGAAATTGGAAAATTTTGAAGTAATGCATGCCACTTCCGAATTTTTTTGGCCAAACTAAACAAAATTTGAGATTTTAGTGTCGATTTTCACTGCTTTCACTAAAACTTGTTGGGGTTTTGAATGTGTCACTGGAATTTTTTTCTGAAATTCGAATCACTAAAATTTCATTAGACTTTTGTTCTCATTAAAATCACTGTGATTTATATACATATATATATTGTGATTTCTTGGTATATCTATGCACTTGAGTTTTGGCCTTGATTTGAGCATTTCATGTTGAATGTGCTGATTGAGAAATTCAATTTACAACTGTTAAATTTAAATAATCATTTAGACATTTTTGAAATAATGTTACCTCTTTTCAAATTGAAAATTTTATTTAGCGTGGATTTTTGTAAAATTGAGGTCCCTGTGAAAATGTTTTGGGCAAACTCTTGGAATTGTCATCTGAATTGGAATACTGCCAAATGAAAATGGAGTTGGAATTGCAAAATGAGAATTTTACAGTGTGATTAAAAATTCAGAGAAAGGATTTTTTCAAGAAAATCTGGCTTTTCGGACTTGGTGTCTAGTGCCTCTCCGCCCCTTTTGCGATGACAAAGGGGGAGAAGAAATGTGTGTCTATCTTGCTTATACTTTGTGAAGTCTGCGTTGTTAAATTGGAGTATTTTTCGATAGAACTCAAAACTGACTTCTCTGCCTTGATTTGAGCTTTTAAAGGTTTCATAAATGTTGGGATTTCTTTGGCTTTTTGGATTATTGAAGTATCCGAATTGCAGATTTTAAAGTTTTCTTTAAATGCTCAGCGACTTCAAACCCTGCATTTCCGAAAGTTCGGATCTTTATTCTTCGAAATATTTGAACCATCACTGGAACCTCTGTGTTTTCAAAAACTGAGATAAATTGTGGCTTTTTCGGGATATATGGAGGCTACTGGCTCTCTACCCTTTTTGAGATGACAAAGGGGGAGAAAAATGTGTGAATATTTTGAATATCATGTATTCGATATGATAATATGACTTTTGACATGCTTATGACAATGTGATACATATGTTATGCCCTGTTTTAATTCTCAAGCTTTTATCAAAACTTATGCATATTGACAGGGGGAGATAATGTTGTCAGGGGGAGAATTTTACAAAATTCAAACCTACATGATACTTTTATACATTATCTCTGTGTACACATTAATATTTTGTCATCATCAAAAAGGGGGAGATTGTTGGCCTTAAGATTTTAATCTAAGGGTAATTCCGTAATTTTGATGATAACAAATCATTAATGATGTATTTGTACTAATAGTTACAATGAGTATTTGTCCAAGCTTGTAAAAACAGGAAAATCATATATGGATCACGCGGACAAAAAGATCATGGCATTGCATTTAAAGCGAACGAACAAGAATATCAAATGCAAAATGATTGAAGTTCAAAGATGATCAAGAGCAAAGAGATTGAAGCTTAAAGTTAATCATTTCAAAGAGGATCAACCACTACTTGCAGATTGGGTAGATAGGTTGGTGAGTGTTTAGATTTTAACTGTCAAAGTAATTATTTGAATTATTTTGAAGCTCTAGAAATCTAAAATCATTATACATAAAACTATTTTTTGAAAACAAATAAATACCAAATTAATGAATTTGGATTTGAGAATTAGCATTCAAAGTTTTGCAAATTAAATACAAAATATTTGGAGACTCAACTCACCCCATTTGCAAACTCAGCTCACCCTATTCTCACAATTTTCAAATGCATAACTCAGCTCACCCCATTCAAGAACTCAACCCAATCCCTGAATTGCTTTTCAACGGCTCTATTGCCTTTTCAAACGGCTCTATATGACTTTTTGTCATATTTTATGCCAAAAATAATGAAAATGTTTGCTATAAAAGGACTTAAAACTCTCTTTACAACCTAACTCTTGCAATCTAAATCATACACTTTCATATACATTTTTGTATCATCATTCACATATTTTCAAGTCTAGAGCTTCAATTCTTGATTCAAATTCTTACTCTAGTCTTGTAAGCAAGAGAGCTACAATTGTACAAATCAATATTTGAAAGATATTTTATTGTACAAGATCATTGTATTCAAAGGGTTGGTGTGACCCAATTTTAGGCTAAGAGAGAGTGTTCTCTTAATAAGGAGAAGTGGTGTGCTTCTTGTAAAGGTTTGCTCTTCACCCGTAAGGAGGAGTGGTAGGATAAGTGGTGTGCTTCTTGTGAAGGTTTTGCTCTCCACCCGTAAGGAGAAGCCATAGTGGATTTGGGAAGTCTCAAGAGAACCTTGAGCCGAGGACGTAGGAATCAAGGGTATTCTGAACCTCGCTAAAATCGCTTGTCCAAGTATTTATATTTCTCTCTCTACTCTTATTTTGATTTATATTGCTTTATGTTTTTATATTAAATCATCTACCATTGCAATTACATTTATCAAATAGAAATCGAATTAAATTCCATTGTTTCGCAAAGACTCTATTAACCCCCCCCCCAGAGTCATTTATTGGGCAACACCCTCAAATTAAAAAACAAAAATAATGTATAAATATATATAAAATTATATATTTATAATTCGAAAAAAAATACTTTTTATATACTTTTTATAAAAATATATAATTTCGGAAAAAAATATTCGGAATATTTCCAAATATTTTTTTTTCCAAATATATAAATTCCGGAAATTTCCGAATATATAAAAATATATAATTTCGGAAAAAATATAAAAATATATATAAATTCGGAAAAAAATATAAAATTATAAAAAGTATTTAAAATTCCGAAAATATATAATTTTGGAAAAAAAATATAAATTCGAAAAAAATATATAAAATTATAAAAAGTATATAAAATTCGGAAAAATATATAAATTCAAAAAATACTTTTATATTTTTATATTTTTATACGAATTTATATATTTTTTTATAATTTTATATTTTTTTCGGAATTTATATGTTTTTTCCGAAATTATATATTTTTATATATTCGGAAAAAAAAAATCAGAAATTTCCGGAATTTATATATTCCGAAAAAAAAAATCGGAAATATTCCGAATATATAAAAATACTTTTATATTTTTATATTTTTTTCCGAAATTATATATTTTTATAAAAAGTATATACAAAATATTTTTTCAGAATTATAAATATATAATTTTGTATATTTTTATACATTATTTTTGTTTTATTAAATTAACAAATTAAGTAGGGGTATTCTAGTAATTATCATTATAAAAGTAATGGTTAAAATGTAAATGTCTGAGTAGTAAGTGTAAAATAGGGTTTTCAGTTCCAAAAAATTCAACTTTGACCAATATTTGAATTTTCAGGCGTTGACTTCTACCGGAGGGGGGAAATGTTACAACAGAGCAAAAGTTAAGGGTGGTAACTGATATTAATGAAACGTTAGGGATAATGCTTGTTATTAGGTCAAAGTTAATGGGTGGTTTGTGTAATTTACCCTTTTTTTAAAAGTAAGCTTTCCATACACAGACATTTTGTCTTGTAAAAGACTTGAATAAAAAGAGAAAAAATACTATGTGTCATTTATTTATTTTATTTGGTTATATGGGACAAGACTATCCAATATAATATTTGCTACAGAGAGAAGACAATTCCATATGATGTTTTTCGTTTTATTGCCACCAATCTTTGGTGGTCATCCCGTTCTCTAGTCTACTCTATCAGGGCATGTGATCGGTGTGTTATGGGTGGCTCTCTATTTTTTTTATAAAATATAGTGTTATATCAATAATTTAGAGAGTGGATAATGACGTGATTCTATATTTTATTTAGAGTGTGTATTTTATGGAGTGGTGTTTTTTTTATAAAATATAGTGTTATATCAATAATTTAGAGAGTGGATAATGACGTGATTCTATATTTTATTTAGAGTGTGTATTTTATGGAGTGGTGTTCTATATTTCACTATACTTTATTATTATTTTATTATTCAACATTATTTAGTTACGTGGTAAATTTTTTAATATCAAAAAAATATTAAATACCACAAATAAAAATATATTCTCAAATTTTCTATAAATGAAAAATACATTAATAATTTCTCACATACAAAAAAATAAATAAACATGCAAAAAAATACATTAAATAATTTGACACATAAAAAAAATACATTACACCATCACACACTGGAAATAATTATTTTTGTTAAAATTATAATTACATATACTGTCGTGAAATACAATATATAAAATAAATTTAATTTGAAACATAAAAAAATTCATCTATTTTTTTTAAAACAATAATTATTTAAATAAAAATATTATATAAAATAACACAATACATAAAAGAATTTATACAAAATATATAATTATATTTTTTATTTAAAATATAATTTTAGAGACACGTACCACAAAATATAAAAAAACACATCTTTTAATGCCTACATTTTCTCTCTCTAGGACCACAATTTTCTCTTTCGTCTCGCTACTTGACTCTCTACATTTGGAGAGTCAAGGACAATACTTGTTGTAGGCCCCACAAAATGGAGAACTCGACTCCACTCCTCTTCTACACTCTATCACATGCTACTTAGCTTCGCCAAATTTGAGTTCACTCCTTATGCTCTTTATATATGTCACCCACATCATAGGAGCGCACTTTAGAACCGTTTTTGTTTTCATTATATATTGTCACCCTCAACTTTACTCATTTTTCAGGCCATGGGTCCATCATAATGAACTCGCTTTGGTTCTTCTTCCATCCCTTAGTCATCAATATTATACACTCCATATACATATAGATATAGTTTTTATATCTAAATATGTCCCATTATTCTGGAATTGTACCGTATCCATCGTGGCCGTTGATACCTCCACTTGTCATGTTAAGATGCCCTGCGAAAAAAAATGTGTTCATAGTCTAAAAATTATTTAATGTCCGAAATTCTTTGCAACACTTAACTGTATGTTCTTAGAAGTTACAGTTAAGTTAAGGGATGCTAAGGGATGGCAATGGGACGTTACAAAGTTAAAACACATTTTTCATTATCATTCATGTTTAACTTTGTCAATTCCAGTTTCATAATCGTAATCGGTTATTAAATGGGGCGGGGCGGGGTAAAACTAGGTAGGAGAGGGGCAGGGTGATTTTTTACTTTAAAAGAAAATTTTATACAAATAAAAATAATATTTAATTTTTTAATTAAATTTTTTAACTTAATGTTATTGTATAAGTATCAAAGCAATAAATGTAATTTTTTTACATAGTTTTTTTTTTTTTTTTTAATGTTAAGGAACTCACACACCCACACGAGCCATATAGGTTTCGAATCCCAGACCTCTCTCAATTTGGGGAGGAAGGAAAATACCATTATACCACAAAGTCATTGATATTTTTTACATAGTTGAGATGAGATTAAGACGAGAAGAATGAAGAGATAAATAAATCGGGACGGGCCGACCCTTCCCTATACCAGCCCCGGAACCCCACCAAATTTTTTTCTCCTCCCCCAGACCCGCCCCCATTTATTTAATTGGGTCCCCAAACTCGCTTAAATTGGGGCGAGACGGGGCGGTTCCTTGTGAGGACGGAAATTTTTGTGATTCCTAATAAATATATTTTTTATTTTTTTATTTTTTAAAATGACCATTGCGATCATTATTAAAAAAATTATTTCTTGTTGCAATGACAAATGACAAACTATAGAGTGATTTTTTTCCCTTTTTTTTTCTTTTTTTTTTGGGTGTTTAACCAATCTTTCACTCTAAGTCTCTAACTAAGGTGTCTATTTCATCCTACGTGGTGACCATACCTTATCTTATATATTAGTGAAAGCATAAGGTTTTAGGCAATTCTATGTGCTTTACAGGTCAATATACCGATTATATCTCTACACATTTGTTCTACTTAGAAAAAAATATTAGCCTCCAAGATACCTCGTTTGAATGACTGAAAGAGACCTCCACTTTGATCTATGGCCAAGGTGGTGACACATTTGAAACTTAAAACCTACAGAAAAGGATACATTAGATGTCCTCAATTATATATCCACATCCTATATATATTGATTGTGCATGGCACTAAGGGACGACTGGGTAAGTAGAGCACCATCTTCTTGATTAAATTGATGATACACTTGAAAATCATGAGTTTTTCCCTCTGCTTTTGGGTAGGTGAAGAAGATAAGGCTATAGATAGCTGTAAGTGAATTGAGGAAGTGAGGTTAGTGGTATCACAATTATCTAACCCCACAACTTCAGGGAACCACAAGGGAAGGGTCCAATAACCCTACACGAATAGTTAAATATTCATTCATTCGTTGATGGAAATGCGTTTAAGTCGCAGTCTTGTAGAAGAGAAAGAGGGTTTTATCTCGAACTTTACAATTAAACTGAATGAATTTGAGTAATTTCATTAAGGATGAGTGACATTGAGATCCTGTTTGTATTGGTCTATCTACGTTATTTTTTAATTTTTAGAGTGAAAATCTATTCTGAATGACTACCAACTTCTTGAAAAGTGTTTTAATTAATTCTCGAAAAACAAGGCTATTCTTTTAAAGAGGAGAAAATATTGCATTTTATAAAGTTGATAAGAGTTTTTGTTGGACTTTATTTATTATAACGGATTTTGTAGTATTACTCTACCATTCATGTTGCCAATAATTTTTATCAAAGCAACTTTTTGTTTTTAGTAGTAGTAGCTTTTCATTCCTTCACTTTTGGAAGGATATATAGAGGGAATGAGCTCTGATTCTTCATTTCATTGCCCTTTCCTTCTACCATTTGGGGAGAAATTTTCTACCCTTCTTTCATTTATCTTTCCTACATTTCTTTTCCTATCTACCAAACAAGCTGTAAATTATTCAAGGCCTCGGGGTGCTTTCAAATCACTTAGATTGAAACTACTCTTCACACAACGGGACACCACTACTTATGGAGAAAAGATGGACAGAGACCTAGATGACATCATAATTTTGCCATATTTTAATTAACGGGACCTCCAAGTCCCTGTTAAAATAGAGCTATTATCAACATATGGTTTCATTTTGCATCAACTAACCCTCATCCGTTTTAAAAAATTTCCTTTCACTTATCAAATTGTATCACCTTATCTCATTTTCTACAGTTTTGGACAAAAATACCCCTGTAATTTACTGATAAATGATTTTTTATGAGTAAATTACACTTTCACCCCATGTTGTTAATATAAATTATATTTTCACCCCCTCTTATTTTACTAATTACACTTCTATTTCTTTTTTTTTTCACTTTGATCCATCAACCAAATTTTGAGATGTGAAATGACTAAATTATCTCTAAATATGCGTGAGGACCTAATTGTCAATCCATAAAGATGTGAAAATACCAATTTACCCTCATTTTACAAAAAATAAAATTGAAAAAATATATATAAAAAAAATAAAATTGGAAAACAAATTTTTGGGAAAAAATATAAATATTTCGAAAAATATACAAAATATATATATTTTTCGAAATATTTATATTTTCCTTGAAAAAAAAATTTCAAAATTTTTTTTTTTTTTAATATTTATATTTTTCCCGAAATATTTTTTTTCGATATTTTGTTTTTCGAAATATATATTTTTTTTGTAAAAGGAGGGTAGGTTGGTCTTTTCACATCTTTATGGATTGGCAAGTAGGTCCTTGTAAAGGGGGGGGATTCGCGTTGATATAATCCGCGAATCCAGGGGTCCGACAAGGTATTTCTGAATGAGATTGGATACGCAATAAAGTTCTACAAAGAGACAATCATTGAAGGCCGACAAAAGGGGTCATAGCCAAAAGTCAACCTCGCGACCCTGTAAGCTTATCGCGTAGGGAGTGCTATTTGACTGGCTTAGGGAAATACTTTGAGATGGTAAATAGTGGGTCGCGACCTTATTCATCAAAATCACTCAAAATAAAGTACTTAGAATGCGTCAAATAATGTTCAATGTCATGTGAATGGAAAATATGCATAAAGGACATGATCCAGGAA
Organism: Cornus suecica; assembly: GCA_963922005.1. NCBI lineage: Eukaryota > Viridiplantae > Streptophyta > Magnoliopsida > Cornales > Cornaceae > Cornus > Cornus suecica. Next base: position 75,402,423 of record OY998243.1, read on the forward strand.
ACTATGACATCAATTAAAGGAATCCGCGGATTGATAACATCCTGATATCGCGGGATGGTAAGATCACGGATTAGTAATGTCGCGACATCGGTAAATTATGGAGGTCATCCGCGGATCCATATCACGGATGATCATGTTGATGTGACAATAACTTATGCCTGAACCAATGTCTATAAATAAGGGGTCAGAAACTCAATTAAGGATGAGGTTTTTTCAGAGACTTAGAGAGTGAAATTCCTAGAGAGAAAATGAGTGATTTTATAAATCTTTTATGGTGTAATTGTTGTACTCTTCCCTTCTCTTTCTATTTCTGTAAATCACTTCGCATTCAATAAAATATATCATTTTTTGTTGAGTATTAGTGTGTAGATATTATTTCCAAATCACTTTAAATAAAGAACCCCAACAATCCTCACACACATTTAGGGGTAATTTAATCATTTCACATCTCAAAATTTAGTTGAGGGGTCAAAGTGAAACAAATAAGGGGTGAAAGTGTAATTTATATTAATAATATAGGGTGAAAGTATAATTTATCCATAAAAAAATCATTTATTAGTAAACTCCTCTACTTTCAAGGTATTTTTATCCAAAATTATAGGAAAGGGGATAAGGTGATATAATTTGGTAAGTCTAAGAGGTTTTCTAAAACGAATGGAATAAATTGATACAAAATGAAATCATACAGTGTACAAAATTTATCGGTTTGCTTGATGTTGCTTGGAGAGATATGTGATGGGTTATAATCACAATAATGTAAAAAATTTGTCTTTTTCTATTTTTGTTCAAAATTCACAGGAATGATATGATCTAATATACTACATATGTCATATATTAGTTGTCCATTATTATAATTTTACTTGTTTTAAATTATTTGTCCAGTTTCGAATTTCAATGCAATTTAATCTCCTACTTTCTCCAACTACTCTTCTTTCACTAACTTCAAACAAAACCGAATCCCACCATAATACTATATTATTAAAGACAAAATTAAAAATTGCACACTAATAAACCTTAGGGTCCGTTTGGATACGAGAAAACAGTTTTTGTTTTTTTACTGTTCACCCAGTTCAAAAAAAAAATACGTTTGGCAAACGCGTTTACTGTTCACTTTATTTTTTCCAAGAAAATTGTTTTATGTGAATAGTGTGTAAAAGTGGTGAAAACACCAAATACAACTTTTAGTTGTTTTTTGAATTTTTTTCACTGTTTAGGGTACCATCTCCGCCACCGCCCCCACCGCCGCCTCCACCAACCACTACCACCCCCCGCCACCGGTCGCCGCCGCCCGCCGCCGCCGCCAATCACCCACCACCACCGCCCCCCACCACTGCCGGCCACCATCGCCGCCCACCAATACCATTTTATTTTTCAATACAAATTTTCATCCAAACATTTTTTTATTTTTAGTTTTTTGCTAAAAAAACAAAGACAAATATAAATACAAAAATAATTTTTATATTTAAAAACAAAAAACAAATACAAAAAACAGATTTACAAACCCACCATTATTACATTATACTTGGTGAACCCACGTGCTTTGCCGTAGAAGATGCCATTTTGAGAGAGGAAATAAAAATCTATTTTAATTAACCATTAATGCTTTGCCTTTGACTGACATCATTATGAATGACGAGGGAAGAAATATATTAGGAAAAGAATGGAAAATTCTAAGGGTATGTTTGGTTGACCTGTTTTTATTGTTTTTATTTTTGTTTGTGGGTTTAAGTTTAAAACACATATTTGGTTGAATTTTTTATGTTTGTGTTTTCAAACTACATTAAATAAACACATGCCCCTTTTACTATAAAATGAAAAAACCGAAATTTGGTGTTTTTTTAACTCCTGGAGCAACAGTATTTATTTATTATTTTTCTTTCTTTATTATTTTTTCACTTTATAATATATTTTATTATTTTATTATTTATATTATTAAATTATTATTTATATTATTAAATTATTATTTATATTATTATATATTAATTTATAAATATATTATATTTATTTATTTATTATTATTTCATTATTTAATTCATTTTATTTATAAATTATTTATTCATATTTTATTATTTAAAAATATATTTTATTAATTTAATATTAATTTATTATTATTATGAAGTATTTATTTGTTATTATATTTACTTATTATTTATTATTTATATTATATTTTTAAATATGTTTTATGTAATTTATTATTTATTTTATTATTATTATTTATTATTTATTCCATTTTTTATTATTATATTTATTTTTTATTATTGTATTTATTTTTTATTATTATTATATTATATTATATTATATTTATTATTTATATTATTAATTATTGATTTTTAATTTTTAATTTTTCAATTTCGTCCCAAAAAACATCCCTACCAAACATACTTATGTTTTTGGATGAATAAACAAAAAAACAAAAAACGTGTTTTTTGTTTATTTCAACACAAACACAGCTCTACCAAACAGGCCATAAGGGTTCGTTTGCTAACTTTTTGTTTCTTGTGTTTTTTTTGTTTTCACTTATCAAAAAGCATAAATATAAATAATAATAATATTTAATAAATAATTTTTGTTCCAAAATAATGAAAAATATTTCACATAAAATTGAGAAACATAAAAATATTGTTTCACTTGTTTATCTACTATAGCAAGAGAAACATTTTTTTTGACCGTTGGTTTTATTGATTTTTACTACTTACCTTTATACCTTTTACTATTTTGTTTTATTTTCTCACCTTTCAAGCATTTTCTTCATTTAATTCAAAATTCACATTTGTTTATTTCACTTTCAATTTTTTCCATTACAACTAATATATTATTTTAAATATATAATACATTATATTAAATAATATATTATTTAAATAATAAAATATTCATTACACAATAAAATATTTTTAATTGATATAAAATAAATTTTAATATGTAAAATTTTATATACTAATTTGAATTTATGAGACAAAAATATATAATTTATTATATATTTTTTAATTATTAAATATAATAATTTTATGTTAGTATGCAATAAATAACATACCATAATTCTAAAAAAATATTGTGGGAAACTTGTGAAACAATTGTTTTATTAAACGTGTTATTTGTTTCTTGTTTTTCAACATTACGAGAATAGTTATTTATCGGAAAAAATAAATAAATTACGAGAATAGTAATGATTAATAAACATCATTTCGTGATAATAATGATTAATAAACATGAAAATGAGAATATCATACTTTAAGATGAAGGGTCAACTAGTACCTCAAATACCAACAAATGTGGGGTTCACTTAAGATCAAATGCGACTAATGAATGGAGTTCGTGATTTAATCTCAAATGCATTTTGTAACAACTACCGAAGAGAGTTATTCATATTATCATATGTTTGAATATTATTTCGTTTTGTAGACTTTAAAAATTAATATTATAATTGATTAATCGTTAGAAGTTGTAACTTTAACTTGTGATAGTTGAGTTTAATAGTTTCTTTAATTTATTTTATTTTATCTACGCAAATAAATGCCAAAATAAAAATTATAAAAAAAATTACAAAAATTAAATATGAGAAATAAATGTGTTACTAAACATTATTATTTGTTTCTGTTCCAACAATTGTGAGAACAATTGGAATTAACAAATGAAATTTCTGTTTTTTTATTTCTTGTAAGTAAAATGTTTTTTTGTTTCTATTTCTTAAAAAATCATAAACGAAAAACATAAATGTTAGTGAACGCAGCCTAAATTTTGAGAGTTGTAAGGGTACCTTTTAAGTGATTTGTTTAAGGTTGTGTTTGGTTAGCGGGAAGTAACAAGAAAAGAAAAGGATTTTATTTTTATTTTTTTGGAGTTTGGTTAGCGTGAAAAGGAAAATTTTGAGAAAATAGGTTTCCGGCATCCATAAAATTTTCTCAAAATATTTCCTACAAAAAACACGCGAAAATTTTGTTTTCGCGAGAAACCTATCATCTTATCCACAAGTTTCCTATTTTAACCTCATATATTTTACTTCATCAGTCATTATATTTTACACAAACTACATCAACCAATCATTCTTCCATGTTTAAGCTTATGTTCGCAGTCTTTATATAAACGAGAATTCTTCAATGAAGTTTCCTTCACAAACTCCATGACAAAGGTGAGTTTTTTTTGTTTTTCTTTTAAAAAAATATATATATATTGAGGTTTTATAATATACACTATTCAAGTTTTATAATATATCTTACGTAATTTATCTTTAAGTTTTGTTCGCGTACTTAAAGTTTCTCTCAGAGCTCAACAACAGAGGTGAGTTTTTCAATTTTGAGAATTATTCAAATTTTATAATACACGCAATTTTGTGAAATAAATGACTTATTCCATCTTTAGGTTTCTGATTACAAACAACATGAACATGTATTAGAAAAGAAGAATCCAAAATCAATACCAAGTTGAAGAAGAGTTCAAAATAATTAATATTTAGTTAAAATATATTCTTATTTAATACAATCAGTGAAAATATATACATATGCAACATTCACGTCAGTTAACCAATATAGTAAAAAGCACACGTGAGTATAAATCTTAATATATAAATATATAACTTAAGTTAATTATAATATTTTTTAATATAACTACACTGTAAATTGAGTTTTAGTGATATAATTACAACTAATTTCATTATTATACAATTGTAATAGGATTCAAGTAAAAATTTGATTTTATATAATTTAATTGAATAATTGCATTATTATTTTTAAATATCTTAATTAAATATTAATATATCAAATCATTCTACTTTAAGTAATTAAAGCATGAGGGTAATTTTGAAAATAAAAATTATTTATTTTTCCCTTTCCTGCTATCCAAACTCACACAACAATATTTTCTCACACTTTTCTTCAAAATTTTCCTCTAACCAAATGCACCATGAAAAAATAATTTTTTTTTCCTTTTCTTTTCACTTTCACTTTCTATCTCATTTTCGTCTGAGGACCCAAAATGTTACATATAATAATTGTCCATTTTTTAATATATGGGAGAAATTAAATGATATCACCATTCAAAAGTAATGTATGGTAGCTTTTTTGAGATAGTTGTAGAGGGATAAAGGAGTTTCTACAGGATAATTGTGTCCTTTCTTTGTAAGAAAATCAGTTTTGTAAGTGTCCTTTCTTTGTAAGAAAATCAATTTAGAGTACAAAAGTAAAGTGCTTTTTCGAAGATTCTTTTTAGTTTCTCTATAAAAAGCCACTATCTCATTTTGTGCCCGTGATAAGATTTCTTAATTAAGTACAAAAGAAATTCATCGAAATGGCTAACTATTGGAATCTTAACAATTAACTATTCTTTTCATTGTTAGCTATTCATATAAATATGAATAGAGAAACCAATAGAGTATAAAAAATTTAATCAATATTGAATATTATAGAATATAACGATTAATATAGTGATATAGAATTTTGATTTATTTATTATTTTATTTATCACAATTACAATTCTAAATTCTATATTATTCAATTTAGATATTAAATTTCTATTTTTTTTAATTTTCTATTCTAATTAATAAATTAGAATCTTATTCAACATATAGAATTATACATTCTATATTGTGAAATAGGCCAGATATATATGTCAATTTATATTGAAAATATAATTTCTTATCAGATGAAAACTATTTATATTCTAGATATAAATATTTTAATTTAAATTAATAATATTGCTATTGTCCAAAATTTTACTCCAAATAATTAAGTTTTCATTGTAGAAACTCATTTTTATCAAGTTAAGTTATAGGGTTATTTACAATGACACTCCCTGAGGTTTGCTTGAATTACAGCTAGATGCAACGTTTGCATTTTGTGAACGATTAACCCCTAAGGTTTCAAAATGTTGACAAAGAATCCCCTAGTGACTTTTAAGCCCATAAATTGTCATTTTTATTCTTGATAAATTACTCAATTAGTTGATAACATATTTTATCTTTGAGATAACTGTTGTGATGTCCCACATCGCCCGGTAGATGTCTGGGGATGTGTTTATATGTGCAGTGTTGTCTCTAATTGGTATGAGGCCTTTTGGGAGGAGCCCAAGAGCAAAACCGTGCGGGCTGGGCCCAGAGTGGACAATATCATACCAAGTATTTGAGCGGGGTGTTACAATTGGTATCAAAGCCAGAGCCAGATCCCGGCCGGAATTAAGTGTGAGAACATGCACATCACTCGTGGGTCGCCAGCGAGGACGCTGGGTCCCAAGAGGGGGGTGATTGTGATGTCCCACATCATCTGGGTAGAGGTCTGGGGATGTGCTTATATGTGCAGTGTTGTCTCCAATTGGTATGAGGCCTTTTGGGTTAAAATAGCTGAAAATCGACCCTTAATAGGATTTTACCAAAAATAGCAAAACCCTAAAAGTCTTACCAAAACGAAATACGGAAAGAAATCAAAAGATTGCCAAAAATCTGGCCCAAATCGGGTTCAAAATTATTTCCTAATCGACAAATAGAAGATTACCATAAATAGCAAAAATTAACAAAAAATAGAGATTCGAAGAGGAAAACAACAGATTTATGGCTCGAAACGAGGTGCACCGAGCATAGCTGGGCGGCCATGACGTGCATGCCGAAATTAGCTTTCCGAATTGGGGTCACGAGCGCGAATCGGACACTTGTAGCCAGAATTATGGCCAAAAAACCGACACGTGCACGGAAACCGCCCTAATTAGGCTAGATCACGATTTCTTGTCATCCTTGCGCTGATCCTCCCACTCCAGGTAATTCAGCGCCATCAATGAGCAATCTGACAGCTTGGCATCGTCTAACTCGGATCCCCCTGCATCAGGCTGGGGCCAGAACGGACAATATTATACCAAGTGTTCGAGTGGGGTGTTACAACTGTAATGTCCTTCTACTTGCATTTGAGAGTGACTGTAAAACTATTTTTATTTTTATTTTAGACACTTTTTTGTTAAGATAAATTTTATTTGTAAGCTAAATTCATATTTTTATATACATATATGTATATATATTATTATTATTAAATTGAAACTAACTCAAATAAATTAAAATTTAAATGTGCATGTTACACTATACTGTTAATAATGTTAAGTGTTAAGTATCTAGTTAAATCGCGACGCACTTAGCATGCTAGACTAATTTTAATCAATAATATTTTTATTTTATGTAACTAATAGTTTTTTTCGGTCGTTTAATAAGCATGCAGTTACTATAAAAATTTAAATAATAATAATAAAATATTAGTATAGTGTATTGTCCAAAAAGAAAATAATAATAAGTAATATTTTTTCAATATGTATGCAAATATACATATTGGTAGCACTCACTACGTTTTCTTTTTTTTATCGTTTAATAAACATGCACCTACTATAAAAATTGAAATAGTAAAAGAAAAAACTATTAAGTCTATTTCAAAGTTATTTGCCGAAAAATAAAATAATAAAAAGTAATATTTTTTCTAGATGTATGCAAATATACACATTGGTAGCACTTACTATATATATATATATATATATATATATATTGTCGTTTAATAAGCATGCACTTACTATAAAAATTAAAATAGTAAAAAAAATATTATTAGTTACATACAAGAAAAAAATAATTAATTAAAGTTAGTCTAGCATACGGAATACTTCGAGATACTAGACATTTAACCGTTACCATTATTAATAGTATAGTGTAACATGCACATTTAAATTTTAATTTATTTGAGTTAGTTTCAATTTAATAATAATATATATATATATGAATTTAGTTTACAAATAAAATTTCTCTCTACAAAAATGTATCTAAAATAAAAAATAATTTAGTTTTTAAGTAGAAGGGCATTACACTCATCTTAAATATAAAATATGTTATCAATTAATTGAATAATTTATGAAGGGTAAAATGGCAATTCATGAGCCTAAAAGTTACTAGAGGGTTATTAACTTTTTGAAACCTCGGGAGTAAAGTAATTGCAAAATGCAAATGTTGCATCTAATTATAATTTAAACAAATTTTATGGGGTGTCATTATAAATAACCCTAAGTTATATTCTTATAATATAATATAAGTAAATTACAATTTTACCCCTTCATGTTTGGACTAATTACCATTTAACCCCGTGTTCTGGATATCTACAATTTATTTTCCTAATAATCATCGATGTTTAATTCCAGTGACCGACAAAAATAATTAACAGTTCTACTCATTATTTTATTTTATTTTTTAAAAGGGCAAAATTGTACTTACAAAAACTTAGGAGCAATAAAGTAATTTCACTTCTAAAAATGACTTCAATGTTGACCAATGTTGACTATACCGAAAGTTTGCAGAAGGGAGAAAGTGAAACCAAAGTATAAACGAAGGGAGGTAATAGTAATTGTTCATACTGGGTCGAACTATAATACGTCCAAACAAAAAAGGGGTGAAAATGTAATTTATCCTAGAATATATAGGTGTGGCAAGAAAAAAAAAAGTACAATAAAAAAGTAAAATGCTTCGAGTGAAATTGCATGAAAGCCTTTATAAAAGGTCCATGTGGCAAGTGGCAGAACAGTACCACACTTTTTACAGGCCCAAAATAAAGAAAAGAAAGTGGGCCCAAAGTGGGCCCGCCAAGGCTAATATACTGAATAGAGACCCCTTTTGTGTCTAATCACTGTTCTGAGGGCACGCCTCAGCTCATAGTGTAGTGGGCCTCTCCCTCTTTGATTTGGAGTTATATGACTGGACTTACGCGGGACCCATTTCTTTATAATAAATTATAAGAATGACATGTTAAGGCCCCATCAATCTAAACAGTGGGCCCCAGATAGCATGGCTTTTTGTTTTATGTTTTTTTAGGGCATTTTATTTTATATTCGGGTAATTTGTAATGTCACCCACCTTTTAGCAGAGATACCCTTAAAATTTGTTTAGTGTTACAATAACACCCTTAAATTATTTTAATTTTTAAATAAAATGTCTAAGTTGTCAACCCTTATTATTTATATCTATCTATCTAAACCTTTCTAAATCTAAAAGTACAAACAAATTTTTTTTTTGTACACATTTTTAAATTTTGTATTTATTGAAATAATTAAAATAATTAATTTACCTATACTCCAAGTGTTAGAACACTCATTTACTTATATAATACTTCTTTTTTCTTACTCTTGTTATTTATGTATATGTAACTTTTGTTTTTTATACAATATTTTTTATTTATTAAAATAATTTTAATTATTCATTTACTTAATATTTACATTAAATGTTACGAATTTTTTTTGGACTTCTCACTAAATGTATTAAATATTATTAAATTCAATTAAACTATTTTTACATCAATTGATACGAAATTCTTTTCAACTTTCCACAAAATATATTGATTATTACTAAATCCCATTAAATTATATACTACTTAAAATGTTAAAGAACTATTTATTATTCTACAATTTTTGTTTTTGTTTACTCTTTTTACAATTTATTTATTTTTTATTTAATCTTTAATGTTCCAAAACTTTTTCAAGATTCCAACTAAAACTAGTAATTATTACTCAATCATATTTAATATTAAATATAATTATATTATCAAATTCCACTAAAATTGTTGATTGGCAATAGTATAGAAATATAAAATTTTATATAAGTTTTTTCTTTATACGTTCATAAATATATATATATATATATATATATATATATTATTAGGTATATTATACTTATAAAGGTTACAAGTTTCTTTTTGTGAAATATTTATACAATAATATATTTAGAATTACAAGCAATCATTAAATAGTACGATTTTCTTATTATCGATTTGAATATTATATTATTGATAAAATACTTTCACAGGTAGAATTTGCTTTTAAAAAAATATATATATTTTAGATGTTTTTTAATTTATATATATAATTAAATTAAATATATGGTATATCTTATACATTTATTGTAATTGTTTTTTGATAAATAAGGATGTGGTGGTTGGGGTAGTGGGTAAGGTGTAAGATTTAGGCAATGGGGGTAACTTGGACCTTTTACACTAAAATAAAAATAATCAAGGATACTAAAGTCATTTCATGCCTCTAAGATGTGTCATTTTACAAACCTCAAGGGGTGTCTTTGTTAAAAAATGGGTTGACCATGACATTGACCTAAACTTCAAGGGGTGTCACTGCAAATTACCCTTTATATTTTTTAGGATAAATAACATTAAACCCCCTCAACTATACTCTTTCTCCCAACTAACCCCCCTCAACTAAGTGATGGTCCCTCAAATTATGAAATTGTTACAATTTAGTCTCTCCCATTATAACGCCGTTAGTTAAATTTATGATAATTTGCACTCAGGTTTCCTGAAGTTTAAGTCAATTGCACTCACCCCTGAGATTTTATTTTTCTTGCAATGACACCCCCTGAAGGAGTTAAGACCCAATGAAATGACTCTTGTGCCCTTGCTTTAGAGGCATGTTGGCTAAATTAATGGACCAAACAACCTTTGTATATTAAGCTCAATTTGAAAAACTTTTCAAGTACTTTGGATACAAGGATTGTTGAAATAGGAATATCTACATATAGGTAGACATAAGGATCACTAATTAAAAATAGGTAAACTTTTACCTATCCATTACTAATACAATTACTTAACTAAATTAATTACAAATGGGTTAACTTTTTTGTTTAAAGACTCAAATACCCCCAAAAAAACTTCAATCTTCTTTTTATTCTTTTCTCCCATTCCAAATCCCCAAACACTTAAAAATAAAAATAAAACATTTCGGAAAAATTATAAATATTTCAAAAAAATTAAAATATTTCTGGAAAAATAAAATATTTCGAAAACAAAATGAGGAAAAAAAATATTTCGGGAAAAATAACTATTTCGGGAAAAATAAATATTTTGGGTAAAATAAAATATTTCAAAAAAAATTAGGAAATAAAATATTTCAGGAAAATATAAAATATTTTAGGAAATAAAATATTTTGAAAATATAAAATATTTCGGAAAAAATAAAATATTTTTCCCGAAATATTTTATGACATGCATTTAAAGCAATTCATACTAAACAAGTAAGATTCAGATTATGTCCAATGTCATATTGAAATAAATTATCTAAATATAACTCACTTAAGATTTATTACTTTTTAAGATACCAAATTTCAAAACAAATTCAACTCAATCAACTCGTTCTTGATACTTCTTGACACACTTGACTCCAAAATATTGCATTGTAATCACCAAGAGATCTAAGGCTTGAACACATTTCGTTGAAAAGAAGAAAAAAAAAGTGAAAAAGAAATAAACAAAAATATTTCAAAATATTTTATTTTTTCTAAATATTTTATTTTTCCAAAAATATTTTTTTTCCTCATTTTTTTGAAATATTTTATTTTTCCAAAAAATATTTTATTTTTTCAAAATATTTTTTTTTCCCGAAATATTTTTTTCCTCATTTTGTTTTCGAAATATTTTATTTTTCCAGAAATATTTTAATTTTTTCGAAATATTTATATTTTTTCCGAAATATTTTATTTTTTATTTTTGAGTGTTTGAGGATTTTGGAATGGGAGAGAAGAAGAAAAAGAAGATTGGAGTTTTTTGGGGGTATTTGAGTCTTTAAACAAAAAAGTTGACCCATTTGTAATTAGTTTAATTAAGTTGATGTATTAGTAATTGAAAGTAAAAGTTTACATATTTCTAATTAGTGATCCTTATGTCTACATATATGTAGATATCCCTATTTCAAAAATCATTATATCCAAAGTACTTGATTTTTTTTTTCAAATTAAGCTTAATATACAAGGGTTGTTTGGTTCATTAATTTAGCCAACATGCCTTTTACACTAAAGCAAGGGCACAAGAGTTATTTCATGGGATTTTAACCCCTTCAGGAGGTGTCATTGCAAGAAAAATGAAATCTCAGGGGGTGAGTGCAATTGACCTAAACTTTAGGGGATTTGAGTGCAAATTACCCTAAATTTAACTAAAGGTGTTATGAGAGGAGTGACTGAATTATAACAATCATGATAGTTTGGGGGGTTTATAGTCAAAAACATAGTTGAGGGTGGTTTAATGCTATTTATTTAAATGAAGTAAAAATTGATATAAAAATTCTGATATATGCATTTATTAGGGTGTTTTTGTTTGTATGATTTGAATGTGAATAGCATCTGAAGAAGACAAAACAATTACTATTTTAAAGTTTAAACATAGTTTTAAATTTTCACTTGAAAATTTGAGTTAGTACTTGAGAAAGGATTTAACCAAACAACAAATCCTCATGCTTGAATTTTTTTGTAAGTATTTATATATATGAAAAAAGTGTTTCAAAATAATGTATCCCAAAAAGAGAATAATATTACCTTCTAGGATTTTTAAAATATTTTTAAAAATTAGGTGCAAAATTATGATTCATTCAAAGTTCAGTATTGTGAGAAGAATATTAGAAAAGACTTAATGTGGATATCGGATATCTAGAGACGAGGAAGGGTAAGGAAATACTTTGGAGAGTTAAAAATAAATATATATTCGGAGATTCCCGAATAGCTCAAGCTTTCTTCACTAAAAATTAATTTGTTGAGGTGCATTATCATTCACAATATTCCATCCAACAAATCACACTAAGTTTATTAACTAACAATCAAATTTTCAAATTTTTTTTTTTTGAAAAATTTAATGGCATTTAACAGATATAATCCTATATCTAAAACAAATAAAGTTGTTGATCCCCTTGGTCCACCTCGTAGACAAAAAAATTAGAAGTAAACCAAAGTAGTTGGCATGAATTCAAAGTCGAACATAAATAGAGTTCATCCTTCACTTCCAACATTACAATTTCCTCCTTTACCATAGGCTTGTTTCTTGAAAATATTTTGAAAAAATGACCCACAATTCCAATTCTCGAAACTTTGAGGCTCTAATGATGTGGCAAAGCATCCCCATGTAATATTTATCTGAAAGTGAGGAATAAGTCCGGAGGGTAGAGGTGTCGTCAGTCTTTCACCTTCGAGTGCGTGCGTTTATTTCGTATTCATATCCAAACTGTACTACACAACTATCTCTAGTTTAGAGAGAGAAAGTAGCTTTTTAGTGAGAGAAAGTAGAGAGTGAGGACAAAACTCAAAAGGAAATATATATTTATATATAGAGATGATTATAATTTTATGAGAAAATATCACTGACCTCCCTTGAGGTAAGGCCTAATTGCACGGGCACCTTTAAATTTTCAAATATATCAGTTATCTTTCTTGGAGATGTAAAATTACGAAATTACACTCAATAACCCCTAGATTATTGAATTTTCACAATGCCCCACCCTAATGGATAAATTACAGTCTCACCCCCTAAAATTCTAAAAAATATTTAAAATTTAAAAAAATATATATAATTCAAAAAATATACATATAATTCAAATATATACATAAAATTTGGAAAAAATATATAAATTTTGGAAAAATAAAAATATATATATAAATTTTGAAACACATATATAAATTTTGAAATATATATAAAATTTGAAATAAAATTAGAAAACATATATAAAATTTGAAATATATATATAAAATTCCGAAAAAACATATAAATTTCGAAATATATATCTAATTCGAAATACATATATAAAGTTGGAAAAAGATATATAAATTTTGAAAGATATATATAAAATTCCGAAAAAACATATAAATTTTGAAAACACATATATAAAGGGAAAATATCATTGACCTCTTTTGAGGTAAGGCCTCATTGCACGCGGTACCCCTTAGTTTTGAAATCTATTAGTTACCTCCTTAGGTTAGCTTTTTCTATCACTTTCACCCCCTCCATCCAAAGTCAACGCGGTCAAAGGGGTAAAGTACCCTAAATACCCCTCAAATTCATATTACATTTTACCCCTTAAATTATTGAATTTCACAATCCTCCCACCCCAATGGGTAAATTACAATTTCACCCGCTAAAAGTTGAAGAAATATTTAAAATTTTTAAAAAAATATAAATTTGAATATATATAATTTGAAAAAATATATAAAATTTGGAAAATATATACAAATTTTGAAAAAAAATATAAAAAATCCAAAAAATATATAAATTTTGAAAAACATAAATAACATTTGAAATATATCTATAAAATTTGAAATAAATATATAAAATAAGAAAAAAATAAACAAAATTCGAAAAAATATATATAAAATTATGAAAAAATGTATAAATTTCGAAAAACATATATAAATTTCAAAATATATATATAAAATTCGAAATATATATATAAAGTTAATATATATATTCGAAAAATATATAAAATCTGGAAAATATATATAAAATTTGAAAAAAATATAAAACATCGAAAAAATATATAAATTTCGAAAAACATAAATAAATTTTGAAATATATATATAAAATTAGAAAAAAATATATAAAATAATAAAAAATAAAAAAATTCGGAAAAAATATATAAAATTATGAAAAATGAATAAATTTCGAAAAAAATATATAAATTTCAAAATATATATATAATTCGAAACAAATATATAAAATTCAAAATATATATATAAATTTTGCAAAACATATAAAATTTAGAAAAATATTTATATAAATTGAAATTTTGATGGATCAATCTTCCAAGCAAAAAATTGCATAATAGCTAGCTTCTCCCATCAGATTTATTACATTTATATATCTAATAAATCTTTTTGATGGAATTTTATATATATTTCAAAATTTATATATCTTTTTCAAATTTTATATATTTATTTCGAATTAGATATATATTTCAAAATTTATATATGTTTTTCAAAATTTATATGTTTTTTCGGAATTATATATATATATATTTCAAAATTTATATATCTTTTTTGAATTTTATATATTTATTTCGAATTAGATATATATTTCAAAATTTATATATGTTTTTCAAAATTTATATGTTTTTTTCGGAATTATATATATATATTTCAAAATTTATATATCTTTTTCGAATTAGATATATATTTCGAAATTTATATGTTTTTTTGGAATTTTATATATATATTTCAAATTTTATATATATTTTCTAATTTTATTTCGAATTTTATATATATTTCAAAATTTATATATGTGTTTCAAAATTTATATATATATTTTTATTTTTATGTTTTTTTTTTCAAAATTTATATATTTTTTCCAAATTTTATATATATATTTGAATTATATATATTTTTTAGAATTTTAGGGGGTGAGACTGTAATTTATTCATTAGGGTGGGGTAATGTGAAAATTCAATAGTCTAAGGGGTTTATTGAGGGTAAATTCATAATTTTACATCTCCAAGGGAGGTAATTGATATATTTGAAAACTTAAGAATGCCCGTGCAATTAGGTCTTACCTCAAGGGAGGTTAGTGATATTTTCCCCATATATAAATTTCGAAATATATATATAAAATTCCGAAAAAACATATAAATTTTGAAAAACATATATATATTTTGAAATATATATCTAATTCGAAATAAATATATAAAATTCGAAAAAGATATATAAATTTTGAAATATATATAAAATTCTTAAAAAACATATAAATTTTGAAAAACGTATATAAATTTTGAAATATATATCTAATTCGAAATAAATATATAAAATTCGAAAAAGATATATAAATTTTGAAATATATATAAAATTCTTAAAAAACATATAAATTTTGAAAAACGTATATAAATTTTGAAATATATATCTAATTCGAAATAAATATATAAAATTCGAAAAAGATATATAAATTTTGAAATATATATAAAATTCCGAAAAAACATATAAATTTTGAAATATATATCTAATTCGAAATAAATATATAAAATTCGAAAAAGATATATAAATTTTGAAATATATATAAAATTCCATCAAAAAGATTTATTAGATATATAAATCTAATAAATTTGATGGGAGAAGCTAGCTATTATGCAATTTTTTGCTTGGAAGATTGAACCATCAAAATTTCAAATTATATAAATATTTTTCTAAATTTTATATGTTTTGCAAAAAATTTATATATTTTTTGAATATATATATTTTAATTATATATATTTAAAATTTTATATATTTGTTTCGAATTATATATATATTTTGAAATTTATATATTTTTTTTGAAATTTATTCATTTTTCATAATTTTATATATTTTTTCCGAATTTTGTTTATTTTTTCTTATTTTATATATTTTTTTATATTTTTATATATTTATTTCAAATTTTATATATATTTTTCAAATTTTATTTATGTTTTTAGAAATTTATATATTTTTTCGATGTTTTATATTGTTTTCAAATTTTATATATATTTTCCAAATTTTATATATTTTTCGAATATATATATATATTAACTTTATATATATATTTCGAATTTTATATATATATTTTGAAATTTATATATGTTTTTCGAAATTTATACATTTTTTCATAATTTTATATATTTTTTTCGAATTTTGTTTATTTTTTCTTATTTTATATATTTATTTCAAATTTTATATATATATTTCAAATGTTATTTATGTTTTTCAAAATTTATATATTTTTTCGATTTTTTATATTCTTTTCAAAATTTGTATATATTTTCCAAATTTTATATATTTTTTAAAATTTTAAATATTTTTTCGAATTTTAGGGGGTGAAATTGTAAATTACCCATTGGGGTGGGGATTGTGAAATTCAATAATTTAAGGGGTAAAGTGTAATATGAATTTGAGGCGTTGACTTTGGATGGAGGGGGTGAAAGTGATAGAAAAAACTAATATGAGGGAGGTAACTAATAGATTTCAAAACTAAGGGGTACCGCGTGCAATGAAGCCTTACCTCAAGGGAGGTGAATGATATTTTTTCTAATTTTATATATATTGCATTCAAATCAGATGAACAAAAATGTGAAATTATTTATGTATATACTCACTAATTTTCATCTAAAATATGTCTTTATAAATAAGTGGGTGTAAACTACTTGCATAAATATCGACCATGCCCGAAGTTCATCTGAAGAAAATTTGTGATTATTTACAATCTAAAGGGGTCAAATTAGAATTTTCTGAAAACACAAGGGTACGGGTGAATATATGAGAGATAGAGCGCATTACAAATTGCAGAAAAGGACGTAAATCAGTTTCGTACATTTTGATGTAGTAAAACAGAGTCTAGAGAGAGAAACAACCTCTGGGCTGTGGGAGTAGAACTGTTGAGATTGGGCATATTCACACACTCTTCTGCTTTAAAAAGGCCACCAAAAACCAACCCTTTTCCTCAATTTCTTTCCTCCTCCTCCCCTTTCTTTGCTCTTCAAAACACACAGTGAACTACCAGAAACACAAACACATATATACACACATACACCCAGAAAGCCCAAATCCCTGAATGTATAGATACAATTGTTTATCAATTTCATTGGCAAGTATATACTTAGATTCTAATCTTGATTTTATGGATTGCATGCATTCAGATTATGATGAAATATAATGCTTTCCCTCTCTTTGATTTTGGAGTTTCACTCATGGAGGCTACAGAGATTTAGAAGTCCTTTCCCAATTTCAACAGATTGACCCAATTTTTTTCTCTAAATCTAAATATATTCATATATATATATATATATATATCTGTGTTACTTTTTCTTTTTGTTATGATTTGAGGGAAAAAAAGCTACCTTTTGGTTCTTTTTTTTTAATTTTTATTTTTTTTTCCTTTTGCAGCAATCAAATGGCAGTTCCTAATTAATCACTTTGATTTCTTACTTGACTGATTGTTTCTTCAATTTCTCTCTCTCTGTGACAATTATTTGATATGTTTGGCTAATTTCAATTTGAATTTGGTTAGGGTTAGTAATGCTGAGAAATAGATCTAGGGCAGTGACCACTAAGCAAAAACAACCTCCAATGGCTGACCACATCACTCCCCCATCTCCTTCTCAAAATCACAACAGACCCATCTCTTCTTTTTTTGGTTCTCCAAGAATTTTCAGTGGGTTTTTGCAAAATGGTCCCTCTGAGACTGAAACAACCACTATGAGCCCAACCTCAATTCTTGAGTACAAATCATCCCCTGTTTTTGCAAACCCATTTGGCTATGGTAAGAACTTGTCGAAATTCTCGACCACTAGTACTACTTTCTCGGAAGACAAACACTCGTGGGAAAATTCTCCTTCACAACCCAAAGGCATTAGTGTTGCTCTTGATGAAATTGTCCCCAAACCCAATAAAAAAATGGTCTTGTTTGGATCAAAGCTTAGGATTCAAATCCCTCCCCTGTCTCCACCCGAGTCCCCCAAATTGAATACCCGAAATTCGTTTGGATCAAAGCTTAGGATTCAAATGCCACCTCTGTCTCCACAGTCCCCAGAAATGGAAACCCGAAATTCGCAATTTTCAGGTTCTTTTTCCCCGGGAAAATCTTCGAATTCCGGGATTCAAACAGAGGATGCTCTGTCTCCTAAGGCTGGTGATATTGAGTCTTTATCTATAAGTGAGATTGAGCTTTCGGAGGATTATACATGTGTGATCTCTCGTGGGCCGAATCCGAGAACCACACATATATATTGCAACTGTGTTGTGGAGGATTGTTGTGGTATGGTTAAGTTGTCGGAATTGAAGAAAGAGAGTGTTTTATTGTCAAATAATTTGAATTCTCCATCTCAGAATTTCCTTAGCTTCTGTCACACTTGCAAGAAGAGTCTTGAGCAGGGCAAAGACATTTACATGTACAGGTTAGTTCTAATACCCTCTTTCTTTCTTTTTTTCTCTCTTTTTATTTCGGTAAGTGGGGTGATCCGGCTTTCGCACTTCAATTCATTTTCGGGCCCTGAAATTAATGACGGAAACGTAGTTGAGAAAATTTGAACCTAGCACCTTGATGTGGTGAAGGAACTGGAACCGGTAACTAATACCCTCTTTTATAGTGTGATGTTTATATACATGTGTGTGTATATTCAAGCCATGATCATATTTATTGTGTTTTAGGCTTTGGAAAGTACTATCCAAATTGGGTATTACTGGGAAAGGAACTTGTAGTGTAATGACTATAGTTTAGATGGTTATGTTTGAAATAATTTGGTTGTTAAATTTGTCAAACATTTGTTGCTGGCTTTGTTGTTTTTGTTAAGTTGGTATAGTGTAAGCCTATTTGTTAACTAGTTTGTGATATACAATTTGCAAGTGTATCAAATATTTGTTGTTGGATTAAGGACGAAGATAAGGTATTTTGAGAAGCTAATATCATATTTAGATTCTTCGTAAAGTTCTTCGAAAGCCTATAAATTCTTCTAAATTTTTTGTCAAAATACTATTCAAAACATCTAGTTTCTTCATAAAGTTCTTCGAAAGCTAGAAACTCTTTTTAAAAAATTATCAAAACACCATTCAAAATAATTTTTCAATCCAGAAAGTCAAAAGTAAATTTTGAAAAACCAATCCAAAAGGGACATTTTTATTGTGTTAAAATGTTATAATCTAGAGACTATTGTTTAGTAGGTCAAATTTGAAATAATTTGGTTTAATTTCATATGAATGAGAAGGGTCACATGAATTCATTCGTTCATCTTGCAGAGGTGAGGAGGCCTTTTGCAGCCCCGAATGCCGGTACCAAGAAATGCTTTTCGATGGAGAGGAAAATTGAGATTTGGTTGATTCTGCTGAGAACTTGTTCTTGATTTTTCTTCACAACTCTACAAGTAACCCAGGCAATTTCTTAGTAGATTTCAATTTCTAATTGTTAGATCAATGAAGAAATTTTTGTTTTGATGTATGATTGAAAACGTGCTTTATCTTTTTTTAATATTCCATCTTAATCATCTTATTTTTTCACCAATAATAGAGCCCATTAATTTATTGATGGTGATTCTTCTAATGTCTTTGTTTTATGTGCTATTATTTTAGTTACTTATCTAGGTTTACGTGATCATCAAAAGAATTGCTATTACTTGATCTCAATTTGACTTTTTCAAGGGAACAAATCCAAAATTTAAATCGCTTTCGGAATATTATTTTAGGGCCCAACCAATTGAATTGAAATGCCAAGTAGTACTAAGTAATTTTGTTTGGCTTTATCATAGATAGTCCAAAAAATCAATATCTTAGAGGACTATTTATTTTATTAAATACCTCCTTGTATATAACGCATCCCACACACAACACAGTCAAATTATTTAATTATTTGCTTTATTGGTGAGCGAGGACTTGATAGAGGATTTAATAATTAAAATCGGTTTCAGAATATTATTTTAGGGTCCACCCAACCAATTGAAATGCCTAGTTATAGTTTTGTTTGGGTTTGTCACAGACTGTCCAAAAAATCAAAAATTCTTGGATTGTTTATTTTAGGGGTTAATTTTAATAAATTCTCACTATTATTGAAATTAATCAATTAACTCTCACTATTTTTGAATTGTCCTTATGTTTTCCAATTTAATCAACTAACTTTTCTTATGTCCGGATTGCTCCCTATACTTTTCAATTTCAATCACATTGTCCCCCACTCTCACATTTCATCAAAAAATATATATCTTTCGAAAAATATATATAAATTTCGAAAAAAATATATAAATTTGGAAAGAAATTTTTTTTTTCGAAAACAATATATTAATTTTGAAAAAACTATATATAAATATATAATTAAAAATATATATATAATTTTTGAAAAAATTATATATTTTAAAATATATATAAATTTCAAAAAACAACCTAGTCCTATATATTTTTTCCGAAATTTATTTATATTTTTCGAAATATATTTATATATATTTTTTAATTTATATTTTTTTTGACATTTATATTTTTTTTCGAAAAATATATATATGTTTTCGAATTTTATATATTTTTTCAAAAAATTTATTTTTTTTCAAAATTTATATATATTCTTTCTAAAAATATATATATTTCGAATTATATATATATATTTTTCTAATTTTATAAAAAAAAAAATCGAAAGATATATATATTTTTTGAAATTTATATATTGTTTTCAAAATTTATATATATTTTTTGAAATTGATATTTTTTTTTCAAATTTTATATATTTATTTTGAAATATATATATATATTGATAAAATGTGAGGGTGAGGGGCAATGTGATTGAAATTGAAAAGTATAGGGGGCAATCCGGACATAGGAAGGGTTAGTTGATTAAATTGGAAATCATAGGGGGCAATCCGGATATATTGGGAGTTAGTTGATTAATTTATAGGATGGGGTTAGTTGATAATTAATATTTCTTAAAAAGTAAAAACATATATAATAAAAAAAAAACCTATATTATTTAGAAAATATATTAATTTCAATAGTAGAAGGGGGTTTAATAAAAAATTAAATGGTCTACTTTGGGTTTTTTTTAGAAAATATTGCTTATCAATGGAGTTAAAATAATTTGACTAATTTATGTGAATAAATATATACAGTCCAATTAATACAACTGATTAATGTGACGGTACTGTCATTATTATTGCACACAGAAGAACTAGTCGACTTTTGTATCCTTGCACATTCTAGTAGATGAAACTTCTATCGACAAATTTTAGTCCTATTTTTTCTTTCACTGCCTCTCTTAATTTTCTTCTCATTTCTTGCACAAAACTACCTCTTTTGAAGGCATTTCACTAGATTTAGATGATTCATGCTTATATATATATATATATATATATATATATATATATATTCTATTGTTTTTTTTTTTCGGAAGGTATATATATTCTATTGTTCTTGTTTGAATAAGGATGTCAAATTTGGTTAAGAAGCTTAAGATGCATATCAAACTTCTATAAAATGATGTCAAATAATCACAACATATTAATAACCTAAGAGTTAGACATCAATATGTTAAGTTTATACACTTGGAGTTTTGAGTCAATGAATGTCGCACCCCACAAAATAGATAAATAAATAAATAATAATAATATAAAAAAAAAAAGATGCAAAGCCTATGTCCTCTCTTTCAGGAGAAAGCAGGAATGAACAAACGAATTTATTTTTTTTACCTCGTTGAAAAAGATTGCTTTAGTGAAGAATAGAAGAGAAGGACAGTCCTTTAATATATGCTCAAGTGCCAACTGTCCTTTCTGCAGATATATTAGCAAACAATGGCCTTAATGCGTATTGTATTATAAATTTCTCTTTCTCCACTCTAATTAATCATGAAATTCAAAGGTTTTGTACATTTAAGATCTCTACCAGATCAAGCATAAAGTTCTCATATATCAGATCTATATCTATATGTGCCACCTTACACAGTGAGGGGAGTAAAAGTATGTCTCCTTGAATTAGAAATAATATACAGAAAACTCAAGACTGCAGTTGTTGAATACCCCAGCAAGTAAATCTGGTTTGTTGACCAGGGCTATCCAATAACCACTGGAGAATTCATTTGGTATCAGATGAACTTATAACACAGAAAGACCCAAATTTTAAATACTTACTTGGAACAAAATAAGTTAATCAGATATCGGAACACTGTCAACTCTCAAGTAACTAGTTTGCACTACAAAAAGATAGGACTTGAATCAAACAGACCAATATCTAACATTCCAACCCTCTTCTAATTCTTTAAGCAGTTTTGACACAGACAAAAACTCAGCAAATGTTCGGGACAAAAAAGCCGAATGCCAATCGCCTAATGGCTACCGGACTCTACCTCTCTCAAATGGGAGGTCCAGGGTTCAATCCTCGGTGGAGGCCGGGTGTGTGAGTACTTCTTAACTTTCAAAAAAAAAAAAAAAAGACAATCGCCTTGCCCAAAGCTACCATTCAATATCATCCAACCTGTTAAGGGTTAAACAAAATTTTGATAGTTCAACTTCAAATATGCTTTAAAAAACCATGTGGGAAACAACACAAGGAGTAACAAAACATGACAATCTCCCCTAAACTACTATTCAAGGTTTACAGGAGGGGATTTCTTTCCTTATCTAACCAGGTAATGACTAAAGGAAATATGATAGTTAAAATGATGATTTTAGAAAGCATTTAGAGGAACAACTAAAGGGACTTATTCATCATCCGCTGCCTGATAATGACTCCCCAAAGGATATAAAGTCGTAGAATAACTCACGCTTTCTGGACCAGCATTTAACATTCACTACAAGGACTTTAGAAAGGCAAAGATTAAAGAGAGACAGAGAAACTAAGCATCCATCTGTCTCAATAGACTACTACACACAAACTAGCATATATGCCTTCTAATTGAATCATAAAGTGGTTCTCCACTTCCTTGGGGGTTCTAATTCCTGGCTAATCTTTTACTAGATGTCACCGTTCCACACACTGATTTCGAATTATATAAAAAGCGCCCAACTGGCAGGCACAACCCCCCCATAGGAATCGGTGAAATTCCATTATCAAAACATCTCACACGCAGGCAATAATCTGATAGCTACTTCAAATGACCCCTAACCCCCTAACCATATTAGATCAAATGCTCCAAATAGCAGCTTGTTTTCTCTGAAACCACTACTATCAAGTCCCGTAAGGTCAAGGTGGGTGGATGTGTTGTTTGAGAATAAATAAGAAGAATGGCAACAGCGGCAATCGACAGAGACTCAAAAGGCTCCTTCCTTACAAATTTCGTTATTTTTGCAAAAAGGGTTGAAAAGGTCCCAAGCAACCTAAAAGTGTTGCACGATCCATCCAGCAGAGAACAAAATAATATTGGTCAAAGTGACGCCCTTTTGAAACAGCTTGATGAAATTCCAAGTGTGACCTAAATGTGAGTTCAAAATGCTGTTCAAGACAATCTTATATTTTGTGGAGCTTCAAAGATCAAAACAACTAGTTTCACAAACCAAGGGAGACTTAAAACTAAAACAAGAAACTGAAAATATATAAAGCAAATTTTGTCATATGACAACACCTTAGACTTTAAATTCTAACACCTCTGTAATGGTAAAGAAGTTGATAATATTCCTAAATTCTATCAACAGGCATATCATTAATCGGAACGCAGCAACTAAAGAAATGAAATTGCAGTCAAAATATTGCAACAGAACCCTACATCTTAATTCCAATAGGTCAAGAGAGACTGGGTACAGAAGATAGAAAAGCCAGACAAAGATAATACGCGACTTATTACACAAAACACAAACTTCATAAGTTCCACAAAACACTTACTTGTAAAAACCAAAAAAAAGGAAACACAGGATGACTAAACCCATCACAAACACATCATAGCATAAGACAGCCTCTTGAAAGATCTTCTTCCACTGGCTCCTTGTTTCAGAACAGCTTTGCACATAACAAGCAAAAGTTTGCATTAGTAATCATAATGTAATACCACAAACGCAATCAGCATTAACTTAACTTACACTATCAAATTTACAAGGTCGTACCTTCTGAACAGCTTGGTATGGTCAACGATCTCCACGTACAATGAACCTTGTGAAGACTACGTAGAATGAAGGTGGCATTATCGACTCATAGGAACAAAAACGAATGGGGCTTTACAATGGGACGGTGCAACACGGATAAACCTACACATTAAAGAGCAGAAGCGGGGAAAAAAAGAACTTTCACTACCCCTTCCCAAGTTTCCTTCTTAAAAACAGAAAAGTTGGAGAAGGGGAACACAACGCTCTTGCAGAGCTATTGTCTTCAGTTAGATACCACATCAATCCTAACTAGAGAAAACAAAAGAGGAGGAATAAAAGGACCAGCCAATTCAGGCAACAACAATGGACCGAGCAAGTGAGCTAAGAAAACCAAAACTCATTTAGCAGCCATTTCAGCAAAAATAGAACTAGAAGTACTGAAGAAACACATCTAGGGTAGACTAACGAATTGGAAAAACACTATGATTTGGGATCAAGCAACTAGAGATGACTACAATTAAGTACCCTATCGATGTTGTATGACCAACCAAGTGAGAATTCTACAGTATATACAAAGTATATGATGCGAAAAGTCTAAATCTAAGTTAAAAATGAAGGAAGCGAATATCAAGTATCTTGTAAGGAAACTATAGAGAAAAGACTTGTATCAAACTTGGACGATCATTTAGATTGTAGTTCCCTTCAACCCATATAGATGATTGACTAATCAAATTTTCATACGGATTTCAGGAAACCAGTCACTTCAAATAGCAAATTCCAATGCATTAATTCCCCCTTTGGCTTCCAAATTATTTCAGGCCAGCCGCTATCCGTGTCACAGAACCCAAATATTATCCTGTGAAAAACCTCCACAAGTGAAACCCACATCGTTTGTCATCGCACTATCCGGAGACTGTTAACCTACCAGCCATCACTGCACTTGTACACCATTTCAACACACCACAACCTGAAATTTAAAGAGAGTCGCGCTACTGACTAATCCACTCACGCTATATACAATCTAACACTAATCCAGTTTACACAGTAGGTTTTTTATTTACAGGAGCCCAACACTCCTAGTACTTCAACTATCAGAGTTCTCAAGATTGAGAATGCGCCGGAGCGCCAGTGTCGCAGAGTCAGCACTACGAAACAAATCCCTATGAGAATGGTTATGCTCCCTTGTAGGAGAAGGAGGTGCAGACTTGGCAATAGGATGGAAATTGATATCACCAGAGGGTGGTGAAGCAGGCAAGTCAAGCGAGACAGTCCGTTTCGGGCGCATTGAAAACTTGGGAATGGGTAAAGAACTAGGGGGCGGAGAGTTTGAATAGGTAGGTCCAGCCCAAAGCTCAGAGAAAGCAAATTCATCATTCAAATTGAAAGACCCTTCATTGTTAGACTCGTAATTGATCCTAATCGGAATTGGAATAGCACTACTTTTAAGAGCTCTCTTCGCATTTCTGGTATCATCAGTGTGAGAATTAACAGATGGTGTTTTGGGTGATGAAGTAAAAGAAGATGCTCGTTTGGTTACAGGAGTAGTACAAGCCTTCAACGGGGTTGGGAGTATACCTGCTCCGGATTCAAAACTCCGGCAATTGATCTCCGGGGATCCAAACGACCCCAATCTAGCAGGACCTTGACTGATTCTTCCGCTGTAGTATTGATGATGATGATGATTTCGATGCTGAGCAACAACAACAAGAGTCTCCATCGAGTGAATCAGTGAGTCAACTAGGACCAAATCGTTCGAGTTAGGCTGATTCTAGAACATAAACAACTTCGAAGATCTACAACTTCGATCACTCAGATCAAGGATTCTAAACTTCACAAAATTGATTCACTAGCGATGAACTGACAAGAAAAAACGGATAGCAGCATTTAGATCTCCTCCATAACCACCAATATCTGAGCAGATTGACATTACCGAGCCATACATCATCGATCATATATAAATATATATATATGTATGTAAATATATATATAAAGATCAACGAGAACCACCAAGCCTTGCGATGTCTTGAATCGAATCGCCGATTCAACAACCAGATCTATACAAATGAAAACAGATCGGATAAAAGAAAATCAAACACAGTAGAAAAAACCCTAGAAATGGTTAGAAGTGAACTGAAACCTTATTCCGTAGATACTGGTGTAGCGAAACATTTCATGTAGATTTTCGATTTCATTTTCTCGAGAAAATAAGGAAAGAAAATTACCTGTAGATGCGAGAAAGTTGAAGTAGATGGATCAGTAGTAGATCTACAAGAGTTGAGATATTTTTGGGGGTAGAGATTGATTTATATATGCAGGTCTATATATTTGTCTCTGTATGTGTATATATATATGTCACCACGCCATTACAAGTTCAGGCTTCAGCCACTGAGCTTTTGAAAACCAGAATCCACGGATCTGAAAAATGAGTCATAACTATATTGTAATGTCATTATAGGTACGTGAAGTTGAGTTTTTTTACCAAATAACGTCATCATATGTACGTGAACCTTTTTCGTTATTTACTACTAAAAATTATGGTTATTTGTTTTTGCTTTCTCGAAATTAGTTTCGAGTATGCTATTTTATTTCTATATAAAAAAAAGGTATAAATATAAACTAGAAATGGAGTAATAATGTATACTCACCACAAATATTATATGAGATAAATGTTTAAGATGTATTCACTAATTTCTCCTAAAATAATTTACTATGAATATCATAAGTTTTGATTCATTACTTGTATGGTAAAGATGTTTGTCTTCAAATCAAAATATTTTTTATTTATCAAAAAAAAAAAAATCTTTTAATTGAATAATGTGTGTGTTAAAAATGTTTGTGTTATTTTAAATATATCACTAAAGTAAATACTATGTAAACAATAATAAGTGTTAGATCTAAATTTAGAGTAACTTTTTAAATTATTTTTTGTTGATCTTCTAATCAATAATAAATAGATATTTTTCCTTAATAGATATCTTGTTGAAAACCTTCTAATTAATAAAAACAGAGAGTGATTTCATTTGTTGGAAGTATTTTGACTCGTAACAAATTAAATTATTTTATTTTTTTATAAAATGGAAAATTATTGTTCACAAAGATATAATAATTTCCACAAAGTAAGATAGGTCAAAAGTTTAGAATACTCCATAAAAAATAAATAATAAATAAATAACTTAATATAATTCTTTAGTTAATGAGAATTGGAAGTGCCTAATAAACAAATGATGAGCGTATTTTAGGCAGTTTTGTAATTTGAGAAATGAAATAGGTCGGAGGTCAATGAATAAAAGGATTTGTTCTAAGAATGTGGACAAAGAGGATACTGATAAAGTTAAAGGGTGGGAAGGTCCTTTCACAAGGACTGTTTACCTACAGTTGTCGGTTTTGAGGGAGCTTGACCCACTTCTCCTAATTGAAATTTGGGTGAGGATAGAGAAAGGTGTCAGTTTTTTATTCCAATAATAAAGAAAAGGAGAAAAAGAAATAAAGAAATGGGGTTCTTTGCTTGGGGAGTTGAAAAAGAGAAATGCTTTTTTATAAAGAAAATGTTTTTGGTCCTTACTTTTTAGCTCATACGCCGAAAGATATGCCAAACGCCACTTTGCTTAATTTCCAAATCTCCTCCCTTGATGTATATATATATAATCATGTTATGTGAGAAACAATATACCCCCTTTGAATTAGCTTTTTTTTTTAGTGAAAAAATTATTTTCAATAGTGTTTGATAAAATTTTATAAAAAACTTATAAATTTTGAAATAGCGTTCTGAAAAAAATATGAGTACCAAAATAACTTTTTCTTGTCATTTTTTTTCTATGTAAAAGTACAAATTCTACTAAACAAGACTTACATATCACTTGATTTGTAATGTTTTCGAAAAATATCGACACTGTTAAGCAACATTTAATACTTATTCGATATTTATTCTATAAAATTGATACTGCCGCGGTTGCGAACCATAATAGTTGTATATATATAATTTTTGTTGTCATTATTATATTTTATTTGTTCACTACTTTAGGATGACATTATTTTAATTACCATACTTATATTTCATGTATATAATTCTTAATTAATATCTAACGTGTTTATAATACACAAGCACATTATTCTTCGTTTGGCTTTGTAATTGTTTAACTAAAAATTTGCCTCATATTTTATCCAGATTACTTGAGTTTACTTACCATATCCGCATCTATTTCTTATTTAAAAATAAGTTCTGAGTAAGGAAGAGTAATAACCCTAATTTATTTTCAAATTAAAGGTTTAGGGTTCAAGTCTCCATAGAGTCAGGGTGTGTGAGTAATTTTTAACTTTTAAAAATAAATAACTCTTTTTGTCTTAATATAGAGTACCCATATGGCTATCTTTTACTTATTTTTCTCAATTTTACTGGATATATAATTTATTCAGTTTTCTTTACTTCATTATCGAAGATAAAAAGAAAAAGTGAAAAGGAAAAAGGAAATAAGTTTTGCTGGTAAGCATGCAAAGCAACAATGCAGATATTGTTTAATATCATATCTTAGTATTGGCTTTGAATGGAAGACCATTACGTCTATTGAAAACAACTTACATTTAAATATTTATTCTTTTATTCATTATACTTTTGGGTGAAAATTGGTATAGAGTCCACGTGTTAGCAGTTCTTTGACCAGAAAAAAAAAAAAATTTGAAAAACATGATAGATTGCTGTCACCTGTTCAAACCTAACAAATTAAAACGGTTGTGATGTCCCATCCTGAATATATGATCGGTTAATTTATTAGCTAAAATCCCATGACATGGATCAAATCAAGTCACTAAAAATCTTCAAAAAAAAAAGTAAGATACTCCCCCGTCCAACAATTTATAAGGCTATTTTGATAAATTTAATTTTTTAAAATATTATATTGATAATAAATAAAATATTAATTTTATTATTGATCTCATCATAATAATGTGATGGTTTATTGGATAGATGATTTAAAATTTCAATGCATGAAAGATAAATTAGTAAAATGGTATGATAAAGTATTTTGACTTTTCAAAATTGACACTTATTTTGGAACACAAAAAAAATAAAAGTGAATATTTATTTTGAAATGGAAGAAATAATTGATAACGTATTAACCCACCATTGTTTCAATCCCTGAGGGTGCATTTGTGACGGGTTATTGGTAAGACATTGAAAATTAATTGTTTTTCTTTATTCTGTCAAAACCAATACACTGACCTACGACCTCTGGCCTAGGAGTAGAGCTGTAAACGAACAAAGCGTTCGATAAACTACTCGAGGCTCAGTTCGCTAAGAGGTCAGTTCGTGTTCGTTTATTTAATAAACGAATCAAGTTCAAACAAAATATTTAAGCTCGTTTATTAAACGAATCAATCTCAAACATCTATGAGCTTGGCTCGTTTATTCGTGAATAGGCTCGTTTAGATATATTATATAATTAATAATACATAAATATTTATATATATATATATATTATATAATTATATAAATTAAGATTTTGAACAACCCACATAAAAAAGACTCAATTCAGTTTTGTCTAACACCATCTAAACCACCTACATGACAATTATTCCAATACAAATATATAAGTGAAGCCCATATCGAATTAAGCCCACTTGTGCTTAAGTATTAGTAAACTCTATTTCATTTATTTTTCACCACTCAATTTTATATACATAATAGTAAGGGTAATTTGCAGTCACACCCCCTGAGGTTTGGGTATTGCAGCCAGATACAAGGTTTTGCTTTTTCGGTCTTATAGCCTCCTGAAATTTTAATTTCGTTGCAATGACACCACTTGGGCTGGTGAAATGACTATAATGCCCCTTTAATTGTTTCACTTATTACATTAGGGTAATATATAAAGTATGAAATTACCCATATGCCCAAACACTTCACCCCTCTGAAATTACTAATTACACTTCCACCCCTTATTACAAAATATATATATATATATATATATATATTACGAAAATTACAATTTAATTTTTTTTCTTTATAATATAATTTGTATATATAATTACGAAAATTAAAATTATGAAAACATATATATAATTTGTAAAAAATATATAAAATTTGAAAAACCATATAAAATTCGAAAAAATATATAAAATTTGAAACAATATATAAAATTAAAAAAAAACTTATAAAATTCGAAACAAATATATAAAATTAGTAAATAATATATAAAATTCGAAAAACATATAAAATTCTAAAAAATATATAAAATTCAAATATATATATATAAAGTGTGACTGAAGTTTAAGTGGACAAGTCTCGGAGTCATTAGTCAAGGTAACGGATCATCTCCAGCTCTCTGCAAAGCTATTTCAATGGTCACGATGGTGACACATGCCTCACGATGGTGATCGAAATCGGAATCGAACCGATATTTTATTAAAATATTTTAATCAAAATTAAATATATTAATATTTGGATCAAAATTAACGGTTCGGTTCCGATTCTCATTTTTAGAGAACCGAAAGTATTGATTCGATTCCGATTTCGGTCGGAATCAAAAGCAAACCACATCGTGAATATATTAATATTTGAATCAAAATTAACGATTCGGTTCCGGTTCTTATTTTTAAATAACCGAAAGTATTGGAACCGAACCGTTAATTTTGATCCAAATAAAAATTTACTTTCGGTTCTTTATAAATGAGAACTGGAACCGAACCGTTAATTTTGATCCAAATATTTATATATTTAATTTTGATTAAAATATTTTAATAAAGTATCGGTTCGATTCCGATTTCGGTCACCATCGTGGCCATTGAAATAACTCTGCAGAGAGCTGGAGAGGAACCGTTACCTTGGCTAATGACTCCGAGGCTTGTTCACTTAAACTTCAGTCACACTTTATATATATATATATATTTGAATTTTATATATTTTTTAGAATTTTATATGTTTTTCGAATTTTATATATTGTTTACGAATTTTATATATTTGTTTCGAATTTTATATGTTTTTTTTTAATTTTATATATTGTTTCAAATTTTATATGTTTTTTCAAAATTTATATATTTTTTACAAATTATATATATATATATTTTCATAATTTTAATTTTTGTAATTATATATACAAATTATATTATAAAGAAAAAAATTAAATTGTAATTTTCGTAATATATATATATTTTGTAATAAGGGGTGGAAGTGTAATTAGTAATTTCAGAGGGGTGAAATGTTTGAGCATATGGGTAATTTCACACTTTATATATTACTCTAATGTAATAAGTGAAATAATTAAAGGGACATTATGGTCATTTCACGAGCCCAATGGGTGTCATTGCAACGAAATTGAAACCTCAAAAGGCTATGGGACCGAAAAAGCAAAACCTTGCATCTGGCTACAATAAACCCAAATCTCATGGATGTGACTGCAAATTACCCTAATAGTTAATAGGACCATTTGATAGATGTTAACAAAATCCTCAATTTGGTAGGAGGGACATCCACTGTTGGTGAGCAATTAAAGAATCCATGTGGCCACACCAAAAAAACACAAAAGATTGGGATTCAGTGTACCCATTATATATATAGATCGTACACATTCGTATAGATGTTCCAAGTTCGTATATTTGTAACAAGATGAGACTGGAAGGTCATAGTAATAGGCACACATTATGTTCTGTACAACACAAAACAGATGTGGTA
Source organism: Cornus suecica (assembly GCA_963922005.1). Classification (NCBI taxonomy): domain Eukaryota; kingdom Viridiplantae; phylum Streptophyta; class Magnoliopsida; order Cornales; family Cornaceae; genus Cornus; species Cornus suecica. The sequence continues at coordinate 75,434,311 of OY998243.1, forward strand.
AATAGAGATAGAGATGGGAACTTTCTTGGTAGAAATTTGTCTCACATCGATAGTTTAGGAATAAGAGATGCATGTATAAGCTTATAAATAGAGTTTTTCTATTGGCATTAAAAAAGTGGTAAGTTGCCCTATTTTCCTTAATTATATGTGATATATAAGGTAATCCATCATTATTAGTTCAAATTTTTAAATCAATGTAGTAAAAAGAAAAAGGTCCAAAAAAAAAAAAAAATGTTTGTTAAGCCGGCTATAACATAAACAGCTTGTCGAGCTGGTGTAGTGAGCGAACCGAGTTCAAACTCAACTATTCATGGCTCGAGCTCTCTGTAAAGGAGTCGAGCTGAGCTTGAACACGTCAATACTCGGCACGGCTCGGCTCGACTATATATCCATCTCATCTCTCTGCAACTCGCAGATTCTCTTTCCTAGGTTTTGCCCCATGGAAGATGAACCATGCGTACCCCTCCTGTAAAATCAAACAAATTTGTCAAATTCATCACTTTTTAATCAAATTTGTGTATGTCCCCTAGATATTTTTGCACTTTTTGGATATTGCAGTCTCTTTCTGTTTAATGTAGGTGTTGTGTTGTTTTTGTTTCTCTATTTCTTCATGTGGGTTGGTGTATATTCGGGTGTTTAACTTTAAATTTTGGATTTGAAACTATCAATATGTGCTTGTGTTTGTTTTGTGTTATTGTTTTACTTTCAACCGATAATCGTTACAAAAAATTATTTTCAGAAATCTTTCCCAAATCCGCTGGTAGCGGATGACGTCGGCGAGGTTGGAAAGGAGTGGTAACTGGTACATCATATGAAGGATTTGGGGACGGCAAAAAGGGTGAGGGAAGAGTGGTGGTTCAGATTGAAGGCGACGAAGTACAAACCTTATGACATGATGATGTATGGTGGTGGTGGTGGTGATAACAGTGGCGACGCATTGGGGTGGTGGTGGTATTGGTCCAACAGTGTTGCGGTAGTGATGTATGTTTGATGATGTAGACATTATATGTCAGTTGTCATTAAATTATTGGTTCAGTCCACCACATCAGCAAAATGATGCGGTGGACCTGGTCCATACAATAATTTTTCCTGGCCTAGGGGACCTAAATGTTTTTTTTTTCTTTTGGATTTTTAAGCTCAAGTGTCCAACACAAAGTGAAGTCTATTTCAATTTAGTAATATAGAGCCTTAACATTTTATATTTTATTTAATAATTAATATTACTTTATTTAGGCACCCAAAAAAAAGGTCCGCTCGTGGCTCTTACCTATAGCGTTTATGAATTTCAAGAATCTCAGGGTCGGCCTTGACGAAACCAATAGAAAGAGGCCTATGGTCATGGGTCAAAAATCCCAAACCCTCTTGTAAATGTAATAAATCCATGTTTACAAAGCTTCCCCCTTCCTCCTCCATTGTATTATATATGAACTGGAGTGATATCTATAATAAGTATTCTCTCTGTTCCAATTTATAAGGCTCTTTTGATGAATCCAACTTTTTAAGATATTGTATTGGTAATGAATTAAATACCAAATTTACCCTTGATCTCATCCTAATGATGTGATGGTTTATTGTGTAGATTTATAATTTCAATGTATGAATGGCAAATTAGTAAAGTGATATGAAAAAATGTTTTAACTTTTCAAATGGGACACTTATTTTGAAACGAAGAAAAAAATAAAAATGAACACTTATTTTGGAACGGAATAAGTATTTATCTTTTGTGTAGAATCTATTATAGGATATTAGCCCAATGGGCTTGTAGGCCCATGTATGTTCATCAAGGCATAGTTCTCACTTCTCACTATTTTGTGTAGAATTTAGGGTTAATTTCATTTACACATCTTTAGGTATATTTTTATTTCAATCACATTCCCTTATATTTAAGTATTTTTATTTAAACCCCTCCAGGTTTGAAATTCTCATCATTTACACCCTTTAACGATGACATCATCTTATTTTTTTTTATAAATACCTAAATTACCCTCAATAGGATAACCTAGGCCCCGTTTGGAAACTGTGTTTTTGTTCTGTTTTTTGTTTTTTGGCACTGTTCAGGAGAACAGAACATGTTTGGCAACCCTTTTTACTGTTTGTTCTGTTCTCAATTTGGAAACTGTTTTCGTGAATAGTAGAAAAAACAAGGGAACAACAAAAATTTGTTTTTTTGTTCTTTTTGAGATTTTTCAAAAAAAATGAATTGTGGTAGAGAGGAAAAATTGTGAAAGAATATGTGTATTTTTTGTCCCCAAACATGTTTTTTGTTCTTGTTCTCTTGGGTGAGAAAATAAGAACAAGAACAAGAATTGTTCTTGTTTTTTTGTTCTCAAAACAAAAACAAAAACAATGGTTCCCAAACGGACCCCTAGTGTTGTTAGGAAAGAAGAATATAGTATTTTATCAATTTGACCCCCCTCCAATAATATAATCATTTAATTTTTTATTCAAAAAATGTCACTTTATCATTATCATTTTTATTAAATTTTGAAAAAAAAAATTCAAAAAAAAAAATATATATATATAAAAAAAACAAATATAAATTTTAAAAAAACATATAAATTTAGAAATATATATATAAAATTCAAAAAAATATATTAAATTTAAAATATATATACAAAATTTGAAAAAATATATAAATTTTAAAAAATCATATAAAATTCAAAATTAATATATAAAAATCATAAAAAAAATATATACAAAATTCAAGAAACAAATATAAATTTTGAAAAAACATAAAAATTTCGAAATATATATATAAAATTGGAAAAATATATATTAAATTTAAAATATATATATATAATTCGAAAAAATATATTTTTTTTGAAAAAACATATAAAATTCAAAACAAATATATAAAATTCGTAAAAAATATGTAAAATTAAAATATATATATATAATTCAAATATAAAATATAAAATATAAAATTCAAGAAACAAATATAAATTTTGAAAACTAATTTATTCTTTTAATTTTTACAAACACATTTTTTTTTTGAAAATTAATTTTTACAAACAAATATTTAATTTTTTTGAAAACTAAAATTTTGAATTTGTGAATAAAAATTAAATCCAAAAACCACCAACTCCAACTCCAACCCCAAATATTTAATTTTTACAAACACATTTAATTTTTTTGAAAACTAATGTTTATAAATAAATATTTAATTTTTATTCAAACCCTAAGATTTTCATGATGGGGTTGGGGACGACTGGGGTGGGGGGCTGCGACGGGGGGTGGTGGTGTGTGGATATAGGATTAAGATTATTCTAGATTAACACTATTCTAGGATATAGGGTATAAGGGGTAGGGTATTTTAGATATTTCATACCATGAGGGGCGTAATAAAAAATACTCAAACCTGAAGGAGCGTAAAACGGTAGCGTTTTCGAACAAAATCAGCACCCTTTTGGAGTCTTTTAAAACTTGGCTTAAAAGACAAGCTGCAGCCAAAAAAGTAAGCGGCTTGTTTAGCTTCCTAAAAAATTCCATTTTGCTGCTCCATTAGTCAAAATAGGTTTGCAACTTTACGCATTTTGTGCCACATGTATTGACTATATAAATAGTATTTATTATCAATTTTTGTTTTATTATCAAAATTTGGGTAGTGTTGTTTTATATATTTTTTTATTTTAGAATGGGGCAGTGTTGTTTTATATTTTGTATTACTTTATTTATATAAATACACATAATATTTTTTTTCTTGTAAATATTAAATTATTTTTAGTAATTACTAATTCATTTTTTAATAATTGTTAAATCATTAAAAATGGTTAGGGAAAATATTTTTTTTTCAAAAATGAGACATCACATGATAACACGACATGTATGATTTTTCAAAAATATCCTTACCACTAGTTTTGGAAAAATGAGACATCACACGGTAACATGACACGAACACAACGTGAATTAAAAAGGTTAGGATTCACCAAAAATAGGTCCAAGTTGTATAAGGATCGACTTGAACACGATACGAAAATATTAGTATATCTATATTATTTCTCTTCTCTAATTGGTAATTGGTTGAAAGAATAAAATAGATGTAATTGGGTTATCCACAATTCAATTTAATTTTGCTGATAAACAAGTTAAACGGTTCATTTTGTGTTGGATTGTGTTAAATTTTAATTCAATATATTTTATAAATAGGTTAAATGAGTTACATGTGTTGGGTCGGGTTACCTGTTTAAATAATGGGTTAGGTTGGTGTTGAGCATATTTGACACATATGTTAATTAGTTCTTTTTTCGACACGATCCATTAAATGGATTATAGTGTCTCAACCCGACGTGAACACTACAGTCAACTGATATATTTTTGTTTCAAAAACTATTTTTCATTATTTTATTTTATTTATTTGACACTTCATTTTATATTACAAAAATATTTATTAATTTATTAAAATTTATAATCCATTAATTATATTTATTTTAAATAATAATTCATTTTTGGGATTTATTTTATATTTTTGGTAATTATTACTGAGTATTTAGTAATTATTAATTATTTTATTATTTGAAACTTCATTTTAAATTGGATTTTTGATAATTTAATTTGGGGATTTTATTTTTTATTATTAGTAATTAATTTTTAGTAGTTATTACTTCAATTCAAATAATTATTAATTCGTTTTTCATCTTAAAAAATTCACTTTCCGCCCAATCATATCACACAAACACATTTCGCTACTAGTAGTTATAAATACGTTATTTGTAGTAGTAAGTTCGCCGCTTCTTGAAGTTTTATTGCTGCCTTTTGCACCATACTTGTGAATACATCATAATTTTTAATACTAGGGCCTATGAGATTCTCCGTTGTTTCATCTCTTACATCTCGCGTCCACCCATTTCAAACTTCCCACATTGACATATCAATAAGTTACTCCCTTTCATCCTCCTAACAGATCGATGTCCATCATCTACAAAAAACAGTATATACCAAGTCTCCACCATTATCAATAATATTGTCGCTAATATACGCATTAATCAACCTTAAAAAGTGCTTTTGAAATCGCTCAAAGATTGTTTTCGTATAAATTTTTCCACATTACTTAATCATCGAGGACTCCACTTTTATCTTCGGCAGCTTGTTACACAAATCGAATCCATCATTGTAAATAGCAAAAATTGACAAGCCTAAGTCCATTTGTGAAACCCAAGATTGGTTAGGCCCATATATAAATGGGTAATTAATTGGCCCACGATTTAAAACTCATGGAGTAATAGAAACTTAATAATTTTCTTAATATTAATAACTTACAATGACACAAATAACTTTCTTAATAGAAACTTAATAATATTAAGTTATTTAGAAGTATTAACTTAATCCACATTCTAATTTTGAAATTTATTAATCAAAATGTTAAAACAACTAATTAGAAAAATGTTAACATATTAATTTGAAAAATGATGATAAAAGTAGTTTTCTTAAGGTATTTCTGATCAATATTAGATATAAGAATTCTTTATTCTTTACTTCTATAATAGAATTATTTTGTTAATAGTGTTGTCTGTAGTAGAAAAGATGTTAACATTACTAGATATCGTGTTGTCCAAGTGTGGAACACCTTATAAACTACTCGGGTTTCAATAATCCACATTCTAATTTTTAAATTTATCAATATTTATTTTTTAAAATTTATTCATATTTACTTTTTTAAAAGATTTTTTATTTGTTGACATTAGTACTATCAGTGTTGACTATAGTAAAAAATATGTCGACATTGGTAGAAATTATGTTGCCTAAATATGGATCACTTTATAAATTACACAATTAATATTGTATTAAAATTATACTTAATTAATTTATATCTCAAAACACTAAAAATTATGCGGGTTCAACCTAATCCTCATTCTCATTCTCATTCTAAAATTAGTAAATGAAACAATTAGTTATCGTATTAGTAGATAAAAGAGTATCACCTTATAAAATACTAAATTAAAAAAAATAGTTATCCTCATTTTGTATTACAAAAGATGCCAAGATTAGTAGATATTGTCTTCTCCAAGTGTGGAACACCTTATAAACTACTCGGGTTTCAACTTAATCCACATTCTAATTTTTAAATTTATTAATCTTTACTTTTGTAATAGATTTTTTATTTGTTGACATTAGTACTTAGGCTTGTCAATTTTTGCTATTTACAATGCTGGATTCGATTTGTGTAACAAGCTGCCGAAGATAAAAGTGGAGTCCCCGATGATTAAGTAATGTGAAAAAATTTATACGAAAACAATCTTTGAGCGATTTCAAAAGTACTTTTTAAGGTTGATTAATGCGTATATTAGCGACAATATTGTTGATAATGGTGGAGACTTGGTATATACTATTTTTTGTAGATGATGGACATCGATCTGTTATGAGGATGAAAGGGAGTAACTTATTGATATGTCAATGTGGGAAGTTTGAAATGGAAGGTGTTCTATGTTGTCATCAGATAAAGATATTAAGAGATGTATTCCATGCAAGTGAAGTTCCAAATTAATATATTCACAAACGGTGGACGCGAGATGTAAGAGATGAAACAACGGAGAATCTCATAGGCCTTATTATTAAAAATTATGATGTATTCACAAGTATGGTGCAAAAGGCAGCAATAAAACTTCAAGAAGCGGCGAACTTACTACTACAAATAACATATTTATAACTACTAGTAGCGAAATGTTTTGTGTGATATGATTGGGCGGAAAGTGAAATTTTTAAGATGAAAAATGAATTAATAATTATTTGAATTGAAGTAATAACTACTAAAAATAAAATCCCCAAATTAAATTATCAAAAATCCAATTTAAAATGAAGTTTCAAATAATAAAATAATTAATAATTACTAAATACTCAGTAATAATTACCAAAAATATAAAATAAATCCCAAAAATGAATTATTATTTAAAAATAAATATAATTAATGGATTATAAATTTTAATAAATTAATAAATAATTTTGTAGATACAATATTTGCACAACACAAAAGATGTTTTTTCATTACTCTTCATTGGATTATATACATTTTTCCCCTATGGGCCTTTGGCCCATTAGGGCAATATTTTCAATATTGGAATATTATCCTTACTTTACACGTCAGCTATTTCGTCCATAAACTATGCTATTATCTTGAGCTGCAAGTCTCTTCTGGAATCTTCCAGTTCCTTCCAGACTGATCCTCGGGTCGGGCCATAAGATGGGCCTGGTGGTTGAATCTCCGGACTAACGTGTCAGTCGGGTTATGGTGTTGGCGCAGTAGTTGGATCATCATCTTGGGCCTTTCTTGGATCGATCTGGTCGGGATGAGGCTTTTTATATGGGCGGGGAAAACTCACATGTACAAATTTTGTAATATAAAATGAAGTGTCAAATAAATAAAATAAAATAATGAAAAATAGTTTTTGAAACAAAAATATATCAGTTGACTGTAGTGTTCACGTCGGGTTGAGACACTATAATCCATTTAATGGATCGTGTCGAAAAAAGAACTAATTAACATATGTGTCAAATATGCTCAACACCAACCTAACCCATTATTTAAACAGGTAACCCGACCCAACACATGTAACTCATTTAACCTATTTATAAAATATATTGAATTAAAATTTAACACAATCCAACACAAAATGAACCGTTTAACTTGTTTATCAGCAAAATTAAATTGAATTGTGGATAACCCAATTACATCTATTTTATTCTTTCAACCAATTACCAATTAGAGAAGAGAAATAATATAGATATACTAATATTTTCGTATCGTGTTCAAGTCGATCCTTATACAACTTGGACCTATTTTTGGTGAATCCTAACCTTTTTAATTCACGTTGTGTTCGTGTCATGTTACCGTGTGATGTCTCATTTTTCCAAAACTAGTGGTAAGGATATTTTTGAAAAATCATACATGTCGTGTTATCATGTGATGTCTCATTTTTGAAAAAAAGATATTTTCCCTAACCATTTTTAATGATTTAACAATTATTAAAAAATGAATTAGTAATTACTAAAAATAATTTAATATTTACAAGAAAAAAAATATTATGTGTATTTATATAAATAAATTAATACAAAATATAAAACAACACTGCCCCATTCTAAAATAAAAAAATATATAAAACAACACTACCCAAATTTTGATAATAAAACAAAAATTGATAATAAATACTATTTATATAGTCAATACATGTGGCACAAAATGCGTAAAGTTGCAAACCTATTTTGACTAATGGAGCAGCAAAATGGAATTTTTTAGGAAGCTAAACAAGCCGCTTACTTTTTTGGCTGCAGCTTGTCTTTTAAGCCAAGTTTTAAAAGACTCCAAAAGGGTGCTGATTTTGTTCGAAAACGCTACCGTTTTATTCATTGCAGCAGCAATGAATTGCAGAGGATCCGGGTCCCTGTTTGTGAGAGAGAAAGTGAGAGTTGATGTTTGGTCTGAGAAAGAAAGTGAGTGGATGTTGGTGAGTGTTATAAATTAATACCCTTTTTAATATTTAGGAATTAATGACGCTCAAAATTATTTATACTTGTTTTTACTCATATATACAATATTTAACGTGTTTTAGTCCTAACTTTGGCCTACGTCCACGAGTAAGAAGGGATTTTATTATAATCATGTAGAGATATTACAACAGTAAAGAATTACCAACACCGGTTAACGTACACAAACTCCACCTGAGTTTTCCCTCTGTCCAAAACTCCTTCGCATGCTCTAGGACTCCTTCACGCGAGACTCTTTTTCGCCATCGGTGTCTATACTCTATCCAATCCGAAAACTCTCTCAACCTTTCAAACCACATCCCCATGGGACTACATCTCTCTCATTCTCATAAGTCTCAACTATTAACCTTAGGTGTTTATTTATAGAGTTACAAACCCAATATTTTGTTGGACAAATATTACAATTTCTTGGAGAATAAGACTTTTCTTTAACAAGAAATTACCATATAAAATATAAAACCTAATTACAATAGGAATTTGAAACATTTTTCTAACAGTAAGGATTGTCCTTGGGCCACAATGTGTGGTTGAGAATCCATAAGGGCACATGCGGGGAAGAGCCAAAAAATTTCTTTAGGAGGAGTATAAAATATCTTATAAAAGGAGATGGCATAAACTAATACAATAAATACTCCTTTTGTAAAGACGAATTCTTCTAATAAAATTATAAGGCAATAAAAAAAATCACATCAAAACAGTTATGTTTTTAAAATATTAGTAATCTAATTCAATAACAATATTCATATAAATTGGAACAAATAATTACTTAAGCAATAAGTATGATGAGATAAGGGTAGAATTATGGGCACTACAAGGGCCTCCAACATGAATGTAACATAAACAAAATGTTGCATATTTAATTATGTTATATTCATGCCAAGTAGAAAATTCACTAAACCAAGTAGGGTTGAAATGACGTATTGTTTTTACTCTACAAATTTTGTCCCGCATATTATGATTGTAGTCCAAGATTTTAGTTCGATAGTCTTGGATCTGCTAGAAGACCTTCAAATTGATATCTAACCGACTTTACTTTACAGTATCATCCTTTCTCTCTATAGGGGTAGTCAACTTTGATTTTCTTTTGAAATAATTATCGATTCTCTCTATAATTGTTTTTAAAATTTTTTATTTACATATAGTATTAACATCTCAATTATATAACCTTTATTGAAGAAATAAATCAACCACAAAAAAAAGGCTAAATAGCCTCAAACCACTAAAAAGAATAAACACATTATATAGATGAGATCTAAAGTTTATCTTATTCTCTACCAAACAAGACAAAAGTTAAAATACTTGTAAATCATGTGAACAAAAAATAGGAACTAAGTATTTTTTAATTTTATTGACGTAAAACCCTACAAATTGAGCTGTGAGTTAGTCACAAATGTTGATTTTCTCTTGCTATCTTTTAGGCTCTTATGGATATTTTTGCAGATAATGGAGATACAATAACAAATTAACAATAGCTAACCAAATAATAGAGTTTTGAATGTGCGGAAAGATTTATGAAGAAAGTGATAATATATTGTTATTTGTGGTAATCTTTATTTTATATGTTTTAGAGATTAGTAATATTTTGTGATTTAGGTTCTTTGTTTGGTATGTAAATCTTGAATGACCAATTTAATTTGACACAAATGCTATAACTGATTTTTAGAAAGAAAAATAAATTAAGGGGTGACAATTTTATAATATCAAATATATATATATAGATATATTAGTAAAAAAATAAAATTAAGGGGTATGTGCCGCTCCGCCCCCTAGGCAGATGCATCATTTCACTATTCAGATATTTTAGTTCATTCTTTAATCGAAGGGCATGTGCATCAATTCACGAGCTTCTAGAACCTCTTTTGCTCAGGGGTATCAATGTAATTAATTCTTTTATTTACGTCAGGTGTAATTAATTCTCTTAGTGTTCAAAAAATCCAAATGTTACGTCAGGTGTAATTTTTCCAAAGCTCAGGGGTATCAATGTAATTAATTCTTTTATTTAAAAGTTTTTTGGTATTTTTTTTAAGAAAATAAAATTCTCCAATTAATGAGTGAATTAATAAGGTCACCGAAAAATATATTTGATACGAAATTTAATTAATGGGAAATTTACATGAACATTCCATAATGAATGAGGGTGTTTTCCATCCACAAATCCTATCCCTTTTTATATTGGAATTTTCTTTTATCTACATCATCTGAATATCCTAACTCCTATATAAGTCTTATTTTTATAATATTTTAGAAATAAATATTTTTATTATTATCAGAAAGTCATAAGAAGATTATAGAGTTCCTTAATAAGGAGGCATTATCGTCCTAGTAAACATCAATGATAAAATAAAGGAAATTTTTATTTGGAAAAGAACACCATAAATTCTAAAAAATATATCACATGATATAAAGTTCTCATCTCAGTGGCAATACTATTGAATATATGTTGAATTGAAAGATCACAACAGATGAATTAAAATATTATATATACTATATCATGCATGATGGTCTAGAATTTTTCTATTTCTATTTTTCAGACAAAAAACATTATTTATACTACATTTCAATTATGTTTTTGTTATTCTAAGAGATGATAAATGAGGTTCTCTTATTTGGATCGAAGCTTCCATTCCAATACTTACTTTATTCATGTTATTTTGTTCTTTTTATTAGTTTTTTTCTTATTCTAAATAAAAAGAGACGATAAATGAAGGCCTCTTATTTGGAAGTTCTATTCCACTACTTATTTTATTTGGTGTGTGTTTTAAAATGATTTATTTTTACTCGCAAGCGCACAAATCGATTATATTATAAGTTATGCGAAAACGATGTCGAACCCAAGAGAATGCTTTAGGAAGATAACTAATTAAACTCAAATTAATCTAAATCTAACCTAATTCCTCAAAATTTGTTTGTTGAATGACTTTTTTTATGCTAAACATGCAGTAGCTAAATACAAATAATGAAAACGAGATTAATAGAAAAAAAAATACTGAGGTATCGGATTCCACCACCATCAAATCCATAAGCTTCTAATTATTCTTTTATTGATGTTCAGATTTAGAGTAGCATGTCAAAATCAATATATTGCTTCCTCGGGATTTAACACTAACGCACTAATGAAAGGTATTTTCAAAAGATAAATTTTCCTTCGCTTTAAGGTGTAAAAGCTTAGGCATCCCATGTATGCAATTTAATGGATCACATAAGATCAAAGATTTTTACTTTTAAACATTACAATTTCAAGCTAGATTAATTGTAATAGAGATTCTTAACTGTTATAAATACATGATATTTATAATGAAAGGAATGTAAAATAATTAAATCTATGAAGCCAAAATCATAAACATTAAAACCATAAACATAGAACTTAATAAAAAATTAACAGAATAATATTTTATTAATGGTGGTTTCCTTCTCAACCTTAGTTGAGGAATTAACTACACGTGCTAAGAAATAAAAGATAAGAAATTAAAACAATAAAACTCGGATGAAGATCCTCCACTGCTCCGCTTCGCTTCTTACTCTGCTTCTTCCTTTCCGAACTCCAGTTTCAGTTAAATGTGCACTCATATTTATACACATATTTCTAACAACTTTTTGCAACTTGCAGGTCTTGGATGGAACTTGTAGATGAGAATGACCAATGAGATTTGCATATGAGAATTGTCCTTCAAATGAGCACGGGCTTTCAAATAAAACTTGCAATTTCAATCATTTGTCTCAACCACTTTTCTTTTCTTTTTCTTCTTTTTACTTCTTTGTAAGAATAAGAATCCCTCCATTGAATGTGGTGGAATGAAATGACATGTTCGGGAATGATGATTGTTTCTTTATTTTTTTTCTTTTTCATATTTATACCTACATGAATCAAATTAAGATATATAAGAAATATATATAGTAAAAAGTTAATATTGTTATTTATTTTTCAACTAACATATATAAATTTATGAATAAATATGTATATATTTTGGACTCATCATTATTCATGTAATTTGTCTTTTCAAGCGTAAATATCTTTACTACACTATTGCTGCATGATTTTTTCATATATAATAGCTTGTCTTTGTTGACAGCATAGAAATGGCGAGTGTGCGATTATTTTACACTATTCCTGCATGATTTGTTTCATATATATAAGAATCACTTGCATTTATTTTGAGCAGAGTAAGGTAAATGTATTATTTTTTAATTTGAGAAATATATATAGTAATATTGTGGTATGGGAAGAAACTAATAAATGTATTCTTTTATTTAATATTTTGTAATATATATTAATTGCAAAAAGTCATGGCCAAGCTTATACCAGATTTTCACAAAGATAAATAGGTGTGTGTATTGGTTTCAACTGATATATAGTGTGTTGAATTCATCGTCCTTAAACTTAATTGTATGTGACCCGTCGCCCATCTTTTTTTATCGTTCCAATTTGTTGATGTGGGGCAAAAAAAACGAAGGAGTGCCTGCAATCATAGAAGATCATAGTACAACTACCTCTCTTTAAGCAAATATAAGATACCAAATTTTTTTTCTTCTCAGTTTAAAAGCTCAAGTGTCCAACACAAAGTACCGCCTAAGTCCACTGGACAATATTTGCATTAGATCACTTATGTAGGAGCTTTTACGTCCCTCTAATAAAAAAACTGATCATATGTTCACATATTACAAAAATTCTCACTCACTCTCTCATGGGCCCCTCTCTCTCTATAATCATCACCACCATAAAAAAATTAAATTGCATAAAGGATCCCTCCAAATTCGAAAAATATATTTAGAAAGATATATAAATTTTTCGAAAAAAATAAAATATTTCTAAAAAAATGAGGAAAAAAATATTTCTGAAAAAATAAAATATTTTGAAAAAAATGAGGAAAAGAAATATTTCAAAAAAATAAAATATTTCGAAAAAAATGAGGAAAATAATTTTTAAAATATTTATATTTTTTCCGAAATATTTTTTTCCTCATTTTTTTTTTGAAATATTTCGGCATTGTATAATGGTGATAGCCATGAGGGGTGTTAATAGTACCATCTTCTATAATTTTCAGACTTGCAGATTTTAACATGATCGAGCTCGATTGTTTTACCAAATTTCTTGAGGTGTTTCCATTTCGCCCAGATTTGGAGTTGGTTGATTTAAAGAACTGATGATTGTCTCCATGGGCAATGGTTATGGAAGTGATTATAATATATATATATATAAATAAATATTTTATTTTTCCTGAAATATTTCTTTTCAACATTTTTTTTCGAAATATTTTTTTTCCTCATATTTTATTTTTTTCGAAAAAATTATGTTTCTTCCTAAATATTTTTTTTCAGAATTTTTCGAATTTGGACGGGCCCTTTATGCAATTTAATTTTTTATGGTGGTAATGGATAGACAGAGGGACCACGAGAGAGTGAGGGAAATTTTTTGTAATATGTGGATACATGTCAGTTTTCTATTCAAAGAAAGTAGGAACAAGGCGTAAAGCAGATATTGTCCTTTAGTAATTTAGGCCCTCAAAATTTTTATTTTACTTCATAGTTAATACTATTTTAGGCACCCGAAAAACCCCCTAGGTCCATTTCAGGAATCTCAGGCGGCCCTGACGCAACCAATAGAATGAGGCCTTTGGTCATGGGTCAAAAATCCCAAACCCATTAGAGTAAATTTAATAAAGGCTATTATCAGTTAATCCCTTATAATTTCATTTTGCATCAATTAATCCCCATTTATTTTAGAAAACCCCTCTATATTTATTAAATTGTATCCCATTCGAGTAAATTTAATAAAGGCTATTATCAGTAAATCCCCTATAATTTCATTTTGCATCAATTAACCCCATTTGTTTTAGAAAACCCCTCTACATTTATTAAATTGTATCAAATTATCCATTTTCCTATAATTTTGAACAAAAATACTCCTGAAAGTAGAGGAGTTTACTGATAAATGATTTTTTATGGGTAAATTGCACTTTCACCCATATTAATATAAATTACACTTTCACCCCTTATTTATTTCACTTTGACCCCTCAACTAAATTTTGAGATGCGAAATGACTAAATTACCCCTAAATGTGTGTGAGGACCTACTTGTCAACCCATAAAAATATGAAAAGACCAATCTACCCTCCTTTTACAAAAAATATATATATTTTGAAAAAAAATATCGAAAAACAAAATATAGAAAATAAAATCAAAAATAAAATATTTCGGGAAAAATAAAATATTTCAGAAAAAATATATAATTTGGAGATTTTTCAAAAAAAATAAAAATTTCGGGAAATATTTATATTTTTCCCGAAAATTTGTTTTCCATTTTTTTTATATATATATTTTTTCAAAATATATTATTTTTTGTAAAAAGAAGGGTAGATTGGTCTTTTCATATCTTTATGAATTGACAACTAGGTCCTCACGCATATTTAGGGATAATTTTGTCATTTCACATCTCAAAGAGAGGGTAAAAATGTAATTTACATTAAAAATATGGGGTGAAAATGGAATTTACTCATAAAAAAATCATTTATCAGTAAATTACAGAGGTATTTTTGTTCAAAATTATAAAAAAAAGAGACAAGATGATACATTTTAGTAAGTATAGGGAAGTTTTCTTAAACGAAGGGGGTTTAAGGATAATAGCCCTTTAATAAATCCATGCTTATAAAGCATTCCCCCTCCTCCATGATATATTGACCGGAGTGATCTATCTATAATAAGTCTTTCTCTTTAGTGTAGAATCTATGATAAGATAGTAGCCCAATGGGCTTATAGGCCCATTTATGTTCGTCAAGCCCAGTTCTTCCCTTATTTTATGTTGAATATATCATAAGATTGTAGCCCAATAGGCTTGTAGGCCCATGCGTGTAGAGGCCCATTTCCAAGGCCTGCTTCACCAATTTGACTTTTTTGTTAGATGTATGAGTATTGGTAATAGTAACATTTAAACTACTCAATATAAGATATATAATCTTCATTCAAATCTTATGTTGTTTAATTTTTCAGAATAATATAAGTGTATGTGAATAATCTTCATACCGAAAAACCAAAAAAGAAGAAAAATGAAGTCTTGAACCCCCATTTGAGAATTGATCCTATTGCTACATGCAAATAATATGTTTGTATAGTTAACTTATGGAGAATAAACACCAAGAAAATCTGAAATATATATATTTTTAAAAAAACACTTATACAATTGGAGTAATTAAAAGTAAAATTATATCCGTTTATGTCTGCTGTCTAAAACTATTACATGTATGTATGTAAAGAAAAAAATTGCTTATGTTGTTTAATTTTTCCTAAACGATTCTTGAAAAAGTGAACCAAGCAAAATCTAATTACCATAATTGCGTGTTCCATTGGGTTTCTACTTTCTATAAATTCTATTCCCTGCAAGTCACAAATAAAGATGAACCAACAACTCCTGGGCCGAGTAACAATTAAAAACCGCGTATTATTGCACCTAGAAGAAAAATCAAAAGTCTATTTTTCAAGCCCTTTTTGTTCCTTCCGAAAAAAAAAAAGAAGCTCTTTTTCTTCTGCACAATCGCATCACAATAACCTTGAAGGATCCAAGTATTTTCCGAACATAATTCAAATTGCAGCGTGTTATATATATATATATACACACACATTAGTATAACGTTTATGTAGAGACTTGACCTCAAGACTTAGCAGAGTCCACATGTCTCACTCACGCGTATTATTGCCCAAGATCTTGGATGATATTTTATTACTTATACCATCATCCATCTATTTAATGTCAAAATATTAATTTGAAATTTAAATCTCATGACATTGTTCCATGCATGGGTAACCCCATCAATGATTTTAGAAAAATTAATCTATTGTGGTGTATTTCGGGAAATGTTTTTCGGTGGGTGACTTCATGATTATGGATAATTATGAACCCTGTTTATGTGATGTATGATTTTACTAGTGATATACACATCAACTTTTGTGTAGTTAAGGTTTGTGTAAATGGAATTCCTATTTGCCATAATGCCATTCATTATGTAGTAGAACAAAAAAATCATAACCGCAACAACGGCAACGGCAAGCATGATTTCAAAATTGTTTTTCTCAAGCTTAAAACTTCCCAAATTTTGAATTAAATACATATCAAATAGTCAAAATCGTGATTCTAAATCTTAAACGATTCTACAATCCTGAACCAAAAACGATTTAAATCACACCAAACATGTATTTATGTAAATAAATTATAAGGGGTACGTTTTTTTTATGGTCAAGGATTAACTATTTGGTATGAACGAGTGTGGGGCTTGGTAAACAGTAAACACATATACAGACTTTTTAGCAAAAAAAAGAATGTTATTTTGGTATGAATCCCATAAAATTAAACGTTTAATGGTGTACAAGGTTCAGTTTCAATTTCCTCAATATGAAAAACTAAATCAAGCAGTGTGGCTAGATTTTTTCTAATACTTCAGCTTGTGTCAGATACTTTTCAATATTCAACCCAAAAACTAAAATTAATGCTAAAATCCAACTCATTTATACTGAATCACTTTTTCTCGGTGCGATGCAGCCACTAGGATAACATCTAAATTATTTATAACCCATCACTTTTCATTTGAATCCAATCTCGAACCATTAAGGTTATGTTTGGTAAGCATGAAGGAATGTAATAGAATGGAATGTAAGTGAAAATGAAATGAGAATGAAAATATAATGGAATAATCATTCTTATTCTATTATTTTTTTATAAAAATGAAGCACTCTAAGAATGAATTGAACTTAATAGAAATTTTTTCAAAAATACCCTTCTTAGTGATAAATATATAATTTTAATCGAATAATATTATTGCATAATTTTTTTACAAAATAATTGTGAAAAGTAACGAAAATAATAGTGGCGAACAATGGAGGTGATGACGGTGATGGTGAAGGCGACGGAAGGTGATGGCGGTGGTAGAAGTTGATGACCCGGTGGTGAAGGTGGTTTGTTTATTTAAAATGTCAAAGAGATGTGTTTATTAATTTTATGTTTTAAAATCATCCCTTAAAAAATGAAATGGTCATTTCATATATTTGTTAATGGAATGAATTTTCATTAATTGAAAATGGTCATTCTCATTCCACAAAACTTACCAAAGAAATGAATGGATATAATGAGTATTTCATTTCATTCCATTCACTCATACCAAATATGACATAAGAATTATTAACAACACTTGCCTCCTATCTTCATTAATAAGCGTTACATTTTTCAAGCGCACAAGTGTTGTAATGGTATAACATCACCCTCCAATTGGGGATGTGAGGGGTTCAAACCCCCTAGGAGGCATTGTGGGTGTGGTATGTGATTTTCTTACCATTCAAAAGATAATAATTTATTTGTCTCCTATCTCGGGAGAACCTCCCCCCCGTTGATGTGGTCCAATCTAATGTGAATAGGTGACCGATTTTTTTTTAAAATAAAAGACTTTGGTTTATTGTTTCAAGGGTCGAGAGCATTTAACCCCCTGTAATATCGATATAGTGCGTATAGCACCCTTATTGTTCTTTGGGATCCTAATAATTTAAATAAGGTACGTATTGACCCTATTTGATATTTTCTCGTGACCGGAGTTGGGAAATGTCCAAAATACCCTTAATATAATTTTTTTAAAAAAGGAGAAAAAAAATAGAAATTGTGAAATGACCATAAGGCCATCTTTTTATTCTTCCCCAATTTAGAAACCCTAACCCTAATTTCTATCTCTAAACATAAGCCCGTCTCTTTTATAGCTATTTGAACTAGATTTTGATTTTGATTTTATCCATTGATTTCAAATTTGATTTCACCAAATTAGTTTGGATTTTGGTAATTCCAGTCTCTAAATCTACATATTTAAATGTGTATATATATATATATATATATAAATTTTTAGAGTTTCTTCACCACCACCACCTCCCTATTTTCCATCACCGCCAACCACCCTTCACCCTCCTCACCCTAACTTTCACCCCCTCCCCCAACTCCTTCGCCTTTATCAACGAACTCCTTCACCTACACATCTATACTTACTTATAAATATACGAAGCCCTCTTATTATTTCTAAACATTTTTTTGAATAAAAAAAATATATTATTAATTATCTAAATAAGTACATCTTGGTTGGTTGATTATAAATAAACATATCACTTATAAACCAAAAGACACATATGTTTGGAATTCAACCTATTATTTATAACACACATTTTATAATAAAAAAATAACATGTGAAAGGTTGCGTAGTAATAAGTCACGTCTTTTACAATAGTCATACACGGTTTATAAATAGGAGGGATTCCATACACCTTTGTCCATTCTTGGCACACAGTACCACTGGTATGCTATGAAGCACGGACAAAAAAAAAATACGTGTCCGATACGCAAAAAATGTGTATTGAATTTTTTAATATTGGACACGCTGAGGACACGCGTTTGTCTGCGTGTCGGACACGCGGTGGGTCGGTTGATTCCATGAAAGATAAAAGACTTATGAAGCTGGTAATTTGGTGGATCATTTATGGAACTTCAACACCCCTAATCTAGTATTTGGTTTTGAAGATAATTAAATATCTTTGTTCTTTCTCATATTGTGAGAGGAATTGAAGCACCTATTCATTTATCCACTATATGAATAAGAACAACATAACACTACAAAAAGCCAAAATTTTGTTAATTTTACATTCCAATATTTGTCTTCAATAAAAAAAGAAGAAGTCTATTATATAACGAAAGATAGACTAAGATGTCGGATGTTGAGGGAAATGCATTTGATTACTTGGATGGTAGTGAAATAATGAATTTTGAACATGTCAGACATTTCATTTAACCTATTTTTTTTCTTTATAAATTTATTTGTTTTGCATTGTTTAAGTGATAAATGAAGTATTTGTGCAATATAATATGTATATATATATAAATTATGTTTTTTCATAAACGTGTCGGAGGCGTGTTGTGTCCTATTTTTTTTAAATTTGTTGTGTTGACGTGTCCGTGTTGTGTTGTGTCCATGTCCCTTATCCGTGTTTGTGCTTCATAACTAGTATATTTTTTTCTCTAAGTATAATTATTATTAAACTCGATTTGCCTCTACAATTTGTATATATATCTATTTGTTATATTTCTCTTTTAATTTAATATCTATATTATAATTCTGTTATCTATACAACTCTTTTAATTTTAACACAACAACCTAGGAATGACAATGGGGCGGGGATCACCTTTCCCATCCCCGACCCTTGTTTTATTTTAGGGCATCATCACCATTAACCGCCCCGCCCCTGTCCCCGTTAACCCTGGTCGCGCCCGCGCCCAAATATCTTTTTTATTTATTTTTTAAAAAATTAGCACATATACATACACATATATAATCCACATATCTACATACATGAATTTGAAGTTCTAGTAAATCAAATTGGATCTTGAAAGTACTGTATGTTTTACATATATACATACACATATAATCTGCAACAAAGCAAAACGTGTCTGAAATTGGAACTGGATCTTGAAATTAATGAATCTTTTACACATATACATACCTATATATATTCTATAGCATGAGGAAGGAATTAAACTAGGGTTTATGTGTGTACCTGATTTGTGCAAAATAAATGATTTCCAAACGAGATTACGCACATGGGTTGCATTAGTGGAAGCCACCACTTATTTTATTTTATTTGAAAATATGCATGTTTTTGGCATAAAAAATAGTAAAGGACCCATCACATATATGTAGGTTTGTGTGTCAGTGTGTGTATAAAATATCAAATACACACATATATATATATGGAATCGGGGCAGGGGTTCCCCATCCCGCCCCGAATATAATCGGGGATTTTTTCCCACCCCCATATATATAATCGGGTCCCCAAACCCGGGATAAATGGGGCGGGGCACGGCGGTTCCCCACCGGGTCAGGTAATATTGTCATCCCTACTACAACCCTTATATATTCTATATATAATCTTTTTCTTTTTAAAACTATTTGCTATATAATTACCATATATATCTATCTATTATATTTATTTTTTACTAAATACCTTGGTAGGTTTAAATAATTAAAAATTATTAAACTTTTGTATTTCCTTCATATTTCATTAATTCACAGCGAGTCTTTCACCATGTGCAGAGCACATGCTTACTCATAATATATATAAATATATGTAAGTATGTAAATATATATCTGTAAATATATCTATATATATGACTATTTATATATATATGTATATGTAGTGAGAGAGAGAATGAAAGGGGAAGAGAAAAAAAGGGTATTTTGGTAACACAAGAAGGGTATTTTGGAGTTTTCATATTTTTTATATGTTATATGTAAGTCACATGATATTTTTCCGGCCAAATGTGACTGTCCGGTGATCGGTAAGGGTCTAAATGCAATATTTTTAAAAATGGCTAGACTTATATACACAAAATTAAATTTTTGGGATGTAAGTGCATATATTTACAAACCTGGGGGGATTTTTCACAAAAAGTCCTTGTTTGAATTTTAAAATCTATAAAATAGTGTCATGATAAATTTATAAATAGCCTCTTCTTTTTTTTTCAATCATAACTGTTATGAATATACACTTCGGGTTTGTTTGGTTAGACAGAAATATGATGGAAAGTGAAAGTGAAAGAAAATAAAATGAAATGAAAAGAAAAAATAACTTTCCACCATGTATTTGGTTAGATGGAAAAAAATTCAAGAAACCAGTGGGAAAATATTGTTTTGTTAGTTTGGATAACATGAAAGTGAAAAGAAAGTGATTATACTTACCAAAAATACCCTTTAAATTACGCACTATCTTTTTAAAAAAAAATTCAAGAAATATTTTTATTCAATTATCAAATAATTAATTTAGTTATTATTTTTCATACATATATTTAGTAATCACATATATTTGATAAGCATGTATAAGTGATAAAAATAATTTGCTCAAAAATTAAGGGGATAAAAGCTTTATATAAATTTATAGATAAAAGAAACATCTAAATATATATACTTTATAGAGGAAAGAAATAATAATAAGAAAAAAAAATAGTGTCTACTACAAAATTTTAAGTAATATGATAGAGGTTTAGAATTACTAAAAATAAAATAACAAATAACTAAAAGAATTGAGCATAGAAGTTAATATATGTCTTTTAATTTAAAAGAGTACTAAGGAAAACAAATACGTAAAATAAGATAACATTGGTGAGTTGTACATGATCATAACGTCAATAGAAGTCTATCTAACCACACTCTTTCAAAAAATTTCTAAAAATTTTATTTTTCCTTTCGTTCTCATTTAACCAAACTCTCACAAAATTTGCAAAAAATTTATTTTTCCTTTCTTTTCTAACTACTTCACACTGAACCGCAAATTTTTTTTAAAAAAAATCATGAAATCAAAGCGAACCAAATTAAATTTTCATAATTCGGTTTAGTCGGATTATCCTAAATTAAATATCGTGGTTTGATCCAGAATTTGTGAAATCATTCTGAATTGAACCTCTTAATCGGGTCAAACCTATCAACCTAAACAATAGCCGACCCATACGATGCCAAAATGACAACATTGACATTTGACAAGGGTAGACGTGGTAAATACGCAGAAAGGCGAGGGCAAAACAAAATTGGTACCCTTTTATAGGGCAACGATTCCCTCTCTCTTACCTCCAAAAAACCAATCACAGCAACGAACTTCACTCACACCCTCTTCTCTCTACTTTCGTTTTAATCCCCATATCCACAATACACACACATCTTCTCTTCAATTAGGGTTAGGGTTTGCAGAAACAAACCCCCAATCTATTTAACCGTTTCTTCCCCATCAGATTTGATTTGTAAGGGGTTCTTCCCTATCATATCTTCAATTTCACAATTTATACACACGGGTTTGCAGAAAAACCCAATCAATTTAACCGTTTCTTCAATAATCAGAGTTGATATTTTTAGGGTTTTTTCATTAATCGTTTCTCGGAGACATGAAGATCCATCCGGCGCCGAATAATCGGAACATGACGTTGCTGTACGAGATCGGATCACTCGCTCGCCATCAGAGAAAGCTACGGCGACTCCCTCACATATTTGCCAAAGTCCTTGAGCTTCCTTTCCACTCCGACGCCGATGTTTCGGTCCAAGAAGCCTCCGACTGCTTCCGATTCGTCGTCACGACCGACGATATCGGCGAAGACATCCGGGCCCACACGATCGAGATCTATCCCGGGGTCACGAAGATCGTGATCAGAGGGACCCATGTTCTCGATTTGTCGATGGAGGAGATAGAGATCGATTTGTGGCGGTTTCGGCTCCCGGCGTCGACGATGCCGGAGTTCGCCACGGCGGAGTACGGCGGCGGAGAGCTGGTGGTGACGGTGCCGAAAAATGTAAATTTTGTGGAGGCTGATGGTGGCGGGAATGGGAATCTGAATCAGGAAGAGGTTTGGGGAGATGGGAATGGAGGCATCGGAGCGGGACGGCTTGTTCTTGTACAGTAATAAAATACGCCTCTGTTGATCTCAATTTATTGTGTTGTTCTTTCATTAGGTTCAATCAATTGTAGTTTGGAGTTGACCATGGAATATGAAGGTTCAATCAAGAAATATTCCTTTGTGTTCAATCTTTATTTGTTTTTTTTTTTTTTTTTAATTGGGTTTCTTCAAATTTTACTGATTGGGGTCTCAATTATTTTTATTTGTTTTATTGATTCTGTTAGTTAGGGCATACATACACATGTATATAATCTTTCACTCCTGAGTAAGGAATTTTATCCACACCAATCAAGCTTCTGTGAATACTACTAATTCCCTTTTTTTATCATTACTTTCTCTCTATATATGTGTTTGTATGTTCTATACAATTTACAGGGTTGATGGAGTTATGTATGGGCAGACACTTCTGTTATCCTTGATACACACATATATATATACTATATATATATATACACACACACAGAGAGATAGAGAGATTGATGTATGTATTTGACAGTTTCTATGTATACCTTTCAATACCATTTACAGGGTTGATGCAGTTGTGTATGGTATCGGTATCAAAATGGTCAAGCAACGCCACTACTGTTTGACCCTTTGTGAATTGCCATTTATAATTGTGAACATATATGCTGTTGTTCTTGACATGTGATTTACTGTCTATGAGGGGAACTTTTGAGTGCAAAATCATATTGAGAAGGTAGGGTTTGTAGAATTAAAGGAAGTAAGCTCTTTCGTATTGGTTAAAGTACACCCTTTGTGTGTGTCAACTATTGTCATTTTATTTTTTCTTTGTCCCCTTCTCAGAAAGATGTTAAAATTCCTGCAATATATGTGTCGGTGCTTGTGGTGACGATTACTTTCTTTTTATCTTTTCTCATATGCCAGATGAATGGAGTCATATTCTAAGCAGGTCCACAAGGTTTCAACTGTAGATGCTGTGTGCCTGAGTAGTCATGCCTTAAGACAGTGCTGAATAAGGGTTCTGTGATGGTTGAACTTGAACCTATGAATGTCTACACCTCTGGTATGTTTGTTACGTGATACGAATTGCCTTTACTGATTCTGGTTGTCGCTTCTCTTTATTTGACGTGTTGCCATGCTGCGTTTTCTCTTAAATTATTGGCAGCCATGTTTACTGAACATAATACTTTCCGAGGATAGTTTTCCATGGATTTAGTTGAGGAATTGAAAGAAAACGGATAAGGATCTATGCTAGTTTTACAAGAGGAACTACATTAACAGTGTTTGAAAAGAACTATAAAGAGTAGGTACAAAATTTGAGAAAACAAGATTGATAAACAAAATGAAAATCTTTCTCGACTTGCTTGAAAAAAAGTTCTCCCCCTGTTTCCTTCTCCTTTGGGAAGGAAATCTCCTATTTGCATAACGATCTGCCATTAGCTTGTACTTCCTGATGGATATTGTCTTTATCATTCAGTTGGAGAGCAATAGTGTTAGAAATTGAACTCAAGAGATTATAGTGAACCTTACTGCTTCGCGAATTGGTTATGATTATTGTACTGTCACTAATTAGAATAATTGAACTCAACAATTTTTATGATAGGTTAGTACGTCATCTAATTTTATTATATGGCTACAATTGACAAAGTTTTGTCTTCCTGCTATTCACAGTGTACTTATTCAATACCTTTTTCTCATAAAATTTTCTCGTGTTATATTTTTGTAAAAAATATTGAAGTTGTTACTTGTCAATTAGTTATATGTGATTATTTAGTTTGAATTCAATGTACCATTCATGTCTTTTTCAGAAATGACTGGGTCGACCACATGAATTTTCTATTTCCATTTGATTCTATTATACATGGCGTCTTATCTAAATTTAGTTTTTTTAAGTCATTTTTATTTAAAACTTTATCCATGATAAAGAAAGTTATACGGCAATTGCTCCTCTCGCATTCAGGGAGGTGTTTTAAATGATGAACACATTTAAAAATGTGTGAAACACGTCTCCAGAACTGTCTTAGGTGCCCCGATGGTTTGCTTTCTGACTCGTCCGCGTCCGCGTCCGCGTCCGCGCTGCTTAGTTTCTTACATGAGGATTGACATTGGCGAATCCACAAGTCAGAACTACAGTAGGAGTTCATGGTTAATCTGAATTCTTCTGGTCTCTTCCTAATTCTCCAGAAGCATCATATGGATCTACCAGCTTACACGAAAATGAAGAAGTTGTCAACAGGTATCTTTTTCACTTGCAGAGATTATAAGTTTTTACCCATGATTGATATTCTTTGTTGTTGGTATCCCTCTTCCCTATCGCTGAAGCAATGTGAAGTTCGATCTTGTTTGCGACAATTGCCAGAGTTGAGGCCCATCGCATGTGCGCCAGTACTTCTGTTTTGTTTCTGTGCTGCGACTTGACAATACAGAGAAGTTTTGATTGAAACTCACGCGTGAGCCAACTTGTTATTAACTTCATAATTGGCAATGTTGCATGGTTAGCATATAAAACACAGAGCTAGTTTTAGTTCTTTCTTATCATCAAATTTCCTACATCTGGGTTGTTCACTTCTTGTCATAGAGTAATTGTGAATATTGTGATCCCTAACTTTGTCCTGAGTTTCCTTTTCCTTTATATTTATCGTTATCCTTTATTCTGGGTTTTTTTTGGCGGGATTTAAGTGGAGCATATGGCCAAAAGGACTGGTGTGATGGCTTTTGTTTTGCTTTTCTTTTTGTGATCATCCTGTTAGATGCGATGGAACTCGTGGGGTATGGGATTTGTTTTATTATGTATGCATATATATGTATAGGCCCCTTTCAGCTACTTAGTGCGTGAATGACTCCCATGCTTTTCGTTGTCAAAGAGGAGCCATCGAATAGGTAGTGGGCATTTCTCTGTTTAGATAAAGGGGAGAGAAATATGCCACTTTTACCCCAAAATAAAATTTCTGTTTCTTGGCTGCTGTTGTCACATACACGCACGCATATATATATACATGTGTTGTTGGACCATTCCATCGGGCTTTTATTTTCAACTGTTGTAACTAGCATAGATTCGACTTGATGACAACTCTCTCCGGCCGTTCTTTTCAACTGTTGCCTACTTGACCTTAAAGTTTTTACGATTACTTCAATAACATGGCCCTTACGGCCTGGTTCGGGTTCATTTGGTCCGGTCTTATTTTGGTTTTTAGAGATCAAATCATGCTTGTTTTGATTTGGTCTAAAAAATTGGATCCAGACTAAATGAGACCAAATTGAATAAAGGGAGTGTTTTTGGACTCACTTTTTGTTGGGTCAAGTTAGTCTGGTTCCAAAAATGAGTAACCAAAATCGGAATTTTGATACATCAACCACCCGATAAACAAAACAAAACGAATTAAATAATACATAAAAATAAAAATAATAATAATGAATAAATAATAAATATAAAAAATAAATTAAATAAAATATATTTTTGAATAAAATAAAAATAAATGAATAAATAATAATAAAATAAATTTATAAATGAATAAAAAATAAACAAAATGAATTAAATAATACATAAAAAGAATAATAATAATAATAAATAATAAATTAATAATATATATTTATAAATTAATAAATATAAATGATTAAATATAAATAATAAATAAAATAAAATATATTTATAAATAAAATATAAATAAATAAATAATAATATAAATAATAAATAAAATAAAATATATTTATAAATGATCTGGTTCTATTTTTCTCATATCGAGACCAAACCGGTTACTAACCATAACCTTAATGTTATGTTAATTGGTTAACTCGAACATATGAGGTTTGATCATCCAAGAAAGAAAATAGGATTTGTGAATGTTAATTTTTTTTGCTCATATGGAGGAGATGGGTTTATTCTTGAGAGAGAAATGTAATCGCTTTTTATGGGCTTTTTTTAGCAGGTCTTATTTGATGGGTCCGGATCTTCTACAATAATTGTTGCAGAATCAACAATTCATAACCAAAACGACGTCGTTTTGCAGCTTTTAAAAAAAAATAAAATAAAATAAAGAACAGACGCCGTCTAACTCTGTGTATTGTTGGTTTTTGGCGCGAAATTGAAAACTTTTCCCCCCAAATCACATCATCTCAGTTCCTGTGCTTGAACCTCTCCTCTCTATCTGGCTTGAACCTTTCTATCTCTAAGGCAACATCCAAGGGTCGATCCTTATTCATGTTGACTTTGAAAACCCTAAAAAATCTCATCTCTCCATAGCTTTCATGTCCATCTTCTTTTAAATCTGAATAAGAAGAAATTCTTACAGGTACGAAGTATTTTCTGTTTTCGTTATTGAATAATGCATCTGAATATGTTTTCTAAAGTATTCAGAAGTTCTTTTATGTTTTAAAAATTTTATTTTTAGGGTTTTGGGCAAATACTAGAGCCGACACATAGAAAAAGAGTTTGTACAAGTACAAGTGATTTCTTTATTTTATCAACCCCTTGAATGCTAGTAAAATTTGATGTATTAAGTACTTTGAAGTTTTTTTTTTTATTTGATATTTACGTTCCAGTCGACAGATAGTTAGGTTCCTGTAATTTTGGTAAAAAATGCCTAATAATAAATAATCAATTTCCAAATTTTCATATCATTCCAACATGTAATTTATGATTATATGTTTAGAAATTTTTAAATGCAAAAAATACATAAAATATTTCTTAAAGTTAAAAACACAAATATATCAGTCGGTTTCTACAATCAACCAGTCGACCGGTTATTTAAGGTATGATTTTCAGCATTTTTAAACACAAATGCAGCATTATATAACTATTCCGTAGCAAATTTATAACCAGTTTTTTTTATCACTTAATAATGGTTTAGAGATTTTGCTCTGAATGTCCACCTACATTGAATATTTGAATTCCCCTGATGTGTTAAAGGATATACTGAAATAATATCATCCATTTTTTTTTTGGAAGATGGATGGTGATTTCAAAATGGATTTGAAACCCCGGATTGGTACGGTGTTTCGAAATTATGAAAGATTTTACGACTTTTACAATGCATATGGGCGAGTATCTGGATTTAGGATAAGAAAAGTTAATACTAATAGATTCAGAGTTGGGCACGACACTACTGCGACACTTACTTTTTGCAAGCATGGTAAAAGACCGAAAGACAAGAGGGATTGAATAGTTAGTTTCTTGTAATTTTGGTAAAAAATGTGTAATAATAAATAATCAATTCCCAAATTTTCATATCATTCCAACATGTAATTTATGATTCTAAGTTTAGAGATTTTTAAATGCAAAATATATATAAAATATTTTTTAAAGTTAAAAACATAAATATATCAGTCGGCTTCTACAATCCACCAGTCGACCGGTTATTTAAGGTATGGTTTCCGGCATTTATAAACACAAATGCAGCATTATATAACTATTTCGCAGCAAATTTATAACCAGTTTTTTTTATCACTTAATGGTTTAGAGATTTTGCTTTGAATGTGCACCTACATTGAATATTTGAATTCCCTTGATGTGTTGAAGGATATACTAAAATAATATCATCCATTTTTTTTGGAAGATGGATGGTGATTCTGAAATGGATTTGAAACCCCGGATTGGTATGGTGTTTCGAAATTATGAAAGATTTTACGACTTTTACAACGCATGTGGGCGATTATCTGGATTTGGGATAAGAAAAGCTAATACCAATAGATTTAGGGGAGTTGGGCACGTCACTACTGCGACACTTGTTTGTTGCAAGCATGGTAAAAGAGCGAAAAACAAGAGGGATTGCATGGTTAAACAACATAGGGCAGAGACCAGGATGGAATGTCTTGCCTTCATTCATGTAACTTATGATAGAGTGAATGAATATTTGGTGGTAGACGAATTTATTGAAGCACACAATCACGAATTGGTCAAGGCCGATTGTACAGAGTTCTCGCGATCTCAACAAAGAATTGCTAGAGCACAAGTTTGTGAGATTGAATTGGCAGAAGATGCTGGAATACGTGTCGCTCCATCATATGATCTTATGGCGAAAGAAGCTGGCACAACCGATGCTTTGGGATTTACAAGATTGGATGTTAAGAATTTATTGAGAACAAGGAGACAAAAGCAACAACAATTTGGGAATGCAGCGTGCATATTGAGTTATTTTAAGACCTAACTTATTAACAACCCATTTTTCTTTAATGACACTCAACTTGACATTGATAACTTGATGACCAACATATTTTGGGCGGACGCCCGGATGAAAATAGATTACGCTCTATTTGGTGATGTTGTCACTTTCAACACAACATATAAAGTCAATAATTCTCACCGGCCATTTGGAGTTTTTGTTGGCTTGAATTAGTACAGAGAAATGGTGATATTCGAGGGTGCGTTGATGTATAATGAGACAACGGAGTCATTTATTTGGTTATTCGAGACCTTTTTAGAAGCAATGGGTATGAAAGCTCCGAAGACAATTCTGACCTCTTAATTTTTAGCTCTTTTTCCTAAACATGCATCATTATATAACTATTCCGCAACAAATTTATAACCAGTTTTTTAATCACTTAATGTTTTAGATATTTTAAATCATTTAGTGAATTTTAGTCCCTATTAATTCCGAAAATTGTTCCTAATAATTAGAATAATAAAAATATTATATTACTAAGTTCATGGATGGAAGGTGACCACAAGTGGTATACATCTCAATTTCCCCAAATAATAATTTGTAATAAGTAATAATAAAGTTATATACATCCCAAATTTACATCTCATTCCAGCATGTAATTTATGATTATAAGTTTAGAGAATTTTAAATTTAAAACATATTTAAAATTTCAAATCATGTTAAAACCACAAACATATCAGCCGGCTTCTACAATCAACCAGTCGACCTCTTAATTTCCAGCACTTGTTCCAACACATGCAGCATTATATTACAATTCCGCAGCAAATTTATAATCAGTTTTTAGTTCACTTATTGATTTAGAAATTTTAAATTGTTTTAGTGATTTAAGTTCCTTTTACTTCCCAAAATTGTTCTCAATAATTAGCATAATAAAAATATTAACTTGCTAAAATTAAGTAAAATTGATTCTTCATATGTGAATATAATTTGAGTCCTTTGAAATATACTTTTTTTTTTTCGTAAATACAATATATTTGTGGAAATATATGTGTATTTGGAATTCAATTTTTTTCATATTAGTAATGACAAATTATTATGTATTCCTTAAAAATTCCCTTTCAATAAATTATGTAAATTTCAGTTCCCAGAAAATATTAAAATTTCCAATTCCCTCAAAATCAAAATTTCAGTCGGCTTCTACAATCAACCAGTCGACTTCTTAATTTCCACCACATGCATCATGATATAACTATTTCGCAGCAAATTTATAATCAGTTTTTGGTTCACTTATTGATTTAGAAATTTTAAATTGTTTTAGTGAATTTCAGTTCCTTTTACTTCCCAAAATTGTTCCCAATAATTAGCATAATAAAAATATACTTTTTTTTTTGGTAAAAAAAATATATTTGTAGAAATATGTGTATTTGGGATTCGATTTTTTTTATCTTAGTAATGACAAATTATTATGTATTCCTTAAAAATTCCCTTTCAATAAATTATGTAAATTTCGGTTCCCTCAAAATATTAAAATTTCAAGTTCCCTCAAAATTTCACTTCCCTCAAAATCAAAATTTCAAAATTTGAATTCCCTCTAAATATTAAAATTATAATGTGTAAATTTAAAATATGTTTGAATGATGTGTATTTAACTTGAAAAAATATTTATAATATGTTGTAAATTTAAAAAACTCTAAACTTATAATCACAAATTACATGTTTGAATGATGTGTAAATTTGGGATTTTATTCTAAATTATTAGTGATAGGAAGCTACCATTTGGGGAAATGGATGGTTTAGGGTTTAGAATACATTGAAAGAGTTAACCTCTCTTACGACCACACTTTTGGCTCTGACATTTGAACTTTCTTAGACTTAGTAACTTAATATTTTTATTATTCTACTTGTTGGGAACAATTATGAGAAATAATAGGACCTGAAATCCAATAAACCGCCCCAAAATCAATAAACCAAAAACTGGTTATATTTGTGCTGCGAAATAGTTTTATAATGATGCATGTTTAGAAAACATTGTTGCGAATAGTACTCTAATTAAGAAGTCGATTGGTGGATTGTAGTAGCCGGCTGATATACTCGTGTATTTAACTTGAAAAATTATTTATAATATATTGTAAATTTAAAAAACTCTAAACTTATAATCACAAATTACATGTTTGAATGATGTGTAAATTTGGGATTTTATTCTAGATTATTAGTGATAGGAAGCTACCATTTGGGGAAATGGATGGTTTAGGATTTCGAATACATTAAATGAGTTAACCTCTCTTACCACCACACTTGTGGCTCCGACATTTGAATTTTCTTAGACTTAGTAACTTAAAATTTTTATTATTTTACTTGTTAGGAACAATTATGGGAAATAATAGGACCTGAAATCCAATAAACCGCCCCAAAATCAATAAACCAAAAACTGGTTATATTTGTGTTGCGAAATAGTTTTATAATGATGTATGTTTAGAAAACATTGCTGCGAATAATACTCTAATTAAGAAGTCGACTGGTGGATTGTAGTAGCCGGCTAATATACTCGTGTATTTAACTTGAAAAGTTATTTACAATATATTGTAAATTTAAAAAACTCTAAACTTATAATCACAAATTACATATTTGAATGATGTGTAAATTTGGGATTTTATTCTTGATTATTAGTGATAGCAAGCTAACATTTGGGAAAATGGATGGTTTAGGGTTTAGAATACATTGAAAAGGTTAGTCTCTCTTACCACCACACTTGTGGCTCCGATATTTGAACTTTCTTAGACTTAGTAACTTAATATTTTTATTATTCTACTTGTTGGGAACAATTATGGGAAATAATAGGACCTGAAATCCAATAAACCGCCCCAAAATCGATAAACCAAAAACTGGTTATATTTGTGCTGCGAAATAGTTTTATAATGATGCATGTTTAGAAAACATTGCTGCAAATAATACTCTAATTAAGAAGTCGACTGGTGGATTGTAGTAGCCGGCTGATATACTCGTGTATTTAACTTGAAAAGTTATTTACAATATATTGTAAATTTAAAAAACTCTAAACTTATAATCACAAATTACATGTTTGAATGATGTGTAAATTTGAGATTTTATTCTTGATTATTAGTGATAGCAAGCTAACATTTGGGGAAATGGATGGTTTAGGGTTTTGAATACATTGAAAAGGTTAGTCTCTCTTACCACCACACTTGTGGCTCCGATATTTGAACTTTCTTAGACTTAGTAACTTAATATTTTTATTATTATAGTTGTTGGGAACAATTATGGGAAATAATAGGACCTGAAATCCAATAAACCGCCCCAAAATCGATAAACCAAAAACTGGTTATATTTGTGCTGCGGAATAGTTTTATAATGATGCATGTTTATAAAACATTGCTGTGAATAATACTCTAATTAAGAAGTCGGCTGGTGGATTGTAGTAGCCAGCTGATATACTCGTGTATTTAACTTTAAAAGTTATTTATAATATGTTGTAAATTTAAAAAACTCTAATAATATGTTATTTATTAGTGATAGCAAATGAACATTTGGGGAAATGGATGGTTTAGGGTTTAGAATACATTGAAAGGGTTAGCCTCTCTTACCACCACACTTGTGACTCCGATATTTGAACTTTCTTAGACTTAGTAACTTAATATTTTTATTATTCTACTTGTTGGGAACAATTATGGGAAATAATAGGACCTGAAATCCAATAAACCGCCCCAAAATCGATAAACCAAAAACTGATTATATTTGTGTTGCGAAATAGTTTTATAATGATGGATGTTTAGAAAACATTGTTGCGAATAGTGCTCTAATTAAGAAGTCGATTGGTGGATTGTAGTAGCCGGCTGATATACTCGTGCATTTAACTTGAAAAATTATTTATAATATATTGTAAATTTAAAAAACTCTAAACTTATAATCACAAATTACATGTTTGAATGATGTGTAAATTTGAGATTTTATTCTTGATTATTAGTGATAGCAAGCTAACATTTTGGGAAATGGATGGTTTAGGGTTTGGAATACATTGAAAGGGTTAGCTTTTCTTACCACCACACTTGTGGCTCAGATTGAAAATTTTCATTTTCAATTTGAAGCATGAAAACTGTTTTCGGTGCTTGTTTGATCACAAGGTTTGGGGCATAACTTGGAACAAGAATAGGTTACATAGAAGGCGGCCTACGGGAATCCCGGATTTTGAAAACATGGCGGAGTTTTATAAATACATTCAACGTGGCTACGTAGACTTGCGCGATCGCGAAAAATCGACAATTTTGAATAAGAATTACAATTTTGAAGATGATGATTGGTAACTGCACTATGTTTTCAACTGTAATAATGATTATCAAAAAATTTCACCACATCTTAGTTTATCATTAAGTGATAAAAAAAATTGATTGTAAATTTGCTGCGTAATAGTTATAAATTGCTGATAAATAAGCATTCGAGTGGTTGATTGAAGAAGCCGACTGGTTTATCAGTCAATCGACTCATTCCCCTGTTCCCCCTAAAACGAAGTGAGCCCCTTCAAAAACTACACATTCATTCAACTGATAAATTTACACATTGTCCTATATATGCACATACAAAAATGAATCAATAACATACATCCTACTTGTTTCCAGCAATTACAATGAAAATAATTGGTAGTCATTGTGTAGTAAAAAAATGACTACCAATTACACATTCAGTCCTCCTACCAAAAGAATTGCTACCTATTACACAGTCAGTCCATCTACAATTAAGATAGTTATACACAATCAGTCATCCCAAAATAAATATTGATCTCTCATCGCATTGCATTTATGGTATGCAAACTCGATGGCGATTAGGTTCCTGAGATCCAGGGGGTTGTTCTGCACCAAAGGCAAAGGGTTAAATTTCCAATTTAATACGATTACATTGTTGTTAGCAAACCATAAAGTTCGATAAAACAATTCTTAACATATATCCCACTCACCGTCGGTAAAATAAATCTCAGGGCCTTTTGAAACTTTTTCATGTACCACATCACAAAGACACTGCATGATTGAGTATTAGTTTATGTGGGTGCATGAATCTTTTCGGTCCTATAATTATCCCACTGTCCTGGAGAGGGTTGAGCTGATTAGAGCTTTTGGAAGGCGTAGGCAAGAAATTTCACCTGTAAATCGATACGCGTCTCCTTAGACCATATTATGTCATGCATTTCTGTTACTCAATATTAAAGGTAATTTACCATCAAATTTTCGGTTGCTAACCGGTTGGATGTGTGGAGGGAATCCATATAATATACAACCTTCCTTTCCCTATCAACCACATATAGACACCAATGTTCCTTCCAGCACACTGGGAAAAAAAACTGTAATGTGAAAAACAAATTTATGAGTAAACAGAAATTGTCAGCAAATAATTATCATGAATTGAGAGCAAATGAAATTGTTGTCTTTAGGGACACAAATTGCTACCGAAATTTGGAAAAAATCAGAATACAAAATTCTACACTAAAAACAACACTTCAAATAAATAATATTGTTATATCACCTACCTTAACAATAGGAAATATTGTGTTGCTTTCAAAGTAGCAAAAACCATGATCAATTTTCTGTTTCGTTGGTTTGTAACCCTAGAAAAATTTCATCTACAAATCCTTTCTACAATTTCCAAAATTACAATCACAAACCATTAATAATGAGAAAACAAAATGGGAGTACCTGAAAATTACAGTGGGGTTGCAGAGAAGTTAAAAGATGGACTCTTTGATTTGAAGTTTTCGGAACCGGATCTATATATATATATATATATATGCATGTGCTTGCCCTAAACTCTTTTCAATTTTTCGGGACAAGATGAAGATGGAGAGGTGCACCTGAACCCTAAAGATGACGATGGAGAAGATGAAGAGTTTGGAGAAGATGATGCTATGGGGAAGAGAGAGATCAGAGATGGGATGGTTTTGCGCGGGAAAAATCTATATAGGCGCCTATATACACAGTGCAGACGGAGACTCCAGAGTCCAACGTCATCAATTTCATTTTCTTTTTTTTCTTTTTTTAAATGACCAAAACGATGTCGTTTTGGTCAATTTTTTTGCTGAATTCTGCAGCAATTATTGTAGACGATCCGGACCCTTATTTTATGGATAAATGCTTAAAGTTGTCATGACATTTCTTTATATAACCACTGAATTGAAATAATTTTTTGAGATTTATGCAAACTTGGAATGATGTATATATTTTAAAATTTACGAAAAAAATAGGTACATCTCTCAATTTTAATAATACTCTAATTACTCAAAATTCACATCAGTTCAACTTATTATTCCACGTTGCTGCCACCTGTAAAGTTAATTCCACGTGTCAATGGCTTCACACAAAACTTGTAATCGAGCACCGAAACATATGAAACTTTATCCAAAGTATATTAAAAGAACTTCGCCACGTGTGACGTTAAAAGAACAAAGTGTCACATTTTTCATGCAACACGTATCACCCATAACGTAAAACCATTCTATCCAAAACTCTCTTCCTTAGCAATTGCTGTATATATGTATATATATATACACACACATTCCCATATCCAAATTCAAATCCAATAAAGTCTTCAACTTGTTATTACCATTTCTCCATATATCATTAATTGAGTCTTATGTGCTTCATTTACCACCGCAAAATGAGGCAGCAAAAGCCAAGGCGACCTCAGTCCACCCAACAAGAACAACCCATCAAGTATGGTGACGTCTTTGCAGTCTCCGGTGAACTGGCTTCCAAACCGGTGGCGCCACGAGATGCCGCCACCATGCAAGCGGCGGAGTGCATGGTGATGCGAAAGACTCAAAAGGGTGGGCCCGCTTCTGTAATGGGCTCTGCTGCCCAAAAGAATGAGAAGGGTGGTGTAGTGGGTCACTACGACGCCAGTGCTGCCACTGTACAAGGTGTCATCATCACCGAAAGGGATGTGGGCGGTGCCCGTGTCATCCGAGAGGCTGTTGGTGGACAGGTTTAGTATATATATATATATTTATATCCATGTTTTTCTTTTTCTTGCTACTAACTCCATTTTCAAACACTATACTACAGAAAAGTCTATTTATGGTCGAGCTTTAGTGGAGGTTGCAAGATAAAAGTGTTTAAATTATTATTTATATATATGAAGTTTTTTTAGTTTATGACAACGGTAAAAGTAATTGTTTTATCAAAAAAAAATTAAATTAAAACATTAATTTTATGTAACACTAAATTTTCTTGGTATGGCATAAATTTTATAGAAAAATATATTGGCATTTTGTAATACTTGAATATAGACAAATTCTATTGAAGTGCCTGTGAAAAGAGTAATTATTTTTTTGCTAACTAAGGCTACAAATTTGATAACTTATAGACATCATTGTCAAACGTCGAAAAATTATTGGTTACCATATGTATAAGTATGATGTGGTATCCCTAATCAATCAAAACAAACGGTGAATATCACGCAAGTGATATAATTCATGCGTATATTATACTCATTTTTATTATTGGCTTGAGTACCACGTGAATTTATCTCCGAGTACATAATATCTTCTTGTCGAGCTGCCTATCGAAATTGTTTATTACTCCATCCATCTCATATTAGTTGTTCATTTTTTCAACTTTATCTGTCCAAAAAATATACTTATTGAGTTTAGAATCCTAATACAATATAATTTTATACTTTCCTAGATTATCCTTATTCATTAATTTCAAAAATTAATGATTGCACTAAAAACTATAACTATTCTATATTATCAAAGGGCAAATTAGAAACATAAATTAACCAAAAAAATATTGACAATATTGAAAAATCAGATTATAACTAATTTGTTAGAGGAAATACTTGTAGAGAAATTTATATATATATGCATTTTCTGTGTATGGACAGGTAGTGGGGCAATACCTTAAACCCGGCGAACCAGTGATGACAACTCCAGTGGCGGCTCCTGTGGAGCGCCACCCAATTACAATTGGGGAGGCTCTGGAGGCCAGCGCTCTCTCAGCAGGGAACAAACCCGTCGACGGGAGTGATGCTGCTGCTATACAAGCAGCTGAGCTCAGAGCAACCAGTCTCACCGGAACAGTTCCAGGGGGCATAGCTGCTTCGGCTCAGTCCGCTGCCACACTCAATGCTCGGACAGTAGCTGAGGAGAAGAAGACCAAGCTTGCCCAAGTTTTGACGGTAATATATGAAAAAAATTCACACCTATATATATATATATATATATATATATATGTATGTATTCACACAAATTCCTCTACGCCAAGTCTAAAAAATTAGGGTTAACTTTATTTATATCCCTTAGATTTATTTTAATTTTAATCACACTTTCTTAGATTTGAATATTTTTAATTATATCTCCTTAAATTTGAAATTCTCATCATTTACATCCGTGATTACTTTTGGGACTAAAATGCTCTTACCCAAACACCCACTATTCATATTCTTAAAAATATAGATATAATTCGAAAATAATATATATAATTCAAAAATAATATATAAAATTCGAAAACAATATATAAAATTCAAAAAATAAATAAAATTCGAAAAAAATATATATAAAATTATTTTTGAAAAAATAAATGGTGAGGGTATACAAGACGCAAACTTAAGTTCCAACCAATGATGTCAGGTGCACATATAAATCATGAAGGCTTTGATTCTTTGAAGGCAAATGATGCAGTTGTCCCTCAACTACCTTTATTTCAGTACAACACCAAGCAAGCACATAAGATACATTGACAATCTAAGTGGTCTAGATTGAACTTCTCAAGTGGCACCATCATGTGCTTCCCCATGATGGAAAATAAAATATATATAAAATTATTTTTGAAAAAAATAAATTATATATATATTTTCGAATTATATATATATATTTTGAATTTTATATATTATTTTTGAATTATATATATATTTCAAATTTTATATATATTTTTTGAATTTTATATATTATTTTCAAATTTTATATATTTTTTTAGGAATATGGATAATGGGTGTTTGGGTAAGGGCATTTTAATCCCAAAAGTGATCAGGGGTGTAAATGATGAGAATTTCAAATCCGAGGGAGTGTAATTGAAGATATTCAAATATGAGGGGGTGTGATTGAAGTTAAAGCAAACCTCGGAAGGTGTAAATAAAATTAATCCAATAAATTAATCTAAAGGGGCATAATGGTATTTTCCTGATATTTTAGTGGGTCTATGTGTAATTTCAATAGGATTTTTCTATAAATAGAAAAAAAATCAGTTAAGTCCCATCAGATCCATGGGTATTCATTTATTAATTTAAAAAATTATAAGATTATATTGTATCAGAATTATATCGGGATTCGAATTTGGACAAGTATATATTGAAATAAGTAAAGTTGAGAATATGAATAATGGGAAGGATGGAGTAGTAATATTAGTGTGAATGAATTTTTTTAAAATAGTTTTCGTTACTAATTACTATTTGTTTTTGGTAACAGGATGCTAGCTTTAAACTACCGTCGGACAAGGTAGCAACTCGAGAAGATGCGGAAGGGGTAATTGGTGCGGAGGTTAGGAATAATCCCAACATGACCACTTATCCAGGTGGTGTCGCTGCGTCTGTCGCCATGGCTGCAAGGCTTAATCAGAAGTAGATTAAAATAGAACCATATATCTATATATCTATACATACATATATAAAATCAACTTATAACTGTGTAGTGGATATATATATATATATATATATATATGTGCACTGTCACTTTTGTAATGGGACGGGAAGTTGCGGTTAATAGTTAATAGTCTAGTTGGTATTTTCCTTTTGTTTATGTAGAGATGTAAAATGCTACGCGGTATGTAATATATTAGAATCTATACAATGCTTATGTTTTTGCGCACACTTGAATTTTACCTATAATTTGAATTTAATCTTATAAATTATATACAATAAAAAATTAATGAGGGTTAAATAAAGTTGGCTACTTACATTTTACATAATCAAACTGAATATATGATATTAATGATTAAAATTGATCACGTAGCTAGACTATTATTGAAGTGATAATTAATTTGAGTGTCCCAAGTGCTGCAAACACAGCTTGGCTGATAAGTACGTGTTCCACAGTAGCCAGCAAAGACGATTGAAACAGCTATGATTTCAGATTTGCTATTCAATAATAATCTCACGTGACTATCCAATTTTTGGATAGTGCATATATATATATATATATATATATGTAAGACCAATACATACATACAAACCTAGCTATATGTAATATAACTAAAATGAGTTGGCTAACGTTTATATCAACACTTGGACCACTGTAATTTACCGGAAAGAATCACTGAACTCTATTTTGTACCACTAACCTTGCTAAGTTATGCATATTCAATTATTGACAAGGCAATATTGATGATTGTTTGGACCACTGTACTTGAACCAACAAGCATTACATTAAAGTTAACAAATGATAGGTGTTATTATTAGACCTGGACCCAGAGTTTTCAAGCCACATCAAGTGATGCACTAGACAATGCTAACTCTTGATAAAAGACATTTTTTTAATGTCATTGTTACTCTAAACCTTGCAAAATGATATATTTGCTCTCCCCTATATTGACCTTATATGGTATGTTTGGTTTGTATTTACGAAAACAGTTTTATATCTTCTGAAAACTAAAAATCTGAAATTATACAAAAGTTTGTTTGATTTAGTTTTCTGAAAACAGTTTTCAAGAAACCCAGCTATAAAAATGTATGTTTTCAGATAATTCATTTTTATTATTCTCAGAAAACTATTTTCAGTTATCAAAATTCTTGATATTAATTTTCAGATATACTATGCCTAAAGTTTGATAGATTACCTATCTCTCCCTATATTTTCATTCAAGCACAAATTGCAGTTGTGTTACCAAAAACTCATGACTTTGGACATATTTTTATGGAGGATTCATAATTGCAGTTGTTGAATAGGTGAGGACCTTGGTGACACTACAAGATGCTAGGCATGGGTAGGTAAGGACCTTTGTACCACACATGTGCTAGTAATGGTGTAAGACTGCATAATTTAAATATCTATTTTGGTACCACACAGTTAATATTTGGGTAAATTACAGTAACCTTTTTTTAATTTGATTAAATTACAAACAGATAGAGAGTTGAATCTTTATTACTTTGAGCTTCCTTAATACGTATGTAATGTCTTTTTTATCATGATATTTTTATTTGAATATTGAAAAAGATGAAAAAAAACCTTTAGTATATATTGTGCTTTCATGTAAGGTAGGGGTAAGTTCGTCCACTTCAAAACATTAGTTAATAGAGAGGAAAGTTATTGAAAACATTTATCAAACTAAAGGTTAAAATAATAATAATCAAATGATCCATCTGTATGCGGTTTGGTCAAATCTCAAGAAAAGCCGGTGTAATTTACCTTTAATACTTCACAAATTGCATCATACTGAACCGAACTCCTCAATTAAAAAGAGGAGATATTATATCACTAAGCTAACGGCATATTAACTAATCTGTAGAATTTAATTACAAATTAAAGATGGTCACTTGCTAGGAGCCTTAAATTTTTTATTATTTATTTGATTTTCTAGTTTTTTTAAAGGTAAAAGAAATAAATTTAATGATAGGGCATGGTTTTGGAGGAGGACAATGCTGCAGAAATCTAATAAAAAAATATCGATCCATGCATTTGATGTTGATATAGCATAAGCTACTTTCTGTTCTCTCACAGTGCCATGTCCCTCTCTGGATGGCATAAATACTTGTTCCATGACAGCTACTAACTTCAAAATTTAATTTTACAAGCTTTTGTTACATTATCAAATAAATTTACTGTTGTATTAATACTCAATAGTGGACATTCTAGTTATTGAACTCTTAAATGGCATGACTCGGATGAAATGTGAAGATAGTAACCTAGTTTGTCGCTCCTGGATTGGCAATGTAAATAAATGTTGTTTTAAATTACTGGTCAGTTTCATCAAATGCTGCTTAAAAGAATGTCCCCCTTTTTGGGTTAGTGTCATCAATGTCACAAGGATGTTATAACCAGGGTGGTACCTTTTTTTGTTTTTTTTTTGTTTTTTTTTTTGGCTTAATAATACATTTAAGGGTAAATTATACTTACACCTTCGAGAGATATGATATATTACACATGCATCTCATGTCGTTTGAATAATTACAGTTTCACTCCCTCTAGCTGTAAAATGACTTATCTGCCCATGACTATTTTTCATGGATTTAAATGTCTTTACATCTTGTTGAGGGTATTCTAAACATTTCATCTTTGAAAAAATAACGACTGGGAGGGTATTTGTTACAACTTACAAATTTGGAGGGGTCTAACTATAATTATCCATACAACAGTGGGTGCAGGTATAATATATCATATCTCGATGAGGTGTAATTATATTTTACCCTACATTTAAATTATGAGTTTTGAGGATTCTCGGCCAAGAGGTCCTAGCTCCTAAGGCGAACGGCCCAGCCGTCTAGGTTTAGGACCGGCTTCTCTCAATATCATGAAAAGATTTCTGAACATCTAAATTAGAGATGGTAAACGGGCGGGTCATAAACGGGTCGGTGACCCGTTATGACGGGTTGGGTCAATCCGATCCCATATATATATATATATATTTTTAGAATAGTTATATGTATATATTTATTGAAAAAAAAATTCAACTTAAAAAAAATACAGTCTGACATATCTACCATGGTTCGCAAAAACGGTTTCGGTTAGTGTAACGGTTTCGGTATCGGTGTAACGGAACCGGATCAGTATCGGGGTTACGTAACGGTTTCGGTTATCGCAAGCGTGAATTTTTTAAAAACTCGCACATGGTGGTAAAAATGTACTGATATGGTATTTTTGACAACATAACTAAACTTTGATGATTTTTTGATAATTTTAAGTAAATTTTATATATTTTTTAAAGATATTTAGAGAATGACTTTTATTGTAGTATTAGTGAATGAAATACCAACTTTATCCATGATCCTATCATAGTGATGTGATGATTTATAATATATATGTTTTATTACTTTAATGCTTGAAGATTAAATTGATCAAATAAAATATTTTGACTTTTCAAAATAGATACTTATTTTGGGATAACTAAAAGAAGGAAAGTGAACATTTATTTTGGGACGGAACGGAGAAAGTATATAATATGAACGAGAAAATGACATGGATGATGCATCTGTATCTATACATTATGTTAACTTTTGACACTTAAATATTTGCTGGTGTGATGGTATAATGTTAACTATATAATAATATGTATTGAAAATATATATACAGTATATAGGAATATTATATTGATTTCCAACTTTTGTCATTTATTACTGGTGAGATACTCAACTTGTCCTTGCCCCAAAAAGAAGATATAACTACTCCATTTTAAGCTAACATCCCCAATTTTTGGCTTTTATTTTATTTTTTTTTTTTTTCCGGAACCGGTTCAACCAAAACCGATTCCGTTACGAACCGGCCGGTTCACCGATATATCGGCCGGTTCGGATGTGAACCGGCCTGCCCCCGATATATCGGGCTGAACCGGTTTCGGTTCAGCCCAATACCGTTACGAACCGGCCGGTTCGGCTAACCATGATATCTACACTAAGAATTAGATTGTGAAACTATTAGTATTGATGCTTCAACACGTACCAGGTATGTGCTCAATTGATGCTTTTCTTTTTTCTTTTTAACTTTTTCAATTAACTGCAAATCCATGCTTTGTTGAAATGATTTCAGAGATTAAAATAGTCTAGTCAAATAAAATAACTAAATTCTGACACATCTAAACCTAAGAATTAGATTGTGAAACTATTAGTACAAATCATATTATTGATGGTATTTTGCATAAA
Source organism: Cornus suecica (assembly GCA_963922005.1). Taxonomy (NCBI): domain Eukaryota; kingdom Viridiplantae; phylum Streptophyta; class Magnoliopsida; order Cornales; family Cornaceae; genus Cornus; species Cornus suecica. The sequence continues at coordinate 75,477,136 of OY998243.1, forward strand.
GCTTATGTATATTGGACTCAATCATATGATTAATGATATTTAGGATGTTAACTTTCCCAGCCGAGGTGAGGTGGGGAACAAAAGCCGACTATCACTCCTATGCACTCCCTCCTCACAGTATATAACATATATATACACACACACGTTATACTCTATTTTATGTAGGTATGCGAATGTTTTTCCATATATATTGACAAAAGATATTCACAATTCATTTTTACTTTTACCAAATTTTGTTTAATATTGATCATTAAATTCTAATTTTCTCTTTACTTTGTAACATTTATGCATTTAACTAAAAAGCAATGGATTGACACACAAAAAAAGGCACATATAATAGTTAAAGAAGTTGATGACACTATAAGAGGTAGCAAGTAGTAATGCACATGTTAAATCATTCACCCATTATCTAAAGGGATGTGGCTTAACGGGTTGACACAGGTACTCTCACTTGACTCATTAACAACATGTATGTTAAATCACTTATCCATTACTTAACCCATTAGCAATGCACATGTTAAACAACTCACCCATTACCCAATTTTAACGGGCAAATTGATGAGTTTGGATAATTTTTGTCACCTCTAATCTAAATACTTTTCATTTGTAATTTTTTTTTTTTTTTTTGAAGAGAATGATATAACATGTGGTACTGTGATATATGTCCGTGATCTAGACCTTTCTCCTGAACATGAAGCTAAGCAATGTGGTAGTTGCATCGGTATACGTTTGGTTAGGCTACCAATCATGTGATGTGATTGTTGTTTGCCAAAGGTTTAGACCATCTTTTTATCAAACAGATGTTACCATATTTTATATCAAGGGAGGTGTATTTTTTTTAAAAAAAGTTACAATGAGGACTGATAAGAAATATTGGGCTATTTACAGAGGTTTGTGTCTGTATACATATATATATATATATATATATATATTGAACGCATAATTTATTGATATTTTTTTCCGTTAAAGGGATATCCCATAGGAAAAAAACAACCCCTTCAAATGTAGAAGAGCTTTTTAAAATGACATTACCTGAGTGATCTTTTCATTTTATATGCGGTCAAAAGTTATATAATTATGCTAATGTAAAGTATAAAATATGTAGTGCATATATTCTCTATTTTTGGTAAGCGGACAAAAGGCAAAACAGTAAGATAGCATGTTTTAGCTAGGCATAAAATCAAAATGAATTTACTGAATTAATCATTTGTCTGATATCAAATTATTACATTTCTGGTTTAGCATAAGGTGATTCTTGAAGAATCTTCCTCCCCAGGGTATACAAATATGTGAAAGTAGTGGGACCCGACCCGAACCCAGTAATAATAATAATAAAAAAAAGAAAGGTAAAAGTGGTGAGACAGTCTTGTCCATCCACATCTTCAACTTAAGAATTTATTTTGATCTTGACCACTCAGATTATAAAAAATAAAATAAAAAAAACAGTCTGTATTTCACATTGATTTAAACATATAAACACAAAAATCTTATATTGTGCATGCAACAAACCTAGACTTTGCATGTGCACTTTGCTTCAATTCTAAACATTGTTCATATGACCATTTAACCATCCTTTCACGCGCATATCATCTACGTGCAAAGCAACCTCGGAAACATGTGCATTGTGAACCTTAATTTGCCTGCTAAATGAAATCGAATTCGGTTCTTTTTTTTTTTCATTGACCAAAATTGGGTTGAGATTTCATTATAAAAAATATACTACTTATAAAGACATAGTAAATCAACTTTTATAATTTTATTTAAATTGTTAGAAGTGGATGGATCAATTATTATTGGTGTGTTTATATTAGACACTTTTCTTAGAATTTTTAGTCAAAATCAGATAAAATTGTTCAATGAGTAAATTTTAACTTAATAAATGAAATTATTTTTTATTTAAAGAAACCTGAAATTGAGATTTATATCATGATTTGTTGTAATAGATTGAGTTAATAACGTTTTTAGAAAATATTAATACTATGATATCAATATAACATTAATATTTATATTAATATTTATTTTAAAAATTGATGTAGAATCTAGCTAGGTTATATTAAAACCTCAACCGTAACAAAAAAACTATTGAAAACTATTTATGAGTGCTTGTGATATCACAATTGCAAGTAGTGAGAGTGGGGCTATGAGTCGCCATTAGAATTAAAAAATAATAAACTTTTGACAGTCTTTTACGCCTGTGTAGTCGCCGTTGAATCCCAGGTACAAACTGCAAACTACAAAAACAGCACCATCCTCAACCATGACTCTTTCTCTCCCTCCAATATATACATGCATTATATATATATATATATATGTGTGGGTGTATGTAACTTATACTTCTCTCTCTCTAGTCTCTACTAGTTCACACGCATAACCATGTCTTTCCATCCTCAATCACGCATTACTCTCTCTCTAAACATGTGCTCATAACTCTAGTTTAAAAACACACACTACTTGCCTTCTCTCTCACACACACATACACATACTACACAAAGCAAATCAGATCAGTTTGTGGAGCAGCAAAATGGCGAGCACTATAGGGAGAAACCTCCATCTCTGCTTCACAAAGATCAAGCACCCCACATCATCATCATCAGAAGATCACAACCATCCATTACCAAACACCACGATCGAGCCTGATAAGTACGCCTCCACCTCATCAATTCTCGTCAAAAACTTCAACTCTCTCTACGAACACAACAACAACAACTCCGATTCCACGTCATCATTGGAATCTGACACCACCCCCGACTTCGCCGCCGTCATCGCCTCCAACCGCTTCTTCTTCTCCTCCCCCGGCCGCTCCAACTCCATCATCGACTCCTCCTCCACCACCTCTTCCTTCTCGTCTCCGTCCCCGGCGCCGGTGCCGGAATCTGACACACTCGTCGGCGGCGGCATTGCCATACCCACCTACTCGCCGGACCCATATAACGATTTCCGGCGATCTATGCAGGAGATGGTGGAAGCGCGCGAACTCGTGGACGTCAGAGCCAATTGGGACTATTTACATGAGCTTCTTCTTTGCTATCTTGCGCTGAACCCTAAGAGCACCCACAAGTTCATCGTCGGAGCTTTCGCCGACCTTCTTGTCAGCCTCGTGACGGCGAGTGGCAGTGGCCGGAAATCTGAATTCGACGGCGGCGGCGGTTCTGACAGTTCCGGTGGGTGCTTGTAAAATATGGAGCACTAAGTAGTAATTAAAGAGTGGTAGTTTGTTGTTAGATCTATGGTCACATAATTTGGTTGATCTTTTAATTCCTGAAATATATGGAATATATTTTTTTATAATTTGGGGAAATTATAAAAAATATGTGGAGATATTGAATTTTGGTCCCCTTCTGTCCTCAATTATAGTTTCATCTTATCCTGGACAGTACTAGTATATGTAGGCTTATGGGCCTTATTTAATTACAAATTTTACAACCTAGCTAGGCATTTCCAAGTAGGCTTATATTGCTATTTCCATTGACATTATTTATCTATTGTATATCAAATATATATATATATATATATATATGCCCTGATTGGGCGGAGTGTGGACCATCTCCCACCCATGTTGTGGCAGCAACCAATGATATATCTATTTTTTCACGATATATATTGCAAGCAAATGTCAATTTTGCTGTAAATCTTGCATGCAATGTGAGTTTATGGATTACAATGTTTGATGGTATATTGCTTTTTTGATTGAATAATTGGTGCTTGTTTTCTTCTTTATTTTTTTGTCATCCAACCTTTTTGTGGAATGTTGACTACCATGATGCATTTTTAAGAAAACAATTGCATTTTAGCAAGAATATGGGTAGTTTGGATACGAGAAAATAGTTTTTGTTTTTTTACTGTTTACCCAGTTAAAAAAAATATGTTTACTATTCACTTTTTTTTTTTTCAATAAAACTGTTTTATGTGAATAATGTGTAAGAGTGGTGAAAACATCAAATACAATTTTTAGTTATTTTTTAAGTTTTTTCACTGTTTAGGGTACCGCCGCCGCCGCCGACCCCACCACCTCCGGTCGCCGCCACCGCCCACCAATACCATTTTATTTTTCAATACAAATTTTCATCCAAACGTTTTTTTGTTTTTAGTTTTTTGCTGAAAAAAATAAAGGCATATACAAAAACAGTTTTTATATTTAAAGACAAAAAACAAATACAAAAAACAGATTTTCTAAACGTACCCTATATTTTATTTCTTGGAGTAAGTACATTGAGAAAGAGGAGGGTCTACCACCATTGTAAAGAAGTATTCACCACTAAGCAATACCGTCTTTCAAACGCCTAGGTTTAACATTATCATTTATTTCTTCCTCTCAAGAAAGTTATGTTATAGCAATCAATTATAATTTATTATATAAGTATACCTTAAATAAAAGTAATAAGTATGATTGTATCTTAGTTTAGAACTCACCAAAAACACATTTTATTGGTATTGATTTATTTATTTTGCTAATAGAAAATTCTCAAATTTTGGTATCTTAGTAAGGTTGGAAACTAAATCGGCAATCGTGAATCTTTAATTTTATTTTTTCTCTTTTCTTCCAATCACACTTTAATTAAATAAAAAATTCATAATTTGAGTTAATCTATTAAAAATGAAATATCAAAATTAAACTTGTCTTGGATGATATGGGGAGCTAACAAATGTCACAGATTAGGGTATGGATAGCATTTATCAGAATTATTTCACTGAATTTGTCTTTTTATTGCATCTTGTTCCGGCTTCTTTTGTGGCTCCATGCTTAAGACAATTACAGTTAATGTACCAAAGGTCTAATGACCAAGGTGGTACTGGACCCTACCTCTTATCTAGGGTTTAAGTCTCGATCGAGTGTGAATTGTTTAACATAAAAAAAAAAAAAAAAAAAACTACAGTTCATGCATTTAAAACATATAAAGACCCCATCACCAAACAACAAAACCTTGATTCTTTCTTAGAAACTGAAACACTGAACCAAAGTCCAAAACATGGACAAAAATTATAATGTTTTATAATTGACCAATTTATATCACAGTACAGTAAAAAAATATAGTTTCTGTATTACTGTGTGTTCATCTGATATTTGATTGGGCAGAATCTTCGAGTCCAGACAATATTTGGACTAAGATGAGGCCAAACTTTGTATCAGTAAATAAAATAAGCTTGCCAATAAATATTATTGATAGCTGACTTGGGGATTAGTCAGATAAGATTTGTAATATTCTTTAATAGTAATACTTGTATTCAGTGGATTAGTATATTTGAAGATGCTGCTGATATATAAATCTATACAATATTTATATATGATGTAAAAGTTCATGATAGAGCAAGTTGTTCAGATGCTTATACCAGCATGCAGGAACCACTCATGTCTAATTCATTATTTAACATTAATCATTTTGTTCACGATGTGCAACTCAGTGCATTATTATGTACTGGACATTAATACATTTTTTTAAACCTGCAACATTAATGCGCATGGTCAGACTTCAAATTTTTAGGGTAATATGCACTAACACCCCCTGAGGTTTGCATAAATTCCACCTTTATGCTGATTTTTGAGAAATCAGCACTAATACCCCATGGGCCAATAAAATGACCAAAATACCCTTGATAAAATTCGAAAATAATAAGGGTAATGTGAAATGACCTTTATGCCCGAACCCCAAATATATAAAATTTTGAAAAACATATATATAAATTCGAAAACAAATATTTAAATTTCAAAAAATATATATAAAATCAAAAAAATATATAAGATTCGAAAATATACATAAATTTTGAAAAATATTTAAATTCGAATATATATATTTCAAAAAATATATATATATTCAAAAATAAAATTCAAAAAATTATATAATTTAGAAAAACATATATAAATTTCAAAAAATATATATAAATTCGAATATATATATATTTCAAAAAAAATAAAAAATTCAAAATATATATATTTTCAAAAATAAAATTCAAAAAATTATATAATTTAGAAAAACATATATAAATTTCAAAAAATATATATAAAATTCGAAAATATATATAAAAAATATATAAATTCGAATATATATATATTTTCAAAAAAATAAAAAATTCAAAATATATATATTTTCAAAAACAAAATTCAAAAAATTATATAATTTCGAAAAACATATATAAATTTTAAAATATATATATAAAATTCAAAAAAATATATAAATTTGAAATATATATATATAAAAATTGAAAAATATATAAATTCGAATATATATATATTTCAAAAAATAAATATAAAATTAAATATATATATATATATTTTTTCAAAAATAAAATTCAAAAAAATATATAATTTTAGAAAAATATATATATATTGGTAAAATGTCATTTTTTTTCTAATGAAGTAAATCAAACTATTTACTACCAACATCAATTAGTGACCTTCTTTTATATATATTTTTTCAAAATATATATATTTTTTCCGAAATTTATATGATGTTTTCGAAATTTATATAATTTATCCGAATTTTATCAAAACAATTTGAAATTTATATATATATATATATATATTGGAAATATATATATATATTGAATTTTATAAAATATATATTTTTTGAATTTTATATATTTTTTTACCAATTTATATATATTTCTAAAATTATATAATTTTTTGAATTTTATTTTATATATATTTTTTGAAATATATATTCGAATTTATATATTTTTCAAATTATATATATATATTTTCGAATTATATATATATTTCAAATTTTATATATTTTTTGAATTTTTTTTTTTTGAAATATATATATATATTCGAATTTATATATTTTTTGAAATTTATATATGGTTTTCGAAATTATATAATTTTTTGAATTTTGTTTTTGAAAATATATATATTTTGAATTTTATATATATTTTTCAAAATTTATATATATTTTCGAATCTTATATATGTTTTTGATTTTATATATATTTTTTGAAATTTATATATTTTATTCTAATTTTATATATTTTTTCGAATTTATATATATGTTTTTTGAAATTTTATATATTTGAGGTTGGGACATAAAGGTCATTTCACATTATCCTTAATATTTTTGAATTTTATCAAGGGTATTTTGGTCATTTTATTGGCCCAGGGGTATCATTGCAAGAAAAACGAAACCTCAGGGGGTGTTAGTGCTGATTTTTAAAATATCAGCATAAAGGCGAAATTAATGCAAACCTCAGGGGTGTTAGTGCAAATTACCTTTAATCTTATTTTCAGAATGATATTGCCTAGCATTTACACATTCGTAGTTTATCTTTTTGACTCTGAAAAATAATACCCGTCTCTTTTTACTCAGCAGCAATTATTGCAATATTTTTATAACTAGTATGTCTATACTGAACTAAAGTGAAGTGTAAATCCCAGTAGAGACCATAAAATAATAATAGTAGTAATAAAAAAAGGATCTCCGTCAAATTGAGCAGTTCATCACACAACAAAGAATGTCAAATTTCAAGTCGACAATTCTAACAATAGTATCATAGGGCACTAAAATCAACAAGACATATGCTTTGAGAAACAATTATTAAGCATCAAGTGAAACCACAAAAAAGAAAAAAAAAAAGAAAAAAATGAAATCAACTCTCCACACCCCCCAAGTCAATTTTTCAATTCAAATGAGTAGAACTTGAAAATCAATTCCAGAATTGCAGAATATATATGCCAAGAATATCCAGGTAGCGGTCACATTAACCACACCTTCAATAGGCGAGTAATCAAGCAACCCACAATAACATATCAGCAACTCTTACGAATACTAGACATCTTAAAAGTGCTTCAAATATCAAAAGTCTTCATATATGATAATAGAAACTATAACACTAACAAATTGCCCAGAATTCATGACACTGTGAAAATAGAAAACATAAATAAGTCAGATGGAAAGTCTAAAATGGTAAAGACATATGAAAGCAATGGGCTATTAAGTTGAGACGTTTAAAGCAAGCAGGAACTAGGAGCAGGGACAATAAAAATAGACAACCAGATTATCGCTTCTTAGAAACACCAACAGTCTTTCCCCTGCGGCCAGTGGTCTTGGTGTGCTGCCCACGAACTCGAAGACCCCAGTAGTGACGTAGACCACGATGGTTCCTGCCCCAGTGGAAAACAGTGAGCAATCAGCAGTTCAACTAGCAAATAATCGGAAGAAACAATATAAATCAACGAAAAGACTCCACGTTATTTGCTTGGCTCCTCAGAAGCAAGTACACTTCAGCGTACGTTATACTATGGCACAGTACAATCATTGGACATTGTATTTGTCACAAATTTGGAGTCAAATGTTGGACAATTCAATGACACGTCCATAACACCGAATTTAATTTCATTATTTTTAACACCTACCAAGAAGTACCAGATGAACATGTCTTACAAATCTAAGACAGACTACAGTACTAGAACCTACATACAACATACCCACTCCATCAAGTCCTATCTTTTTTCTTCTAAGTAAATATGACAGCGTAGGCATGTAGGCCACAAGTCAATATAAGCTTTCTAGGCTCATCTTCCACAAACCGATACTCACTTTAAATTAGAAAATAGAAACAATTCTATAATTTTTTAATTAAAAAATGCATACACAATATCATTTTTTTTCTTTTTTCCTAAATTCTTCTACAAACACCATGTTCATATCCTATTCCACGAGAATAGGATCATTCTTCAGAAGAATTTGTTTTGAACTGTGTCAAATTCAATGCAACCAAGGTGTAATAACTTTTCATAATGTCAGTCACAGTAGAAACTCAGGAAAAAATAAAAAAATCCTTATATCAATAGCCACAATGTTTGAGACATAATAGTAAAATTAAAGAGATGCAAACCTGATCTTTTTCAACCGCTCAAGATCGTCCCTCAATTTCATGTCGAGGGCATTGGATGTGACCTGAGAATACTTTCCATCCTTATAATCCTTCTTCCTGTTTAGAAACCAATCAGGGATTTTAAACTGGCGAGGATTTGCAACAATGGTCATCAGGCCATCGATTTCTGCAGATGAAAGTTCACCAGCCCTGCAAGAATGAATTTAGACAAAATTAGAAAATCATATAAATCCAGACAATACCAAAACTTGCTTGCTACTTCAGATCATACGTCATACACTAATTCATAATATTCATAAAAAATATATATAAAGATGCCATAAACGTAGAAAACAAACAAGGGAACGGGAAAAATATTTATTATCATTATTGAAAGAACCCTGAAATTGAGATCGGATCCGCCTAACACAAAGAATTGATGACTTCAGATAACTCAACAGAATTGAATGACTCCATTGCGATTTCAAATGGCCATGTAAGGTAGATCACACAGAACATCCCATCATAAAGGGGAAAATGGCAGTAATCTCGCAAATTCGCCTGAAAGATTGTAGGTCCTTTGAAAGGTCGTGGAAGTTTGACATCACAATTCACCACATCAGCCTATATATTCCTTCATTCTTGCCAGGAAAACCCAGATCAAGGACCAAAAATGCAAAAAGTTCATTCCTCTTATTGATCCTAATGACCAAAAATGCAAACCTTAGCTAATATGAAATTGGCAATGAAGCCAATCAACCATTATGAACCATCAAAAAATGCTTCTACTAGTGAATAGTGTATATAACTCCTATTTTCATTTCCTTTTCTACTTGTATTTGCATTGGAGCTACTAGTTCAAACTGCTCAATACAAGCCTCCTATCGATACGGAAATAAGATACAACTTACTTAAATTGCTTTTCGATTATTCTTACCAAGAACAACTAGATTAAAACATACTTACATTACTAATGAAATTGACAATTTTCTCAAGCTCGGTGATACGTAAACTATCATGAGTCATCTAAACACGTACAATTTCTGTTTTCATAAGCTTCTTCTCTACCACCTCTTTGAGTTGTTAGAGAAATTACATCAAAACAAACCCTAAATTAAAACAGGAAATCTATAGAAATCAAATATATATCATTGACATAATACAATCAGAACAAAACGTTGACAATCAAAATCAATACATAACAAAAATTTAAGCACAAGCACATATATGAACCGAACAAACCCTAAGATAGAATCAAATGGGGAAATTTTGAGAAATTAGTGAAGAACCTTTTGTTCATGTCGACATCGGCTTTCTTGCAGACGATATTGGCGAAACGACGACCTATACCTTTGATGGAGGTGAGCGCGAACATGATCTTCTGTTTTCCATCCACATTCGTGTTCTGCACACGAAGAATGTGCTGGAAATCTTCGTTCGCCACAAGCGACTGCAAATATTTAACACAAACAAGATTACTACAATATGAGACTGTATATTTATATATACACACATATATGTATATACATGAATGAGGAGAGAGATTGTAAATGACTCACCATGTCTGCGATGAAGCTCTTTCTCAGTGAGTGATGGCTTCTAACTGCGGCGGAACAGAGACAACTAAACCCTAGTTTTGGTGGGTGATATATAGGATTTATACCATATCAGTTTTTAATTTAGAATAATTAAACTGAACTCCCCTCTTAATATGATAAATTACAAAAACCTACCTTTAGTTTTTAATGTTGGAATAATTAGACCGGGTTCCCCTTTGGATATATGCTAAATGTTATAAAAACTCCCTTAAATTTCCAAAAATGTAGTAAGTTCTTTGTATTTTTTTTATTTTTTTTTCTCAGGTAACATCATAGGGGGAAAATAAAAATTAGAGACTTATGACTGAAAAATATTAATCCTATATGACTTTATAAAAAAATGTTACAATCATCAACCTCCCTCTTATTTTGGGTGGGTCACATAAATTTTATTTTTTTTTATCATTTTTCCTACTTATTTGTCATATTATTATTTTATTTTAGAGTACCTAAAACACTAATAAGTATGAGCCAAGATTGGACAACAAGGTGTGTTTAAAATTCTTTAATTCTAGCAATTCAAGTACTAAAAAGGACTATGTTTATTATTCCAATATTTTCAAGAGGTCATTGCTCTGTTATTCAATGAAAATACAAGCAATTCAAGTCTATGCCTTTTTCTTTTTTTTTTGTGACTCTATTATATTCATTTCTTTGTACAATATAAGCAAAAGGCATTGCTCTGTTATTCAATGAAAATATAGGGTACCATTCAATCAAATTAGTCCCATGTACCTATAAAATTAGTCTCAATGCATTAATAGGTTCAAATTTTCACTTGGTTCTCTTTTATCACACTCAATTCAGCTCAGAATTTCAAGTACTGCATGAGCTTAGTAATGCACTTGAATCACCATTGTATTCTTATCATATTTGATATATGTCTCAAAACAATTACTTTGTGTGGTTACAGCAAAAAGTTACTTTGCCTCTCCAACTAATTCAAAAGTCAATTTACTAATTTTTTTTTTTTTTTTGACCCGATTGAAATGTCAGTCCACCTTAGCTACTATATATATATATATATATATATATTTTATCACTCAATTGATTTAGAAGTCTGATCATACATCTGTCTCAACGTTGCACCTGGTTTTCCAAATAAAAAAGTAGTATGATTACTAAATAATAGTACTCATTTAGCTGCAATAATGTGCATGCTACTGTTTAATCAATGGACATGAATTTAATTAAAAAAAAAAAACTCATATTTATAATATTTTATTGACAACAAAGAGAGAGAAAATGCTGAAGATGGGAAAAGGAATTTTCTATATAACCAACCTCCCCATAAAAGAAACATTTTCAAAAGGAAAGAAAAATATGTACATGGATGAAAAATTTTGCATTCACTCAAGTGCTTTGCTATGGGATAAAAGAGACTTCATTGTTTTGGCAGCAAAGTTGTATCAGACTCCACCAATATTGACCACAGCACATGCACATCTTCACATTTGCAGGACTTCACATCTTCATACAATATGTATATTCCCTTACCTGCAAAGAAAACAGGAAATTCAACAAAATGTTGTTATATTTTACTATATATATATATATATATATGATTGAAGCAAAGCAAAAAGATGAGAACAAAATGAACTGAAAAGAACTCTAATGCCAATTAATGATGCTATGGTTTTGGGCATCTAGAGCCATTTGATGTTACTACAAAGGCAAGCCACACTTGATCTAAACATGGATGATAATAATGCAATGATGAAACAAAGAAACATGACCACTTAAAAGTACCAAAAGTACACACCTAACAGATAGAATCAAACAGTGAATAGATTAAAATGCATTGAGAGAACATGGATGATAATAATGCAATAATAAAACAAAAACCATGACACTTCCAGTGCAAAAAGAACCAACATAAGATATATATATATATATATGTATCTGCCAGGAAGTAAACTAAGACAAATTAAGGTCATCAATTGCAGTCATGACACTTTGAGGAAGAAAAGAAAAGGAAAAAACAGAGTGACTAGCTAGGGAAACGAATTTTCGTACGCTTTCTATGATTGGTGTGAATTCGAATCCAGAGCTTCTTCATTGGTGAGAAGAGGGATTGAAGCCACCCCATTAGGAGAAATGGGATTGTTCCATGGTAGGTGAAAGTTTGGAAGGAAATAAGTGTGCTCAAAAAGAGAAAAATACAAAGGTTTGCTTAGACAAGGGTGAATTCTATATCACTATTCCTCCACAAACACATTTTTCATTCCTTTAAAGCCCAATCATGCAACAAGGTTTTTTTTCCTCTATTGGTGTCATGTCAAAGTCACTATTTTTCTTTTCAAGGAGCTAAATTAATCCCGTGGTCAATTTTCACACCTCAATTAAAGTTCTAGTCTATTACATATATATATATATATATATATATATATATCTTCCTCAACAATATTCCTTGTTTTTCAAGCTATATCATATATGTATACAGTTTCTGTACTACTTTATCATTTGATGAAACCCTCCAAATGAAATTTCCTATACTTTATTGGTCTCCTTTATGTCTGTCAAGCAAACAGGGAGAAGTTTCTCCTACAAGTTGTTCATGTACTCCCATCATTTGTCACTTCACTAGTGCCCATTGGGTATACAAGTTACAATATGCACTCCAAGCAATCCAAGGAGGAGACTATATATATATATATATATATATATATATATATATGTGCAATATGCATGATGCATCAAAAGCTATGGCTTGCATCCTTGGTCTTGAAGCCTCATTGTATATGCAAAAATTGAAACTCGAAATAATTGGTACAATAAACATACAAATTAATCTCCTACATATAATATAGTGAAAACATGACTTTGATGCAATTAATTAGATATATTTAAAATGCATTATTCTATATGTTGTTGTTGAAGAAAATAATGTTATATTTATATTGAAGTGGTGACTAGATAAGAGAAACACTTTGTTGTGGAGGGCCAAAATGAAATCATCATTTCTCAAACTTTTATAGTTTAGCAATGATCGGGCTAATTAATTTGAGTCATGCAGCATATGCTTATTTGTGTAAAATCCCGAAAAAAAAACAAAATTTAAATAAAGTTTTGTCCAATTAGGAGAAGTTTTGTTGCTTCACTTAAATTAGTAGTTAAATAGAAACATTTGAAACTGACTATGGAAGTTTCAAAATTAGACCACGTATGTATAAATAATATAAATGCAAATCACATGGGCGCATATCATTGGTCTTTCTTGATTAGTCTAATCATTCACTTTTTTATATTAATGCACATTCTAAGAAATTTCAGTGTTCGTTATTTTTTCTATGTACATATATTTTCTTATCGTCGGCTGAATTACAAACTAATCTCATTTTCTTTTCACGAGGTCAAATTAATTTTTTAATACATTCGTTCCTTTGTTTTTCTAAGTGTTTGTTCCTGAATGAACAAGCATCTGAAATAGAAGGGCATTATACACTGCAACCCTATAACTGAAGGAAAGTAAAAAAATAAAAATAAAAATAAATTAATTAAATGGTGTTTGGTGAGACGATTATAAAAATGGCCTAAAATAATTATTATGTGGACTATGTATGCACTTAACAGTCTACTTGGCATTGATCGGATGCTCCCCTGTTCGATCAAAAAAATTTAGATATTATATGCAATTAACATCCAATCTATTTTATAATTTTATACCCAATTACTTTTTGTTAGAAATTAATTCTCACTGTTTATGAATTAATCCCGCCCAAAATTACACACACAAAAGACAATAACTCTTTTTTATTAAACAATAATAACGCTCAACAAAAAATATTTCACTCACAAATCTATCAATTTTACTTTCTCTCTCTTCTCTCTTTTCTCACTCTTTTTTCCTCTTCTCTGTATTGCTAAACTACAAAATCCTAGTCACCACACTCCAATATATAGGAGAAGCAGAGTGATGAACAAACCAATTCTTAAAGGAAGTCCCTAAGATTGTGATATTCTAATAAAAAATAACAACTTAATGACCAAGTTTTCTTGCTCCCTAAGAAAAGGAGTCATGGCAAAAAATTTCCACCTCAAATTAATATTTTAAAACGGATTTATACACCATATTCGGAACTACTTCACCTAATAATGTATTTTCTAACAACATGTATAAATTGTCGACCTTCTTTCCAATGAGCATGATACGTGGTCCTCTTCTTACTTTCAACAATTCATAATTTGTTTTAAACTAACAATCTTTTGACATTAATGCACCCAAAGAAATCACATTTCTTCTAATACTTGGAACATGATACACATATGTCAAAGTTTCTACCAATTCATTTGTTGTCTTGATATTAATTGTTCTGATTCCTACGACTTCACAAGAAGAATTATTCCCCATAAAAAATTTATTAACAAATGATTTGTAGGAGGTAAATCATTCTTTATGAGGACATGCATGATGGGAGCAAGCAGAATCAATAATCCACTTATTTTCTTCATCTTCTTTGTCAGTAATTGATAGGACTTCAAACAAATCATCATCTTTTCTCTTATCTCGGCAACCTCAGCGGTGTTGTACCCATTTTCTTTTCTTTTTGGACACTCCCGTATGAAATGTCTTTTTTCTCCGCAATAATAACATTCATTCTCCATAAATGACTTCTGGTTCCATGAAGCCCCACCTTGCCATATGTTATGTCCTCCTTGTCTTCTTTCAAATTTTCTTTTATTCTCAGCAACAAGAGCGTGATCATCCCGAATACTTCCTTCATCTTCTCCATTTATTTTCTCACTTGAAAATAAATCATTTTTCACTTGCTCCATTGTCATAGTATATCTCCCATAAAGCAAAGTATTAAACAAATATTTATGAGTTGAGCGAACTGATGTTAATAAAATAATTGTTTTATCATCATCACTCATTTAAATACCAATATTAGATAAATAACAAATAATTTTATTGCACTCACCACGATGAGTATGCAAGTTCATACCTTCTTTCCTATGAAAAGAATAAAGTTCTTACTTTAAGATCAACCGATTTGTAATATTTTTTTCTTATATGGAGATCTTCCAATTTCCTCTATAAATCTGCTGCAGATTTTTCGCCGACTACATTGTATACCACATCATATGTCAGAGTCAACCGAATGGTACTCACTGCCTTCGAGTTGATTCTGCTCCACTTTGTTTCATCCATATCTACAGGCTTCTTGTCTAGCGCCTCATCTAAACTTTGTTGAACTAACAAGTCTTACATCTGAATTTGCCAGAGCCTGAACTTCTTTCTTCCATCAAATTTTTCCACCGCAAACTTCATATCATAAGTTGTCGTCATAGCTCTAATATCACTTGTTAGGAATTAATTCTCTTTTCATTGCTTAAGAATTAATCCCGTAAAAGATCACATACACAAAAAATCAACAACTCTTTTTTATTAAACAATAAAAATACTCAACAAAAAATATTTCACTTACAAATCTACCAATTCTACTTTCTCTCTTTGTTCTCTTTTCTCACTCTTTTTTCTCTTCTCTATATTGCTAAGCTGCAAAACCCTAGCCACCACACTCCAATATATAGGAAAAACGAGTAGTGAACAAGCCAATCCTAAAAAGAAGTCCCTAAGATTGTGATCTTCTAATAAAAAAGAAAAACTTAATGACCAACTTTTATTGCTCCTAAGTAAAGTAGCCACCAATCATGACACCATTTAAATTTCGCCACATCCTACCACTTTTATATATGTCCCTTTCAGTATTCACATCTTCCCCTTTTCTAAACTAATTTTTTGTGATTTAAATCTATTTATTACAAGATACACAAAATCTGAATATTATAGTTAACAATAACAAATTAAATAGAATGTATTCATCATTAGATTAATTAATACTTAAAAAATATTTTTGACTAATTTTATTTTTACTGGATTTTATGATTCTAATCAACTTCTAAATGGTGTTGAATGAGTTAATAACCACTTATTAAAAAAGTCTTTAAATAATTCATATCTTCCCCCTTTCTTTTTATTTATTGGGTTAACTTCATTTACACCCCCTGAGATTTGTTTTAACTTCAATCATACCCCATCAAGTTTGAATATCTTCAATTACACTCATTCAGGATTGATATTCTCATCATTTACACCCTCTTAACGATGACATCAACATAATCTTTTTTGTAAATACCTAAATTACCCTCAATGAAATAACTTAGAGTTGTTTGGAAACAAGGATATGTAATTTTATCAATTTGACCCCCTCAAATAATTTAATCATTTAATTTGTATTAAATTTTAAATATATATATATAATTCAAAAAAATATATATTTAAATTTGAAAAACATTATGAAATTCGAAAATAAGTAAAAATTAAAAATATATATATAATTCAAAAAAAATATATAAATTTTAAAAAAACATATAAAATTCGAAACAAATATATAAAATTAAAAAAATATATAAAATTCGAAAAAATATATATTAAATTTCAAAATTAAATATAAAATTTTAAAAAAAACATAAAAAAATCGATACAAATATATAAAATTTAAAAAACATATAAAATTCGAAAAATATATATTAAATTTAAAACAAATTATAAAATATGAAAATAAATATAAAGTTCTTTCAATTTTTACAAACACATATTTTTTTAAAAAAACTAATTTTTACAAACAAATATTTAATATTTTTGGAAACTAAATTTTTGAATTTGTGAATAAAAATTAAATCCAAAAACCCCAACCCCAACCCCAAATATTTAATTTTTACAAACACATTTAATTTTTTGAAAACTAATTTTTTTAATTATATCCAACAACCCAAACCCTAACCCCTCCCGCCGGCCCCCACGGCTATCGCCACCACCATCCCCCCCCCCGCGGCAGCTATATACAAACCCATATACATATATATATATGTATAAATATATCTAAATCTCAGTTTTCCCAAACCCATATCCCAATCTCAGTTTAATTTCTATATACAAACCTATATATTTGTTGATTTTATGACAAATTGAACCAATATACGTATATATACAAACCCATATATATATGTGTGTGTCTGAGATATGTGTTTGGATATAAGGTTATTTCTATTCTATAATTAAATTGATTTAGGAGTGTCTGGTTTAGGGATATTTTAGACATTTTATATCATGAGGGGTGTGATTGAAGATTTGCAAACCTGAGGGGGTGTGATTGAAATAAAAACAAATCTTAGGGGATGTAAATGAAGTTAACCCTTATTTATTTTGTTGTAATAAAAGGAGAAATAGTTGAATAAAAAAGAAAATAATAATTCTATATTAAGTGGTGTTTTGTAAGGAAATAGTAATATGTCCCTATTTATAAGGGAGCAATAAGGTTTTATAAGAAAATTCTAAAACAACCTATTTATAAATGAGTAATTAGTTGCTATAAGAAAATTCTAAAACAAAAAACTTATAAAGGAATTTGAATACAAAAAGTATATATTCTATAATCTAACAGTATCATCTATAACAATGTGCAAGAATAATTTGTGTAAGAGAATAACATGATTTCAATATTTCAAATTATCTTATTACTTATTATTAGAGATACATAAGATTTAATTATTATGATAAACTAAAATAAAATAAAAAATAGGATTCATCCTTCACTTTTAAGTTTAATTCACATTCTAAAGTTCTCACTTTTATGTATGAATTGAAATATGATCTTGATATTTGAAAATTAATAATAAAAAAAATAGAATTTAACTGAAATTATTATAACTTTGACAAATTTGTCCCAAAAGTGAGTGAATTTGAGAGAATTTGGATAATTACCTATTAATATACATTTGACTTACCAAAATTAGTATTCAATTCATTATATACATACACATATTTATTAAGTTAATATGGTACACAATTATAATTTTTTTAAAATTAATATGGTACACAATTATTTTCCTTTTTACTGAATTTTTATTTATTAGGAATATAAGATATAATTATTTTTCCATTGAAATCCAAGTACATTTTTTAAAACAATGAGCCTATTTAAGAAAATCATCAACAAAACAATTACATTTTTTTTTTCAAAAATATTAAAATTATTTTGAAAAAAAAATAAGCCTATTTATTTTTTTACAAATTTATTTATTTAACATTTGATTAAAAAAATTAATCAAATTTAGTTTTTTTTAACATAAAATAAAAACAAAAAACTGAAAAATACATTTATAAATTATATATTTAAGACAATCATCAACAAAAGAATTACAATTTTATTTTCAAAAATATTAATTTTTTAAAAAAATATAAGCATATTGTTTAAAAATATATTTATTTATTTATGATTAAAACAATTTAAGCCGATTTCTTTCAATTTTTTTATTTCTATATAAATTTTTTATTATACATTATTTATTATTAATTCAATATTTGTTGTTTTTATTAAGTTAGAGGAGGTATTTAAGGAATTTCATATTATTTTAAAGGTTATTATAAAAAAAAATCCTATGGTTTTCAAATTGTTAAAAAAAAATCATGTGATTTTAAAACCCTCTCTAATGGTTTCCAATTTAATCAAATACCCCTGCTTTCTATAAGATTATGAAAATATTCTCAAAAACTCTAGTTTAAATCCCAATTAAATTATAATTCATTCCATTTATCCCAATTAAATTATAATTTCTTCCATTTATCACAAACTCACTTTTTCTCATCCATTTACTCCAAAAATATAATTTCTTTCATTTATCACAAACCCACTTTCAATATAAATCTCAAATTTAACCCAATTCAACTCTAATTTCTTCCATTTATCACAAACTCACTTTTAATTTAAATCCCAATTTCAAGCCAATTCAACTCTAATTCCTTCTATCTATTACAAACCCACTTTCAATTTAACCCATTTACTCAAAAACTCTAATTCATTTAATTTATCACAAACTCAATTTCAATTTAAATCACAACATATATATGTACGTATATATAATTATATATGTATAAATAAGTATGTATATATAATTATATATATATATAGTGATATGGAGAGATATATATGAAATTTAAATTGAAATTGAGTTTGTGATAAATGGAAGGAATTAAAGTTTTGGAGTAAATGAGTGAGAAAAAGTGAGTTTGTGATAAATTGAAGAAATTACAGTTGAATTGTGCTGAAATTGATATTTAAATTGAAAATGAGTTTGTGATAAATGTAAGAAATTATAGTTAAATTGTGTTAAAATTATGATTTATATTGCAAGTGAATTTGTTATAAATGGAAGGAATTAGAGTTTTGTGATAAATAAAAAAAATTAGAATTTAATTGAAATAAATGAAATGAATTAGAGTTTAATGATGAAATTGGAATTTAAATGGAATAAATTAAAATTTTGGAGGGTATTTTCGTAATCTTATAGAGAAAAGAGGGGTATTTGATTAAATTAATTTTGAAACCATATGAGATTATTTGAACAATTAATAATCCTTATTTTATAGCAGCTTATTTTCTGGGTGCTTTTGGATAACCTGTTTTTTGTATTTGTTTTCTATCTTCAAATATAAAAACTGTTTTTTTATTTGTCTTTGTTTTTTCCAGCAAAAAACTAAAAACAAAAAAGCGTTTGGATGAAAATTTGTATTGAAAAATAAAATGGTATTAGTGGGCGGCGGTGGTGGGCGGCGGTGGTGGTGGGTGATTGGCGGCGGTGGGGCCCGGTGGCGACCGGCGACCGGAGGTGGTGGGGGCCGGCGGCGGCGACTGGTGGTGGTTGGTGGCGGCGGTGGCGGAGGTGGTACCCTAAACAGTGAAAAAACTCAAAAAACAATTAAAAGTTGTATTTGGTGTTTTTACCACTTTTACACATTATTCACAAAAAACAGTTTTCTTGGGGAAAAAAAAGTGAACAGTAAACGTGTTTGCCAATCGTGTTTTTTTTTTTTAATTCGGTGAACAGTAAAAAACAAAAACTATTTTTCCGATCCAAACGGGGCGATAAGTTCTACTCGTAATATTTTGGAAATAGAATAGATTTATACACTATTTTATAACAAATACGGTTTTTTTTTATATGCATATAGCGTCACAGAAACATTCGCTGAACCCTAACCCTAATCATGGGTCTCTCCTCCGTCGTAGATGTGCCTGCATCACGGCGTCGCAGCCGCAGAGTAAATGGTCGCTACTCACCGGAATCTGACGACTCCGCCGCCTACCGACGTCGCAACCGGAGATTCAGCCGCAGCCGGAGTCGAACCCCGACCAACGGTCACGCCAGGCACGACCACTACTCCGATCGTCGCACCGCTCATCGATCCTCCCCCGATTACTCAAACTACAGAAAAAGCCCTAGATCTGAAACCTTAGAAAAAAGATCCAACGGTGACCGCAGGAACCATCCCGCGCCTTTTCTCGATCGCGACCATCAGAATGGGCCTGTTGAGGACTCCGATTCCGATGAGGAGTTGAAAGGTCTGAGTTTTGAAGAGTACCGGAGGCTCAAGCGTCAGAAGATGAGGAAGATGTTGAAGAACTATATATGGAATGTCACACCGAGCCCTCCTAGGTCTGAGAACGAACGGTACGAATTGGAACTGGAGGAAATTGCAGAGAAGTACGGAGAGGAGAGAGAGGACGACGATTCGCGGGAGAGAGAGAAAGGCACTGAGAAGATGAAATCGAAATTGGATTCTGATTCGGAGTCCGAATCCGTCGATTCAGAGGGCGAATCCGATGATTCAGATTCAAGGACAAGGAAGAATAAGAAGAAGGGTAAGAGTTCGAGTTCGCTGTCTAGGCGTAGAAGTAGGAAAGCGGTGTCTGCAAGTGATAGTGAATCGGATGATGAATCCAGTGATGACTCGGAGGAAGATCGGAGACGGAGGAGGAAGGCGCGAAGGAGAAGTAAGAGTAGTGTGAGCAAGAGTAGTAAGAGAAAACGCAGTAGAAGGAAGAGGAATGATAGCGATTCCGATGAAAGCCAGAGTGAAAGTGAGGAAGAATCTGAGGGTTTGAGTGATCGCGTGAGGTCGAAGAAGAGGAAACACTCTGCATCTTCTAAATCAAAGAGTAGTAAGAAGAAGAAAATATCTGAAACTGATGGTGAGAGTTCACATTCAAAGGAGGGTTCTGATTCTGACATTGATGGAAAAAGTATAGTTCAGGTGGATGATGTGGGGATGACTGAAATGGACAGTGAATTGCTCATTTTCAAAGATTTGATTGAATCCCAGAAGAAACCTGCATTGGATAGTGAGCCGGTGGTCGGGCCAATGCCTTTGCCGAGGGCCGAAGGACATATTAGTTATGGAGGGGCACTTAGGCCTGGTGAAGGTGATGCCATTGCTCAGTATGTTCAACAGGGGAAGCGTATCCCGCGTAGAGGTGAAGTCGGTCTTTCAGCTGAGGAGATATCGAAATTTGAGTCACTTGGGTATGTGATGAGTGGTAGTAGGCATCAAAGGATGAATGCTATTCGTATCAGGAAAGAAAACCAGGTTTACAGTGCGGAGGACAAGAGGGCGCTGGCGATGTTTAACTACGAGGAAAAATCAAAGCGTGAGCACAAGGTTATGGCTGATCTGCAGCGGCTGGTGCAACGCCACATTGGGCAGGATACTGGCCCCTCTCACGATCCTTTTGGTGGAAGGACCACTGAGGATGCCGATACTTGATCCTCATGTATGTCATTTTTCTTTGTTAAGTTTTCGTTTGTCTTTCATTTAGCTTATATTCTGCAGTTTGAATTAGCATGTGCAACAATGATTATTTGAGGTGTGAATCATTATGCAGACTCATTACGTTGCTAAAATATTGTAGTATTCAGATGATCTGGAAGTATATTATGCTTTTAGAAGTTTTAGTATAATAACAAGTGAAACACTTCATGCTATCGTATTGCAGTTGTTTGAAACTTCTGGCAATTGAAGGAACTGGTAGTGTTTTGCAAAAGATAATTTTGATTATAGATAATGAGGGTGTCTTAAACATGTATTGTGTATTTATCCATTGGTTGATAGATTGGTGTAGAAAAGCATATTTGGAAAGAGTTAATTGAAATTGAGATAGTTTAGCTTTTATTTTTGCTTGTTTGTTTTGTCAATCAGCGTACGTATTATGTAGTGTTTTGGTGTGGAAAGCTTGAGTTAAGATAGAAAAATTACCTTTCACTTGAATTGAGTAATTTAATCCACTCTTCGTAGTTTGGATGTTGGGAATCTGACTGATATTCCTCTTTATAGTGGAAGGCATTTCCCAACATCGCCGTGGTTGTAATATGATTTTTACCATCTCCGTATGGGATGGCAAATAAAGCTAGTTCTCTATAAACAGTTTAAACTTGTCTCCTTAAAAGTACTTACGTTTGCTTTTTAAGTACATGAATCGAGCTCAAACTCGTGCAATATAAAATCTTAGAACTGAAATACAAGTGATGCGCAAACAAGGGTCATGTGGTCCCTTTAATACACAAGAGGATGGGACATGGAAACCTGGAAGTCGGGAGTCCCATCTACTTGTTTCCGAAAGTCCCTTTAATAAAGTGGGTGAAAGTTGATGGAAAACAGGCTATACCGCTTTTCAAAAGTTTTTAGTGTGTTGAATAACTTTGAGTCATATCATTGATTTTATAATAGAGATTGAGAAGAAGGAAAGGGATAGGAACAGGTGTAACTCTCCATCTCTCACTTTTGATCAATTTTCTCCCTTTGTGTAAGGATCACTATCTTAATGCCCCAATAGCTTGACCTCATGGATTTTATATTGGGGTGACCTAGTTCAGTAGCCTGGATGCATTGCTAAATTCTTTAATGTTCCTCTATCTAATGAGGGACATTTTGGTCTCTTATTTTTCTTCATGTGAGAAAATAATGTTGAAAGGACAAACGAGGATCCCTGGTTTTCAGTAGTTTAATTATTATCTAAGTAAGAGGTGCTACTAAAGAAGATCATCCACTGCTAATGAGCCATAAATTGTAGGAAAGGTTCATGATATTGATTTTTCGTTGTGTATCATTTTCGATAGCATCTGGAGACCACTCGTCAGCTGCAAAACCAATTTCCGTTTAATTTTTAGGATTTCTGTGGTTTGCCCATAACTTTGTCTGATAATACAACGTGTCAGGTTTGTTTCAATTTATATCTGCTAGTTAAAAATGTAGCTATACCGCAAGGTTCTTTCTTAGCACCCCTAAGATTCCATATTAACATCTACAATTTGACTAGTGAACTGCTGCTTCAGAATTCAATAGTGTAGAATAAGTTTTACAGTTCCCCACGACCATTAGAGAATTCTGGCTTGGGCTATCATATTTGATTTTGGTTCAAGTTTTTTCGTTATAAAAGAAAACCCTGAATTGTCAACATGTGATAAAGGTCACTATGATTGCCTTGGACGCGCACACTGCTTTTCTACATTTATGGTTAATTTTAGAGTGTGCTTTGATTTCTTTGTTAAATGTCAACCAAGAACAATATCACTGACCAGAGTAGTAGTGATTAATTGTTGCCGTCTAAATTTGCACCCTGTGGTAATTTCTGAAGCAGTTCTTTGTCTGTCTTCCACAGTGGCACAAGTGTATTCTCGAAGGTATGAGCATTACGACTTATAGGTGTGTCTAGAACTTATACATGCACAACCTTTGTTCTGTGCCTAAATTAGTTACTGTATTGTCCACCTTTGTGCATACAGTAGAAGTGGAAGCAGGCCTTTTAATGTTGTTCCCTTATATACTTCTGCTCTCTGGGTTGGAGGGGCAAAAGAGGGGAGGAGGGGAAGTGTTGCTCCATTATGAGCCTGGTGGTTGATTAAAATTGCACGCTTTAGATCCTCCCTTGTTCCCCCGTCTCTCTCTCTCTCTCTGACAACACAAGGTCAACCGGTCCACCAATCCCGGCCGGCCTTTCTGACACTCCACTCCGGGATAGACTAACATCTCAGCCAGCCAACGACTATCATTATAGGGTATCTCTCTCTGTCATGCATATTTAAAGAGTGAGTCAACCAGAACCTTCTTGTGTTAGTTCATGCTTTTAAGATAGTAAAGATGATGATTGCTGGGTTATTGCTCAGAAAGTAGTTATTGGAAGATTATGTGACGAGATAGGCTGGGATTAGGATTTTTGAGATTTTTAGAGACCTGTGATATCCTTGATTTTCATAATAAAGTTAACAATGTTACTATTGAATTGCTATCACATGAAGTAATTAGGTCACTTCTTCTTCTTCTTAAACACTACTATAGTTTCTTTGCTACCTTTAGAAGAAATATGGGTTAAATTTTTAGCTCTCTGCCAAGAGAAAAACATACGATGACACCCTTTTTCGATTTCTCTGTTCTTTCTAGGCATATTTGGAGGTGAATGATGGCCTTGAATATGCTTTTAGTTTGACAGAGAGCCTAAGATCTTAGGAGGGATGGAAGGTTGAAGATGGTGGGCATTGTCACATGTGCTTATCTTTGTAGCCATAGGCTTATAGCAAGCTATGCACAATTGACATTGTTTTCAGCTTGAGTGGAAAGCGACCAGGGAGTAGAGTTGGAATGTGGAGTGGGTTATGACAATTTTTCTAAGGGTCCGTTCGGCTGCACCGTTTTGGGCCTTGGATTTGGGATTGATTCTAATTCCAAAGATTCCATTATTCGTTTGCTCAAAAATGAATTGGAATTGCATTCCAATTCCAAATCCACCAATTCCACATGATGAGAAGTTATGATTTCCAATTCCAAATCTTCTCCAAGTCTTCAACCCAATAAATTTTCTCTCAACTAACTTTTTTACAACTACAAACTTACATATCTATTCACAAAGACCTATATATATGCATATGCATATATATATACAAACATATATATACACACGCCTATATATACACTCATTTATATATATATATATATATATATACGTATAAATGTATATATATAAAGTTATGAATACACATGCATACACACAAACTCACATATATTTACATATTCACATACATACACACATGTATATTACATGCACATATATATACATACACATATACACGTGCATATATATATATATATATTCATAGTTTCATACCTATATTTACATATTTAAATCTATCTATATTGTCTAATTTAATTCAAGATTTATGATATTTTGACATTCGAATTGAGTTTAGGATTGAAGTTTACATTTAAATTGGGTTTGTTATTTAAATTCAATTACACTTGAATTCCAAGACTTATCCGAACAATGTATTTGGAATTGCATTGGTAATGGAATTGCAACTCCAATGCAATTCCAAAACGGTGCAACCGAACGGACCCTAATTGAATTTGGAACAACAATTTCTGATTTACTTGTAGTTTGAAAAGTCATATTGCAAGCTCGGGATCGTCATGCTTCTGTTATCATTTTGATAACGGAAGGATAGTGTGGGATGTCAGTTTTGTGCGTCCGTTTCAGGATTGGGAGTTGGAGGAGGTTTTCGGGTTGCTGGAGTTGTATTATCAGATGGTGGGGGCTGGGGCTGGGGTTGGGGCTGATTCGTTGATTTGACTGCCTACCTCTTCTCGGACATTTACGATTTCTTCTTTTTTTGGCTCTCTTTCGCCTAGGGTGGAAGAGGTTTTTCCGTGGAAGGCGGTTTGGCGATCAAAGGCCCCGCTTAAGGTTGTTTTTTTCACATAGTCGGACGCATGGGGTCGCATCCTCACTTTCGATAATTTGAGACACCGGGGCATTGTTGTTGTTAATCGGTGCTTTTTGTGTAAGAGGGATGGGGAATCCGTGGATCATCTCCTTCTACATTGCACGGTAGCCTATGATTGTTGGTGCTTCTTCTGTTGTCTTTTTGATATTCTGTGGATGATGCCGGGTTCGGTTCGTGATGTGTTGCTCTGTTGGAGGGGTGTGCGGGTCGGTGCTCACGCGCGCCCGTTTTGGAGGGCGGCACCGCTTTGCTTTTGGTGGTGTATTTGGTTGGAACGCAATAAACGGTGTTTTGAGGGTGTGGAGTCCTCTTTGGGAACGATTAAGGATTTGTTTGTCTCTAATTTATTTTGTCGTTATTGTAAATCGATTGATGAAAAAGTAGAGTTTTTGAGTTCTCTAGCCCCCTAGGGTCTGTGTGTATATGGGCTGCTCCCCCCGTTTGGGTGCTTTTTATATCATTACTTACCAAAAAAAGAAGAAGAAGTCATATTGCAAGCTTATTTGTTTAAGATGACTGATCTTACAGTAATAAAACTAGAGATGGAAGGACTTTAGGTGCAAAAATGGGTTCCAACAGATTGTAATATTTTGCATTAAGAAATTGGAGTGTCTTCACAAATCCTACGATTTTGTTTTGTGTTTCGAATGTTAGGTCCCTAATTTTTTTTAGCAAAATAAGAAAGTAAGTTCATTGACCTTGGAGGCTACATCTGAAATTAATTTGATACTGGGGAGTAACATGAGCCAAGTGTAGAGATGCCCTGCCTTTTTCCTGGACAGTGTAATATGTGATTGAAGGCCATTTCTCCATTTTGATATGTTGAGGAGTTACTATATTCGAAGCGTTCATATCCCAAGCATTCACAATGCAGTTTTCCAAGATTGTTTATATGATCTCCAATTCCCCATCTGAGCTTTATAATACCGAAATTCATGCACAAGGAAAATTTAGATCTGACTTGTACCTTGTGTCAGGTCGTTGCTTTTTGTCCTTCTGTCTCATCTAACATGAAAAGGGCAGTCTGAAACGTTCAGGGTGGAAGTTAGGAAACTGGACTCGATATCCTGTTGCAGGCTATGCTTTTCCTTTATGTCTTGCATGATCAATCTTGTCTATGCATTCTTTCGTTTCATCCATTGCTGCTGCTAGTGATATGATCTTAGTTTCTAAGGCCACATGACTTGTCGGGTCATGTTTCCTGCCTCTATACTTCATGGCGACAAGACAAAAAAATTCGAAACAGCATTTCAAAATATGTAACATTAAGCCATAGTCTTGTTATTCCCGTCTGACGAATGGTGCCTCCCGTTTTGTTTACTCCACTTGAAGAGAGTCCCTGGAAATATGGGGTACCCACTCCCCTTAAAATGCAGTCAATCACCTTAAGAAGGTGTTAAAGCCAGACTCAAACAGCTTTATTAAGAGGCCTCTTAAACTGGATTATAAATCCTTTTGCTAACCCTATTTTCTGGGTTCTTTTAATTTTCGGTTATTCAATTTGCCACGTAATCGCACTGATGTTATCTGGTTCGCAGTGTTGTCCTTCGTGTACTTGCCCGCAGCAGTAGCAAATCGAGCATATATAGCCTGGTTTTAGTCATAGTTGACTAGTTGGTTTTAGGAGTACCTTAATATTTGCCAATGCACCCAAAACTAGGTATCGTTTTAATTTTAAAAATGTCGTTTATAGTACATTAAAATCCGAAAATTCCAAAACTACCCCTGGAACTCACCATTCCCAGATTGCCCTTCTTGCTCAAATTGGCAGGAGCAGGAGCAATAATTCAAATTGGAAGGAGACAAGTGCATGGTCATAATTCAACTGGCGGGAGTCATATTCTGGAGCATATTCCAAGCATCTATAAATGTCAGGAGGCATATAAGGGAGCATATGACCGTTGGAGCCAAACACGTACAAGATTCAGGCAATAATTCAATCCAACCCTCATTTCTTATAAAATGCAGCGTATGCCAGTTGTTCTTTAGCATATCTTCATCATCTCCTTCCCTACTCTCCGACTCATCGTACCACTTCATGGCAAGGTCCGCTCCTCTCCCCTTGGAGTCAATACCATCGGAGGTGAGTTCGGGGGACCTTGCCCGATGGCGGTATTTCTACACTATTGTCCCTTCTATCACTCTTCATATCCCTTCCTCGGAGTAACGGGCAAACTCGGTGGCATGCGAAGATGTTTGCTTCTATGAGCAAGCTTTTGCAGTAGGCTTACGTTTCCCACTCCCCAAGTTGATAAGAGAGTTTCTCTCCTTTACTGGGCTTGCACCTTGTCAGCTCACCCCCAATGTTTGGCGCGAATTATTGGGGTGTTTACACCTTTGCGGGAATGGGGCAATGAGCCTCTCTGAGTTCATGGAGTTTTACATGCTCTAAAAGAGCACTCAGTGGATCAAGTTTGCTACCATGATGGAGCCCCCGATCTTGACTGACTTTCCTGACAATGCCAAAGGCTGGAATAAAAAATATTTCTTTGTGTCAAGTAGTGGATGAGAGTTCAATCCGTCAGGAGATTCGGAGGACCAAAGGATAGTCGTTCCTCGAGAATAGGGCTCTCCTGCACTTGAAGGTTATTACTTATTCCCAATCTTCTTATTAAACGCATTTTCATTTTATTCAATTTGGGGTCCTCTTTGGGAACCTTATGCGAACATCATCTTTAGGAGACACTATGTCCCCACCCTGGCAGTGTCGTGAATCCAGTCGGGGGTGGTTGGGAGGCCCCTTCTGGATGGGATACCATAGGTGCAAGAGGAACATACGGCACAATGTCGCCACCATTTAAAAGGCGACAGATGCGGGCGAGATTATCAAGTATCAAGAAGTTTTTCCTGTCCTCGTAGTCGAGAGTTGCTCCAAGCCTCACTTCCTCCTCTGGAGTTATCGGAGGAGTCTTCCTAAGAGCTGGACACACAAGTGATGCTTAGTTGGAAACGTTGAATAAAATGAAAATACGTTAAATAAAAAGATTGAGAATAAGTAATAACCTTCAAGTTCAGGAGAACCCCATTAACACAAAGAAATATTTTCTATTCCAGGCTTTTGCATTATCGGGAAAGTCGGTCAAGATCGGGGGCTCCGTCATGGGAGCAAGTTTGATCCACTAAGTGCTCTTTTGGAGTATGTAAAACTTCATGAACTCAAAGAGGCTCATTGCCCCCTTCCCGCAAAGGTGCCAAAGGTGTAAACACCCCAACAATTCCCGCCAAACATGGGGGGTGAGCTGACAAGAAACTCTCTTATCAACTTAGGTAGTGGGAAATGCAAGCCTACTGCAAAAGCTTACTCATAGAAGCAAACATCTTCGCATGCCACCGAGTTTGCCTGTTCTTCCTGGGAAGGGATACGAAGAGTGATAAAAGGGGCGATAGTGTAGAGAGACCGCCATCGGGCAAGTTCCCCCACACTCACCTCAGATTGTATTGACTCCAAGGGGGAGGAGCGGACCTTGCCATGCAGTGGTACGATGCGTAAGGGAGTAGGGAAGGAGATGAAATACGGAGTGAAGAAGTGCTAAAGAATAACGGGCATACTCTGCATTTTATTAGAAGGAAATGAGGGTTGGCTGGAATTATTGTCCGACTCCTGTACTTGCTTGGCTCTAACTGTCATATGCTCCCTTATATGCCTTTTGATATTTATAGATACTTGGAATATGCTCCATAATATACGAATATGCTCCAAAATATGTCGCTTGCCAGTTGAATTATGATCATACGCCTTTCTCCTTCCAATTTGAATTATTGCTCCTGCTCTTGCCAATTTTGAGTAGGAGGGGCCACCAATGTCCATTATTGCTCCTGCTCCCACCAATTTCGAGCAAGAGGGGCTACTAATGTCCATTATTGCTCATGTTTCTGCCAATTTGAGCAGGAGGGGCAATCTAGGAATGGTGAGTTCCAGGGGTAGTTTTGGAATTTCAGGCAACAATTGCCAGCGAGAACCTCCGACAACCACATCAGGGCGAGGGATGGCAATTCTTGTCGGTGTGTCGACCCACGGGTCGAACGTGTAATCTGACACAATCCAACACGAAAAATAAATAATTTAAATTTGATATAATCCAACACGAAAAATAAAAAATAAAAATGGAATTGAAATTGAATTTGACACGATTCAGTAATAGTTTAGTGATATATTTCAATCCATGATCAATTAGAGAACAGAAAAAATTTGCAAATAAATAACACAATAAATATAATCGTGTCATGTCGTGTTACATTTTGCTAGCTCTGCATCCGGCTCAGGCGAAGCTCCGGCAGTCAGTGGCCAGTTCAAACTCCGGCTCAGACGAGAACCTCTGGCCGACAACCACCTCCGGCGACTTTCGGCCTAATAAAATAAACCAGTATTAAGCCAGCAATTTCTGGTTTAATATATTTAGGTTTTGAGAAAGGGAAAGAAAAAGAATACTGCAACTGCTAGGCCCTCTTTGAAGTATAGTTGCATTTTTATTTCATGCAACTTATTTTTGCCAGAGTAATTGATCTTTTTCTTAGCTTGACTACAATATAGATCAAGTAAACTACTGCCTTTTTTTTTTTGGTTGCATAATAGTTATAACTATATTTTGTTGGTTTTATAATCACTAATTATTGCTATCATCCAATATATTAATGTGCATATTTTTATCTCATTGCAGCAGAGTATGATAAAAGAAGAGCTGCACCTGGTGCTGAACTTGATGATAAACCAAGTGCATTTGATCATTTGACCCTAGGCGAACCGTACACAGAATTATCTAATGTTGTTATATGAAATTTATTTCATAATTGGAGCATCTATTATCGGCAACAAGTACCTCAGCAGGAAGCCTAGGGGAATAAGATGAAGAATAAAACAAGAAAAATGGATACGTAGAAGGTATCTCAGCCGGATGGGTCAGGATGATGGTTATTCACAGACTTGAAGGAACATGTATAAATTTTCTGTTTTTTTAATTTTAGTAAAAAAGCACCTAATTTTAGGATTATCACTCTTTTGAAGGCTGTTCTGCTTTGAGAACCCTTGTTCAATCTTAGGCAGCCTCGTACAGAGGCGACGTCTGTGGTATTAAGCAGGGTTTGTATTGTATGTCTTTTACGAGGTTTTTTTTAAGCACATGAATGATAGCAGAGGGGCAACAGTAAAGTGTTGGTAGTGATACTATATCAATTGTACTAATTATTGTTTTCACAGTTCTTCTGTTTAAAAGTTATTTTATATAGTAATCCTCCGTTTTTAAGTATATTATCAAAATGTTTCTTTCCTGCATTCCAGCCTTCAGAGGCTTGTATTGGATGAGTTTTGCAGATAAAGATTGTGTTGTCTGCATGATTATTGATTAAGCTCTCTAGGGTTAGGATAGCTGTTTTCACAATGTTTAAGATTGATTAATGGGCACACGCACACATGCGCGCACGCACACACACATATATATATATATATGTACTGGTGTAAGTATAGTAGATGCATGAAGTGGATACTTGAGGGATAACAGATGAGTAATATGGGAATTTTTTTTCTTATATACTGTCATCTTTTAGTTTTAGTTTTAGTTTTTATAATATGGCTTACATATATATGTTGTGCTGCAACCATGGAGATAGACTGATAGAGGTGATACTCTTTTTATTTTTTACTTTTATGCGCAAGCGCAAATAGCATAGGTGTATGGTTTGACCGTTTGAGCACTCAACCAGCACTAAATGTGCCATAAACAAAATAAATAATTAGCATAATTTTTTCTTTGTGATGAAGATGTGAGATAGCCTGAGCTGCTTTTAAGACAGCCATTATGAGAGTATTCACATGAGTGAATCTTCACTTTTTGACCTTAATTTTTTGTGTAATTGAGTACACCTATAATAATGTTCACCAAGGACATTCAGTGCTTGTTTGACTAATGGAGTGAGCCTTTATTTTGGGTTTGGTTTCAAAAAATAGCACCAAATTT
The DNA here is from genome assembly GCA_963922005.1 of Cornus suecica. NCBI lineage: Eukaryota > Viridiplantae > Streptophyta > Magnoliopsida > Cornales > Cornaceae > Cornus > Cornus suecica. The sequence goes on from OY998243.1 coordinate 75,509,104, forward strand.
ATGTTTGGCAAATGAAGTGGGAATTTGGAGTAAACACTGTAGCAATTTCATGGTGCAACTTTTGTGAAGGAATGAGCCAAAATTTGGAACCATCATTTTTTATGGTTCATGGTTTTGGTTTTGGTACCAACACTGTAGCAAATTTAATTTTAATATTAATAAATTTCGAAAAATTAAATATTCTGAAAAATTAAATATTTATGAAAAATTAAATATATTAAATATATTAATATTAATATTTATGAAAAATTAAATATTTCGAAAAATTAAATATATTAATATATTATAATATTAATATATTAAAAAATATTAATATTAATATATTATGAAAAATTAAATATTTCAAAAAATTAAATATATTAATATATTTTAATATATTATTAATATTAATATTTATTAATAAATAAAATATGAAACCCATATATTAATATATATTAATATTTATTAATAAATAAAACTAATATATATTAATATTTATTAATAAATAAAATGTGAAACTCATATATTAATATTAATATTTATTAATATATTAATATTCAGAATTTCAACCCATACCAATTTTACCAAACATGGTTTGGTTTTTCAGCATCACTTTTTCTCACACCAAAATCATCTGCACCAAACATGGTTTGGAACCAAAATAAAACCACACCAACTCCAACCACTCCAACTCCAACCCAACTCCAACCAAACCAAAACCAAAAATCAACTCCACACCCTCTGCCAAACAAGCACTACCAAGGTTGAAATGTTTGATTGCTAAAAGCAAGGACCAGATCCCTTTTCCTTGTTGAAAATGATCACTCCAGTGTATGTTCCTTATATATATTTATATATCCAGTTATAATACAAATAATGATCTGGCATTATGAAGAAAATGTTAGACATGGATTTGTGAGTGCAGTGCATGATGGGTATCTTTCATGAAAGCTGGTGTTCTTTTAGCATGGGGATGGGTCATGTGAGCAAGAAGACTTGGAGCTCTCAGCACATGGAGGGTAGGGTAGAGTTGGAGAAATCATGAAGTTGACAAGGACTATAATATATATATATATATATATATATATATTTTTTTTTTTTATTTTTTTATTTTTTTATTTTTTTTTTTTCTACTTTTGAAGATTTAACCTACCAAAATGAAAGGATTGTGAATGACTAGGGTTGTTAAGAGTAATGAGATGGCATAATGGTTAGTAATTGAGGGGACAAACCAACAAGACAAATGCTTCACCAAACTTTGTCTTCATTTATTTATATCCCCTTTTCATTGGCATGGTACACTCACAAATTAATGCTTGAAATGAGAGCAATTCTCAAGTTTTTACTTATTACTAATCCTGATGTCATACTTCCTTATTGCTGAGGCTTGAATTTTCTAACTTATTAAATTTAGAATGAAAGGAGATAGCATGAGATAGAGATAGCATGTGTTTTCTATTCTCTCCTTCCCAATTTAAGTATTCATATTTTTTATTCAATCTATTTTAAAATAAGTATCCCATTTAAAAATTCAATGTACTTTATTTGATCGATTTATCAATTTAACTTTTAAGCATTCAAGTTATAAAATATCTAAACTACAAATCATCACATCACTTGATGAGATTAATAATAAAATTTATTTTTTATTCACTATCACAACAATAATCATGACTTATAATTTGGGAAATACGGTGCAATTATTTTTGAAATTACATTACTTTTAAGGGTTTACTTCAAGAAACCCCCATATGATATTTAATTTAATCAACTAATTCTCATTGTGTCCACTTTGCCCCTTATACTATCCAATTTCATTATTATGCCCCATTCTTCTCATATTTTGAGTCAAAATGTCTAAACTACTCTCCCTTAATAATATAAGGGGGTTTAATGAAATCAATCCTGAAAATAATTATTTTTCAAAAATAAATTATATTTTTCGTAAAAATTATAAATTTCAAAAAATATATATATTTTGGAAAATATGATTTTTTTCGAAAAATAATTTTTTTGCGAAAAATATATATTATGTTCCAAAATATGATTTTTTTTACGAAAAATATTTTTTTTGTGAAAAATATATATTATATTATGTTCCAAAATATGATTTTTTTACGAAAAATATTTTTTTTTGTGAAAAATATATATTATGTTCCAAAATATGATTTTTTTACGAAAAATATTTTTTTTGCTAAAAAGTATATATTATGTTCCAAAATATGATTTGTTTTCCGAAAAATAATTTATTTGCTAAAAAAGTATATATTATGTTCCAAAATATGATTTTTTTTCAAAAAAATAACTTTTTTGCGAAAAAGTATATATTATGTTCCAAAATATGATTATTTTCCGAAAAATTATTTTTTTCAAAAAATATATATTATGTTCCAAAATATGATTTTTTTCTAAATTTTTTTTTTTGCGAAAAATATATATTATGTTCCAAAATATGATCTTTTCCGAAAAATAATTTTTTTGAGAAAAATATATACTATTATGTTCCAAAATATGATCTTTCCTGAAAAATATATATTATTATATTCCAAAATATGATTTTTTCCTGAAAATTAATTTTTTTGCAAAAAATATATATTATTTTTTCCGAAATAATTCATATTTTGGAAAATAATATATTCCCTACGAAAACTAATTTTTTTGCGAAAAGTATATATATATTTTTTTGAATTTATAATTTTTGCGAAAAATATAATTGATTTTCAAAAAATAATTTTTTAAAATTATTGATTTCACTAAACCCCTTTATACTATTGAGGGTAGTTTAGACATTTTGACTCAAAATGTGAGGTGATAGGACATAATGATGAAATTGAATAGTATAGGGGGCAAAGTGGACACAATGAGAGTTAGTTGATTAAACTGGATAGTATAAGGAGGTTTTTTGAAATTAACCCTACTTTTAACTTTACCTAGAAGAAAAGATGAACCAAAAGATCTAATGGCGAAGCGGTAGCAGAATCTTAACTCTCAAATGAGAGGTCCAGGAAACAAGCTTTGGTGGAGGCAAGGTGCGTGAGTATGCTTAACTTTCAAAAAAAATAAATCAATAATTATCAAATTTTAAACACTTAAAGAACTGAAAATTAGAAGTATTAACATGTGAACCTTAAACTTGTTGTCTAATGAAGATTTGAGTAGATTTTATTTATTTTTATTTTTGTTTTGAAATACATAAATTTGTCATGTCACCTAAAATAGAGTTTCTTTTCTTTCTTTTTTTTTTTTTTTTTAAAAGAGACTATCAATCCTTACTTTTATGAACAATTAGATATTATGATTGGTCGAGTGGTTTATGTTAAAGCAATTTGAATAGGTTTTGTGGCGTCTCTTTCAAATTGATTTTCCAAAGAAGAAGAGGGTATGGTCAGCCCTCTAAATCTTAAGTAAATACTAAAACAAAAAAAAAAAGAATTTGCACATTATATTGAATTACCAGTATGACTGTATGAGGCAGATAAATACATAAGAATGGTCTATCACAAAAATGTTCATCTATTTTAGGAAACATATGAAAAATGTGCATAAATAAACTATACTATCAACTAACCCCCTGAACTATTGCACTTGTGCAACTAACCCTCCTGAACTAAAATAAATTCTCTTGAACTATCAATTTGTTGCAATTTGCCTCAATTCTATTACAAAAAACTATTTTACTCTTACTATTATATTTGTTAGTTTCTTAAATTATTTAAATATTATTTCTCTTAGTTAGAATATTAATTATATCATTCACCATAAATGAGTTAGAGTAAATACACTCTCAAATTGTAAAAAATAAAATAAAATAAAATAGAGTTATAAGTTATAATTATTTTATTTTTAAATTAATTAACTTGTTAATAAAATTTGATTTAAATAATAAAATTCATTATCTTAGTTAATTTTTTTATACCAAATGCAAACATCTTTGCATAGAAATGTTTTCACAAGTAAATCACAAGTTACTTAGATAATAAACACCTTTTTGATTTTCTCATGTTATATATATAAATAATTTTAATTAATTAACTAAGCATTTTAGAATTTTATTTAATTTTTATTTAAACAACCTAAAAGAATTATTCAAACCCTAAAATTTTAAAAATTATGTGCAATTTTTATACAAATTTGAATGGAGAATATGTCATCAAATTACTCTCAATTATTTTATAATTTAAGTTAATAAGAAAAATGTATTAAGTAACATTCATTAAAAAAAGGGCATTTAGGTCATTTATGAATTTTTTTAAGAAAATGAGATATTTTGCAACAAATGTGATAATTCAGGAGAGTTTGTTGCACAATTTATAATTCAAGGGGGTTATTTGCACATCTGGTCATAGTTTAAGGGAATTTATTGCATTTAACCCTTAAAACAATTATACGAGATAGAGTATTGAATAGAAAATTGAAAAAGCTCATGTAAAAGAGAGAGGGAGATAGCAAATTTAGGATGATTTAAATTAATCAGTTTGTTTTGGAGTAGAAAAATAATTCAATGTTTAGTTGTCTTAAATGCAATTAATATATATATATATATATATATATATATATTTTAAATTTATCCACAATAGTGGCTTAAGTTTCGTACTAGAATAACCCTATCTCCACAATGTCGAATTTTTTTGAGTAAAACATGTTCATAATTATAATTTTTTTTCTTATATATTTTTACCAAAGATCTAATGGCAAGTGATATCTGCCCTTACTTCAAGAATTCTAGTGTCAATGGAGACCGTATATGCAATATGGTTACCTTCCAAAAATAAATAAATAATAAAATGTTCATAAATGAGTTTGATCTTAGTTATTTTTGTGAAAAAAATCCTTGCAAGAATATTGTGATTGAACCAAGTTGTTTAAAGAAAAGTCGAATGTGTTTAAGTGTCCATCAAATGGGACCAAAATGGTAAATATTAATTACAAACTTAAAGTAGACAGATAGACTAATTAATAATGATGTGTATTTTTAATTTAATCTAACCACTTGGGGTCTAATCCCTGACTATATGTTCAGTCATTCTCCGTGCTTCATATCAACCATTTATTATTTACCTAATTCAAGACGGAACCTGGAGGTGGTCCAAGTTTTAAGATTTTTATAATTTCAAATAAAAGTCAAGATGTTTTTAATAACGAATATTTGAAAAGTATCTTGTACACTAATAATATTTATTTTTAAAATTAATATTATTTGAATTCGTTACATCATAAACGCGATTTAAACTTGATTTATACATGAGTAAACAAGAAGTAGGAATTACTTCTTGTTTAGTGATTTTCGTAGTAAAAACAGATGTATGTAATGCTTATAAATGACAAAAAAAAAAAACACGAGAGAATATTATTTTAAGATATATAACATTTTAGTGTTTTTAGCTGGAATAGCCTTTTAGAATAAAGTCATCAAATCACAATTCTGGGCATTATAGGCCTACATGTAGTATTGTAGTCCCTTGTAAGTATAATCACTCGTTGTTAATGTGGGGACACCTAATCTTTGGTTCAGCAAAAGAAAAAAAAGAGGGACCATAAATTGACTGCAAGTGATCTTTGTTTTGGTGTATGATGTATCCACAAGTAGAATTTTCATCCGAATCCGATCCGATTAACCGGATATGAATTGAAAATAAAATTCAATAATTCGATTAGGATCCGAATTCGATCCGATCCGATTAATTTTATATATACACATATATATTATGTTATTAATATGTAAATATTAAATAGTATACTTAATTATGTTCATCTTTTTTTTTTCGCTTTTTCATTTTTATGTTTTTATAATCATGTATTATAAGCATTGGTTATAAAATACATAATTTAATGTTTAATATTTTTAAAAAATAACATAAAAAATAAAAAAATATTAATATTTTTTTGTAATTTTTTTTTACCTAATCGGATCGGATTATCAAATCGAATATCCGAAAATAAAAAAATTCGAATTTGGATTAATTAAATAAAAATCTATCGAATTATCTGATCGAATTTGAGCTTATCAAATTCGAATCGGATCAGGACAGATCTAATCCGAATCCAACTTGTATACATGTCTATCCACAAGGCATGGCCAACCAAAGCCCAGATGGTTTCACGTGAATGAATCATGTAATAACAAACTAATAAAGGTCAAAAAGATGTGTGTACTTAATGCTTGACTGTGACTCTACTGGTTTTGGTCCGCTCTTACAATAATAGTGTACTATGATGTAACTACGAAAACATAATTTTGCAAAATGAATATAGGGTAAATTATACAAATCATCCTTAACTTTGATCTAATAACAGGCACTATCTCTAACATTTCATTAATATTAGTTACCACTCTTAACTTTTGCTCCGTTGTAACATTTTCCCCCCTCCGATAGAAGTCAACGCCAGAAAATTCAAATATTGGTCAAAGTTAAATATTTTGGAACTGAAAACCCTATTTTACCCTTACTACCCATATATTTACATTTTAACCATTACCTTTGTAATGATAATTACTAGAATACCCCTACTTAATTTGATAAAATAAAAATAATGTATAAAATTATATATTTATAATTCGAAAAAAAAAAATTTATATACTTTTTATAAAAATATATAATTTCGGAAAATAATATTTTTATATATTCGGAAAAAAATATTCCGAATATTTTTTTTTCCGAATATATAAATTCCGGAAATTTCGGAATATTTTTTCCCGAATATGTAAAAATATATAATTTCGGAAAAAATATATAAATTCCGGAAAAAAATATAAAATTATAAAAATATAAAAGTATTTTTTGAATTTATATATTTTTCGGAATTTTATATACTTTTTATAATTTTATATTTTTTTTCGAATTTATATATTTTTTCCAAAATTATATATTTTCCGAATATTTTTTTCCGAATTTATATATATTTTTATATTTTTTTCCGAAATTATATATTTTTATATATTCGGAAAACAATATTCGGAAATTTCCGGAATTTATATATTTGGAAAAAAATATTCGGAAATATTCCGAATATTTTTTTCCGAATATATAAAAATACTTTTATATTTTTATATTTTTTTCCGAAATTATATATTTTTATAAAAAGTATATAAAAAGTTTTTTTTCCGAATTATAAATATATATTTTTATACATTATTTTTGTTTTATAATTTGAGGGTAATTGTGTAAATTCACGTGGCTCTAGAAAAGTCTTGAAATATTTTCACATATATGAGGATATATCAGTCATTTCCCTATTTCTAACAACTGAATCACTGTTCCGATTCAGTTCAGGGGTAACTGATATTAATAAAACATTAGGGATAATGCCTGTTATTAGATCAAAATTGAGGGGTGGTTTGTATAATTTACCCATGAATATATAATATATATGAGATGATTCACTTTTGTCCAAATGTGTTACTGATATGATATGAGTTATGTAACGAATTTTAACAATACCAATAAATATGATAAAATGCATTAAATTTCTCTGGACTATTTTCTCTCTTAACTAATTTTCCTAAATTACATTTTTTACATAATTTTTTTTAAACTATCCAAACTTTTATAATTCACTCCATTCCGTTATAACACCGTTAGTTAAATTAAGATAATTTTCACTCAGATCCCCTGAGATTTTGATCAATTGCACTTGCCCCTTGAGATTTCATTTTTCTTGCAATGACACCCCCTGAAGGGGAGAAATGATCAGAATGCCCTTGTGTTGTCTCCCTTATTTCATTAAACAAATATCTAGGTGGTGAAATTACCTTCATACCCTAAGATGAAAATCCTATAATATATATATATTTATAACAACTATTCTAAAATGTGAGGGGTTGAGAATATTTCCAAACATTTTCTTCAGAATAAAAATTAATGAATTAATATGTATTAGTTGAAGTGCAACTCTAAGGAATATGTCAAAACGATATAGAGTAAAAGAAAAGGGGTTTGAAATATTTCAATACTTTTAAAAAATAATAATAATTAATTAATATGCATTACTTGAAGTGTAACTAATGAATATTTCAAAAGATACAGAGTAAAGATATACGACAAGGAGTTATAAATATTTTCATATTTTTTTTAAAAAATTAATTAATTAATATACATTAATTGAAATGTAACTCTAATGAATATTTCATAAGATATAGAGTAAAGATATAAGATAAATGTATTTCGGTAAGAAAAAATAATATAACTTAAAATACAGAAATTTGTATATTTATCTATCTATCTATATACTACTAATAAAAACACAAGGACTGTCTAATATTTCAATTCGTTATCACCTTTTACAATATAAAAAATTATAATAAGTAAAGTTTGACATTATTTAAAGTGTAAGGGCTTAAATTAACTTTACAAAAAATTAATAAATAATAAATCATTTGTCATATTTTTATAAAAATATAAAAGATTACAATAAGTAAAGTTTGTTATTATTTTACAGTGTAAGGACTTAAATTAATTTTACACAAAGAATAATAAATTATAAACCATTTGTAACATTTTTATACATTTATCACCTCTTACAATACAACAAAAATTATAATTAAAATGTGTTACTAGTTGTTTAAATTGTAGGAGTTGTATATTATTTATTTAGAAAATAAATTAAATTATACGAGTTCACAAATATTTAATACATATATCACCTTCTAAAATAAAAAAAAAAAATATAATCATAAATAAAGTGTATTATTATAATTTAATGTAAAATGTCACAGTATTAGTTTTAGGGGAAAATAAAAAAATGATAACTTTTGGGGCCTATATTACAAAAATGATAATTTTAAAAAAATAATTTAAAGAAATGTGATAATATTTAAAAAATCATTGTATCCAAAGTATTTGAAAAGTTTTTCAAATTGAGTTTAAGACAAAAGGGTTGTTTGATCCATTAATTTAGCCAACATGTCTTTTACACTAAAGTAAGGGCACAAGAGTCATTTCATGGGGTCTTCAGGGGTGTCATTGCAAGGAAAATGAAATTTTAAGGGGCGAGTGCAATTGATCGAAACTTCAGGGGATTTGAGTACAAATTATTCTAATTTAACTAACCGCGAATGAAGTGAATTCTAAAAATTGGGATAGTTTAAAAAATTTTGTGTAAAAAATATAATTAAAAGAGTTAATTGAGAGAAAGAAAATAGTCTACGGGAATTTAATACACTTTACCCGAATAAATATTACAAGTATTAATTGATTGTGTCTACATGTTTTGTACTATATATATATATATATGGGTAAATAGCTAAAAATACCCCTCAATTTTCTTCTCTTTCTCTACTATACCCCCTCAATTAATTATACCCCCCTCAACTTTCATTTTCTTGCACCATGGGTTTGCCCTCAAATTTTTTTACCCTTTTACCCTCCAAATTTTTTTTATTTCCACCTTACCTTTAATCATATCCTTACTATTATATTTCTTAATTCTTTAAATTACAAAAATATTATTTCTTTTAGTTACAATATTAATTATGCCATTTACCTTTAATATATTAGACTAAATATACTCTCAAATGTAATTTTTTTTTAATAAGTTCTAATTATTGTATTTGTAAATCAATTAACTTGATATTAAATTTTAGTTTGATTTAAATCATAAAAATCAATCCTAATTAATATATTCATAAATAAATCCAATTTATGAAAACAATATATATATTTTGAACAAAATATATATATTTCGGAATATATATATAATTCGTTAAAAATATATCTTTTCCGAATTCTTTTAAAAAATATGAATTTTTTCCGAAAAATAATTTTTTTGGGAAAAATATATATTATGTTCCAAACTATAATTTTTTCTGAAAAATAAATTTTATTGAGAAAAATATATATTATGTTCCAAAATATAATTTTTTCTGAAAAATAAATTTTATTGAGAAAAATATATATTATTTTCAAAAATATGAATTTTTTCCGAAAAATATATATTATGTTCCAAAATATGATTTTGAGTCATAATACCTAAACTACCATCAATAGTATAAGAGGGTTTAGTGAAATCAAACCTTCAAAAAAATTATTTTTTGAAAAAATATGTATATTTTGGAATATATATATATATATATATATATATGATTCGTCAAAAGTATATATTTTTTGAATTGTTTTAAAAAATATGAATTTTTTATGAAAAATATACATTATTTTCTAAAATATAAAAAATATATATTTCGGAAAAAAAATCATATTTTGGAAAATAATATATATTTTTCTCAAAAAAATTATTTTTCGGAAAAAATCATATTTTGGAACATAATATATATTTTTCCCAAAATTTTTATTTTTTGGAAAAAAATCATAATTTTTTAAAACAATTCGAAAAATATATTTTTTTGACGAATTATATATATATATTCCAAAATATATATCATTTTCCAATAAAACTTAATTTCATTTAAATCATAAAACTCATTGTCCTAATTAAATTTTTTTTTTGCCCAAATGAAACTTTCTTTTCATAAAAATATATTCATAAATTGTTATTTATTTATGAATATATTAATTAGGATTGAGTTTTATGATTTAAATCAAACTAAAATTTAATAACAAGTTAATTGATTTACAAATAAAATAATTAAAACTTACAAAAAAAAAAATTAACATTTGAAAGTATATTTAGTCTAATACATTAAAGGTAAATGACATAAATAATATTCTAACTTAAAGAAATAATATTTTTGTAATATAAAGAATTAAGAAATATAATAGTAAGGATAGAATTAAAGGTAAGGTGGAAATACAAAAAGTTTGGAGGGTAAAAGGGTAAAAAAAATTGAAGGCAAGCCCATGGTGCAACATTTTATAAAACTTTAGGGGGTTTTAAGCTCATTTCATAGTTGAGGGGGGATAGTAGGGAAAGAGAGTAAAATTTAGGGGGGGTTTAAGCTATTTACCCTATATATATATATATATAACCTTGTATAAGAACTTAATATAAAACTAGCTTTTTAAGTTGGTTAGAGGAATGCATGAATAAAATACTCAATAGGGTAAAGGACTAGCGTGATAAATCTGTATGATTAATAAATATCGCTTCATAATCACTCCTAATGGTAATCACAACAACTTACTTTTTGGTCCATTTATAACAAATCCCCATTTCCAGTTTTATTCATCTTTAGGCCTCTCTTTCTCTCTCTCTCTCTCACACACACACACAAACACAAACACACTCATCCAAAATTCTTTTTCCTAGTCTCACCCCATCTTCAACCAACCATGCCTCATTCCACAATTTCATCTAAAACACATCTCTAAATCGATTAATGTCTACCTCTATGAAAAACCCATTTCATTTGAAGACCTCAGGAGCTAATTTTGAAGCATTTCAATACAGAGTTCTTCACTGTATCTTCAATTTTTTGAGGTAGAAACTAGAAACCCTTCTGCTCTATTTCTGATTCTGCTTTCCTTTTCTCTTCATATAGAAGAATTTAAGTGAGAATTGTGAAGAAAATTTTCAATTGATGCTATAATGAGGGACTTCCCTTCTTGTTTTGGTGAAAATGGTGTTCAAGTTGCTGATTCTTCATCCCCAAGTAGTGGTAAATCTGCCCAAAACTCAGTTACATGTGTGTATCAGTGTATATTAAGTGGCTTTTCATGTTTGATTACTGTGACATGGACCAAAAATTTGATGGGTCAAGGCCTTAGTGTTGGAATTGATGATTGGACCAATCACAGTATATGTAAAGTTGATATAAAACCATGGTTGTTCTCTAAAAGAAAAGGGTGTAGAAATTTAACTGTCAATTCTAGTGTAATTGACATATATTGGGACCTGTCATCTGCAAAATTTGCTTCTGCACCTGAACCACTAGAGGGGTTTTATTTAGCTGTTGTGTTTAATCAAGAAATGGTTTTACTTCTTGGGGATTTGAGAAAGGAAGCATATAAGAAAATTGATGCAGTTCCTATTGCTGCTAAAGCCAATTTTATTGCGAAGAGAGAACACATTTTTGGGAAAAATTTTTATGGTGCAAAGGCTCAATTTTTCGATAAAGGGAAGACACATGATGTTACAATTGAGTGTGAGACTGTGGGTGTTAGTGATCCATACCTTGTGATCCGAATCGATAGTAAAGCAGTGATGCAGGTTAAGCATCTCCGGTGGAAGTTCCGGGGCAATTACACCATTTTGGTGGATGGGCTTCCGGTGGAAGTGTTTTGGGATGTCCATGACTGGCTCTTTGGTAATGTGGTGGGCAGTGCAGTCTTCATGTTCCAAACTTGTCTCTCGGGCGAAAAGTTGTGGACTAGCCAATCTATGTCCGATCCTTCGGTGTTGAGTTGGTCGTGTTCACAGACATTTAGAGATTCCCAGTTACAAGGTCTGGGGTTTTCACTGATATTGTATGCTTGGAAGAATGAATAGGAGTCTATTTTTCTTCTTGAAGTGCAGTGCTTGCTTTGGAATACTACAGAGTGATAATATCTAATTATCTGTCACTGATTGCGGTTTGAATATACGAGATGAACTTTGTAAGTGGATATTCGATGTTTCTCTTAGTTTTAGTCTTAAATTGTTGCTATTGTTGTTTTACACTTGAATTAAGCACACTTGTAGATACTGAATGACCCATTATTATGGAAAATTATGGTTGAATGCATTTCAACAATGTGGAACATATCTTTGCAAAGCATTGCAGTATGATCTTCCCGTCTTAGCCTCACAACTTAATAGTGATACGTGTATGCGAAAAGGGTTTCACCAAGCAAAAAGGTATAACATATAAAGTTATCTCACATCTCTTACTTGTTGCTAAATAGGCATTGAACAGATGAATTTTCCTTTTTTCCTGCAGGATAGAAGGAATGAGTCACACTCGTCTCACCAGTTTCCGTAAATCCTATGTAACAGGTTTACTTTTCTGCTAAATTCTAAAATATCTGTTCAATTTATAGAATAATTTCTTTTTTGACTAATCTGCATACTGGTTAAATGTGCACTTGTTATTGGTAAATTCATAATGCTTAACGTATATAGTGTGTTTTGTTATGTTATTCAATAAATGTTTAAAATATTTTCAAACATATATGCCAGTACCAAAAATAGAGAATGTATGAGAACCAATCCAACTTTGAATGGTTGTGACTTGTGTTGTTCCAATAATTTTCTTGTGTGGAACAAATTGAGCATTAAGTTTTAGTTTATCCAATTTGAAATTAAAAGTTGGATTAATGGGAAGACAGTTTGAGGTAAAAGCAGAGTCTATGGAAGCTACGTTTGGCTTTGAATGGTCATCGGTGGATGGTGGAATGGAAACCAAATTTAGCCTACTTCTAGTGAAAAAGTGAGTGAAGATCAATGCTTGGAGCCAGGATTGAGCTTTACATCTGTTTCAGTTAAGACAGTTGGCATATTTTATTTCCTAGTGAACTGCAAAGAAATTTGGTGAGCAGTAGAAATGATGAAACTAATGTTTAATTGCAATGTGTGATAAAGATTTCATAGGAAACTAGTGTTTAATATGAAATGTGCATATATATTTTTCAAGATTCCGGAGCATGAGGCCGTCGGCTTGCATGACTAATGTCTAAGATGAAATATACATATATGTTTTGCAAGACAATAATGGAGCACAGGCCGACGGCTTGCATGACTAATGTGATGAAATATGAAACTCGATTTATGAGAATGAGAAGTAAATATTTGACAGCAAAAAGATTGTTATTCTGCATTGTAATCTTTTTATCCTTATTAAAATTTAAATTCAATCGGTTATATTTTGAATACCAATAAAGTCTCAGACAGGGTTATAAATAGATACAAAATAAGGAAATGTTGATAAGGAGTTATTTGTATGCTTCCACTATGTCTCAAAAATTTATCAAGAAAGTATGAAAGAGTTTCAATGAGAATCTTTACTTTGTCTCAACTCTTCTATTCCCTTTCACTTCTTTGTTTTCCTCTTAACTCTTCGAGTCTTCTGTTTTGAATAATTCTACAATCCTCAACTGGCATTTGAATTAGGACTTGCCAGATCTACTGCCATGAAATGTAGCATTAGAAATTCATGTAGAGCAACTATCTAAATATTTGTATGTCGAATGCATTATTGTGCTACTAATTTTCTTTTACGGGTATGTTTAGCAGTTGCTTGGTCACATTTTTGTATAGATATTTTATACTAAACTTAAATGTTCATAAAATTAATGTTGGGAACAACCGCGTATATGCAAATGCATAAAAAATTGAAGTATCAGACTGTAGTCTAATAGCCCTTGTGGTGCTTCAGTTATTGCCATATAATATACACATTGCTCACTTATCCAGCTGAGAAAGATGAACAACATGCTCATAATGCTATTGTGAGACAAATATTTTTCTGAGATTGAAATAATTAATACCCAAATTCCCATAGAAATTTATCAACCACAGAAGAACCAAACTATAATCAGCAATATTTTTTTTCCAAGTCTCTTGAGTAACACCCTATTAAAGGACTCAAAGTTGAACTGATGTGAAGCTTTGAACAAGACAAAGAGTAACTAGGTACAAATACTTCATTCTTTGATGGGTAAATTGCTTAAAACCCCCCTCAATTTTACTCTCTTTCCCTACTATACCCCCTCAACTATGAAATGAGCTTAGAACCCCCTAAAGTTTCATAAAATGTTGCACCATGGGCTTGCCCTCAAATTTTTTTACCCTTTTACCCTCCAAACTTTTTGTATTTCCACCTTACCTTTAATCATATCCTTACTATTATATTTCTTAATTCTTTAAATTACAAAAATATTATTTCTTTTAGTTAGAATATTAATTATGCCATTTACCTTTAATGTACTAGACTAAATATACTCTCAAATGTTAATTTTTTTTTTTTTTTTGTAAGTTTTAATTATTTTATTTGTAAATAAATTAACTTGTTATTAAATTTTAGTTTGATTTAAATCATAAAACTCAATCTTAATTAATATATTCATAAATAAATCACAATTTATGAATATATTTTTATGAAAAGAAAGTTTCATTTGGCAAAAAAAAAATTAATTAGGATAATGAGTTTTATGATTTAAATCAAATTAAGTTTTATTGGAAAATGATATATATTTTGGACTATATATATATAATTCGTCAAAAATATATATTTTTCGAATTGTTTTAAAAAAATATGAATTTTTTTGAGAAAAATATATATTATGTTCCAAAATATGATTCTTTCCGAAAAATAATTTTTTTGAGAAACATATATATTATTTTCCAAACCTATGGTATTGATTACACCGAAACCTTCTCTCCGGTTGCCTAGTTTCGGGTTCATTTGGTCTGGTCTGATCTTTATTTTTAGAGACCATACCATGTTTATTTTGATTTGGTATAAAAAATTGGACTAAGACCAAATTGAACCAAAGATAGTGTTTTTGGACCAAACTTTTTGTTGGGTCAAGTTTGTCTGGTTCCAAAAATTGATAACCAAAATCAGAATTTCGAGACACTAACCACCCAACAAACAAAACAAAATGAATTAAATAATACATAAAAATAAAAATAATAAATAATAATTAAAAAATAATATAAAAAATAAATTAATAAAATATATTTATAAATGAATAAATAATAAATATAAATAAAATATATTTATGAATAAAATAAAATAAAATGAATAAATAATAAATAAAATAAAATATATTTATAAATTAATAAAAATAAATGAATAAAAAATAAACAAAATAATGAATAATAAATAAAATGAATTAAATAATACATAAAAAGAATAATAATAAATAATAAATAAATGAATAAATAATAAATTAATAAAATATATTTATAAATGAATAAATAATAAATAAAAATAAAATATATTTATGAATAAAATAAAAATAAATGAATAATAAATAAATAAAATGAATTAAATAATACATAAAAAGAATAATAATAAATAATAAATAAATGAATAAATAATAATATAATTAATAAATTAATAAAAATAAATAATAAATAAAATAAAATATATTTATAAATGGTTTGGTTCTATTTTTACAGACCGAGACCTTCTAACCAAACAAACTTTCACTTCAGAAATAAGATCATACCGGACGAGACTAGACCAAACCGGTTACCATACATGGCAGAGTTTTTCTTTACCCTCCCACAATTAATTCTTAAGATACGACGTCGCACGAGATCATCTTGGAGTTGAATGTCCTATATTGCTTTATGGGAGGCCTTGAAAGAACCCCATATCCGATTGCGGGAAAAAATGATTGCTGTTTCTCTCATCCCTCTCTCTCTTGGGTGTCCACTGAAACTGCAACAATCGCCTCCACAACCCCATCTCTCTCATTCTCTTTTCACCTCAAAACTCACTCTCAAACCACCCAGCTTTCGCGGCAAAACTATACTTTTCCGAACAAATTCAAGTGACCCCAAAAAACAGTTCTTGGACGAAAACGGTGTCGTTGATGACATGGATGGCTATCTCAATTACCTATCTCTCGAGTATGACTCTGTTTGGGACACCAAACCTTCCTGGTATGCATTTTTTTAAATTCCCATTTCCCAATTTGTAACATTCATATGAATGGAAATTTATTTAGCTTTCTTCATTTAATTCATATAGATGCATTGAATGTTGAAATTGAATTCTGAGATATGGTGTACACAAGCATGTACAAGTACAAATGACAAATTTAGGCAGGTGGGTTGTGATTAGAATAGCAAAACAAGTTAATAAATTTTGATTGACTTCATGAATTTCACAAAACCCAGTTGTAAATTTGTTTGTTTTAGAAGAAATTAACTTGTGGGGATCTAATCTGAAACTCTTTTATTGCTGGAACAGTCTGAACAGCAATGGTTCCAAAGAATAAGAAAAATGGAATAAGATAATTGTAAGATATATATATATATATATATATTTATTTATTTATCTATATATATATTTATTTATCTTTGTGGATAATAAAGTCTGTTTACCATATACAAGTGATATTCTTTCCCTTGAAGGTAGACAATTTTCATGTAGATACTGTTGTATGAACCCACTAATCATCTTGGGTTTTACCCCTAAAAGAAAAAAAAAAATGTTATTGACTTTAGAGTTATGTCGTATTCAAGTAGGATATTCGCTATATGAATGTAGCAAAAGAATTTGGATGCAATGAAACATAAAGCTTGACACTATATTCTGGGGATTGATTATAGAAAAATGGGGTCACCAGACTATGGTCCTTCTCTTCTTCTCCTCTTTATGTCAATATCCCTCAGTTGGAACCATAGCGGTATTATGGTCCCAGAACAGCTGTAGCACAGTGGTAGAATTAATGGTGTAAGATAGTTGGAGGGTGAGGGAGTTTACTTTTGTTGCTGTCAATCACAGTGGTCTTATGGTATTTTTGTTTCAGAGGACAGAATGGGACAAAGAAGTGAAAGATTCAAGTTCTTCTGTTGATTGTGGCCGGACTATTTGTTTTAAGCTTCCAAACTTTATGATTTTTCCTCATGTACAAAGAATAACCTTTCTTCAAAACTACTTAGGGCGGGTTGCACAAATCGTACATTCTCATTCCGTGATATCTAAGACCATAACCTCAGTCCAACCACATGCTATCATATCGTTCTTTAGTAAATCTATCACATCTGATTTTTAGTCTTCGTCTTCCCCAAAATTCCTCAATGTGGACGATGCCACTCTTCATAGCTTTTGTACAACGAATTAAAGTATTGATGCACTCCTTTTGTTTGGATTGCAAAGGTTGCTTCACATTTGGAAATGTTTCTTTCCTCCATTTACTCCTCCTAGAGCACTTTTGTCCACTTTGTTCTCTCTCTACCAGGCTCAAAACCTTGACCTAGGACTTGGAAACTAGGACCCAAAGCCACTAGACAAAGATAGACCAATCTCCTTGTAGAGAATTATTATCTTCTATGTCATAGTTTCAGTATTATGCTATGAGTAGGGGGCGCACACAAAATCGAGTCTAAAATCAAGGACCAAACATTTAGAACAAAAATTCAATTTCATTGATTTCAAAGACAGGAATGCCCTCCTCTAGTCCTCTGTGCATATCTTTTACACAACAACTACATTATGTGATTCGATGTCCTTGATTCGAGCTGTTGACAGTCTTCTCCAATTATTTATAGTTGAGGAAGAGTGTCAATGAGTTTTGAACTAGGTCTGAAGAAGCTTGAACTCGAACGCTGTTATTTGTTGATTCTTCAAACTTGGTGAATCCTGAGGAGAATGGCATGACTTTGAATATGCTTGTTGTTCGTCTTCTTGAGAAGTCAAAGGTTGAGGGCATGAAATTCTGGCAGAGCTTAAGTTGCAATTTTTTAGTGTCTACACTGGGGAATGCTGCCCGACTTGAGATGGAGTATGGTTATGTAATACGTTGAGCGGCATCTGCCGAATAACAAATGAGCGTACAAAGTATATCAAACAAGTATCTGTACTTAAATTTTGAGATGTTTTCTACTATTTGAAATCTATATCGAATTGCCCCCCCAATCCCCCAAGATGATTTCAATACTGACTGTGTCTTAGGACATATAATGAAACTCTCTTCTGTAATGTGCCATCTTGATAATATGTGTTAATATTGTGCTTATTTTATGATTTTTTTTGTTAGGTGTCAACCATGGACAATAAGATTGACAGGAGTATTACTGATTACTGGTAGCTGGCTAATTTTGCACTCAGTAGTAGTCACTGCGATAGTTCTCTCTTTAATTTTTGCATGGTGGTACACCTTTCTGTACAGTTATCCTAAGGTATGAACCTCTACTACTCTTAAGTCTTCATTAATATGCTTATTGGAACTAAGATGCACTCCACTCTTTGCTGATATTTTAGCAAACTTAAACAAGTTTTTGTTCTATTTAATTTTGAACTCGTGGATATATTTGAGAGGAACTTTGCCCTGTTTTTTTGTTGTTATTGGAATTTGTAAGCAATTGATCCATGAGTGAGGCAATTGTCAACCCTGTTACCACTGCAATCAGGAAGAAAAAAAAAAAAAAAAAACTAATCAAAGATTGGAGGGTGTTAACAATTTCTCTCATAAAGAAACCACCCACACCCTCCGGGCCTCCCTGAGACATGCCATTAACTAACTTCCCATCTACAACTCGAGACATTCATAAACTATCTTCTTCTTTTTCTGATTTTGTGATTTGTATGTGTAACGGTATTTCACTGCTTTTGGACACTAAATTGTACTTGAGATGGTCCCGTGAGATGATAAGTAATTGTTTTGGACGTGGGATTGGATCATAAATTAATTCAGTAGACAAGATTCCAATAGCAATTGGTTTAAGAGACACTCCAAACGAATTCTGATTCCTAAGGTTAATAGGGGATATTAATAGTTTCAAGAAAGGCTCCAAACAAGTTATGGTAACAATGTAACATACAGTTCTTGAAATACAATCAATAGAAAAAAAAATTTGTTGGTATCTTAATATGGTTTTGTTGATTGGCTGCATTTCTGTGTCCAAAGTCATTGTTTTTTCTGAAACTAAGTATTATATAAAGGAGGGAAAAGTTACAATGGGACTAAAATAGTAGTAGTGGGATGATCTATTAACTTTGTTAGCTGGTAGCACACTACTATAAAGCACCCTAGGACACAAAAAATTGTATCTAGGGCTTTGACCATAAACTGCAATGAGGCATCAATGTATAAGTTTAGCAAACGCTGAGCAATTTATTGCACTGGGTGATTCTGATAATGAGTAATTATATAGATTATGTCCAATCAACCATAAGAAGGTGAGATCTAGAGTTCATCTAGTTTGTTAATGAGATCTACTTTGTGAAGAATTTATGTCAAGAAGTTAGTAAAGGTGCTTTATAAATTAAGAGCAATTATCATAAAACCCCCCTATACTTTTAATTTTGTTCAAATAACCCCTTGTTGTTTGAAAAAACCCTCTTATACTATCCAATTTTATCAAATACCCCCCTGACCATCAACTTCATCCTAACTCCGTTCACGGAAGTGGAGAACTATTAAAATACCCCTAGTGAGAAAAGGACACTGTTTGAAACTATCTAAGTGCTGATGCATACAAAGGGCATTTTGGGAATAAAGTAAGTTACAAACCACAGGGGCATTTTGGGGATAAATAAGTTGAAAAACACGCGCGTGCCAAACACGGGACAAAAATTTAACGGAGTTAGGCTGAAATTGACGGACTGGGAGGTATTTGATAAAACTGAATAATATAGGGTTTATTTTGAAACAATAGGGGTTATTTGAACAAAATTAAAAGTATAGGGGTTTTTATGATAATTGCCCATAAATTAATCATAGGATTGGTTTATATGATCTGTTTTATTTAAAATAGGAACTATACATATTCCCCTTCTATTTTACAGGCATATTCGGATATGATTGAAGAGCGAAGAAAGAAGGTAAAAAATGGTGATGAAGACACATTTGGTTTGAGACAAAGCCAATGATGCGTGGAGGGCCGAGGATAGTGAATATTGTCAATCTGCGAGCTTGTTGTGTAGCATGCTCTGAAATTATTGGTCTTAATCTCACTTTAAGGAAACTAAGCAAGGAGGAGAATTGCCGCTTATGGAATGAGTTCTATAGGTTCTATCGATTTAAAAGCAAAAATGATCTTAACACCAGTGCTATAAGTTTCTGTCTGTTTTGGTTGATAGAGAAGTCAAGAAGAAGAAGATTTCTTGCAAGGGGCTGTTATATTTTTGTTGTAATTTTGACAATGGTGCATAACATGAGCTGATTGAGGCTAGACGACCATTCTATTTCTGGATTTTGGAACATGGAAAATTAGGCCTTTCCAACTATATTGAACTATTGCAGAGTTGTTATTGCCAGTTTGATATATATATATATATATATATATATATATATATATATATATATATTCAGTCAGCCATTGTGTAATACCAGCAGAATCACTTGGATACAGCGTTACAACTTCTCGCGTCTTTCAAGAGCGAGGGGTTTGCTCACGTCACGCCATACTCAGTTGTTTGGTTTGTATTTCTGAAAATAATTTTCTGTTTTCTAAAAATTAAAAATCTGAAAAATGTACAAAAATTTGTTTTGGTTGAGTTTTCTGAAAACTGTTTTTAGAAATTCAGTTATAAAATGCTAGTTTTCAGAGAATTTTTTTTATTGTTATCAGAAAATAGTTTTCAGAATTATCAAGAACAGTTTTTAGAGATACAAACCAAACAGACCCTAAACTTTTCATTATTAAGTTTGTGCCAACTCAAAATTTGATTGTATTTCAAGGGGTTCATGGTTTTTTTTTTCTTTATTTCTTTTCTTGAGTTTCTGGGATCATCTAAAATTCTAATGATTTACAACAAAAAAAATTTTCGGAAAGAAAAATATTAAAGTATATACATTTACGTCACTGAAATAAAAAATACTAAAATATCTAATTAAATACATTTGGCGTAAATTAAATTGCTCATTCCATTCCACAAGTTCTTCCTCTTTTTTTTCGAAATCTGAGATATTAAAACTTGTGGGAATGATGTTCCCCACAAGAATTTGGAAAGGACTCTATTTTTATATTTTATACTATTTTTGTTTTATTTAAAAATTGAGCTTTTTTACTTCAAATTTTAAAGGCAAATGCATCAGGGTTAGGTTAACACCTATGTTATTACAAATCATCTCATTTTAATTCTATTTTACGTTGTATACATTAAAATATAAAAACGATAAAAGAATTTTTTTTTGGAAGTCTATTATCACAAGAACATTTCCATCGCTTCCCATAAAACAAAGGTGGATAGTACTAAAACGTCATCGTTTTGGGTGAACTCCAGAACAGCATAAGATATTCTGTAGATTGTTCCAGTGGAACCGGTTCGATACCGACCTAGAAAGAGGCGGGTCATGTAGACCGGGCCAGTCGGCTTCATCTTTTAAATTGGCTAGGGTTTTCATTTTTCGTTTATCACACTCGCACTCGCACTCGCATAGATAGAGATGACGACTATCAGGAGGTTTTGCTGCAACGATCTTCTGCGATTTGCGACCGTGAATCTCGACCATCTCACTGAAACGGTAGCTGTTGTGGATTTGTATATGTGTGTATCTGTGTATATATATGTGTTTGTGTATATGTAAATATATATAATGTGATGATTGCAGTTCAATATGTCATTCTACATGACCTACATGGCGAGATGGCCCGACTATTTCCACATCGCTGAAGCTCCCGGGGGTCAAATTATGGGTTACAGTACGAGTTTCTCTCTCTCTCTACTGTTTCTTATGTGATGACTGCAATTCTTGATTCTGTTGACCTTGAGACTGATTTTATGTTTTTGTATGTTATTTCGATTTTCTGATGTGTGTGTATATATATATATATCTGTGTTGTTGATATTATAAAGATTTGTAGTGGGAAGCATAAATTAGTGGGAAGTTTAGTGCATTTGTAATTCTTTAATTAGTGGTAATGGGTTCCTTAATTTATGGACTTTCTTGTATATATATAGGTGTTCCTCCATGAAATGAATACACAGAAAATTACTCTCTATTGGAAGTTCTTCTATCTATTTCTTACAACAAACATTCTGCCCTTATCTCTATTTTTACAACATGGTATCAGAGCAGCCCATTGATCTTTGTTCTTTTTTATAAGCATATCTAGAAGAAGAGTCTATCCCTCATTTCTTTCTGCCCTTTACAAACACCTTACTACTGCCAGCCCCTTGCTGCTGCCAACTTCTTGCTGCTGCCCTTTCCAATCACCATTTCTTGGTGACCACCTTGCTGCTGCCAGCTCCGATTCTGCTACCACTTGCTGCTGCCTATCTACTGCTCGTTGCTGCTGAAATTTTTCAGCCCCTTGCTACTGCTCGCTGCTGCTGAATTTTTTTTTACTGTCTTGTTACAATCTTTATCTACTATAATGAAAGATAAATCAGCTCCTAGTCCAAGTATGATTCTATCTCTCAGCGCAAGCATGCCCACTCTTCCTTTACAGCCAATCTTGTTGCCTCAGGTAATACTTGTCTCATCTCATCATCTACTTCTCATTGGGTCATTGATTCAGGGCCTCCAATCATATGACATGTAATTCGTCTCTTCTTTCTAATTTTTCACCAATTGTTTCCCCATCTTTTGTTACCATAGCTAATGGTACCAAAACTCCGGTTCTCGGAATTGGTAATATTCAGTCTTCTACATTTACTCTTTCATCTGTATTATATGTACCTCACTTTCCCTTCAATTTATTATCTGTGCACAAGCTTACTCATTCTCTCAATTGCTCAGTAACCTTTTATCCCACTCATTGTGTTTTCAAGGATCTAAAGACGAGAAGGAAGATTGGTGGGGGATTTGAAAAGGATGGACTCTACTATTTTCAGTCATCTTCAAACTCAGTTCATGCAGCCTTCCACTCTGCCTTTCCGTATCAGTGGCACTGTCGTCTAGGACATCCTTCATCTCTCAATTTACAACATTTGGTTCCTTCTTTACCTTCGGTCTCTAAGTTTAACTGTGATACTTGTGAACTTAGTAAACATTGTCGCGCTTTGTTTAAACCTCGAACAGATGCACCTTGTTTACATCCTTTTGAACTTGTTCATTCAGACATTTGGGGACCTTCTAGAACTACTGGCCTATTAGGTATACGTTATTTTGTCACTTTTATTGATGATTTTTCAAAAATGACTTGGTTATATGTTTTTAAAGAAAGATCTCAATTATTCAAAGTTTTTCAATCTTTTTATGCTGAAATAACCAATCAATTTAATGCTAAGCTTCTTGCTATACGAACTGATAACGCTCTTGAATATCGTCTTGGCATTTTTTAACAATTCCTTGAGTCGAGAGGTATCATCCATCAAACATCTTGTGTTGATACCCCTCAACAAAACGGAATTGCTAAAAGGAAAAATAGGCCTGTTCTTGCTATAGCTCGTGCTCTCATGATCTAAATGAATGTACCTAAACGTTTTTGGGGTGATGCAGTTTTGACTGCGGCATATTTTTTAAATAGAATGCCCTCTCATATTCTAAAAGGAAAATCACCTTTTCAAATAATATTTCCGGATAAAAATATTTTTACCATACCCCCAAAGGTGTTTGGATGCATTTGTTTTGTTCACAATCTTAGTCCCAATCGAGACAAACTTGATCCTCGTGCCTACAAATGCATTTTTCTTGGTTATTCTCGTACTAAAAAAGGATACAGGTGCTACAGTCCTATTTTACAAAAACACTTTGTTAGTGCTGATGTCACATTATTCTTCCACAGACGGTCAGTTAGAGGAACCTTCTTTTACTGCACCTGTTATTCCTACACCTATTATTCCTGCTACTGTTCCTATATCTCAGGCTTATGTTCCTCGTCGACCACGGAGTGTCTCTCGACATCGTCCATAAACTGTCTCAATTGCTCCTGAGAATGTAGAGTCTACTCCATCACATTCACTACCGATCTCAACGTCTGCAGATCCTCCTCTTAATTCTGATATTGATCTTCCTATTGCGGTTCGCAAAGGTAAGCGCATATGTACTGAGCATCCTCTGTCAAACTTTGTCTCTCTTGATCACTTGTCGCCTTCCTTTAAAGCTTTTTTTCTCTCTGTATCCTCTACTATTGTTCCTAAGTCTTACAGGGAGGCATTTTCTCATCCTGGTTGGAAAACAGCAATGGAAGAAGAAATGTGGGCTTTGAAGTTGAATCATACTTGGGATCTTATTCCTACTCCTGCTAATGCACAAGTGGTTGGTTGTCGTTGGGTGTTCACTATCAAGCAAAATCCGGATGGTACTGTGGACCGCCTGAAAGCCCGTCTAGTTGCCAAAGGATTCACCCAAACCTATGGTATTGATTACACCGAAACCTTCTCTCCGGTTGCCAAGTTGAATTTTGTTCGTATTATTATCTCCATTGCTGCGTCTCTTGATTGGCCTCTTCACCAACTTGATGTCAAAAATGCTTTTCTTCATGGTGATCTCACCGAGACGGTGTACATGGCTCAACCACCCGGGTTTGAGTCCAAGGGGGAGTATGTCTGTCATCTTAAGAAATCTATTTATGGACTCAAACAATCTCCACGGGCTTGGTTTGATAAGTTTAGCAAGACAGTTGTTGCTCATGGTATGACTCGAAGCCAAGTTGATCACTCAGTCTTCTTTAAGAAGACTAACACTAGCATTGTCATATTAGTTGTCTATGTGGATGATATTGTTATCACGGGAAGTGACAAGAAAGGCATCCAAACTCTGATCCATCATCTTGGCTCACGTTTCTTTACCAAAGACTTGGGTAAGCTCCGTTATTTCCTTGGCATTGAGGTAACAAGATCAAAAACAGGTATCAGTTTATCTCAAAGGAAATACACTCTTGATATTTTGAAAGAAACAAGTTATATTGGCTCTAAACCAGTTATTACTCCCATGGATGTGAACCTGAAATTATCATCAGACATGGGAGATCCAGTTGATGATTCAGAGATTTATAGAAGGCTTGTAGGTAAACTTATTTACCTAACCATCACTCGACCTGACATCTCATATGCCGTTAGTATCGTCAGCCAGTTCATGACCAATCCTCAGGGTCCTCATTTGGATGCAGTTGTTCGCATCTTGAAGTATCTCAAAAATTCCCCGGGCCGTGGGCTTCTTTACCGTTCTTCAAGTCATCTTCGTATTGCGGGATATATTGATGCTGACTGGGCAGGATAACCATCAGACAGGAAATCTACTACTGGATTTTGTACCTTTATTGGAGGTAATCTTGTGACTTGGAGAAGTAAGAAACAATCTGTAGTTGCCCGATCTAGTGCTGAAGCTGAATATCGTGCAATGGCCCATGCAACTTGTGAACTCACTTGGTTAAGGACTCTCTTACATGAGTTTGGTTTTTCAGCACAAGAATCGACTCCTCTCTATTGTGACAATCAAGCCGCCATCCATATTGCTAGTAATCCCGTTTTTCACGAGCGAACTAAACATATTGAGGTTGATTGTCATTTTATTCGAGCAAAAGTTGAGTCAAAAGAGATCATTACTCCTTTTGTTCCATCCAATCGTCAGTTAGCAGATATTTTCACCAAAGCACTTTCTAAAAGTACCATTGATTCTATATGTCGCAAACTGGGAATGATTGACATCTACTCTCCAGCTTGAGGGGGAGTGTTGTTGATATTATAAAGATTTGTAGTGGGAAACATAAATTAGTGGGAAGTTTAGTGCATTTGTAATTCCTTAATTAGTGGTAGTGGGTTCCTTAATTTATGGACTTTCTGGTATATATATAGGTGTTCCTCCATGAAATGAATACACAGAAAATTACTCTCTATTGGAAGTTCTTCTTTCCTGTAAATTCTGCCTATCTATTTCTTACAACAAACATTCTGCCCTTATCTCTATTTTTACAACACTATGTATATATAGATTGACCTTGAGACTGATTTTTGTTTTTGGATGTTTGATTTTCTAATTTGTGTGTATATATATGTATGTATATATATATAGAGAGAGCGATTTGCTGTTATTTGTGTTACAAGTATAGGTGTTTCTGATTAATACTTCACTGTATCAAGACATGGATTAATTTTAAAGAGGAAGTTTATCTCTTAAATTCGTTTGCAATATGGAGGAGAGAACATAGGTTAGATAGGGCTGTTTATATCTTCAAGCCTATGCTTCACAATTGAAGAGAGAGGAGGAGAAACTGTAATGATCACTGATACATTGATTCATTACGTGGTCCTATTTTGTTAACTTGAATTACGAATCTTTGGAAATAATATTGGTTTGTATACTTATTTGTTTTTTGTAATCTTTTTAGGAGTTTTAGTCATTGGCTGAGGTCATCACCATGGTTAAAATAGCCGCTGAAGTGTTATTTTGAGCTGAATTGATTCTGATTGTTGGGGATGTGAGTGAGTTCATTCTCTTAAGTTTTATTTCTACATGTGAACAGAATTTTGGAAGCATTGGATTCTATCTGAGTCAAGATTAAAATCTCACTAGCAAAAACAAAAGCACTAATTTGAGGCAGCCACCACAGGATTTACAGAGTTGCCAAATTGAAAGCATTTTGGAACTGCCTTAATGCAACCCCAATTGGGATCATCGCGAATTTTAAAATAAATTAGTGATTCTACGTATTTTCAGCATTTTCATGTATCTTCGGCATTTTTTATTTGATTCTAGGTTTTAGAAATCAGTTTTAATTTTCTCCCTTGGCGTATGTTTGATTTACTTTGGTCCTAGACAATGTCTTCAAATTTTTATCATGTTTGTTTTTTCCCTATTTGGATTAGTCGTAGGTGTCTTCAGGATCCACTCTAATTGATCCTAGTGATATATCTAAATGTCTAATATTAAGAAGCAGCTGATTATTCTTTTTTCTTTTTTCCACATAGCAAGCATATGCCCTATTTTTGGCATATATTTCTTGTCTGGGTAGTGGTATATGTCAGCTCTTAACTATATATCGCGATGCAACATGTACATTGTTTCCATTTTTATGAAATTTTAATTTCTTTGCCCCATCAGAACCCCCCATTGCAAAGTTTACGCTGTAACTTCTCGGGACCTTTTCTTTCTTGAGCAACTTTAGTGGGACAAATGTTTCCTATTTCCCCTGAAATAAAAGATTCTTGCTAATAACAAAATTCATTTTGGTAAAATTCTTAAATTTGAACAGAGATTGCTACTCCAACTACTGCTCCCAATATTATGGCTTACATCCATCCATTTTTTTTCCGGTTTTTTCCTTAGCTTGACACGCAACTGTTCCTGTTAGTTGACCAATTCATATGTGATAAGTTCTTAGTTTGTTGCAGTTATGGGCAAAGTTGAAGGGCAAGGTGAGTCTTGGCATGGCCATGTAACAGCCGTGACCGTCTCTCCTGAGTATCGCAGGCAGAACCTGGCCAAGAAACTGATGAACCTGCTAGAAGACATCAGCGACAAGATGTAAGAATGAACCACGTTGAACACAATAAATTTATTTTGCTGTGGTTATGTCTTTTTTTAAACTTAGACAAGTGGGGAAATTGCAAAATTGTGGTTTGATCACTTCTATATTGAGGAATCTCTTCTTGCATTATATTGCTAATCTAAAAGCAAAATTAGTTCGGATTTGCTAATTTTCGCTTCGAAGTTTTCATCTTATTGTATGCAACTTGGAGTTGGTTCTTATGTGGACCCAACTAACACACACACGTGCGCAATAGAGTTCTTTTATCTCTCTTCCTCTCTTGTTGTTGAGAGCAATCTCTCAGGGATAGATACCCATCTATTTTCATTGCACTCTTTGTTCTTATGCTCATTAAGTGTGTTGTGCTTTAGCTTAATGGTTAATTTGTGGCATTGTTTATTGATTCATGAATTGAATTTATTGACAGTTTATCATATCTTAAACCTCTCAGTTGTGAGGTCACTATACGCGGAGCTGAACCCAGGAGGTTATTTGTGTAGCACATATAAACTTTCATCTCTCTGTATATGCATTCAGCTGTGATGTGAAAGAACTTTTTATACGTGTTATGTAATTTTTTTTATTACTATTTGCCGTGATTATAAACTGTTGAGACTTCTTGAGAGAAATTTGTTTCAATTTGGAATAGAAGAAGTATAGATTGCTATTGACCGAGTCAACTATATCCATGCCAATTCCAACCTGAAGCTATGGTTTTGATATAATTTTCTTATTACTTCTTCTTCAGTGTTTTCTAATAACTCTTATTATTTATATATATTTACACATAAAAATTATTTTCCATTTATACTTTTCTTTTTTATTATTATTGTTAATTTTCATGCTTTACTTATACCATTTATTTCTCCTTTATTCATTTAAATTTCTCTTACTTTCACTTTCAACTAATATTTTTAATCTAAACGGGGTCTAACATTCACATACTCAACAATTCGCTCTAACCCTCGACATTTCATGCTGAGAATTAGTAATCTTAGGGAACTTTAAGATGCAGAGTTAATGGCAGTGTAGGAGCTCAATCTTCTGAATTTGTAATCTCAATGTCTGGATTGCTGCATGTTTATTTATAGAAGCTCACTTTTGAAAATAAGTGTATTTATAGAAGCTCATAGTCCCTCCCAAAACCCTATACCAACTAAGATCTAGCCAGCACCACAGGTATTGTTGATCCTTCCATAAGTTTTTTCCACTCCTTGCTTAACGACAACTTGTTCTACTGGAGTTAGTAGAACAAAATCATCCCCGCCTTAATCATCATCACAGGATCCATCCACAACATGGTTTACGCCTTAGTACTGATGGAAGACTATCCACTGATGGCTATAAGGGACTGTGAGTGGACTTGTCCTCCAATTTTACCATGGGGTACGTTGGCCAGAGTTTGTGCGAAAAAATATGGTCATGGGAGTAGCTCATCTGGCATTGATGGACCTGCAGAATACTGACTGGTTATCCTTCCACAGGCAGGAGCAGGAGGTTATCGTTGCTCTGTGAAACCAGCCTCACACTGTGTCATCCACCTTATGGCTCACGACACCTAGGCTTTCCAGGGGCTATTAACCTTGCAATCCCAAACTTTTGGGCCATGCCAGTCTCCGGACATCTTAGTGCCAGCACTTGAAAATCAAGCCACACCATGTGGTAAAACTTTATTCGGAGCAATGTGGCAGAAAGCAACATGATACTTGGGGACATGATCCTAAGTGAATTTTCACATCCATCATCCTATACAGAAATGAAAGTACTCTTGGCTCAACATTGTTTGTTTCTGTTCTAATTATGCAGGAGGAAGCAACACGATACTTGAATGCCATGATCCTTTGTGAATTTTTACATCCATAATTTTATAAAGAAATGAAATTACTCTTGCCTCAACATTGTTTGCATGTGTTCAAGCCATGCAGTAGCAAGAACGTTCTGTGTTCCTTAAAGAGACTGTTAATTTTAAGTGTTTTTTCCCTCATCAAGGGAAGGCCTAATACTAGAGCTGTTTTGGCTCTTTCCATAGCTTCTTTTTGCTGCTTCTTCTAACTTTTTGGTCCAAGATTATTGGGTCAGGCAACTAGATTGGACTAAAGTTTTTCTCTTTCTAATTTGTAACTGAAACCATTACCAGTTCATTTTATCCTATGGAGGTACACTGGACTCATTAGAGTTTACTAACCAGCATGAATTTTAGATTTAAATGAAGAAGACTGGCAGATGTTTTATTACCTAACACAACTAGATGAAACCCTTTTGTGTCTGCTCAATGGTTATTGTCCTTGCCACATAGGCATACTTTTGGTTTGATCATATGGTTGTGACTTTGCTTTTACTGTGCATTAATTGATATTTTTTGCTTTGCTTTAGTCCTTGACCAACTTTATATGTGTGTGTGTGTCTGTTTAAAACCATTTTAACGGCTTTTCTTTCTCGTCTTCGCTGGGTGCTACCTCTTACATCTTATGCATATATATTTCTATCTTTTATATTTTT
The DNA here is from genome assembly GCA_963922005.1 of Cornus suecica. NCBI lineage: Eukaryota > Viridiplantae > Streptophyta > Magnoliopsida > Cornales > Cornaceae > Cornus > Cornus suecica. The sequence goes on from OY998243.1 coordinate 75,539,488, forward strand.
CAGGTTATGCTTTAGCTTTAATACATCTAATGTAATTTGCGTTGTGGATGGGAAAATAACCTATTTATGAAATTTATATATGTATAAATTTCAGTTGTGATGTGGCTGTTATTAGCAAAGCAATGTTCAAATGTGTTCTCTCAGTTCTGAGTCCTAAAGACATGTTTCTTTTGGCAGTGATAAGGCGTACTTTGTGGACCTCTTTGTGAGAGCATCAAACATACCGGCCATAAAGATGTATGAAAAGGTACTAGGTCTCTAAACCTTGTTTTTTTTTTTTTTGGTTCCTTTAACAAATCTACAGTAATATCATCTTCATATGAGCTGTTAAATTCGGGCGATCATTTGACATAGGTCAAAATAATATTTCATCATTTATTCTTTCTATTAGGTTGAATATATGCGTCTTTGGGACATTACAGGTAGGTATTCTGTAGGATTGATATAAAAAATTGGATATTAAATAGGTTTTGTTTCCAGTTTAAAAGGATAAAAGGAATTTGTAATGACCTGCCCAAAGTTCCAAAAAACAGTGGGAATCTGCAATACCAGCCCTTTCAATGAATCTGCAACAGCAATAAATTAAGAAACCACTATTTGGTGGATACGAGCTTCCTCTATTACATGGTAAAAGACGACACATGATGCTTGTGACACAATTGCTGTATCCCCATATTAACACACACCTGCACATTAATGAAACTTGCACTTTTGCATTGTGAGAAATCTCCTCTCATCTATTCCATGAATTTTGCATGGTGAGTAGTCTCCTATCATCTATTTCATTTCGTCTATTATGAGCCTTTTTCACTGGTAATATTTGAGTTTAGGGAAGGGGAAGAGGGTGCTAGAAAGATGAGAGCAATCGAGTAGATTACTCCCTTAGAGAGAGGAAGTGAAAGAGAAACAATTTGAGCTCAAATTAGTTTCAAACAATGGAAGTTCTCCACAAAATCTGGGAGAGGTGTGCTGTTTGGACTGCAGTAGGTCTTTTCTAATTGTTACAATTCTGGCCTCCCATTTACATGTTAGAAGCTTGCAACCATGGTAATAGTATTTATTAAACATTCACTTTGACAGAACTCAGGTTAAGGACAATTTGGTCCTGGTTTAATATATTGGAATATGGTATTAGATGAGGTTGGTTGTTGAAAATCCGTGTCCCTTAAATTGCATAATAATGATAAAGTAATTATTCTGTAAGACTTCCAATACTGCTTAAAGAGACGTAGGCTGGGTTTAAGGTCCTCCTTGAGAAGATGTCCCAAATTCCTTTCTTCTGGCTTCTTCATTGAGCATACTGTGCGTTCACCCACTCTGTTGGGCTTGCTCGCCCCTATATATCTTTTGTACCTCAGTCGCCACATACCTGACTCGGGTTTTGCTTGCCCTTCTGAAAGCTGCCCCTGCCCAGTAGTAGTCCCAACAAGCCTGCTCCTCCCCAGCACCCTTTTCTATTGCCGCTCACATTTGCTTTCTAATTGTCCAATTAGTTTATAGAACTCGGATGGGGAAAATGCTCCCTGAAATGACTCGCAATAACAGAAAATGAATTGTTCAGCATTAGAACCTTTGGAGTAATTGCAATCTGGCCAAAGAATTCTGCTCGTCTTTTGTGGAAAGAACAATTTTTGTAGTCTGGTTAAATGGATTATACAGGGGATATTCTATTGTCTATTAGCCTATGTTTGGTACGCATGAATGAAATGAAATGCATGTGAGAATGAAATGAGAATGAGAATGAAATGAAATAACCATTCTCATTTTATTGTTTGGTTGTAACTTTGAAGCACTTTAAGAATTGAATGAACTTAAAACAACATTTCTCAAAAATACCCCTCTTAGTGTGAAATATATAATTTTAATCAAATAATATTATTTCATAATTTTTTTACAAAAAAATGGTGCAAGGTAACGAAAATTGTAGCGACAAACAATGGAGGTGGCGGTGGTGATGGCGATGGCGGTGGTAAAAGTTGGTGGCACGGTGGTGAGGGTGATTTGTTTATTTGAAATATGAAAAGGTTGTTTTAGTAATTTTATGTTTTAAAAGCATTCCTTAAGGAATCGAATGACCATTCCATAGGTTTACTAATTGAGTGGATTTTCATTCCAAGGAATGAATTTTCATTCCCAATGAATAATCATTCTTACTTAACAAAACATACCAAACAAAGGAATGGATAGAATAAGCATTTTATTCCATCATACCAAACATACCAAACATGATATAAGGTTTCTTTGATCTGGTATCAAGCAATTCTGTCTCGGACATAACATTGTCTCCCCATCCTACTATTGACATTATATGTTGCAATCTGATGCAACATGCTTGGCCTTTGAAGGTCGAGGCTTTAGATTTCATTTATTTTTAGGAAAGGGGAAGCACCCGCTTTTTCAAAATTTTAAATTATGGATACATTTTAAATAAGCCAAAGGCAATCAGAGGTGATTGTTTCAAGAATTGTCTGGTAAACATGAACTGGTGTTCTATTATATGTCACTAATTATTATCATGCTCATTTAATCTACTTTTTTGGCTCTCAGCTTGGTTATATAATATATAGACGGGTGCTGCGCTATTACTCTGGAGAGGAAGATGGATTAGGTGATCTCTTTATTCAATCACAAATATACCTAATATCTTTACGATTTGTGCTGCTTCTCACTTCCCTATAATTTGTGATTTTTTTTTACAGATATGAGAAAAGCATTATCTCGGGATGTCGAAAAAAAGTCTGTTATACCCCTGAAAAGGCCAATTACTCCTGACGAACTGGAGTATGATTAGAAATTTTATTTGGGCATGCAAAAAATTAGGACTGACAAAGTAATTTATCTATTGAAGTATAAAGAGATGGAACTACATGTACTTCAATACTAAAGTATTTGGATGTGTTTCAAAGTGACGGTATAAATTAGTAATATTTTAATTTATATTTATTTAATTTATATTGTAGTTGTCCTTCACATGCATCATCGCACGTACATTTTACTAATATTTCTCGGATGATAGAAGTAATTTAAAGTAATTGGGCAAATTTACTATAATAGAGGTTTTTTTTATAAGACGTTAAAAAGTAGGTTTCTACTTTTGTTTAACATCTATACAAATTAATCCACTAATTTTGGATATCTTTTATGTTTCGCTAAGGAGTATCGCATTTGTAATAAATTTAGTAAATTTTATGAGCTGTACATATGTACTCCTTTTTCGATATCTTTAACGGTGAATTTCACGTCACTCCCACTTGTAATATTACCCAAATATTATTTATAAAAAAAAGAAACGATGCCCCCTAACCCTCTTAAGTGATTTGGTGCACTTCCTTTTTCCTCATTTCCAAATGTATATCACCCCACTGCAATCTTCATCATGTAAACAACCTACAGACTCCTATCTTTTTACTATTATCAAATTGAGTTGGAATCCTCTACCTTGAGGTATGCATTTGAGGAATTTCATATCAAACAGTGTATGAGGATTGAGATCTATGTGAGTGCAGTACAACACTAGGTATGTGGATAAGTAATTTTTACCACATTTTAGAAAATAAAGCCATAATAGGCTTTGCATGTTCTAAAAGTTTAACTTTGCATAAAGCCATTTAGTTATTGCATGTTCTAATAGTTTAATTTTGCAATTCAAGTACTTGTGTGGTTTGAAACTTACTCCAACTTTTTAAATCATCTTATTACAAATTAAAAATGAAGAAACACATTAAAGAGGAGAAAATTGGACGGAATGAACATGCAGTGAATTTTACTACTCAATTCTGGTCTTTTTTAGTGAGCTACTCTTTTTGTAAGCTAGAACTTTCTACTAGCTAGGCTTGGAAATGATAAAAATAAATTATTTGATTCAATTTACACCAATAAATAGGCTAAAGTTGATTGATAATAAAACTCAAAATTATAAAAATAAAAGGAAATGTAAATTTACTGTTTTTTAGTGAGTCTTTAATTTTTTATTTTATTTTATTTACTTTTTTATTCATTTATAATGTTTTATCAATGAACTAGTGATATCACTTTTTAATTTTTTTCTTGTGGTGTTTGGGGCTTTTAAACCGATTAATCCATGGACCATGCAATTTGATCTCACATAAATCGGATAAGACTTAGACAATATCGTGATCGGAATTCCAACAAAATGCTTGCACCGAATTCAAACACGTAACGGTCTCGTCACCTTATGCTTGCACCAAGTCCCAAGTGGTATTTCTTACATTCAAAGTGAAAGTATGTGTAGGAAGGACGGTTTAAGTCTCCTTGAAGTGTGGTGAAATGGAGAAGATTCCAAATGGCATAAAATGATAGTAAGGAAAAGTTGGAAAAACAGAAGAGAAAAACTTTGCTTGCCATTTACACAGATACATACAAGAGGAAACCACTATATTGTAAAGGGGGATTCGCGTTGATATAATCTACGAATCCAAGGGTTTGGTAAGGGAAGGTTGGAAAAAAAGTCAACAGGGTGTAAAGGGGGATTCACGTTGATATAATCCGCGAATCCAGAGGTCCGACAAGGGAAAGTTGGAAAAAGGCCAGCAGGATATCTCTGAATGAGATTTGATACGCGATAAAACTCTACAAAGAGACAATCGTTAAGGGCTGACAAAAGGGGTCATAGCCAAAAGTCAAACTCGTGACCCTATGGGTTTATCGCATAGAGAGTACTATTTGACTAACATAGGGAAATACTTTGAGATGGTGAATGGTGGGTCGCGACCTCATTCATCAAAATCACTCAAAGTAAAGTATTTAGAATGCGTCAAATAAAGTTCAGGGTCATGTAAATGGAAAATATGCATAAATGACATGACCTAAGAAACTATGACATCAAATAAAGGAATTCGCGAGAAGTAACCTCCTGATATCGCTGGATGGTAAGGTCGCGGATTGGTAATGTCGCGAGTTAAATATCACGACATAGGTAAATTATGGAGGCCACCTGCGGATACATATCGCAGATGATCATACTGACGTGACAATAACTTATGTCTGAACCAATGCTTATAAATAAGAAGCTAGTGACTCAATATGGATGAATTTTCAGAGACTTAGAGAGAGGAATAGCGATTCCTAGATTTTTTGTTATGTAATTGCTCTTCTATTCTCTTCTCTTTCTATAATTCTGTAATCACTTCGCATTCAATAAAAATATTATTTTTATTAAATATTGAAGTGTCTATATACTATTTCCAAATCACTTTAAACAAGATCCCCAACATATACGAAAGAGCTCAAAAGGGGTACACATACTTTCAATATTTTTATTAAATATTGAAGTGTCTATATACTATTTCCAAATCACTTTAAACAAGATCCCAACATATACGAAAGAGCTCAAAAGGGGTACACATACTTTCAATAACAACTTAATGTGTTCAGCCAATTATTTCCCCTACCTAAAAGTGTACAGACCTCTCTACGTCAACTTTCATTGATATTTGATATTGACTCCTGTTAGGTATATTTGGCTTAGTGCTACTGTTTTTCATGTTTGTTTTATTTTTCCTATCTAGCTCCTCTGTTATTGGCACACAAAAGAGTTACTTTCATTTTCTTTCACTTATTTTTTTTCTTTCTTTTCCCTCTCTATTTTTCATGCTCCCGCTTTTGAGCTTATGGTAACAGGAAGGGTGACATTGAAATCATATATTGGACTTGGATGAAATAAAATTTGCAAAACTAACATCTACAGGAATGCCTTTAATTTTCCATTCATGGGGTAAAGTTGAGTTGTGACATTTATTTTATAATTGTGATCTCTTTTCTCCAAATCCCTGATGCTATGCTTTTCGCACTTTACTTTTCATTGAAACAAAAGTAATATTTTTGTTGTAGAGTGTTGTAATAGAAAAAGGAGACATATTTGGTATCCTAAATTTGCTATAGAAATTAGGAAAAATTATACAAACTACTCCTGAACTATGACCTAATTGCACGCGATATCCCTTATATTTCAATAATATCATAAACTATCCTTAAAACCACATCCGTTGTAACACTGTTGGGGTTCGCCGATTTTAAATGATGTGAAGATAGTTTCTACACAAGTTCGTCAGCCAAAACCACAGTATTGATGCTCTTATTACTTTTGACTTTCTTTTACAGAGAAAAATGAAAGAGAAATGAAGGAAAAGACCATGAGTACAAGCAATTGAAATATTTTCTCTCTCTAGGAATTTCTCTCTCCCCGTCTCTGAAAAGTCCTCCCCAAATGAACCCTCGCACCTCTATTTATAGGCGCGACCGCTCAGTAATCCTCGCGGCTTGTATTGCCACGTCAGCACTAGTCTCGCGACGTGGTTCAATCATCCTCGCGGATTCCATTGCCACGTCAGCACCTGTCTCGCGACATGGTTCCTGCGTACTTAATCCGTGATATAAATACCTTGTACAGTATTATTCTACGCCCGCGATTACGGAAAACGGATTCGCGTACTCTTATGCGTAATTAATACTGCACACCATAAATGCCTTTGCACAATATCATCTCGCGCACTTAACTTCGCGAAACGGATTCGCGTTATCCTATGCGCGGATTTATACAGTGCACCATAAATACCTGGCACAATGTCATCTTGCTTTTGATTACGCGAAACGGATTCGCGTAGTCTCATGCATAGGTCATGCTGTGCGACATGCCCCGTGATCCGCGCCTATTTCATCGCGGATCTGATTTATCCTTAGCCAAGGATGCCGTTATAGCTTTGCCGGGTTATGACCAATCATGCATGTCTTGGTCATGTCCCTGAATACTATCGGCCTCTCTAGGGTACTCTTTGCTTAGGATTGCGTAAATAAGGTCGCGACCCACTATTTACTCATCCCCAGCATTTCCCCTAGATTCCGAGTAGCACTCCCTTCGCGAGCAGCATATAGGGTTATGAGTTTCTGATGCGAGCTATAAAACACATCAGCCTCTCATACCTCCCTCTGTGTAATGCAAGCTCTCGCGTAAAACCTATATTTGGGCTATTTCCCCAAGTAATCAATTATTTGGGCCAATCTCCCAAATGATCTTTTACTTGGGCCGGTTTCCCCAAATATACCAAACCTGGGCCATATCCCAGATAAATAAAGGTTGGGCCATATCCCAGATAAATAAAGGTTGGGCCATATCCCAGATAAATAAGGGTTGCGGATCAACCTTTTCGCGAATTACCACCTTTACATTTTTCCCCATTGCGCTTTGATACTTAGCCAAGTATTAAATCGCAATAACCTGTGACCTTGCAAATGACAGTGCCATATCTTGTTGTTTGAGGGTTGTCTTTCCCCTTGCCGATTCTTCGCTCTCTATTTTTATGGGTGAAGCATGTTTTCCGTCTTTCGCGACTATTATTTTCAATCCGCGACCCTTCTTCATCTCGTGACTATCATTTCTAATCCGCGATACTTCCTTATTTGCTTTGATGTTTTTCAGTCAAACTTATGTATGTACAGATTTCGCTTTTAACCATATCCTTGCTGCTTTTTCCAATTAGTCCATTTTTTCAGATTCGCGACTCTTTTTTAAGCGCTTGGCCAGGCGACCTTTCGCCTTCCTCGCGCATTTAATGCGCCCCTTCGGTTTTCGCGCCCATCACTTATATATTTCTGTCATGTCATTTTTGTTCCCACACTTATATTTTCCCCAGAGCACTGTGTTTTTCTTTCATTTTGCACCCGTTTCTCATAACCTATTCCTTCTTCGCGCATACCCCCCCTTTATTTTCAAAGCTTATTCACAAGTTTACTCCACCATGACAAAAACTTCTACACCAAAACTTCTTGCACCTCCTTCCGGGATTGCTCCCTCTGTTCCTAATGTTTCAGAGTGGAAGAAAGCTCCTTTCTTAAACTCTCAAGACATATTCTGGGATTCCGCGAGAGATTTTACTTCCCCTTCTATTTCGAGTCCGCCTCTTACCCTTGATCCTGATAATGAAGCAAAAACTGCTTTTATTCCTCCACTCTCTATTCCACGCCTTCTTGTGGAGAGGGGTGACACACCCTTTTCCTTCATTGAGTATGAGGGACATGTTGCCCCCATCAGTGACTGGAAGATGTGGTCTAGTCACATTCTTACTCAAGACCGTCATCGCGCCACCTTAGCCAAAGCTGGCATTCTTGAGTCCATAGAGCTGTTTTCGGACTTCTATGTCCGTCGTGATGTGGATGCGTTGACAACTTTGATCTCGCGCTGGAGCACATTTTCCCATACCTTTGTTGCTTATTGGGGGGAGTTCACTCCTACCATTGAAGATGTGGTGGTCCTATTTCGGCTACCTGTACTCGATTCGCGCCCTATCAAGGCGCCTCTAGTTGAGGATGAAGACAAGAAGATTCTTAATCAACTTCGCGATTGTGGAAAATATGCCTGCAAGCGAGGAAGCTGGTTTGATAAGGGCGTACTTCTTCCTGAACAAGCCATATCCAGTCGCCCGAAGTTGTCCTATGCTGCCTGGTGCCACCACTTCTTTCGCGAGTATTCTCCGTGAAAACCAGCTCCAGGAGATGATCACGAATCAGTCCCCGGTCCTCAATTTAATGGGCCTTTGGAACTCGCGGGGTTTCTCGCCTATTGGCTAGATCGTTACATATTTCAAGGCAAGCCAGAGGACGGTCCCAGTCGCATGGTGTTCCTTCTAGCAGGCATGCTTTCGCGAGGTGTGCGAATTGCCTTGGCCCCACTTTTCCTTGGCACCCTGTATTCGCAGCTGGACACCCTTGCGAATGATTTCGCACGCTCATTAGGTAGGTATGATATCAGTACTCATATTTCAGCTACATTTCTTACCCTTTTTCTTTTCGAGCGTTTCCCAAATTATGCTCCCATTCCTTCTTCCCTTTCTCCTCACTCTTTGGAAACCACCGTACCTGTTCTTTCAAAGTCGCGGGCAACCCGCTGGACTTCTCTCTCATCTTCAAAAACCTTTTCTTTATTCATTGATATATTTTCTGAATTTTCCTGACGTCCATATGCCACCTCTTTGGAAGGTTTCTACTCTCCTGATTTTTATCCCAGGGAAGAGATAGTATCATATGATATAACAGTAGATGATCATCTCGTTTTTGCAGCTATTACCCACAAGTGCCACATCCCTGTTTTTAGTGAGACCTTTGATACCGTCACACCCTATAACCCCTCTCGTGTAGCAAGACAATTAGGCTTTGATCAGGCTATTCCCCCTCCACTTCCTCTATACCGCGAGGATAACTTTGACAGGTGCTTCATTGCCTATCGGGAGTCAATTGAGAGAAGTGTTCGTATATTTTCTACCGTTATTTTTATTCAGCCTGGCACTCGCAGAGGTGGAGTAACTGCAGCCTATCATGAATTCTGGAAAGAACAACTTGTGTTATTTCAAAGTTTTATGGCTGAAGCTCCCTCTGTTCCTATTCCCGCTTTGATCTTTATTGGAGATCCGTCTTTAAAGCTTCGCAAGGCTAGAGCCAAGATTACTCCCAAATATCATGCTCAACCTTCACAACCTCAAAAACCCAAAACAGCGACTCGCAAATGGTCTCATCGCGAGGAGATCCTTCTCGCGGTACCACCAAATCGCGAAGAACCTATCGCGAGGCGTCTGGTAAATATCTAAGTTTCCTCTCCTTTTTCAATACGTTATGTATTTTCTTATGTTGTTACTAACTCTTCTGTTCTTCTTACAGCGTTCCAGTGCCCAAGCTATACGTACTACCAGCGTCTCGACTGATTCATTGGACCAAGTTCCCTTATCGATTAGACTTAAAAATCTTTCCGATGCAGCGATACTGGACGATGTTCCCCTTGCGAAGAGAAAAAGGAAACTTACCAAGGTCTCGCAGACTGTTGCAGCGGTTGATTTTTCTAGCTCAGAGGAGGCCCCTTTGGTGCGAAAACATAAATCTTCGTCTGTCATTCCACCTCCTGGTGCTTCCAACCTTACCTCAGAAGAGGCATCCCTGGCCGAAAGGCGGCGACTTGCCTTGGAGAAATTAAAGAACAAAAAGAAGGCTGATGCGACCTCATCGTTGCTTGACACTGTTGCTCGTGTGGTCGAGGAGATGAGGGCGGGAGATGAGGCAGAGGAGACAGAAGTCGCCAGTATACTCTCCGATTTACCCAGGACAGCGCTTTCCCAGAGTAAGCTTCAAACTTTTTCTTTAATCACTTATTTCCAGTTACTGATTCATCATTTTTAATACTTCTCTTTTATCTTTGTTTTAGGTTCTCGCGAGACCTCATCCCCGCGTGCTCCAGCCTCTCCGAGAGGTGGCCTCCATTCTGTCGCAGCATCATCTGATGATGAGGACCATCTCACCATCAACTCATTATTCGGCCAGCCTACTCTTGAAGAGGAAACAAATGATGATACTCCCTATTCATCTCGTGATAGTGTTATATCCGCGACCTCCACTCCAGAGGTAGATCGCGAAGTATCCTCAGATCGCGAGATTGAAGTGACCACAGCTTCTCGCGAGGCCTCGCCCAAGCTGCCTTCCATCCCAGTTTCCCCAAAGGTCGTTGATGATAGAGCAAAGGACCCAGATTTTGATGATAGGCATTTGCAGCCTCTTCGTGGTGATCTTGCATCTGAGGTTGCTGCAGCCTTCGCAGATCATCCTAGTATTGAGAGATCCATATTTGGCACCCCTCTCCCAGAAGTTGAGGGAGGCGATGGAGGTACCTTCGCATTTTTTCCTTTGTTCTTCTATTTGGCTTTTTAATGTCAAATCGTGATTTTAACATGTCTTTTCTCCTTCCCCCTTTTTTTTTTAGGTATAAACTCCGAAGCTCAAGATATGATTGATGAGCTACTTCATGATGCTCGGGGGATTTCTGAGGGTCAGACATTGTTTCCTCCAGGTTCTCCTACTGAGACCCATATAGAGGTACCTCGATCTCCTTCTCGCAACATTGTATCAGAGCCTCGCGATCTTGCTCGCGTGATTGCCACAGATCCCCGCGACCAGGTCTCTCACGAACAAGCTTCTGCTTCTCGCGCTTCTCCCCGGGTTCCTGATTATGACACTACTTCCTTAGTGCCAGTACCTTGGCATCAGTGGTTCTGCTATCCCCGCGACATACTAGTGCTAAATCTGATAGAGGCAGCTCATCCGGAGACTTTTACTCACATGGAAGTTCATGAGCCACTCTTGCAGACAGTCCACCTCCAGCTTGTTGCAGATGTGTTCAGGACCCTTTCGGAGACTGCCATTCAGGATCTCGTCCCAGATACTCTGCCAAGATGCCATGCTCGCATAAAGGACTGGAAAAAGATTGGGATGAATGTTTCTTGGTGGGAGACCCGTCTGACTGTCATTCAGAGACTCTATGATCATTATCTTGTCGAGTTGAGGGGACGCGAGGCTCTTCAAAGAAAACAGGCAGAAATTGCAGAGACCCGCAGACAGTTAGCACTGCTCGAGGAGGATGAGAAGAAACTACAGGATTCAGCTAAGCATCTTGAGCAGGCCCGTTTCTATTTAGAGGAGCATGAAGGTTTCAAGTTATCAGATCCCATTACTCGAGATCTTTTCTAGTTCATCACTTGTATATATATTCTTGTATTTTGCTATATATCCTTGTATTTTGATAGAAATATTGACATACTTTTATATACATGGGATGTTTTGTTTGATTTTCCTTGTCCTTGTTTGAAACTTTATGCTTGATACAATTTAATCCATTTTACATTCAAAGGTCCAGTCCTCTCACGTGTGACTTCATGCTCCATTCTGTAATACCCACTGCTACTTTCACTTATAATCACATACGGCCCTTCCCACTTAGCTTCAAATTTTCTTAGCCTTTGTCCCCTCATGATTGCCGGTACCACTTTCAACACTCTGTCTCCCTCCTTGAACCATCTGAACCGTACCCTTTTATTGTAGCTCCTTGCCTTTTTCTTATTGTACTCCTTCTGATTTGCAAAAGCTTCGGCCCTCATTTCATCCAATCCTTCTATCTCCAATAGCCTGTCCTCCAAACTGCTGTTGCATACCAGCCTTTTAGCAGTCAACTCCAATTCTGTAGGTAGTACAACCTCTGCTCCGTATACCAGTGCATAAGGGGTCATGTTTGTCGCGCTTCGGTATGCGGTTCGATGTGCCCATAGTGCTATTGGAAGTTCTTCTGCCCATTTCTTCTGATTATCATGCACCATTCTGGACAAGATTCGAATCAATGCTTTATTGGAGGCTTCAGCCTGTCCATTTCCTTTTGGATAGTAAGGCGTGGACTTGTGATGAATGACTGAGTATCTCCCCAACAAATCCGCGACCTTACTATTGACAAAAGGAGTTCCGTTATCAGATAGTATCACTTTTGGTATCCCAAATCGACATATGATGTTTTCTTTTATGAATCGCACCACATTGTCTGCTGTCGTTCTTCGTAATGGGATAGCTTCTACCCATTTTGTGAATAACTCAGTTGCTACTAAAACCCATGCATGTCCCTGAGCCTGCGGCATGATTGGTCCAATTATATCCAACGCCCAAGTATGGAAAGGCCAGGGGGTTGCTAAGCTGTGCAATTCAGTTCCCGGAGCATGAATAAGATCCCCATGTACCTGACAGACATGACATTTCCTGACAAAATCACTGCAGTCCCTTTCCATTGTTGGCCAGTAATACCCAGAGGATAGAAACTGTTGGAACATTTTTCTAGGGCCTTGGTGACCAAACAAATGAACCTGTTTTAATATTTCCCTTGCTTCTTCTTCGCTTACGCACTTCATCAATCTTCCCTCAAAGCTTTTGCGAAACAATTTTTCCTCTTGTAAGACAAATCGCGAGGCCAATTTTCTGAACCGCGGTTGATCTTTTTCCGGCAAAATCCCATTCTTCAAATAGTGCACATATTTGTCCCGCCAGTCTATTAAGTCTGCTATATTGCCTTCACTCGCGGATGGATATGCATTACAGTTTTGACAGCTACTTTGTAACTTTACTGCCTCATCCTTCATACTTGGCCAAAAGAAGCCTCCTCTCTGCAAAACTCGATAGAGACTGACGTCCGTTTGACCGCATATTTTCCTGTGAGCTTTCTGGAGCAGTTCCTTTATCTCGTCTATTGCTACACATCTAGCCAAAATTCCTCCGGCGGCCCTGTAATATAACACGCCTTTTATGAGTTGGTACTCCCGTCTCAAGGCATTGTTATCGTTCTTCAGTAGAGCATGTACTATCTGTGCCCTCCAATCATGTTCTTTATACTCCTCTGATTCCTCTCCGTTACTGATCACTGAGTCAGTTCTTCGTACTACTTGTACAGAAGACTTCATTCCTTGGAAATTTATTCGCGAACCCAATGTCGCCAGTGCATCGGATCGTCGGTTGCTTTCTCGCGGCTCGTGTGTAAAACTCACAGTCTCAAAGTCTTCTATCATCTGTCGAATAAGGGTTCTATAGGACACCAGATGAGGTTCCTTGACAGCATACTCCCCTCTAATCTGCTTAATGACCAACTTGGAATCTCCTTTAACGTGAAGTATTCTTGCCCCCAACCTTTGAGCCATTATCAACCCTAGCGCCAGTCCTTCATACTCAACAATGTTATTGGTACAAGGAAAGTCAAGCTTGTAGGCCATGACTAATTCCTCTTTTGTTTCTTTATTCCTCAGTACGAAACCAGCTCCCCCTCCTTTTTCAGTGGATGAACCATCAAACTCTAAAGTGAACTCCGCGCTCTGTGCCATGCTTGCCATTCCTATCTCCTCCACCATGGGCTCAGCCCCTCCCGGAAATAATGCTAGTAAGTCTGACAAGGCTTGGCTTTTTACTGCTTTTGGTCTAGAACGTGTGATCTCATATTCAGATAGCGCTAATAACCACCGAGCAGTTCTTCCACTGAGTATGGGCTTCGTGAGCAAATATCGTATGGGGTCACTTTTCGTGATTAGCTCTAATGGATGTGCCAACAAATAGTGTCTAAACTTCTGGGCTGCGAATACTAAAGCAAGACAGTGTTTTTCCAATGATGAGTACCGCGACTCTGGTCCTTTGAGTACCCGACTGATATAATAAACAGGTTTTTCTTCTCCTTCATGCTCTTGGGCCAATAGAGCTCCCACGGACTTGTTGGTGGAAGTGAGATACATTATCAATGGTTTTCCTGTTTCGGGCGCTACCATTGTTTTTGGTGATGCCAAAATCTTTTTGATTTTCTCAAAAGCCTCCTGCTGTTCTTCTCCCCAGCTATATACGGATTTTTCTTTCAACAACGGCATGAGTGGGTGAGTTACCTCTGCCAGTGTTGGGATAAATCTCCTCAGGTAAGATATCTTTCCCATAAAAGTTTTCAACATTTTGCGAGTTGCAGGTGGAGCCATTTCTAATACAACCTTAGCCTTTGTCGGGTCCATATCAATGCCATGCCGATGTACGACACACCCCAAGAATTTTCCTTCTGGTACTCCAAAGGCACATTTGAGAGGATTCATCTTTAAATTATATTCGCGACATCGTTGCAGTACCTTTCGCAAATCTCCCACATGATCCTGTATGGCTCTGGATTTCACTACCAAATCATCGACATAGTCCTTCACAGTTTTATGCATTAGATCATGGAATATGGCTGTCATCGCGCGCTGATACGTGGCCCCAGCATTTTTAAGCCCAAACGGCATGACCGTATAGTGAAAATTCCCCATTGGGGTGCGAAAAGCAGTTTTCTCAGCATCTTCCGGCGCCATTTTAATCTGATTGTACCCACTGAATCCGTCCATTAATGAGAAAATCTCGTGTCCTGAGGTTGCATCCACCATGGTGTCAATGTTGGGAAGAGGGAAATCGTCTTTTGGGCAAGCCTTATTGAGATCACGATAATCTACACATACGCGTATCTGTCCAGTCTTCTTCTTTACAGGCACAATGTTCGCGAGCCACGTAGGATGCTGAGTTGGCTTGATGAATCCTGCTTTCAGCAGTTTCTCTACTTCTGCCTTAATTTGCACCTCTAAATCGGGATGAAATACTCGTTGTTTTTGTTTCTTTGGTTCTGAAGCGGGATTCACATGAAGACGGTGGCTTACCAATCCAACATCGAGTCCCGGCATTTGATTATAGTCCCAAGCAAATACATCTCGAAACTCTTTGAGCAATTCTATCAGAACATTCTTAGTATCTGTAGGCAACATATTGCTTATGAAGGTAGGTCACGGATCTGTACCGTCGCCTATGTCCACTTCGCATAACCCATGCTCTATTCGCGGATCCGCTTTCAGTACCTTAGGGTCGGCTTCAAATTTTCTTTGTATGGCTTTATCTTTCTCGGGGTCAGTGCCAACATTGCAAGCTTCTGACCCCCAATCCCGTCATAATTTATACACCACTCGTCCATCAGGCTTTTTGACCCGTGACCAGCTTACCTTTTTGAGCCTCCGTTTAATTGCACTAGTATTTTCTAGTTCATTCCATTTTGGTAACGGTGTAGAAAAAACGCCGGGCCCATTTTCCTCACTGTATTCTGAGAAGTAGACTGCATCTGCAAAATGGGCTTCTGACGCGCAGAAAGGACTTTTGGATGCTTTTACAGTCATTATTCCTTTTCCCCAATTGGCTTTCATCACTTGATGATAGGATGACGGCACTACGCCATATGCATGCAGCCACGGTCTTCCTAGCAACAATTGATATGAGGGTTCCCCTTTGATGATATGAAATTTGGTGGGCCCCCTGATCTTCCCAATTTTGAGGTCCAATGTCGCGAATCCCATAGTGACCTGCTGATCTCCATTAAAATCAGTAACTGCAATAGTATGATTCACGAACTTTTCTTCGGGAAAATTGATCATTCGCAAAGTGGCTAGTGGGATCAAATTGACTGACGCTCCCCCATCCAAGAAAGCTCGTTTCATCTCTCGACCGTTTATAATGGCTGGTACATACAGAGGCCGATTATGGGGAAAAGGTACTTGTCTGTCCTCTTCAGAAAATGTGATCTTACTGGAGGTCTTCTCATGATGCGGAATCTCAATAGTATGATTGAGTGCGGCAACTGTTTGTTCTTTCAAGAATTCCTTCACATTTTCCTGTATTGGGAGCTCATTGAAGAAGACATCTATCTTAGCATTCTCCCTTGCTTCACATATTGGCGGGCAATTACACTTGATGACATCGGCCATATCCTCAGTATGGTCTCTGGCGGTCACCACAACTGCATGTGCAGGGAAAGGCTCATGAACTACATTCTTCGCTACTTCCAAGTCTCCTGATGCTATTTTTCGATGCACCAAACTTCGAAACGCCCAACAACCCATCAACGAATGCCGAACACTCCTGTGAAAGGGGCAGTAGTTACTCTTCATCCTTTCCTCTCTTGACGACACCCTTTGCACTGGAGGTAGAGTTATGACATGATCTGCGACCCATTGATTTAGTAAAGCAATTGCCTCTTTTTCACTGAAAGGTAAAGGGGGTGGTTCAGATCTCCCAACGCGCTCCTCCCTGGGTTTTCCATTCTGCGTAGCTGCTACCATCGGTATCCGCCTAGTACTGATATTTGGTCGCGTCGGGGGAGCCAAAACTTCTCCCAATCTTCGGGCATTATCAACAAGTGCAGAAAAAGTTTTGACTTCATGATTGACCAGATGCACTCTGTATTCCCGCAGCATCCCTTCTATACAAATTTTGATCAATTGCAGTTCGGAAATTGGTTCATGACATTGCAAAGCAGTCTCGCGAAATCTCCGGACATAAGCTGCCGCCTCCTCCCCAAAGCGTTGTCTTTGCCTTGTGAGCGAAATCATTGAGACCTCCTCATCAGCTTGAAAGAATTTGGTGTAGAATCTGAGCACCATATCCGTCCAGCTGGTCACTGAAGCCGGAGCGAGACCAGTATACCAGGTATATGTTGTTCCAGTTAAAGACTTGGAGAATTCTCTGAGTTTTAAATATTCATTGTTTCTATGTGGTCCCAGAGCATCCGCGAACCTGGCTATGTGCTCTTTTGCATTTCCCCTTTTGCCATCGAATTGATGAAAGATCGGTGCCCCATAGTTTTCCGGATATGGCAAGGCCATAATACTAGGATGGTATGGCGGGGCAATTTCCACTTCCTCTGTTTCAGATTTTTCATTCAGGATAGCTCGCAGTTGCTCCTTAGTGATGTATGACTCTTTCTCCAAGGGCTCAGCTCTTACTGTTTCGCGAAGAGGCTCTTGTGTTGAGTCCTCCGGAAAAGCCTGATTATTCATCCTTGGTGACTCAATATTCGACGGTGGAACACGCGAGGCCTCCATGAAGTGAAGTATGGCTTTTTGTGTTTCCTGGATGTTGAGAAGAGTTTGCAGTAGAACTGTTGGCAATTCTGCCGAATTCTGTACTGGTTCTACCATCGGAGGGCTTTCTGCCTGATTCGCACCAATATTCGCGCGACGACGTTGTCTTCGTGCCGGTTGGACTGGTTCTCCTCCTTCTGTCTGTGCTGCTGTTTCCTCTTCCATTTGTTCAGTATGCCGGGTTGATGGTCGTCCTCTCCGCCGAGGTTGACGAGGCTCCACTTGTGCAGAAGACATCTTCTCCCCAGCGGAGTCGCCTTTAATGTTGGGATTCGCCGATTTTAAATGATGTGAAGATAGTTTCTACACAAGTTCGTCAGCCAAAACCACAGTATTGATGCTCTTATTACTTTTGACTTTCTTTTACAGAGAAAAATGAAAGAGAAATGAAGGAAAAGACCATGAGTACAAGCAATTGAAATATTTTCTCTCTCTAGGAATTTCTCTCTCCCCGTCTCTGAAAAGTCCTCCCCAAATGAACCCTCGCACCTCTATTTATAGGCGCGACCGCTCAGTAATCCTCGCGGCTTGTATTGCCACGTCAGCACTAGTCTCGCGACGTGGTTCAATCATCCTCGCGGATTCCATTGCCACGTCAGCACCTGTCTCGCGACATGGTTCCTGCGTACTTAATCCGTGATATAAATACCTTGTACAGTATTATTCTACGCCCGCGATTACGGAAAACGGATTCGCGTACTCTTATGCGTAATTAATACTGCACACCATAAATGCCTTTGCACAATATCATCTCGCGCACTTAACTTCGCGAAACGGATTCGCGTTATCCTATGCGCGGATTTATACAGTGCACCATAAATACCTGGCACAATGTCATCTTGCTTTTGATTACGCGAAACGGATTCGCGTAGTCTCATGCATAGGTCATGCTGTGCGACATGCCCCGTGATCCGCGCCTATTTCATCGCGGATCTGATTTATCCTTAGCCAAGGATGCCGTTATAGCTTTGCCGGGTTATGACCAATCATGCATGTCTTGGTCATGTCCCTGAATACTATCGGCCTCTCTAGGGTACTCTTTGCTTAGGATTGCGTAAATAAGGTCGCGACCCACTATTTACTCATCCCCAGCATTTCCCCTAGATTCCGAGTAGCACTCCCTTCGCGAGCAGCATATAGGGTTATGAGTTTCTGATGCGAGCTATAAAACACATCAGCCTCTCATACCTCCCTCTGTGTAATGCAAGCTCTCGCGTAAAACCTATATTTGGGCTATTTCCCCAAGTAATCAATTATTTGGGCCAATCTCCCAAATGATCTTTTACTTGGGCCGGTTTCCCCAAATATACCAAACCTGGGCCATATCCCAGATAAATAAAGGTTGGGCCATATCCCAGATAAATAAGGGTTGCGGATCAACCTTTTCGCGAATTACCACCTTTACAAACACTTAGCCCCTTCCGTTCAAAATCAATGCCGGGAACTTTGTGCATTGGTCAATAAAGACTATTTTTGTACTGAACTTCCATTTTTGCTCTCATATCATTGCATGTTCCAATTTTGCATACAAAATTACTTAAATAGCCTAATTTTTTTGAATTTATATATAATGTTCCAAAATATGATTTTTTTTTTCGAAAAATAATTTTTTTGAGAAAAAGTATATATTATGTTCCAAAATATGATTTTTTTCCGAAAAATATATATTATGTTCCAAAATATGATTTTTTTGCAAAAAAGTACATATTATGTTCCAAAATATGAATTGTTTTCCGAAAAATACCTTATTTGCGAAAAATATATATTATATTCCAAAATATGATTTTTTTGCAAAAAATTACTTATTATGTTCCAAATATGAATTTTTTTCCGAAAAATACTTTTTTTGCGAAAAATATATATTATGTTCCAAAATATAATCTTTTTTGAAAAATAATTTTTTTGCGAAAAATATATACGATTATGTTCCAAAATATGATCTTTTCTAAAAAATATTTTTTTTGCGAAAAATATATACTATATTCCAAAATATGATTTTTTTCTGAAAATAAATTTTTTTAAAAAGAATATATTATTTTTTTCCAAAATAATTCATATTTTGGAAAATAATATTCTCCCTCCAAAAAATAATTTTTTTGAGAAAAATATATATATATATATTTGAATTTATAATTTTTGCAAAAAATATAATTGATTTTCGAAAAATAATATTTTTAATGGGTTGATTTCACTAAACCCCTTTATACTATTGAGGGTAGTTTAGGCATTTTGATTCAAAATGTGAGGTGAAGGGGCATAATGATGAAATTGAATAGTATATGGGACAAATTGGACACCGTGAGGGTTAGTTGATTAAACTGGATATTATAATATAATATAAAACAAGGGCTTTTAAGTAAATTCACGCAAAAATCTGACACAAATCTGACGGAGGCTCTGCTCCGTGTTCTAAGGGGTAGTAACTGATATTATTCAAACGTTAGGGGTACTTTCTGCAATTAGGTCATAGTTCAGAGGTAGTTTGTGTAATTTTCCCTAGAAATTAAAATTGTAAATCAATCATTTTTACATTTTTTTTACTTTGCTACAATTGTAAAACAACAAAAAACACCAATTTGGTGTTTCTGAAATTTGCACTTCTGCTTCCAAAATGTCACTATTGTAAAAAAAAAAAAAAAAAACCCGTCACCAAATATGCTTATGTTACCACATAATGCCACTATAGCACTTGGAAGCAGAAGCATCGGAAGCAAAGTGCGATCCAAACATGCCCTTACTTATTTTTCCTATTTGTGTAATTTTAATTGAAATTACCTAGACGACTAAGGAAAATAGCCCCGGGGGGGGGGGGGGGGGGGGGGTTAATAGATTTTTTATGAATTTATTGACAAATTAAAATCATCCAGTGAAAATTCAATTTTAATAAGTCACAAAACCCTAATTCTCTAATCAGAATAATCAAGCAATCATGAATATAAGTGCAGAAAATAAATCATGAGAAGACACATAAATTTTTACGTGAAAAATCTTGGAAAATGCTCCAAGTAAAAACCACGGATACACTCAGATATCGATGCACTATGAATCAAGAGGAACACAGACTCTATGAAATTTTAGACTTACAAATCACTCATGATATGTTTTTCTCCACTCGACGTCTAAAAGTCTAGATCCATCGCGCTCCACGAAGCTCTCGCTCCGATCTCCATACTCTGACGACTTCGCTTCTCAACAGATCAAATAACCACGAAGCCTCCTGCTCCGATCTCCTCACTCAGACGGCTCCGTTTCCCAACGGATCGATGCAATCACGTTGCAATAGATGGTGTGATGATTTTTCAGAATCTAGCTCATCCAATCGTGCATAAAGATCATACTTGTTGAAACACAATTAGAGAAACCCAAAACAAGAGAGAACTAGAAAATATATGATCACTAAATAATTTTCTCTCTCTATCTCTCTGTAGAAGAATATGAACTGTAGAAGAATTGCAGAAATCTCACAAAAGCCACACCAAAATTTTGTAGAGACTCCTCTTATTTAGAGAGGAGAATCCTATTTTGAGTAAACTCATATCCCTTTTTGGACTAGAATACCTCTCTTATTTAATCATCTTGTAATTTGGAGTGAATCTGACCAATATTGGTGTATATATAATTTATACACGTGCTAGGATGTGTTGGAGTATAACCCAAGTTGATAGAAGTTAAAACAAATCAGTGATTAAGTTTACCAAAAATGCTCTGCAACCTACGCTTAAAGTGGTAAGTCAAATTCCACCAAGCGTAGGTCAAGCATAGTCTTTTAGCTACTGGAAGCGTAGGTCAAGCATAACAAAATCATTGGAAACCATTTTTTCTAACTTTTCTTTTGTTTGGATCCCCGACTTCATTGATATGTTTCTCGAAGTTTCGGCTTCGAAAAATATCGTTTATGCCCTTCAAAATGTATTTTTCGCTCAAACTTGGTTCCTCTTTACTACTTTAAGCTTGATTTTAATTTTTCTAAACTTACGCGATCTCATAAGTCACTCAACATGGTTATTATCGAGAATATGCCAAAAAATAAACAATACTCACAAGCATTCTTACATTACCACTTACCCCATAACTCCATACAACACCATGAATGCAATTCATGTTGATTCTACCTTTATACAACAACAAGAGGGTAACATAGATTTTTCTTTGTCTGTCTTTCTTGATTTTTTTTTTGGGGAATTAAATGCATTATATAGAAAATAAAAAGAATTACAGAATAAGGAAAAAAGAAAACAAAAGGCAAAAATAGAAGCCCTAGAAAGAATGACAACATCCACACACAAAACATACAGAGAAAAGAAAAAACCGTGCCCTAGAAATGGCGATTTCAATTGCTTCTCTCTTTAGTCAAATCTTCACTCGTATCTTTATCTTTGTCACTGTACCCATACCAACATGGCTCCATTACAGATCAATCCAAGTTTCCAAAGCCAAAATGGTCTTACTTTATAAGAAACAGGAACTGCTAAAGATTATCAGTATAACTCCTCACTTAAGATAACTAACCAACCTTCTCAAAGAGAACTTTCGAAATGTGAAAACGGATAGCTTCAGGTGAACAAAAAGCAGTGTAATAGTAACTCTTTGCTACGGTAAGGAATGTCTGTTTGATATCAGTATCAATATCGCCATCTGATGTGACGGACAACACCAATTGTACCAGTTCTTGCATGTCGGATTCTATCTCAACGGTTGTGATTTCATCTGATTTTGTGTTGCAGAATTTCACATGATGTACCTGATCAAATTAAATGACGACACAACATGTAAGTTGAAACATCTCAAAGGAAGAGAAGGTGCAAGTGGTTCATTGTTAAGGTACATTTTATTTTTACCCAACAGAAAAAAAAAATCACAATTATTTAGCTTTTGTTGGCTTATGGAAAAAGGATTAAAAATGAAGAACAAAATAATAAGTTATTACTTTAGAAAGATATATGAGGAAAATGATGAAGTTGGTCAGATTATGATTTTCTTACCTGTTGAAATTGACGAAGTTGATTACAAAGGCTATTGGTAATGTCAGATAGCCTCTGATAAGTATGATGAGATACTAATTCTTCTGATATTGAACGGCCTGCACAGAGGTTTAACGTATGCACTAATAGTTGTGTTTCATGCTGCTCGTATTTTTTGCTTCCTTCGATCCATGTTTCCCACTGCATTCCACATAAAAGTAAAAAAAATTTAAAACCATGAATTCCCAAACATAATAGATGTCAAAATCACTAATATATATATATATATATATATATATATATATATATATATTATATTGGAGGGCAGAGGGAAATTGCATAAATTAAAATTAAACTAAATTTACTTACAGCTTGATGTAACTGGTAGCGGATATCTTTACCGTGCACCACCATTACATCCAATGAGAGTTGGTTCACAGTTCCAAGTAGTGTTCTGAGGAGTTTTTCTCCTGACTTGAACCTGTAATACATAGAATCAAACCAAATTAGAGCACACATTCATGCATATATGTATATTGTATACACACAGGCGCGCGATGAGTTAATAGAACAATCTCAACCCAAGTGGGTTGGCTCAGTTAATAGTACTACCTCTGTTCCATATTTGTTGTTCATTATTGCAATTTTATTTATCCAGTTCGAATTTCAATGCAATTTAATCTTTTATTTTCCACAACTACCCTTCTTCCACTAACTTTAAACAAATGCCGGACCCCACCATAATATTATATTATTAAGGGCAAAATTGAAAATTGCACATTAATCAACTCAAATCAATAAAATATTAAAAAATCCAAATTGGACAACTATTGTGGAACGGAGGGAGTAATATTTAGTATGATGCCTCAAGAATTACCCTCAGGTTGCACCGTCTAGAGTCTGAATCCCCCAATAACATAATAATAATAATAAATAAATAGTACAATATATATTTTTTATGAATTGGAGTAAAAAATTGACAATATTTAGTTTAATAGAATTTGAAAATATTTTTTAGCATCCTTCCTGTATATTTTCTAAAAGTAATATTGTTTGTTCGGTTCAATAATTGTTTACCTTCCATTTATTGAATAAGTATTTTCTCTGAATCCCTGTACGAAAGCTATTTTCTGCTCATCGGTAATTTCCACTCGGTCGAAATAGGACCCAATCGTGTCAATCAAAAGACTAGTTTTGGTCCAAGCAAGACGTTCATTTAACCTTTCTGGTTCGAAAATATTTGCTGTGGCCAAATAATATGCCAACAAAAGGCTTCGTTTGTTCAACCCAAAATCTCCAAGGTTGCAACCCTCGTACCACCTGTGTACATATATATATATATATATATATATATATATATATATATAATCAAAACAACAATTTTGTATATTCATTATATAATAATAATAGTAAATGGTATGAATCAGCTTCGAACAATTACTTTTGAATATTGTCCCATTCCAACATATGCAGTGCTTGGCACTTATTGTAGTCTAACTTTGCATGCTCAAGGTACGTGTTGTTACTGACATAAGGCATCCTGAGAAAAATAAGGTACAAAAAATTAGCAATTTTAACCAAATTAATTAATACAAACTAAAAGAAATGCGTTTACAAGTCTTTCTAATGATTGTACTAAGTTAAGGTTAAGACTATTATACAACCTCTAAGTTAAGGTTAAGACTATTACATAACCTCTAATGCAATCATAGAGAATATGATGATGTATTGTGCCAAGGCATGAGTTAAGGTTAAGACTAGTATAACCTCTAATGCAATCATAGAGAATATATATGATGATATATCACATTTGCAAAGAGTCTTTTAATATTTTCTTTACAGAGATTCCAAATTCCTTTTTGTTTGTTTCCCATGGGGATCCTATTCTAGTCTATCCAGTGGATATGCTTCTCATCTCCAGTGGATATGCTTCTTATAGATAAGTAAACCTAATCAATTTATAGTTTTTAGCTTTCATTACTTTATGTATGTAATTACCAGAAATAATAGAGTAAAATTTTGAATTATTTACTCACTTGCAAAAATCAAATTCGAGATATAATATTTTTAGGGGCGTAAATCTTTTATAAGAGCCAACCGGTTACATTCTTAGCATAACAAAAAAAAAAAAAAAAAAAAAATTATATACCTATCACTCATGTATTTATATATAGAGAAATATGGATAATAGTGTGCGACTTGATAGTAGTATAATATGACTGTAATTTAAATGGTTGTTTCAAAAAATCAACCTACAATTCAATACTCGGTTTCTATTCAGAAGCATTTTTCATGATTAACGTTCATATGTTGCAATAATTTTTTAATTTAACAATTATAAATCTAAATCACAGAGTAGTAAATAAATAAGAAATATGGTAGATAGATGTGGAATATTACAAATTTCTAAAAATTAAACTGATAGAGAATTGTTTTATAGAACAATAAATATGGGATAATTGTACAAATGCAATCTCTCCCCTTAAATAGTAATGCATACTCATGATATATAATATTATAACTACCTATAATATTATATATTTCATGTATATAGGTTATTAAATATGAGATTTTATGGGAGAAATTGAATTTTTGGTAATAAATTATTCTAATTATAATCCAAATAGTAAATGTTATCCAATCAAACGAGGGTGTTCAAAACCGGTTCCGGTTCCGGTTCCGGCCGGTTTTTTAGATTCCTTAAAAATCGGAATTGGAATCGGAACCGACCATCCAAGGAACCGAACCAAAACCGTTCCGATTCTTTTATTTTTTAAAAAATAATAATAAAAATACCAAATATAAAAAAATAATATAATTATAAACTAAATTAAAGAGAGTATTTCAAAACTTTATTTATTGCAAACCCAAAATTAATTAACATATATCAAATTATAATTTATAATTTTAAATATAATATATATATAAATGTAAGAATATAACTAATAAAAATATATATATATATATATATATATATATATAAATCGGTTTCGTTCAATTCCAAAAAGGTAAGAACCGAATCTAAAATTTCGATTTTTTGAATTTTGGAACCAGAACCAGAACCGAACACCGAATCCGGGTGTTCGGTTCGGTTCTTGAACACCCCCCTAATCACTGTTAAATTTATTTATTTTCGTTAAATATATCATATTTATGTTGGTGTAAATAGAGTTCGTTTACAGTGAAATTGATGCACGAACACTAGAGAGGTTGTTATAGTGAAATTTATGTATCAACACACATGAATGAAGAAAAAAATAAAAAGAGTACCTGTAGAATGTCTTGCCTATCCACACATCATTTTCACCACCGTATCGTTCTATATAGAACCTTGTCTCCACACGTGGCAGACTTCCGTACCATGGTAAGTCCAGTGCATGCCCAACCTTATATTGTCACATTTTTCAAAATTATAGCAGGTTTAAAACCTAAAATAAATTAAACTAGGGTAAATTACTCTGATCTCCCCTGAAGTTTTATATAATTATTCTCAAATTAAAATTTGTGTAAATTTACTCTGACTTTCCCTGTAAAATTAATATTACACTAATATTTTTGTGCATTTACTAAAGTACCCTTAACTTAAATGTTTTAAACTAAAGTAATTTATGATTTGTATGTCTAATGTCCTTCTATTATTTAAAATACTAAAATACCCCTCATTTGACACCACTTAAAACATCCTTATCACTTCCCAAGTAAGTTGGTGAGCTTATTTCAATATTTTTGCCATTCTCAAGGGTACTTTTGGATTTTTATATATTTGTTATTTCTTAATTTAATAAAGCTAACTTCATTTGATAATAAGGTTACCAAGACCAAAATTAACAAAACATTAACGTAATTTTATGTCAGAGTAAATTACTTCAATTTAAAGCACTTAATTTAGGGGTACTTTAGCAAATGCACAAAAATGTTAGTGTAATATTAATTTTACAGGGGAGATCAGAGTAAATTTACACAAACTTTAATCTGAGAGTAATTATGCTAAACCTCAGGGTAGGTCAGAGGAATTTACCCGTTAAACTAATGACAGTATGTGCCCCCACAAAGGCCCCAGTAATAATAGGTATCTTTTTAATATATCAAATTGTCTTATATATTTTGTGATTTATATCTCTAGATTCTCTACCACACAAGAATGAATTTGTAATTTATATTATCTTATACATATTGAGATAAAATAAGACTTATATTATTATATAGCTTAACGATAGAAGGTTTAAAGTATATATACCTCCCCTGGTAAGTCCTTGGTTATGATCCATTTATCTACCAGTTCATTGTTAACTTGCTTTTCTCTCAAGAATTTAGATGAAAACCGCTTAGCATCCTCAAGTATTTTTTCTCCTGGATAACGAACCTGAGATGCGCGATAAAAGTTAAACATTCCTGTGACGGCTTGAGTGGACTGTCCCTTAAAGCAGTAGAATTCACCGTCTTTCTCAAAATGTCTAAATACATCTGTGAAATAACAAAGTATTTTAATTATTAATAAACATCCATATAAATTAAAAACACAATGTGACTTTAATTTCATGAAAATGAAAATAAAATAAGAACGATGTGTGTTTATATATATATATATGAGGGATAAAGTTACTTGCAGATTGAGGTGGGCGTAAGCTGGCTCGGATCATCCGGTTACGGAAAAGAAAAAAAAAAAAAGTTACCTGCAGAGACATCGTGGCCATGTAATCTAAGAATCCTAAAACCCATGGCAGTGTCATCAATATCTTGAACTGGTGAATTTTTAGCCCAGCATATACCTTCTTCAGTCCAGTATCTAAATATGTTTTCCACGACAAAAAAATATTATATACTTCGTAATATCCTATATTTGGGTTGTATGGTAAATATTCTTTTACTTCATTTTACCTGGCGACATAATCAACACAGTCTTTGATCTCTGACTTATAATACCGAGAAATTCCAAGGCGTTCCAGCCGATCAACTGCCCATATGTGCTCGAATAAGTCCACCGGATATACACTAGGGACTGAATTAAGAGATCATATATAAAGTTAAAATACATAAGCAAAATTAGTAAAACCAATAATTAATTAAAAAGTTATAGGTTTTTTTGATTTGTCATTGAATAAACAGATTTTAAGAATTCAAAATACAAATCGGTCTTAATTTTATTTTTATTTTTTTAAAAAAAAAATCTCAAAAATAGTTCAACCAATGAGACCAAACCTTTTTTTTTGCTGTTAATATAAAATTGAATCAAACAGATCTTATATGTCTAATAATGGGTAGATGATTAAAAAAAAAAAGCAATTAAATTACCTCCCCCACTGAACTTATCAACAGCTCTGTTTAGATAAGAGAGGCAATTATCATCTTTGGTCTGCATGAGTGCATAGGCAGTGGAGGATGGAGAGAACAAGAATGACCCATCTGGGCACTGTAAGTGTAGTAGCTTTTCCCAGTCCAGGCCTGTCATTCCTTCTAAGCTATGGAGTAGAGTTGTGGGCACTTTGTGCATTATGTCCTTTGGTATCCTGTTGCACATGGATACATAATAATTACGTACACACAATCATATATATATATATATGGGTAAAGTGCACAAAACACCCCTGATGTTTTGATTTTGTGTAAATAACACCCCTCTGTATTTCTAAACACCCCTGAAGTATTAAATCTGTGCGAGTTGACCCCCTCCGATCACTTTTACGGCCAAAAATAGGTCATGTGCGAAAAACGTGATTGAATTTTACTTAAATGCCTAAAATACCCATGGTATTTCGTATATATCAATATTTTCTTTAAATTTCAAAAATATAAATATAAGGGTATTTAAGTAATTTAACACCTCAGGCACCGGAACTCAGCTTGAGGGGGTCAACTCGCACAGATTTGATACTTCAGGGGTGTTTAGAAATACGGAGGATTGTTATTTGCACAAAATCGAAACATCAGGGGTGTTTTGTGCACTTTACCCATATATATATATGGGAGAATGACAGTAAACACCCCTGAGGTTTGAAAAAGGTGCCGAAAACCCACCTAATGGTTTAAAAACACCCCTCAAGTTTCAAAAAGGGGCGCTAAATACCCTCAAACACCTTTTCCGGTGACGGAAAAGGGAAATTACTTTTATGCCCTTATTTAAACTGTTTAAATTAAATAAGTAAGGGTAAATAGCTTAAAACTCCCCTCAATTTTACTCTCTTTCCCTACTATACCCCCTAAACTAATTATACCCCCCTCAACTTTCATTTTCGTGCACCATGGACTTACTCTCAAATATTTTTACCTTTTTACCCTCCAAACTTTTTATATTTCTCCCTACCCTTACTATTATATTTCTTAATTCTTTAAATTACAAAAATATTATTTCTTTTAGTTAGAATAATTTTTTTTTTTTTTTTGAAAAATTAGCAATTGTATTAAGGAGGCAAAAGCCTAAACAAGAGAGTAGTACTCCAAATACAAGTCATCTGGGAAGCCCCATGTCCACCAAACAAGCAAGAACCAAGACATACCACCCTTTACACTCAAGGCCAGTAAGCTAAACCAACCACAAACAAAACCAGTGGAGTTCAGGCAAGAGCTCCACTTGGACAGAAGGAAAACAACACTAAGAATCTGGCACCATGCGTAGAACATTAACAGAAAATAGAGTTTGGAAGCTGTCATATCCTAGCTAGATCAGCATTCACTGGATTGTTCTTGATCCTGTTAAGAGAGAAAGCTCTAAACCTAACTGTGTCCACGATTTCATTGACCAGCTGCATTTCAGTCCTAACTTCTCCCCTATACAATCTTCTTCCTCTTTCGCACCAGTAAATGTAGATAGAAGCTGCCAAGCACCATTTACTGATCAGGACCTGAAGATCTTTCCCTTTTAAAGAAGAGCACCATTGCACAAGATCATCCCAAGAGGTGAAAGTACATTGTAAGCCTCTCTGCTTGATAAAGATCCATCCCTTAGATGTGACTTTGCAATTGAAAAAGAGATGATTCCTAGATTCAATTCCTTTGCAGAAGACACAACAGTTGTTAGAAGATAATCCCATAAGCACTAGCCTGTCTTGAGTGAGCATTCTATTGTGAATAGCTGTCCAGAACACAAAGGCATGCCTAGGAATAGCCCCACTAAACCAAACTCCAGAATACCAAGTTATGTTAGGTTTCTTAAATCTGAAGTAATCCCAAGCTGAAGCAATGCTGAAATTGGGAGCAAGGTTCCAAATCAGTTTATCCTCTTGATCAACAGAGGGAGGAGGAAAATTCATAGTAGCATAATTTAGATAAATAAGCTCCAGAGAGTTGGTATTAGGCCAGCTCCAAGAATTGTTGATAATGATAGAAGCCACTTTAACACCCTTAGGCAGACCAGCAAGGTTGATTACATCATTGCCAAACAACTCCACAATTGGCCTATCAAATAACCATGCATCAAACCAAAGAGAGACATTAGCACCATTACCCACTTTGTATCTAAATAAGCTCTTGATCTTATCCCTCAAACTAAGGATTTTCCTCCAAGACCATGATCTGTCATAAGAGCTCTTTAGGAGCCAAAAGCTTTGATTTTTTATGATGGCGGATTTTGCCCAGGTAACCCACATAGAAGAATGGCACGGTTGAAGAATCTTCCAAATGTGCTTCGTCACAGCAGCTTGATTCCATGAGACAAGGTCCTTAATTCCAAGGCCTCCTTCTTCTTTAGGCAAACACACCTCTTTCCAGGCTAGTTTCTCCCATCCTAGCTTTAAATCGGGCCCTTTCCATAGGAATCTCCTCAAAATGCCAGAGATCATCTTCATTGTGGCCTTAGGCAAGATGAAGCAAGAAGCCCAGTAAACTTGTATCGAGAACAACACAACATTGATGAGTTGTAATATCCCAGCAAAAGATAAAAGTCTCGAGCTCCAAGACTGAATTCTTTTGGTGATTCTATTGACAAGATCTTGGCAATCTTCATTCCTAAGCCTTGTGGATATTAGAGGCACGCCTAGATATCTTATTGGCATCACTCCTTCATTGAAATTTGTTGCATTTTTAATATCCTGTATATCAGAATTATGAATGCCAGACATGAACACAAAGCTTTTGGAAGGATTTGGGCATAGACCTGAGGCTTTACTAAAGAGATCAAGATTTTTCATAATGGCTTTGACAGACATGGGATCTCCATTGCAAAAAATCAACAAATCATCTGCAAAAACAAGGTGACTGAGCTTCAACTTGTTGCATCTCCAATGATATTTGAACTCTTCATCCCTATGCATTTGGTTAAGCAATCCTGAAAGTGTCTCCATAGCCATCACAAAGAGATAAGGAGACATGGGGTCTCCTTGTCTTAACCCTCTGCTAGCACCAAAGTACCCCTTATCTTGGCCATTAATGTTAATAGAGAATCTTGCTGATTTCAGACATAACATGATCAGATGGATTAGCTTGGCAGGCATCTCAAAGGCTAGGAGCACATCTTCAAGGAATTCCCATGAGAGGGTGTCATAAGCCTTAGACAAATTAATCTTCATAGTTGTTCTTCTAGGCTTGTTATTCTTATGGTAGTGAAGCATCACCTCTTGAGCTAGGATGATGTTGTCCGTGATAGATCTTCCAGGAATGAAAGCAACTTGATTAGGATTGATACAATCATCAAGAACCGGCTTTAGTTTACTAGCAATGATCTTGGCAATCACTTTGTAGATGACATTGCACACAGAAATGGGTCTGTAATCACCCACACCAGTTGGATTCTCCACTTTAGGGATTAAAGTAATGGAGGTGGCATTCACTTCAGATAGCATCTTCCCTGTTTGAAAAAAATTTAAAACAGCATTAGTGATATCATTGCCTACCACATGCCAAGCAGTTTTGAAGAAAACTGAGTTTAAACCATCTGGACCAGGGCTCTTGTCCTCCTTTATATGAAAGAAAGCTTCCTTGACTTCCATTGTGGTGACTTATCTGCTCATCCAGGCCTTTTGCTCAGCATTGAAGGGGCATTTCAATAGCTGTTTCAAATTTTGTATAGGCTCATAAAAATCAGTTCTAGAGAACAAATTACAAAAGTGATTAACCAGAAGATTTTTGATCTCTTTATGGTCTCTCAACACATTGCCTTCATTATCAGATAGGGAATTAATTATATTAAAAGACCTCCTCTGGTTAGCAATCTTGTGAAAGAAAGAATTATTGTTATCACCAAGCTGTAACCATTTAATTCTAGATTGTTGCTTCAATAAGCTTTCCTCAGCTTTGGCCTTCTCATAGAACATCCTCAAACATTCATTACCCTCACTTATAAGCTCCTTATTACCAGGGTCAACATCCACAAGGATCTGAATATTCTGAACTCTCCTTCTAGCCTCCTCCACTTGGGAAGACAACTTATGGAAATTTTTTCTATTCAGCTTTTTTAGGCCTTCCTTTATCAGCTTCAACCTTTGCATCACTGAAAACATTTTAGTTCCCCTCACATAGTTGTTCCAAGCATTCTGAACCAAGGGAATAAAATCAGAGTGAGCAGCAAGATAATTATTAAACTTAAAAGGTTTCCTTAATCTAACAGTAGCATTTGAGGGTTTAAGAAAGATGTAAGCATGGTCAGAGATTCCTTGAGCTCCAAAATGCACTTCATAGGCTGAATAATCTTCAAGCCATTTATTATTAGCTATACATCTATCAATCTTGCTAAAGATGTGCCCATTGTTTCATGTGAATCTGATTCCTGAGTATTGCAACTCATGAAGACCAGCAAAATCAAGAGCAACTCCACATTCTTGCATTAACCTAGTCCAATTGTCAGCACCTCCAAATCTTTCATTTCTACTTCTAATGGAATTAAAATCTCCCATTAAGACCCAAGGTTTGTCAGCCCACACCAAAGACTTTTGTTTAAGATCATCCCACAGCTCCCTCCTCTTATAAGGATCATTATCCCCATAGACAAAACTAGCTATAAAGCTAAGATTCTTCTCCAAATCAACTATATTACAGTGGATGACTTGAGCACTTCTATTTAAACATGATACTTTCCATTTCATTGGGTTCCAGCATACCCAAACTCTACCAAGCTCAGCAAAATCATAGTTATCAATCCACTCCCAACCAGGGCAAATGGTATTAAGGACTCTACTCATATTTATTTTTTGCATTCTAGTTTCAATAAAAGCAACCATAGACAAATTCAAAGAGCTAATCATAAGTTTACATTCCATTTGTTTGAAAGGCCCATTTAGGCCTCTAACATTCCATGCATAAATCATTGAGAAGATGTGTTTGGGACCTTACCTCCAAGCCCTGCTTGAGCTTTCTTACCTTTTGTGCTTTTTGAACTATGGATCTGTTTGTTGACCATTGAGGTATTGTTATCCATAGGAATTCTGACACTGAGCTCCATGTTCTTTACCACCTTTTGAATGGTAGAGATACCATCATGAATCGGATTATTAGTCCCATTATTCTCATTTCCTTTTTCACCATCATCAGAGGTCGACAGACTATTAAACTTCTTTGGAGACTGAGAAGTTTCAATTTCTTTGTCAGATTCTATCACCTCCTGAGAATCAACTACTTCATTTTCAACTGGATCACTCTGAGTAAGAGTCTCTGTGTTATCCACCCCACCCTTATGGCCACCACCAACATCAGTTTGGAGAGGTTCATCATTTCCCTTTGTAGCTTTCCCTTTTCTATTCACTTGAATCCATTGCTGCTTAGCCCCTTCTTTTGAAGTAGATTTATCTTGTGCTTGAGAGGAGGCAATTTGAGCTGGGCACATTTTATCACTGTGTCCAAAGACTTTGCATTGAGTGCATCTCTGTGGAATCCATTGGTATTCAACATAGATGGTAACAAGCTTCCCATCTGGTAGCTCAAGCTGGAAGTCTTTAAGGAGCTTGGAGGTAACATCAATTTCAACACATATACGGGCAAAACTTAACCTCTTCATTTCTTCAGTTAGGGAGTCTGCATAAAGAGGGTGTCCTATCATACTTGCTATGTAGCTCAGACCCTCTTGATTCCAGTACTCCAATGGAACATTGGATAATTTGATCCAGATAGGAACAGATGATATACCCTCTTTGACCATGCTCATTCCTCTTCTCCATTTCTGAAGGACCATCAAGTGATTGGCAAAATGCCAAGGACCTGCCTCTATGATGTTATCTCTCTCCTGATTATTTTCAAATTTAAACACAAAGAAACCTTTCTCTGTGCCGTACACCCCTTGAAGACCATTTCTGGACCATAATTTCTTGGCTATGCTTTCAACAACTGGAAATGGTAATATTCTATCAATGAAATGACCCACCAAGCAACATTCCCATTCTGCTCCACCAGATAATGCAATCTCTCTAGGAGGAGAGACCCTTGTAGCACCTTCCTTTGGTGGGTGATAAGAGAGGGTCATCCTTCCCACTATTTTCTCTGTTCGTAGAATAGACGCCCACAATTTCGCACTAGAGGCCTGACCATTTTCGACTGCAATAATCGCCGGCGCGTGGGTCACAGCAGTGTTCTGATGAGATGAGTTCTCCATGGTCAACTCCCTTTCCTGGAATCCTGCTGTAGGCGCAACTCTAGGAAGGCTTAGAGCAGACCTAGCTAGTGGACTAGGACAGCTTGGAAAAGTTTCCTTTCCCTCACCTACTTTCAGCAAAAGAGAACTTGTGTCAGACTTAGCTTCAGTATGTGCATCAACTTTTTCCTGTGGACACTCAACATGTGACCCTGCAACTTTTTCATGTGTTGAGGAACTCACTTCACGCGCCACTTCATTTGGCGGTGTTAGGGCAACTTCGTTGGGTGGCGCTAGCAAAATGTTGCCATTGCTACTACCACCATTCCTCCCTCCCCTTTTGGCTTTTCCTCTACCTGACATGATTACTAGAGCACTAAGATCTTAGATAAAATGAGAAGAGAAGAAAAAGGAGGAAAGAAAACCACGTGAGCTAGAGAGAAAACCATGTAAGCATCTAATTCTGTTAGAATATTAATTATGCCATTTACCTTTAATGTATTAGACTAAATATACTCTCAAATGTTTATTTTTATCTTTTTATAAGTTCTAATTATTTTATTTGTAAATCAATTAACTTGGTATTAAATTTTAGTTTGATTTAAATCATAAAACTCAATCCTAATTAATATATTCAAAATATATATATTTCAGAATATATATATATATACATTGGAAAATGATATATATTTCGGAATATATACATAATTCGTCAAAAATATATATTTTCCAAATTCTTTTAAAAAATATGAATTTTTTCAAAAAAATTTTTTTATTGAGAAAAATATATATTATTTTCAAAAAAATTATTTTTTTCCGAAAAATAATTTTTTTGAGAAAAATATATATTATGTTCCAAAATATGATTTTGAGTCATAATACATATACTACCATCAATAGTATAAGAGGGTTTAGTGAAATCATATTTTGAAAAATAATATATATTTTTCTCAAAAAAATTATTTTTTGGAAAAAATCATATTTTGGAACATAATATATATTTTTCCCAAAAAATTTATTTTTTGGAAAAAATTCATATTTTTTTAAAACAATTTGAAAAATATATATTTTTGACGAATTATATATATATATTCCAAAATATATATCATTTTCCAATAAAACTTAATTTGATTTAAATCATAAAACTCATTATCCTAATTAATTTTTTTTTTGCCAAATGAAACTTTCTTTTCATAAAAATATATTCATAAATTGTGATTTATTAATGAATATATTAATTAGGATTGAGTTTTATGATTTAAATCAAACTAAAATTTAATAACAAGTTAATTGATTTACAAATAAAATAATTAAAACTTACAAAAAAAACATTTAACATTTGAGAGTATATTTAGTCTAATACATTAAAGGTAAATTGCATAATTAATATTCTAACTAAAATAAATAATATTTTTGTAATTTAAAGAATTAAGCAATATGATAGTAAGGATAGGAAGAGGGGTATGTTAGTCATTATATGTGATAATATATAAGCAAATTGGAAGAGGGGTATGTTAGTCATTAGGCAAGGGCTCTTTTGGAATTTAATTTTTTTTTAAGTCATGTGATTTGCATGTGACCATATTTTTCTGAAAAAATTGTCGGAACAGTGTCGCAGGAGTACAAAGTGCCCAATCGGAAGATACTTTAGGGGATTATTTGCACAAAGTGAAGTTAAAAACATCAGGGGTGTTTACGGCCATTCTCCTATATATATATATATATATATATATGTATGTATAACTTTGGATATCCAAAATATTGTATAGTGCAAAGTAGCTAACATCATAATCATGTTTCCAAGCTTGAGTTCTCAAGAAAGTATACTTCACCTTGTAAGCTTTATATCTCTCTTTGCATATATTCCCGGTAACACTTCAGAATCATCCGCAACTTCAATGCCTAGTTTCCGAGCCATTTCAATGAGTGATGGGAATGCAACTTCAAACCCGATTGGCATGTGTTCATCGTTCTCATTTCCGATCTTATGCATGTTCTCTTTAATAAACAGTAACCCTGCCATGCACGACCAAAATAACATTAAATAAACCATGTATTATGTATTAGAGCTAATAAAAGGTAACGAATTTTCACTAATTTCGTTACCTTTTTCACATTTGTCCGGGTAAATATTCCACGATTTGAGTGCGATTACACAAGCTAAAGTGTTGATGATTCGATCGTGGGCGGAAAAAATGTAGCTATCACCCCACGAGCCATCGGAGAGCTGGTTGTTGGCTATCCATTGAAGGCTAGATGGGAATTGAGGAGAACCACTTCCATGGATGTCTCGAACAAGAGCAACCCATGCAGTGTCATATGCAGCAATGCTTATCTCTCCATCATTCATCGAACCTAACATGGATCGGATCGAATCCACGCATTGCTTGATCTTATTTGAGACAGACACCTTCAGACAAAACAAATGATCACATCAATGTTGTAGATTAGTTTCCTATAATGTATACAACTATATCTCATGAAAGAAGCAAAAACAGGGGGAAAAAAAAAAAAAGGAAGAATAAATTTGTAGACAACATCAGCTGTTCCTCCTTCTATGTCATCCTCCACAATCTCACTCCACTTTATTAGTGGCAAACCATTCTTAGACAAAGCTGTGTACTCTGCACATTTCAATCTAAAAAATTACCCATCTCTCCATATGTATTTATACATACATGTTATATATATATATGTATATATATATATACACATGTGTGATCAGAGTCACTTTCAAATTTACCTTCGGTACGAGGTCTCAACACAGCTTTGCAACGGGAATCGAAATTTATCTGTTTGTCCTTGGGCCCTACTGAACAAAAAAATACAAAACTGCATATGCATTAACTAGGTAGACACACATATATAACACACCCACACACATATCATCTTGAGACTTGCTTGTCAAACCGAAAAGTATAATTACACTATGTTTCTGAGGGAAAAATAAAAGGGAGAGAACTCGTTAATAATAATAATAGGTACTGATTATAGATTCAAACACAACTCACCGAGGAAAAATCTAGAGGGTTGTTTTGCAGGAGATGATAAGAAAATTTGATGAATGGTTTTAGAGGATCCATAGAAGAGAGTTGAAGATTGAGAAGACATTTTGGTTTTGTTTTAGATCTGGTAAGAAGCTAGTGTAAAGATGAAAGCATTTAAAAAGAGTACCCGAAATGACTTGCCAAAAGATTCCCGCCCCGTATAAGCCAAAATATGCTCTTAATAACACTATGTCGTTTTCTTTTAGAGGTCTTTATGGGGAGGACCAAATTCATCGCTCTGACTTGACTAATAAAATTAAAATAAGTTGCACAAATTAATTAAACTTAATAAATGGGTCTTACCACTATTTTGTGGGTTTCAACCCTGATCTGATTTGTTTTCTTTTTTTTTTTTTTTTTCTCTTCACATCAACGATGGCATCACAACCTATATTTTCTTTTCTCATAGCGTCATCTTTTTTGTTGGGTGGTTTTGAGCCTCTCTCACCCCAAAAGCTAACTGAAAGAGTGAGATTTTCCCTTACTTATATACTGACCATCAGCTTATTCCACAACCGATGTGTGACAACCCCAACAATCTACCCCTCACACATCGGGCTTTAGGTCAGAACAGAGACAACTCGTTTCTCCCGGAACCTGAGCCGAGACTTGTTGGTAACATGTGCTCTGATACTAGTGTTGGGCGGTCTTGGACCTCTCTCACCCCAAAAGTTAGCTCAAAGGGCGAGGCTCTACCATTCTATATCTCTTGTTTTCTCTATCTCTGTGCACCAAATACAAAAGGTTGGACCCTGTATTTATAGGAGAGGTTGATTGGTGAACAAGACAATTGATATCCCAAACCAATTAGAATCATGAGTATTCAAGTCAGTCTCCTACTCAAATAAGGATTGTTTGGTGACTAAGTTTAATTTTCCCTACAGGAAAATGAGTCACACTCCAACAATCTCTCACTTGACGACTTTTCATCCAACAATCAACCCATCAAAGATCAGTGCATTACGGTGCCCTCATTTTTGTCTTCAAGCTTGAAGACCCACTGAAGTTGAACACAACTTCAGTTCCTCTGTTGTCAGCACTTTGGTCAATATGACCATGCTGATAGCTCCCATTACATGAGCAATATCTAGTCTTGTATAAATCCCGCGACCTCTATTGCGTCTGACCACTCTGTCTTGTAACCACTGTCGCCTTTAACTTCGCCTTGTAAATTTTGTCACATCTGTCTTCTTTTTCCCTTTCACCGAGAAACTTTTCGGTTGCTGCATATAAAAATTCTCCTTTAGGTCACCTTGGAGGAAATTTTTTTTTCCATATAACAACTCTAGATGCAAACCCTCTGCTTCATCAATGCTTGAATGAATGGTATTTAGTTTCACAATCGAATAATGGAAAGCTTTCTTCCCTATCGGCAGCTCGGTTAGCTTCCATGTCTTGATGGAAATAAGGGACTTCATCTTATCTTCCATCGCAAGATCCCACTGACTCGCATCTACTACACTGCATGTTTCATCATCACATTCTGGTTCATTTTCATCTGTAACCAACAAATAATTCAGGTGTCTTCGATTCGGCACATGCAACCGTGAAGTTCTCCTAAACATATAATTAGGAGTCGGAGTCTGCGATGTATCATCTTGTTGAGTATTGTTGTCTTCAATATGTTCTTCTGACTGAGAACTTTCACTGTCTAGAACATCTTCTATCTCAACATACACAGGATCACTATGTGCTTTACCGCTCCATATATCTTATGGTATTATGTGCTCTAGTGGTACTGATGGACCACGATTCATAAGATACGATGTTGTACTGACTGCTTCTGCCCATAACTGTTCCGGCAACCCTACCTAAATGCGCATGCTTCTGGCTATCTTAGTCACTTTCTAGTTCATACATTATGCTACGCCTTTTTGCTATAGTATACTTGGAACAGTCTTCTCTAATATGATATTGTTCTCATAACAAAATTTCTTGAACCCGAAATTTTCGTTTTTGATCTCCACCAAAGTCGGATCTCAGTTTCTTTACCTTCAACCCTGTCACGTTCTCTATCATAACTTTCCATTTCCACTAAATGATTTAATTCACCATTTTATTGTATAAATGTTCTTATATATATCTTTTTATTTCTTATAGGTATGAATTGGAAAAGATGAAAAAAATGTATTAAAGTGAGAAATGAATGCATATGGATGGAAGATGAAGAATATAATACACATGAAGAAAGAAGAAAATGACTTGGAAAACATCAATATTCAAAGAAAAATAAAAGAAAAGTAGATATAACTTCACTTTACAATATGTCATTATATTCCAATTTTCTCCATAAATAGGAGAGTAGTTGGATATTGTGAGATGGTAGGGAGTGAGAAATTGTAGAGAGAAACTAGTCTTGCATAAATTTTCTTATGTTTTTATAATCTTCTTATTTAATGGAATTTTTTTCTATCATCATGTTTTATTTCTCTATCATTATGTTAGCTTAAATCTCTTCTCAAGGGAGTGATGAAGCCACATTGGATAAGATATAAATTATTTTATTTTATTTCTTATTGTTTAATTTTCTTCCCGAAATAATTCTTTCAAGTGACAAAACCTATAATAGAGGTTGAAAATAGAGGAAGGATTCTCCGTGATTACCAATCAATGGAAATACGGGGAATGCCTACCACTATTTGTATTTATTTATTTTTAAACCAAAACATTAGAGGGAGGATTTTTCGTGATTACCAATTAATGGAAATACGGGGAATGCCTACAAATATCTATGTTTATGTTTAATATGTTGGAGGAGAATTTGTAATAGAAATATATAATATTATTTATATACACCCGGGTGGTGGATTCTCTTCCCTTGAGATTTTTTCCATCATTTGATAACTTTATCTAGTTATTTTAGTTTACTATTCAAAAATTCAAGAATTGTTTTAAGTGATTTCTTTTTATCTCGAAAATTAAAGTTCTGGATACTAATCTCAAAACGAGTTCCAAGTTGGGAGTGGTTTGAACCTACTTATTGCTATACTATTTTAAGTGAAGTATTAATAGGTATAAATTATTGTTGACCGGGGTGTGGTGAAGCAACGACAAATATCATCAAATCATTAACCGTCAAATAGGCCGTTGCCGCTTCAACATTAAGAATTCGGAGTCAAAGATTATCAACTCATATTTTTCGGGAACCCACCCGAACTTTTTATCCATCCCTTTCTCTTTATTTTTTAGTTTTATTAATTATTATTATTATTTTCACAGTTCGATTAATTCAAAAGGATAGAAAAAAAAGATAGGTGTGAGTCATTGTTTTGTAAACAAATTGTTTTTTCTGTTTTCATTTTTTTATATATAAAAAAAAATCGTGACAGTAGACTTTGAGTTTGGAGAATCAGTTTGTGTGACAAGTTTTGAACTCTAGTGGGTCTTGATTTCATTTAAAGAAAAAAAAACAAATTCATTACAACTTTATTTGTAGTATTCTGGACAGCTGCAAACAAAGTTCAGTAACATTAACTCCAAGTAGGTCCCAATTCCATAGTATTTTTTTTTATAAAAAAAAAAAAGAAAAAACAAAAGATAGTTGTCTCATTAGAATGGATCATTTTTTTAATATCCTTGGATTCCTTTCCCTCCATCTCTTCTCAACCCATATAAAACCAAAAGTTCTCAACAAATCCAAATATTTTTTTCCTACCTAATCAAATTGCCAAATCACACGCATTTTGTCCACGTTTTGGTTTCATTGGATCCCTTTACCTAACCCAATTATTCCATTTTGTTTCTCTCTCTCTGCTATAGTTCTATTTATTTATTTGTTTTCGTTGATGTTTGTTTTGGTTTTGGCAGG
Organism: Cornus suecica; assembly: GCA_963922005.1. NCBI lineage: Eukaryota > Viridiplantae > Streptophyta > Magnoliopsida > Cornales > Cornaceae > Cornus > Cornus suecica. The sequence continues at coordinate 75,580,056 of OY998243.1, forward strand.
AGAAATTATCCGGTTAGTCGTCAAGTTCCATATCTCTAAACTCTTGTTATTTTTTTTAGATTAGGTAAAAATTTTACAAGGCTGCCCCCTTGCTGAATCAATCGCTTCGGACTGGAACTTGCCACCTTCCTTGTATGATTGTGCCCTAAGCAACGCCTCTACCCTTCCCCCCTGCCTTTGTGCCTTCGCCGGAACCGCCATAGCTGATATTAGGATTAGGGTAGGAGCATGTTAGATAACCATCTTCGTATTAGGGATTTCTTGACTAATCTTTCACAGAGAGGCATGTGTTGTTGTAGCTCAATAACCAAATCGAAAATAGCATCAGCTACATCTCAAGAACAGAAAAGTAAAAACATTATGCCCATTCTTTTCCTTTTTCTATATAATCATTTATTTACCATTTTTTTTTTTTTTTAATAATTGTGGGGTTGAAACAGGGAATTCGGATGGGGAATTTCTACATCATCAGAAGTGAATTTTTGTTGTAATTCATGGGTAAAAGCTTAGAATTTTCAAGCTGAAACTAGTCATTTTAAGATCAAGTCTTCTCAACCAGTTCATAAAATCAACACGAAAAAAAAAGTGCTCTCAACCAAAGGGAATTGGTGAGTGAGTGAAAAGAGATTTAGAATCAAATCATTAAGCAACTAGAATGTCATGGACTTCATGTTCAGGACAAACCTAGAAGGGCTAAGACCTAGCCAAGTGCAAGCAATATTTCCCAACAAAAGCAATCAAGAAGAAGAGCGACTCGGAAGTAGTTTATTACCACTCCTGTATTATGGTGTTCAAATAACTAATCATGTAAACATTGAGCATTGAACTTTTATATCAAATAGTCACAATTAGAGGTAAAGAAAAAGATACAAAACTAGAGAACAGAAAAGGCTAGAGAGTCGAGACTTGAACAAATTCATTAGTTATGCAAAAGGATAATAACTAAAAGAGTCAAGGACGACAAGATAAAAATGGATGAAGGAAATAAATTAGGAGTGTCAAAAGTGATACAAAGTAAAGTATATTTGTGTAAAGATAGAAGAGTACTAATTGCAGAGGGAGTTGTAAACTGCACACATATCATTCATTAAATAAGTTGCCATTATATAGACAAATACACCAACGGGCAAAAGCTAAAAATCAGGAAACAAACTTCCTTATTAATACTAGCTAAAGACTAACTCCTTATTAACAATTTCATAGAGACTAGGACTCTTGCAGAAAAAATAGTTCAACACTACTCCATTAACAACAGACTCCTATTGACTAGGAAAGTAGCTTAACAAAACATAAATTAAAATTCACGTGACTCAACAAACCCTCCTTTAAACTGATGTTATAAACATTCAGTTTAATAAGAGTCACCTTCGAAGCCCCTCCTTCAATTTGAATAATCTGAAGTGCAAACACCAAGCAACTTCCTCAACTTTTGAAACGTAGAAAATTTGAGGGGCTTGGTTAATATATCAACAACTTGATCTTCACTCCTGCAATAAATGATATCAATAACTTTATCATTCGTGAGATCCCTTAAGAAGTGATACTTCACATCTATATGCTTGCTTCGTCCATGGAGAACAGGATTTTTTGAAAGTTTTATTGATGAACTGCTATCACAAAAGATTGTTGTTGATCCCTGTTGCTTGAAGTGTAGCTCTTCAAGAATTTTCTTCAACCAAATAGCTTGACAGGCACATGAAGTTGCAGCAACAAATTCAGCTTCTGTGGTTGACAAAGTGACAATGGGCTGCTTCTTTTATGACCACAAAACAGCTGCTGATCCCAACATAAAAACATATCCTGAAGTGCTTTTTCGATCATCTATATCTCCAGCATAATCACTATCAGTAAACCCAATCAAATCTGATTTTTCTCCCTTCTTGTAGAGCAACCCAAAATCAGCCGTACCCTTCAAATATCGGAAGATCCTCTTGGCAGCTGCGAGATGTTGTTCTGTTGGTTTTTCCATGTACCTGCTAATAAGGCTCACGGCATGCATGATATCTGGCCTTGTTGCTGTCAAATACATAAGACTCCCAACAATTTGTTTGTAAAGAGTAGGATCCACCTTCCTTTCTAATCCATTCTTTGTGAGCTTCAAACCAAGTTCAGTTGGAGTTGAAACCGAATTACAATCCTTCATTTTAAATCGGTCTAAAATCTCTCGTACATATTTCTTTTGAGAAATAAATATACCATCAACAGATTGCACTACTTCTAAGCCAAGAAAGTAATGCATCATTCCAAGATCAGTCATATCAAATTCAAGCATCATGGACTTCTTAAAATTTTCAAGCAAACAATGAGAATTTTTCCTCCATCTTCAATCTTTGTAAAAAGTGTATGCTCATATGGACATTTCTGAAATCCCTCCTTAGAAAAATAAGCATCTATACGACTATACCAAGCTCTTGGAGCTTGTTTTAGTCCATATAGTGCCTTTTTTAATTTATACACCTTATACTCACTTCCAAGCTTCACATAACCAGGAGGTTGATCGATAAATACCTGTTCTTGCAGATCACCATGCAAGAATGCTGATTTCACGTCCAATTGAAAGATAGACCATGAGTTTTGAGCTGCCAATGCCATCATCAATCTGATTGTATCATGTCGTACAACAGGAGCAAAAACTTTGTTATAATCAACACCGAACTCTTGTTTATAGCCTTTCGCTACCAACCGCGCCTTATATTTGTCAATTTCGCCGTTCTCCTTTAGTTTTGTCTTGTAGACCCACTTAACGCCAATGGTCTTCTGCCCTTTTGGAAGCTCTGTCAACTCCCAAGTGTTGTTTCTTTCAATTGCCGCAATCTCAACATCCATAGCCTTCCGCCACTTTAATTCTTTGATGGCCTCTTCGAAATTCACTGGATCAAAATTTGAAAATAGAGCAAAGTGAGTAATTGAATCTTCAGATTGGTCAATTCCAGTTACCTTATAATCTGACATCCATGAGGGCCTCTTTCGAACACGTTGAGAACGTGAACTTGCTGCTGTATTAATCTGGTCATCAAATTCTGCTCCTGTTCGTGAAGTTTCAGCTGCAGTTGGAGCTTCATTTAGTGGATTTTCGGGTACAGAAACTGCTGGATTTTGTTGTTGAAGGGGCTGATGTCTTTCTTCTTCATTTCCACCATCAAAATCAGCTTGTATTTGCTGTTTGGTAGTGTTTTCATCCCATTTCCAGAACCTTTCTTCATCAAAAATTACGTCACGACTAACAACAATTTTCTTAGTGTCAGGATTGTAAAGCTTATAAGCTTTTGATTGGTTACTAACACCAAGAAAAATGCATTTTACTCCCTTGTCGTCTAGCTTCTTCCTCTTCTCATTTGGAATATGGGCATAAGCAATACACCCAAAAATTCTGAAATAATCTACTGTTGGTCTTCGACCGCTCCATGCTTCCTCCGGTGTCATATTTTGAACAGCTAGAGTTGGACTTCTATTCAATATATGAATGCTCCAATCAACTACTTCAGGCCAGAAATTTTTCGGAATGCCACTTCTCGTCAAAAGACTCCGCACCATATTCATAATAGTGCGATTTTTTCTTTCGCAAACACCGTTTTGTTGAGGCGTGTACACAGCTGTAAGTTGTCTTTTGATTCCATGGATCTCACAAAAATTTACAAAGTCGTGTGAGTTGTATTCTCCCCCGCGATCAGTGCGAAAAACTTTTATTGGACTTCCAACTTCTTTCTCAACAAGTGCTTTAAAGTTTCTAAAGGCTACAAAAGCTTCAGATTTTTCCTGCAAAAAATAGACCCATATCTTTCGACTATAATCGTCAATGAAGGTAATTATATATCTTTTACCTCCATTAGAAGATGGATTTATTGGCCCGCACAGATCAGAATGTACCAATTCCAATGCTTTCTTTGCTCTCCATGATTTTCCTTGTGGAAATTGATTGCGATGTTGTTTGCTAACAACACATTCTTCACAAACTTGTTTAGGGCAGTCAATTTGAGGTAGACCAGTCACCATATTTTTCTGGTGTAACGTCTTGAGTCCACCAAAATTTAGATGCCCGTAACGAAAATGCCAAAGCCATGCTAGATCCTTCAATTTGACAGAGAAACACATATTTGTAGTGTTATAGAGATGCAAAGGAAACATACGATTTGTAGTCATGTAAACTTGAGCAATTAAGCCCTTCTTTGAATCTTGAATTCGGCAAACTCCGTCTTTAATAACGATCTCATATCCCTTCTCCTGAAGTTGCCCAATACTAAGCAAATTCGTTTTCAAATCTGGAACAAAGAAAACATTAGAAACAATTTGAGCAGAATTTTCTTTTTCTTTGGTCCGGATTGTTACATTTCCTTTGCCCATAACGGAAACTGTTGAGTTATCTCCAAACTTTACAGTAGTCCGAAATGACTCATCTAATTCAGAAAATACAGACTTCTCTCCACACATGTGATTGCTACATCCCGTATCCAAGTACCACAAATTTTTGTGAGTTTCTTCCTTAGAATGGCATGCCATTAAAAGAGAGACAACTTCCTCTTGCTTCTCTGCAAAGTTAGTCTTTTCACCATACTCCTTATTTAAGTTTGTTCGACATTCAGATGAAAAATGACCATACCTATGGCACCTGAAGCACTCAATATTGGATTTGTCTGCTGGCCTTTGTTTGTAAGTGGCAGAATGATGGCTGCCTCGGCCTCTTCCTCTCCCTTGAGAACCATGAAAACGATAATCTTCTGACTTTTGGTGTTGGTGCTGTTGTTGATTTCTACGATCCTTGTTTCCTTTGCCTCTACCTTTTCCTTTTGTTAATGCTGGAGAATTGTTGTCAGTTGAGACTTTCAATGCTTGTTCCTCCTTCTCCTGCTGGTTAATTTTCTGCTCATGAACCAACAACGAACCCTGTAATTCATCAATTGAAAATTGATCAATATCCTTGGATTCCTCTATGGAACAGACAACAAAATTGAATTTTGGTGTCATGGATCGAAGAATCTTCTCAATGACAGTGACATCCTCTGTCTTGTCACCATGGATCCGCATCTTGTTGACGATTGCCATCGTCCTTGAGAAATAATCTGTAACACTCTCTCCGGATTTCATTCTAAGCATTTCAAACTCCGAACGAAGTGCTTGAAGCTGCTGCCTCTTTGCCCTTGCTGATCCTTGGTACTTCTTCTTCATGGAATCCCAAATCTGCTTGGAGGTGTCCTTGGAAATAATGGTTTCCAATACTGAACGATCTATAGCCTGGAAGAGATAGTTCTTTGCCTTGAGATCTTTCAGCTTCTGTCCTTCAAGATCAATTCTCTGCTGGTCCGTTTGTATTGCGCCTGCTGTTGGTTCTGCTATTCCAACCTCAACAATATACCAATACTCTTTAGATCTCAAGAAATTCTCCATTAGCATGCTCCAATGATTGTAATGACCATCAAAGCGTGGAATTGCAGGCTGCACAAAATTTTCAGAAGACATTGCTGATGAGGCAATGAAACAAGGTGCAATAGAAGTGAAGCTGCTGCTACTCTATCTCACGAACACTCCCTCTTGACTTTACTTTTCTTACTCTCTCTCAACCTCGCTCTGATACCACTGATACAAAGTAAAGTATATTTGTGTAAAGATAGAAGAGTACTAATTGCAGAGGGATTTGTAAACTGCACACATATCATTCATTAAATAAGTTGCCATTATATAGGCAAATACACCAACGGGCAAAAGCTAAAAATCAGGAAACAAACTTCCTTATTAATACTAGCTAAAAACTAACTCCTTATTAACAATTTCCTAGAGACTAGGACTCTTGCAGAAAAAATAGTTCAACACTACTCCATTAACAACAGACTCCTATTGACTAGGAAAGTAGCTTAACAAAACATAAATTAAAATTCACGTGACTCAACAAAAAGTTGTCCACATAACATTCCTCATCATATAGTATAAAAAAACTTTCGGAAGTATTTATTACCCTCTATAAGCAAAATGGTTCAATGCCATTGCCAAAAATCCTCAACAAAATCAAGAAGAAAAAAAAATGCAGTGAATAGCTTTCATAGAATGGATCATTTTTTTAATATCATTGGATTCCTTTCCCTTCTTCTCTTCTCAACCCATATAAAACCAAAAGTTCTCAACAAATCCAAATATTTTTTTCCTACCTAATCAAATTGCCAAATCACACGCATTTTGTCCATGTTTTGGTTTCATTGGATCCCTTTACCTAACCCAATTATTCCATTTTTTTCTCCCTCTCTGCTATAGTTCTATTTATTTATTTGTTTTCGTTGATGTTTGTTTTGGTTTTGGCAGGATAAATTATCCGGTTAGTCAGTCAGGTTCCATATCTCTAAACTCTTGTTATTTTTTTTAGATTAGGTGAAAATTTTGCATGCGAATTCTAAGAATAGAATAACATTAAAAATTACCCTAAGTTCCCATCATTTGTATTTAGTTTATTTCTATTTTATTTATTTATTAGTTTTTTTTTTTAGACACAAATTTTGCATGCGAATTCTAGGATAGAATAACATTAGAAATTACCCTAAGCTCCCGCTTTATTTTTATTTTTATTTTCTTCTTGTTTGTGCATATTTTAATTAGCATTTTGCATAAGATACTTAAGGGCAAAATTCCCACAAGATACGGTCGGAATTTCATCACCCGTCTCCGTGGCCCACAAATCACAAAAATTCCAACATTTGTTAAACCATGAGCCTAATTTTAAAATTCATTAGCAATAATCCAATTTAAGGTTACGAGTTCATAGGCCCTCTAGGAAGGAAGCAGTTGGTAGTCACTCTAGTGAGTCATTATCAAATTGATAAATGGTAGGAAATTCTATCTAGGAGTATGGTTGACGCACCATTAAGCAGGCCACGTGTCTCGCCACACTTTCCTGGGAACTACTTCGTTGTTAGTTTGATGGTCATTAACTGGTAATCTACCGACTTAATCTGGAATAGAGTATGAGCTGTCTAATTAGGAAAGAATTAATTTGGACACCATCCTATTAATTCTCTACAAGATTAGATTTAAAAATTCACCACCCTTGAATTTAAGCTCAAGATAACAAAACCAAAAAATTTGTCTGATTTGCCAATCATCTAGCCTTTTTAAGTTTCTTTTTGTTTATGCCCCAGTGGTTGCGAGTTAACAAGTGTTTAGTTAGGTTTTCTAGTGATCTCTCACTCATTGTTTTAGAAGAAAAATCAACTACGTACCTTGTTAAATCTCTCAACCACCAATAATTCATCAATGGTTGCACCGAGAACTCTTAATGACTACTTTGCCCCAATCACATCCAACCCACCCAATTGCATTGTTCTACCTGAGAATGATGCACCACAGTTTGAGATTAGACCCGCCACAATTAATATGTTGCCAAAATTTCATGGACTTGAAAACGAACAACCTTATATTCATTTAGGGAAGTTTTTAACAATATGCAACACATTCATAAATCAAAATTTGAATAAAGAAGGTGTCAAACTGCGTCTTTTCCCCTTGTCCTTAGAAGATAGAACTGCATCATGGCTAAACTCCATTCCACCCAACTCCATTCGATCATGGGATGAACTTGCAAGGAAATTCATGAGTAAGTTTTATCCAATATGAAGGTAGCGTCTACCCGATTTCTGATAGTCAATGGATGAGCCCAATCCAGGTAGTTCCTAAAAAGTCTGGCATCACTGTTGTGTCCAATGCCCATAATGAGCTTGTTCCTACTCGCATTCAAACTGGATGGCGAGTTTGCATAGTGACGCCGAACAGAATAGAGATTATTCTGCAGGCTAGTGCAATAGGTAATTTGCAAGGAAAAACGGGAGAATTCGACCCAAAATTCAGAGAACACTCTAGAATTCAATAAAATTATTTATATTCGGGAATGACAAAAAACAACCCACAAGCTGGGTTAAAATAGCTGAAAATCGACCCTTAATAGGATTTTACCAAAAATAGCAAAACCCTAAAAGTCTTACCAAAACGAAATACGGAAAGAAATAAAAAGATTGCCAAAAATCTGGCCCAAATCAGGTTCAAAATTATTTCCTAATCGACAAATAGAAAATTACCATAAATAGCAAAAATTAACTAAAAATAGAGATTCGAAAAGGAAAACAGCAGATTTAGGGCTCGAAACGAAGTGCACCCAGCTTAGCTTTCCGAATTGGGGTCACGGGCGCGAATCGGACACTTGTAGCCAGAGTTATGGCCAAAAACCTGACACGTGCACGGAAACCGCCCAAATTAGGCTAGATCACGATTTCTTGCCATCCTTGCGCTGATCCTCCCGCTCCAGGTAATTCAGCGCCATCAATGAGCAATCTGACAGCTCGACATCGTCTGACTCGGATCCCCCTGCATCACATAGACTACAAGAAACTGAATAGCGTGACTAGAAAATACCATTTTCCACTTCCCTTCATTAACCAAATGTTAGAAAGATTAGCTGGTCAGGCCTTCTATTATTTTTTAGATGGCTATTATGGTTACAATCAAATTCATGTCTACCCTGATGACCAAGACAAAACTACTTTCACCTGTTCATTTGGTACATTTGTCTATCGTCACATGTCATCCGGCTTGTGTAATGCACCAGCTACATTTCACCGATGTATGATGAGTATATTTAGTGACATGGTTGAAAAGTTTCTAAAAATCTTCATGGATGACTTCTCTGTCTTTGGGTCACCATTTGAGCAATGTCTGGACCATCTTTCTTTCGTACTTCAACGTTATCGTGATAATAACTTGGTACTTAACTGGGAAAAATGTCATTTCATGGTCCAAAAGGGAATTGTCCTAGGTCATAATATCTCTAGTGCAGGAATTAAGGTAGACAAAACAAAAATTAATCTAATCTCCAATCTACCTATCTCCAAATCTGTTCGAGATATTAGAGTATTTCTAGGTCATGCCAGTTTTTACAGGCGCTTCATCAAATATTTCAGTAAGATAGCTAGGCCTTTGACCCATCTTCTAGCTAAAGATGCACAATTTGAGTTTACCGATGCCTGTAAGTCTGTCTTTGAGTACTTAAAGTCGGCACTCACTACTGCACCTATCATTCGTTCACCTGATTGGAACTTGCCTTTTGAAATTATGTGTGATGCGTCTGATTATGCAGTAGGTACTGTTTTAGGCCAGAAAGTGGATAAAGCACGACATGTCATATAACATGCTTGCAAAACCTTAAATGATGCCCAAATCAACTACTCAACCATTGAGAAAGAGTTGCTAGCAGTCGTGTTCTCCTTTAAGAAGTTTAGATCTTATTTAATTGGATCTAAGGTCATCATCTATACAGATCATGCAGCGTTAAGACATCTTTTGTCCAAATCTGATGCAAAACCTAGGTTGATACCCTGGATCTTACTCATTCAAGAGTTTGACCTTGAGATTCGAGATAAGAAAGGTTCAGATAATGTAGTTGCTGATCATTTGTCCCGTCTTGTTATCGAATCCACTAGTGACTCTATTCCCATCTCTGATTATTTTCCTGATGAGCAATTATTTGAGATATCTCATGCACCATGGTATGCAGATATTGTCAATTATATTGTGACTGGTCAAATTCCTTCCAACTGGTCCAAACAAGAGAAAGATAAATTTTTGGCCAAGGCTAAGGAATATCTCTGGGATGACCCCTACTTGTTTAAATATTGTCCAGATCAGATCATTCGTAGGTGTGTTCCTGAGGTATACCAAATGTCTGTCATTTCCTTCTGTCATGACCAGGCATGTGGTGGCCATTTCAATTCCAAACGAACTGCTGCAAAAATCTTGCAGTCCGGATTCTATTGGCCAACCCTTTTCAAAGACACCCACACATACTGTTTAGCTTGTCATAGATGCCAATTGCTAGGTAAGATTACCAAAAGAAACGAATGGCCTCAACAATCGATTATCGTCGTTGAAATCTTTGACGTATGGGGTATTGATTTCATGGGACCATTTCCATCCTCGTTTGGCAATCTCTACATCCTTCTAACAATTGATTATGTGTCAAAATGGGTAGAAGCTTTAGCCACCAAAATAGCTGACCATAGAGTTGTGGTGCGTTTTTTCAAAGACCAGGTTTTGCCTCGGTTTGGAACACCTCGAGCCATAATCAGTGACAATGGTTCACATTTTTGCAACAAAGTCTTTGGAAACCTGTTGTCCAAATATGGAATCAACCATAAAATGGCCCTATCATATCACCCTTAAACCAATGGTCAAGCTGAGGTATCCAATAGGGAGATTAAACAGATCTTAGAGAAAACTGTTAACCCCACATGGAAAGACTGGAGTCTTCGTCTCCAGGATGTTTTATGGGCATACCGTACTGCTTACAAGACCCTTATAGGAATGTCCCCATATCGATTGGTTTATGGAAAATCCTATTACTTGCCTGTTGAACTCGAACATCGTGCTTATTGGGACATCAAGGCCATGAACTTTGACTATGATAAAGTCGGTCAACATAGGACCCTTCAACTTGATGAGTTAGAAGAAATCAGAAATGATGTCTATGAGAGTTTAAGAATTTATAAAGCCAAGACTAAGTTGGAACATGACAAACACATTCTCAAAAGGGAGTTTTTCATAGGACAAAAAGATCTTTTGTATAACTCCCGTCTTCAATTGTATCTTGGGAAGTTAAGGTCACGTTGTCAGGCCCGTACAATGTCCATCACATTTATAGTCATGGTGCCATTGAGTTACAAGAACCTAAGAACGGATAGTTGTTTAAAATCAATGCTCATCGTCTAAATCCTTTCCTAGAACTTGAAGCTTCTGAAAATGAGGAAATTCTCCTCATTGATCTGATTTATTCAGACTGATCTATTTAGGGGTAGCACATCCGTTAAGTCTGGCTGAAGACATTAAACTTAGCGCTCCTGAGAAGCAGCCTAATCAGTTGTGTAAATATTTTTTATAAAGTTTATTTTCATTTTTTTTTCTCACTCTATTTGGGTATGTTTAGATTTTGTTTGGGGGTAAAGTCTGTCATAATATTTCCAATCACTTCACTTTTCTTTTGCCAAGAATCTTTGCGAGGACTATACTCCAAAAATACCACTTCAATTACGGTAATTTGTTCCAATTAGTCTCTTAGATGTAGTTTTAAACACTAGGGACAGTGTTATTTTTGTTTGGGGGTGGATATCTATTTAATCAAAACAGAGTTTCATTATTAAAAAAAAACATTTGAAAATTGGATTTTTTTTTGAGAAGTTATTTGTTTTATGCATGAGTGTTTTGCATTATAAGTTGATTAAGTTTATGTTTATGATGTATCAGTAGTATGTAATGCGATATTCCCGCTCATGAGAGTAATGATTAGATTGAATTAGTGAAATAATGTGGTTTTACATAGGTAAATGAATTAGAGAAATTGAAAACGAAAAGGACAACTTTGACCTATAAACCCATGCACACATTCACTATGGGAAAAAACATTTGATCTTTGACTATGTAGTTGAAAAATTAGTTTTCCCGTTATAAAAGGGGAGAAGGGGAGATAGAATGGAGAAAATTTTAAAAAATTATTTTGAAAGAAATGCAAAAAGTAGTTCCTCGATCTGAGTAACCGGGCATTGGTATCACCAATATCATTGTTTGCGTAAAAGGGGATAAACTAATGAGCATAAATCACATGGAAGAAGCTCGGGCCCATTTGGTCAGGACTGAAAATCCTTGCTGGAAAGTCCGGAGCTTATAAATATAAAAAGGGATAAAAGCGAAATGATGGAAATAATGAGTTTTTACGAAAAATATGTCAAAGTTTGATCAATGAAGTAGAAGAAGAGATATTGACATACCATAGTATAATGTTCACAAAACACGGAAGGTTATCTAGATTGGGAATAGAGAGTAACGAAATTATTTATTTCTGTGGGGATCATTCATATGAGTAGTTTGAGATAGTTATTGTTCGGTAGTGAGTGGTAGTATTTGCATTCATATTATATTATATATTGTATCATGGCTTGATTAATGAGTATGTGAATGCATGAAAATGAATAATGGAGAAGTTGTGGGTAATATATCCAACCCTCATGAGGCTATTGCTCGTCCACTAGGGTAACCTAGGGGTTTAAGGTCTTATTGCATATGGTAAATGCAATCAAAAACAGTCTGCGAAAGTAGCACATCTTTAGTTAAATTTAATAAAAGTATAATTTTATGAACTAATATATTTTGGCCATATTTGCTAGAGGACTAGCAATAGCTTGTTTGGGGGTAATTTGATAAGTCCACAAAATCACTATTTTTAATGTCAAAAATAATGATTTAATTCACCATTTTATTGTATAAATGTTCTTATATATATCTTTTTATTTCTTATAGGCATGAATTGGAAAAGATGAAAAAATGTATTAAAGTGAGAAATGAATGTACATGGATGGAAGATGAAGAATATAATGCACATGAAGAAAGAAAAAAATGACTTGGAAAACATCAATATTCAAAGAAAAATAAAAGAAAAGTAGATCTAACTTCACTTTACAAGATGTCATTATATTCCAATTTTCTCCATAAACCGGAGAGTAGTTGGATAATGTGAGATGGTAGAGAGTGAGAAATTGTAGAGAGAAACTAGTCTTGCATAAATTTTCTTATGTTTTTATAATCTTCTTATTTAATGAAAAATTCTTCTATCATCATGTTTTATTTCTCTATCATTATGTTAGCTTAAATCTCTTCTCAATGGAGTGATGAAGCCACATTGGATAAGATATAAATAATTTTATTTTATTTCTTATTGTTTAATTTTCTTCCCGAAATAATTCTTTCAAGTGACAAAACCTATAATAGAGGTTGAAAATAGATGAAGGATTCTCCGTGATTACCAATCAATGGAAATACGGGGAATGTCTACCACTATTTGTATTTATTTATTTTTAAACCAAAACATTAGAGGGAGGATTTTACGTGATTACCAATTAATGGAAATACGGGGAATGCCTACCAATATCTATTTTTTATGTTTAATATGTTGGAGGAGAATTTGCAATAGAAATATATAATATTATTTATATAGACCCGGGTGGTGGATTCTCTTCCCTTGAGATTTTTTCCACCATTTGATAATTTTATCTATTTATTTTAGTTTACTATTCAAAAATTCAAGAATTGTTTTAAGTGATTTCTTTTTATCTCGAAAATTAAAGTTCTGGATCCTAATCTCAAAACGAGTTCCAAGTTGAGAGTGGTTTGACCCTACTTATTGCTATACTATTTTAAGTGAAATATTAGTAGGTATAAATTATTGTTGACCGGAATGTGGTGAAACAACGACAAATATCATCAAATCATCAACCGTCAATTAGCTATAGCCAATTGGGTCCTTACACATATTTCTTCGGTTTAGAACATATTTTTAATTAACTTTTCTATCAAATCTAAACATGTGTGTATATTTAACCTTTATATATGATAACCCCCATTAATCTCGTCATAGGCTCTTTTTTTTTTTTCATTTCAATTTTGTCCAAAAATAGAAAAAGAAATTATTTTGCACTAAAGATGGACGGAACAAATAGAAAAAATAATCCCCTCCATTTAGAATCTCACTGAAATAAGTATGATGAGCACTTGAGTGTTATTTCAGTAATTCAATTGGACAAACAAATAGTTGTTATAAAATTTTGTTTGATTGAGTTTTCTGAAAATCGCTATCGGTAAACTCAGTTATAAACATTTTTAGAGAATTCTAGGGACTACTTGATATCCATCTCTAAAAAATTTCAAAAATAGAAAAACAAATTAGAATAAAAATTGAGAATTCTTTGAAAACATGCAATATTATAACTAATTTTTTCAAAAATACTTTTTAACAAACTCAACGAAGTTGAATTTTTGTACTCTTAACATTCCATTCTTAGAAAACAAAAAAAAATTGCTTTCTTTTTGAAAATACATACAATGTAAACCCTAATTGAAGGGGATACATGTTCGACGAATATACTAAATTGTTGTGTGAAACCTTTAGAAATAGAAGCGCCAATATTAGTATTAGGATGTAAGTTAATGTAGCTATGGGTGACAATTTGTGTGTATGGGTCGTGTTCGTGTCGCGTTGAAATGAGTCGTGATGAAAAAGAACCTGATTAATATACGTATCAAATATGTTCAACTCTAACCTAACTCATTAATTAAACAGGTAACCCAACCCAACTCATGTAACATGTTTAATTTATTTGTCATAAATATTAAATTAAATTTAACACGATCCAACACGAAACGAATTATTTAACCTATTTATCAGCAAAATTAAATTGAATTTGACACGACCCAATTACAATTTATTGATTTATTTCAACCCATGACTAATTAGATAAGAGAAAAAATATATATATAAATATAATCGTGTCAAACGGGTTGTTCGGGTCATTCGAGTTTGACTCTAATCTGACACTAATATTTTCGTGTCGTGTTCGGATCGACTCCTATAAAGCTTGAACCCTCATCTTGTAGTTCTTCTAATCTACTTGATTCAAATGAATTGCCATATATATTTGATTCTTATTGTAGGAACATTTATGTGTAATGGCATGTTTCTGATAAAAAATCATATTGAGTGTTGTAAGTTTAAGTTGGGTTAATCAAGTTGACAGATCAAACGACGATCATAAATAAGATAAATAAAGTATAAAGTGGTGAAGAATATAAGAGATGTGAAGTGAAGTTGATCGGAAGCAGCGCTGCAAAGAAATAAACAAAAGTTGGTTTATCTGAAGCCGCCGAGTACTAGAGAATTTCTACCGAGTATTCGAGATTTAACATACTGAGAACTCGAACTTTTGTTTATGAGAACTTGAGATTTTGCGCCTTAACACACGTCAAGGCGTGCATTCCAGAGAGTTTGGGATGCCAGTCAGTGCCATCCAACGCCATGAGTAAACTACCAAGATTTTGAATTTCTTGAGAACTCGAGGCTGTTCTCGAGAACTCGAGATTGCCGACTTCATTTTTTAAATAAGGTTTATTCTGGATGTCTTATTGACTCCTATTCACTTAAGGACGTGTTTAAGAGTTATTATTGGTATATTTTAGAGACTTTATGGTCAAAAGTCCAAGACTTGGAGGACAAGAAAAAGACTTGGAGATTAAAAAATCTTATTCCATAATTGAAGGATCTTATTCCACAACTGAAGACTTCTCTCTCCATAAATATGAGGAGATATTGAGAAGGCAAGACAAAACAAGTTTTGAGAGCTCTGTAATTCTTCTATAGTTCAGATATTTTTGCAGAAATAGAGAAAGAGAGAGAAATATATTAAGTGATCATTTATCTTCTAGTTCTCTCTTGTTTTTGGGATCTTCTAATTGTGCTACAACACGTAAGATATTTATACACAATTGGATGATCTAATTACTGAAAAATCATCAAACCAACTTGTGCAACGCGGTTGTATCGATTTGTTGAGAAACGGAGCCGTCATAGTACGAAGATCGAATGAGGAGGCTTCGTGGTTCCTTGATCAGTTGAGAAGCGGAGTTGTCAGAGTACGAAGATCGGAGTGAGAGCTTCGTGGTAGTGTGAGTGATTCAAGACTTTTAGACGTCGAGTGATAAACGACGAATCATATGGACTGAAGATTTCTCCCAATTTGTTCTTATCATGAGTATCGGTTTCATAGCTTTTGTAGCCCTTTTTCATGTGGTGGGTAAGCTTTACTTAGTTCGCAAAGAGGCGTAAGAAATAGTAATATTTGGAAGCCAAAATGTGGTGAAGTCAGGTTTTTGCTTGAAAATAGAAAGATACTTATTGGTTCTAGGTTAACTTTGTTGGTAGATTACTTCTCTTTGTTGCTTCGATGTGGTCAATTTTGTCGTTCGATTACTTCACTTTGTTTTCATGTTGTTTTTCAAACCTATGAAATAGAAGTAGATGTTTTTGGTATAGCAAAATCAATGGAGAATATTAAAGCATTGAGATTCTTATCATTTTATGTTTTGGAGAAGTTGATATAAAAAATCAAGGAGATTGTTGTTGGAGGAGGTTGTCACGGTGATTGTATTTACTTGATTATTTCTTATTATTTGCGAATGGTTCTCACTCTTGCTCGGAATGGGAAATTTTCAAAAGAGTGTTAAAAGATCGTTAGGGTGAGCTACGTAAATCAACTTATATCCCTTTTTCTTCTTTTGCCCACCTTTTGTAAGGATATATGGTGATTGGGTGTGGTGGTGTCATGTTATTGTAGTGTATTTGCATGATCTCTGAGTGACCTTTAGGATTTTGTAAGAATTTGTTGTTGTAATTTGTTAGGCAACCGACGCGTCAAGCACTATTAGAGATTGTACAAGCTTGACTATTTATATTTATTAGAAACCATGAAGGGGATTTTCTGCACATTTTTCAAATCATAGGGGGTTTTTGCGCCATTCACCCATATATGTATATATATAATATATGTATGTAAAGTTTTGAATTATTAATTATATTATTGAAAAAGAGAAAAAAAAAAAAGGAAGTAAAGAAAATACTTAAAATGAGTTATTACAAGATAGGGTAAAATGGTCAATATTTTTGTGTAAAATATAATCAATGGGGTATTTTGTAATTTTTGAAAAGCACAAGGTAGTGTTTTGGGGCAAAAAATAACAATAGGGTGGTATTTTGCAACTTAGGCAAAGCACATGGATGTATTATGCAGTTTTGCCTTGTTTTAATTTAAGATAACTAACATCTATACAAATTAATCCATTACCTTTTCGATATCTTTTATGTTCGTACATATAAAAACTGAACCAATAACTGTATTTGTAAATTTAGTAAATTTTATCAGGTGTATATCTGTACTCCTTTTTCGATATCTTTAATATATATATATATATATATATATATATATATAACATGTGAGATGATAGAAGTAATTTGGAGTAGTTGTGCAAATTTACTAGTTAATAATTTAATTCTCCATTTCTACTTATTAATATATTAAATGATTATAAAAGTTTTTTTATATCTAGCTTTAAACGTTAAAAAATGTAGGTTTCTCCTTTTGTATACGATCCTTTTAATTTAAGGTAACTAAATCTATACAAATTAATCCATTACCTTTTCGATCTTTTTTTTTAAGGTAACTAACATCTATAGAAATTAATCCATTACCTTTTTGATATCTTTTATGTTTGTAGATATAAAAACCTTTTCGATATCTTTTTTTTAAGGTAACTAACATCTATACAAATTAATCTTTTTATGTTCTTAGATATAAAAACTGAACCAATAACAAGGGTCGCATTTGTAAATTTAGTAAATTTTATCAGGTGTACATCTGTACTATCTTTAACGAATAATTTCACGTGACTCCCACTTGTGTGACTAACAATATACCCAAAAAAAGTGATTTACCTAAAAAAAACAATATACCCAAATATTAGGATGCATTTGCTCTCCTTCTCTCTTCACCATACCATTTTTACCGGTGTTACAACTTTCTAGTTGAATTCCTTTTCTCTCATTTTTACCGGTGTTTCAACTTTCTAGTTGAATTCCTTTTCTCTCATGTCACATGAGATGGGTCTTGTGATGGTTTCAGTTCCCCTCCAACCTAACCCTCAAGGGATTTTCCTCATTTCCAAATGTATACTGCCCCACTGCAATCTTCATCATGTAAACAACCTATATATATATATATATATATATATATATATATATATATATATATATATATATTGAGTTGGAATCCTCTACCCTGATGTATGGATTTGAGGAATTTCATTTCAAACAGTGTAGATTGGGATCTATGTGAGTACAGTACAACACTAGGTACGTGGATATGTATTTGTAATTTATACCACATTTTAGAAAATAAAGCCATAATAGGCATTACACGTTCTAATAGTTTAATTCTGCCTAAAGCCATGTAGTTATTGCATGTTCTAATAGTTTAATTTTGCAATTCAAGTACTTGTGTGGTTTGAAACTTACTCCAACTTTTTAAATCATCTTATTACAAATTAAAAAATGATTAAACAAAAGAGGAGCAAATTGGATGGAATGAATTTTAATACTCAGTTCAGGTCTTTTTTAGTGAGCTACTCTTTTTGTAAGCTAGAACTTTCTACTAGCTAGGCTTGAAAATGATTAAAATAAATAATTTGAATCAATTTACACCAATAAATAGGCTAAAGTTGATTGGTAATAAAACTCAAAATTACCAAATTTAAGGAAATGTAAATTTACTGTTCTTGTATATATATAACTATTTTTCACATACAACGTGGCAGCCTTCAAATTTCATTTATCTTGTATAAGTGGAAATCAAAATGTATCATGAATTTCCACAATTAGTTTTTAGGGAAGGTTTCCTTTAGTTTATCTTTCTTTAATATTTTTTTTTGTATTTAATTACTTAATTATCCATTTATAATGATCTATCGAGGAACTAGTGATATTATTTTTATATTTTTTTTCAGACAGACTAATTCATGGACCCATGGAAATTGACTCCATGCGAGAGTCAGGTAAGATTCAGTTGTCCGTGGTTGTAATTCTCACAAAATAGAAATCAAACATGTGATGAGACCGATACCTTGGCCCGTTTGAAAATCTTATTTTTGTTTTGTTTTTTATTTTTTTGTACTGGTCAGAAGAACAGAACATGTTTGACAACCATTTTTACTGTTTGTTCCGTTCTCAATTTGGAAACTGTTTTCGTGAATAATAGAAAAAACAAGGGAACAACAAAAACTTATTTTTTTGTTCTTTTTGAGATTTTTCAAAAAAAAAAAAATTGTGGTAAAGAGGAAAAATTGTGTGAGAATATGTGTTTTTTTGCCCTAAATATGTTTTTGGTTCTTATATTTTTAGGTAAGAAAAAAAAAAACAAGAATTGTTCTTGTTTTTTGATTCTCAAAACAAAAACAAAAACGATGGTTCCCAAACGGACCCTTATGTTTCTGAGGCACCAAATACCAAGTTCAAGTGGTATTTCTTCCCCTTTTAAAGTGAAAGTAGGTGTAAGAGGGAGGGTTCGAGTCTCTTTAAAGTTGTATCTCCTTCCCTTTTTAATTGAAAGTAGACGGTGAAATGGAGAAGATTCCAATTCGCATAAAAAGATAGTACGGAAAAGTGGGAAAACAAAAGAGAAAAAATTACCATCTCATCTTTGGCAAAACTTTAGCTTGCCATTTTACACACAGATACATACAAGAGGAAACCACTATACCAACGAGCTCAAAAGGGGTACATATTCTTTCAATAACAACATAATATATTCACCCAATTATTTCCCCCACCTAAAATTATGCTGACCTCTTTATATCAACTTTCGTTGATATTTGACACTGACTGCTGTTAGGTATATTTGGCTTAGTGCTACTGTTTTTCATGTTTGTTTTATTTTTCCTATCTAGCTCCTCTTTTATTGGCACACAAAAGAGTTACTTTCATTTTCCATCGCTTACTTCTTTTTTTCCTTCTTTTCCCTCTCTATTTTTCATGCTCGCGCTTTTGAGCTTAAGGTAATAGGAAGGGTGACATTGACATCATATATTGGAGTTGGATGAAATAAAACTTGCAAAACTAACATCTAAAGGAATGCCTTTAATTTTCCAGTCATGGGGTAAAGTTGAGTTGTGACATTTATTTTATATTTGTGATCTCTTTTCTCCAAATGCTAGGCTTTTCGCGCTTTACTTTTTCACTAAAACAAAAGTAATATTTTTGTTTTAGTGTTGTAATAGAAAAAAAAAAAAAAAAAAAAAAAAAAAAAAAAGAAAAAGAGAGGCATGTTTGGTATCCTAAATTTGCTATAGAAATTAAAAATCGAACGTTTTTACCTTCTTTTTTTTACTTCGCTAAAGTTGTAAAACATCAAAAAATACCAATTTGGTGTTTCTGAAATTTGCGCTTCTACTTCCAAAATGTCACTACTGTAAAGAAAAACATCATCACCAAATATACTTATGTTAATTACCACATAGTGACACTGTAACAATTGGAAGCAGAAGCATCGGAAGCAAAGTGCGATCCAACCATGCCCTTACTTATTTTTCCTATTTGTGTACTTTTAACACTTACCCCATAATATAACACCATGAATGCAATTCATGTTGGTTCTACCTTTATACAACAACAAGGGGGTAACAAAGATTTTTCTTTGTCTGTCTATCTTGATTTCCCTTTATAAGAAACAGGAACAACTAAAGATTATCTCCTCACTTAAGATAACTAACCAACCTTTTCAAATAGAACTTTCGAAATGTGAAAACGGATAGCTTCAGGTGAACAAAAAGCAGTGTAATAGTAACTCTTTGCTACGGTAAGGAATGTCTGTTTGATACCAGCATCAATATCGTCATCTGATGAGACGCACAACACCAATTGCACCAGCTCTTGCATGTCGGATTCTATCTGAACGGTTGTGATTTCATCTGATTCTGTGTTGCAGAAGTTCGCATGATGTACCTGATCAAATTAAATGATGACACAGCATGTAAGTTGAAACATCTCAAAGGAAGAGAAGGTGCAAGTGGTTCACTGTTAAGGTACATTTGATTTTTACCCAAAAGAAGAAAATCATAATTATTTAGGGTGCGTTTGGATAGGGGTGTTTTCGTTTTTGTTCTTGTTTTTTCCACTGTTCATGAGAACAAAAACGCGTTTGAGAACCTTTGATGGTTTTTGTTTTCGTGAACAGTAAAAAAACGTTTTCTCACCCTTAGTTCAAAATTTGAGAACACCAAAATGGTGTTTTTTTGTTTTCGGCACTGTTTGTTCTCAACCAAAAAAAAAATTAATTGTTGCAGATTCCCTAACCTCCATCTTCAACCTCCAAACCCTAACCTCCATCTTCAACCTCCAAATTTTTTTGTTTTTTTTTTGTTCCCGAAAATTTTTTAGACAATTTCCAACCAAACATGTTTTTATTTCTTGATTACCCTTAGAACAAGAACAAGAAAATTTTTTGTTCTCAAGAGATAAAAAACAAAAACGAAAACACTAATTTCCAAACGCACCCTTAGCTTTTGTTGGCTTATGGAAAAAGGATTGAAAATGAAGAACAAAATAATAAGTTATTACTTTAGAAAGATATACGAGGAAAATGATGAAGTTGGTCAGATTATGATTTTCTTACCTGTTGAAATTGACGAAGTTGATTACAAAGGCTATTGGTAATGTCAGATAGCCTCTGATAAGTATGATGAGATACTAATTCTTCTGATATTGAACGGCCTGCACAGAGGTTTAACGTACGCGCTAATAGTTGTGTTTCATGCTGCTCGTATTTTTTACCTCCTTCAATCCATGTACTCATCCATGTTTCCCACTGCATTCCACATAAAAGTAAAATAAATTTAAAACCATGAATTCCCAAACATAATAGATGTCAAAATCACTAATATATATATATATATATATTGGAGGGCAGAGGGAAATTGCATAAATTAAAATTAAACTAAATTTACTTACAGCTTGATGTAACTGGTAGCGGATATCTTTACCGTGCACCACCATTACATCCAATGAGAGTTGGTTCACAGTTCCAAGTAGTGTTCTGATGAGTTTTTCTCCTGACTTGAACCTGTAATACACAGAATCAAACCTCAGGAATCACGGTCGAGAGTCTGAATATCCCAATAAAAATAAAAGAAAAAGTACAATCTGTTTTTGTTCTATGAAATGGAGTAAAAAATAGACAGCAATTAGTTCAATATAATTTTAGAATATTTTTAACATCCTTCATGCATATGTTTTAGAAGAAATATTGTTGATTTAGTTCAGTAGCATTTTACCTTCCATTGATTGAATAAGTACTTTCTCTGAATCCTTGTATGAAAGTTATTTTCTGCACATCCGTAATTTCCACTCTGTCGAAATAGGACCCAATTGTGTCAATCAAGAGGCTAGTTTTCGTCCAAGCAAGACGTTCATTTGACCTTTCTGGTTCGAAAATATTTGCTGTGGCCAAATAATATGCTAACAAAAGGCTTCGTTTGTTCATCCCAAACTCTCCCAGCTTGCAACCCTCGTACCACCTGTGTACATAACATATATATATATATATAATTAGAACTGCAATTTTGTATATTCATTATGGAAAAATTAACAGGTATATATGAGTTAGCTTCGAACAATTACTTTTGAATATTGTCCCATTCCAACATATGCAGTGCTTGGCACTTGTTGTAGTCTAACTTTGCATGCTCAAGGTACATGTTGTTGTTCACATAAGGCATCCTGAGAAGAATTTTTTTTGATAAAAGGTACAAATTAGCATCAAAACAAAATTAATGCAAATTCAAGAAATGCGATTACATGTCGTTCTAATGATTGTGTTCAGCCATGTTTTTTTGTGCTCCTTGTGCAAAGGCATAAGTTAAAGTTGATGTTAAGATTATTATATAACCTCTAATGCAATCATAGAGAATATATATGATGATGTGTCCCAATTGCATTATAATGAAAGCTTCCAAATTTTAAATTTTAAACTATCCAATGTGTCTGATAATATATTTTTTCTTTTCCCTTTTCTTTCCAGAGATTCGAGGATCAACTTCTCTCATGTCC
This sequence comes from Cornus suecica, assembly GCA_963922005.1. Lineage (NCBI taxonomy): Eukaryota > Viridiplantae > Streptophyta > Magnoliopsida > Cornales > Cornaceae > Cornus > Cornus suecica. The sequence continues at coordinate 75,602,551 of OY998243.1, forward strand.
ACGAAAATTATTTTTGTTTGTTTTCCATGGGATCCTATTCTATTCTATCCAGTGGATACAACAAAGGATTGCATGCTTCTCATCTCTAATATAGGCAAGTAAACCTTATCAATTTATAGTTTTTAGTTTTCATTAGTTTATGTGTATAGTTACGAAAAATACATGCACACTTCTCACATCACAATGTTCGAGAGTGAAATTTCGAATTATTTAAACACTTACAATCGCGTCAAATTAGAGACATCATCTGAAAATCAAAATCAAATTGGAGATATAGGCCCATTTGGAAATCATGTTTTTGTTCTGTTTTTTGTTTTTTGGCACTGTTCAGGAGAACAAAACATATTTGACAACCCTATTTACTGTTTGTTCTGTTCTCAATTTGGAAACTGTTTTCGTGAATAGTAGAAAAAATAAGGGAACAACAAAAATTTGTTTTTTTTTTTTGAGATTTTCCAAAAAAAAATGAATTATGGTAAAGAGGAAAAATTGTGTGAAAATATGTGTGTTTTTTTTCCCCAAACATGTTTTTTGTTCTTGTTCTTTTGGATGAGAAAATAAAAACAACAACAAGAATTATTCTTGTTTTTTGGTTCTCAAGACAAAAACAAAAACAATAACAATGATTCCCAAACGGACCCATAATGTTTTTAGGGGCGTAAATCTTTTATAAGAACCAACTGCTTACATACATAAATAAAATAAAATAAAAATTACACACCCATTACTCATGTATTCATATATAGGCCCCGTTTGGATATGAAAAAATAGTTTTTGTTTTTTTACTATTCACCAAGTTCAAAAAAACAAACACGTTTGGCAAACGCGTTTATTGTTCACTTTTTTTTTCATAAGAAAACTGTTTTATGTGAATAGTGTGTAAAAGTGGTAAAAACACCAAATACAACTTTTAATTGTTTTTTGAATTTTTTCACTGTTTAGGTAGTAAAAACAGTGAAAACACCAAATTCATAAAATACAACTTTCACCAAATAAAAGTGGTGAAAACACCTTCATCCAAACACTTTTTTGTTTTTAGTTTTTCGCTGAAAAAAACAAAGACAAATACAAAAACAGTTTTTATATTTAAAGACAGAAAACAAATACAAAAAACAGGCTTTCCAAACGCACCCATAGTGAAATATGTTTACCATTGTAGAGTGATATAGTAGTATAATGCAATTGTAATTTAAATAATTGTTTCAAAAAATCAAACTACAATGCAATACTCGGTTTATATTCATAATAATGATGATTAACAATAATTTTCTTTTTCAGACGGCTTGCTTAAATTATTTTTTGACAACCTATTGTGTTTCTTTAATAAAAAAAATCTTGTACACTTTGTTATATATCTGTTTTAATAATTATAAATCTAAATTATAGTAAATAAATAAGAAATATGGTAGATAGATGTAGAAAATTACAAATTTTTAAAAATTTATAGAGAATTATTTTATAGAAGAATAAATATGGGATAATTCTACAAATTCAATCTCTACCCTTAAATAGTAATGCATCCTCATAGGGTCTGTTTGGTAGCAGTGTTTTTGTGTCTGTTTATGTGTTTTGTGTTTATAAACTTGTTTGGTTAGTGTTTTTGGGATATGTGTCTTAAAAAACACTTTTTCACTTAAGCAAATTTTAGGCATATTCCAATAAACATGAATTTGGTGTTTATTGGGGTGTTTCTCACTTACACTTTCTTCACTTTATAATATATTTTATTATTTATTAATTTATAAATATATTCTATTTATTTATTTATTATTATTTCATTATTTAATTCATTTTATTTATAAATTATTTATTCATTTTTAATTATTTAAAAATATATTTTATTAATTTATTATTATTATACTCATTTTTTTTTATTATTATGAAGTATTTATTTGTTATTATATTTACTTATTATTTATTTTTATATTTACTTATTATATTTATTTATTATTATTTATTTCATTTTGTTTATTATTTATCATTTTTATTATATGTTTAAATATGTTTTATGTAATTTATTATTTATTTTATTAATTTATTATTATTATTTATTATTTAGTCCATTTTTTATTATTATATTTATTTATTATTATTGTATTCATTTATTATTATTATATTATTATATTATATTTATTATTTATATTATTAAATTATTATTTAATAATTTATATATTAATTTATAAATATATTATATTTATTTATTATTATTATTTCATTATTTAATTCATTTTATTTTTAAATTATTTATTCATTTTTAATTATTTAAAAATATATTTTATTAATTTAATATTAATTTATTATTATTATACTAATTTTTTATTATTATTATGAAGTATTTATTTGTTATTATATTTACTTATTATTTATTATTATTTATTATATTTATTATATTTTAAAATATGTTTTATGTAATTTATTATTTATTTTATTAATTTATTATTTAGTCCATTTTTTATTATTATATTTATTTATTATTATTGTATTCATTTTTTATTATTATTATATTTTATTTTATTTATTATTTATATTATTAATTTTTAATTATTGATTTTTAATTTTTCAATTTCAACCAAAAAAATATCTCTACCAAACATACTTATGTTTTTGGATGAATAAACAAAAAAATAAAAAACATGTTTTTTGTTTATTTCAACACAAACACAAACACAGCTCTACCAAACAGATCCTATTATATATTTCATATATAGGTTATCAATTTACGATAAAATGTATGATAATTATAGAGATACTAGTGAGATAAATTTTATGGGACAAGTGGAATTTTGGTAATAAATTATTCTATTTATAATCCAACCAATAAATGTAATCCGAGGTGGTCATAGTGAAATTTATGTATTCACACATAGGGGTGTTTAAAATCAGTTCGGTTCCGGTTCCGGCTAGAACCGAAATCAATTTTTTTGGTTCCTTAAATATCGGAATCGGAACCGGAACTGAACATCCAAGGAATAGAATCGAAAATCGGTTCGGTTCCGATTCCTTCTATATTTCAAAAAATAATATAATTATACACTAAATTAAAAAAAGTATTTCAAAATTTTAATTATTACAAATTCAAAATTAATTAACACATATAAAATTATAATTTATAATTTTAAATATAATATATATATATATTTTTCACCTGATAATATAACAGCAACAAGAACATAACAATATCAAACAATAAAATCCAAATCAATATGAATCAAAAAGAGAAGCCAAGCAGGCCAAATATATATATAAAAAAATTAAAAAATATATATATATACATATAAAGATAAAAATATAACACTAATAAAAAAAATATATATATATATATATATAAAATCCGGTTTGATTTTGATTTTCTTCAATTTTAAATGAGTAAGAACAGGAATCAATCCTAAAAAGATTTGATTCTTTAACTTTTGAAACGGGACCATAACGGACATCCCAATTCCGAGTACTTAACTACGAAGTGTATGATTGAGGGCCGTCACAGTTGACTAATTTTTTACTATTTCCACATACTGAGCAGTCAGGCCTGTCACAGTTGTTCTTTTTTGTAAGTTCTCCTTCTTTTTAAGTATTAATTTCAGTTACCCTATACTATCCAGATTAATTAACTAACCCCTATTATGTCCACTTTGTCCCTATACTATTTAATTTCATCAAATTGCCTCATCAGCTCACATTTTGACTCAAAATGCCTAAACTATCCTCAATCAATAATATAAAGGGTTTGTTAATTCAACCATTTAAAAAAATTATTTTTCAAAAATCAATTATATTTTTCACAAAAATTATAAATTCAGAAATATATATATATATTTCTTTTGCAAAAATTCTGCAACATATGAAAATTCATTTTTCACAAAAAATTCAAAAATTTTTTTGCAAAAAATCATTTTTTTTCCCGAAAATCTGCAACATATGAAAAAAAAAATTTCAAAATTTTTTTTGCAAAAATCATTTTTTTCCAAAAATCTGGAACATATGAAAAAAAAATTTTCAAAATTTTTTTTGCAAAAAATCATTTTTCTTCGAAAATCTGCAACATATGAAAAAAAAAAAAAAAAATCAAATTTTTTTGCGAAAAAACAAATTTCCGAAAATCTGCAACATATGAAAAAAAAAAAAATTCAAAATTTTTTTTGCAAAAAATCATTTTTTTTCCGAAAATTTGCAACATATGAAAAAAAAAATTTCAAAATTTTTTGCGAAAAAAAAAATTTCCGAAAATCTGCAACATATGAAAATAAAAAATTCAAAATTTTTTCTGCCAAAAATCATTTTTTTCCGAAAATCTGCAACATATGAAAAAAAAAATTTCAAAATTTTTTGCGAAAAAATCATATTTTGCGAAAAAAAAATTTCCGAAAATCTGCAACATATGAAAAAAAAAATTAAAATTTTTTTTTGCAAAAAATCATTTTTTTACGAAAATCTGCAACATATGAAGAAAAAAAAAATTCAAAATTTTTTTTGCAAAAATTCATATTTTGCAAAAGAAATATATATATATATATATTTCTGAATTTATAATTTTTGTGAAAAATATAATTGATTTTTGAAAAATAATTTTTTTAAATGGTTGAATCAACAAACCCCCTTATACTATTGATTGAGGGTAGTTTAGGCATTTTGAGTCAAAATGTGAGCTGAGGGGGCAATTTGATGAAATTGAATAGTATAGGGCGGACATAGTATGGATTAGTTGATTAATCTGGATAGTATATGGGGTTTACTGAAATTAATCCTTTTTTTAAACTATATCATACATAAAAAATAAAAATAAAATACCTGTACAATGTCTTTCCTATCCAGACATCGTTTTCACCGCCGTATTGTTCTATATAGAATCTGGTCTCCACACGTGGTAGACTCGCGTACCATGGCATGTCCAGTGAGTACCCAACCTGTATTGTCACATTTTTCAAAATTATGGATCAGAGTAAATAAATGCTATGGTTAATAAAATTCAAAACATATATTCCTTCGTCCTTTATTTATTTTAAAATAAGTATTAATTTTCGAATTTTAATATAATATAATTTTATTTTTATTAACTTAAAAAAAATAATAGATCTCACTAAAAATTAAAATTATATTATATTTTTAAAGGGTAAAATTAAAAACATAAAATATTCTAATTTATTTTTAAAAATAAAATATGAACTCTTATTTTAGAATAAAAGAAGGGTTAATTTCAGTAAACCCCCCTATACTATCCAGATTAATCAACTAACCCCTTGTGTGTCCACTTTGCCCCCTATACTATTCAATTTCATCAAATTGCCCCATCACTTCTCAAAATGCATAAACTACCCTCAATAGTATAAGGGGGTTTAGTGAAATTAATAGTATAAGGGGGTTTAGTGAATTATTTCGGAAAAAATAATATATACTTTTTGCAAAAAAAAAAACATTTCGAAAAAAAATCATATTTTGCTCCAAATATGAATTTTATTTTCGGAAAATATTTTTTTTTGCAAAAAAGTATATATTATATTCCAAAATATGAATTTTTTTTTCGAAAAATATTATTTTTGCAAAAAAGTATATATTATGTTCCAAAATATGAATTTTTTTTACAAAAAATATATATTATGTTCCAAAATATGATTTTTTTTCTGAAAAATAATTTTTTGCGAAAAATATATATTATGTTCCAAAAAATGATTTTTTTTCCGAATAATATTTTTTTTTCGAAAAAGTATATATTATGTTCCAAAATATGAATTTTTTATTCGAAAAATAATTTTTTGCGAAAAATATATATTATGTTCCAAAATATGATTTTTTTTTTCCAAAAATTATTTTTCAAAAAAAAATTTCATATTTTGGAACATAATATATACATTTTTGTTCCAAAATATTATTTTTCGAAAACAAAATTCATATTTTGGAACATAATATATATACTTTTTCGTAAAAAATATATTTTTCGAAAAAAAAAATCATATTTTGGAACATAATATATACTTTTTCGCAAAAAAAATTATTTTTCGGAAAAAAAATCATATTTTGGAACATAATATATATTTTTCAGAAAAAAAATCATATTTTGGAACATAATATATATTTTTCAGAAAAAAAATCATATTTTGGAACATAATATATATTTATTGCAAAAAAATTATTTTTCGAAAAAAAAATTCATATTTGGAACATAATATATACTTTTTTGCAAAAAAAAAAAATTTCGAAAAAAAAATTCATATTTTGGAACATAATATATACTTTTTCGCAAAAAAAATATTTTTCGAAAAAATAATTCATATTTTGGAACATAATATATACTTTTTCGCAAAAAACTTATTTTTCGAAAAAAAAAATCAAATTTTGGAGCAAAATATGATTTTTTTTTCGAAATGTTTTTTTTTTTGCAAAAAGTATATATTATTTTTTCCGAAATAATTCACTAAACCCCCTTATACTATTAATTTTACTAAACCCCTTTATACTATTGAGGGTAGTTTAGGCATTTTGAGAAGTGATGGGACAATTTGATGAAGTTGAATAGTATAGGGGGGAAAGTGGACACGCAAGGGTTTGTTGATTAATCTGAATAATATAGGGGGAATAATATAGGGGGGTTTACTGAAATTAACCCATAAAGAATCCTAAATTAAACTAATGAGAGTATATATACCTCTCCTGGTAAGTCCTTGGTAATGATCCATTTATCTAGGAGCTCATTGTTAACTTGCTTCTCTCTCAAAAATTTAGACGAAAACCTCTTGGCATCCTCCAGTATTCTTTCTCCCGGGAAAAGCACCTGAGATGCCCGGTACAAGTTAAACATTCCGGTGACGGCTTGAGTGGATTGCCCCTTGAAGCAGAAGAATTCACCGTCCTTCTCAAAATGTCGAAAAACGTCTGTGAACGAACAAACAAAACATCTAGTTATTAATATGACAAAGACAATGTGCCTTTTAAATTCATGAAAATGAAAAAACATAACACCTGTATGTGAGTGTGCGTGTGTATATATATATATATCGTTTGATTACCTGCAGAGACCTCATGGCCATGTAATCGAAGAGTTCTAAAACCCATGGCAGTGTCATCGATATCTTGAACTGGTGAATTTTTAGCCCAGCATATCCCTTCTTCAGACCAGTACCTAAAGATGTTAATTTCCACGAGTTTTAGAACCAAAAATGTTAGCTAGTAAGTATTTCGAAATTATTCTCTAATTCATTTTACCTGGCGACATAATCAACACATTCTTTGATCTCTGGCTCATAATATCGAGAAATTCCAAGGCGTTCCAGGCGATCAACGGCCCATATGTGCTCGAATAAGTCCACCGGATATACATTAGGGACTGATTGATTAAGAGATCATATGTTAAGTTCAAATACATAAAAAAAAAATAGTAAAACCAATCATTAATTAAAAATTTAAAAAGTTAAAAGGCTTGTTTTATTTATCCTTGAAGATTTACCTTTTAAGAACTCAAAATACAAATTACTATATTAGAAAATCGGTATCTTATTTTATAAAAAAAATCTCAAAATTAGTTCAACTAATGAGAAAAAACTTTTTGTTGCCCTTGCAATAAAATTGAATAAAAAAGACCTTAAATATCTAATAATGGGTAGATTATAAAAATATATATTTAAAAAAAAAACAAATAAAATTACCTCCCCCACTGAACTTGTGAACAGCTCTGTTTAGATAAGAGAGGCAATTATCATCTTTGGTCTGCATGAGTGCATAGGCAGTGGAGGATGGAGAGAACAAGAATGACCCATCTGGGCACTGTAACTGTAGTAGCTTTTCCCAATCCAGGCCTGTCATTCCTTCTAAGCTATGGAGTAGAGTTGTGGGCACTTTGTGCATTATGTCCTTTGGTATCCTGTTGCACATGGATACATAATAATTACGTACGCACAATCACATATATATATATTCGTGTATAACTTTGGACCAACCCCTTCCATAAAAAATATATCCAAAAGATAAGACTACTTTTACCATTCCTATATCCAAAATATTGTGTAGTGGAAAGTAGGTAACATCATAATCATATATGTTTCAAGCCTGAGTTCTAACTTCTAAAGAAAGTAAAGTTACTTATCCAAAAAAAATAAAAATAAAAAAATATATATATATATAGTTCACCTTGTAAGCTTTATATCTCTCTTTGCATATATCCCCGGTAACACTTGAGAATCATCCGCAACTTCAATGTCTAGTTTCCGAGCCATTTCAATGAGCGATGGGAACGCAACCTCAAACCCGATTGGCATGTGTTCATCGTTCTCATTTCCGATCTTATGCATGTTCTCTTTAATAAACCGTAACCCTGTCATGACAAAAATAAATAAATAAACCATTTATTATGTATTAGAGCTAATAAAAGGTACGTAACAAATTTTTGCTAATTTTGTTACCTTTTTCACATTTGTCCGGGTGAATATTCCACGATTTGAGTGCGATTACACAAGCCAAAGTGTTGATGATTCGATCGTGAGCGGAAAAAATGTAGCTATCACCCCACGAGCCATCGGGGAGCTGGTTGTTGGCGATCCATTGAAGGCTAGAAGGGAATTGAGGAGAGCCACTTCCATGGATGTCTCGAACAAGAGCAACCCATGCAGTGTCATATGCAGAAATGCTTATTTCTCCATCATCCATCGAACCTAACATGGATCGGATCGAATCTACGCATTGCTTAATCTTATTTGAGACAGACACCTTTGGACAAAACAAATCACATCAATGTTGTAGATTAGTTTCCTATAATGTTTTCAGCCATATATATATATCATGAAATAAGCAAAAACAGGAAGAAAAAAATAAGAAGATAAAAGTTTTAGACAACCTCAGCTGTTCCTCCTTCTATGTCATCCTCCACGATCTCACTCCACTTTATGAGTGGCAAACCATTTTTAGACAACGCTGTGTACTCTGCACATATCAATCCAAAAAATTATCCCTCTCTCCATAAGTATCTATACATACATGTTTATATATATACATGTGTGATCAGAAATCACATTCAAATGTACCTTCGGTACGAGGTCTCAACACAGCTTTGCATTGCAGACGGGCATCGAAATTTATCTGTTTGTCCTTGGGCCCTACTGAACAAACACATACAAAATTTCATAAGTATTAACTACGTACATACACATATATACCAAAAGAAAAAACAACACACGTACCCACACCCACACATACATATACGCTTCGGTTCATTATATATATATATATATATATATATATATATATATATATATATATATCACTTTTTCTTCCATTTTTTTGAGAAATTTGAAACGGATAACGAGAAATGAATTACTGTACGTGTATTGTATGTACTTCTATATCGCAACATGGGTTTGAATTAGCTTAAAAAAAAAAAAGATAAATAAGAAAAACATGGGTTTGAATGACCAGAACCGACTTAAATAGAGAGATCATTTGCTGGGAAATTCTGTTTTTTTTTTCCTCTCCAAAAGAACTAGAAGCATATCACCTTGAGAGTTGCTTGTCAAACAGAAAAAGTATTTTAGTGAAAAAAAAAATTACACTATGTTTCTCTAGAAAAAAAGAAAAAAAAAACTCGTTAATAATAATAATAAATGATTGTAAATTCAAACACAACTTACCGAGGAAAAATCTAGAGGGTTGTTTTGCAGGAGATGATAGGAAAATATGATGGATGGTTTCAGAGGATCCATAGAAGAGAGTAGAAGATTGAGAAGACATATTTGGTTTGGTTTTGTTTTAGAGATAGTAAGAAGATTGTGAGAAAGATGAAAGCATTTAAAAAGAGTGAGGGAACGGAAGAAGACAGAAAGGACTTCCCAAGAGATTCCCGCTAAGGGGTGCCGGTATCAGCCAAATATACTACATTAATAGCACTCCTGTCCTTTTCTTTTAACCATTGTTTTTCTTTTTTTTCCGACTATTTATTTCTTTTTATATTTTTTTTTGGGAAATCATTAATTGCACATTTATCCATACGAGTACATGAATTTTAATGACTTAACCTAATTTGGTGCAATAAATGTATCGGTGAATACTGATTACGATTCACGCAATTCAAAGTATGTATATTATTACCTCTTATCCATATTGTGTACAATTATAATTTTACTTGTTTTAAAATATTTTTGTTTCAAAATATTTGTTAATATTATATAGTAAAATTAAAAATTATACACTAGTCAATTTAAATTAATAAAATATTAAAAAATTCAAATTCAACAATTATTATGAAAGGAAGAGTATCTGTTTTATTTACCCAAAAAAAAAAAGGTATGTATATTATATTATAAACCAGATATGATGTCACTTGTACACTTTCATGTGGCTGAAAGTACATCTTCATGTGGGTGAAAAAATACTCTAAATAAAATAAAAAGAATTTATCATCTAATACTAAGTTATTGAGAAATAAAAATAGATTTCATAATATAAATTTATTAAGTACATAGTTGATGAGAAGAAAAATCAATAGTTGTCCTTTCAATCTCACCAAGGGATAAGAACGATGCCTAAATAAAATGTCAGTTTTAATTTCTTTCAAGTATAACAACCAGTACAATCTGAAAAAGAACACACAAATCTCTAATTTTCTTAGATGGTGAGTTAGTCATTTTTTGTACGACATTGTAGTGTTGGTGCAATGGATTTATTACTCAATACTCATTGAGTTTACAATCCTAATTTGAGATAAGTATAGTCTAAATAAAATTAAAATACTAAATTCAGTCAATGATATATTTAAGTAAATAATTTTCAATATTTTGAGGTTGGTTGCCTTCTTTTTTAATCTAGATTTAAAAAAAGAAGTATTGGCTTGGAGCTGTCAATAGGTTTATACCTATTTAACAGCATTTTTTTGTACAATCTTAATATTTTTATTAATTAAATAAAAACGCTTATTCTTGACCGCTTTTATATTGAAATTTGATTTTTGAAAAGCTATATTTGTTTTATGAAAACAATGCACTTGTCAGGATAAATTATTATCAGAGACTACTATATTTTCTCATGAAATTAATAGGGCGTATCACTTTTTTTATTAAAGACACTTAAATCCTCGCTGGAACACATTAATTATTTAAATATATGATAACACAATATTTTGTAACACATTTTATTTAAAAAAAAATTCCTGACAAATTAGAAATAATAGAAATTTAAGGTACATGGGAAGAAAGAACAAGAGCCTCTTAGTGGACAAGCGAAGAAAATCACTGTAAGTCGCTTAGTTTTGAGAGAATAACCCATTTACTAATGATGTGAGCCACCTTGTTGCAGTTTCTCGCAATCCAAAAACGATAGACGCCTTTTTGAAGGATGATAGAGATTTAAATAAACACAGTTCAATATTTATTTAAACACATGTTTTGTGGATAACCCGTTAATTATTCAGACAGACTTTGAAATGATGACAAGGAATATAATGGTGATTTATTATTGAAATTAATGTGGTAAACCTAACATTATCCATAAATTAATTCTTTAATTGGAGAAATTTAATTAACAAATTCAACACATTTAACTCAGTAACCCATTTACTTCATGGATAGAGAAAAAGCAAATTGGACATTGTGTTTGTAGGAACATTTATTTGTAATTAAAAAATTATATTGAGAGTTGTGAGTTTTGGTTTGAGTTAATCAAGTTGACAAGTCAAATAAAAATCAACGAATGGTTCAAATAGTGATGAAAAACATAAGAGTTGTGAAGAGAAGTTGATCGGAAGCGATGCTGTAAAAAAATAAACAGAAGTTGAAGTTTCTGAAGTTGTCAAGTACTTACCAAATACTTGAGATTTAGAGCTACCGAGTACTCGAAGTTTTGCGCCTTGGCGCGGATGATGGGATAGTTCTAGTGACTTTCGCACGCCATGTTGTGCTATGTTGCACTATCAGACATTTACCGAGTATTCGAAGAATTTCCTATTAAGTACTCGAGATTGGATTTTCGAGTACTCAAAGTGAGAACTCGAAGGTGTTAACTTCCGTTTTTAATTAAGGCTTATTTTGATGCCATAATGACTATTATTCACATAAAAACATGGTTAGGAGTTATTATTGGTATATTGGACTATCATTGGTATATTAGTCTACATTTGGAAAACTTAATGGTGGAAATACGAATCCTAAAAGGAAAATGATTCTTACCATTAATTGGAAACTTTTTTCTATTTATATGAGTTAAACCAAAGAGAATGGTGTAGCTTTTGTGGGAGCTCTGCAATTCTTATACAGTTCTTATACTTCTATAGAGAAAGACAGAAAGAGAAAAATATTCAGTGATCATATATTTTCTGGTTCTCTCTTATTTTTGGGATTTTCCAATTGTGCTACAACAAGTGAGATCTTTTATGCATAATTGGATGATTCATTGCTGAAAAATCATCACACCACCTATTGCAACGTGGTTGCCTTGATCCGTTGATAAACGGAGATGTCAAAGTACAGAGATCGGAGAGAGAAGTTTCGTGGTAAACTGATATGTTGAGAAGCGAAGCCGTTAGAGTACAGAGATCGGAGCGAGAGCTTCGTGGTAGCGCGAGTGATTCAAGACTTTTAGACGTCGAGTGATAAGAGACAAGTCAGAGTGATTTTGTAAGTCCTAACTTCATAGAGTCTATGTAATTCTTGATTCATAGTGCATCGATACCAAAGGATATCCATGATTTGTACTTGGAGTCTTTCCAAGGTTTTCCATGTAAAAATATTGGTGTCGTCTCTACTTTATTTTCTGCACTTATATTTATTATTGCATGGATTATATTGTGATAAAATTGAATTAAAATTAACTATTCAGTAATTAATATTTTAATTTGTCACTTAATTCATAAAAAACCTATTCACCCCCCTTTAGGCTTAGTTTACTATCTTCTAGGTAATTTCAATTGGAATCAGAGGGTGGTTGGCCCGATTTAGGTTAACTACCTAGGGCTAGATCTTGAACTTAAAAAATGGACGTACCTCATGAAGGAGGTTCCGTTACTAGGTCCCCTTTGTTTAATGGCTCTAATTATACTTATTGCAAAGCTAGGATGAGAGCTGTAATACCCCGTATTTAATGGATATTTATTTCCTTAATTATTTTGGATGGCATATTGGGTGTTTAAATTATTGAATGAGGCTATCTTAGTCTTTTTAACTCTAGTAGGTTATAATGAAATTTTGTGATCTGAAGGGGGGCAAGGTTGTCATTAGTGTTTGGGCAGCTTGGTGATTTATGCATAATACAAGGTTAGTTTAGACATTTCCCTAACCCTAGCATCTTCTATATAAGTATTATTAACTTCAGATCTAGCCCCCATCTCATTTCTTCTACTACTTCTTCTTCTTCATCAATTATACCCGAAATTGTGAGGGTTGAGAGGTTGAGAGCTTAGAATTTGTTTGGATCTGTACTTGTGGTGGATTCAGCTCTACATTACAGGCAAGACATATGTTCTACTCTTCCTCTTTGTACTGAAATTTCGTATCCTTTACTTTGTGCATCTATAATCTGGTAGATAGTATTTTTCATATATGTATATGTATGTGTAAATCAGGTTCATATATGACTTTTATATATTCTATTTATACATATATGTATAGATCCGTAGGTATATATATAGATCTTGTATATATGTAGAGATTTGTGGATCTATATAGACATATATGTATAGATCTGTTAGAGTATATTCATATTCATGTTTATTTATGTGACTTATATATTCTATTTATACATATATGTATAGATCCGTAAGTATATATATAGATCTTGTATACATGTAGAGATTCGTGGATCTATATAGGCATATATGTATAGATCTGTTAAAGTATGTTCATATTCATGTTTATTTATGTGATAATATATATTCTGTTTATATGTATATGTATAGATCCATGATCATATGTACAGATGTTGCATATAGGTAGAGATTAGTAGACTTATATAGACATATATGTACAAATCTGTTAGAGTATATTTATATTCATATATATATATATATATGATGATTTATATTCTGATTATACATATATGTACAGGTCCATGATTATATGTATAGATCTTGTATATATATAGAGATTTGTGGTGATATATTGATATATGCATGAGACTATGTTTATATCTAGCAATATATACAAATCTATTTTTACCATGTGTAGCTATACATGTATGGATTCGTGGTTATGTGTCTTGTTGGTATGATTCTGATAATGTGTATATGGTTGGAACATAGTATAAATATCTGAATACATAAATATTTTAGGTTTCAATGTTGACAAAGATTTCAAAACTGTTATTAGAAAAATATTGCATATTTATGTAATTGTTTTTCTCTATTTTCTTTGTTATCAGACTCTGGACATTGATTTATATTGTTATTATGTGTATCACGAATTATACTGGATTACGTATTTTCGACCGTATAAATGAATAGTTTCGACCGAATAAAATACCGTATACCTTGGCGCTGGGGCGCTGCCCCAAACCCCGCCAGGGGGGCGCTCAGGTAGACCTGTCAATGGATCGGATTTTGATCCGAATCCGATCCAAATTCGATCCGATTAGCCGGATATAGATTGAAAATAAAATCCGATAACCCGATTAGGATCCGAATCCGATAATCCGATTTCTTAACAAATTGGATTTGGATTTATGTCATCCGATCCGATAATAATCCGATCCGATATAAAATATATTTATATATATATATAATTATATATTTGATATTTTTATGTGTATATATTTAATATTGTACATGTATATAAATGTTAGTTGTTAATTATTTTATTATTTATTAATAATGATTGATCATAAATACAATTATTAAAAGTGTGAATAATTTAGTGTTTCAGTATTTATTGATTTTTGAATTTTTTTAATTAGATATTCGAATCAGATATTCTATAATGAAGAAATTCGAATATGAATTAACTAAGTGAAAATCCGTCGAATTATCAGATTCGGATCGCGGATTGGGAGTTTTTGTCATCCTTATCAATAGACCTGTCAATAATCCGATTGTGATCCGAATCCGATATTAACCGGATATGGATTGAAAATAAAATCCGATAACCCGATTAGGATCCGAATCCGATAATCCTATTTCTTAATAAATTGGATTTGGATTTAACTGATCCGATCCGAATCCGATCCATTGACAAGTCTACGCTCAGGTAATGGTCGCGCCGCCCCCCCTGGACCCCCCAGGCTCGACCTTATAAATTGTTATACGTTCCCGAATAAAGATTACGAGTGAATTATTAAATTCGTAAAATCATAAGATTTAAATTAAATGACTATGTTTTGGAAATTTATAAGGAACCACAAGGAGGCTGACTATTACTGCAGTCTAACTAGTACCACGGGACATGGGTGAGTTGTCACGGCATAGGTGAGTTGTCGGGTACGTGGTTATGGTAGGGCATGGATTGGATGTTGTATGAAAAAATCAGATTAATGTAAGAAATTTATAAACATAATTATATTAAATGGTGGTATATTAGTGACTATAGTTATAGTTAAATATATTATTATTTTATAATATAATTTTGGGATTAGGTGTCACTAGGAAAGGGGATGGATTTTGGTACTCTGCTTGGGATCATGTAGAGTTGTACTTGCTCGTGGGTTTAACCCACATTTTTGTTGTTTCAGGTCCTCGGCAGTTTCACCAGCAGGGTTGAGGACTTCATATATATCCGTCCGGTTCTATCATATTTTCCTTCCACTCCAGGATAGGATCTGATAAATGTCATATGTTGTATTTCTTATAAGTGTGTTTCTAGGGGTCCATGTTTATGGGATTTCCAAGTTGTACTGTGTGGGACTTATTTTATTTAAGGATGTATTGGGAGTGGTCTTCTTTATGTATAAGTTGTATCCTTATTTTGTTATTGTTGTTATTATTATATTTCTATTTTATGTCTTCTCTTCTGTGCTTATGTTATCAATTACTGATAATCCTAGTTTTCTGTGTATGGGCCTGGTCAACCTATGCATAGAAATTTGGGGGTGTCACAAGAGCGTTCTTGAAACCTCTAAATGAGAAAACTTGGCTTGCTATAGAGATAGGGTACTCACCGCCCATTGTGATAGACGAGACTATTAATAAATATAAATTAAAACTGTCTAACGAGTGGACTCGTACTGAGACAAACAGTGCTAATTGAAACTCCAAAGCTTTTAATGTTTTATACAATGTTGCTACCTTTAGTGAGTTTAAGAGAATTGCTACGTGCGAAAATGCCAAAAAAGCTTGGGATATTCTCCAATTAACTCATGAAGTGACTTCAAAAGCTAAACAATCGAAGCTCCAAATGTTAAATTCCTAATTTAAACAACTTAAGATGGAAGAGGATGAAGTATATGCTGATTTTGAGGATAGACTAACTAACATAGTAATAGGCTGTCACAATCTATGAAAGCCCATTCCTAAGACTACTATAGTGAAAAAGGTTCTTAGATCTCTCCATGAACTTTTTCGATCTAAAGTTATTATCATCTCGGAAGTAATGAGTCTTAAAGAAATTAAACTTGAAGAATTGGCTGGGAATCTAAAATCTTATGAGATGGAGATGTTCAAGAGTCACCCTAAGAGGTTAGCAACACTAAAGAAACGAGCATAGCTTTCAAAACTACTAGAGAGGATTCGATTGAGTCTGATGAGGAAAATGAGGTGAATCTAAATGATATTGTCATATTTGCTAAAAAGTTAAACAAATTTGTAAAGGCTAATAATAACATTAGGAGTGGCAAAGGACAGAATTTTGGGGATAAATTAAGTGAGTTTAGAAATAAAAGTAAACCAAAATATCGGAATGACAAGTTTGACCTTAAGAAGAATAAACCTTAATGTTTTGAGTTTAAAGGGTAAGGTCACATAGTTGCAGAGTGTGCAAAAACTTTGAAAAAAGTCCAAAGACTTAGCTGTCACTTGGGATGATGAATATGATAATGGATCAGCTAGTGATTTGACAGACTCAGAGGTAGGTGATAGGTCTGAGAACTTCATCGTGTTTGCTGCACAAAGTAAGGAGGTTAGAGAAGTTGCTACAAGATGGGCAATGTCTGGAGATGAAGATTCTGAGGGCGATAAAGATTATGATGACATGCCTCAAGCTTCTTACGATGAATTACTTGATAATCTTACTCAACCTAACAAACATCACAATCAACTATTGACTAAGAGTTTAAGCATATATAAAGAATTACACTATTTAAGAGACGAATTAGCCAATAGTTCCCAAACCCTAAATCTTTTGTAGACCCAAAAAGCTCAATTGTTTGAAAATTTAATCGAGTCTGAACAAGAAAGGAATCATGCTTTGAAGAGTGTAGATGATCTCAATAAATAATTAGTCACTCTAAGATCGGAAGTGATTGACAAATCTACGAGAATTGAGATTTTGGAAAGGGAATTGAAGGATTCTAACTCAACTATCTCTAAATGATCTAGTGGAACCCTTAAGCTTGATCATATGTTGAGTATAGGAAAATTTACAGAAAATACAAAAGGGTTGGGATTCAAAGGAACAATGAGTAACTTCAACGTTATTCCCAAAACTACCTTTGTTGGGGCATCTCAAGTAGCATCTAGTTCTTTTCAAGGTAATCCTGATTGGAATCATAATGCTCAAGCCTATGTCAGAAAACCTGTTGAAAATAAGTCTTTCTTCACCTCTAGATATCTAAAGGATTTTAATAATAATTTTCAAAGGTTTGTTCCTATATGTTATCATTGTAGAGTGAAAGGACACATTTGACCCATGTGCTCAAAGTTAAGAGGAAAAGCTTTGAAATCAACGAAGAAACCGGTCACTCATAAAGGACCCAATGTTAAAAATCAGATTAGGATATTGAGTGATGAGGTGAATAATTTGTTGAAACTAACAAATAGAGCTCCTAAATTGAAAAGGCATGGGTGAGAAAAGATGAGATACACTGTTTTGTTGTTCACACTGCTTTTAGAACACGTGATTCTAGTGCCTGGTATTTGGATAGTGGATGTTCTAGGCACAAGACTGGAGATAAGTCATTGTTTGGTTTGTTCGACGAAAGTAATGGTGGGATAGTTAGTTTTGGATATGGAAAGAAGTCTAAAGTTTGAGAAAAATGAACTATCGTGACTTCTGGTATGCCTAGATTGGAAGATGTGCTTTATGTTGAGGGCTTAAAAGCGAATTTGCTTAGTATTAGCCAAATTTGTGATAATAACCATAATGTCAATTTCTCTCCTGATAAATGTTTAATTGTTGATTCTTTTGGAAATTGTGTTATGGAAGGTATGCGGTCATCTGACAATTGTTATTGCATTTTTCCTAATCCTAAATTGTCATGTAATAAAGTTAAGCTTGTTTGAATAGAGATTTGGTACTAAAGAATGTGACACGCTAACTTTCGTGATTTAACTAAGATTACTAAAAGTGAAATTGTTAAAGGTGTTCCTAAGTTTGGGTATGACAAAGGTCTTGTACGTGGTCCGTGTCAAAAAGGAAAGCAGACTAGATGTCAACATAAGAAGACTAATACCATAAGTACTTCTAGACCCTTAGAATTATTGCCTATTGACTTAATGAGACCTACTAGGACCTTAAGCAAATGAGGTAAGAAGTATATTTTTGTTATGGTTGATGACTACTATAGATATACATGGGTAGGATTTCTGAGTGAAAAGTCTGAAGCTGCTGAAAATTTTAGGAATATTTGTTTAAATATTTAGACTAAGAAAACTTATTTCATTAATAGAGTAATAAGTGATCATGGAAAGAAGTTTGAAAATTCAGGGATTAATACTTATTTTGATGAAAAAGAAATAAAGTATGAATTTTCTCCACCACATACTCTACAACAAAATGGGATTTTTGAGAGGAAGAATAGGGTTCTTCAGAAAATTGTGAATGTTATGATACATGAAAGGAATGTTCGAAGGAACTTTTGGGCCGAGGTAGTGAACACAACTTGTTACACTTCAAATAGAGTTTATCTTAGGCCTCACACTTTAAAAAACCCCTATGAATTATGGAATGACAAAAAACCCAATATATAATATTTTCAGGTGTTTGGTTCAAAATGTTACATTCTTAGAGATAGAGAATTTTTAGGAAAATTTGATTATGAGAGTGACGAGGGGAATATTCTTGGGTTATTCATTGACTAGTAGGGCA
This sequence comes from Cornus suecica, assembly GCA_963922005.1. Lineage (NCBI taxonomy): Eukaryota > Viridiplantae > Streptophyta > Magnoliopsida > Cornales > Cornaceae > Cornus > Cornus suecica. The sequence goes on from OY998243.1 coordinate 75,621,684, forward strand.
TATAAAGTTTTCAACCTTAGAACCAAAACAATGATGGAATCTATTAATGTGGTTGTTAATGACTCATGTGTTGATGAGTCTCAGTCTTTTGTAGAGGAAAAAGGTAGTGAGTCGTTTTTCCTATTAAATGACGATTCTCCTATTAATAATGAAGAGGAGAAAGTGGATCATGAAGATACTCATAGTCCTATAAGATCTTATGAATCTTCTCATAATATCCAGCCCACTCCTACGAAAAACCATCTGCTCGAGTTAAGTTGGACCATCCTTTAGATAAAGTCATTAGATCTGTTGATAAAATGATGGTGACTCGTAGAAAGGCTAGGAATAAAATCTCTTATGCTTGTTATACATCCTTCTTAGAACCAAAAAATGTTAAGGAAGTTCTTCAAGATAATGAATGGATAAATGAAATGCAAGAAGAACTTCAACAATTTGTTAAGAATGATGTGTGGTATCTTGTGCCTAGACCTAATGATATAAATGTTATTGGTACCAAATGGATATACAAAAACAAAAAAGATGAGAATGTTGCTCAAGGTTATACACAGATGGAAGGTATAGACTTTGATGAGACATTTGCTCTGGTAGCTAGACTTGAATCTATTTGAATTTAATTTGTATCAAATGGGTGTTAATAGTGCATTTTTAATGGTATTCTTCATGAAGAAGTATATGTGGAACAACCCAAACGATTTGAATATCCTTATTGTCCGGGTCATGTTTATAAGCTTAAGAATGCTTTGTATGGGTGAAAGCAAGCTCCTAGAGCTTGGCATGAGAGATTTACTGATTATCTATTGGGAACAGGTTTTACCCGAGGGGGAGTGGACAAAACACTATTTATTATGAAAATTGAGAGTAATATAGTTATTGTTCAAATCTATGTTGATGATATAGTGTTTGGTTCCACCTCTGACCAATTTGCTCATTATTTTGGAGAACAAATGACACATGAGTTTGAGATGAGCATGATTGGGGAATTAAACTTCTTTTTAGGACTACAAATTAGGCAATCAACTGATGTGATTTTTCTTTCTCAAACTAGATATGTCTTAAAATTAGTAAAGAAGTTTGGTTTGGATAAGGCTAAGGATGCTAGCACATCTATGAGTACAAGTGTCAAACTTAGCATAGAGACTAGAGGCAAATATGTTGATCCGACACTTTATAAGAGCATGATTGAGAGTTTGTTGTACTTGACTGCCAGTTGACCTAACATAGCCTTTAGTGTTGGTGTTTGTGCACATTACCAGGCTAGTCCTAAAGAGTCTCATCTCACTGCTATTAAACGTATTATTAAATATGTAAAATGGACTGTTAATTATGGATTGTGGTATCCATCAAGATCTAATACTGATATTGCTTCTTTTCTGATGCTGATTGGGCTGGTAATGTAGATGATAGAAAGAATACTAGTGGATGATGTTTTTACATTGGTAATTGCTTGGTTGTTTGGCATAGCAAGAAGCAAAATTGTGTCTCCCTTTCCACAGCTGAGACTGAGTATATAGTTGTTGGAAGTTGTTGTACTCAAATTCTATGGATGCGTCAGATGTTACAGGATTATGGTTTTTCACAAAGCACAATGACTGTTTTCTGTGATAATACTAGTGCGATAAATATTTTCTAAAAATCATGTTCAACACTATAGGATAAAACATATAGATATTCGACATAATTTCATTCAAGATCTTATTAAAGATGGTATAGTGTCTCTAGAGTTTATATCCATAGATTCTCAATTGACAGATATCTTTACAAAATTATTAGATTTTCAAAAGCATATAAGTCTTAGAAAATCTATTGGCATGTTTTCTTTAGAATAAATATCTTCATATATATCATTCTAGGAATACATTGCATTATTTTTCTCCTATAATTGATACATTATCATGCATTTTTATTTTTGTTTATTATTATGCATGCATCATGTTTTATTATTACTTTTATGATTATTCATGCATACATTATGACAAAAACACCATAAAAATTATAAAATAAAAATTCTTAGCATGCTGAGTTTGGTTAAGGATACAAATAGTTGTCATATTTACTTATCATATTATGCTTATGGGAATTAGATGTGTTAGTCTGACCTGAAGCAGTGAGTATTTGCGTAAGGCAATAGTCCCCAAACCCTAAATCTTTTGCAAACCCAAAAAGCTCAATTGTCTGAAAAGTTAATCGAGTCTGAACAAGAAATGAATTATGTTTTGAAGAGTGTAGATGATCTCAATAAGGAATTAGTCACTCTAAGATCGGAAGTGATTGAGAAATCTACGATAATTAAGGTTTTGGAAAGGGAATTGAAGGATGTTAACTTAACTATCTCTAAATGGTCTGGTGAAACCCTTAAACTAGATCATATATTGAGTATAGGAAAATCTATAGGAAATACAAAGGGGTTGGGATTCAAAGGAACAATTTCACTATGATTCGTAAAGAAATCATGTTACGTCCATAGATGAAAAAGATATTCCACTATGATTCGTAAAGAAATTACAACAATAGAGAATTTCTAATATTGGAAACCATACACATGCAAAACTCTCCTAGAGTTTTCTACCGTATATCCCACGAGACTCCCTCGCGCTATCGGTGCTCACTCTACTCAAGATGTAAATCCATCTCTACCCATAATCTTACTCATGAGACTACATTTCTATCAATCTCATAAGGCTCACTCCAAAATCTATGTATCTATTTATAAAGTTAAAAACACAATTCCTTATTGCATAAGAATTATATGTAAATGTCAATTCCTTGTTGGACAAAGACTACAACTCTTTGGAGAACAAGACTTTTTTTTAACAAGAAATTATTTTACATAATACAACTCTAAAATAAAATCGGAAGTCAAGGCACAATTTCCAACAAGATGGATTATTGCTTATGCTCTCCTCTACCAATAATAGGAGGATTTTAGCTAAAACCCAACAAAATCAAATCATAGAGGTCAGGTTTTTAAAGTCCTACCGAACATTTCATCTTTAATCACGATCAAGTTAGTTTCTGCTCTTGGTTAATTAAGGTATACAGGGGGCACTTAATTTTCAGCTATCTGTAAATTCAAATTTGTGCTACAATCAGTCCATCTTAGCCTTCCACCAAACAGTATCATTGTTAAAAACTCACCATTTTTCATTCTTGTTTAGATATATATATATATATATATATATATATTTTGAGTTTTTATTTAATCCGTTGAATTCAAGTTATGTAAAGTTGTGTTACGAAAATTCAATATGAATTATTTACCGATTTTTTTTTATTTACCGAAAAAAATTACAATATGAATTATGCTTACAACTGCAGTATCTTTTGTAAATTAAAGAGGAAAATTCAGTCTTGTGTGGTACATGAGAAATTCATTTTAGTCCACTTGTAGCATCTTTCAATTTAGTCCCTTGACATTATATGAAAGAGTAATGGTGAGTATATTTTTTTGAGGTTCTTTATTCCTTTTCCCATAAAAAGAAAAAGTCTCTCAAGATTAAAGACTTCATATGGTTGTATTGTATTACAAAAAAATACCACAAAAAACCAATCTTTGCAAGAATTGGGCGTGCATATAATGTTTAAAGTGCTTGCACTCTTTTACCGAAAATTAGAAGAAAAAGAAAGAAGAAAGAAGAAAGGTTCTAATTGTTTGTACATTTATATATAGATATAGGGTAAAGTGCAATAAATTTTCTGAATTACTCTAGTTTTGCTACTAACCCCCGAACTTCAAATCACCCCCTGAATTATCATTTTGTTACAAATTGCCCCAATTTTTTTGCAAAAGACTATCCTACCCTTCTTAATAAACCTATCTATTCTTCTAATATTACCACTAATTTTTTCCCTTTTAAAATGTTAATTAGACTATGCACCTTTATTGTATCCGTATGAAATATATTCTCAAAAATAAAAGAGAAAAATATAAGTTGTAATTATTTTATATTTGAAACAATAAACTTGTTATTAAATTTAGTTTAATTTAATGTATAAAACTTACTACCTTAAGCTTAAATTTTTTAGATGCTAAGATAAAAAATAAAAATAAAAATAAAAAACATCTTTTCCTAAGATATACATTCATACAAAATTTATAAATTACTTAGATAACAAATTTTTTTTTTGTATTATATATATAAATATTATTGAGTAATTACTAAATCATTTTAAAAATCTTACTTAATTTTATTTAAACAATCTAAAATCATTAATTATTCAATTAATTTAAAATTTGTGAAAATCTATACAAACTTTTATGGAGAATATGCTATCAAATTTGTATAATTTTTTTCATAATATATGTTAATAAGAAAAATAGATAAGTATAATACAATAAGAAAGGGCATGATGGTTATTTATAAAAAAAAAAATGAAAAAATTGGAGCAATTTGTAACTAAATGTAATAGCTTAGGGGGTTAATTGTACATATCATATTTCAGGGAATTTTGTGCAAAACTGACCATGATTAGGGAAATTTTATGCACTTTACCCATGGATATATGATATACTATTATATACTCCATATATTATTGCGCATGTCAAACTATGATTAGAATGGTATGATAACTCACCTGAGAGGTGGACCTTTACTGTTTTACCCTTTAGGGTCTAGCTTTCCCCACACGACCCACTTGAACCACCTGTCCCTAACTTATCTGTCCTCAATAACCCCAACAACATTTCATTTTGCACTTGGCCACAATCCATTCCCACTGTATCAAATCCTACTTAAACCAAATACCATGGTGGAGGGATCCACACAATACTTGCAAGGAAAAAAATTAGCCTCGTAATTTTTAGATAAAAAAAAAAATGGGAATTAAGGATAATACCTGAGTGATAATATGAAATTAGTCCTTCTCCTTGATTTGGTCTAATAAAATTTAAATACGTGACTAAAATTTTAGAAAAAAAAAATACAGACATAAGGAGGAATTGACTTAAATTGTTTTATTTGAAGAGTTTTATCCACGCATTTAAATTATATTGAAGTGACCTAAGCAGAAATAACAACTTTAGCCTCTCTAAGAGGAAAAAATATTATTTTAAAAAAGTACAAGTTGTTGAATATGGTACGTTGTTGAAAACATATTATTACTTCAAAATAATAATAATAATAATAAATAAATAAATAAAAACAAAAGGATATAAGTAATCTTATATAGTTGAATATGATAGTAAGATTCCGTTTGATAGAGTTTTTGCTTCTGATTTTACACAGAAGAAAAAGATAAGTATAAGTCGTTTTGAGAAGTTGGTAGTTGATACCCCTAATTTTTCTAAACGTTCTTTCAAGACTCAGAAGTTCTTCTTAAATTTTTGTCAAACATTATTTGAAACATATTTTCCCTCAAAGAGACCAAAAACAGCTTTTGAAAAAATTGATCCAAACATGGCCTAAATGTGTAATTGATTAAGGACAAGGCTAATCCCCAAATTGGAAATGCTATCTCCCTGTACTATTTACTCAGAGACTCATTATCCTTGAAATAAATATGTTATGGAAATAAATGTGTTCAAATGAAGATTTAAGGTTGTTTGATTAAAAAGGATAAATGTGTTTAACCATTAATGTTGTGTTATTAAATTGAAATGAGCATTTCATATTGGTTTATAAAAAAATGGAAATGAAAAACACAAGATTACCTCTAATTCCTACTTTTATGATCAAATGGCAAGTAAGTTTTATGAATTAGTGAACCAAGAAGTTCTACGTTAGAAATGGAAAATACTTACTTCCTATCTTTGTATGAGGAACTTTCTTTTCCAAACTAATGTGATCCAATACAGTTTATACATGTAAGCTAATGTGGTCCAATACACTTTATACATGTGATCGAAATCTTATAGAAAAAGAATTAAGACTAATTCCGCTTTTTATTTCATTCAAGTATTACATGTTCAAATTACTAATTAAAATCATTTTAAGAGAATGAAGTGTTAAATTTATTGAGATTTTAAGTATTGAATAGTGTTATCATACAATACCCAATACTAAATCATCATAATTGGTTTAAACTTGTAATCAAAAGGTCTTCAAAATTTGGTTAAAACTTGTTGGAATTTATAATTTATTTTCAACCAATGACTACAACTGCTTTGATGATGGCTTAGCTAGCGCTCTCCATGAAAAGAGGGACATGAAGTTTTTCTGTGATGATAGATAGTCATATACTAATCCGATAAAAATAGTTGATTTAAAGATTCAATAAAATAGTTGACCTAAAGACCCATTTAATCAATTATTATGGAAAGCAACATTAGCATTCCAGGTGTTTGTTTCCAATATGGAATCTCTTACATTTCCAAATCTTTGATGCTTCCGACTCCACAATATATTTATGAGCTTTTGTGGGCCCAGAAGGTTGTTGTAGGACTTCAATCTCATTATTTTAAGATTGATCTGGTAATTTGATCCCAAATATTTGTTAGAAATCTAAATCTTACTCCCTTATCATCTCATTCCAAAATAAGTATTCATTTTTATTCTTTTCTTCGTTTCAAAATAAGTATCTCATTTAAAAAGTCAAAACACTTTATCATATTATTTTACTAATTTATCTTTCATGCATTGAAATTATAAATCATTTATACAATAAATCATCACATTACTATGATGAGATCAAGGGTAAAGTTGATACTTCATTCATTACCAATATAATATTTAGAAAAATTAAATTCCCAAAAAAAAACTTATAAATTAGAACAAATGGAGTATTATTTTCAACTAATCTTGTAATTAGTGAAAGAGTCACAAGGTATTTGTTTGCATGGTCAATTGCTAATATTTAATAAGGAGTTCAAGACCTTATATATAGTGGATTATTGCATTGAATTATTATTTTATTATTATTATTTTTATTTACATCAAGTGGTTATCGTTTGTGCGTCACGAAACTTTCATGTAATTAAACCATATCACCAATCTCCTCCCAAAAAGGTTTGATGCTTTCTTCAACAAAAATGTTCCTCTCATTAACAAACAAAATAGGTTCTAGATTAAGCAAGTTTCATTAGAATTTAATAAATAAAAAAGCTGGATAAATAAAAAACTAAAAATTTACTTGGATGATGGTGATGCATATATGTAAACAAATTTGATTGATTACCAAAACGTAACATTGCATTTCATATCCTATAGTTATAAGTAAACAAATTATTCATGTGGATGATCAATATTTTAGCCTCTCGCATAGTCCTCCATGTGGGACCTTCTTAATGATATTTGCAAATGAAAACTAAATATTGCTAAAATATTGTTTTATTGTATTATTAAATCAAAATTTAATTTCAAAGCTTTTAACATTGCTAAAATCTTATAGTTATTGTAAAGGTGGTAACTCGCGACAAAACTAATCCGCAAGGTTTATTTATTTGGGATATGACCCAAGGCTTTATTTATCTGGGATATAGCCCAGAATTGGAATATTTGGGGAAACCGGCCCAAGTAAAAGATTACTTGGGAGATTGGCCCAAATAATTGATTACTTGGGGAAATAGCCCAGATATGGTTTTACGCGAGAGCTTGCATTATACAGAGGGAGGCATGAGGGGCTGATGTGTTTTATAGCTCGCATCAGAAACTCATAACCCTATATGCTGCTTGCGTAGGGAGTACTACTCGGAATCTAGGGGAAATGCTGGGGATGAGTAAATAGTGGGTCGCGACCTTATTTACACCATCCTAAGCAAAAGTACCTTAGAGAGGCTGATAGTATTTAGGGACATGACCAAGACATGCATGATTGGTCATGACCCAGCAAAGCTATAACGGCATCCTTGGCTAAGGATAAATCAGATCCGCGATGAAATAGGCGCGGATCACGGGGCATGGCGCACAGCATGACCCATGCATAAGATTACGCGAATCCGTTTTGCATAGTCGAAATGCGAGATAACATTGTGCAAGGTATTTATGGAGCACTGTATAAATCCGCGCATGAGATTACGCGAATCCGTTTCGCGTAGGCAAAGGCGCGAGATGATACTGTGCAGGGTACTTTTATCGCGGATTGGTACACAGAAACCGTGTCGCGAGACAGATGCTGACGTGGCAATACAAGTTCGCGAGGATTACTGGACACTCACGTCTATAAATAGAGGTGCGATAGCTCATTTGAAGGGGACTTTTCCAGAGACTAAGAGAGAGAAATTCCTAGAGAGAGACAAAGCACTTCTCAAATACTTGTACTCGTTATCTTTTCCTCCCTTTTCTCTGTAAAAGCAAATCAAAAGCAATAAGAACATCATTGCTTTTATTTGACTGACATACTTGTGTAGGAACTATTTTCGCATCATTAACTTGCGAACCCCTACATTAAAGGCAATGATGCGAAGATAGTTCCTACACAAGTATGTCAGTCAAATAAAGGCAATGATGTTCTTATTGCTTTTGATTTGCTTTTACAGAGAAAATGGAGGAAAAGATAACGAGTACAAGTATTTGAGAAGTGTTTTATCTCTCTCTGGAAATTTCTCTCTCTTAGTCTCTGGAAAAGTCCCCTTCAAATGAGTTCTCGCACCTCTATTTATAGACGTGAGTGTCCAATAATCCTCGCGAATTTGAGCACCATATCCGTCCAACTGGTTACTGAAGCCGGAGCAAGGCCAGTATACCATGTATATTCTGTTCCAGTTAAAGATTTGGGGAACTCTCTAAGTTTCAAGTATTCATTGTTTCTGTGAGGTCCCAGAGCATCCGCGAACCTGGCAATGTGTTCTTTCGCATTCCCCTTTTTGCCATCAAACTGATGAAAGCTTGGTGCCCCATAGTTTTCTGGATAAGGCAACGCCATGATACTAGGATGGTACGGCGGGGCAATTTCAACTTCCTCTATTTCAGATTTTTCGTTCAGGATAGCTCGCAGTTGTTCCTTTGTGATGTATGGCTCTTTTTCCAGGGGTTCAATTCTTACCGACTCGTAAAAAAGTTCTTGTGCTGAATTCTCTAGCAAAGTCTGATTGTCCATCCTAGGTGATTCAGTGCTTGGTGCTGAAACGCGCGAAGCCTCAATGAAGTGAAGAATGGCCTTTTGCGTTTCTTGGATGTTGAGAAGGGTTTGTAGTAGAACCGAAGGGAATTCCGTTGAATTCTGTATCGGCTCTGCCATCGGAGGGGTTTCTGTCTGATCCTCACCAACATTCGCGCGACGACGTTGTCTTTGTGCTGGCTGGACTGGTTCCCCTCCTTGTGTTTGTGCCGCTGTTTCTTCTTCGACTTGCTCAGTACGCCGGGTCGGTGGACGACCTCTCCGCCGAGGCTGACGAGGCTCCATTTGTGCAGAAGACATCTTCTCCCCAACAGAGTCGCCTTTAATGTAGGGGTTCGCAAGTTGATGATGCGAAGATAGTTCCTACACAAATATGTCAGTCAAATAAAGACAATGATGTTTTTATTGCTTTTGATTTGCTTTTACAGAGAAAAGGGATGAAAAGATAACGAGTACAAGTATTTGAGAAGTGTTTTCTCTCTCTCTGGGAATTTCTCTCTCTTAGTCTCTGGAAAAGTCCCCTTCAAATGAGCTCTCGCACCTCTATTTATAGACGTGAGTGTTCAATAATCCTCGCGAACTTGTATTGCCACGTCAGCATCTGTCTGGCGACACGGTTTCTGTGTACCAATCCGCGATAAAAGTACCCTGCACAGTATCATCTCGCGTCTTTGCCTACGCGAAACGGATTCGCGTAATCTCATGCGCGGATTTATACAGTGCTCCATAAATACCTTGCACAGTGTTATCTCGCATTTCGACTATGCGAAACGGATTCGCGTAATCTTATGCATGGGTCATGCTGTGCGCTATGCCCCGTGATCCGCGCCTATTTCATCGCGGATCTGATTTATCCTTAGCGAAGGATGCCGTTATAGCTTTGTTGGGTCATGACCAATCATGCATGTCTTGGTCACGTCCCTGAATACTATCGGCCTCTCTAAGGTACTCTTGCTTAGAATGGTGTAAATAAGGTTACGACCTACTATTTACTCATCCCTAGCATTTCTCCTAGATTCCGAGTAGTACTTCCTACGCGAGCAGCATATAGGGTTATGAGTTTCTGATGCGAGCTATAAAACACATCAGCCCCTCATGCCTCCCTTTGTATAATGCAAGCTCTCGCGTAAAACCATATCTGGGCTATTTCCCCAAGTAATCAATTATTTGGGCCAATCTCCCAAATAATCTTTTATTTGGGTCGGGTGCCCCAAATATTCCAATTCTGGGCCATATCCCAGATAAATAAAGCCTTGGGCCATATCCCAAATAGATAAACCTTGCGGATTAGTTTTGTCGCGAGTTACCACCATTACATTTATCAAAAAATAATAATAAAAAAAAATACAGGATAAATGGACTGAGGCTCTGTTGCCACATACACATGCTAGTCATTTAGGTCACGTTTGGTAACTAGTTTTGGTACATGGTTTTTGGTTTTGGTACGAAATAGTAGTACCAACCCATGTTTGGTAAACATGGTGTTGGTTTTACTGTAGCAAACCAAAAAGCAGTGTAGCGTACCAAATCTCACAATTTTTGGAACCATCAAAGTGGATGGTTTTGGATGGTGTGGGTACTGTAGCACCCCATGTGCGGGCACTGTAGCAACCCATGTGCGGGTACTGTAGCAACTCATTAATATTAATACTATTATATTAATATGTTAATATTAATACTAATATATTAATATATTTTAATATTACGAAATTTTAATATTATATTAATATTATATTATAATATTAAAATATATTAATATATTAGTATTTGATTACAAAACCAAAAAATTAATATATTAATATTAATATATTATAATATATTAATATTAAAATATATTTCAATATTATTTATTATATTTTAATATTATAGTTTTATTATCTTTCCTAAAAATTAATATATATTAATATTAATATTAAAATATATTTTTGGAAATTTAATATATTTTAATATTATAGTTTTATTATCTTTCCCAAAAATTAATATATTAATATTATAAATTTTAATATTTATAAATAAAACGTGAAATCATTCCAAGTTACCAAACATGATTTGGTTTAAGAATTTCAACCCATACCAACTCTACCAAACATGGTTTGGTTTTTCAGCATCACTTTTTCTCACACCAAAACCATCTGCACCAAACATGGTTTGGAACCAAAATAAAAACACACCAAACCAAATCCAACCCAACCCAAACCAAAACCAAAACCCAACACCGCACCGCACCGTTACCATACGTGACCTTACATTGTTATATCCACCACTTATATAATTAAATTCTCATCTGTTTCTATAATGTCAACTTCAATCTGTTATATGGTGTATAAATATAAGTTATAATAAGGCCACTACAACAAATTAGGCTTTTTGCCACAAAAAAAAATTTGTGACTAAGTCATGGCTGAAAGTTCGTGCCTAAATGTATTTTGCCACAAAAAATGATCTTGTAGTAAAAATTTTTTGATTTGTGGAAAATAATCAATTTTTTTGTTACAATTTTTTTTTTTTATGTCAAATAATAATAAATTTTGTCACAAAATCTTCTAGTGGCTAAAACTATTTATTTTGCCACAAACAATACGTTGGCAGATTTTTTTTTTTTTTTTTTTGTCATTGGCTAGCTATTTACTGTGAGTGCACTCCCACTCTCTAAGGCCCAACAACATCAACTAGAGCCCTCACTTCTCATGGGTCAACTCTCATCTCAGTACTTGAAATGGGCCAAAATCTGATGATGCCAAATTGTCATTTTGTTGTGTTCCCATTTTGACACGGTAACATGACCTAAATTAAAAGGGTTAGGGTTGAAGTTGTATAAGAATCGACCCGAATACGAGATGAATAATCTAAATATGACCCGAATACGAGATTAATAATCTAAATATGATACGTTTAACACGATTATATTTATTTTTTTATATTCTCTAATTAGTCATGAGTTGAAACATATTAATAAACTATTACTGGATCATGTCAAATTCAATTTAATTTTGTTGATAATAGGTTAAATAGTTTGTTTCGTATTGAATTGTGTCAAATTTAATTTAATATATTATTATAAATAGGCTAAATGAATTATATGGGTCGATACGTGGATCGACACGGATAACTTGTGGATTGGGTTAGAGTTAAACATATTTGACACATATATTAACCAGATTTTTTTTTACACAACACAATCTCAATATAACACACACAACCCTCTGACAAGAATTGTCAGCCTTAATTATATAATATATATGTATATATTGATGTATATCAATACATCAATTTGAAACGGCTAATAAAAAAAGCCTTTGTCTTCTATATCTTCAGAATTTCCATAGACCCAATAACAGGTGTCTCGACTCTCAATTGTCTGAAACCCCAAAGTAATTGGGTTTGTCCCTTCTTATTTTCTTCGGACCCTTTCACCATGGGGCGCTACCTATCCAGACTTGTTGAGTCACACACATATATATATATATCATATATGTAAACACACATTTTGTAATACTTGAGTACCTTTGTTTAATTTGGTTCTTTTCTGGATTTTTAGTTATAAAATTGTTAAGTTATTAACCCACATATTTAGTAAGCAAAGTTTGTAAGAATGAAGTTTATGGTGCCGACAGTGGGCCAACAAAGCAAAGAGATCACGTCCACATGTCTCAACAAACAAATTTATTGGATAAAGCAACACCATCAACTGTCAACAGTGTGGATGTTTCTGCAGGCTCTCCATGGCCTTCACCTTCTCAAAAGAAAGATCCTAATGCCATAAGATGCTTATTACAAAAACAATACACACACACATATATGTGTGTGTATATATATATATATATATATATTAAAAGGGGCCGAAATTAAAAATTGATAGTAATATCTTTAGTACATAATACATCATACAGGCATTGAATATTCTAACTTATTTATTGCACAAAAGAGAATCATTTTTTTTATATATCAAGTAAATGAAAATTCTATTATTTTGATGATTAAATCTAGCATTTTTCGGTGCAAGTATGTTACATATTAATATGTATCTTTTAAGAATATTTGTTTTTGAGTTATACTTTTATTAGATTTTATTCAAAATTTTCTAGCTTCAAAATCCAATGATATATGTCAGTCACAATATATCTGGCTTTATGCTCTATGTCCGCAAATAATACTATTTTGTTTACTTATTATTGATGAGTTATAAATGAACCGATGTCAAATTATTAAATCCCACATGCAATAAGATCCAAAAATTCCAATTATGCACGTCTTATATTATGCTCATACTTCAGTCATTTTGAAAGTAAAATTAGAGTAAAATATACTAATCTTTTAAAAGATTTGACTCAATTATACACAATTGCTATGATTAATTTGTGTTTATTCACGGAGTATCTTTATTGTTCGGTGATAACATTAGAACCTTTCCGATTAAATTCCTTAAAACCTAATACTGTATTGAGACTAATGCCATTTTTATAAAATGTTCCTTAAAACCATGATTAGGTTTTAAGGAATTTAATCACCTGTCCCTAATCATGATTATTGCATTCTAATCATGGTTCGCAAAAACGGTTTCGGTTGGTGTATTGGTTTCAGTATCAGTGTAACGAAACCGGATCAGTATCGGGGTTACGTAACGGTTTCGGCTATCACAATCGTGAATTTTTGAAAAACTTGCACATGGTGGTAAAAATGTACTGATATGGTACTTCTGACTAGGGGTGGACACGGATCAGATTGGACCAGATTGAAGATATTTTGGATCCGATCCATTGCTACCGGATTCACAATTTCCAGAACCAATCGAATCCATTTGTCCAATGAAATCAATCTAAACCTGACGACGGTGAGCCAGATTGGTTCGGATCGGTTTCACAGATTGAAACACAAAATTGAGTTTTCATTCTTTCAAGTAGTTTTTTCCAAATACCTCTCCACTTCCGATTTCTTTCCCCCACTTCCTAGTTTCTCCAAATGTTATAATTTATAAATATGTCATTTGTGTTATGTTGGTTACACTTGAAATACTACTTGCACGACTACTTCCACTTGCACCACTACTTGATTTATTAACTTTCATTGAATTAGAAACTTGATTCAAAGATGAAATACCCCCAAAGTTTATTAATTTGACCATTCACTTTGTTAGAGTCAATAATTTGGGAATAACAAAAACGCATATAATTCAACTTGAAGCGATGATCTAACACAACAACAACAACTAACATCATATTTAATTTCTCAACGCTCCCCCAATACTTATCAATTTTGTTCTTCATTTTAATAGTCATGTCACTTAAACGATGATCCGAACTCAATATGGCTAGAGACAAGTCTCTTTCAATTCTATGAACTTCAGGAAAATATTCATTTAAAGTACATACAAAGAACCGGACATAATGAAGTGTAACTCTTATGGGCATTTCAAAAGACATATAGTAAAAAAATAAGAAATATGTATATTTCCTCTTTTACATTTGCAACATTCTTAAATTTCTTTCAATTTCAATACCAAATTTGTAAAAGATCATTATCAAATTTCTTCCAATCTCCACATCTAATTTCAAGTAATCATGCAAAAGTATATAGGTTAAAACTTATTTTGGTATGTCTACGAAATTACCTAGACGATAGTGAAAACAGCCTAGAGGGGGTGAATAGGTTTTTTGTCGATTTTAGGATCAATTAAAATTATTTAACGGAAATTCAATTTTAATCAGTCACATACCCTAATTTTTAATTCAATTATCAAAAACAAATCAATCAAACAAATATGAATATAAGTGTAAAAAATTAAATCATGAGAAGACATGGAGATTTTTACGTGGAAAACCTTAAAAAGACTCAAAGTAAAAATCACGGATACACTCGGGTATCGATGCCCTATGAATCAGAGAATTTGTACAGACTATGAAAACAGAATTTACAACCGCTGTAATTTGTTGTTCTTCACTCGACGTTTGAAAATCTAGATCCACTCACGCTTCACGAAGCTCTCGCTCCGATCTCCGTAATCTGACGGCTCTGCTTCTCAACAGATCAAAAATCACCAAGAAGCCTCCTGCTTTGATCTCCGCACACAGACGTCTCTGTTCTTCAATCGATCAACGCAACCACGTTGTTATAAAACAGTGTGTGAATTTTTCAGCAATTATATCATTTAATCGTGCATAGAACTCGTCGATGTAGAAACACGATTGAAGACATTCAATAACAAGAGATAATTTGTGTATCTCTAATCACTCAATAATATTCTCTCACCATATGTATATCTCTGTAGAAGAAGATGAAGTTGTAGAAAAGTTACAGAGAATACTTAAAGACGTGCCTATTCTTCTGCAGACCTTTAATATTTATAGGCAATAATGATCCAAGCGTACCTTCAAGCGTAAAAATGTGTTTTCCAGTCACTTTTTGAAACTGAAAGTGTAGGCTTAAGCGTAGGCATTTTTGTTAAAACCACTTTTCTTCACAACTGCGCCAAAATGACCCTCTTGAACCCACGATACTTTTTGCTTGAAGTGACGGCTTTGGAAAATGTCGTTCTCGCCCTCCATTTCCTCAATATGTTCACTTTCGTACTTCACTTGTATTCTTCATTACTTCAACGCTTGATTCTGCCTTTGACGAAGCTTATCGATGTCATTGAAACCAAACCAACCTATCTAACACTCAATATGGTTATTGTCTAAAACATGCCATAAATAAACAATACACAAAAATGTTCTTACAATCTCCCCCTTGGCATTTTTGAGACAAAACCATGTTTTACAATATAGTCTCACAAATAACAACATAACATCTATACCTATGAACACACACCAATAAACATATATATAAACTATCACCTTACTTTCATGACAACCAATCCTGAAATCACAACATTGAACAAATCATTAAACGTAAGTGTGGAAAACAGATATAAACCAACATAATGATCATCATAAAATCATAACAACAATGCACACATAATGATCATCATTCTCCCCCTGATAATAAATTCCCCCTTGCTAAATACTTCTCCCTCTTAATCAAACAATCTTTTCCCCTTACTTAATACTTCTTCCCTTTTTTATCACTGAAATGTCAAGCGAAGAAAGTATATGTCATAACAACAATGTAGAAAGATTCAAGGAAGTACTCAAGAAAAAACACCAAGATACAGAACTCTTATCAGATCATATCTAAATTCTCAAGGTAACAGAAATCTCTACTATGCATAACCCTACTACTAATGCATGAATGCAAAATGTCATGAATAAAAATTAAATAAAATATTTTTTATTTTTAGAAATCTGTGAGCAAGGTAGTAGAGACACAAAGTCAATCATTAATACATCATATTCTCATATTTAACTCGACCATTATACACACGGTATAGAAGAAAATCAACACACATACCTTGTAAACTCAAGAATGCACAAGTCAAGTTTTACAAATAAATATATATATATGAAGATTCTCATGTGCAAGCACTAATGCAAGATGAAAATAATACATATTAATCTTCCCACCAACCGTGATGATAATTAAATCCAAGATCCAAACTAGAAAGCAAAAATAAAATATACTTTCTCTTTGTCACACAATTTCCTCATTTTCATCTTTTCAACTTTTTCACCATATCCCTTTTTGTCTTTCTAAGATCCGAACTTTCCAACGAGGATATTTAGTCCGACCAACTGGGGCCGAGCTTCTTTCGTGAAATTTATGCTCATCAGTTATCTCTTCTTTTTGGATTGAAGAACTGTTTTTTGCATTTTTATTTTTTATCATCTTATCATTTCCTCTGTTTTCACCACAACATTCATACATATGCAAAATATATTTCATGTATAGACTAATCTAGCATACCTCATAAACCTTCATACCACTTCGGATTAAATAAAAAAATAACAGATTTAACAGGCATTACAATCATCACCGAAGCAACTAGCACCTAAGATTAAAGTTTTGTAACATAAAATAATCATACCAAGTGATCATCCAAAAATATTAGGTCAAACTGGTACCTCTACTTCACATATGCATAATTCGATAAGTAAATGTGAAAATAGAGTAAAATATGACAACTTTTGTACTCTAGCCAAGCTCAACAGTCTCAAAAATTTTATTATCATTTATTTCAAAATAAAATGCATGCATGAATAAAAATAATACAAATGCATGATTACCTATCAATTCTAGGAAAAAAATACAATGTGTTACTAGAATGATAGATAAGAAGATATCTATTTTAAAGAAAACATACCAATAGATTTCCTAAGACTAACATTCTTTTGAAAATCTAATGGTCTTGTAAATATATCTACCAACTGAGAATCTGTGGATATGAACTCTAGAGACACTATACCATCTTCAACAAGATCATGAATGAAATGATGTCGAATATCTATACGCTTTGTCCTAGAGTGTTGAACATGATTTTTAGAAATAATTATTGCACTCGTGTTATCACAAAACACAGTCATTGTACCTTGAGAAAAACCATAATCCTGCAACATCTAACGCATCCACAAAACTTGAGTAAATAACTACCAATTGTTATATACTCAGCCTCAGCAGTGGAAAGAGAAACACAATTTTGCTAATTGTTATGCCAAACAACTAAGCAATTTACAATATAAAAACATCTCCACTGGTAATTTTTCTATCATCAACATTACCGGCCCAATCAACATCAGAAAAGGATGCGATATCAGTATTAGTGTCTGATGGATACCACAATCCATAATTCACTGTCCTTTTAACATACTTGATAATCCTTTTCACAACAGTAATATGAGACTCCTTAGGACTTGTCTGGTAACATGCACACAAACCAACACTAAAAGTTATGTCAGGTCGACTCACAGTCAAATATAGAAAATTCTCAATCATACTCCTATAAAGTGTAGGATCAACATCTTTGCCTTTAGTATCTATACTAAGCTTGACACTGGTACCCATAGGAGTGCGAACATCCTTAGCCTTTTCCAAACCAAACTTGTTTACTAATTCCAAGGCATAACGAGTTTGAGAAACGAAAATTCCATCATTTAATTGCCTAACTTGAAGCCCTAAAAAGAAATTCAATTCACTAATCATGCTCATCTCAAATTCATGTTTCATTTGATCTCCAAAATAATGAGCAAGTTTATCATAAATGGAACCAAATACAATATCATCAACATAGATTTGAGCAACAACTGTATCACTCTCAATTTTCTGAATAAACAGTGTTTTGTCCACTCCCCCTCGAGTAAAACCTGTTCCCAACAGGTAATCAGTCAACCTTTCATGCCAAGCTCCAGGAGGTTGCTTTAGCCCATACAAAGCATTTTTCAGCCTGTAAACATGACCCGGACAATAAGGATCTTCAAATCCTTTAGGTTATTCCATATATACTTCCTCATGAAGAACACTATTAAAAAATGCACTATTCACATCCATTTGATACAACTTGAATTAAATATGACAAGCAATAGCAAACAAAATTCGAATAGATTCAAGCCTAGCAACTGGAGCGAAAGTCTCATCAAAATCACTACCCTCCATTTGAGTATATCCTTGAGCAACAAGCCTAGCCTTATTCCTAACAACTGTACCATTTTCATCCTTTTTATTCTTGAAAATCCACTTGGTACCAATCACATTTATCTCTTTCGGTCTAAGCACAAGATACCACACATCATTCTTAATAAACTGTTGAAGTTTTTCTTGCATAACATTTATCCACTCGCTATCTTGAAGAGTTTCTTTGACATTTTTAGGTTCCAATGAGGATGTATAACATGTATACGAAACCTTATTCCTAGCCTTTCTTCGTGTCACCATCATCTGATCAAACGATCTTATAACATTATCCAAAGGATGGTACAACTTCACCCTTGCAGATGGTTCTTTAGAAGGAGTAGGTTGAACATCACAAGTTGGATCATGTAATTCTATAAGACTAGAACTACCATCATGAACCATATTATCTTCTTCACCAACATCAAAAGAATCATTTCCTAACTAAAAGAACGGCTTATTATCTTCCTCCTCAACTAATGTTGGATGCTCATCAACACATGAGTCATCAACCACTATATTGCCAGATTCCATCATCATTTGAGTTTTAAGGTTAAAAATCCTATATGCCCGACTTGTCAATGAATACCCAAGAAATATTCATTCATCACTCTTAGACTCAAATTTCCCAATGGATTCCCGATCTTTAAGAATATAGCATTTTGCTTCAAAAATCTTGAAATATTTCACATTGGGTTTCTTTTGCGTTTCACAATTCATAGGGAGTTTTTAAAATGTCAGACCTAAGATAAACTCTATTTGATGTGTAACATGCTGTGTTCACCCCCTCGGCCCCAAAATACTTAGGGACATTCCTACCCTGTAGCATAACATTGATAATTTCTTGAATAACCCTATTCTTTCTCTCAACTACTCCATTTTGTTGAGGAGTTTTAGGTACTGAAAATTCATATTTTATTCCTCTCTCTTCACAAAATACTTATGAATTTCTGAATTTTCAAACTCCTTTCCATGATCACTCCTTACTCTAGAAATGGAACAATTCTTCTTAGTCTGAATTTTTAAACAAATCCTCTTAAAACTTTCAGAAGCTTCAGACTTTTTACTTAGAAATCCAACCCATGTAAACCTTGAGTAATCATCAACCATGACAAAAATATTATTCTTTCCTCCTTTGTTCATTGTCCTAGTGGGACCCGTTAAATCAATGTGCAACAACTCCAAAGGTCTAGAAGTACTAATAATATTAGTTTTCTTATGCTGACATCTGACTTGTTTACCCTTTTGACATAATCCGCACATAATCCCTTTTGCATAACCAAGCTTAGGGACACCTTTAAGAATTTCACTCTTAGTAATTTTTGTTAATTCTCGAAAATTAACATGTCTCATCCGCTGATGCCAAATTTCAACTTCATCAAGCTTAACTCTATTGCACGACAATTCAGAACTAGGAACAATGCAATAACAATTATCAGTTGAACGCATACCTTCCATCACGCAATTCCCAGAAGAGTCAATGATCGAACACTTATTAGGAAAAAATTTGACCTTATGATTGTTATCACATATCTGACTTACGCTTAACAAAATTGATTTAAGACCCTCTACATAAAGTACATCTTCTGGTTTAGGTAGACCAGGAATCACAACTGTACCTTTTCCTTTAACATTTGACTTCTTTCCATCACCAAATGTTACTATCCCACCATGACACTCCTTGAGAAATCCAAAAAATGACTTATCTCCAGTCATATGCCTTGAACATCCACTATCCAAATACCAAGAAGTAGACTTGTGTGCTCTAAGAGTAGTATGAACTACAAAACAATGTAGCTCATTTTTTATAATCTATGTTTTCTTCATCTTTGGAGCTCCTTTCGCCAACCTTGACAAATTCTTCATTTATTCATTTAGCATTCGAATTTGATCTTGAATATGATATCCATGTTGAAATCTTTGTTCCTTTACTGACTTCAACACCTTCCCTCGCAGCTTCGAACACCTTGGTCAAATGTGACATCTGACACCACAGTGGTGACAAATAGGAACAAACCTTCGAGCTCCAACTGTTTAATTCCTAGGATATCTACGGATAAAGAAATGTTTTTTTTTCAACAGGTCTTTTGACATAGGATTGAGCCCTAGGATTCCAATTTGAATTTCCTTTTGAAGAACTCAATGCTACATGGGAAGCTTTTACAAATGTGGTTTTTGCAGCAACATTCAAATTTTGCAATACTCCAACAAAACCTAGTCACTTTGTATTTCCTACGGACTTTCCTACACTCAACATATGATTAAGCTTAAGAGTTCCACTAGACCACTTCTGAATAATTGAGTTAGCATCTTTTAGCTCTTTTTCCAAATTTTCAATCTTAGTAGATTTCTCAACTAATTCCTTATTGAGACCATTTACTAACTTCAAAGCCTGAGTCTTTTCAAGTTCAGACTTATTCAAATCCTCAATCAACTTGGCCTTTTAGGTCTGTAGAAGATTTAGAGTTTGAGAACTATTGGCTAATTCGTCTTTTAAATAATGTAATTTTTTGTCCATGTTAAGACTTTTAGTCAACAGTTTCATGTGATTCTTGTGAAGTTGTGTGGTCTTATCAAGTAATTTATTATAAGACTCTTGAAGCGTTTCATCACAATCATCATCACTCTCAGAACCTTCTTCTTCAAACATCGCCAAACTTGAAGCAACTTCTTTAACCTCCTTGCTCTGTACAACAAACATAATAAAATTCTCAGAATCATCACCTACTTCTGATTCTGTCGCATCACTAGCTAATCCATTGTTAGAGTCATCATCCCAGCTGATAGTTAATCCTTTGGATTTCTTCAGAGTGTTTGCACACTCTGCAGCTATATGACCATATCCTTGATATTCAAAACATTTAGGTTTGTTCTTTATAGGATCAAACTTGTCCTTCCTAGTTTGAGTCTTATTTCTATTTCTAAACTCTCCCAACTTATCCCTAAATTTTTGTCTTTGGCCATTTTGTTTAGCCCTAACAAATTTGTTCAACCTTTTAGCAAACATGACAATATTATTTAGACTTAACTCACTCTCTTCATCAGGTTTAACATGATCATCCCTAATAGTTTTGAAAGCTATGCTCTTCTCTTTTGTGCCACTAGCCTTCTTAGGGGGATTTTTGAACATCTCCATCTCATAAGATTTTAAATTTCCAGCTAATTCTTCAACCTTAATTACTTTAAGACTCATGACCTCTGAAATGACAGTGACCTTAGATCGAAAACGTTCAGGAAGAGACCTAAGGATTTTCTTTACTATGGTAGTTTCATGAATAGGCTCACCTAGGTTATGACAACCTATTACGATATCAGTTAACCTAGCCTCAAATTTGGCGTAGATTTCATCCTCCTCCATCTTCAACTGTTTAAAATGAGAATTCAAAATTTGAAGTTTTGATTGTTTCACCTTCGACGTACCTTCATGAGTGACTTAAAGAATGTCCCAAGCTTCATTGGCAATTACGCATGTAGCAATCCTCTTGAACTCACTTGGAGTAACAACATTATATAACGCATTCAACGCTTTTGAGTTCCAATTTGCGCTATTCGTTTCAGCTACAGTCTACCCGCTTGACGATTTTGCTTTCACTTCATTAGTCGCATCGGCTTTCACAGTGAGAGGTGAGTATCCTACTTCTACAGCATTTCACGCTCTCTTATCTAAAGATTTTAGAAACACTCCCATTCTCGTTTTCCAATATGTGTAATTTGACCCATCAAACAAAAGGGATCTAGATATAGAACATTTTTCACGAGGCATCTCCATCGTCTAAGTTCACGATCTAACCCTAGGTAGTTAACTTAAATCGGGGCAACCACGTTCTAATATCAATTGAAATTACCTAGACGATAGTGAAAACGGCCTAGAGGGGAGGGGGTGAATAGGCTTTTGTTGATTTTAGGATCAATTAAAAATATTTAGCAAAAATTCAATTTTAATCAGTCACAAACCCCAATTTTCAATTCAGTTCTCAAAAACAGATCAATAAAGCAAATATGAATATAAGTGCAAAAAATATAATCATGAGAAAACACAGAGATTTTTACGTGGAAAACCTTGGAAAGACTCCAAGTAAAAACCACGGATACAATCAGGTATCGATACACTATGAATTAGAGAATTTGTACAGACTCTATAAAAACAGAACTTACAACCGCTGTAATTTGTTGTTCTTCACTAGACGTCTGAAAATCTAGATCCACTCGCGCTCCACAAATCTCTTATTCTAATCTCCATACTCTGACGGCTCTGCTTTTTAACATATCAAAAATCACCACGAAGCCTCCTGTTTCGATCTCCGCATACAAACGGTTCCGTTCTTTAACGGATCAACGCAACCACGTTACTATAAACGGTGTGTGAAT
Organism: Cornus suecica; assembly: GCA_963922005.1. Lineage (NCBI taxonomy): Eukaryota > Viridiplantae > Streptophyta > Magnoliopsida > Cornales > Cornaceae > Cornus > Cornus suecica. The sequence continues at coordinate 75,644,583 of OY998243.1, forward strand.
TTTTCAGCAACTATACCATTCAATCGTGCATAGAACTCATCGATGTAGAAGCACGATTGAAGACGTCCAATAACAAGAGAGAAGTTGTGTACCTCTAATCACTCAATAATATTCTCTCTTCATATGTATATCTCTGTAGAAGAAGATGAAGTTGTAGAAAACTTGCAGAGAATATTTAAAGACGTGCCTCTTCTTTTGCAGACCTTTAATATTTATAGGCAATGATGATCCAAACCCTAAGTTTGCCCTTTCTCATAATTTCACACATAAACCCTATATTCTGATGAATATATTATATATAGCACACACATTGATGTGTATAAGTCGTGGACAACTCATAAAACCAACCCACGAATAATTTGGACATTGCAACAAAAATAGCCAAAAACTTGCCGCAGCTACGCTTGAAGCGTAGGCCCAAACGTACCTCCAAGCGTAAAAATGTGTTTTCCAGCCATTTTTTGAAACTGAAAGCGTAGGCTTAAGCGTATGCATTTTTGTTAAAACCATTTTTCTTCACAACTGCACCAAAATGACCCTTTTGAACCCACAATACTTTTTGTTTGAAGTGACGGCTTTGGAAAATATCATTTTTGCCTTTCAGGAAACATTTTTCCTCAATATGCTCACTTTCGTGCTTCACTTGTATTCTTCATTACTTCAACCCTTGATTTTGCCTTTGACGAAGCTTATTGATGTCATTGAAACCAAATCATCCTATCTAACACTTAACATGGTTATTGTTTAGAACATGCCATAAATAAATAATACACAAAAGTGTTCTTACAGTCTGTTATAAGAATACTAAAAGATAACCAACCAAATATTGAATGAAAAAAAAAAAAAAAATTTAGTATTTATCATAAATAAATATTATATAAGAATACTAAGAGAATAACGAACCAAACATTGAATGAAGAAATAACCTTTTTTTAGTATAATATTATATAAGAATACTAAATATTCATATAAAAGTACTTTTTTAGTAATAATCATAGTATTTGTTTTAATTCAATAGATCAAGTTATATTTTTTTATTATTCTAATATTTATTATAACAAATATTTTAATTGAGTAAATATAATGCTTAATAGTTAAACTAAGGTATATAGATATTTAAGCATGAAATTAAAATATTTTAATTTTGGGTGTACATCTATCTCTCTTTGTAGTTGTTGGATAATTCAATTATATTTCTTTTTTTAAATAAGATATAGGTATTTAAATAATAAATTGTTAATAGTACATTTTAATTATAGCCCTTTGAATATAATTTATTTTAAAATTTAAAATTTTGGCGTATATCTATCTCTTTTATCTCTCTTTGTAAATGTTCAAAATACTTTAATTATAATTACTCGCATATATTGAAATAATAGTTTATACTAATGCACTTTAATGATACTTATTTGAATGTAGTTCTTCAAATCTTATATTTTTATTATTTTTATTTTCATTTTTAGTAGATAAATGTATAGAAATAATAAATAATGTCTTACATGTTTATAATATTATAGATATAAATAGATAATTATTTAGAGTAAATTAAGATATTATGATTTAGTTTAAAATAATATATTAGTGATATAAGATATTATAATTTAGTTTAAGATAATATATTATTTGATATATATTAATATAAATATACTAAAATTTATATGAACAGTAACAAATTTGACCGATTATTGAAAATCAAATCCAGAATCGATTCGTAAAATAATGGATTCGGTGTTTTTGGATCCATGTTCAATCCAATCCATAATCAAACTGATCCAATATGTCCGGACCGGATTTATCGGGTTGGATTCTCGGATTCGCTGGATTTTTGTCTACCCCTACTTCTGACAACACAATTAAAGTTTGATGATTTATTGATTAATTTAAGTGAATTTTATTTATTTTTAAAGACATTTAGTACACAGAATAATTTATTAATGAATTTAAAGGTGTCGTTGATCTTCTTATGAGATTATTCCATAATATTAAATTTAAACAAATAAATATTCAAATAATAAAAGATCTATTTTACTTCCAAATTAATACAAAATAATTAGAATAAGTACATGGTTCACCACCAAAATGAATTACGCGATGGATCTTCGGGTTCATGAGAGGATTGCCAATTTTGAGATGTATCTTCATTAGATATTTGATTCATCATTAGTACACCATCTAGTAAAATGTATTTTTTTTTTGCTTTTACTTTTGTCCTTAAAGCACTTCAATGCATAACATTCACAATTTTTTTAAAGAGATTTCAAAAAAACTTTTTTTTTTATTTTTTTTATTTTAGGTGTGAATTATATTAAATTCAAAAGTGTTTTATTATTGTTTAATTTAATTAGAAAATTAAAATTTGATTTTTTGTTTTTGCAAAATCCGATACGAAAAGTTTAGAACTGGCCGAAACCGGCCATTTCGATGAGTATCATCCGATTCAAGTGTGTGAACCGAAACCGACCGATATACTGGTCCAAACTGGTAACGGTGGCCCAAGAAACTATTACAAAGCGGCCGGTTTTGGTTCGGCTAGATATTTCACACTATGACTCTAATAATGCAACGTGAGGCAACTACTATTGTAGTTGTCCAAAGCAAAAAGTTAAATCATGGATTCGCTGTCAGCTCATGGAATTGGAAAATTTGGAAGCCTATAAATAAGGGTGTTCAGGAACCGAACCGGAATCGGCGGTTCGGTTTGGTTTCATAGGGATTCGGTTCTTGTTCCGGTTCCAAAATTCCAAGAACAGAAAATTTCGGTTCAGTTCCGATTCCGACCTGCGGAATCGAACCGAACCGAAACCTGAACCAATTTTTTTTTTATTTTTTTATGAAGGTTGGAAGGTTTAGTGGGTTCATTTCACTTCATAATTAAGAATTTTATGATATAATGGTTGAAGCCTAAGATGTTAATTTGTCTTATGCTTAAATAGTTAGAAAATATTAATTCAGTGACTATGCAACTTTAACTGAAAAGTATAAAGAACCCATAAAATTTTTAATAAGTAGAAGGATAGATAAAGGTGGAGGGGTTTGAAAAATGGAGTTTTCAAGTAAAATAAGCCTCGCCCACTCTCAAGTCTCAAGCTTCCTTACACACACAAAAATAAAGATAAAATATTTATATATATACATATATACATATCACCTCACCTATTCCATGCATTCTCATGTTGACTGATTTTCTTGGTCTAAGACACAATAAGCAATAACAATGTTCTCCGATTGAATTACAATAATAATCTTACTTTTAGATTCAAAGGCTCATTATATAAACATGACTTGCCAAAGTTCACCACAATTATAACTTTAGGGATGTAATATTTTGATATAATTATTTTCATTCCGCTAATTATACATTTGATTTTGGGTTTGTAATATTTCAAATACTCTAATTTATAATTATATTATCTTTTCAGTATTTGGTATTTTTATTTTTATTTTTAAAAAAAGAAGATAAAAGGAACTGGAACCGAACCGATTTTTCGGTTTCGGTTCCGGTTCAGTTCCATACACTTTTGGTTCCGATTCCAATTTTTCAGGAACCTAAAAAATCGATACAGCCCTATGGAGGTCACAATTATGGCACAGACAAGAAACTGAGTGTCCATGAAGAAGCTTATAAGGGCTGAATTTGCTAAGACTGAAAACACTAGGGATAGAAAATGAGACAAAGTGAGGATAGAACCAGGGACCCTTAATAAGGATCATCCTCTCATTTTATCCCTTTTCATAATCGTTTTCCCTCACAAATGTACATGTCTTTAAAAGGGTAAAACATGAACATCCTTAACTAATTAGAGATCTCCATAACCTAATGGTACAAAAGGATGTCATCAAATCCCAGATGCAGTCCAAAGTCGCGATTTGCTAGAATCAACATGGAAACGATTTGAAAGAAATTGGGGTTAACTTGCAAAGGGGCTAACCCCAAAGTGAAAAATACGAAGTGAAAGAGGGGGTGAAGAGGAAACCTAACCAATTTCACTTGGTTATAGGATAGAAGAAGGTCGTGAGGACCAACACCCTCACCCTGGGTAAAATCTAATTCAAAGCTGTAGGCTTAAAACTTCACACCATAGGGAGGTTTGACCAGTTTTCTAAGAGATTTGATATTTGGGGTTTTACGAAGATTAGCAGGAAGTTTGTCTGGGTTATAAGGGAGGAGTTCCTCAATGTCGTCGGGCCTTTCATCTTCCTGAGGAAGCATTGGAAGTTCCTTGGTACGACTCTCTACAAATTCTCCACGAGGCAGATAAGCTAACTCCTCACTGGCAGAACTAGCATGAGACTCATACATTTTGGGAAAAAGGAAGAGAAAGCGTTAAAAGCACTTACTGAGACAAAAGGAAAAGACCACCGGAGTTGTTCGCCGGAAAAAGCTTTAGCAAACTAGACCTAGAAAAGATGGAAATTGCAAGGAACAATGATGAAAGTTTCTTACTCAAGAGATTTTTGCAACAGTGAAAATCTCAAGTGTTGGGTGAAGATGTTATTTATAAGAGATAAGGGGGGTGTCCAAACGACACATTTAACGAAGACTGAGGCGTTGGGACTTTTCGAGGCCAAACAGTGGCGTCGTTTTAGGGAATCAGCCGTCAAATTCAATTCATGAGGTGCACGTAATCACGGTCATGATTACCATGACGTCAACACCAACCCATAAACGACTATACATATATATATATATATATGTGTGTATATATAACCTGTAATGGAGGGGCACTTTGTGGAAAACCTAATATTTGGATCAGGTCCAATAAACATTGGCCCAAATCCAAAGGGGCTAGTGTAAATGATATAATTTCTAGTTTGACAAAGTAAAAGGCCCAATGTCAAGTGCCCATCATACAAGCTGTTTTGGGCCCACCAAGATGGGTTTAAATATATATCTTAAAGGTCCGTCAAGTCCGAATAATAAGTCTTGTTAACTAAAACACATAAACAATGAGAACTTGGGGCTAAAGTTAAGGGTTTAATTAGGATAAAGATTGATGTAAATCAAATCCCTGAAATCAAGGGATTTGATCCTAATCTCACTGGGCTAAGACCCACCGTCTCATGAATAAATATGGCATTTGAGCCTCAATAAAATATATTCTTGAGTGTGTGTAAAAAATTGTATCTATAACGACGACCCTAGACAAAGTGTTCGTGCTTCATAGTATATAATGAATACAGGACATTGACATATATTATACTCCCTCCGTCCCAAATTATGAGTCCATTTTGGGGAATCCAACTTTTTAAGATGATGACTTTTATTGTAGTGTTAGTGAATGAAATACCAACTTTACTTATGGTCCCACCATAATATTGTGATGGTTTATAGTGTATATGTTTTTAACTTTAATGCTTGAAGGTTAAATTGATAATTTGATCAAAAAAAGTGTTTTGACTTTTCAAAGTGGACACTTATTTTGGAATAGATAGAATAGTGAATGTGAACACTTAAATTAGGACGGATGGAGTATATTTATATATATATGCTGGTTACCAAAGACCTTGTAGTATGATAATATCATATTTCCTCCCCAAATGGGAAATTAGAGGTTCGAGCCCTATGAGACTCATGTGGGGATGTGTGCATTTCTTACCATTACAAATATATATATATATATATATATATATATATATATATATATATATGTTGGTCGAAGAAACCTACTCATTTTTAATTCATTACTCCATTTTATTTACTATATATGTGTGTGTATATATATATTTCCTGGTCATGGAATATTCAGAAATGGTGTGTAGTTGGAGAAAATATTTTTTATTCTTCTACGTTTCCATCTCATAATAAATGCTGACACCACAATGTCACCTACCACAAAACATAAGTCCATTTTAAAAATAGAAAAATTAGGAGATAAGATTTGAAAATAACAAAAAAGGACTTAGAATGTCAATATATATATATATATATATATATATATATATGTGTGTGTGATAATTTACACAAAATCACCTATAATTTCAGGATTTAATCACAAAATTCCCTGAAGTTCATCATACCACTTGATATTTTAGATTTGAATCAAATGCTCCCCTCCTCCCAAAAGCTGCCTTTTTCAGTTAAAATGACTTAAATGTCCATGATATAAAATTATCATTTATGAGTTATTTGCACCAAAAACTCCTAAGTTTCAAATTTTAATCAACCAACCCCTGTGATTCAAAAAGCCTCTAAAAATTTCATAATGATCATAATAAATATAATAAATAATAAAATACAATATTATATATCTTTCATAAATAATACAATAAATAAAAAAATCTTTCGAACTACCAATTAATGATGAAATGTTAAAAAATATTAAAAAAACAAAAAAATATCTAATTGGTAGTTCAAAATATGTTTTTATATTTCAAACTTAATTTTTTTATATTTTACCCTAATTGGTAGTTCAATTTTTTTTTATTTCGCCACTAATGTTTTTATTTCGGCATTTTTTTTTTGTTTATAGTAAAATATATAAAAAAAATATTAAAAACGAAAAAAAAAAAATCCAAGACCGAAATTGTTTTTTCTTTTTAAAATTTTGTCTTGAAATGAACAAAAAATCGACCATCTTAAAATTTTATTTTAAACGAAAAAAACATTTGGCCGATTTTTTTTTTCATTTTTTGTTTTATTATTATTTTTTAAACGAAAAAAAGAATTCCTCCTTGAAATCCCAAGGGTTAATTGATGAAAATTTGAAACTCAGAGAGTTTTGGTGCAAATTACTCATAAAGGATAATTTTATGTCATGAACATTTAAGTTATTTTGACATAAAAATTATCTGCTTTTGGGAAGATGGGGGTATTTGATTCAAATATGAAATTTCAAAAAAATTTATAATTAAATTCTGAAATCACATAAGATTTTGTGTAAATTACCCATATATATATATATAATTAGTTAATTACTCAACACTCTCTCTCTAGTCATGATAGTGTTTTGTATAATGTAAAAGAAATAGTGATAGAGGTCCCGTTTGAAAACCTATATTCTTGTTTTTTTGGCAACCTCATTTAATGTTGATTATATTCTCAGGAAATTATTTTGATGAATAGTACAAAAAAATAAGAGAAAAAGAAAATGTTGTTTTTTTATCTTCATTTCACTAAAAAAAAAAAAAAGGGGTTGATGCCCTCCTCCCTCGTCCACCTTCCACCACCACCATCAACCACCACCCACCACCCGCCGTGACCAACCCCCACACCCAAATCGACCACCCCTTAACTCTATGTCTCTCTCTCTGCACACACATAGTGGCGCACACACACACATACAGGTAGAGAATCAGAAATGTAGGGTCAGAGCAGTGGAACCAAGACCAATCGCAATTTTGAGGATGTCCAGAAATACGCACTCTTCGCCCAAGAATCTGACCCACAAAACTCCCGCGCCGCCCAACTCCTCACCATCGCCGCCGTGATCGAAGCCGCGAAAACCCCAATCAGCAATAACAATCGCACCGATTCACAACTCCCAGCTCATCAAGAACCGGTTCACAACCCTAGTTTTTCTCCTAAACCCTAGCAAGAACAAGCTCGATTTCGCCGTTGAGGCCTTTGACCTTGTTCGCGAGGCATGGTTGGTGTTGTCGAACCTTTCGAAGAACACCCAATTCGACAATGAGCTCAAATGTGGGTCGATTTATGAGAATTTTGTTTCTTATTCTTTTGGGTTAAAAAATAAGAATATTTCTTGTTCTAATTTCTAAAAATAAGAATAAAAACACTTGGTTCCAAACAGGCCTAAACAATAACATAAATGATCTCATTTGGATAGGTTCAGCAGGACGAACCCAAATCGTCTCCATTTGTCCTCTCACCGGCTTAAGTGCCATTTCAGATCCAATGGTGAGGGTTAATCCACATGAGCAACTTTGGTTTGGGGATTGGTGAAGTAGGGCTAAGGTGGGTTCCAATTTATTTGTGTGTATAAATTTTTACCAATAGTACTGTTCATTCACTCTCAATTATATTAAATATAAAATATATATATATATATAAATTTGTATATATACAAAATTGATGCAAACCGACTTCCTTCTCTTTCTTCTTCTCCGAAAATCCCTAATTGAAATTCACTCTCTTTCTACTTTTTCCCCCAATAGTTCCACTGGAAACAATAAATAGCGCTTAAACGCTGCAGGGAATCCGGAACCGCTTTGGCGAATCATGCGTCAAATACTACTAGCCTCCTTCACTTCCCCCTTCTTCCTCTTCTTGTTCACATACAACTGAAAATGCCCCCAAAGGTGGACGAGGCAATTAGGTCAACATCACCAATGCAGATCACTGCACTTTAATGGGATTAGCCCATTTGTTAATGGTGTTGGCCCCTTTGTTGCAGCCTCATGAGTCCATCCAATACACAGGAAACAACTAGTTCTTAGAGAAAGAGAACACGCACCAGAAACGTGAGAAATGTTTTTCAAAAAGTTGAAAACAAAAATACATATATTAAATATAAGAATTGTTTTACATGGGTAGTTCTTTGATTAGTGTCGATAAGAACTGGTTTGTCAACTAGTCCCTATTGATTTTGGTAAGTTCTGTTATTTACTGGGTAGTTCTTTGATTAGTGATGATTTCTTTTTTCCATTCTCATTATCAAAGTATTCTGCTGTTAAGTTGTTTAAGAATAAAGAAAGTCCCATACTCTGTTTTTGTACAACAAGTAAGAAAATAAATTGACAAAAAATGTTGACAAGTAAGAGCAAGTAATATTCTGTTACACCCTTAAGTTGCAGATAGAATGTTGACAAAAAAATTACACAGATTCAGTGAATTACACAACATGAACCAAACAGGTCCTTAAGAAATTGATACATTACATCTTCCAATCAACCGAGAATCACTTGCTCTCATATGCATTAGATGTGACGTAACGGGGGGTTTATACCGAGATTCAGTGAAATATCATGCTCTGCTAATGGTCGTGTATGTTGAGTATCTCCGTTCTCCACAATTTCAACATGATGCGAACCCTAACATGTTCAGGAAGTAAGTAAGCATTTGAAATATGAGTGCAGAAAGTAAGCAAGTAAGCATTTCAAACATATAAATGCGGAGAATTCATAAACATCATTACAAACGTCATCCTGGTTGTGGGTTTCTGACCTTTTTCGAAGTATTCAAATCATTCTTTTTACGACCTTTCTCCATGGCTTTTTCCATGGGTCCTATATGTCGTCGCCTTTTTCCTTTTGAGATGTCTTTCTTTGCAAATCCTTTTGCTGTGCTACCTGAAATCTCTAGGCCTCTTGTTGCAAGAATTAACTGAATTTATGAGATTTGAACATGTTGATGGAACGCAGCCTTCGGCAACAGATTTCAACTTCTGCAACTGAATCATTATTTTTTGATATCCATCTTCACTACAGCTAGCTATTGAGGATATCTGATTCATGTATCAGCACATAGCCCTATGTCGTTGCCGCATTTGAAGAATCGGGTCTGCCGTTATATCATTCAAGGGTGCAGTTTCTGTGAAAGCCTCGGTTGCGTTAATGCTCCATCGTTTTATAATATATTAGCCTGGAATTTCGTTCACGTGCATTACGTCTTTGAGTACCTTCAATATATGGCTGCACAAAACCCCAACCCTTTCAAATTTTCCACATGTGCATACCAATCCATCATCAGCACTCCTGGTAACTTGACGGGCAAAAACATCATCGTCGCGGAGTAGCCCAACCTCGTATAACCACGTACCAGCCACGAACTCGGTAGATCGTATGAGTTTCTCTTCCAATCCGGCGCGTAGCAGGAGTTCCTGAAACAAAGCAAGGATCCTTGCAGTATATATTTTACCAACATGATGGAGAATAGGGCAGGGGTGCTTTAACAATGGAAGTTTCTCGATAAGCCCATATTGGGCTTCGTATTCCTTATAGCGGTTGTCATGAAGCAAGTTCTCGTAGTAGCGAAAAAAGTCGGGGAGTTTATATTGCCTCGCTAAATACTTCTTCAATCTCCCGTTTAGGCTTTCGCTCAGCTGAGTCGTGCGGATACCTCCAGTCCACACGTGTTTGATATATGACAATGCCCATTTACCTCTCAACGAATAAAATTTTTCTAGCCACTTATTATTTTCAACTTTATAAACTTGAATCATAGTATGCCATTCGCCAACAAATACAGGAACATCTTCAACTTCATACATTAACCTGGATATGGCCTTTTTAATTCCAACATCATCATGCACAATATTGCCCAAATTCTTATGCACATTCTGGAGAAGGTGCAATGTGCAAAGTAGGTGAGTTGTATAGGGCATTACACCCACCAGTGCCTTTGCCATTGCAGCATCTTGGTCTGTGAATATAGTTTTTGGGGCTTTATTTTGCATCACCCTCAAGAAAGTTTTGAACAACCACATAAAGGAATTGGCAGTCTCATCGTACATAAAGGCTGCACCGAATATACAGGTCTCTCTGTGGTTGTTTAGACCAACAAAAACACCGAAAGGCCGGTTCCCATCAACTAGTTTGTATGTCGTATCGAAAGTCACGACATCGCCGAAATTATGGTAGTCACTTAGCATCTTAGAATCTGCCCAGAAAACATTCGTAATCATCTCATCGTTGTCCAATTGAACGGCATGGATAAAATGCGGATCTTCGCATGATTGGTTGTTAAAGTAGTCAATCAGCCACGAGGCCTCACCTCTTTCTAACTCGCGTTGCCGTCTGGTACGAATATGATTCTGGATGTCAACTTTCGTGAATCCAACACAATCTCTGCCTACGGCAATCCGGGCATTTAACTCAAAGGCTTGGCGCGCTGCTATTCCAGAATCAGCAGCAACTTTGATATCAGCCGCAGAAACATTATTAATTTTCCTATGAGAACGAAGCATGTAGCTGTACTCTTGGGGCATCAGCAGGTGGTTGTGGTCAAGAACTACCTTCTTAACAAAATACTTTTCTTTTTCTTTGTCGTAGTTGATCACCATTCGCGCTCCACAGTCGGTGCGCGTTTTTGCCCGTGACTTCTTTGTCTTGATGTCACGCTTGTCCTTCACTCTACCCCCTCTTTCGAACATACAAGTAGCCTACAGGTTAGCATGTTGGTTACACGACTACGATTTCCGTACTCCCGCCGTATGCTGAAACCATTACTAAATGCATATTTGTTGTACAAATCATATGCATCTTGCTCTGTTTCAAATAGCATGCCAACCTCAGGTATCCAACCATCAAGGTCCACCCCATCTATGTCCCCCTCAATGTGTGAATCGTGTGAATCACGGTCAGAATCAGTACCATCCAGAATGGTTACTACCACTTCAGCCGCCATCATCAACGCGCAAATTCTACATTAAAAAACATAATAACAAAATAAAACAACATCATAATAATTATGAGAAAGAAAGGTATATTAAACTGGTGCATACCATAAAATATATTCAATAATACTATACTGCAGTTAAAACTTTATTCTGCAACTATTCTCCTAACACTAGCTCTAACACATTGCACTTCAATGCAACCAATTCTGGAATCATTTACGTCTACTACATTTCAAATTATTTCCTATAACATTCATTTCACAGATTCAATAATTCTACTACATTTCAATATATTTCCCTACTTAAAATATACAAATAATTTTAATACCCACCAAAATATTCTAATTACACTCATCAAAATATAAATATACAAAAATAGAGATGAAATTAGTATTTTAAGCTCCAGTTTAGCCCAATCATTGTCCAATACATGTAACACAATCATTTATATAACTTAGGCTACATATATTACAAAATTGGGGGTTTAGTCCAATGTTTGCAGAATTCTTTTTAATGAAATTTAAATGACTCACAATTGTTAGTATCAACAACTTAATCATCAACCCCCTTAAGTATACGACATATTAATATGAGGGGGATAAAAATAATTCATACTTCATACAGCTTTTGCAGTAACCAAGAAAACATTTAGTAATACATTACGGTAATGGCCATCCAAAATATGAATACAGGCAGTTGAATCGCAACAATATCACAATATAATCTCGTCTTCATAAAAACCTAGACATAGTATCAACACTAAAATTGAAATAACAGAAAACATAAATTCATAAACCTAAACACAGTATCAGAATCAGATAAATAGAAATATTGGAAGAGAAACAGCACAAACCCAGTTCTTCTTCAATCGTCTTCCAAATATCCTCTTCTCCTTGCTTCAATCACCCCTGTTATCAATCTCTCCAAAAACAAACAGTGCTCTATTTGGAAAAAATTATTCATGCTATTTATATTTTTCACAAAAGTATCATTTTGGAGGGGAATTTGAGATTTCGAAAATTTTGGGAGCAGATTCAAAATATTTGGGCGAAGAGAGTTTCGCACTTTTTGGATTCGTATGATGAACAACTAAATATATTTGTATGTATATATACAAATGTGTGTTGCTGTGAATTTCCCAATATAGCCCTGTGGTAACTTTTAACATTTTACCTGTGGGCCCCCACCACTGGCACTTAAGCCAGTGAGAAGTGGAAATGAGACGATTCCCTTTCCAGCAGGACACCCAGAACCTTTACTCTTGATAATGATAAATGGAAAGACTAAGACCATGTTTGGTAGGCGGTTTAGTTTGGTCTGGTCTGATCTGATCTAGTGAGATTTGGTTTAGTTTGTTCTGGTCTAGTATTGTCTAGATCCTGAACTTAAAAATCTGTTTGGTAAGCGGTATGGTTTAATGGTCACGGTCTCACAAACATTGAACTAGATCATATTTGGTAAAACATTATGATCCGATCTTTTCGCTTTAAAAAAATAAAATTAATTTATTTATTATTTATTATTTTTTCATTTATAAATATATTTTATTAATTTATTAATTATATTATTTAATTCATTTTATTTACTATTATTTCATTATTTATTTATATTATTATATTAATAATTTATTATTATTATTTATTCATTTTTAAATTATTTATAAATATATTTTATTAATTTATTATTAATTAATTAATTTTTATTTTTATTATGTATTATTTAATTCATTTAATTTATTATTCATTTTTTTTAAATATGTTTTATTTAATTTCTTATTTAAATTATTAAATTTATATTATTATTTATTCATTTTTAATTATTTATAAATATATTTTATTAATTTATTATTCTATTCATTTATTTATTATTATATTTACTTATTATTATTCTATTCATTTATATTATTATTATGTATTATTTAATTCATTTTATTTATTATTCATTATTTTTATTTTATTTTTAAATATGTTTTATTTATATTATTATTATTTTTATATATTATTATTATTTTTTTATTTAATTTTGGTTTTTGGTGGTCTTAATCATTGGTCTCAAAAATCTTATTTTGGCTATCAAGACCAGATCAAATCATGTTGAACCACCAAAAAATTGGTTCCAAAAACACCATCTTTGATCTGATTCAAAATTTTGAGATCAGTCCAAATAAATATAATCTGATCCCTTAAAATCAAGACAAGACCAAATCAGATGGAACCGTAATCATCCATTAAACAGAGCCTAAATAATAATAAAAATGGTCCCATTTGGGTAGCCCCAGCAGGGACACCCACCACCTTTACTCTTGATAGTGACAAATGGAAAGACTAATGATAATAACAAAGGTCCCATTTGGGTAGGTTCAGCATGACACCCACAACCTTTGACTTTTTTTCTCAGCCACTGAAGTGGAAATTCTAGGCCTATTTGTAGGGCTGGCAAAGGATGTTTTTGTGTCGGGTTGAGGTGACAATGAGTTGAGATTATATCGGGTTAAAAATAGATATGTTCAATATATGTGTTAAATATATTCAACATTAATTTAATTTATAAATTATTTCTGTCGACTCATATAATTCATTTAACTCATTTATTATAATATATTAAATTAAATTTGACATAATCCAACACGAAACGAACTATTTAACTTATTATCAGCAAAATTAAATTGAATTTGATATGATCCAGTAATAGTTTATTGATATATTTTAGGGGTGAACAAAAATCCGGCGAATCCGAAAATCTAATCCGACCAATTCAGTCCGGACATTTTGGATCGATTTCATTATGGATTGGATTAGACATGGATCCAAAAATCCCGAATCCGGTATTTTAGGGATCGATTCTGGATTTTATTTTTGATAATCTGGTTAATCCGGTCCAGTCCAATACTATTCACATATATTATTTTAAACTAAATTATAATATTTTATATCACTAATATACTATTTCAAACTAAATCATAATACCGTATTTTACACTAAATAATTATCTATTTATATCTATTATATTCTCATTAAAATATACTATTAACAAAAGATCTATATCTTCTTTAAAAATGAGACTTACTATTCACTCAATTTCACTACTTTGAATTGAAATTTACTTAATTAAACTCAATTTAACTATTTTGAATTGGGAAATTATACAATTGAACTTGATTTCACTCGATTACACTACTTAAAATTGAGAATGTTGTCAATTTCACTCAATTGAACTATTTTGAATTGGAGAATTTACTCAATTTCATTACTTTCAATTGGGGATTTTATTAATTTCACTCAATTGAAGTCAATTTAACTACTTTGAGTTGGAAATTTAATCAATTGAACTTAATTTCACTCAATTTAACTACTTTGAGTTGGATATTTACTCAATTTCACTCAATTGAAGTCAATTTCACTACATTGAATTGGGGGTTTTATCAATTGAACTACTTTGAATTGGGGATTTACTCAATTGAACTTAATTTCACTACTTTGAATTGAGAATTTTATCAATTTCACTCAATTGAATTCAATTAAACTACTTTTAATTTGGGGATTTACTCAATTTCACTTAATTTAAGGCAATTTCACTACTTTGAGTTGGGGGTTTTATCAATTGAAGTCAATTTCATTACTTTGAATTGAGGATTTACTCAATTGAACTTAATTTCATTCAACTTCACCAATTTGATAAGTATTGGGGGAGCGTTGAAAAATTGAATATGATGTTAGTTGTTGCCGTTGTGTTAGATCATCGCTTCAAGTTGAATTATTTGCATTTTTGTTATTCCCAAATTATTGATTATAACAAAGTGAATGATCAAATTAATAAGTAAATGACGGTATTAAATCATATTTATCTTGAGTATGCAAACTTTGGGGGTATTTCATCTTCGAATAAATTTTATAATTCAATGGAAGTTGATAAATCAAGTAGTGGTGCAAGTGGAAGTTCAAGTGTAACCGACATAGCACAAATGACATATCTGGAACATTTGGAGAGACTAAGAAGTGGGGGAAAGAAATCGGAAGTGGAGAAATATTTGGAAGAAACTACATGGATGAATGAAAACTCAAATTTTGACATATTGAATTGGTGGAAAGTAAATTCTTTAAGGTATGAAATTCTATCCAAAGTTGCATGTGACATCCTAGTTATTTTTGTTTCAACTATTGCTTATGAGTCGGCCTTTAGCATGGGGGGTCGTGTCCGTGATTAATTTCGTAGTTCTCTTTCTCCTAAAGTTGTTGAAGCCTTGATTTGTGCACAAGATTGGTTACGTGCCTCGCGAGTTCCGATTCAAATTGAAGCACTCGACTCTTTTGATGTTGAATCAAGGATGCTTTATTTTTCACTATAAATTAAATATGTTTTATTTATTCAATATAATTTATTTATAATTATTTGTTAATAATTAACTAAATTCAATTTTACTTTTGTAACCATAACTAGTATTTAAGGACTTTTGAAGGTAGTACCGAACTGCGTGCAATGTCACATTACTTATGGTAACTATTTTTTCACCATTAATTTATTATGTTTATAAAATATATGTGTTTTGAAGTAATTCACTATAAACTATATGTGCCTATTGATTCTGTTTTACTGTTTGTGCTGCAACTTGGTGGGTGTGCTACTGCAGTCTCATTTCTTGAGTTCTTTAGGCCATGGTTATCACAAAGAGTATTGTATCACAAGGGGTGGTGCTACTGCAGTTTCATTTGCTGTTGTATTTGTAATTTTCTTTATTTTTTTGAGTTGTTGGATTGATATTTCAGTGTGCTACTATAGTTTCATTGTAGTGTGTTTCTGCAGTTTCATGGTTATGTTTTTAAGTCCTTATGCTATTGCAGTTTCATGGTTGTGTTTTTAAGTCCTAATATATTGCAGTGTATGAATTTATTCTGGTCATCTTTTGTTTTGGTCATCACCTATTTTAAACTTGTAATTGTGATTCACATAATATTGTGCAGTGCATGAATTTATTTCCTCATTTGAGCTAATATAGGTTTATATTTCAATCCGCGAAATCGATCCAAACCAATCCGATTCATTGCGGTCCGGTTTGGATTGGTTCCTAAAATTGGAAATCCGGTAGTAGTGGATCGAATCCAAAATATCCTCAATCCGGTCCGTGTCCACCCCTAATATATTTCAACCCATGACCAATTAAAGAAGAAAAATATATATATATAAATATAAATATAATCGTGTCAAATGTGGCGTGTTCGGATTACTCGTGGTGTGTTCGAGTCGACCCTTATACAGCTTCAACCCTTTTATGGTCAACCCTAACCATTTTAATTCATGTCATGTCACCGTGTCATGTCTCATTTTGTCAACTCTACCTCTTTGATAGGGGGTGTTTTTGTTTATGTTTCTGTTTTTTTGCCTAAATCTGAGAAATAAACATGTTTGGTGGAATGTTTTATTTAGGAACAATTACAAAAATTACTTGTCATTTTTATGGGGAGGTGTTTCCGGAATTTTTTCAATTCCAACACTTTTGGCAATTTTTAAATAATAAGACATACATGGATTCAAAATTAAAAGGTATTCACTTTCATTTGGATGAAAAATACCAATTTGTGGAACAAGCCAATGGGGAAAGAATTGTCTTGATAAATTTTTTGACTTAAATTGTTAGTCACTAATTGACCCTAGAGGGGGGATGAATAGGGTGTTCAAAAATTATTTCTAACTCTTTTCGAAAGTAGAACAAGTTATAACAATCATACAATTACTTCACTAGTCAAGTGAATAATTCAATTCAATTGATCTAATAAATTGTCACAAGACTAATTTTAGCATACAAAATTTTGAGGTAAATATAGCATGCAAAATAATGAAGTAAAGAGAAAGATATAGAGAGATTGACACCGTGATTTTTATAGATCACAAAATTCGTATGTAATCAATTGAATCACTCAAGAACAAAAACATTCACAACACAAAGGTTTTTATGGAAGATAAATCAATATAAGCTCAAGTGTTTTTGGTGATTTCTCAATTGCTCTAGATATGTATTTTCAAATGATATATCAATGAAAGATGTTTGGAGAATAAGAAGAAATACTAGAGTTTGAAACTTTTGAGATTTTTGTCCAAAATCATATTTTTGCTTGCTTCATTTCAATGGTTTTTTTCATAAAATCTGTGTTTGAAAAATGAAGGCTTTTTCTTTCTCTCAAGTTCAATCTCTTGGATACCAATTACACATCTCATTCTATTTATATGAATGCTTTAGGGTTTTGGAAAGTGAATATTGTAATAGAGAAGACAAGATCCGTTTGAAGACTTTAAACATGTTGCTCAAAAGAGGGGAAAATGTTTATGTCAAAACTGCAGAAATCATGGAGCTCTTAGTTGACTACATGGTCCCTCTTAGTCGACTAGATGAAGCTCTAGTCGACTACATGGTGTAGTCTAGTCGACTGAAGATGTAGCTTTAGTCGACTACTCTCAGGCTTTAGTCGACTCAATTGAAATGGACAAAAACTTGTAACTTCTGATTGGTTTAGTCGACTATGGCTTTGAAGAACCCTTGTTTAAGTCATTTTCCCTTTCATTTAAGTTCGGTTTATTTTATAGTTGAGCTTATATGATATTATCGACACATAAAATTACCTTGTTACAATGATCGCACCCCGTCCTATCTACCCCGAGTCTTGAGTCTTCGACTTTCACTTTTTCCATTGAATATTTGATTTTCCGTTTCCGCGCTTCAATTTATTTCTTGGCTTTTTGCTTTTGTTCAAGCTTTCTTTCCAAGCTTGTTTTCCGAGTCATTAACATGTTTTTTACTGAAAACATGAACTCGATAATTCATTAGTATCAAACACTCTTTAATGGTTTGTTATCACCAATTTCGGTATTGTTTACCGAAACTAAATTTCAAAGCCAACAATCTGCCCCTTGATGATGACAAAACATTTTGTGTTTGCTTAGTAGCGGTGAAACATCAAGTGATGCTCCCCCTCAACATGTGCATAAAATATTTATTCAAATGCTCCCCATTTGTAAATGAAAATTTTATTTTAATGGGCATTTCAATACAATTAATATTTTGGCACATTTTGAGATAATAATAAGAACAACATTTCATAGATAATTCAATTTAGTACAAGCCGTTATACTAATGAAAACATGGAAATAACAAACAAGCCGCAAATAAGTACTAACAAGCCACACAAAAACATAAATTGCTAATGATAGATGATAAAGTACATGATACTACAATAACATAATTTCTCCCCCTTTTTGTCAGCGTCGAGGGGCGTGCGAGCAAGGGTCCGTGAGTCCAATAGTAAGGTCATCAAGTGACCCGGCGAGACTAGAGATACGGCTAGAGAATTCATCATAAAAAAGAATTATACGTTCATTGATCTTTTGAATCGCTTCCGTATTTTTGGTCACAGTTGCATCAAGGTGCTGAAGCACTTGTTCCTGCTGCCTAAGTATCTCCGAATTGCTCTGAACAACCCCAAGAATTTGGTTGAGAAGAGCAGCCTGAGCACTATTTTCGAAGGCCTGAGGAGCCGAAACATTGTCCAACGGAGGAACCGAGGAAGAGGCTTCATGGCGCTGTGCAAAAATGCTAGGGGTTGGGTGCGAATGAGGGATTGGTGCACTCTCAGTAATAAAACTCCCTTCCGCATCAGAGGTGATATGCATATGTTTGACCTGAGTGGTGTTGAGAAAAATAGGATGATGCTCGGACACCTCATTAGGAAATGAAAAGCCTTTCCGCAAAAGTAAATATGTAATATGCGCAGGAAAGAAAAGCGGACCGGATGGCTTCCGTTGACATGTAAGGATGATAGAACGAAAAATAGTGGCTAAATCAACTCGTGTCCCTGTCATGACGCAGTTAACAAGAAATGCCTCCATACAATACACACTACTACGACTACCAATTTTAGGCAAAATAGAATAAGTAATAACATTGTGAATTAATCTTGCCTCGGGTAGTAGCATAGAAGCGAGAAGACCGGCGTTCTGCATGATTTCCTTGTCGATGCAAATTGTTCGAACTGCTTCAATACAGTCGAACCCATGATCCTTGTACCAATCTTGCTTAGAGAAGTGGCGGATACCATCATCCGAAAGTGAGAAAATGCAAATTGATTTCGCTGTCGGAAACAGTCACTTCATTACCAACCAAATCAAAATGAAGATGAGGGAGAATTTTCTCTTTGTGATTCGCAAGAGAAGCGTAAAATGCTTTGACAATGCGAAGAAGAACCAGAATGTCGAGAGAAATGAAAAAGTCCCAACCAATAGCTCGGAACAAATCAAAAGTTTGAGCCCCAATTTCATTGCATAGAGCTTGAGTGACAATATGGCATGGTGTAGGAGGACGATGATAAAAAATGGTGATGAATTGATTTCCATCACTGTCATCATTAAGAAGAACTTCAAGGAGCAGAGGTTCATTCGAATCCTTTTCCTCTGCAGCAACAGGTAAGCGTGAAGTGGTGGAGCTTTGGCCTCCATTAATCCATGAACGTTTCTGGTGCAAGCTGCGAGTATTCGGTGCCATTGTAGAAGAAGGTGCGAAAATATGTATATATATATATATGTATATATATATATATATATGGATATATAGTGGTGTATATAGAGATATATGTAGATGAAAGAAATAGAATGGGGGTGAAGAAATTAGGTGAAGAAAATAGAGGGAAAATGATTTAAATGTGAAATGAATGAGAAATTAGTGATGGTGTGGGTGTGGAAATGAGAGTATGAGAGATATAGAGAGGAGATGGAATGGAGTTGGGTGAAGAGTGAGGGAAGCGGATGAAGAAGATGAAGTGAGGGTTAGGTTATATAGGGGTTGAGTCGACTAGGGCTAGGTGTAGTCGGTTGGAGGAGGGTTGAGTCGACTAAAGGGTAGGGTTTAGGCGCCTAAGAAGTTCATTTAGTTGACTAAGACTAGGGTGTAGTCAACTAGAGGTAGTTCTTAGTCGACTAAGAGAACATGTAGTCGATTAGAGGCAAGAAGGAAGTTAAGAATGAAATGCACTGATTCATTTAGTCGACTATGTTAGGAATGAAGAGAACATGATGTAGTTGACTAAGGCTAGGAAAAGTGAAAAATAAAAATATGTGAAACAAATGATGAAAATTTGTGAAATAAATACGTAAAATACAAAAATGTGAAAAATAAAAAATCATGAAAGAATTTAGAACAAAACATCAAACTCCATGGCCATTCCGATTTCTCTACGAATTTTAGAAAATGATTCGTCTACGAGTGGTTTAGTGAAAATATCCGCTAATTGATTTTTAGTGTCAATAAAAATCAATACAACGTCACCTTTAGTAATATGATCACGTAAGAAATGATGTATAATCTTTATATGCTTGGTTCGTGAATGATGAATTAGATTATTTGATATACAAATAACACTTGTATTATCTCATTTAATGGGCAGATGATTGAAAATAAGACCGAAATCAAATAGTTGTTGCTTAATGTAAAGAGTTTGAGCGCAACTACTACCGGCTGCAATGTATTCGGCTTCGGCCATAGATAATGCAACGGAATTTTGCTTTTTACTTGACCAAGATACTAGTGAGTGACCTAGAAAGTGGCAAGTGCCGCTTGTGCTTTTTCGATCAATTCTACATCCCACAAAATCGGCATCCGAATAACTAATAAGATCAAGTGAAGTTCCACGTGGATACCAAAGTCCTAAGTTAATTGTACCACTTAGATAGCAAAAAATACGCTTCACGGGAAGTAAATGAGATTCTTTAGGACATGATTGAAAACGAGCACATAAGCATACACTGAACATTATATCCGGCCTACTAGCGGTTAAGTAAAACAAACTACCGATCATGTCTCTATAATTAGTAATGTCAACACATTTACCATTTTCATCTTTATCAAGCTTAATAGAGGAACTCATAGAAGTTATGGCATGTTTGGTAACCTCCATACCAAATCGCTTTAGCAAATTTTTAGTGTACTTGGATTGGCTAATGAATAAGCCATCCGAGCTTTGCTTGATTTGCAACCTTAAAAAGAAATTCAACTCACCCATCATGTTCATTACAAATTCATTTTGTATACTTGTAGCAAATTATTTGCATAAATAGTCGTTTGTTGAGCCGAATATAATGTCATCAACATATATTTGGACAATCAACAAATTATTCTTAATGGTTTTTGTAAAAAGTGTGTTGTCAACTTTGCCTCTTGTAAAACCATTTTGAGTCAAAAACCCGTTAAGTCTCTCATACCAAGCTCGAGGAGCTTGATTTAAACCATATAGAGCTTTAGCCAATTTGAAAACATGATTTGGAAAAAGATTATTTTCAAAACCGGATGGTTGTTTTACAAAAACTTCTTCTTCTATGACACCATTCAAGAAAACACTTTTAACATCTATTTAATAAAGAGTAAAGTTTCTATATGATGCAAATGCAATAAGTATTCTAATTGCTTCTAATCTAGCTACTGGTGCAAAAGTCTCATCGTAGTTGATGTCTTCCTCTTGATTATATCCTTGAGCTACCAATCTTGCTTATTTCGAACAATTACTCCATTTTCATCCTTTTTATTTCAAAAAACCCATTTTGTATCAATTATAGTTTGATTTACGGGTCTAGGAACTAAATGTCAAACTTGATTACGTTCAAATTGATTTAGTTCCTCTTGCATTGCTACGATCCAAGAATCATCACATTGAGCTTCGTGGAAGTTCTTGAGTTCGATTTGCGATACAAAAGCCATGTGGTTGCAAAAATCTTTAAGTTGAGATCTAGTACTAACCCTTTTTGATGGATTACCTATGACTTGATCAAGAGGATGATTGTGTATAATCCTCCATGATTTAGGCATTGAGTTGGTCAAGTCATCATTGGATTGATGCTCAACTTCCCTTCTTTCCTTTTGGCTACTTGATGAGTTGGAGATATTGAGAGTATTTAGATTATCCTCAATCCCAACCGCCTTATCTTCTTCTAGGTCATTTCTAGGTGATGGTGGTGAGGGTGATTCATCAAAGATAACATGAATTGACTCAACGATGGTTAGAGTCCGTTTGTTAAAAACACGAAAGGCTTTACCCCTTGAAGAATATCCTAGAAAAATTGCTTTATCCGATTTGGAGTCCAATTTTCTTAGGTTATCTTTATCATTTAGCATAAAACATTTACACCCGAAAACTTTGAAATACCCAATATTAGGCTTTCGACCATTCCACAACTCATAAGGCATTTTTCCCAATTTCATCCGAATAATGACATGATTAATTATATGGCAAGCAGTGTTTACCGCTTCCGCCCAAAGGCTCCGGGGAAGGTTGTGTTCATTTAACATGGTTCTAGCCATCTCTTGTAGAGACATATTCTTTCTTTCAACTACACCGTTTTGTTGAGGGGTTTTAGGGGCCGAGAGATCATGAGATATACCGAGGTCATCACATAATTTCTCTAAATCATGATTTTGAAATTCCCTACCTCTATCACTTCTAATTTTCTTGATTTTCAAATTTTTTTCATTTTGAATGATTCTATAAAATTTATCAAGAATGGAGTGAGTTTCATTTTTATGAGCAAAAAAGTAAACCCAAGTATATCTAGAGTAGTCATTGACTATAACAAGTACATAGAGTTTCCCGGCTAAGCTAGCCGTTCTCTCCGGACCAAAAAGATCCATGTGAAGTAGCTCTAATGGTCTAAAAGTGGTAATGTCTTTCTTTCTCTTGAAAGAGGACTTTACTTGCTTTCCTATTTGACATGCGTTACATATTTTATCTTTCGAAAATTTAGTCTTTGGGAGGCCTTTGACTAAATCATTTTTGGATAAACGATGAATGAGGTCCATGCTAGCATGTCCTAGACGTCTATGCCATAACCAACTATTTTCGCTAGATGTGACAAAACATTTAACATCTTGTTCATGCAATTCACATAGCAACAAAGTATACAAATTTCCATTTCTTTTGGCATTGAACATTTGATTCCCATCTTTCTCGATTATGCATGCATTTGTCCTAAAGATAACATCATAACCCTTGTCACACAATTAACTAATGCTAAACAAATTATGCTTCAAACCATCAACTAATAACACATCATCAATAGAGAGGGAAGAGGATATACTAATGGAGCCAATTCCTATAATTTTGCCTTTCGAGTTGTCTCCAAAAGTTACGCTTCCCCTTTCATAGGGCTTTAGAGAAATGAACTTTGATTTGTCTCCCGTCATATGCCTTGAGCATCCGCTATCAAGAAACCATTTTTCCTTTGATTCGATTTCCAAGCATGCCTACAAAACGAGTTCATGTAACTTTCATTGGTACCCAATCTGTTTTAGGTCCATTTTGGTTAGATAGAGATGTGATGGTTCCTTTTGGAACCCAAATTATTTTTGTTACGACATTCTCTTTTCTATGTAAACATAAGATAGTTCCTTTTGGAACCCAAACCATTTTTGTTATAATTTTATTCTTCCTATGAAGGCATGCATTTGCTTTGTGTCCCTTTCTATTGCAATAGTAGCAAGTAACATGTTTATAATCCCTTGAAGATGTATGAGATGATTGTCTTGTAAATGTAGAGCTAAATGTTTTTCTCTTTTTCAAAATAAGTGCATCTTTGTCAAAAGCATCATACATTAGACCACATTTATCAAATGATCCTCTTTGTCTTCCTAACATAATACTAAGGTTCTCTTTTCCTTTTGTAAATTTAGCTAAGACATTTATTTGATCATCTATAGTATTTTTCAACCGATTATTTTCCTTTTCTAGCTCAATGCTTTTGTCATTGCTTGAAGTTTCTAAGTTGGAACTAGTAGAGCTACATGAAGATTTAGCTTTCTTAAGAAGAATATGTTTTCTAGCTAATTTCTCAAATTCATCATATAATTCTTCGAACACATCTTGCAATTCATTATAATCAAGGAGAAGTTCATCATACGATAATTTAGATTTATCTAATGCATATGAATTTAAATGTACCTCTTCTTCATTTGCCATGAGGCAAATATTTGCCATTTCCTCACCATTTACCTCCTCATCCGAGTCGCATGAGTCATAGTCATCCCATGTGGCATTCATAGCCATCTTGCTTGGTCTTTTCTCGTTCTCCTTTTTGATCTTGAAGCAATCACTTTTGTAATGTCACGACTTTTCACAATTGAAACACGTTGGAGGTTCCCTTTTGCTAGGCTCGCCTTTTGGTTCGGTTCTCCTCATAAATATTCCTCCATTGGCTTTCTTTCTTTGAAGGAATTTCTTGAATTTTTGGGTGAATAAAGCAATATCCTCATCCACTTCTTCTTCACTCAGCTCATTAGCTTCATTTTTGGTAGAGGCTTGCAAGGCTATACCTTTTATTGGCTTGATGTCGTCTTCACGAGATTTCAACATGATTTCCCAAGTGAGTAGAGAGCCAAAAATCTCATCAAGACTCATGGTGTTGAGATCATGAGCTTATTTGATTGCCGTTACTTTTCCATCCCATTTTGCCAGAAGACTTCTAAGCACTTTTCGTGACGCATCAGATCTAGGAATAATTCTACCAAGATGCTTTAATCCATTCAAAATATTTGTAAAACAAGACATCATAGAATTTACATGTTCATCATCTTTCATAGCAAACAATTCATATTCATGCATGAGTATGTCAATTTTGGATTCACGTACTTGAGAGGTTCCTTCATAAGTCACCTCAAGCTTATCCCACATTTCTTTATCCGTTGAACAAGTAGATACACGATTAAATTCATTTGGACTCAATGCACAATTTAAATTAACTTTCGCTTTAGCATTGTATGACATGAGCTTACGGTCATCATTATCCCACTCATTTGGTAATTTGGGAACGTGTTTCCATTAATGAATTTGGTTAATACAAATGGTCCTTCAAGGACTACTTGCCATATTTGATAGTCAATAGCTTGAAGAAAATCTATCATTCTAGTCTTCCAATAGTTATAGTTTGATCCATCAAACCATGGGGGTCTATTATTAGATTGTCCTTCAACATGAGTGACTAAATTTGAGGCCATGATCGTTCTCTAAGACTGTTAAGTCTAAAATTAATAGAGATTAGACTCTGATACCAATTATTAGTTAGTAATTAACCCTAGAGGGGGGGGGGGGGTGAATAGGGTGTTCAAAAATTATTTCTAACTTTTTTCGAAAGTAGAACAAGTTATAACAATCATACAATTACTTCACTGGTCAAGTGAATGATTCAATTCAATTGATCTAATAAATTGTCACAAGACTAATTTTAGCATACAAAATTTTGAGGTAAATATAGCATGCAAAATAATGAAGTAAAGAGAAAGAGATAGAGAGATTGACACCGTGATTTTTACGAGGTTCGGTAACTCCTAGTCCTCGGCTCAAGAACCCCTTCTTGAGACTTTTCCCGATCCTTTCACTATGGGTTTTCCTTCACAGGTGGAATGACAAACCTTTACAACACAAGTCTCACGAGCTTGCCTCACAATCAAGAGAACAATCCTCTCTTGAAAATTCGTTGGACTTCACTTGTCCGAGATCACAAAATTCGTATGTAATCAATTGAATCACTCAAGAACAAAAACATTCACAACCCAAAGGTTTTTATGGAAGATAAATCAATATAAGCTCAAGTGTTTTTGGTGATTTCTCAATTGCTCTAGATATGTATTCTCAAAGGATATATCAATGAAAGATGTTTGGAGAATAAGAAGAAATACTAGAGTTTGAAACCTTTGAGATTTTTGTCCAAAATCATATTTTTGCTTGCTTCCTTTCAATGGCTTTTTTCAGAAAATCTGTGTTTGAAAAATGAAGGCTTCTTCTTTCTCTCAAGTTCAATCTCTTGGATACCAATTACACATCTCATTCTATATATATGAATGTTTTATGGTTTTGGAGAGTGAATATTGTAATAGAGAAGACACGAGTCGTTTGAAGACTTTAAACATGTTGCTCAAAAGAGGGGAAAATATTTCTGTCAAAACTGCATAAATCATGGAGCTCTTAGTCGACTACATGGTCCCTCTTAGTCGACTAGATGAAGCTCTAGTCGACTACGTGGTGTAGTCTAGTCGACTACATGGAGCTTTAGTCGACTCAATTGAAATGGAGAAAAACTTGTAACTTCTGATTGGTTTAATCGACTACTAAAGATGGTCTAGTCGACTATGGCTTTGAAGAACCCTTGTTTAAGTCATTTTTCATTTCATTTGAGTTCGGTTCATTTTATACTTGAGCTTATACGATATTATCGACACATAAAATTACCTTGTTACAATGATCGCACCCTGACCTATCTACCCCGAGTCTTGAGTCTTCGACTTTCGCCTTTTCCGTTAAATATTTGATTTTCCGTTTCCACGCTTCAATTTCTTTCTTGGCTTTTCACTTTTATTCAAGCTTTCTTTCCGAGTCATTCACCTGTTTTTTGCTGAAAACATGAACTCGATAATTCATTAGTATCAAACACTCTTTAATGGTTTGTTATTATCAATTTTGGTATTGTTTGCCGAAACTAAATTTCAAAGCCAACATAAATCTTTTCAAAAATATTTCAACTCACCAAACATGTTTTTTTGTTTTTGTTCTCAGAAATTCAGGAAAAATAGACGCCAACAAATATTTTTTTCTGTTTCTATTCTCAAAATTTATGAAAAAATAGAGTATGCCAAATTTGTTTTTTTGTTTTTATTTTTATAATTTTTAGAGAAAAATATCCCTACCAAACATACTTTTGTTTCCGGCTGACCATAAAAACAAAACAAAAAATGGGTTTTGAAAAAACAAAAAACATTTACCAAACATGCCCTAAAGAAAATGTGAAGGGTCCACAAGGGTATTTTGGGTAGTTAAAGCATAAATTACTCTCTTTCTATCCACTTCCAATGGAAAGTTTAAAGAAAATGCTGGAATGGAAAGTTCAAAGAAAATGTTGGAAGCGTCTCTCCAACGCAGATTTTAATTCAGTCATTTTGTTTTTCTAGTAAGGATATGATGGAATAATACATGATTTGGTCGTATGTCAGCTTGGAGGAGAAGATGTTGGGTATTCCGTCATACTTAGGCTATGTTTGGTAACTAGTTTTTTTTGGTTTTGTCTTGGTTTGTTTTTGTTTTCAAAGATCAAATTTGTTTGGTGGGTTTTGTTTTTAAATTCAAAACCAAAACAGCTTAAAACTTTGGTATTGGATTTGGTTCAAAATAAAGTAAAGCTAAGACAAAAAAAAAGTTGGTATTTCTTGATCGTAGCCCACAATTTTTTACTTTTCTTTCTTTTTTTCTCTCTCTCTCCTATATATATATATATATATATATAATTCATGTACTAAAATTAAAAAATAATATATATTAATATATATAGAATAAACTTTATTTTTTATTTTATAATAATATATATAAAATAATATTATTAAATATATATATAAATAATATATATTATTTTTATATAAAATAATATATAAAATTAAAAAATAATATATATTAATATATATAGAATAATATATATTTTTTATTTTATAATAATATATATAAAATAATATTATTAAATATATATATAAATATATATAAAATAATATATAAAATTAAAAAATAATATATATTAATATATATAGAATAATATATATTTTTTATTTTGTAATAATATATATAGAATAATATTATTAAACATATATATATAAATAATATATAAATTCAAAAATAACATATATAAAATAATATATAAAATTCAAAAATAATATATATATATATAATAATATATAAAATAATTTGGTATTAATTATTTATTTCGGCATAAATAAAAAAATTTCGTTTATATATAAAAAAATAAATGAAAAAAAAATTAATTCGTAGTTTGAAATATTTCCTTTTTATATTTCATGCTTAATTTTGTATATTTACCTTAATTGGTAGTTGGAAAAAAATATTTCGGCATTAATTTTTTATTTAGTCATAAATAAATAAATAAATATTTTTTATAGTAGAATATATATATATATATATAATGAAAAAAATTCTAATTCGTAGTTCAAAATATTTTCTTTTTATATTGAGTACTTAATTTTGTATATTTTACCCTAATTGATAGTTCGAAAAAAAAATCGGTCTTAATTTTTATTTAGTCATAAATAAATAAAAAACTATTGTTTATTGTAAAATATATATATAAAAATTTGTTTGATTGATGATAAAGTAAACTTCAAGGGGTGTAAATGAAATTAATTCATTTTTTTTTATCAGTAAACCTTCATACAGTTTCATATAAGTAAACCCCCTTTTGATTTCATTAGGGGCATTTTTGTCTTAAATTAAAGAAAATGAGACAAGTTGATTAAAATTGAAACTACAATGTGATTTTCAAAACTGGAGGGGAATTAATTGATTATTTTTGAAAATCACACGATTTTTTTGATAATATCCCTTGAGAGAAACCTGAGACAAACTCAAATGTAACAATAGAAATAGGATAAGATACATTGACTTTTTTATATATTTGGTTCAATTATTACTATATTTATCATGTATTATGTAATATATCATTGAGGCTTGATGCATGATGAACCCACTTTCGCTATCTCTTCATTAGTAATATTTTGTAACATATTAACTAAAATATTTTATTGACAAAAGAATTTAGCATATTACAAAGCTAATTTGATATTATCGCGAAATAATAGATTTACTCTCAGGTAATAAATACCAATCATAGCTGTTCTAAAAAAATGTATCAATCACAGCAGTTGTTTAACTTGTTTGTAATTAAACTAAACCTCAAGGAGGTGAGTGCATTTTACCAATAAAAATAACACTAAAATAAAGTAAAAATTCTATTTTGGTGGCCATCGTCTCTGCATGTCAGAAGCCTAACAGTAATTTTATCATTGAGAGCTCAACAGTCTAACAGAATAAATCCACGGTAAAACACCATAAATTTAAGAATTTTGTTTTTTCGGTGAATACCATAAATTTAGGAATTGTAATATAAAAAATAATAATTTGGCATTTAAGCACCCACTAAATCTTGTAATTTTGTAAAGTTGGCATTTTAAAATTATGGGTCAAAGTAGATTAGTTCTTAAAAATTCGATGCCTTCATTACTTTTTTTTTTTTTGCACTCTTCAGAATAAGATTATATAATTCCTGATCTATTAGACAAAGAGGAGACCAACAAAGTACCAGAACTTGGCAACATTCTACACAAATAAACATGTCCTCGTATGAATATGTATTAGTTGTAAATATGTCATATATTAATATATATGGTCTTTGTATCAGCTCTAGATGTTAGCTTAAATCACAACTAAATTAAGAAAGAATAAGAAAAATAATGGAAATTAATGCGAGGTAGTTCTAACAATAATTGTAGCCAATTAATTTCTTTTTTTTGGGTAATTTGTATTGACACCCTTGCGGTATTGGTCAATTGCAGATAGATTATGGTCAACGCAAGTGGTGTGCAAACGTCTTTGAAGTTTAATTTTTCTTGCAGCAACACCCTTGTAGGGCTTGTGACCCTAAGAATGGACTAATCTACCATTGCTTTAGTGAGAAAGGTAATTAACACCCATTTTTGCATATTATCAGGCCAAAACTACCCCTGTAATCACTCCAAATGGCGTCAAAGCAACAAATATCAAACCCACATGCATCAGCAACAGAAATTAACACATACATGCATCGGTATCAAATTCCAACTGCTAGAAAAAAATGTAGTTGTTACAAAATGACACTGTACATTAACATTTTCAAGATTTTGCCTATAAATACCAAATGATAACACATATTATAACACAACACTATAAACTCCCACATACTAGAGCATACAAATTACAAGAAATCTAAGACTTCCATTTCAGGTATAACGTGGCAAAAGTGGATCTTGGAAGCTGACAAGTGTTGTAACATTTTTTCTTGAGTTAATTCACCAATAACCCATACCCCATATGACGAAATCAATCCACCGTGTATGTGTTTTTTTTCTCGATTTTGGTTTATTTTTATTCAAAAAATGCAAAACAAACCCATTATGGTTCTGTATTATATCCACACAAGATATTGAGACTTGAGAGACAAACTTTAGAAAGAAATTCATTTATGTAGTTATTTCTGTTGGAAATAATTTAGAAATAACAGTAATTAAACTCAACTTTGAGCTTAAATAATTATGGGACCTGAACTCCGAATTTAACGGGACCAAGCATTAATGTGTTCTCCTTGGTGAGGAGATCAAGTTGGTATAATTACATGTTCAAAACTATTAATTATTGAATGAGAAATTATCTCTCAAAGTAACCCAATTGAACTTGGGTAAGTATGTTTGTCCCACATTGGAAATAAAGTAAAGTGTAAAGGTGTTTATATATGGTTGCATTGAATGGGTGACTTGAATAACTAGAGGCATGGGATGAGAGCTAGACCATGCATGAACCATGCTAGTCTTAGCCTAACCACACTCATGCGCGTGTCGCCCGTCTGGGACGTGGTCGTGGTGGGTGGGTCGTGGTCGTTGGTTCTACCCATTTTATTTTTATTTTTTATCAAAACTGCAAATGTCTCTTCTGAAGAGATACGTATACAGTTTTGTATGCAACCAGTACATAAACAGTTTTAACATCTATTGGAATGGATACCAATACAGTTGAGATACCTCTCCTTCTCTATATCTATAGGTTTTGCAGTTCATTCATGACATACGTTTTTTACTCTGCCAAAAACACATATTTCCCTCTACATACGCATATACATATAGACAGATAGGTCTGGTTCGGGGTTGGGTACAAACACATTATTTGAGTTCGCCGGTCTTCACCATTGTAGCGCTGCAACAGTGAAGGCGAAATCCGTTCTATCTTGGGAGGCATTTATTCAGAATCCTTGAGCACCGTAGAGGAAGCAATATTGCCTTAAGAAAACTGTGGTATCACACATGGCTCGGATTTACTCTGTTCATTCTTGCAATTTTGTATTACGGGTCAGTTTTCTTTTATTATTGCAATACTTATAGATATATTTGTATGCATGATATATTTATATATATACATATAACAGAAGCATGTTTGGTCAATAATTTCAAATAAATATATATAGGTGTGTATCAATATATTATACATAGCTCAATAGAGGAAAACTTTGTCCCCTCCAGCAAAATGGTTGCAAACACGTCCTCCTACCTATCTCTCTATGGCAAAGATTACACTTTTTCTCCAATGAAATACTCTATGATATATGATATATATAAGTGAGCATCTATATAATACACTGGATTTTAGTTTTTATTCCAAAAGAACTCCAAAATAGCAAAATCCAATAAAGAGAAATCAGAAATCAAAACAACTATCTCTTATAAGTTTGTGAAATATATACATCAATATATATATATATGTATAAATTTATAAATTATTAAACAATATTTACTCTTAATTTTATATATATAAACCATACACATAGACACAAAATTTTTGGAAATGCCTAAAATTTTATAAACAAATAAACATGCAATCATACATTAAACCCTAATCAATACCCAATACCGATAATACACATGCAATCAAACAAAACGAAAACCCTAAGCAGGGCGTCTCAATGAAATTAGAGGCCTTAGGCGAAAAGTATAAAATGTGAAATTAGAGACCTTAGGCAAAAAATATAAAAGGGACTTTTAGTATGTTATATATTATTTTTAGTAACACTTATTTAAAAAAATATTCTTCTTGCTTTTTGAGATGCAAAATTACTAATCATATTCTTGTATTTAAGTGTGATAATATTTTTATTTTAATAGATAATATAGTCAATCAATTTAATCTTTCTTGCGACATTGCTGATCTTAGATATGATTTTACAACTTTAATTTTGAAAAACTCATTTCTGCTGCAACAACGGTTACCGATATTGTCAATAATAATCGGTAAACAATGCACGCATTTGGAAAATAATCTAATTTTTTAATATAATTTAATATTTCAATTGGATTGTGTGATTCTATTAGTAAAATTTCTTTGAGAACTTCTAATTCTGAAAATAAATCAAAACCATCAATATCAAAAGACTTATTATGTTTTAAAAATTGTTCTAAATCAAGAGAACTTTTTTTTTAACCTATCGTCACTTAATGTTTTTAGCTTTTTAAAATTAAACAAAAATCAAATATATCTTCATATGTTTTAAATTGTTCAAATCTAGTATGAATTGAAGAAATAACTTGGTCAACTATGTACAAAAAATAATGGACCTTAAAAGTTTCTTCAGCTGATTGAGATGACATATCATCTACATTCTCATCAAATTAGTTTTTCCTACGAATTATATGTTTTTCATGAAATACGGGTTTTATTTCCATTTCATTAGCAATTTATTTGGCTGTAATAATAGCTGGTGTAAATTCATTTTCTCTATATTTTGTAAAAAGAGATATAAGCCTTTCTAATTGATCTATGACAACATCAATATGCATATCTTGGGATTGAAATTTTTTACTAACTGAATTAACTGCAAATAATATATCATACCAAATAATCATACCTAATAGAAACTAAAAAATTTCTAATTCATATGTTCATGTGACAAAGAGGAAAAAATATGGCAATAATATTTTAAGAGAGAGAAAAATCGAAGAACTCTGATCTGATGAGAGTGAGAATGAGGAAGAAAATAAAAAATAAAAACCCTAGTCGCCCATGCCTTTTTGCTTTACCTAAAAGTTACAAATATAAAATTATTTTGTAAAATATATGTGTACTAAAAATCTAATTTATATGGAGACCCATTCTATTTAGGTCAATTCCAAAAAACTTTATTTTACATATTATAAGAAGGTCCATTCTAAAAGTTTATTTTTTATAATATTATAAGGAGACCCATTCTAAAAGTTTATTTTTATAACATTATAAGGAGACCTATTCTAAAAGTTTAATTTTTACAACATCATATGAAGGTTTATTTTAAAAAGGAAATATATATAATATATTAAAAAAAATTATATATATATATAGACCCCCAAAAGTTTGAGGCCTTCCTCTTGGGTGGGGCCTTAAGCGGCAGCCTAAATCGTCTTACTATCGAGACGACCTTGACCCTAAGATAAAGTATGAGTAACATACCAATGTATGCGAAATCCACACGGTTGATCTTCAAATCTCCTTTCACAAAAATAAACATACAATTTCAGTTTAGAATAATATTACATGGATATTTTTTTTAACTAAATGAAAGAATAAACTCAAAAACATCAGATCCGAACAAAAACAATACAACCTTGAATCGGCCACCCAGTTGTTAATGAAATCAGAGATTACTTTAGAAAATAAAATCTTAAAACCAATAGATCACACAACCTCGTCATGTGTATGAGAGACGATGGAGAGAAACGAAGAAATTGATCGGTCAAAAGGGTGATAATACGGGTATGAGTGTTGAATTAGAGTAGAAACCCTAAATCTCACTCAAATCTTCAAGTAAAACCAACATGGATTTGAAAGAGGCGAAGTGGAAGTGGGTGAATGATATAACGAAAAGATAATAAGAGATAGGGTAAAATGCAAAAACCCACCCTCAACTATAAAAAGAGCAAAAAATCCCACAACTATGTCAATTTGGTGCAATGTACTCCCTCCAAAATAATTTACACTGCAAAAATACATTTTTACTCTTACAAAAAAATATATATATTTCAAAAAAACTTCCCCCCTCCCCCCCCCCCCCCCCCCCCCCCATTTGTTTTTTGCAAATTTATGCAATAGTACACAAACTCACACACACATATATATATATATGTATATATATTGGTGTAAAGGTGGTAACTCGCGACAAGGTTGATCCGTAATGACTTATTTATCTGGGATATGGCCCAGGGATTAAAATTATCTGGGATATGGCCCAGGATTGGAAATATTTGGGGAAACCGGCCCAAGTAAAAAATTATTTGGGAGATTGGCCCAAATAATTGATTACTTGGGGAAATAGCCCAAATATAGGTTTTACGCGAGAGCTTGCATTATACAGAGGGAGGTATGAGGGGCTGATGTGTTTTATAGCTCACATCAGAAACTCATAACCCTATATGCTGCTCGCGTAGGGAATACTACTCGAAATCTAGGGGAAATGCTGGGGATGAGTGAATAGTGGGTCGCGATCTTATTTACACAATCCTAAGCAAGAGTACCTTAGAGAAGCCGATAGTATTCAGGGACATGACCAAGACATGCATGATTGGTCATGACCCGGCAAAGCTATAACGACATCCTTGGCTAAGGATAAATCAGATCCGCGATGAAATAGGCGCGGATCAAATGGCATGGCGCACAACATGACCCATGCATGAGATTACGCGAATCCGTTTCACGTAGTCAAATGCGAGATGACACTGTGCCAGGTATTTATGGCGCACTGTATAAATCCATGCATGGGATTACACGAATCCGTTTCGCGCAGTCAAGTGCGCGAGATGATATTTTGTAGGGTATTTATATCGCGGATTGGTACGCAGGGACCATGTCGCAAGACAGGTGCTGACGTGGCGATATAAATCCGCGAGGATCAATGAACACTCACGTCTATAAATAGAGGTGCGAGGGCTCACTTTAGGGGGACTTTTTCCGGGGGGACCTAGAGAGAGAAATTCCTAGAAAGAGAGAAAGCATTTCTCAATCATTTATACTTGCTATCTTTTCCTCCATTTCTCTTTCATTTCTCTGTAAAGAAAATCAAAATCAATAAAAGCATCATTGCCGTTATTTTACTAACGAACTTGTGCAGAAACTATCTTCGCATCATAACTTGCGAACCCCTACATTAAAGGCGACTCCGCTGGGGAGAAGATGTCTTTTGTACAAGTAGAGCCTCGTCAACCTCGGCGGGGAGGTCGACCGTCGACCCGGTGTACTAAACAAGTGGAAGAGGAAACAGTAGTACAAACACAAGGAGAGGAACCAGTCCAACCAGCACGAAGACAACGTCGTCGCGCAAATATTGGTACGGATGAGGCAGAAGCCCCTCCGATGGCAGAACCAGTACAGAATTCGGCAGAATTGCCAACAGTTCTACTACAAACTCTTCTCAACATTCAAGAAACGCAAAAGACCATACTTCACTTCATGGAGGCCTCGCGTGTTCCACCACCAAATATTGAATCACCAAGGATGGACAATCAGACTTTTCCAGAGGACTCAGCACAAGAGCTTTTTCGCGAGTCAGTAAGAACTGAGCCCCTGGGGAAAGAATCATACATCACTAAGGAACAACTGCAGGCTATCCTGAACGAAAAATCTGAAACAGAGGAAGTGAAAATTGCCCCGCCATACCATCCTAGCATTATGGCCGTGCCATATCAGGAAAACAATGGGTAACCGATTTTTCATCAATTTGACGGTAAAAAGGGAAATGCGAAAGAGCACATAGCCAGATTCGCGGATGCTCTGGGACCTCACAGAAACAATGAATATCTAAAGCTTAGAGAATTTTCCAAGTCTTTAACCGGAATAGCATATACATGGTATACTGGTCTCGCTCCAGCTTCAGTGACCAGTTGGACAGATATGGTGCTCAGATTCTACACCAAATTCTTCCAAGCTGATGAGGAGGTCTCAATGATTTCGCTCACAAGGCAAAGACAATGCTTTGGGGAAGAGGCGGCAGCTTATGTTCGGAGATTTCACGAGACCGCTTTGCAATGTCATGAACCAATTTCCGAATTGCAATTGATCAAAATTTGTATAGAAGGAATGTTGCGGGAATACAGAGTGCATCTGGTCAATCATAAAGTAAAAACTTTCTCTACACTTGTTGATAATGCCCGAAGATTGGGAGCAGTTTTGGCTCCCCCGACGCGACCGAATATCAGTACTAGGCGGATACCGATAGTAGTAGCTACGCAGAATGGAAAACCCAAGGAAGAGCGCGCTGGGAGATCTGAACCACCCCCTTTACCTTTCAGTGAAAAAGAGGCAATTGCTTTGCTAAATCAATGGGTCGCAGATCATGTCATAACGCTACCTCCAGTGCAAAGGGTGCCGCCGAGAGAGGAAAGGATGAATAGTAACTACTGTCCCTATCACAGGAGCATTCGACATTCGTTGATGGGTTGCTGGGCATTTTGAAGCTTAGTACATTGAAAAATAGCATCAGGAGACTTGGAAGTAGCAAAGAATGTAGTTCATGAGCCTTTCCCTGCACATGTGGCTGTGGTGACCGCCAGAGACAATACTGAGGATATGGCCAATGCCGCCAAGTGTGATTGCCCACCAGTACATGAAGCCAGGGAGAATGCTAAGATAGACGTCTTCTTCAATGAACTCCCAATACAGGAACACATGAAGGAATTCTTGAAAGAGCAAACAGTTGCCGCACTCAATCATACCATTGTGATTCCGCAGCATGAGAGGGCCTCCAGTAAGATCACCTTTTCTGAAGAAGACAGACAAGTACCTTTTCCCCACAATCGGCCTCTGTATGTACCAACCATTGTAAACGGTCGAGAAATGAAACGAGCTTTCTTGGATGGGGGAGCGTCAGTCAATTTGATCCCACTAACAACTTTGCGAATGATCAATTTTCCCGAAGGCAAAATCGTGAATCATACTATTGCAGTTACTGATTTTAATGGAGATCAGCAGGCCACTATGGGATTCGCGACATTGGACCTCAAAATTGGGAAGATCAGGGGGGCCACCAAATTTCATGTCATCAAAGGGGAACCCTCATATCAATTATTGTTGGGCAGACCGTGGTTGCATGCATATGGCGTAGTGCCGTCATCCTATCATCAAGTAATGAAGGCCAATTGGGGAGAAGGAGTAATGACTGTAAAGGCAGCTAAAAGTCCTTTCTGCGCATCAGAAGCTCATTTTGTAGATGCAGTCTACTTCTCAGAATACAGTGAGGAAAATGGGCCCGACATTTTTTTCTACACCGTTACCAGAATGGAATGAACTGGAAAATACTAGTGCAGTTAAATGGAAGCTTAAAGAGGCGAGCTGGTCACGGGTCAAAAAGCCCGATGGAAGAGTAGTGTATAAATTATGACGGGATTGGGGGTCAGAGGCTTGCGATGTTGGCACTGACCCCGGGAAAGATAAGACCATACAAAGAAAATTTGAAGCTGACCTTAAGGTGCTGAAAGAGGATCCGCGACCAGAGCATGGGTTGTGCAAAGTAGACATAGGCGACGGTACGGATCCGCGACCTACCTTCATAAGTAGTATGCTGCATAAAGATACTAAGATTGCTCTGATAGAATTGCTCAAAGAATTTCGAGATGTCTTTGCTTGGGACTATAATCAAATGCCGGGACTCAATGTTGGATTGGTAAGCCACCGTCTTCATGTGAATCCCGCATCAGAACTAAAGAAGCAAAAGCAACGAGTATTTCATCCCGATTTAGAGGTACAAATTAAAGCAGAAGTAGAGAAACTGCTGAAAGCAGGGTTCATCAAGCCAACTCAGCATCCGACATGGCTCGCGAACATTGTGCCAGTAAAAAGAAGACTGGGCAGATACGC
The DNA here is from genome assembly GCA_963922005.1 of Cornus suecica. Lineage (NCBI taxonomy): Eukaryota > Viridiplantae > Streptophyta > Magnoliopsida > Cornales > Cornaceae > Cornus > Cornus suecica. Next base: position 75,682,348 of record OY998243.1, read on the forward strand.
GTATGTGTAGATTATCGCGATCTCAATAAGGCTTGCCCAAAAGATTATTTCCCTCTTCCTAACATTGACACCATGGTGGATGCAACCTCAGGACACGAGATTTTCTCATTAATGGACGGATTCAGTGGATACAATCAAATTAAGATGGCACCGGAAGATGATGAGAAAACTGTTTTTCGCACCCCAATGGGGAATTTTCACTATACGGTCATGCCATTTGGGCTTAAAAATGCCGGAGCCACGTATCAGCGCGCCATGACAGCCATATTCCATGACCTAATGCATAAAACTGTGGAGGACTATGTCGATGATTTGGTGGTGAAATCCAGAGCCATACAAGATCATGTGGGAGATTTGCGAAAGGTACTGCAACAATGTCGCGAGTATAATTTGAAGATGAATCCCCTCAAATGTGCCTTTGGAGTACCAGAAGGAAAATTCTTGGGGTGTGTTGTACATCGGCATGGCATTGATATGGACCCGATAAAGGCTAAGGCAGTATTAGAAATGGCTCCACCTGCAACTCGCAAAATGTTGAAAACTTTTATGGGAAAGATATCTTATCTGAGGAGATTTATCCCGGCACTGGCAGAGGTAACTCACCCACTCATGCCGTTGTTGAAAGAAAAATCTATATATAGCTGGGGAGAAGAGCAGCAAGAGGCTTTTGAGAAGATCAAAAATATTTTGGCATCACCAAAAACAATGGTAGCGCCCGAGTCAGGAAAACCGTTGATAATGTATCTCACTTCCACCAATAAATTTGTAGGAGTTCTGTTGGCCCAAGAACATGAAGGGGAAGAAAAGCCTATTTATTATATCAGTCGGGTACTTAAAGTACCAGAGTCGCGGTACACATCATTGGAAAAGCACTGTCTTGCTTTAGTATTCGCAGCCCAAAAATTTAGACACTATTTGTTGGCACATCCATTAGAGCTAATCACGAAAAGTGACCCCATACGATATCTGCTCACAAAGCCCATACTCAATGGAAGAACTGCTCGGTGGTTATTAGCACTATCTGAATATGAGGTCACATGTTCTAGACTAAAAGCAGTAAAAAGCCAGGCCTTGTCAGATTTACTAGCGTTATTTCCTGGAGGAGCTGAGCCCAAGGTGGAGGAGATAGGAATGGCAAGCATGGTACAGAGCGCGGAATTCACTTTAGAATTCGATGGTTCATCCACCGAAAAAGGAGGGGGAGCTGGTTTCGTACTGAGGAATGAAGAAACAAAGGAGGAATTAGTCATGGCCTACAAGCTTGACTTTCCTTGTACCAACAACATTGTCGAGTATGAAGGATTGGCGCTGGGATTGATGATGGCTCAACGGTTGGGGGCAAGAGTACTTCATGTTAAAGGAGATTCCAAGTTGGTCATTAAGCACATTAAAGGGGAGTATGCTGTCAAGGAACCTCATATGGTGTTTTACAGAACCCTTATTCATCAGATGATAGAAGGCTTTGAGACCGTAAGCTTTCAGCACGAGTTGCGATAAGGTAACCGTCGATCCGATGCATTGGCCACATTGGGCTCGCGACTACATTTCCAGGGATCAGGGTCTTTTGTGCAAGTAGTGCGAAGAACCGACTCTGTAGTCAGTAGCGGGGTAAAATCAGAAGTATATGAAGAACATGATTGGAGAGCGCAAATAGTACAGGCTCTGCTAAAAAATGATAACAATTCCTTGAGACGAGAATACCAGATCATAAAAGGTGTGTTATATTACAGAACGGCCGGAGATATTCTAGCCAGATGCGTAACAATAAACGAGATAAGAGAACTGCTACAGAAGGCTCACAAGAAAATATGTGGTCAAGCATATGTCAGTCTATATCGAGTTTTGCAGCGAGAGGGTTTCTTTTGGACAAGTATGAAGGATGATGCAGTGAAATTACAAGGAAGCTGTCAGAACTGTAACGCATATCCATTCGCAAGCGAAGGCAATGTAGCAGAAATGATAGACTGGCGGGACAAATATGTGCACTATCTGAAAGAAGGAATTTTTCCTGAAAAAGATCAACCGCGGTTTAGAAAATTGGCCTCGCGATTTGTCTTGCAGGAGGAAAAATTGTTCTGAAATAACTTTGAAGGAAAACTGATGAAGTGTGTAAGTGAAGCGGAGGCAGGGGAAGTATTGAAACGGATCCACGTATTTGGTCATCAAGGCCCTAGAAAAATGTTTCAGCAGATGCTATCATCCGGGTATTACTGGCCAACAATGGAAAGGGATTGCAGTGATTTTGTCAGGAAATGTCATGTATGTCAGGTGCATGGGGATCTCATCCACGCTCCAGGAACTGAATTGCACAGTTTAGCTACACCCTAGCCTTTCCATACTTGGGCATTGGACATAGTTGGACCAATCACGCCACAAGCTCAGAGACATGCATGGATTTTAGTGGCAACTGAATTATTCACAAAATGGGTAGAAGTTATCCCCCTGCGACGGACAACAGCAGACAATGTGGTTCGATTCGTAAAAGAAAACATCATTTGTCGATTTGGGATACCAAAGGTGATACTGTCAGATAATGGGACTCCTTTTGTTAATAGTAAAGTCGCGGATTTGTTGGGGAGATACTCGGTCATTCATCACAAGTCTACGCCTTACTATCCAAAAGGAAATGGGTAGGCTGAAGCTTCCAATAAAGCGTTAATTCGAATCTTGTCCAGGATGGTGCATGATAATCATAAAAAATGGGTGGAAGAGCTCCCAATAGCACTGTGGGCACATCGAACTGTATACCGGAATGCGACAGGCATGACCCCTTATGCATTAGTCTATGGAGCGGAGGTTGTGCTACCTGCGGAAATAGAGGTGGCTGCTAAAAGATTGGCATGCAAAGGTAGTTTAGAAGACAAGCTATTGGAGATAGAGGGATTGGATGAAACAAGGGCCGAAGCCTTTGCAAATCAGAAATAGTACAATAATAAACAGGCAAGGAGCTACAATAAAAGGGTACGGTTCAGATGGTTCAAGGAGGGAGACAGAGTGTTGAAAGTGGTACCGACAATCATGAGGGGACAAAGGCTAAGCAAAATTTGAAGCTAAGTGGGAAGGGCCGTATGTGATTATAAGTGAAAGTAGTAGTGGGTATTACAGAATGGACCATGAAGTCACACGCGAGAAGAATGGACCTCTGAATGTGAAATGGATTAAATTGTATCAAGCATGAAGTTTCAAACAAAGACGAGGAAAATCGAACAAAACATCCCATGTATATAAAAGTATGTCAACATTTCTATCAAAATACAAGGATATATACAAGTGATGAGCTAGAAAATATCTTCTTCTCATCCTCCTCGAGCAGTGCTAACTGTCTGCAGGTCTTTGCGATCTCTGCATGTTTTCTTTGAAGAGCCTCGCGTCCCCTCAGCTCGACAAGATGGTGATCATAGAGCCTCTGAATAACAGTCAGACGGGTTTCCCACCAAGAAACATTCATCCCAACCTTTTTCCAGTCCTTTATGCGAGCATGACATCTCGGAAGAGTACCTAGGATGAGATCCTGAATGGCAGTCTCCGAAAGGGTCCTGAACACATCTGCAACAAGTTGAAGGTGGACCGTCTGCAAGAGTGGCTCATGAACTTCCATGTGAGTAAAAGTCTCTGGATGAGCTGCCTCTATCAGATCTAGCACTTGTATGTCGCGAGGATAGCAGAACCACTGATGCCAAGGTACTGGCACTAAGGAAGTAGTGTCATAATCAGGAACCATGGGAGGAACGCGAGAAGAAGAAGCTTGGTCGTGAGAGACTTACTCGCGAGGATCCGTGGCAATGACGCAAACAAGATCGCGAGGCTCTGATACAATGTCGCGAGAAGGAGATAGAGGTGCCTCTATATGAGTCTCGGTAGGAGAACCTGGAGGGAACACTGTCTAACCCTCAGAAATCCTCCGATCATCATGAAGTAGCTCATCAATCATCTCTTGAGCTTCGGGGTTTATACCTAAAATAAAAGGGGAAGGAAAAAAGACATGTTAAAATCACATTTTGACATTAAGAAGTCAAATAGAAGAACAAAGGAAAAAACAAAGTACCTCCCTCACCTCCCTCAGCTTCTGGGAGAGGGATACCAAATATGGATCTCTCAATGCTAGGATGATCTGCGAAGGTTACAGCAACCTCGGATACAAGATCACCACGAAGAGGCTGCAAATGCCTATCATCAAAATCTGGGTCCTCTGCTCTATCATCAACGACCTTTGGGAAAACTGGGATGGAAGGCAACTTGGGCGAAGCCTCGTGAGAAACTGTGGTCTCTTCAACCTCGCGACCAGAGGATATTTCGCGATCTACTTCTGGAGTGGAGGTCGCGGATATGACACTGTCGCGAGATGAATAGGGAGTATCATCATCTTCTTCCTCTTCAAGAGTAGGCTTGCCGAATAATCAGTTGATGGTGAGATGGTCCTCATTATCAGATGATGTCGCGACAGAATGAAGGCCACCTCCCGGAGAGGCTGGAGCACGTGGAGATAAAGTCTCGCAAGGACCTAAAACAAGGATAAATAAGAAGTATTAAAAATAAGGAATCAGAAACTGGAAATAAGTAATTAAAGAAAGAGTTTGAAGCTTACTCTGGGAGAGCGCTGTCCTGGGTAAATCGGAAAGTATACTGGCGACTTCTGTCTCCTCTGCCTCATCTCCAGCCCTCATCTCCTCGATCACACGAGCAACAGTGTCAAGCAAGGATGAGGTCGCATCAGCCTTCTTTTTGTTCTTTAACTTCTCCAAAGCAAGCCGCCGCCTTTCGGCCAGGGATGCCTCTTCTGAGGTAAGGTCGGAAACACCAAGAGGTGGAATGATAGATGAATATTTGTGTTTTTGCACCAAAGGGGCCTCCTCTGAGCTAGGAAAATCATCCGCTGTAATGGTCTGCGAAACCTTGGCAAGTTTCATTTTTCTCTTCGCAAGGGGAACATTGTACAGTACTGCTGCATCGGACATATTTTTAAGTCTAATAGATAAGGGAACTTGGTCCAATGAATTAGTCGAGACGCTGGTAGTACCTATAGCTTGGGCGCTGGAACGCTGTAAGAAGAGCACAAGAGTTAGTAACGGCATATGAAAATACATAACGCATTGAAAAAAAGGGGGGGGGGAGAAGTTAGAAATTTACCAGACGCCTCGCGATAGGCTCCTCGCGGATGACCTTCCCGCGATGAGGCTCCTCGCGATTTGGTGGTACCGCGAGAGGGATCTCCTCGCGATGAGACCGCTTGCGAGTCGCTGTTTTGGGTTTCTGAGGTTGTGAAGGTTGAGCATGATGTTTAGGCGTAGTCTTGGCTCTAGCCTTGCGAAGCTTCAAAGACTGATCTCCAATGAAGATTGAAACTGGAATAGGAACAGGGGGAGTTTCAGCAATGAAACTTTGAAATTGCACAAGTTGCTCTTTCCAGAATTCATGATAGGCTGCGGTCACTCCACCTCTGCGAGTGCCAGGCTGAATAAAAATAACGGTAGAAAATATACGGACACTCCTTTCAATTGACTCCCGATAGGCAATGAAGCACCTGTCAAAATTATCCTCGCGGTATAGAGGAAGTAGAGGGGGAATAGCCTGATCAAAGCCTAATTGTCTTGCTACACGTGATGGGTTATAAGGTGTGATGGTATCAAATGTCTCGCTGAAAACAGGGAGGTGGCACTTGTGGGTAATAGCCGCAAAAATGAGGTGATCATCTACTGCTATATCATATGATACTATCTCTTCCTTTTGGTACAAATCAGGAGAATAGAAACCCTCCAAAGAGGTGGCGTATGGACGCCAAGAAAATTCAGAAAATGTATCAATGAATGAGGAAAGGACTTTTGAGGATGAGAGAGAAGTCCAGCAAGTAGCCCGCGACTTCAAAAGAACAGGGACAGTGGTTTCTAAAGAGTGAGGAGAAAGGGAAGAAGGAATGGGAGCATAATTTGGGAAGAGCTCGAAAAGAAAAAGGGTAAGAAATGTACCTGAAATATGAGTATTAACTTCATACCTACCCAATGAACGTGCGAAATCATTCGCAAGAGTGTCCAGTTGCGAATACAAGGTGCCAAGGAAAAGTGGGGCCAAGGCAATTCGCACACCTCGGGAAAGCATGCCTGCTAGAAGGAACACCATACGACTGGGACTGTCCTCTGGCTTGCCTTGAAATATGTAACGGTCTAGCCAATATGCAAGAAACCCCGCGAGTTCCAAAGGACCATTGAATTGAGGTCCGGGGACTGATTCACGATCATCACTAGGAGTTGGCTTTCGCGGAGGGTACTCGCGAAAGAAGTGGTGGCACCAGGCAGCATAGGACAACTTCGGACGACTGGATATGGCTTGTTCAGGAAGAAGAACGCCCTTATCAAACCAGCTTCCTTGCTTGCAAGCATATTTGCCACAATCGCGAAGTTGATTAAGAATCTTCTTGTCTTCATCCTCAACTAGAGGCGCTTTGATAGGGCGCGAATCAAGGACAGGTAGCCGAAATAGAACCACCACATCTTCGATGGTAGGAGTGAACTCCCCCCAGGAAGCAACGAAGGTGTGGGAAAATGTGCTCCAGCGCGAGATCAAAGTAGTCAGTGCATCCATATCACGACGGACATAGAAATCCGAAAACAGCTCTATGGACTCAAGAATGCCAGCCTTGGCCAAGGTGGCGCAATAACGGTCTTGAGTAAGAATGTGACTAGACCACATCTTCCAGTCACTGATGGGGGCAACATGTCCCTTATACTCAATGAAGGAAAAAGGTGTGTCACCCCTCTCCACAAGAAGACGTGGAATAGAGAGTGGAGGAATAAAAGTAGTTTTTGCTTCATTATCAGGATCAAGGGTAAGAGGTGGGCTCGAAATAGAAGGGGAAGTAAAATCTCTCGCGGAATCCCAAAATGTGTCTTGAGAGTTTAAGAAAGGTGTTTTCTTCCACTCTGAGACATCAGGAACAGAGGGAGCAATCCCGGAAGGAGGTGCAAGAAGTTTTGGTGTAGAAATTTTTGTCATGGTGGAGTAAACTTGCGAATAAGCTTTGAAAATCAAGGGGGGTATGCGCGAAGAAGGAATGGGTTATGAGAAACGGGTGCAAAATGAAAGGCTTGAAAAAAAAATAGTGCTCTGAGGAAAATATAAGTGTGAGAAAAAAATGACATGACAGAAATATATAAGTGATAGGCGCGGAAACCGAAGCAGCGCATTAAATGTGCGAGGAAGGCGAAAGGTCGCCTGGCCAAGCGCTTAAAAAAGAGTCGCGGATCTGAAAATATGGACAGATTGGGAAAAACAACAAGGATATGGGGAAAAGCAAAATCTGTACATAAATAAGTTTGACTGAAAATCATAAAAACAAATAAGGAAAGGTCGCGGATCGGAAATAATTGTCGCGAGATGCAGAAGGGTCGCGGATTGAAAATAATAGTCGCGAAAGGCGGAAAACATGCTTCACCCACAAAAGAAACGGAGAATCGGCATGGGGAAAAACAGCTTTCAAACAGCGAAATAAAGTACTATCATTCGCGAGGCCACAGGTTATTGCGCTTTAATACTTGGCTAAGTATCAAAGCGCAATGGGGGAAAAATGTAAAGGTGGTAACTCGCGACAAGGTTGATCCACAATGACTTATTTATCTGGGATATGGCCCAGGATTGGAAATATTTGGGGAAACCGGCCCAAGTAAAAGATTATTCGGGAGATTGGCCCAAATAATTGATTACTTGGGGAAATAGCCCAAATATAGGTTTTATGCGAGAGCTTGCATTATACAGAGGGAGGTATGAGGGGCTGATGTGTTTTATAGCTCGCATCAGAAACTCATAACCCTATATGCTGCTCGCGTAGGGAATACTACTCGAAATCTATGGGAAATGCTGGGGATGAGTGAATAGTGGGTCGCGATCTTATTTACACAATCCTAAGCAAGAGTACCTTAGAGAGGCCGATAGTATTCAGGGACATAACCAAGACATGCATGATTGGTCATGACCCGGCAAAGCTATAACGGCATCCTTGGCTAAGGATAAATCAGATCCACGATGAAATAGGCGCGGATCAAATGGCATGGCGCACAGCATGACCCATGCATGAGATTACACGAATCCGTTTCGCGTAGTCAAATACGAGATGACACTGTGTCAGGTATTTATGGCGCACTGTATAAATCCGCACATGGGATTACGCGAATCCGTTTCGCGCAGTCAAGTGCGCGAGATGATATTTTGCAGGGTATTTATATCGCGGATTGGTACGCAGGGACCATGTCGCGAGACAGGTGCTGATGTGGCGATATAAATCCGCGATGATCAATGAGCACTCACGTCTATAAATAGAGGTGCGAGAGCTCACTTGAGGAGGACTTTTTCCGGGGGGACCTAAAGAGAGAAATTCCTAGAGAGAGAGAAAGCATTTCTCAATCATTTATACTTGCTATCTTTTCCTCCATTTCTCTTTCATTTCTCTATAAAGCAAATCAAAATCAATAAAAGCATCATTGCCGTTATTTTACTAACGAACTTGTGCAGAAACTATCTTCGCATCATAACTTGCGAACCCCTACAATTGGCACATATATGTATGTAGCTTTGTGTATATATATAGCGCGCACACACACACACACACACATATATATATATATATATATATATATATATATATATAAATAGATAGATTTGGGGTTCGAGGTTCGGGGCTGAGGGTGGGAACAGGGAGAGGGGCTGGGGCGGGTGACGGGGAGATGGGTTGGGGTGCGGACAACGGCGGTGGTGGAGTGTTTGGATATATGGGTTAGGATTAGGGTTAGAGTTAGGGTTGAATATATGTATAGAATTATAGGATTAAATTGATTTGAGGGGTGTTTGGTTTAATGATTTAGATATAATTTGTGATTTTTTTATTTAATTTAGGGATAAATGTGTCTTTTAGGAATTATTGTCCTTAATTGCACCAAATTAATAAATGAGGGGAGTTTATTGCACCAAATTGATAGATGAGAGTGTTTTTTGCACTTTACCTTAAAAGATAAGATGTTGGGTGTTTTGGAATGGGGGCATCAAGGACATTTCACCTTCTTTTTTTTTTGGTTTCTCTCCCTATTTCTCTCACAGTCCCACTCATCTCCAGGTAAAAATATAATGGGTTTAACAGACAGATATTGGACTTAGGCCCATTTTTTTGTTAAAAACTCATACTGGACTCAATTAGGGATTTAGTAAGCATTTAGGCCCATCTTCATCTTGATTGGAACTTGACATTGTTCATCCTCTTTAGTTTAGAGGGCCGCAGAGTGGGTCGGTCCAAATATTTTTTCTGGCGGAATAAGGAATGAAAGGATTTTACTTTAGTATAAAGTGGAAGCACATTTTGTACTGATATTGTTGTTGTGTAATTTGTAAAAGAAAAAAATGCAATTTTTTTTAGTGAATGGTAATCAAAACATTAAAAAAGCAGTTTTTTTCTTTGTATTCATGCTTTATTTTATTTTTTTTGCGGTAGTAAATAAAGCATTGAGTGCAAACCATACTTTTACTGTAAAAATTGATAAAAAAAAAAAAAAAGAAAAAAAAAAGAAGACTAAATACAAAACAAAAGCATGAACCAAACAGGGCCTTAATATGTTCCCAAAATATATCCCTAGTGTTTTCATGTTTGTTTGATTTTTCAATCTAGCTCTTTTTTTTTTTCCTGAATAATCTAGCTCTTTTATTAGCACAAAAGAGTGTTACTTTCATTTTCTCTCACTAATTTCCTTTTTTTTCTCTCTCCATTTTTCACCCTCATGCTTTTGAGCTCATGGTAATAGCTTACAATGTTGGTCGCGGTCGTGATACCGATATCAGATAAAATCGGTTTTAAAATTAAGTATTAATGTAGATATGGCGAACAATAAGTTAAGCTGATTACCAACATTTAAATCATATACATAATATAGTTTGATAAAATCAAAATTGCAAAACAAATGTTTACATGAATGCCTTGAATTTTTCATTCTTGAGATGATGGGACAAAATTGAGTTGTGACATTTATTTTCTGACTTGGTTATTTTTCCAAATTACGCACTATAAACACTTTCCGTTAGTTGGAATCATAACTCCGTATATAACACCATAAAATGCAATTCATATTAATTCTACCTTTATTCAACAAGAAGTACTTGTGATAAATTAATTCCTACATCATACATAGAAATTAATCTCGCCCAAGATTATCAATCCCTGTTTTTACTCACACACCCACATAACATAATATTTAACGTAATTCGGCATCAACTTTATCTTACGTTTACGGACACACAATTTCATTCAAAAAATAGAGATGTATTACATAGGTGACACACAACACCCTCACCCTCACTTAGTCACACACAATACCCTCACTTCACTTGGTGACACACCGCACCCTCACTTCTTTTTCCTTTCTTTTCTCTATTTCTCTTATCTTTTCTTCTCCCGGTGTTCTTCGCACCCTCACATCTTCTCACATATCTTTTTTCTTTATTATTTCCTTTGGCTTGTCTTTTCTTCTTCATCTTCATGCTTATTTATAAGCAATTTTTAGATCTGCGTTTTCCACATATTGCGCCGACTGAACAAATTTCTTCTTTGGTTGGCACCGACCTTTGAAGCCGCGTTTCTTGACTTTCTCCAATTCAAGACCAACTTTGTTTCTTCTTATTCATTCAGCCGCAACTGGAATAGTAAGTCGACATTGGAACAGTGTAGTCACTATTAAGAATTTTAGTCAATCCTAATAATCTCCACATTGATTAAAAGTCTCCACCTCGACTCGAACTCACCGTTTCAAATAGTTCCACCCTCATCAAAACATTACTATTCCAATACCATATAGTATTTCTTTAATTTCCACATCTACTACCACTTTTTTCTTTTCTTTTTTAATTATGATTTCTCTCCACCTCCACCGAATCTACTTTTTCCCTTCCCTTCCTTTTTTTTTCATTCCTCAAAACTTGTCTCCCGCTCATCTTTCTTTAATCACTGACTCCTATGTGTGTCTACTACTTCCCTTTCTTTATTTATTTTTCTTGTCTCACACTTCGTTAAAGCTCTTTCCAGACTCCCATTTTCTCTCTCTTACTGATTCTTCTCTTCAACGACTCCATTACTCCACCTGCTCCTCATCTCTCTACACTAATTTTTTTCCCTCACTTTCTTAAATCTCACAGGACCCACTCTCTCATTAACTGTCAACCACTCTTCATCTACTTCTTCAATTCTACTCATTATTCTTCCTCCTGACAGATCCAGCGCTTGCGAGCCACCACTACTACGCCCTCTCCATCGTGTCGCTATGCGCCGTGTTTTCGTGCGTTAACCGGAATGCCACCTCATCCTTAACTATCTATCTCCTCTCCAATTCCTCCACTACCCATGAAACCTCACACATAGAAATTAATCCCACCCAAGATCACCAATACCTATTTTTAATCACACACCCACACAACACAATATTTAACATGGTTCGGCCCTAACTTTAGCCTACGTCCACGGACACACAATTTCATTCAAGAAATAGAGATGTATTACATAGGTGACACACAACACTCTCACCCTCACTTGGTGACACATAGCACCCTCACTTCACTTGGTGACACACCACACCCTCACTTCATCTTCCTTTCTTTTCTCTTCTATTTTCTTCTCTCGGTGCCCTTCACACCAGGTGCCCTTTGCACTCTCACATCTTCTCACATCTTTTTTTTTTCCTTTGGTGTGTCTTTCCTTCTTCATCTTCATGCCTATTTATAGGTAATTTTCATATCTTCGTTTTCCATATATACTTCGCCGACTGAACAAATTTCTTCTTTGGTTGGCACCAACCTTTGAAGCCGCATTTCTTGACTTTTTCCAATTCAAGACCAATTTTGTTTTGTTTTTTATTTTTTCGGTAAATAATCCATTTTATGAAAAACAACAAAAAAATACAATAAAGGGAAGGAGCAAAAGGGGAAAACTGCCCAAAGAGGTAAAGAAAGCAGAGATATATACAAAACTCAAAAACCTAGCCCTAATTTGGCAACCAAATCGGCAGAACCTTTGTCATGAGTAAAGCCATCATTTCGTTATGCTCTTCAATCCAATCCAATCGAAGCTAACTCAAATCTTCAAAATGTTAACATATCCCATGTTCGATTTCACCATACAAACCCAATATCACATGTGCATCTGATGGTGTGAGCATGTGAGGCGCTAGGAGTGTTTCTTCATTATTGGTCCCCATTGCAAAGCAATCCCTTCAGCACCATAACAACAACACACACTATTTACAAATTGATGCTTTCTCATCTATGGGGGTTGTGGGGGAGGGAGAGGTAAAAGAGGTTGGTTCGCTTGGTGCGCTAAGGTACTGGTTGGTCCAGAGAAAGAGAGAAATAGATTAGCATGGGCCTCACCAAAAAATGAAGGGGGGAGATTTCATTCATTGGCGATTTCTTCAGTATAAGGGCATCGACACTAGATCGAAAATAATCTCAACCTCACAGAGGTAATGATGGCATCAAAGGTTGTATGAGGAGGTAAGTGTTTATCATTAAAAATTCTGTTATTTCTTTCTTTCCAGATGTGATACACATAACTAGCTAAGGTGATGAGACTAGAATAGTTGATGTTCTGGGCGTTAATATACCACTTGTTATTCTCTTTATTCTATTAATTTGGTATTTTTATCCAAGTTGTGTGTTAAGCATGTTTTCAGGGCCTTAATGCAAAAATGAGTTAATTCTGAATTTTTAGCAAATATGTCTGATTTGGAGCAACACTTAGAAGATATTTGTACTCAAATTAGCAAGGTATAAGTCAGTAAAACAGAGTATAAGTGGCTAAAACAAGGAAATTCGCGGATTAAATAAATAATAAAATTTAAGAGTCACCGTTCGATCGATGATCGATGAAGCCTTCGATCGTTCGAAAATCGCCATCTTGGAATTTGTACGAAACTATATTGCAGAATTCTGATTTTGTGTACAAGTATATCAAAGGACAGAATCGTCCATTCAACGCCATTTCTTAGCGCCTAAGTTTTCTCGGAGTGCAAACAAGGAACATGTCATTTTTGTACCAACTTTTGTTTATAAATACAGGTGGATTTCATGAAGAGAAGACATCTCTGGATATCAATAACGTCTTTTGATATATTTTCATATCATTGTTCATAAAGATCCTCTCTCTTTCCTTCCTCAAGAACTCAAGCACCAACCATCCAATCATGTAGACGACGGCTACATCCCCTTTCCATGAGCGGCTGGTCGGTATCTAGGGTTTCCAATGAAACCCTAGCCAAATAATGTAGTCTTTTATTTATTTTGATTGCAAAGGGGGGAATCTGATGAAGGGCACTTATATGATGATTATGTAGTGAGAGACCGAACAAGACCACCTAAATAAGATTTATTTATTAATTCTTTACTTAAGCTGAGAGTGAATTAATGATTTATCTTGAACAACCATGTTTTTACTAAGGGCAAGAAATTCAAGGTTTAAATAATGGTTTCTACATAATGATACTTATTTGGCATGATAAAGTCTTAGATTTACATAGTCCATGCTTAGAGAAGATGATTGTTAGCGTGCTTTTTAATTTCATGTTTTAGGAGTAGTTGTAGTATAGATGCATATAACAGTCATACTAATCGCAGATGGATTGTAGCGAATACGGACCGATTGCATCATTTTTGGGACTAGGCAACTGCTTGTAGCGTTACTAGTCTGATTCATATAAGTTGTACCGCCCTCTTGGAAGAAGTTGTAATTCAACCCTAGACTTGTTTATCTTGAGTGAAACCAAAAACAATTATCTTTATTTTATTTTAAACCAATCAAACAATTTTTATAAATATAATTCAATTTGCTACTTTATAATTATTTGAAATACGACTTTGATCTCTGTGGTTCGATACCCTCTCTACCCAACTATACTATATACTACTCACATACTTGCGACTGAGAGGTTAAAACTAGATCGTGCTAATTCCTTATTTTTAACACTATTATTTTTACACGTCTGGAACCGATCATAAGGTTAGTTTCCAAACCATCACTTTTGATTGCATCAATTTCTTTTTCCAATTCAGTGATGCCCATTCTAAAAATTGCTTCCAATTGTTTGAATGAGTATAAAACCCACATTTGTCTTGTATTTTGTTCCAAATTGATTTTGAACAAGAACACTCACGAAATAAATGGTTGTGGCTTTCAGTAGCATTTAAACACAAAATGCATACATTTGGTTGCATAGTGTGTATAAATCCTGCTTTGTCTTTGGTGAATAACTTCTCCTATGCTGCTAGCCAAACAAAAGGCATGCTTAGGAATCCTTTTTTTACACCAAACAAGTTTATGGGAGTAGAGTCCACACCCCCATTAACTAATAAAACAGAAACTTTGTAGTGTTTATACTGTTGCCATTTATGCCTTGGAGAGTTTTCAAGAAATACCTTATGAAGAGGTCCACAGGGTAACCAATTGTCATAGATTACCCTTGTTGAGTCACCCTTGCCTATTATGTGCATGATAAAAGGTTGAGGAAGGCTTCTAAGTTGAAGGAGCTTTTTCCAAAACCAGAAACAATCCTGAGGAATTTGAATTTCCCATATGCTTCTTCCTTTAACTAGGTTCTTTAGAGTCCAGTCCTTCCATATATTATCAACATTAGGAGAGCAAAAGGTCCAAATATGCCTTAACATTGAAGCTCTATTCCATAGTTGTATATCTTTAAGGCCCAATCCTCCTATAGTCTTAGGAGTACATACATGATTCCAATCCACTTTAACCTTAATTTTTGTCATTGTAGCCCACTCCATAGGAATTTTTGAAGCACATTCTTGATCTGATTGCACTCCAAACTTGGTAGAATTAAGAGGTTAATCCAAAAGACATGAATGCTAAATAAGGTTGATTGGATTAATTGAAGCCTTCTTGCAAAGGACATGGCTCTAGAGGTCCGCCATTGTCATTTTAAGAAGCATACTATCAATGAGGCATTTGCAATCTGAGGCAGATAATTAGGTAGAAATTAAGGGTAAGCCTAGATACCTAATAGGAAAAGAACCTTTAGGACAACGGAACAACCCACAAATGTTTCTTCTTCATCATTCAGCCACAATTGGAATAGTAAGTCAACATTGGAACAATGTAATTGCTATTAAGAATTTTAGCCAATCCTAACAATACTTCGATATATTTTTCTTTTACTTCTTTATTTCTTTTTCCTTCGTAATACATAGGATTTTATTATAACTTTTCACTATAATTTCTCACATAATATAATTAACTTACCTTATCAAAGAGTACTTTTGAAATGTGAAAACGAATGGTTTCGGGTGAACAGAAGGCAGTGTAATAGTAACTCTTTGCTAATGTAAGGAATGTCTGTTTGATATCAGCGTCAATATTGTCATCTGATGAGACGCACAACACCAATTGCACCAGATCTTTCATGTCGGATTCTATCTGAACGGTTGTGATTTCATCTGATTTTGTGTTGCAGAAGTTCGCATGATGTACCTGATAAAATTAAATGATCAACATTTGTAAGTTGAAACATTTCATATATATATATATATATATATATATATATATATATCAGTTTTGATTCTCTTACCGGTTGAAATTGACGAAGTTGATTACAAAGGCTACTGGTAATGTCTAATAGCTTCTGATAAGTATGATGAGATACTAATTCTTCCGATATTGAACGGCTTGCACAGAGGTTTAACGTATGCGCTAATAGCTGTGTTTCATGTTGCTTGTAATTTTTACCTCCTTCAATCCATGTACTCATCCATGTTTCCCACTGCACTCCACATTAAAGTAAAATTTATCTAAACCAAAAATTCCCAAATATAATAGATGTCAAAATCACTGATACATATATATATATATATATATATATAACTTCGAAAACAAAAAATATTGGAGGGCATACCGAAATTGAGTAAATTGGAATATAATTTGGATGTGCTTACAGCTTGATGTAAAGGGTAGTGGATATCTGTACCATGCACCGCCATTGCATCCCATGAGAGTTGGTTCAGAGTTCCAAGCAGTGTTTTAAGGAGTTTTTCTATTAACTCGTACCTGCAATACAATACACCAAATCAGACCAAATTAGAGCACACGTACATGTTGAAATTTTTTTAATTATATAATATATTAAAAATTATTTAGTGGTCCTATTTACAGTTTTATATAAAATAAGATTGCAATGTAATTATTAATAATTAATGGGTTGTGATTATACTTGTCATTTGTGGTCTAATTGACAAGTGTGACAATTATTGTTGGATTATGATTATTAATCATTTATCATCTAGGTTTTCATGATGGGAAGAAAAACCTTAGGTGTTTGTTTGTAAAAGGTCGTCTCCTCCTACTGTTTCTCTATATTAGGGTTATACTCTTATTTTGCCCTATCGATTAGAAATAGAAAGATAGATAGTGCGCTCTACAGTTGTAGGATTGCAGCACAGAGGAATGCTAAAGGTATCCTACAAATGTTCTTGATTTCTTTTATTGTTCAAAATCCAACAATACATGCATATATAATCTATGTATATATGTATACACACCATGGGTTAATGGTACAATTTCAACTCGAGCAGGTTGGCTCAGTTAAAGAAAAATTTGTTTACCTTCCACATATTGAATAGGTACTTCCTCCGAATCCTTGAACAAAAGCTATTTTTTGCTCATCAGTAATTTCCACTCTATCCAAATAGGATCCAATTGTGTCAATCAAGACGGTAGTTTTGGCCCAAGCTAGGCGCTCATTTGACCTTTCTGGTTCAAAAATATTTGCTGTGGCCAAATAATATGCCAACAAGAGTCTTCGTTTGTTCATCCCAAACTCTCCCAGGTTGCAACCCTTGTACCACCTGTGTATATAGCATATATATATATATATATATATATATAATTAAAACAACAATTTTATATATTACTTATGGAAAAATTAACAAGTCGAACAATTACTTTTGAATATTGTCCCATTCCAACATATGCAATGCTTGGCACATATTGTAGTCCAACTTTGCATGCTCAAGGTACATGTTGTTGTTGACATAAGGCATTCTGAGAAGAAAAAAGGTACAAATTAGCATTTAATTAAACCAAATTAATACAAACTCAACTCTCTTATCATAGAAATAAAAAGAAGATTTACCTGTACAGTGTCTTGCCTATCCATACATCATTTTCACCACCATATTGTTCGATATAGTACCTTGTCTCCAGACGAGGCAGACTCGCGTACCATGGCACGTCAAGCGCGTAACCAACCTGTCATGCATTGTTGTATTTTTCAAAATTAGACCATCCAACAACACGAGTAATAAAGGTGTTAATTAATTTTTTAATAGGTTTAAAATATAATTATATTATTAAACTAATGAGAGTACATTCGGTGTTAATTAATTTTTTTAATAGGTTTAAAATGTAATTGTATTATTAAACTAATAAGAGTACATTCCCCACATATCGTGTAATTAAACCATTTGTATATATGTTGATATGCTTGAAAAATTAATAAAATGTATATATTTTATGTATAAATTCATTATAAATTACATATGACCCTCCCAATATATTTTTTAAAAAAAATCATTTAATTCCTCAGAAAAATATACATTTCATAAATAAGTTCATAAAAAATTACATATGTTTGCCAGAACATTTTTCCTCGCTCTGCCACTGGGCCCTCTTGGGTATTTTGAGTCCGTTTATGCTAATTGAATGCCCTCCGCTAAAGAAAGGATTGAACGCTCTACCTTAATGTCATCCACCACCACGCTTTAATTTTTATTAAAATCCGATACTAAGAAAGTCATTTTATCATTCCACAAAAATTTTCTTTATCTACATTGTAAACTATAGTTTTCATTAAAACTCTAAAAATGCTCCAACTCTATTATCCACCAAACAGTTTTGCCCAGTCATTTTTTCAAAAATTAAAAATAGCTCCACATCGATGATATTAATTCTTCGCACTAGTCTCATATTCCACTCAATCTTTTTTTTTTTTTTTTTTTTTGTGATTTTCAGCTTATATTCATGCAACCACAAATTATTTAAATCATATATACCTCTCCTGGTAAGTCCTTGGTTATGATCCATTTATCTAAGAGCTCATTGTTAGCTTGTTTTTCTCTCAAGAATGTAGCCGAAAATCTCTTGGCATCCTCAAGTATTTTTTCTCCCGGGAAAAGCACCTGAGATGCACGGTACAAGTTAAACATTACTGTGACAGCTTGAGTGGATTGTCCCTCATAGCAGACAAATTCACCGTCCTTCACAAATTGTTGAAATACATCTGTGAGAAAACAAATAAGTTATTTATCAATAAAAATTTAAAATGAGTTTACGGGAGCAAAAAAATGAAATTTATTTGCCTTCAACTTTATGATCAAATGTAATGAAAATAAGAACTATATGTGCCTGTGTATATATGAGCAATGAAGTATATGATAATGTTGTTAGGGTTCGCACACTCTATGTACGAAGCCGTGCATACTTGCAAATCAGAAAACGCATACAAACACAAATCAGAAAACGCATACAAACACATCAAACAATCGGATCACACACGCACTATGTATACTCACGCATATATCACCGGAATAATATAAACGTATAATATTCCTAACTCTCTCTCTTTATTTCTGTGTACACAATTCAATAGGAGAAGCCCTATATTTATAGGTGAGGATATAGAGGTGGGTTTCCCAATCTTCTGATGTGGGACAAGTTAATATAACAAAGTAGTCATATTATATATATATATGCCAATATATAACAAATGTTACCTGCAGAGACCTCGTGGCCATGTAATCGAAGAACTCTAAAACCCATGGCAGTGTCATCTATATCTTGAACTGGTGTATTTTTGGCCCAGCATATACCTTCTTCAGTCCAGCATCTAAATATGTTTTTCAAAAGTATTATAATAAAAAAAACCTTTGTAATTAAGTATCTCTAGTATTTTTATGAGGTTTTCATTAATTATTCATTTACCTGGACACATAATCAACACATTCTTTGATCTCTTTCTCATAATACCGAGAAATTCCAAGGCGTTCCAGTCGATCAACGGCCCATATGTGCTCGAATAAGTCCACCGGATATACGTTAGGGACTAAATTAAGAAATCATATATATATAAAGTTAAAATATGTAAAGAAAATCACATACAATAAATAATCAAAATGTGAAATGTGAAAATGCTTGTTTGATTTGTCCTTGCAGAAATAGTTTTTAAAAACTCAAAATACAAATGGTTGTTTCCGGAAAGAACTATAGTTGGGTCCTACCCGAAGGAAGGAGTTCGTCATGTGGTCTAATATAAATTGGATCTTTGACTGAAATATTTTATAAAAGAAAGATGGATATAAAATTCATTAAAAGATGAATTAGTCAATGTAGTCTCAATTTCTTTTTTACATAAATTTGGTCATGTGTCCAAAAAATATTAGACCACATCAACCAAAGAACGAACTTCATCCTCCTGAGATGACCAAGTATTGTTCTTCCAGAATTTGTTTCTTGAGAAAAAAAATTCTCAAAATTTATTTAACTAAACCAACAGACCTCGAGTTTCTAATTTTGGGTGGATAAAGAAGAGAAAGCAATTAAATTACCTCCTCCATTGAACTTCTCCACAATTCTGTTTAGATAAGAGAGGCAATTATTATCTTTGGTCTGCATGAGTGCATAGGCAGTGGAGGATGGAGAAAACAAGAATGACCCATTTGAGCACTGTAAATGTAGTAGCTTTTCCCAGTCAAGGCCTGGCATTCCTTCTAAGCTAAATAGTAGAGTTGTGGGTACTTTGTGCATTATGTCCTTTGGTATTCTGTTGCACATATATGGATACATAATGATTATGTACATGTAATTATAGGTATAACTTGGACCAATCCTTTCCATAAAATATACAAAATATTCGAGTATTGCCTACGAGGATCAAGTTCGTCCTCTTTAATAATATGGTCCAATATAATATGGACATGTGAGCAAAATCTTTTTATAAAAGAATATGACATAAAATTCATATATTCAAAATATAAGGCTACTTTTACTTCGTAATTCAAAAATTTTGTATAGTGAAAAGTAGCTAATATTGTAATCATGTTTCCAAGTTTAAGATTTCGTTTAGATTGGGAGAATTGAAAGAATAAAAATATATATTTCGTTTAGATTGGGAGAATTGAAAGAATAAAAATATATATATAGTAAATTTTATTTCTACTTGGTTTAAAAATAGAGAAAAAACAATTTGGGGGATAACTTGTGTTTTCTTATACCCCGAGGATCTTGTAATTCTTCCGGAAATAAAAAGAAGAGAAAAAATAACAATTTAACTGACATTTCGTAATATAATAAGTAACCCTTATGTTTCGAAACAATAAATTTAAGGGTAATTTGCACTAACACCCCCTCAGGTTTCGGTCAAACCCACTTAGCGGTTGACTTTCGATTTTTTGGCACTAACACCCCTCAGCATTGGTTCCTTTTGCAATGACACCCCCTGGGCCAATAAAATGACCAAAATACCCTTGATTAAATTCAAAAATATTATATGAAATGTGAAATGACCTTTATGCCCCAACCCCAAATATATACAATTTCGAAAAACATATATATAAATTCAAAAATATATATAAAATTCGAAAATAAATATTTAAATTTTGAAAAAATATATAAAATTAGAAAAAATATATATAAATTTCGAAAAACATATATAAATTTCAAAAAATATATATATAATTAAAAATATATATATATAATTTGAAATATATATAATTCGAAAATATATAAATTCAAATATATATATATTTCAAAAAAATATATAAAATTCAAAAAATATATATTTTCAAAAATAAAATTCAAAAAATTATATAATTTTGAAAAACATATATAAATTTCGAAAAACATATATAAATCTCAAAAAATATATATAAAATTCAAAAAAAGATAAAAAATTTGAAATATATATATAATTCAAAAATATATATATAATTAGAATATATATATAATTCAAAATATATATATATTCAAAAACAAAATTCAAAAAATTATATAATTTCGAAAAACATATATAAATTTCAAAAAATATATATAAAATACAAAAATATATATAAAATTTGAAATATATATATAATTCGAAAATATATATATATATAAAATTCGAATATAAATATAAATTTTGAAATATATATGAATTCGAAAATATATATATATTTCAAAAAATATATATTTTCAAAAACAAAATTCAAAAAATTATATAATTTTTGAAAAATATATATATTGATAAAATGACATATATTTTCTAATGAAGTGAATCAAACTACTTACCACCAACATCAATTAGTGGTCTTATTTTATATATATATTTCCAAAATATATATATTTTTTCTGAAATTTATATGATGTTTTTAAAATTTATATAATTTATCCGAATTTTATAAAAACAATTCAAATTTTATATATATTTGTTTCAAAATTTATATATATATTTCGAATTTTATATATTGTTTTTGAATTTTTTTTTAATTTTATATATATTTCAAATTTATATATATATAATGGGTAATCTCAAAAAATTCTTGGACAATTCATCTATGACAAACCGAGTTGTTGAGTAAAAATTCAAAAAATATATATATTTTGGAAAAAATTTTGGACAATTCATGGACAATTTTGGAAAAAATATATATAAAAGAAGACCACTAATTGATGTTGGTGGTAAGTAGTTTGATTCATTTCATTAGAAAGATATGACATTTTACCAATATATATATATTTTTCTAAAATTATATAATTTTTTGAATTTTGTTTTTGAAAATATATATATTTTGAATTTTATATATATTTTTTGAAATATATATATTTTTCAAATTTTATATATATATTCGAATTATATATATATATTTTCAAATTATATATATTTCAAATTTTTTATATTTTTTTGAATTTTATATATATTTTTTGAAATTTATATATGTTTTTCGAAATTATATAATTTTTTGAATTTTGTTTTTGAAAATATATATTTTTTGAAATATATATATTCGAATTAAAATATTTTTCAAAATTTATATATTTTTTCAAATTATATATATATATTTTTAATTTTATATATATTTTTTGAAATTTATATATGTTTTTCGAAATTTATATTTTTTTTTTCTAATTTTATATATTTTTTTCAAAATTTAAATATTTGTTTTCGAATTTTATATATTTTTTTGAATTTATATATATGTTTTTCGAAATTGTATATATTTGGGGTTGGGGCATAAAGGTCATTTCACATTTCATATAATATTTTCAAATTTAATCAAGGGTATTTTGGTCATTTTATTGGCCCAAGGGGTGTCATTGCAAAAGGAACCAATGCTGAGGGGGTGTTAGTGCAAAAAATTAAAAGTCAACCGCTAAGTGGGTTTGACCGAAACCTTAGGGGGTGTTAGTGCAAATTATCCTAAATTTAAAATACATTCAGGTCCCATTTTAAATTAATTGAGATAGTTTCCATTCTTTTTTCTAGTACTCTACCTTTTTCAAACTAGAATGCTATAAAAAAAATTATATATAATTTATCCAAATATGGGTTTACGAAGTGTTATCTTTTCTTTTCATTTTTATTCTCTGTCTTTTTTTCTCTCTCCTATTTATCCGAACGAAGCCTAAATTATGAAGAAAGTATAATGCACCTTGTAAGCTTTTCATCTCTCTTTGCATAAATCTCAGGTAACACTTCAGAATCATCCGCAACTTCAATGTCTAGTTTTTGAGCCATTTGAAGGAGCGTTGGGAATGCAACTTCAAACCCGATTGGCATGTGTTCATCGTTCTCATTTCCGATCTTATGCATGTTTTCTTTAATATATAATAACCCTGTCACCACAATATTACTTAATAAATTAACCATACATGTATTAGAGCTAATAAATTTTCACTAATTTCATTACCTTTTTCACATTTTTCCGGGTGAATATTCCACGATTTAAGTGCAATTACACAAGCTAAAGTGTTGACGATTCGATCGTGAGCTAAAAAAATGTAGCTATCACCCCATGAGCCATCGGAGAGCTGGTTGTTAGCAATCCATTGAAGGCTAGAAGGGAATTGAGGAGAACCACTTCCATGAATGTCTTCAACAAGAGCAACCCATGCAGTATCATATGCAGAAATGCTGATCTCTCCATCATTCATCGAACATAACATGGATCGTATCGAATCGACGTATTGCTTGATCTTCTTAGAGACAAACACCTTGCGTGAAAACCAATCACATTAATGTTGTTGCACATTAATTTGCTATAATTAGAGTTGTCAATAGATCGGATTTTGATCCAAATCCGATCTGATTAATCAGATATGGATTTAAAATAAAATCCGATAACTTGATTAGGATCCAAATTCGATAATCCAATTTCTTAACAAATTATATTTAGATTTATATTAATCCTATCCGAATTATAATATATATATATATATATATATCTCAATATAGATTTGATATTTTTATGTGTATATATTTAGTATTATACATAAATATATATAAATGTTTTTTTTTTCCGATAACCGGGGTGATCCGAGTCAGTTTACGCATACCTCGACTAATCCCCGTGACTTTGAAGTTAACGACCGGGTAAACCTCCAGTGATCTAGACGAAAACGTAGTTAGAAGGATTTGAACATAGAATCTCATGGTGAAGGATCTCATAGTGAAGGACCTAAGAACTATTCCATGTTCCATCTCTCCCACCCGTCCGGGTTATATATATATATGTTCATTGTTAATTATTTTGTTATTTATTAATAATGATTGAACTATATTATTATTAAAAGTGTGAATAATTTCAGTGTTTTAGTATTTATATATTATTTATTAATATATAAATGTTGAGTAGGTAATGTAGTATACTTAATATATATAGTTATGTTATTAGTTGTACATGGTAGTTAGTATCTTTAATTATGTTTTAAATTTTTGTTTGTTATTTGATTTTCATATTTGTCATAGACATGCATTATAAGTATAAATAGATAATTTTATTTTTAATATTCATAAAATAATAATAATAAACAAATATTATTTATTGATTTTATTTTTTAAAAAATCATAATCGGATCGGATTATCGAATCGAAGATCCGAATCTCAAAGAAATTGAATATGAATTAAGAAAACGAAAATCCGTCAGATTATCGGATCAGAACGGATTATGTTTATCGGATTCGGATCAGGACAGATCTAATACAAATTCAATCCGTTTACAGGTTTAGCTATAATGTATACAATTATATAATATATATAGTACTCCCTCTGTCCCAAAATAATATTCTTGTTGAATTTTTTTTTACTTTTTAAGAGAGTGTATGTTATTGTATTGATGTTATATGATGTTAAGAGAAAATAAAAATGAGTGGAGTGGAGTAGTATTTTTTAATTTTTAATAGAAGAAGGATAGTTAAAAAAAAATAAAAATAAAAATAATATTTTATGGAGATTCAAAAATTAATCAACAAATATTTTGGGAGAACTAAAGGAGAAAAGTGGACTATTATCATGGAACCGAGGAGCAAAAAGAGGGGGAAAAAAGAAGAAGAATATGAAGGTTAATTGTTTAGACCACCTCAACAGTTCCTCCTTCTATGTCATCCTCCACAATCTCACTCCGCTTTATCAGTGGCAAGCCATTTTTAGACACATCTGTGTACTCTGTACATACCAATCAAAACATGTTATTCTCTCTTCATATATATATATATGTATATACATGTTTACCCATATATACACATAAAAATGTCAGGAAATAAATTTCAAACTTACCTTCAGTTCGATGTCTCAACACAGCATTGCATTGCACGCGGGTATCGAAATGTGACCGTTCGTGCTTGGGTCCTACCGAACAAACACATGCAAACTTATTAAGTATATAATAACTAGGTAAAACACATACACATCTATATGCTTTACTTCATTATATATATATATTCACTATTTCTTTTCTTTAATTTTTTTTTTGTCAAACCGAAAAAAAAAAAAAAAACTTAGCTAGTTACTAATAGTAAGTGATAAATTGTGAATTGCTTTTAGAGAGTGAGAAAGAGAAAAAACGATCGAACAACTTACCGAGGAAAAGCTTAGAGGGTTGTTTTGCATGAGATGATAAGAAAATTTGATGGACGGTGTTGGAGAATCCAATGAAGAGAGTACAAGATTGAGAAGACATTTTGCTCTTCTTTTGTTTAAGAGCGGGTACGTAGGAAGATAGTGAAGATGAAAGCATTTAAAAAAAAGAGTGAGGAGACAACCAAAGAAATTAATTATTCGTAAACTCTAAATAGTCAGTCAGGTATATATAATGAGAAAATGAGTAAGTTGTTAGATGCTTAATTAATACGCCATTTTACAATTGGATAATAGTGTTAGGTCCATTTTTGGGCAGACGACGAACCATGATTTACCCTAATTCACAAGACTTAATTAAAGTGAAAGAATCAAAGCCTAACATGCAACAACAAACCCTCAATTATACAAAATACAATGGCATGCATGCCAGAACATGGTATGTAAGTACGTTTTCATTAATTTAAAAATTAAAAATTAAAAAAAAAATGTCAACAAAAATTTAATGGCAGACTAAAGTTATCCCCATTACATTTAGCACAAAATTTAAAATTTCCTATTTAGGAGATATAAGGTATAACAATAGTTTTTTCAGTCATTAAAGTATAATTTTTTTTTAATGTGGAGACTTTATGTTACAATTTACCATTCGTCACTAGGGGCAGTTTTTACCCCTTTCAGAGACGGTCGCTAACAACCCTTATTTCTTTACAGTGAAATCTAAACAAGAATGAAAAATGATGAGTTTTTAACAATGGTACTGTTTGATGGAGGGCTGAGATGGATTGATTGTAGCTCAAAATATATGTAGATAGCTGAAAATTAAGTTGACCCTATATACCTTAATTAACAAATAACAGACACTAATTTGATAGTAATTAATGTTGGTCGGTATGAGTTTAAAAACCTAAACTCTCTTATAGACGTTGGGTAGTATTTAAAAGCCCTCTATTATTGGTTGAGGACGGCATAAGCAATAATCTCTTTATACGACTATATATATATATATATATATATATTGAAAAGCTTTATATGACTTATTTGCTATATATATATATGATTTAACAAAAAAAAAAAAGCTTTATATATATGACTATATTTGCTACATCAATTTTAACCAAAAAGAGCTGTGCTGCTTGGCTGATAATTATGATATGAATTCTTCAGTTCTGTAATATATCCTATAAAACACATCATGTGTAAATAAATTTGGTTGTCCCGCGAGCGATTAATTCCAAAACCGGAAAGAAGATTACCCACTGAATAAAGACTTATGCTCTATTAAGAATTTAAAATTTGAGCACCGAATCTGCTGAATTGAACCAGCCAAAAAGGAAAGGAATTAAATAACATTGGGCTCATTAAAAATAACAGTTGCGAATTAAATAAAATTAGAGAGCTCACTTAAATTGAAGGCACATCTGATTTATGGATATATATAGATATATAATATGACTAATGTATACTATGTTGATGCGGTCCAATATAATTTAGACAGTAATTTAAAAAATTAATTTTTTTATCATCTTTTTAAAATTATAAAATTCAGACTTCAATAAAAAAATGATGATTATGTTAATTAAAATTATATTCCATTTTAAGTGTCACCGGTCAAAATCACTCATCAAAAAATACTTGTTTGGATAATTTTTGAATTGCTATGATTTAAGTATTGAAGAGTTATCAAACTAAAACCTCATTTGCAATCCACGTTCAATAAACCAATACAAGTGTTGTGATACCAAACTTACAACTGTTGTGACAGGAGGCTAGGACTTCTGAAATTGGTTTAAAGTTGTTTAAACTTATAATTGTTTTTCAACTAAATTAGCTAGCACTCACCGTACATAAAGTTTTTCTATGCTAAATAGATTTAATAATCCCACAAAATATATTTGATAATTTGATTAAGACATTTATTAATATAGTTGACCTAAAGAGCCAGCTAATCAGTATTTATGGAAAGCAACATTAGCATTTTGAGTTGTTTGTTTTCATTATGGAATCTCATACATTACCAAAATCTTGATGCTTCAACCAGGCATGCTCACGATTTATTTACTTTAATATATATATATGAGCCTATGGAGGTGTTGACACTTTAAATGAGCAACACATGGCCAAACAAAAAGATGATAACTGGGCCAGAAAATAGGCTAAAATGGGCCAAAAAATGAGTTAAAATGGGCCGAAGCTGGGCCCAAGATTGGGGCAAAATAGGGATAGGGAATTATAGAAGTTGGTCCATGCATTGGGTTGGGTTTAGGCCGAAGATTGAAAAACCAAATCGTGAAGTAACTTATTAATCATGACTAGAAATTTGTGGAATATTAGACACTTCTAAGAAATATGAGTTATAATTTATTTGTGTTTTGTTTTGTTTAGATAGTTTTAGATTTAGGTTGATTTATCTTTTATTTTTTAGTAATTTATTTCTACTTTATCTTTTACAGTAGTTAGTTTTATGTTATAAATAATATACGTAAACCTCTGTTTTAGAGGTCCCCGACTATCACAAAAAATCATGTCTTTTCATTGTGTTTAGCAATCTTTATCAGTCATTTAAATTCTCTGCAATCGCACATTCAATTCCTTTCAATTATTGCAATTTATTTTGTCTTGCAATCGTACTTTTCAATTCTTTTCTATTCCTCTTCTTATTTTTCTTGATTACCGAAAGTCATCTTTGTTGAGGCAATCAGAACCCATTCATGTGAATTGAGTTCTCACTCGCGCAAATCGCCTGATTCTATTCCTCATGTTCAAAAGAGACAAAAATTTATTTATTTTGAACCGGTTGAACTCCGTTACTAATTCTGACACGTCTGCACCTACAGAAAGGAATATAATCAGCCCAGTCCATCGGCCTATTATTCTGTAGAGCGAGGCCAAGAAAGGTTGTTATAAGACTTCAATGTCATTTTTTTAAAGATGATTTTGTAAATTGAATCCCAAAATAGCTGTTAGAAGACTTAAATCTTTGTAGTGACATAGACACTGGTCCTCATCAGAGCCTTAGAAGTTGGTTTGTATGGTCAATTTTTTCAATTGGGAAGTTCAAGACCTTATTATATGGTGGATTATTATATTGAACTATTCTTCTTCTTTTTTTTCTTTTTTCTAACGATTACATTAAGTAGTTATTGTTTTGTGCGTCACGCGACTTTTATGTGATTAAATTATAATTATCAAGTGAAGAAATTATTGGATACCACAAAAATAAATTCGATATAGTATCCTAAATCAATTAAAATAATTTACACATATTGCGTGAATCACACCCTTTTTGTTATTGATTTGAGATACCTATTCCACAAACTACGTTCCAAAAAGGTTAGATTTTTTCTTCAACAAAATATTTTTTTTAGAGTGATCAAAGAGTGAGTGTCATTGAAGTTAATTAAGTCCAAAAATTTTGAAAAAAAAAAAAAATTGAAAAAAAAGAAGAATTTATTTGGATGATGGTGATGGTTGCTTAAAATGGTCATTTCTACGTCCACATTTCTCTCAACTTTAAAGTTTAAAGAGTCCATCAAAATGTTTATTTATGACAATAATTTTTAACAATTTATCATATTGTAATGTTTGACTTTATCTTTTTAAATTTGTCAGTTTGGCATGCACTCGCCACACATTATGAATGATTTTAAATATAGTTAATTATGAAATTAAAAAAATATCCAGTTATTCTTATTGAAAATCTTTTTCTACAGTGAATTCCATTTGAAGAAAATTGAAAATTACATGTGCGTGTATAGTATATATGCTATTTTTATTGAATATAGTTATATAATTTCTCCTTGCAATTAAAGTATTCTATGCTAAAATAAACTGTTCAATATTTTAGAGTGATGCTAATGATATAAGTTATAACATAGTATTAAATAACAAATGAGATGAGTATCACTGTATCACATGGACAAGTTGGCCATGAATCATCTCTAATGGCCCAGTCTGAACTAAACCTGGCCCATCAGATAACTCATATTATTAGGAGAGGTTCACATTACGGATTGGGCTGGGCTAACCCAAGCCCATATGTCAGGTTGGGTCAGCCACATTTCTCAAATTGGGCCAACCCAATATAAACCTCAAAATGCCACGTGACTACCACGTGACACTTCCCCAATAAATCTATAACCATCCATGACTTTCCTAGTAATACTAACCAACTACCATGGTCTCTCTGCGCTTTCCTTTCTCGTTTTCTCAGCCCCCAAAACCACCCAACAACAGGGGTGGCTCCACCACCTTCTCCGCCTCCACCGCCACCGACGTCGCCGCCGTATCTGGTGCTGGCATTGCCGTCGGTGTTGCAGTTTCTAACAATCTCACAAACCCATTTGTCCAAAATGCTTTGAATCTCTTGGTCTCCAGTTTCTCACCAAACAATCAGTCCTTGCCCATATGGGGTTCACTCTCTCTTGCTAATAATTCATCTACAGTCTCCGAATCGAAGACCGGAGTATCATTTCCTTCCGTTTTGAAAGATTCTCAGAGGCTTCTCGGAATTGGGTTGCGGAGAAAGAGTGTGATGGGGTTGAAGAACATCGATGTCTACGCATTTGGTACTGCATTTCTTTCTCTACTTTTTTTCCTTTGGTGAATTGCATTGGAAATGTTTATTAGGTATAATTATGCAATTTTAAATATATATATATATATATTTGAAAAAAAAAAAAAGAGTTTTGATTGAGGGAGCATATGGGTTGATTGAAAAAAATATTGTGGTTAAAGATAATATTGGCTTATTCCACTTTGAAATTTTATTTTCCTGGAATAATGGAAATGGGTGGCACTATATTGATGTATATTTTATGAAGTGATTGTGATTGTTTATATGAAGATATCAAATTGTTAGTGCTGGTGTTGCTCAGTTGCTATAATCGGTGATTTGTTTGTAATTTTGTGTAGAATTGAAAGTGTTTATAATCATTGAAACAAACGATGGAGACTTTAGTAAGTACCATATTGAGGTTCTGTATGGGGGTTTTGTTCTCATTCCATTTTCGGTATGTAGTTTGATCATCTTGGTGATTGGGGAAAATGCCCCTTTTTTTGTACTTTACAACATCCTGATCTTATATATGTGTGTGTGTGTGTGTTTGACACTGGTAAAACTCGCACAACCATTTTCGTCTCCAAAGCGGACTTAGAACTATCCTTTATATGCGCATTACCGGTAGTGTAAGACATGGAGGATAGAAGGAACCTAGTGGATGGTTCATTCATATCATTTTCTATCCGAGTTGTCATCTCTCTAAATACAGAAAGTATGTCATTTTGTAGGTGTTTATGCTGATGATGATGATGTAAAAAAAAATCTGAGTGGGAAATATGGAGACTCGTCTGTTTCTGAACCGAAGAAACTCCAGGATTTCAATGAAGATCTTCTGGAAAATGATATAAATATGACAGTTAGGCTCCAAATAGTTTATGGGAGATTAAGCATCAAATCTGTACGTAGTGCCTTTGAAGAGTCTGTAGGAAGCAGGCTACAAAAGTTTGGGGGAGAAGATAACAAAGAATTGCTTCAAAAGTAAGTCATTCTTCTACCTTTTAGCACCAATAACATTTGCTTGTGTGCATCAATAAACTCATCAGTTATGGCATAACAATTCTAACCTTTTACATCATTAGCTAGTTATACGTAGAGATTCTAGTTTTTGTTTTGCTTCACTTTTTCTATAACTCGTGTGTGTTCTCTGTAACTTCGGTATACCCTTGCATGTTTTCGCTTCCACTTTCATTGCAATCTTTAGCTGTTTTCACTAATAAGCAACAAGTCACTCTCTTTTCAATGCATTTTCTCTTCCTTGTTAAGTCTAAAGTTGCCGCAGGTGTGTCTTCCAATAAACTTCTGATTCATTTATTGTATTGATCTGATAAGATAATAAATTTGTTCGTCAATCTTAATTCGTAAAGGAAATGTTGGTCAATCAAGTGATTATGTAAATTGTTTGTCTTACGATTTTAGCCTAACAGCAATTTTCATTGCAGATTCACCTCCCAGTTCAAAGATGAATATAAACTACCTCGGGGAGCTATTATAGATCTGTCAAGGGAACAGGGCCACGTACTTCGCACCACAAGTAAGGCATTCGTCATATTTAGATTATATGAACTTTGCGTCATCTGCTTATGTTTTCTTTGCACATATTGCTGAAATGATTCTACCTCTCACATGGTTTAGAGTTTTAGTTTGTGTCTCCACAACTAAAGGGAACAACATCAGATCAACGTTTTTGTATTCTACTCGTTAGGAAAAGAACTGGATGAAATTATTTAATTTTGAGTTTCATATCATTTGATTCCAGAATTTCGTCATGCAAAAAGGGTCACATATACCGAATAAAAATAACAAGAATTGTTCCTTTATAAGAAAACTAACATTAAGTAGCTGTATGGAAACTTCAAATTCCGTTAAGTCCGGGACATGGATAGAGAATGAGCATCATCATCCTTGCCTTTGTCTCGTATGAGCATGGCTACACATATTTATGCATGACAACTATAGATTTATTTTCTAATTTTGTAATGAGGAAGATAAATCTTGACAAATTTCATAGAAATACCTCAACTTTATGGAGAACAAACTAGCAGTCTAATTGTTTGGTTTCCATTCATGCTTATTTTTGGGGGAAATAACATCATTGTATTAATTTAGTTCTTATTTACTATAATAGTTGATGGAAAAGTGGTGGGAAGCATCCAAAGCAAGCTCCTATGCCGGTCACTGTTAGATCTATATATTGGTGATGACCCATTTGATCGACAAGCCAGAGAGGACATCAAACAGAAGTTGGCTTCTCTCCTTCAAAAGTAGGTTTCTCGTCTTTGAAAATCTGTTATCCGTGTAACCACATGAGAGAAAAAAAATTGTCTTCGCAATAAAACTTTTTATCTTGTTAAATTTTGTCATAAATGATGAGTTATGCACCTAAGGTTTTATTTCAATAATTTGTATATGTCATTCCTCGAAGGGGAGGCTATTTTTCTGATTTGTTCTGCAACTCTGTGAACTTCGCCTTGCACCATCCTGCGGCAAAGAAAGAAAAAGAGATGAACTAGTGATTTCTATCTAGCTATCTGTCTTGAAGTTGCTTGATCTTATTTGTTCTGTTCAGTACCTTCGCTTCTCTCACCTTTATGAACCCTCGGAAGCCCCAGAATGGCTGGATGCTAGCTTTTATGAACTATTTCCCCATAATATGTTAACCTTAGTAATTTCTTTTTGCCACTAATATGTTACTCTTTGGATGAACCATTGTCAAACGATACTAAGGTCATGTTTGGCATAGCTTCTACTCCTGGCTTTACACTTAAAAAAAAAAAAAAGCAAAAGTTGTTTTGAGAAACTGGCACCCCCAGCTTCTTCAAAATGTTCTTCCAAGATCCAGAAGTTCTTTTAATTTTTGTCAAACATCGTTCAAAACAGCTTTTCTTACAGGAAGCCAAAAATAACGTTTGAAAAGTCAATCCAAACATGACCTAAAGGGTCTTGGCGTGGGGTTACTAATAAGCTATCTTAACCGGAAACCACCCAGCAAGTGTAATGCACCACCTCCACTAATTAGTTGGGGGGTACCTCGTGATATATAGTCCTGGAATGCTGATTATGTTTCAAGAGAAATACTGTAAATGATGCCAAAGGATCTTTTGCGCTAAATACTCTACAACCTTTTCCAGTAATGCAACCTCGCCACATTCTATGATTCTACAAAACATTGCCATGTTCTATCATAACATACACAGTCAATTTCATCACCATATTAGTAAAAGAGGTATAATTCAGGTGGTGGGATTCAAAGTGAGAAACGAAATTGATAAATTGCATATACAAGGGGATACCAACAATTTACTACACAAGGACATTAAATTATGACCAGGCTTAAAAGCAAAACATATAAGAACTTCTCCTTGCAATTTATCCATCAGACAGCTTTGACTATAGAATCAAATCATCTAATGAACCAGGGGAAAATCAATTACACAAAAGAGAAATTCTAAAATTATTTTTCTGTGGAAAACAATAAATTACATTGCTAGATGATCTGCAACAGATGTGAAACAAGACTGTACTGCATGTAACCAAACAGGTTAATGCTCGAGGTTAACTATAGAAAAACTCGCTCATTTACATCAGCATAAAATCTGCTACTAAACAGTCAGCAACTCCTGAAAAACATGAGCAAGCTACATAAGTTATTTTTATGGTAATATAAACATATAAGCTGAATACCCCAAGCTTTTAAAAATTATGGGGAAGGCAGATGAGAAATCATAGGTGATAAATATACTGAAATTCATTTCATCTCGAAATATAAGCAGACAACAGAAATCATAGGTCATCAAGCCAGTCAAGAGGATTTTACCTTATCTTCTTCCCAGACATTTTCAGTTTTTTACTATATTTTCATTTGTTTTAACAAAGACTTGTGGGGTGAACTATTTAACCCAACTCAAATTTATTTTGTGGAACCAAAGCTCTATGTGATCAGGTTGGGCATAACAAGGTAGCAAAATTGTAACCTACAGAAATGGATTTAAGGTGGCCCTGCAGAGTGCAGACCCTTCGCCTAAAAAAAAATGTGAATTTGCAACTAATTGATAGACTGAAATTAATTCTCCCCATTGCAGACCATTTTTTAACAGTTTCTAGGGGTTTTTTTACCCCTTTCGTTGGATCTATAAACGTCAAACCTACTAGTACAACCCCCTATGTAACATCCCCAGCACTGGGAAATATCAGAGGTTTCTTCAAAATCATAAAAGTTATTGATGTGTTCGGTACCTTCTCTTTCTGCTTGTAGGTGGAATCCATCTTCTTCATATACTCATCTGTCACCTTCTACACAATACGAAACACATAATTGTGAAGTCAAGCTTAAAGCACAGTCCACTATTTCTTGTACTAGCACAGACAAAAAGAAAAGGGAAAAAACAACAAAAAAGGATGTAAGGTAGAAGACGTTGGATGGTTAAAAATAACAAATAGGACGTCCCCAGTGTGAGGATAAATTTGAATGCATTCTAAGCTTTTTACAGCCACTAGGATAACTTCAAGCCCCCACCTTATAACATGTGTTACTGCAACTCCTAGGTTCCAATTATAAACTGCCACACTACGCCAACAAACTGACCACAATCTTTGAGTTCTTGTCAATCTACTTCATTTAACATGATTTTGAGATTTGGAAAAAGTATCTGCTTCCATTTGGTAGTGAATCTAGCAAATCCTTTTTCAGCAACCTCTGAGATGAAACCTAATACACCTCCCCAAAAAGCATCCAACACCCAGTGTATCTACTTTTTCAACAGTGGTCTTAAAAAATGCACCGAAGATTAGAAACATGATGACCCGATTCTGGTACAAAAGATCATGATCCACTGAGTTTTTTTTTTTTTTAAAGTACAAATATGCCCTTCAAATGATAGATGGCAGAAAACAATCCTATGACATGTCTTTCTGATGTGAAGTTGATTAGGTACCTGTAAATCAGACGATAAATCTTTCACAATGTCTTCTGAAAGCTTTTTCTCCTGCGAAATAGAGTACCAATCTTAAGAAAAGAAACCTAGATTGAAACGGAAGAGAGAGAAAAGAGAAGGCCAAGAAGAAAATCTGAGTGAAACCAGAAAAGATTCACACCTTCTCAAGCTTTTCATAGGTTTTCATGGCGTCTCTTCTTATATTCCTCAATGCGACCTGCCAAAAACAAACGAAGTTTAGAAAAAGGTTTTCAAGAGAGTTGATATGCATTACAGGAAATTTTGTCTCTCGGATACGAAATGAAATTTTAGTCTTTGTTAAGCTGGATTGGTCAAATAGTGCAAAAATGGAATAGACTCTAAACACTAAAGACACCGATGTGTTGACCAAAGAATTAAGTAGAATATTATGAATTAAGAGATCATAAAGTTCCCTGACATAAAGTTCCCTGACATAAAGTTCCATGAACATACCAAACAATGAGTGCCTTAATATTGATTATTGAGGTTGAAGACGATTAGTGACTCTTAACTGATTAAATAGTCATGAACATAAGATCATATATCACTTGTTTCTTCAGCTTTCAAATAGTAAAAAATCCTTTCCAGGGGAGGAGATTAGTGCAATATTAGACTATCTGTAAGTAAACTAACCTTCCCTTCCTCAGCCTGTTTAGCCACAACCTTTAATAATTCCTGCAACAAGCAAAGGAAAACGAGAATGGTCCTCAAAATTTTGTTGGCAGCATGCCTTTACAGAAAATACTAATTATTTCACTTTTGAGAAGGCAGTATAGTTTTTCGTTGAGTTTCATAAAGGTGGTCCTATGATTTACTTGCTGACATAAAAGAAAAGATTTTAACACATCAAGAATAAAGGCCCTAGCAAGCTGTTAGCAGGTGGGAGCCTGGGAGGAATAACTGAAGACGGGGAGTTTGAGTCTGAGATAAACTCTCCAATAACTGGATAACAAAGAAGGTAACTTCTCTAGCTTTCTATTTGCAAGAAGCACAGCATTCACTTCAGCAACCCTGGGTCAACAATGCGAGTGTATTGACCAGCAGATGACTTGGGCTAACCCACTAAAGGGAATCGCCTTTTTCTTCCTCTTTATCCTTCTTCCTTGTACTTATGTTTAGTGTAGCAAACAATAACAATAGGACAACTTACGAAAGCACTATACTTCAATATCTGTCATACAATATTCCTGTCGAATAATAACTCAAATCCATCAATGCTTTTGTCACATTTGATGCTAGATGAAAGCATGATGCCATCAGTATTCAAGAATATAGGCAATATACTAGTCAATCATCCATAAATAAGATTAAAAAAAAAAAGTTTGCTTCTGCTCAGCCTGTAAGTATCAGTTATAGAAGATAAGACGAATAACGGAGGAAGACTTGGGTAACTTTCATGTAATTTTAAAGTGGCAAGAAATCAAGACTATACCTTCCTCCTATCTGAAGTCAGTTGAGGGAGGGACAATCTTATCACTTCTCCATCATTATTCGGTGTCAATCCAAGGTCGGAGCTGACTATGGCCTTCTCTATTGCCTTTAAACTGGATAAAACAAGAAGTGTCAAAAGATATATGCACTCTCTAAATATATACGATCCAAAATGACCGCTTAGCAACTCTATATGTATTGTTTTCGCCATCTTCTGTGCCTAATACAGAATATAGATCAATATATGACCACTGTTTAGCCTCTCCGACTACTTTTTTCACTTATGTCATGACATTCCTGTATTTTTCAGACAGTTTTTCAAACTTCACTTAATTCAATAATCACGCAATACTTTCATCTATCTATTGCCTGAAAAGAAATCTGCGAAAACAAATAAAGGGACAAAGTTTCCGCTCATAATAAGTCAATCTGAAACAAACTAGGCATGAACCACATTTCTCTCAACAATTCCCAACAGCTCCATGAGAATTCAGTTAACACAAAAATTGCACCTGGATTTATCATAAGGCTGAACCAGGAGAGAGCTTGAATCAGGGGTACTGATCTGTGCTATGCTCTTCAAGCTTACTGGAGTCCCATAATACTCAACCTAGAAAAGACCAAAACATCATGCACGCATCAAGCACAAGATTCAGTGAACTGGTTCAAATCCTTATCGGAAAATAACTTCCTCAGGAATATGTAGATCCAAGTGTTCCAATGCCAATGAAGCAAATTTTCATAAAAAAAATCATCTGCAACTTAGAAATCACATATATCAGAACACATTAAATATGCCCTTCCCACTTACATCGTTGAGAATGAGGAGTGTTTATCCCCAACTCAATAACAACTGAAATGCTGTAAGACTGCAGCTATCTACCTGTAAAAATGCTGCCTAATTTATATTAAGAAAACTCCTACTGAAACTAGACTCCCATTTCGCCGGCAATATACTAGTATAAAGTCTTTATCTGCCAGCCAATCTGCACCATGATACACCTCTCTAAAAAGGGGATAAGCTCAAATAATACTCATAAAAAAAAAATTATTCAAACCATGGTTTCATATTTTCCAGGGGAAAAAAAACTTTGTTTCCAGAAAAAAATTACAACTTTAGAATACCATCCACCATCCATAAGTTCCTTTTTTTTTTTTTTAACTCCAGGTTAAGCACCATGCTTCAATACAGCATACTTCAGCTTTAATTTCCGAAAGCCTGCGCAAAAATTTGCAACTGGTAGGATGATGCATAAACATTTCAAGACAGCTCTTTGATCCTCCTTGGCCCACATACTATATCCAGCTCTTTTCCTTCGTTTAAAGTTATCCAGACACTAATAATATGAACCAAACTCAGTTGTCTGATACAATCTTCAATCATGATTTCTGATGCTTCTGAAATAGTTGATATCTTTTATTTGACCGAGGAACCAATTCAGCATAATCCTGAGTTTCTACACATTCAATTCGAGTAACTTTTCTTGCAGTTTTAGGTACAATTGATATATGTTCGACCCTCCTCACAGCATGAGATGGCATAATCACAAGAGAAGGAGGATTAACACTGATTTTGTGAAACCAAATACAAAGAACTGAGTAAAGAATATATACCCTAGAATGCAATATGAGGTAAAAGACCAGGAGACAAAGATTAAAATGACAAAAAGTCTGCACTAAGATTTAATATAGATTTTGCTTTACCAAATACAAAGAACTGGGTAAATAATATAATAAAAAGGAAAAGAGTCTGCACTAAACACTTCTGCATAATATCTGTATGCTAATTCATATCAAATCAAATCTACCAAATGAGCCAATCTTGAGTCTTATTTTATGTGGACTAAATAACACTGTTTCTGGACACACTTCAACATCAAGAGAACCAAATAACAGAAGTAACCTGCATTTGGAGTTCATACCTCAACCCGATCCAACATTGATGGGCTCGCTCTACCTGTCCTTATGGAACTGAAATTCGACCGAACAGTTTCAATCGTCTTCTCCATCCTTGTTTTCTGGAAAATAAGCAACATTACAAACAAAAACCATAGTTATAAGTTACCCATTACCCATTACCCCAAGTCCTTAAAAATTCGAAGCAACCCATGCCTCACACACACACATACTACAAACTTACAACATCTTTTTCAATCAATGATTTCTCGGCCTCAATTTCTTCGATCGTTGCACACCTAAAATTTTCTGTTCTGAAGAATAATCCACAACACAATGTGACACACGCGATGAGTTAATCAATTCAACCTAATTGAACTCAATTTTTCACGGGCAATAGCAAATTTAAAGGAAAATAGACTTGCCTCTTTTCAGATGATCTTTTCACAACAAAAGTTTTTCCCAAAATTCCTCTAGTGCTAGCCTGAAGAGAAACGTAATTCCCACCAGAGCTCAACGAAAACACATTGCGAAAGCTCAAATTGCATTTCTCGCAATCTGTAACACAAGTAATGAAAGCATAGAAATTCAAGAAATTAAACCAGTAAGAAATAAAGAACACCGTTAGGGCTAGAAAATGAAGAACTAGTGACTTAGTGAGCCATCACCAACTGAGTGGAGTCACAAATTTCTAAAGAACACGGTTAGGGCTAGAAAATGAGGAAGCAGTGAACCATCACCAAATAAGCGATGAAATAACAGTAAAAGAGCCCTAAAATGATGCAATGTAAAGATGTATCGCCTTGATATATATAATGATAGTGAAATACAGATAGATAACAATAATAAAATTAGAGACAGATATATGGATGTATATATATATATATATGTGAGTGTACTGACCTCGGAGGGATACTAGGGTTTTGGGGGAGTTGGTCTTGTTGTTTGGGTGCAGGTAGAGAGTCCGTACTGGTGTTGTGGTCGCCATTAGAGATAAGAGATGCTACAACTTTTTACAGAGCGAATGTAGTGTGTTGAAAAGAAGGAGACCAACTCTTACTGTTTATTGGATAATTGTATGGTGAAATTTAATGACGTTTTTGCCCCCAGTCGGAATTGTGGAGAAGAAAATTGTGGAGGACAGAGTCAGTCTCTACCGATGATCGTAAAGACTTTTTTGCTCACTTGAAATTAAATGAGGGTAACTATCACCCAATTAGCAACAACCGAGCAAAAAAACCTCATCAACTATTAATTCAGGCAATGTACCCTTCCACAAAATTTTCAAATGCAAAAATAAAATCTATATATAAAATTCAAAAAAATATGAACTTCAAAAAATATATATAAACTTTGAAAAAATATATATAAATTTGAAAATAATATATAAAATTCAAAAAAAAATATAAATATTGAAACAAATATATAAATTTCAATTTTTTTAGAAAATTCGAAAATATCATATAAATTTTGAAATATATATATATATATATATATATATTTCGGAAACATATATATATATTTTTTGGAAAAATATATATAAAAGAAGACCACTAATTGATGTTGGTGGTAAGTAGTTTAATTCAATTCATTATAAAATATATGACATTTTATCAATAATATATATATATTCGAAATTTATATATATATTTTTAATTTTAGTTTTCAAAAAATATATATTTTTTGAAATTTATAAATATATTTTGAATTTTATATATATTTTTCGAAATATCTATTTTTCAAATTTATATTTTTTCGAATTTTATATTTTTTAAAATTTTATATATTTTTTCAAAATTTAATATATTGTTTTCGAATTTTATATATTTGTTTCGAAATTTATATATTTGTTTTCAAATTTTATATTTTTTTCAAAATTTAATATATATTTTTTGAATTTTATATATTTTTTCAAATTATATATATATATAATTTGTGATTTTTTAATTTAATTTAGGGGTAAATATGTCTTTTACGAATTGAGGGAGTTAATTGCACCAAATTAATAGTTGAGGAGATTTTTTTGTAGTTGAAGGGGTTGAGGGGAATTTCTTGGTCATATGCTATGAGGATTTGTTTTTGCACTTTACCCATTAAATAATGATAAGTAAATTAGAAAGATAGCTCCGAATGATTTTCAATTTGATTAATTTTTTTATTTATTTTTTAATGACAAGAAGTATCTCACCCACTTTCACTTTCACTTTCAGTGGAAATTCAGGATTCATACTTTTATTTTGGAACTGATTTTTTTTTGGAATTTAGGCAAACTCAAACTTACAAGTTTGAAGTTTTAACCTAGTTTACTCTGGATAGTACTACTCTTGCAAATTCTATATTAGTTTCTATCAGTAACGTTGCAACATTTCGTATGAAAATTATCCATAGTTAAGCAAAATTTTCTCGACCCTAATTGAGTTTCTACAGAAATTATTCTACATTTTCCGTAAAATATTGGTCAAGCTAATATTTTACAATCAGGTCAAGTAAAAATAAATCTTGTAATTATTCACAAGTCAAATTACATAATTCGGTCCAATTGAGCATTTAGTGTAGTGTTTATATAGTGAACTGTCCACGTCTAAAATTTTGTTTTCAAAATTGAGCTCAAGTTAGGAAAAAGAAAAATACAATAAACCAAGTTCAATTATATGAGAATTAAAATTAAACATCAAGTTTGGCTTCTTGATACATCAATTAAAAAAGTTTAATTAAGTTTGTGAGATTTTTCAATCAGATCTGCAGGTTACCCAGTCAACATGCATACCGAAAGTCATGATCATTAACACCCTAAAATTGGATGTCATCCGAAAATAATAATAAAATAAAAATCACAAAAGGAAAGAAGATCAGAGAATGTCAAAAAAATGTAATTGATTGATTGATTTAGTACTACAGCAAATGGAGCTTCAATCAAATAACTAAAAATTTTGGTAAGAAAATCAATTTTAAAAAGAAATGATCATTAATCAAATATTTGAAGGAATGTTTCAACCAAATCTTTACTTTCCAAAGCTAGTACACTAACTACTGTTATATATATATATATATATATATATAGGCACTCCTTGCAGGCATTTTTCTCATTGTCACCCACTCCTTTTGATATTTTCTACCCTAAAATCTCTATATATCTCTCTGATATAGCAATGGCTTTGGCTAAGAAAGCAATGGCTTTCTTAGTGGTGGTGATGATAATGGCTCTTTGTAGTGTGTCAATGGGTGCTGTATACAAGGTTGGTGACTCTGAGGGTTGGAACAACCTTGGTCACGTTGATTACAACGCTTGGTCTGCTTCCAAGAAATTCCAAGTTGGAGACACCATCCGTAAGCCTCTCTTCTTCACATATAAATCATTATTATCAATCTATATATATATATATATATATACATACATTGCAAAATAAGTAACGTTTGTGCAATATATTCATATGTTAAATTTGTATTTATTTAAGCATTGCCTATTCATTTCAGTTTAAAGTTTGCAAATAATAGTTTATGATCTTGATTTTGTACCCAAATAGTTGTTTCTTTACGTAATATGCATAAACGCTGAAATATGAACCTAATTATATAGAAATTTGAGACACATTCCTAATAAAAAAAGACCTATAAAAACTAGTAAGATTAATGATTTCATTTGAAAGTCTTAAAAGTGAAGACGCGTGACATAAGGGTCACAAAATACTGAGGAAATAAATTTCTTTTTCAGCCAAGTGAATATGGAAGAAATTAATTGCATTTTTTCGGATTTAATTTCATAAGCACTAAAATTTAAATATTTTTGTATTGTTGATCGACTTGTACGTGTTGCATGATAAGCAGTGTTCGAGTACAACAAAGAATTCCACAACGTGGTACGTGTGACGCACAAGCATTTCCAAGCTTGCAATGCTACAACTCCCTATGCCACATTTGCCTCAGGCAATGACTCTTTCACCATTACAAGGGGAGGCCATTACTACTTCATTTGTAGCTTCACAGGCCACTGCCAGCATGGACAAAAGGTCGATATCCGGGTCCCTAGAGCCCTTGTCCCGACTCCCGCTCCTACTCCGGTTCCGGTTCCCGTTCCTGCTCCGGGACTCATTCCTGTTCCCGCTCAAACACCGACATCTCCACCGGCACCGACACCACCATCGTCAGTGCCATTGTCATCGCCGTCTCCATCTGAAGCAATGGTACCCACCACTAAGAACAATGCACCAACTCTCCAGTTATCGAACGTTCATTGGCTGTCCTTGATTGTTCTGGCTTATTTTACTGGTTTAGTTTTTTAAGTGTTTGCAATTTATTTGAATTAGTTTTTGAGTGAATGTGGAATGTTTGTTTAATGCTAGAAACTTTGGATAGCTGTTATTAAATTTGGTTATGGAATATTAATTGTTTGGTTTTTATTTTATTGTTGTTGTTGCTGTTTTTTTGGAAGTGCAAGCTGTATTGATTCAGCTGTCTGACCTCTATTTTGGCAATTAATCTTCTTTTAATTTGGTAATTAATCTTGTCTTTAAAAGTGTATACAACTTTTCAATCCAATATGGAAAAAACAGCTTTTTGATTAGCTATCAGATAAATTCCCCACTTTAATTGATTTAGTTAAATCATATTTTGGTAATTGATTTGAAGCATATTCAAGTATGTAGAGCTCCTGTGCTATGCAATTTGTGGGAGGACTAGGGATGGGGATGGGTATGGCACTCCCCCATACCCATACCCATGCCCGTCCCATAATGGGGGGGTGGGGTTTGAAACTAGACGGGAGAAGGTCGGGCCAATTTTTTACTTAAAAAAAAAATCTTATGCTAATAAAAATAATGTTAACTTTTTAATTAAAATATTTAACTTAATATTATTATACAAGTATCACAGTAATACATGTAATTTTTTACATTATTGAAATGAAATTAAAATGAGAAAAGTAAATAGGTAAAAAAATTAGGATTTGATATGTGATGAAAACTAAAAATAAATAAATTAGAAGACTAAGGTTTATTTGTGGATACTTATTTATATAAGTGTAATATATATATAAATTAATAAGGGTAAATATGTAATTTAGTATATAAGCGAGACGGGGAAACATAATCGGGGCGGAATGATCCTCCCCCATACCCGCGTCCCATTTATTTAATCGGGTCCCCAAACCCACTTAAATTGGGGTGGGACGGGGGCAAGACGGTTCTCCACCAGGGCGGAAATTTTTGCCATCCCTATGTATAACTATAGTGCACATATAATAATTAAAAGAGTTAATTTCAGAAAATCCTCTTATACTATTAAATTTATTTAAATAATTCGTTCTAAATCTGGATTGCCCCCCATACTTTTCAATTTCATCATATTATCCCCTCACCTTCACATCTCTAATAGGGATGACAATAAAACTCGCTCTACCCCATTTATTTTGGATTTGGGAGCCCGATTAAGTTAATCGGGGCGGGTATGGGTACCCCCGCCCCGATTAGTCTATATATATGCATTTAATGTCTTATACACATCACACAAAACTACATATATATATATATATATGTCCCACTTCAAGACATTGTCCACTATATGCAGTTTCCTTTGTTTCTTATTCTATTCATAGACATATATATTCATATAAGAGAGAAAGAGCTTTGTTTGGTCAACCTATATAGAGAGATATACAGAGATTTTTCATAACTCTCTCTCTACACCACATATTCGCATTACATTCTCTACTGATTCCTTCTGCACGTCTTGTTTCCCCAAAGCCCTGGTCACCATTCCTCATCGCCACTCATTACCACCGCTTGTAACAGCCGCTCGCCACTCCC
The DNA here is from genome assembly GCA_963922005.1 of Cornus suecica. Classification (NCBI taxonomy): domain Eukaryota; kingdom Viridiplantae; phylum Streptophyta; class Magnoliopsida; order Cornales; family Cornaceae; genus Cornus; species Cornus suecica. The sequence goes on from OY998243.1 coordinate 75,726,114, forward strand.
ATAATCTAGTGCCCTCTTTCTCTTTCTCTCTAGATTTGTATATATATATATATATATTAATTTGACACCCTCTCTATATATCTACAAATTTAGGTTTTCATGGCACTAAAATGGGTGTAGGAATTGAGTTTGCATAGAACCCATCTTTTTAATAGGTGAAATGAATAAATAAATAAAAATTAAAAATAGTAACCAGGATGGGGCGAAAGTCCAAAAAAATAAATGGGGGCGGGGTGGTTATATTGCCCATAAATTAAATGGGTGTCAGGGATGGGGAATGTGATCCCCGCCCCGCCCCATTACCATTCCTAATCTCTATGGATGGTAATGGGACGGGGCGAGGCGGGGATCGCACTCCCCTTTCTTGTTTAATTTTGTCACCCCCATACCCAGTTAATAAACGAAATGGAGTGGGGTAAAAAAAATTCTTATGCAAATAAAAATAATGTTTAACTTATAACTTAGCATTATTGTACAAATATCAAAGTAATACATGTAATTTTTTACATAGTTGAGATGAGATTAAGACAAAAAGAGTGAAGATGTAAGGAAATTATGATTTGGTATGGGATAAAACTAAAAATAATTAAATTAGAAAACTAATGTTTACTTGTTAATATGTATTTATATAGGTATATAAGTGTAATATGTATAATTAATAAGGGTAAGTATGTAATTTATTATGTAAACGGAGCGATGCAACATAATCGGGGCGAGGTGACTCTCCCCCATATCCATCTCGGAACCCCGCCGAGTTTTTTCCCCTCCCCCATTTATTTAATCGGGTCTCCAAACCCGCTTAAATCGGGGTATGGCGGGCGGTTGAGATTTTTGTCATTCCTACACATCTCAATCAAAATAGTTAGGATTAATTTCATTTACAGCCCTTAAAAATTATTTATCTTTAATCAGACCCCCTCAGGTTTAAATTTTTTTATTCAGATCCCTTATTTTTTCGGACACACATCATTTACACCCCCTAATGTCACTTAGTACCTAAACTACCATTAATTTTGAGATATGTGGTGTTTGGAAACAATGACTCAATTTCTTTATTACTCTCAATTTTAATTATCTCTATCTAATATTTTTTTTTTCACTTTTAACATTATTATTTAGTTATATAAATCATTTAATTTTTCTCAACCAATACATCAAAGTCTCAAATAAAAAATAAAATAAAAAGTGAACTATAAACGAAATATATATATATATATATATATATATATATATATTCTGGACATTATACATTCATTTATTTTGCAGAAAATAAAATAAAATTAACCCTAACCATTTGGACTGAGATGTGAGGGTGAAAGGAAAATGTGATGAAATTGAGAAATATATGAAGTAATTCGGACATAGGAGATGTTAGTTAATTAAATTCAATAATATAAGTTTTTTTTAAAAAAATTAACCCTAATTAAAACGAATAAATTGTTCAGCACATGGAAGAATCTATCAACTGAGTACCAAATGAAGGTTTTGGACATTAGCTATTTTATAAAAGAATATTTATCCTAAAACTTCCTTGTACAATCAATATCGATTACAAGGCTTTCACAAAAATCATATTTGCTTAATCAAATAAAGCATTGCAACGGATATTTTTTTTTACTTTGACATTCTAAGCATTCGGCAGAAGTCATATTGTGTGACCACACGCAAATTTACCACAGGATTAACAATGATTCTCTTATTTTAATGAAATGTCTCGTCACATTAAATAAAAATTAATGATATTCTCATATTTTAAAAATTATAAAAAAAACTTTCATTATTGATTAGGAGAAAAAAAACCCTCCCACTATCAAATTAATCATAAAAACTTTAATCCAATCAATCCCTGCATGCACGGTTAAATTTTGGGTAAAATACATTGAACACTTTTACGGTTTGGTTCAATTATTTATGGTGATCATATTTGTTATTTATTACATTATATATCCTTGGTTTCAACACATATTCTAGATGGCTTCTCTCTTTGTTAATAAAATTTTACATTAAAACATAGATATTTTTTTAATTATAAAACAAAAGAACAAAACATTTTCATCAAGGTAATTAAGATAAATTTGGATACAATAAGATATCCAGTGTAATAAATATTAATTATAAATATAGTGTGTAATTACATCAAACCTCATGAGAGTAGTTTATAAATATATTTTTATTATTTAATATTTTTAATAAGTAAGTATATATATATATTTTTGATGTCCATATGTTTGATAATCCACATGGAGTAGTTTTGTTGTTCTCCGTGAGTACAGTGTAAAATAATTCAAAATTTTGTCTTTTAAATTAAATTATGTTTTGAATATGAAACAATTAAATTTATTTGATTTATAATTTTATAGCTTTGATAATAAAAATAGAGCGATTAGATCAAATTTTAAAGTGCAAAAGCAAATATTTGATTTTTATGAAACTTTGAGATCAATTTTTGAAAGTAAATGAGAATTTTGTGATAATGAATGAATTTTAATTCAGTATTTTTAACATTCTCTTAATGAATTTGAATTATACTAAAATGAAAATAAATTTAGTTTATTAATTTGTAATTAAAATCAATTATGATCATATTCTCTCATATACTATTGATTTGAATCATAAAATCCACAATTTATCGATTTCGATCAAATTCATGTGCTAAATTTCAATCATCCGAACAGAAGAAAAAAGAATGATCACTAGTTGATTGGTGATAAATAAATATAAAATATTAAATACGTAATTTAAAATTATAGTTAAAAAAATGGTCAGGTTATGATATAATAGCTTACTTTAAAAAAAAAAACAAAAAAATCACAGTTACAGGAAGTGGGGTAGTAATATTTATTTTTTTAAAAATCTTTTCGTTAGTCAATATATTTTTTTTAAGTAAGGTTATTACCCTATTAATTTAAAATAATATTGAAAACAATTCATTTTGCAATTTTAAATAAATTATACTATACACATATGTATACACATATATAGGTCAAATAGACCCACCGCCACAAACGAACCACCATTCCCGCCGCCACCACTCTCCGTCACCTCTCTCAGTCCGTCTCTAAGCGATAACTCCATTCGCTGAATCACTCTGCTTAACCATTGACATCACCAGCCGGTGGGAGATTGACGGGTTTAGGCCATTCTTCATCAAGCGGTTCAGGTTGGTTTGCTTTTATGTACATTATATTCTTCTGATAATCTCATCATACTCTTCACTTATCAAAACCCTAAATTTATTTGAATTGGTTTGTTATGGGTAACTTTGAACTTCCAATCCCAAGTCAAAACACTGATTCATTGTTTATGGTATATGGGTTTATCACCTATCACCCAATAGAGGTTTTATGTTTGTATCCGATGCAAATATATATATATATATATATATATTTCGATTTTATGTAAAATATTTATAGGAGTTCTTGACTAATACATTCTGATTCTTCAATGGTTGTATATTGATAGACCACTGGTGTAAAGGATGATCTCAGCTATTTCATGGGTGCCCAAAGGGGCCTCAAAGTCTGTTCCAGCTGTGGCTGAGCCTCCTTCAAAAGAGGAGATTGAAGAGATATTGAAGAGTGGTGATTTTGCAGAACGGTAAAACTTGTATACCCTTTTACTTATTTGGTCGATTATTTTCTTTTGTAGCCCTAAAACCCTAAAAATCTAAAAACCCTGAACTCTAAAATTGAGTTGTTAAGAGATTCTATGAATAAAATCTAGTAATTTTAGATGCAATTTTGTGGCGGTGTCGCATTGCAACAATTATAGTGCCAGCATCTTGTTGGATTTCACAATACAGGAGTTTGACAAGGAGCCAAAGGATTATAGTTTGACAACCATATATATGAACATTAAACAGTTATAACTGGATGTTTTGCGAAAGGGCTCGTACTGCTATTGCAATATGTGGATTCTAGAATTCATACGGACAATATTATAAATGGAAGGCTAATTAAAACCGAAATAACTGTGTTTCATCTAACCTTTAATTGATAGACTTTCTGCTCATTTTCTGCTGTTTCCTTTGGCTGAAGAGATAATGGAAGCGACGATGATGACGAGTCTATGAATGTTGATGCTGCCGAGGAGGCTGATGAGGTTGCACATGCTTTGGTCGCAGCAGATGCACTTGGAAAGGCTTCCAAGAATACGACTTCAGAGACGAACTTTGAGAACATAACCGATGGTTTGAGAGAACTAGATATGGAACATTATGACGAAGAAGATGATGGTATTGCTATCTCCTTGTGCTCACTTTTTCTTTCCCTAGTTTTCTCAACGTAGTTCCTTATTAGATAGTTAAGTTGTAGAATCATTTTACTCTGATTATGTTTACCCGAAGACCTGGATTATCCTTAAGAAAGCTTCTTACTGTTTTAATTTTAGCCTCTTATTCAAGACCATTTGTTGTTCTTTTCCACATGGAAAAGGCCTTATTGGATTTTTTAGACTTTATCAATCTCTTCCTTGTTGACCTCAGGCATCGAGCTGTTCAATACTGGGCTCGGCGACACTTATTACGCAAGTAATGATATGGACCCATATTTGAAAGACAAGTCTGTAAGTTTAACTGCCTTTGTGTCTCATGCTTTGGTTTCAGTACTTCTTTAGTTTGGGGTGCTAGAGTTAAGGCTGCAATGCAGGCATGTTAGAGGTAAATCAGGAGCACAACATGACATATGAAATATTCAACCCTAACCTGATCTTCAACCCTAATTATGTAACTTGCCCCAACTTCTCTTTCTAAATATATCTTTCGATAGTAATTACTTTTTATATTTTTAACTCAGGTTTTCAACTTAGACTGATATTTTGTGATGGAAATTTTGAGTTATCCATGCGACCAATCTCCATACTGAAAATTTAATGTTATCTTGAGTTAGTTTTAGATTAAATTGCTCGAACCTTTTTTAGAAGTTATTGAAAACTTCTAGTAAACAAGAGTTAATTTTTTTTAAATCAATTATCCGAAGTGTTAACATATGATAAATTAGTTTTTCAACAAAGAAGGTAGTAAGGGGAAAAGGTGATCAGTTTTTGAATAATCAACTGTATATGAAAATTATATTATAATTTCGTTATGAGTTCGGATTAGTAGCTCCTCAATCCAAGCTGAACCCTAATTAGGTTTGGGTTGAGTTTTTTCAACCCAAGCCCAACCCTGATTATAAAAATGGTAACCCAAGCATGAAAAAAGATGGGCTGGGATTAAGTTTGGTTTGGGTTACCCATTATAGCCAACCCAAGTTGCACCCCTACCTAGAGTAGCATTAGTATTACCGTCTTCTTTTTCTTATTATTCTATTTTGGTTTATTCAGGATGATGACTCGGAAGAACTTGAGGACATGACCATAAAAGCTGGGGATGCTGTCATAGTTTGTGCACGGAATGAGGATGATGTCAGTCATCTTGAGGTATGCAACAAAGAAATATGCTCCCCTTCCTTTTTATCATTAAAAAAAACAGAAGTCAGACCACACTTTCTGATATCAACCAGCCACTCAATAATAAGTTCAATTTTCACAAGTAGGTTTGGATTTATGAGGACTCGGCTGATGGTGATTCGAATATGTATGTTCACCATGATGTTATCATTCCAGCATTTCCCCTGTGCACAGCATGGCTTGATTTTTCACTTAAAGGTGGAGAAAAAGGTGTGCCTTTACTAATTCTATTGGTAACGAAATTTTCTGGTTGAAAACTATCTGTTCACTTGCAACTATATTTATTTTCTTGATTGAGTGCATGACAAATATGATTTTATGAGACTAATGAGAGATACATATGCATATTCTTCTACTGTTGTATATAGAAAAACTGCTAATTGCCAACTACCTTCACATCACATGTGCACTTGAGCTTCTAGTGCTGGAGTCCCAATTTCTGAGTAAGGTGCTTCCATGAGCAAGGACCTTACCCTCCATTGCCCGACTAATAGTGAGGTGATAGAAAAGGAAAATCAGAACCAGTTGAATCTCTAGAATAAGTATTGGTATGTCATATCTTATTATTTCAGAGCCCTAAATACAGAGGTCCGACTGTAATCATCTTTCGGCATACATAAAATTATAGCTTCTGAAGCTCTAAAATAAGCACATCCATTTTATAGGCAATGAGACAACCACATCTAAAAATCATCTGAACTTTCAGCAGAGAAGGCAATAAAAAGCATAAAACAAAGACAAAAATCCAAAGTAGCACCTTGTTTGAAAGAAAATGGCTATGCCTGATTTTCGGTGTGTTGGTGAGATCTTGTTCTAGCCAAGGCTGCATTGCTGAAGAATAATTTACCCTTTGACATTGTCACATTGTCGCTTTAGATGTTTTTTTCCTCCTTTTCTTCCTTTACCAGAGGTGGGATTTATTTGCTAAAAATTAAATGGCAAGCTATCCTATCATAGTCTATCATTATATTCCTTTTTTTCCCTTTTTTTTTTTCTTCTCCCTGATGGTTATTTCTAACTCTCTTTTCAATTTTATATTCTATTATGTCTTCGAACTAAGAATGATAAGATTCCCTTTGTTGCTTCAGGCTGTTTGGTTAGAGATATAAAATAAAAGTTAACGCCTCCTTAACCGCTTAAGCTTTTAGGGTAGATGGTGGTTAAGATTGTATCAGAGCCCAAAAAGTCTCGAGTTTAATCTCACTCTTACCCTGATGCTAGACATGCGTTGAAGGAGAAGAATGTCACACATGAGGGGGCATATTAGTGGGGTATAAAGATTAATTATACAACCTCTCTTTAAAACTGAAGCTTTTGGAGTAGATGTTGGCTAACACAATAATTCGTCACCGGTTGTATTTGATGTATGTTTAACCTTTTCCAGTTATTTGTTGTAGTCCTTGTTAAATGCCTTTTACATGTTGGCAGGGAACTTCATAGCTATAGGCTCAATGGATCCAGGCATTGAAATTTGGGACCTGGATATTGTATGTAATTTATGGACCTTGATTTTGGTTGACTTTTTATTAAGCGATTGGTGGAGATGTTATTGCAAAAATCCCTTATTGTTTTGACCATTGCCAGATGGATGAAGTCCAGCCGTCTGTGGTATTAGGTGGCGTTGCCGAGAAGAAGAAAAAAGGGAAGAAGGTGAGCTAGTGAATTTGTTGCAACTCAAATCTCGAGTTCTCTTAGGATACCTTAATTTGCAACTCCGTTAACATCCCTTGTTTACTTTGTGTTAGAAATCAATTAAATACAAGAAAGATAGTCATACTGATTCAGTGCTTGGTCTTGCTTGGAACAAGGAATACAGGTCCGGATTCTTTTTTCTTTTTGGTTTGATTTGCCTTTATTTTTGTGCGATATTTATTTAGTATTTTGTTCTGTTTTTTTGCTATAAAAATTTGTATACAGGAATGTACTTGCCAGTGCTAGTGCTGACAAGCTAGTCAAGATATGGGATGTGGCAACTGGAAAGTGTGATATCACCCTGGAGCACCACACGGACAAGGCAAGAAATCAGCCTTGTTTCCATAGTTGTACGTAATATTCTTGTTATATATGAGTCTAAGAAGCTATAATCTCTCTGTATTCCCTTTCCTTAGTTCTGTCAGTGAGTGATCTAGATACCATTTTTAGTGACTGGGGCAGAGTTGGTATCAGGTTTAGTTTAATGGGCTTGAACCCATCTCAATTGTCAGTTCTGCCTCTGCGTTAAGGTTTGCAAACTTAAATTGATTGCTAAGGTTTGTAAACTTAAATTGATTGTTTCTTGGGTAGTGCTTTCGTAATTAAATAATAGATATTACGTTATGTGAAAATCAATGTAAAGAGCACGTTCTCTCCCCTCAGTTTATTCAAACATCCACTTACCTACTTCTTTCTACTTTATCCTTTCTTCTCGTATCACACATTCATCTCAACATCCAAATTTTGTAAGAAGCCGCATCAGAAAGATGAGTGAAAACAGGAGTTTCCAACCTTATCCCGCAGCTAGATTCCCTTGTTGTACCAAATGCAGATGGAACTAACTGTATTTGTTAGGAGGCTGATGGGTTTCAGCTCCATAAATGTACTACTGATACTTATCGCGGCCCACAAATTTTTATCTATAAACAATGATAATAAGAAATTGTTGGTGGTGTTGTTTTATGTTTGCTGTTCTCGAATTTTATTTAGGAGAAATCATGTCCTTTACGGGTTTGGTTTAAAACATGCTTACTGAGGTAACCTCACAACATGGCATTGATGATTAAGAAAGTTTTGGCTGAAAAGGCATGAACTCACATTTGTGGCCATTCTATATTACCAGCTAATGTCTTTTTGAGGATTTTAATGCTTATTGATTTCTTTTTCTGTTATGTGTAGCAAACCACAAATAATTTTTTTTTTTGTCATTTTCCTATTGATTCTTCTCAGGTTCAAGCAGTTGCGTGGAATCATCATGTGCCACGAATACTTCTTAGTGGGTCTTTCGATCATTCAGTAGTCATGGTAATATAGATAGGCATTTGTTCTGATCATTCATTGTGAATCCTGCAACTTATTTTTCTGCATTCCTTTTCTGTTCCCTACCTTGCCACAAGATATCCTAGTTAAACCTATATATTTGAATTTCAGAAGGACGGAAGGGCACCTTCACAGGCTGGATTTAAGTGGTCAGTTGCAGCTGATGTTGAATGCTTGGCATGGGATCCACACACTGAACATTCATTTGTGGTGCGTGTTTTTACTTCCTATGTCTATTATTTCAGATTCTACAATGATATTCAAGTTTAACATTTCTTAAAAGCATCAAAGCAGGGCTGGAATCACCTTAAAAGGGTGGCGATCATCTCTTTTTCTTTTGGATTAAATTTGTTACTAAAAGACACCAAATGAGACGCAACCTTTTGCAATTGCGAATACAAAGTACTTTCAAATTTCAAGAAATTAAACAGAATATTCAATCCCCCCAGCCACCACAAAAATAAAAAGAGTCGAGAGGAATTCACCTTTCCTTACTCCATAATAAAATAAATCGCTCTTCTAATCATGAAAAAGTTGCTCAACCTTAATCAAAGAAGCATTGGTTTTCTTCCCTCAAATCCAACATCAAATAATGAGTGGCTGCATCCATGTTTCCTTTGTTGTTCGAGAAGCTCTCTAACCTCTCCTACTGAGAAGAACCTCTGGTACCAAGTCAGTGAAATCCTTTCGATGACCTATGTTGTGTAATTGCTACACCTTTTTTATTCACCCGTTCTTGATATGGTGCACTTGCTCCAAAGTAAGCTATATAGGGAGTAAGTACCTTTGTGCCTCAGTTCAGAAGATTCTGATTCATCGCACCACACTTCTCCTCCCCACCCCTCTCCTGTATTTTTCAATATTCTGTCTTTACTACAGATTATACCTGCTTAGATGCATTTCCAAAACCGCTACCCTGTCAATTCATGTTCAATCCACCAAGTGTACACCTGAGAGTTTCTTTGCAGCGAGGGTGTACATAGGTTATATGTTTCTAAACTATTTTGTATTGTAGTCTTGGTATGGCTAATCCTCACACAACTAAACCAAATATGTTTGATTGTGTTTTCAGGTCAGTCTCGAAAATGGTACAGTTAACGGTTTTGATATTCGGGCTGCTACGTCTGATTCATCTTCTGAGTTGAAGCCAAGTTTCACTCTGCATGCACATGAGAAAGCAGTTTGCACAGTCTCTTACAATACATTTGCGCCAAATGTACGTCCCTCCCCTTTATCTCACCGGCCTAGTTTATGATTTATATAATTGCTGTAGTAACTTTGCTCCTATGGCATTATTCTGTAGCTTCTTGCAACTGGATCGTCAGATAAAACGGTAATGTGCTTTACTTTTTCCTTTCTTGGCCTCAGCATATGCCCTCCGGATTATGAATGCATGTACGATCTCTATTACCTACTTGTAACTCTTCATTGCTGCAGGTGAAACTCTGGGATTTGTCAAACAACCAGCCTTCATGTGTTGTATCAAGGAATCCTAAAGCTGTATGTGATTCTTCCAGTTTTGTTTATTTATTTATTTTTGACTACTGGGAAATGATGATTTTTAAAGTTGGATTAATGGAATGGCTTTATATGCAAATTGTGTTTATATTGTTCCCAGGGAGCCGTGTTTTCCATCTCTTTCTCAGAGGATAGCCCTTTTTTGCTGGCTATAGGAGGCTCGAAAGGAAATTTAGATGTGAGTTTTCAACTTATCCTGCAATTTAGTTTCTCAACTGCGAGTTTCATGTAGTTGAAGGTTACAATTATTTATGCTAAATTATATGGCAGGTGTGGGACACATTATCAGATCCCGGGGTTTCCCGAAGATATGGGAACTATCGCAATCAGAACAGAACTTGACGTGAGGTTTGATGGAAATTAGAAAACGAAAGATTTTGCGGATTTTGATTTTGATAAGGTATGTGTGCGTGAAGGTGATGCTATTGTGTTTCGACTCTCAATTGCCCGGGCTTTTCATTTTTGTGCTTCTGGAGGCTGCAATAGTATAGGTTTAGTGTTGCATACACTATATACAAGGAAAATCAATGGTCTCATTTTTCTGGCATGCACTAAGTTATCTATGGGGGTGCTTGATCCCAAAGAAGGAGCTGAGTGTGGTTCTGGAATTTCCCATAATGTATTATTATTAATTTTATTATATGAAGGGTTGCTGTTTAGTTCTTGTCATGTTGGATTTGGACCTCCTAGTTGAACTGTTAAACTGTATTTTTCTTTTTATTATTTCTATTCTGCCCTATGTTGGAATTTATCAGAGTTTCAATTTCCATGGCTGGTCAGTATCCTAGTCATATGGTGTCCATGGTTAGCAGTTGCAGTTTCGGTATCGATGTAACGGACTCGGATAATATCGGCTTCTAAAATGGGTATCTAAATGAGTATCGGATGACTATTGGTGCTAAATAACGGTATTGACACTTTCTTAAAGCATTACGAACCGGGTGATTCGTACCGAGAACTATGATGGAGTCATTTTCATGTATAGCATATAAAAATGCATCATGAACCATGATCTTCGTGTTTGCATTAAGATTTTCAAACATTTAATCATATTGTTATATTAAAAACTTCTTTGTTAAGGCTCGGGACATAAAATATATATATATATATATATTTTTAAATAATTTTTTAAAAAATGGGTAACTGCTGATTAGATAGTAGCTTGATGACTGCCTAAGTTAAGAGTCTGTTTCAGAATCGCATTCAGTAGCTGTTGGCAGCTGCATTCTCTAACCGTTGATTTGGATTTACCACGAATGTTTCCTTTCTAATGTTAAATGCAATAGCCAGTACCAACTTTCTCCTACTATATATATGTATATATATTCCTATATATACCTTCTCTATCACTTAATAATTTCTAATTTTTATTCACTATCTTCAATTTAGATTATGCACTATATAAGAACTGATGCATTACAAAATATATCAATCGTAATAATTATTGGATGTATAGTTTTGTATATTTTATGGTAATTGCTAAAGTAATATACTTTAGTGCTGATGAATTTCAGCCTCTCGCAATAAATAATTATAATTAGATTCAGATGAATTTCAACAACCTCTCACCATAAATAATTACAATATATAGATTCATATGCACCAATGATGCAACTATCAAGTCTTCCTTAGTAATATTAATAAATCTTTTATCAATTTATTACAGAAGTAAATCGGTTATTATATATAATAAATTTTATTATTCAACCAAACTTGAAGCCGAGATTGGCGCTTCACGGAGGAGTTGCACGTGCGTCAACAGAATACACACGTGGATTCTGTGTACAAAGTAGTTATTGCACTGAATAAAAATAAAGAAAATGGAAATTAAATAATCAAAGTACTAACTAAAGAAATAGTAAATCAGTAAGAAATATATATATACACGCCATACAGTAGAATATGAGATATTGCGGGAGAGGATCACTCCACCCCAATACCACCCACCGTAAAAAGTAAATAAAATTCGCGCAATTCCTTTATTAATCTATAAATACAATCACCTTCCCAATCTTCCTCCCCACTCATCATCCATTTCACTCCCCCGGACTCCACAGAGTAGAGAGAGAAACAGATATAGCGTTTACATCCCCATTGACATTTATTTTTCTCCACATTTAAATTCAACGAATCAAATCCACAACACACACACTTCCATTTTTCCATCTGAGACCAAAGACATATAGTGAGAGAGAGAAATGGAAGTTAGTAAAGTGACATTGGAGATTTTCTCCAAGCTCGAGCACAAGTGGCTCTACCACTGCCAATCCACCAAGACTACACTTCTCTCAATCGACGGCGGTGGAACCACCGCAATTGTCGCCGGCGCCGCCTTGATTCACCTCGAAGACCAGATCCGATCCAAAACCGGCGATAATAACTCCACCATTGCCGATTTCTTTGACATCGTAGCCGGTACCGGAATCGGCGCTCTCCTCGCCGCCATGATCACCGCCGACGCTGGCAAGGGCCGTCCGCTCTTCACCGCCAGAGAAGCTGTCACATTCTTAGCTCAAAATCAAACCAAACTCTTCAAGACGAAAAACGACGGAGTCTTCCGTCGCCGGAAAATATTTTCCGGCAAGAGTATAAGCAAAGTTCTGAAAGAGGCGTTCAAGAGAGACGACGGAAAAGTGTTGACGTTGAAGGACACGTGTAAGCCTCTCCTCATCCCGTGCTTCGATCTCAACAGCTCTGCGCCGTTCGTTTTCTCCAAAGCCGACTCCTCCGAGTCACTGAGCTACGACTTCGAGCTCTGGAAGGTGTGTTGTGCCACGTCAGCAACTCCGTCTATGTTCAAGCCGTTTAATCTGACGTCGATTGACGGTAAAACCTCTTGTTTGGCGGTGGACGGTGGTCTCGTCATGAACAACCCCACCGCAGCGGCGGTGACTCACGTTTTGCACAATAAACGTGACTTTCCGTCTGTTAACGGTGTTGAGGATCTGTTGGTGCTGTCATTAGGTAACGGTCCGTTAACTAATCCGTCTAGCGGGAGTCTCCGGCGTAACGGCGAGTGTTCCACGTCTTCAATGGTCGGCATTGTTCTTGACGGCGTCTCTGAAACCATTGATCAAATGTTGGGGAACGCTTTTGCTTGGAACCGCGCCGACTACGTCAGAATTCAGGTTACTCAACATTCGTTAATTTTAATTTTATTATCATATATCAAATTACTTTAGTTTAATTAAATTTACTTTTGCAAATAATCAGGCTTCTTCAAGTCAAAAGACAGATATTGATTTATAAGAAAAAAAATTCCTCTAATATTATACCAGACTCATTTTGCAGTCGGTGGCTGCAATTTGAAAATGGAGTCGACAATATTGTGTTGAATTAATGTCGTACTAGAAAAGTATTATTATTGTGTAATGGTATCGATAGCTTTTAAAAATATTATAAATTAAATTACATTTCAGGCAATATTGGTACTGAATGTACATACGTGATACTGTATAATGATATAAATAACTTCTTCTAAAAGCATTGCAAATCGAGTTACATCTAAACGTAGACGGACCATGATCATGATCTGACTATAATATTACAGCGTTGAACCAACTTGTTATATAAAAATGAAAAACTGGAGTTTGATCAAGAAGTTAACGGTGGATTACTGACTGCGTTAAATTGTAGGTGGCGAACGATAATGTTACGGCGGAGGAGGTGTTGAAAGCGAAAGGGGTGGAGTCGTTGCCTTTTAGCGGGAAGAGGATGCTGACGGAGACTAACGGAGAGAGAATTGAGAGCTTCGCGCAGAGGCTGGCTGCTGCTGGGAGAAAGGGTAGTCTGCCACCAAGTCCGTGCAAGGAAAACTCCGTTACTCCGATTGCTGATGGCCGTTAGATTATTATTATTATTTTTTGTAATTTTTGTTTTGTTAGTTATACGATATCGGAATAATAAACATTCTATAATATCTAATTAGTAGTCATTTTGTTGTGTTTCCCCCTCATTTAATAATAGATATTATAGTGCACAGAGTATTGTGTTAATTAGAGGAGATAAGATGAACTAAAAGTCTAAAATTAAAAGAAAGCCCCGCCACTGTATCTATTTTCTGTTGTGTATTTTGTATAACTCTGGAATTTAATAGAGGAGATAAAGATCCCAACTCATAATAAATGTTGAAACACTGACTTGGGATGAATTTATGGTGAAATTCCCACTACTGCCGCTTGGGGACTATACACCATGGCATGGGAAAAAGGAGAAACACTAGATCAACTCAAGTTGCCACTGATGAACATAAGATAGCTATGGTGTCTTCCATTTCTTAGCTGTCAAATCCTTTTGAAGCACTACGGTGCCATGTTGTTGTGACATGCATTATAATTTTCATGGCACGAGGTTACTCAATGTTAATAATAAGGTCATTCGTATTAAATGATGTGCATGCTTTAATGCGGTTGATCTACCCTGACAGTTTATTTATAGGCCTTATCGTAACACTGAAGAAGATAAAGCATATACTTAAAAGGTTGTTGCCAAAGAGACTATGGAACTTAAATATTGTGTCTCTTGATCAGACTCTCAAGCTCGATCTGGTATTTCATTTTTCATTTCATACTCCGTCGTGGTTCCTGATAACATCAATCGATGAGGTAAGCCCTATGTCTTACTTATCACTCAATGTGTCTGAGTGATCGATGTCTCGAGAATTTACCTAACTTCTTTTTTTATATTAGTAAATTAAAGTTACCTTGAGTGATCAATGTCTCGAGAATTTACCTAACTTTTTTTTTATATTAGTAAATTAAAATTACCTTGAGTGATCGATGTCTCGAGAATTTACCTAGCTTCTTTTTTTTATTAGTAAATTAAAGTTACCTTACTTTTCAATAGCAAGAAAACGTGAGTTTTTCATTCACAATTAAATTGGACATTTACCTTCAAATATTTTCATGGACAACCAGGACAAGCACAAGTACAATTAAACTCGAGAGTGAAAAGACTTAAAACTAACCCCCAAAACCTCACATAATTGGAGGATATTTTGGGGTATTATTTACCACATTTACGCCTTTTAGAAACAACATATTCGAACAGTTCAAACATGCAATAGCATGGACAAAGAAATGGAATCAATCGTAGTACCAAACACCTTTGTAATGTCATAAAGTAAAAAAAGTAACAAAAATAGAGCCTATAGTTGCGCTCATGCTTTCACTTTTTAGTGGGCATTTGTAGCACAATCTTGTGAAATTTCTTCCCATTACTTTGGTAGGTACGTTTGGTGAGAGAGATAGTGTACTTGTCAAATGGTGTTGGCATGAAACTTGGCCACTGTTTCTCTAATATTATTAAATGGTCCCTATTGCATGTGTGTATCTATCTGTGTATATATATAGATATATTGAAAGATGATAGATGCTAGTAGTGGCGAACTCAGGAGGGGGCGTAATGCAAAAATAAAATGCTATAATAAAATCAATCAAAAAAATATTCAACTTCAAACTTTAACATATGTATATTATAGTTAAATAAAGAAAACTCAATACATCATTGATGTTGCAAAAAAAATACACCATTGATGACAATTACAGTTGCCCTCGACGATTTTTCATCTTTTGAAAACATTGGATGATAACCTCGTTATCAATGCCCCAAAATATATCTCTTTCAGTTTTATGTTTTTTAAGTGCACGGTAAAAAACCATCCCTCACTCAGATCGCCTCTCCTATGTGATTTCGCGATTCTTCTAAAATTTAATTTTATTTACCAAAAAAAAAAAACCATCCCTCATCTCCGTGTTTTGCCGAAGAGTAGAAAATCACCAAAAAAAATCAATTTGGTGTTCTCCCAAAATGGCCCAATTTGATTTTTGCTTCTCAACGGTAGCAAAAAACAAAAAAAAAAACCACCAAACACGCATGTTTTTCAAATTTGGGCCAAAATACACAAAACAAAAACAAAAACAGCTCAACCAAACAGGCTCTAACATAACTATTTTTTTTTTTTGTTTGAGCCAATGTAACAAAAAATTTATTTTGAGGAGGGATAATTTACTAATTTTTTAATATCAAATATATATATATTAATAAATATATATATATATATATATTTTGAGGAGGGGCATGTGCCCCGGAGCATAAGCTGGCTCGGCCACTGGATGCTAGCTTGTGTGATATTTCATAGTTGTATATAGTAGGATACTTTTATGAGTTAGGTGGAATATACTCTCATTGCTTTGTCTTAATAGGATGGTAATAATGACTAATGACATTATTTAAGACAAGGTTTGTGGGTTAAACAAGTGTTATCAATTTTTCTAGGGTTTGGTTATAGCTAAGACAACCTAGTTGATGTACTATTTCATTTAGAAAAGAACATCTCTTTGGTTTTCTTATTAAAAACTCAATTTGTTTTTGAAGTAATATATAGTTGTTTGTTCGTAGCCTTGGTTGTTCTTAAGAACTCATTTGCTTCACCTTTCATAAATTTAATCTTAAAAAGTAATTCAGAATCGATTCGTATTTAATATTAACCGTTCAGTTCGATTCGCTTTCAAATTCCAAGTCTCAACTATTTTAATTCAAATTTTAATTTTTTTGAGATTGTGAAATCAATTCAACTTTAATTTAACTCTGAATCATTTCGTCTGCACCCTTACTTCTATTCTCGTCACTTTTCACCTACAAATTTTATTGTTCCATAAAACAATGGTCCTTTCTTTACCTGTCTTTAATCTCTTCAATGCTTCCATCAAACTGGTCTTATAATAATACACACTCATTTAGTACACATATTTTGATCTCTTGAATGCCCCACCAAAAGGGTGTCCCCAACCGGATCGAGTGAGCACCCAACCTGATCAATTGCAAGTAATTTGGCTCAATCGAAGACGTTGCGCGAGTTCGAATGAAAAAAAATATTAAGAGTGTATATTTGTTCCGTATCGAATTTGTTCCGTATCGAATTCGGATGGAAGAGTGGTTGGGCGTATAAATGAATGCATATTAGTTTCACATATCAACTTAAGCTTATTAGGTCGAACCTCCTGATCCGTTACACTAGTAATATACATGTCAAATTTTAGGAAGGTAGAAATAACAATTGTTAAATTATTTATTTGTATGTAAGAGGCTAATGTAATTTATCCTTCAAATATAAGATTTTTGTTAAGTTAAGCCACACTGATGATCATGTTATCCAAAAAAATAAAATAAAATGAAAACTGCTATATAGTAAACAAAAAGCTAGCTTCATTGTTGTTTTTACGTACGTTTGTTTCTATGCACAATGGGCTGGACCATAGGAGGAATCACTTTAATTATTTAATCGTTTGCTTAAAGTATAGAGATTAAAAACGAAGCTGAGAGTACTACTAGGATCATCTTTCAATTAAGTAGGCTTTCCTTATTGGTTTCTTATCAATGCTTATTTTAATCACGAGTGGTTTAGCTCTTCTTTTAGGAAATTTGATTCCAAGGCCATATTATATTTCATTCATTTCAAGATAAACTTAAGAAATCTCTATATTAATATAGGTTACACTAGTTTGATTCCTAGTGGCTATACATACATATAATATGTATATGATCAGAAAGAGTGAGTAGTTTGAAGTGCCCTTTTGTTTTTGGGGCAAGTGTATGGTTCAAGTATTATATGGTGGGGGCAAAAAAGAACCCATAATTTGATTAAGACCCAAGTGATTCCCTCTAGAGTCATCTCCGTTTCCCACCAAACCAAGCATTGAGGCATCTTTAGCTTTTTATTTCATTAGTAATATATATATATATATATATATATATATATATATATATATATATAAACTTTTCACCCATAAATTAAATATAATGCTTTAATCAGCTCCTGGTTACATAAAAATATGAATTATAAAGAATAATACATAAAGGAGGAACTGAAAGATTTTTTATTAATATGCACATTGACGGACAAAGCATGCGTGAAAGTAATATGCATATATGTATAGAGAGAGAAAAAAGCAATATTACCTACTGCAATGAAACTATGAAGCTTACAGGAGGACTTAGCGAGGCCTTACAAAACACTTGCATACAAATCAGTATTTAAGTTTCCGACATTGTTATTAGGACTTTGCTTTCTTTATCAGTTAAATATTGTGGAATTATCTCATGTATTTACCTTAAGGCTATATTTGGTATGCATGAATGGAATGAAAGTCAGAATGGAATGAGAATAATAATGAAATGAAATAATTATCATTCTATTTTTGGTTGTAAATTTGAAACTATTTATGAATGGAATGAACTTAAAAGAAAATTTCTCTAAAATACCTCTCTCAGTGATAAATATATAATTTTAATAAAATAATATTACTTCGTAAATTTTTTACAAAAAAAAGGTAAAAGGTAACGAAAATAGTAGTGGCGAACAGTAAAGGTGGTCGTGGTAGGGGCGGCGGCAGTAGGTGATGGTGGTGGGAGTGGTTTGTTTACTTGAAATGTGAAATAGTTGTTTTAATCATTGTATGTTTTTAAAGCATTCTATAAATTTACAAATGAAATATATTTTCATTCCTTAAGAATGACCATTCTCATTCAAGAAGACATATCAAACAAAGGAATAAATTGACATTCCATTTCTACATACCAAACATGACATAAGTCTATCTAATATCAATCTCTTGCCAAGGCTAATAGAATTAGTTGGTGCCTATAACTTCTTTTTTGTTAAAAAATAAAAAGCTTACCTATAATTTATTTATTTACATATATGTATATATTTTTTCCAATTAGCATGATGATTATTGTTCCCCTAACTTTATACATAGATAATTTCCAGAACTGTAGATGTAATAAGTGTAAAGAATAATGACTTCAACAAATTAAACATAATTACTGTACTATTTTTCTTTTCTTTAACAAAAATGTAAATTATAGACATTTTCGGATATTTGGATAAATTTCACACGAATGGAGTAATTGAAATTTATTACAATTACCACATCTCAATTTTGACCCATGAGCTCAACCGAACGCCTAGTCGAAAATTAAAAAATATAACAAAAACAACGTTCTCTTATATAGGTATATATATATATATATAAAAAACAAGAGAAACATTATATGTACTATAATGATTTAAAAAAATAAAAAATATGAATCTTAAAGCATGTATAATTTATCTTATAAAAAATTAAAAACATACTTCCTCTGTCCCAAAATAAGTGTCCATTTTTTCTCTTTTCTTTGTCCCAATATAACTGATCACTTTTGAAAAGTAAAATATTTTATTTAGCCTATTAGTCAATTTAACATTCAACCATTAAAGTTATAAAATATATATATTATAAATCATCACGTTATTATGGTAGGACCATGAGTAAAGTTGATATTTTATTCATTAACAATATAATAAAAATTATCATCTTAAAAAATTAAAATTTTTAAAATGGATCCATAATTTGAGACCGAGGGAATAAAGTATAATAAATCTCAAAGTCTTCATGTTAAAGTTTATATTCAGTCCACCTCCTTTACCATCTACCATTTAAAATGTGACTTGGAGAGCCCCACCAAGTGAAGCTTAGAAGCATGAAGTTGACGAAGAGTATTAGAGTTGTGTACCTATTTATGAAGATTTGACAATTTAAAGAGTTTCAGTACAGCCATTGAGAAAAGGTAATTGATTTAGTACTCTGATGTATATTATGCTCCAAGCATTAAGACTTCTCCCAGCTTTAAAATTCAGTTGACCACCATTACTCACTATTAATTAATTTGGATTTATGAACCCACCCATTTATCACAAGTTAGACCCACCTAGTAGGTCACTCATGCCAAAAAGTGTAATTGTGAATTAATAAAAAAAAGGGTTAATTTCATAAAACCCCCCTATACTATCCAATTTAATCAACTAACACATCATGTGTCCACTTTGCCCCCTATACTATCCAATTTCATCAATATGTCCCCTTCTCCTCACATTTAGAATCAAAATATCTATACTACCCTCCCTTAATAATATAAGTGGGTTTAGTGAAATCAACCCTTAAACAAATTATTTTTCGAAAATAAATTATATTTTTCATAAAAACTATAAATTTCAAAAAATATATATTTCGGAAAATATGATTTTCTTACGAAAAATATATATTATATTCCAAAATATGATTTTTTTCGAAAAATATTTTTTTTGCGAAAAATATATATTATGTTCCAAAATATGAATTTTTTTAAGAAAAATATTTTTTTTGCGAAAAAGTATATATTATGTTCCAAAATATGATTTTTTCCAAAAAATATTTTTTTTGCGAAAAATATATATTATGTTCCAAATTTTGATTTTTTTCCCCGAAAAATATATATTATGTTCCAAAATATGATTTTTTTGTGAAAAAGTATTTATTATGTTCCAAAAAATACTTTTTTGCGAAAAATATATATTATGTTCCAAAATAAGATCTTTTCCGAAAAATATATATTATTATGTTCCAAAATATGATCTTTTCGGAAAAATATTTTTTTTGAGAAAAATATATACTATTATGTTCCAAAATATGATTTTTTTTCGAAAAATAATTTTTTTTCAAAAAATATATATTATTTTTTCCGAAATAATTCATATTTTGGAAAATAATATACTCCCTCCGAAAAATAATTTTTTTGCGAAAAATATATATATATTGTTTTTGAATTTATAATTTTTACGAAAAATATAATTGATTTTCGAAAAATAATTTTTTTAAATCGTTGATTTCACTAAACCCCCTTATACTATTAAGGGTAGTTTAGGCATTTTGACTCAAAATGTGAGGTAAAGGGGTATAATGATGAAATTGAATAATATATGAGATAAAGTGGACACAGTAGAAATTAGTTGATTAAACTGGATAATATAGGGGATTTCTTGAAATTAACCCATAAAAAATGAATGAAGTTTATTGAACATTAATAAATGTGATAACCGTACTAGACGGTTTGGAAATGTTTTTCAACAAATATTTTAAGAGGAATATAGTTACAACCTATCAACTATTTATGATCTCATATATATGTAGTTAGAAACCATCAATAAAAATTCACTAAAACTTGAATCATCTACTTCAACAAATGAAACAGATATCATTGATTTCTAATTCTCTGGTACCATAAATAAAATATGTCTCTGTTTGTAAGGTGAGTATGTTTATAAAATGAGTGACTTCAATAATTTCAACTATTCGAATTAGATCATTAGAGATTAGAATGAATCTTCCCAGGATAAGGTGGTGATTTAACAAAATTGATAAAGTGAGAAAATATGAGCTAAAAAGAATATAATAAGACTAGTTTAGGGGTGAGATACTTGGCGGTTTGACAAAAAAATTTAAATCTTAAGACATATATATATCCATTTATCCATCCAATAACTTTTTCATTTAGATTTGATGTAGGACAAAACTTATTAACATTCTCCGCAATCCAAACTCATATAACGTTCTCGTTGTGATCGGACAACTTTTTCTACTTGAAGTTGGACCTGGACTCCTCTCAAATGAGACACACTCAACCGGATGTTTGGCGTGACACCGGATTAAAGATTGTGTCAGGCTCTTATACAAACTTTGATAGTCTGAATGTTTTACGACTCATAAGTGAGGCTAACATCTATTCATTCTCATAAGTGAGATTAACATTCATCCATTTATATACTTGATAAAAATTTCATCCAGATGTAATGTGGGATAATAAGACCTGATAATAATTAGATACTTTAATTTGTGTGAAAAATATATGTAGTTTTAGGAAGTATAGAATAAAATTTGAAGTGGAAGATTTAGTCTACGCCATAGTCCATGGCCAATTATTAGCTAGATATCAATGGTCTTGTAGTCTGATAGTATTTTCATTCATTCTCAAATTAGGAGAAATCTGATGTTCGAGTCCTATAAGACTCATGTGGGGTGGTTTGTGAGTTACTTAACATTAAAAATAAAAATAAAAAAATTTATTAGCCAGGTGACATGAACGAGTCGACTTTTGACTTGATGAGTCAGGACTCAAGACTCAACAGTGTTTGGTCGTTTGAAAATAATTGACATAGGAACCAAAAGGGTTTAATCAACAAGATCCGAGTAATTTGAGTGTAACTGTCTCATACAAATAAGACCAATTCGTATAACCCATACACCACACCTCCCGCCGTATCTCCAGATCACCCAAACGTGCATGTATTTGTCTTACCTAACCTATATACATATATTTTCCACCTCTTTTTTGATATATATATATATATATATATATATATATATATGAAAATACAGTATTATTAAGGATTAAGTACAAAAATTAATTTATAGTATAAATATAGTGCGTATAACATCATGTATTTTGAAAATGTATGTATTGACACCAATATTTTTGAAAAACGTGCGAATACCCCCTGCAAGTTTCGAAAACGTGCGAATACCCTCTTTTTCGGTCATGTACAACTCACATGACTTTTATATTATCTTAAATACCCATTTTACCCTTTTTCTTCAAAATATATATATAAATTTCGAAGCCAATATATATAATTCAAATTCAAAATTTATATATATAAATTTTGAAAAATAAATATTAAAATTTGAAAAATATATATAAAATTCGAAACAAATATATAAAATTTGAAAATATATATATATATAATTCAAAAAAACATATAAAATTCGAAACAAATATATAAAACTCGTAAAAATATATATATAATTCAAATAGTTGTGCAAATAGAAGTATAAAAATACAAGTGACCAAAGTACAATACACCAAAACAACATTTAAAGTCAAAGAAAGTAGAAAAATATAAGTATATTTTCCCCGAATTTTATATATTGTTTTCCGAAATTTATATATGTTTTCGAATTTTATATTTTATTTTCGAAATTAATATATTTTTTTCGAATTTAATATTTTCCCCAAATTTTATATATATTTTTTGAAATTTATAAATGTTTTCAAAATTATATATATTTTTCCCAATTTTATATAATTTTTTGAAATTTATATTTTTCTTTTCAAAATTTATATTTTTTCGAATTTTATATTTTTTCAAATTTTAATATATATATTTTGAATTTTATATATTTTTTCAAATTATATATATTTTTTTACGAATTCTATATAATATTTCAAATTTATATATGTTTTTCGAATTATACTAAGGGCATATATGTCATTTAACACAAAATGTGATCAATTCGTACACAAATTAAAAGATTATGGTAAAATCAAATTAGGAAGGTGTTATACGCACTATATTCATACTATAGGGAGTTTAATGCACGCGATCTTATTATTACTCTTTATCATGATTAATTTATTGTTGCAGTTTTTATCAACTCAAATAATATTATTCATAAAAGTGAGTATACTACGAATATTGATACAGTAATATTCTCTACCGTAAAAATGAATTTAATCTATGAATAAATAAATATATAGCTGGTAAATCTGGTTTAGTACATACATGTCAGTGATGTCACGTAAATATTGGGTATGGTGGATAGATGGATTTTACTACTCTGAGTCTGTACTTTGTACTGAGTACCAAACACCAGGACAAACACAAGAACCTGGTGATGGTAGATGTGATCGACTTATTTTGGCATTTATGACTTGGAACTGTGTGTTAGTGTTAGCAGTACCATTACAGCATATATATATATATATATATTCTGTGGTACTGTATTATTATCTGACGTTTGAGCAGAGATAAATGGCATCAAATCCTCTGAGCCTCAGAGAGAAATATCCCGTTTCTAGGAAACTACACGCGAAGCTACTTATTTTACCTATTGTGTGAGCTGTGAATTCGTAATTCTGAATTTATGGTTGCAATGTAATGTTATCTTTGTAAAATATTAATAGGAAAATGATGATAAAGAACACAAATTCATTTATTTTACATGTTGACTTATGCTACTTCTTAGGCATGATTCATGATAAAACTTGGTTTGCTTTTGCATAGAATGCATTAATTTGTGGAGTTATTTATTAATTAAACACTAATTATGAGAGAAGAAAGTACTGCAGATATTGCTTTTTGTATGTTTTTTAGGTTCTGTTTGAATTGACTTTTCAAACGTTGTTTTTGGTTTATTAGAGGAAAAAGTTGTTTGGAACGGTATTTGAAAAAAACTTTAGAAGAATTTTTGGGCATTGGAATGATGTTTTAAAGAAGCTGGGAGTACCAGCTTCTCAAAACAGTTTTTGCTTCTATTTTTCTTCTGCGAAAAACCAGAAACATAAGTTATGCCAAACAAGATCTTAGAATGGACTCTGAAGCATGAGCAAGCAATTGGGCCATTTATAATTCACTAGAGCTTTCTCAAATTGGGCTTTGAAGGTTTACCAAGCTATAGGGCCATTTACAATGGGCCGAAAGACTGAAACTCTCTCCAGATAATATAAGTGAGAAATGAGAATATCCTTTATATATAGTATAAACACACATATATCTTGTTTGCTGCTATTGCGAGGTGAAAGCATGGTTAGAAATATCGTATGTCTTGTTCGTAATGTTTTTGGAAGTTGTCAATACTCACAATATCAATGTTTCTTGAATGTTTCTTGGATCTGTTATAGCAACCGCGACAAAACTCAGTACCGTGACCACAAATCATGGGTTCGAGTCCATGCTGCTAATGCATGCTCTGCATTGGTAGGTTGTCAAAATGGGCCTATTGGGCTTGATCCACCTTCTTTAAGAATCAAGCTGCATTACTACTGCTAAAAAATTTGGTCTACCACTATCTAGTTTTCTAGGTCTGGACTCTGGGCCCTCATTTTTTCATTCAAAATTAATACACTTTGACTTTTGGCGTACACGCTTCAAACTATGATCAATTGAAGCCAATAATTGCACATTTGGCGTACACACTTCAAACTATAATAAATAAATAAAATCATTGAAGCCAACACTTGCCACCATCTTTTTGTTTATTCACTTCAGTAGTATTGAAAAGGTTTGAATAATTGGATGTTGCATGTTTGAAAGAAAATGCAATTATGTATGGTTTAATCACTCCTAAAAATCTTTTATTCTTATTTTATTTCCTTAAGTTAAACTTCAATAAAATTTCCTTTTTTGATTTTTTTTTTTCTCCCATAATCATATGCCCCTGGATGAGAACGACCATCCTCACTTGGAATGGTTGGAATGAGCAATGAGCGTTCCATTTCATTCTCCCGTGCCACACACAGCATTACATTATTGATCCTCCTCAATGATCCATAATGTAAGACCACCCTTCGCAATGTGTCATATTGTTAGGTCTTTACCACTACCAGAAACCATCATGCCTTTACTTCTTTATCCCATAACCTATTTCAGTTACCCTTTGTGTGTGTGTGTATATATATATATATATATATTAACACACCAAAACAGCAACAATGACCCTATAGGACTTAAAAAACTGAACACCTAACAACATCAATCCTGAATCACACACCTAATCGGTTTGAATAATTAATTTTTTTTTTTATAAGTGTAAACAAAAAATTAATTTTTTTTGAATAATTAATGTAAACAACAGAACAGATAATGCTAACCTAATGTCCCCATTTATGAGGTGAGCATTGAAATATAATGATAACCTAATCTCCTTTCTCAAGCATTCTATACAATGCACTTGGTCTAATGATGACCCAAACTTCACGGGGGCCAAACCAACAACCCCAAAGGGCCCAAACTATAGAACAACTTTGAAGACATACATCAAAAAGAAATCACATAATATTCAGAGCAACCTATACACTATTGTAACACACTAATGCAAACATTCTGGTTTCTCTAATAATCATCCCAACAAAACTCTAACCTACGAATTCAACAACCATTTTCTAACTAGACCCGTGTTGCGGATCGAGAATTTGTAATGTTATATTCAAATTTCTTCCTAATTTTTTACCTTGCAACTGTCGAAGTGCAGGTTGAATCGTCTTTCGCTGACCAGCTCTCTTTGATTCCGCAAGCCAGGATTGGCCGTTCAATCTGGAGCTCTACAGCAGCGTCCTTCTCGAGCTGTGAACAGTACTTCCCGAATGCTGGAACGCTCACATAAAGTTTGAAATCTAGACCAAACAAGAACTTCATCTCCAACCTGTTCATTTCCGTTGTGGTTACTCCTCCCACTTTAGCATAGTATGCATTATTAAAAAATCTGAAAAAAAGATGCAGATTTATAAGAGAACTAAGAAGCTTGGATTAAATAAAACCAAATAAACGAAGCCAATAATGAAAATAAAAATACGATGAAAGCAAATTCTCGTTAATACCAAATGGCTTTGGTTTCATGTAAATGAACAATCATGTAGGCAAACAGGTACAAGCCTTAGATATCACTGATACACTAAAACCAGTATGTATATACACATTAGACACTTCCTATAATAAAACGCTTTTTGCAACAAATGGTAAAAAACAAAGAACATCCGGATTTGGGAGGTGGTACTTACGCATCATCCATAAATTTTGCCGCCACCAGTACACTTGTTATTAGCAGCCGGTGAACATTGAGGGGTGTCAGGTGAACATTTGTGCGTTGAATGTATCTATCCAAATAAATCCGAGCAACAACAAAGCAAGAAGGACTGCAGCACGAGTATTTGAAGATGCGATCAATATATTGTTGAATGCCCAAAGAAGGTGCTCTTGAACCATGAAATATTGTAAGAACATCTTTGATTTGTCTGGTCTCCAATAGCATTTCATTCTTTTGAACAGATCTCTCAAAAAGGGAAGAAATAAGTGACAGAACTCGGGGTATTCCTGGATTTTCCTTGCACGGTTCTTTAAGCCCCAAAGATAGATAAATCTCTGGGCTTACTGTCTCACAGTCAAGTGCCAAAGTTCCCATATTCAAGCTGTAGCGCAACAGAATACCCTCGATAAGCTGGTCAATGTACAAGAATGCAAATCATTCCACTAGGGAACTGTGAAATGTGTCAATATACTTCAAATTAAACAAGTGAAAAAAACACAAAAAATTGACAAAAATTCTAAAATTGATAAAGAACCCAATACATCAGAATTGATGTGGAGCTAAACATTTTTCTTATACACATGGTAAGAAATTATATCACTTCCCAGTTTAAACCACCCAGACCAATCTTGATGCAGATTCTTAATTCAAGAACATCGATAAACGTGGACGTGGTCTTGTTGATTCATTAGCTTTCCATCTCATAGCATTTTAATATTCTGAAAAAAATTAAACTAATTTTTTGGTCTAGAATGATTCTTCCGATTTTCTGGTGATACGAGTCTTCTCTAGTGAGCAAGTGACATATATGGCTAAACTCATTCAGCATCATTTGATGGACTACTTAATAACCAAATTAAATGAAATGCAAGGTTTTGAAGCAAGACCTCGCTACAAGGAAACA
Organism: Cornus suecica; assembly: GCA_963922005.1. NCBI lineage: Eukaryota > Viridiplantae > Streptophyta > Magnoliopsida > Cornales > Cornaceae > Cornus > Cornus suecica. The sequence goes on from OY998243.1 coordinate 75,753,432, forward strand.
GAGCAAAGAAAATAAAAAAAATAAAAAAACCATTTCCTTTACTTCTTTTATATAAACCCATGTCTGAAACTTTGCCAGGTAGAGAAGAGACAATTATAAGATTCTCTTCCCAGATAATAATATATAACTCTTTGGCCTTTTCTCTCAGTAAGTGACCATCTTCAATGTAAAACCCTAGTCTTTCATGGGTGTCATCTGAACTACAGAGATTTTGATTTTTCAGCTCAATCAAGCTCCAAAAAAAAAAAAAAAACTCCAAACTAATAACACAAACAAGCAAATCACGTTCCAAGACTAAACGGAAAGAAAAGATCGCAATAAGGGATCAGATCTAGAGTACTGCAATTAACACCATTTTAGTACATAAACAAGAAAAAGAAATCAATAAAATCCAAAGACCCACCAAAAAATGCAAAATCCCAAATCAACTAAATTATTGGAGACAAGGGAACCCATTAATTCACAGAAATGCCATCATTCCTACCATCAAAAACTAATTAGTACTGTATCAGTTTGGTTCAATCCACTTCGATTTGGTAACTAGGGCCAAATCAAAACTGACCCAAGAGACAAAGAAACCCAAAATTCACACAGAACACACTGAGAAATGAACTCATTTACTACCATCAAGAACAACATAAACCAGTATCAGTTTTTTCAATTCCCCTTCAATTTGGTTAAATAAAAAAGACCCAATTACCAAAAATCAAATATGTTAAGAAATAAAGCAGAAATGAGCAGATTTAACTTGTTGGGTACAACGATTCAACTCCAAATAATGAAAATAATAAGAAATTGCAATTTGGGAATATCAAGAGTGACCCAAATACCAAAAATCAAATATTTCACGAAATCAAGCAAAAATGAGCAGATTCAACTGGTTGGATACAAAGAATCAACTCCAAATAATGGAAATACCAAGAATTGCAAATTGGGTTCGATGAAACACAATGCAATCACCACAAGAACAAAAGGGAGAGAAGAGAATCAGAAGACTTACATAGCTGGTAAGAGAGAGATCTGTAAATTCTGAGTACTTGCTTCTTCTACATGAGCTTGAGGCACCAAGATGATACTGTGAAAACAGAGGAAAACAGAGAGAGAGTTTCCATTCAGAATCGTACTTCCATCTCTCTCTCTCTGTGATAATCTGATTAGAATCGCACCATCTCTCTCTCTCTCTCTCTCTGCTTTCAACACTTTTTTTGATAGTCACAAATTGCTTTATTTACTCTCTCTCTCTCCCTCCAAATTGGTTGGCTTTTAGGTCACTTCACAAGAAAAATATCTCTCCTTTATTAGTCGCTCTATATTATTTTACTTTTAATCTTGTAGTTTAGTGGCTTCTTAATGTATATTTATATATTTTAATATATCACTTCACATGGACTGCTCTTCTACTCTCTGCAATACATAAATCACTGTAGTCTATTATGTCTATATATACAAAAATACCCTCTGTCTATATATATATATATATATGTATATGCGTATATAAAGATGGAGGACTGTCGGTGTCGAATGGGGCTGGGACACACAGTACACCTACAACTATGTGCATTTATCCTAAAGGTAGATAATTCCACCGCTAATGAAGGATCGTAGATCCCAAGTTCAACCATTTAAAAATTAATTATTACCGCCAAATTTATATGTCCTCATTTAAATCAATAGCCATCATTAAATATCTTATATATTAATTATTTTAATAATTATTAAATTTATTTGTAATGAATCCATGCTAATGCGATGATTATAGTTTAATATATTGATATAGCAAAGATGAGATAACAAAATTGACTCAGAAAGACCGATAAATATATGATGAAAATTTAGGAACCAAATAACTCCTTTGATTGAAATTAAATGAGGAATGACCTAAATATTTAGCCAATCCACCCTTCTGATTTCTTTAATTCAAGATATGCAAATAAAAGATGTGATTAAATTTTAAATTATTTGAATTTTTTTTGTAATTATGACTATAGAGTATTCGCTATCCATGTTCGGGAAATATTTTTTAACATAATTCTCTGTCCAATGCACAAAAACATTTGCTTGATACTTTTTAATTCTGTTTTTACATCAAAGAAAATGGGAAGTGCAAATATTTCACAGAAATTATACCCATTAGGTTCGGGAAACTCTTTTTAAGAATTTTTTTAAACATAATTTAAAACAATTTTTCACTCTAAATAATAATAATAATAAAATATTCTAAAAATCAATCCAAACATAGCCTAATCTAAGGAGTGATTGGAAAAAAAAAACACAAAAAGAATACTCTTTCTATCTCATTTTAAGTGTTATTGCAAAATTTAATTTTTTAAGAGTATGATTTTTAGTATTTTTATTATAAGAATTGTGTATAAATTATCAAATTTACTTGTAGTGGGATCAATGACGATATAATAGTTTGTAGTGTATGATTTTATTATTTTAATGCATAAATGTTAAATTAGTAAATTCATAAAATAAAGTACTTCGAGTTTGCAAAAGTGGATATTTATTTTGGAACAGACAAAATATGACTTGGGTCCTATTTGGATTGATTTTTCAAACGTTATTTTTTATTTTTTGATGGAAAAAATGTTTTGAATGATATTTGACAAAAAATTTAGAATAATTTTTGGGTCTTGAAATAATATTTAAAAAAAATTGGGGTACCTACTTTTCAAAACAGTTTATACTTTCTTTTTCTTCTTAGTAAAATCATAACCAAACAATTATGACAAACATGCCTTAGTTGTTGTGTTTTTAGTGGGGTTGCATGTGAAATGCACTATCTATATAATTGAGGACCATGATAAGTTAATATATATACTTGTGTGCTGATTAGATTGAATTTCACTTTAACAAATCAGTAATTCTCTTCATGGGTACGTTTTGGACGAATCGTTGTCTGTTTCACCTAACTCCACGTTGGGGCTTGTTTGGTGGTGTACTTAATCGAAAAACGATTCCATCACTTGAGAATGCTATACGAACAAAACAAATAAACTTCAATATACAGGTATGTATGTATATATAAGTACATGCGTTATATAGGTGGATAATGAGGTTGCTATTGACATTTATTAGAGATCATGATTCATGATGACAGCTCTATAAGTTTGCCAGGGTGGCCGAACTTGATTACTTTTTAACTACTCAATAATGGCATCCGAACAATAATATGAGTATAAATATTTGGGTAATTTGCACTAACACCCCTGAGGTTTGCATTAATTCTATTTTTATGCTAATTTTTTAAACTTTTGCACTAACACCCCCTGAGGTTTGCTTTTGCTTGCAATAACACCCCTGTGCCAATAAAATGACTAAAATAACCCTTGATAAAATTCGAAAATATTAAGGATAATGTGAAATGACCTTTATGCCCCAACCCCAAATATATAAATACGAAAAAATATATAAAATTCAAAAACAAATATTTAAATTTTGAAAAAAATATATAAAATTAGAATAAAATATATAAATTTCAAAAACAATATATAAAATCAAAACAATATATAAAATTTGAAAATATATATATAAAATTCAAAAAATTATATAATTTCGAAAAACATATATAAATTTCAAAAAATATATATATAATTTGAAATATATATATATAATTCGAAAATATATATATTTCAAAAAAAAATAAAAAAATCAAAATATATATATTTTCAAAAAAAAAATTCAAAAAATTATATAATTTTGAAAAACATATATAAATTTCAAAAAAATATATAAAATTCAAAAATATATATAAAATTTGAAATATATATATATAATTCGAAAATATATATATAATTTGAAATATATATATATATTTCAAAAAAAATAAAAAATTCAAAATATATATATTTTCAAAAACAAAATTCAAAAAATTATATAATTTTGAAAAACTTATATAAATTTCAAAAAATATATATATAATTCAAAAATATATATATAATTTGAAATATATATAAATTCTAATATATATATATTTCAAAAAAAAATAAAAAATTCAAAATATATATTTTTTCAAAAACAAAATTCAAAGAATTATATAATTTCGAAAAACATATATAAATTTCAAAAAATATATTTTCAAAAACAAAATTCAAAAAATTATATAATTTCAAAAAACATATATAAATTTCAAAAAATATATAAAATTTGAAATATATATATAATTCGAAAAAATATATATATATATATATAATTTTTTGAATTTTATTTTTTAAAATATATATATTTTGAATTTATATAATTTTCAAATTATATATATATATTTTCGAATTATATATATATATATTTCAAATTTTATATAGTTTTTTGAATTACATATATAAAATTTGAAATTTATATACGTTTTTTGAAATTATATAATTTTTTGAATTTTGTGTTTGAAAATATATATATTCTTAATTTTTTAATTTTTTTAAAATATATATATATTTTTTCGAATTATATATATTTCAAATTTTATATATTTTTTTGAATTTTATATATATATTTTGAAATTTATATATGTTTTTCAAAATTATATAATTTTTTGAATTTTTTTTTTGAAAATATATATATTTTGAATTTTATATATATTTTTTGAAATATATATATTTGAATTTAAATATTTTTCAAAATTTATATATATTTTCGAATTTTATATATATTTTTATTTTATATATAATTTTTGAAATTTATATATATATTTGAAATTTTATATTTTTTATTCTAATTTTATATTTTTTTTTCAAAATTTAAATATTTATTTTCGAATTTTATACATTTTTTCAAAATTTATATATTTTTTCAAATTTATATATATGTTTTTCGAAATTTTATATATTTGGGGTTGGGGCATAAAGGTCATTTCACATTATCCTTAATATTTTCGAATTTTATCAAGGATATTTTGGTCATTTTATTGGCCCAGGGGTGTCATTGCAAGCAAAACCAAACCTCTGGAAATTTTAGTACAAATTACCCTAAATATTTTTAGTGTCAATAAATTTGAACCAAAGTACCCTTCCATGCATTAGTCAACCCACCATATACACTCTACAACACACAAACACTAAAAGCAACCAGAAAACCCAATGCTAATTTTTTACTGAATTTAATTTAATTAGTTTAAAAATCCACTTCCAAGAATTGTGAATTTAACTCAAACCCTAAATTAAAAAATTAAAATCCTAAACCCTAAAGTAAAAATTTGAAACACTTTGAAAACTCTAACTGAAACCCTAAATTGAAAATCCAAAGTACCCTTACACGTAATCCCAACATCATAACAATAGTTACCCACACACACAAGAACCGACACTAATTTTTTATTGAATTTAATTTAATTAGTTAAAAACCCCCACTTCCGAGAATTGACACAATTTTATAGAGTATCTTTGTTGGACTCTATAAATGAATAATATAATACTAAAAGCATGAAAAATCATATGTTGGACAATTTTTTACTACCCTGAATACATACTTTATATAATTTTATGAAAAATAAAATTTGTAAAAATGGTCAACAATTAACTAACAATTTTAGCATTATTAAGCCCAATTTGATGAATACCCCAAATGTTTTTCATCAATTCACTTACTGAAACCCCCAATTTCAAAATTACCAATAAACTGCCCTATTGTTACAAAAATTATAAAAATCCTAATTTTGCAATACGATGAAAACTCAGTTTTACAACATGCAATCACCAACAAAAATAAACAATAAATTTGACATTTGCAACATTCATAGAAGAATAAAAATGGATCAAATACATATAATAATCAAAATACTAAACTGAATAATATATATATGTGTGTGTGTATAGAAAATAAATAAAAAAATTTTAAAAAACAAAGATCAAACTAAAATCCTCAAGAAATAAGCTTGGGAAAGAAATGAAAAAAAAAAAAATCTAACAAATTAAACTTTTGCAACCAACAAACTCATGAAGATGAAAGAACCTATTGTATGTAAACACAACAAATCGTAGGGTTTGATTGGCTCACCGCCTTCACGTGCCGCCGAGAACCTATTTTATGTGTTTTTGCCTTACTATATTCATATTTGCCAATATCTCCTTCGAATTATTTTGAAGCATGACCTGCTAAATAGCATCATTTGTAATTTTGTATGAAAGTAGGAAGGAAAATACCTCCATTTGACCCAATTGGAAGGGATTTTAAGCATTAGGTTCTCCTCTTCGACACCTTCTAGAACAATTCGTTAGGGTAACGATTAGTTTGAGCCTTACCCAAGATCGTTAGGTCACGAATCACGATAGTTCGAACCCTACCCAATACACGTGAGAACTCCCTTTGCATGGTTTCCCTGAATAATTCAGGCCGAAAGTCCTTAACATCTCCGGTTATCAAAGAACTTTATTTTATTTTATTTTTATCATTAGCAAATGAACAACTGAACATGATGTTCTAGCTCAAAATTTCTATTCCATTATCCAATTAACAACTGAAAATGATGTTCTACCTCAAATAGAGATCCAAGGAAAGTCTTGGGTACTATTTCACAAATATTACTAGTCGGGACAAATCCCCAAACACCCCGGTTAGCGGGAACATGAAACAAAATTCAGAGTATACAGTTACGGGGGACCTCAGTTCTATATCATTATCAAATTAACAATCGAAGAATACAAACATTACTAGCAGAGCTCCTGACATTGCCAAATGATGATATTTGATCTTTTGGGTCATCGCTAGCTTAAGGTGTTATACAAGGTTGGAGCAAGAAAAGGGCAGTTGACAGTTGTTATATATCAGCTCTTGAAAACCAATTTCATTGAAATGGTACTTCTCCGAATGATCAAAAATGACATATTATTTCTTAGTAGCATCCAGCAAATTACATGGAGATATTTCGTTTGTATTACGTACAGTGGTGAAAAAGAAGTGAAAAGCATCAATTATTACTTGGCAATTGGCATTGGCTTTGTTACACAGCTACTGGCACTTTGAGAGACTCGAGTATCCTATCATCAATCTCGAATTTCATTGGCTTTTTGTCTCTCCCGATCTTCACGTACTCAGCAAACCGATCCTTCAAGTCTTCCGGGAGGTTTGTGGCGCTGCACCACCCCAGATTGTCCTTGGCAGCTCTTGGCTCTGCATAGAAGTGCTGCACAAGTACATTGATCAGTATGACTTATTACAAAGTAGGAAATGTTAATAGTGACAAGAATGCCACATTATTGAGAATCAAATGGTAAAATAAGGATTTTAGTGACGGTCAAAACTGCCCCTAACAATGGTAAAAAGTGCAGCTGTAACCTTTAACGACGACTGTAAATTGTCACATAAAGTCCCGCCATTAAAAAAAATTTAGGCTATGGTTTTTTGTTATAGTGACAGCCAATTTTAATCTGCCACTAAATTTTTGTCACTGCAGTGCTGCCTAAAGGTAGATGAAAGGGTGTATATAGCTTAAAAAATCCAAGGATTAGTGGGATTCCATCAAGTTATAGCTTGCAAAACTGTCAAAATGGGATGTTTTTAAAGTTTTTATAATATCTATAATCTCATTTTTTAAAAAATTCTCTTTAAATTTCATTTGATTTTGTCGAAGTGATGTCCAAAGTTTCTGCAGTAAATGAAGTCTCAAATCACCAAGAAAAATAACAACAATAGTTCATTCATTTTCACCTAAATTTTTATGCGAATCAGAAGATAATATCATACCATGTTACGGAATGGAAAGGCTTTTTTTGCATCAGATCCAATAGCTTTGGGGTCATAGTGCACAATCTCGACTGGGAGGCCTGCAGCCTGAGCACATAGTTTGGCCATGCCATCGAGTGTCACAGCGCGATCGCTTACACAGTTGAAGATGTTACCACTTGCAGCAGCTGGTTTCTCGACAGCAAGAGTAAGCATGGACGATAAATCCCGAACATGGGAAATGTTGGTTAGTTGCATTCCCGAGCCAGGTATTGGAACTGGTCTGCCCCGAACAATTCCTGTTCAAATGAATTGCCTTATCAAACAAAATGCATAAGAGCGGTGAAGCATACACACTATGCAAACATTTGATTATCCTAATTTCTGTAAAAATCACTCAGTGTTGAAATAGGAATTGAGAACTGAGCATACACTACATAATACTTGGTTATTCTAATAAATGCCGTAAAATTGACAGCATTGGATTCCAACATAAAAACCTTTGCAGCAATGAACAAAAATCGTATACGTAGAAACACCTTACATGTACAAGATTATAGCAGGACAACTCAGAACATAAGGAAAATCTTCAAAAATCATCTAGGAAATCGAAATAATAGCCACAGACTGGGTCATGCCAAACAGATTAAAAACCTGATAGCTATATGTTACGACTTTCTGGGAAAAAATATAGCGCAAAATTAGTCACTTACGATCGAAGAACCACTCCTCACAATCTTTGTTGTTACCGGAACCAATCATGTATTGTGGACGGAATACAGCCCAGCTACTGAAATTTTCTGAGATGTATTTCTCCACTGCCACATGACTTGCATCAGCTTTGATAACATCCTGTGATATGAGTAGTTTAGTTAAGTTGAGCAAATTTCGCTTCCCTTCATCTTATCAAGGACCATAAACATATTACATACCCCTTCAACATGAGGAGGCTCCTCAGTTGGCTTATAGATTCCGGCACTGCTGATATACAGAAATTGCTTTACACCCGAACTTTTTGCCCAATCGGCCACAGGCCTATATGTGAAGATGGGTAGCAGAATGTGTATTAAAATGACATACAAAACTACACCATTTGATCATAAAGTTCATTTGCAATGCCATTGAAATATAGAATCACAATGCCTATTTTCAATGACAAATTTTGAGTGCAAAAGAATTGGTCCCAAGATTTAACACTGGGATACTACTTTTTTGAAAGTACTAGCAAGTCCTTAATTATCATTGAAATTCAATAATTTGTGTAAGCAATAAAATTTACTCTAAAGACTCAACTTCTTGCAAAAGAGTAAATAAAATTACATTTGCCTAAATAGGCGAATTGCGCAAGGCCTATAAAATTCAATTTTAGAATTTGAAACAACAAACCTCACAGTGTCCAAGTCCTTGCCATTGTTATCCAACACCACATCAAATGCTCCCCCTTCCACCACCTTCCCTATTTCCGCAGGGTCCCCCCACACTGTCTTCCCACCAGAACTCACAATTTCCTACAAAAAGTACTAAATGAAATTTCATCAGTATTTATACACACACACACACACACACACACACATATATATATATATATCACAATGAACTTATAATATGTTCAGTTGCATAGAATTGATGACTTATAATCAAAATTGACAAAACTTTAGTAGACTTTCTGCTTTGTATCTTTGAAAATTGTTCTCGAAAAGGCTAAAAATATAAACTGTTTTACGATAACAAGAAAAGAGAATTATCCAAAAACAGACATTTTCGCAACTAAGTTTTTTGAAAACTCAATGAAGCTGAATTTTTGCACAGTTTTTCGATTTTCAATTTTCAGGAAATATAAAACTTTTTCCACAAATGCAAACCAAGTAGACCCAAAACTTTTTTTTTTTTTTCAATTCCAATTCCAAAGCACCAATTTGCATGCAATCGAACACGGGTTTATCCAAAATTCACAATAAAATTCATATGGAATATAAGTAATGATGAATACTAACAGAGAATCTGTTGAAAGGGGGCTTCTTCATCTTGTCTGAAGCTTCTTGACCCACAGTGAAAATGGTGACTTGATGGGCAGAACCCAAGAGCTCTTTAGCAAAGTAGAAGCCAATGACAGCATGGCCACCACTGTTGGTGTTCACAATGAGGACCTTCTTCTTCTCTGTAGCAGAGGCCTTGACAGTGAAGGAAGAGAGTGAACAATGGTGTCTGGAGATTGTGGGAGATGGGAAGAGAGAAGGAGAGATTGAGAGAGAAGAAGAGAGAGAGGAGGAGAAGGGAGAGGAGAGAAAAAGGCGGGAAGGAGACGAGAGAGAAGGTGGGGGAAGGGTGGAGTTGTGGGAGGTGAAGAGGAGAGAGGATGGGGAAGCAGCAAGACTGGCCATTGACTGTTTTTTTTGTTGATCCTGTGAGAGCCAACAGTTTTTGATCCAAATATAAAGCTCTATTTATTTCTATTATTATTTATATTTAAAAGAAAATTAATAATGAGCAATACTGATAAGTGATGGCAAAGCTGAACTTGTTATGGTCACAAGCTCTTTATATTTAATAATAGTAAATATTTTAATTTTGTTTAAATTTGAATGAAATTTTTTAATACATTTCAGTAGCATTGTTAAATAATGGAGTTTGTGATTTTGATAAGTGACTGTTGAATAATTAAATATTAAAGCTACATTTCTTTCTAACCACTTAAATTTTTAGAATTATTGAATGGTTAACATAATATCAAAAAAAGATATTCCTCTATATTTTCTTTATAATTTTTTTAAAGTAATCTAATTTTTATTTTATTTGTTTGCCCAATAATCTATTGATTGATTAACAAAATTAATGTGAAGAAATTATATAAAGTTATAGCATTGTTGCTTGATTTATGGTTTTTCATCATTAGATTTGTCTTTTAATTCATTTACAACACACAAACTTACCTTGGTTACATGCTACATGTAAAAGTAATTAATTATTTTTGTCTTTCAATATATATCTTGAGTAGGGATGGCAACATGACGAGTTTAGCTAAATCCATTATTACTCCATTTAAAAATTACTAATATCAAATTCACCTCAAACTCGCAACGAATTTTAATCGGTAATACCATTACCATCCCGTCGGAATAAATGGGTTTTACCAAATTACCATCGGTTCTACTAAACTATAAACTTAAATTTTTAAATAATTTTGTTGCTTTTATTATTAAGAAAATGTATTAGTATAACATTTTTAAGAGGACATTTACTTTTAAGAAATGTTTTTAAAATAATTATTTGAAAACTTAAATACATTTATTGATGTATTTATATTATCTCACACTTTGAATTTATTTATAAAAAGCATGATTATTTTAAAATATATATATTAAAAATAAAATATTAAATTTTAACATAAACGGATTCAAGTCGAGGTCGGATTTTACACAAAACTCAAACCCGCTTTGGGCCCCAAACCCGTTTAAAGACTTACCAAATCCACCAATTAGGGGCCGGCCAGGTCGAAACCGGCTAGATCGGGTTAAATTGTCATCCTAGTCTTGAGTGGTAAAATGTATCATAAAGCTATTAATATTTCACTAAACAATTTTGTATTATCAAATAAAAAGTTTGAAGGCCTTCTTTAGTAGCACAAAATCTGAAAATTGAATTTTGAATTTGAAAACTTCAATTCAAATTTCGAACTAGATTTTCTTTGATTCTAAATCTAACACATTAATTCATTGCATTATTAATGAAGAAACTTACTTCTATTTAATCCACCAATGTTAAGTAAACTATTTCTAGCACTATTATTTTTATTTTTTTCTCAAGCTAGATTTCAACGTGGGTCCCAGTCGTGAAATAACAGCCGTTTGATTATTTAGATCCCACTTCACCTAATTGGAACGTTAGCGACACCGCATCTATTTAAACACCATCATCACTAAGCTCCCCAAAAACTAGCCGTTACCACTCCTCTCTTTCTCTCTCTATAAATCCTCTCTTTCTCTCTCTAAATCTAATAAGCTCCAATGGCACTTTCAGTGGAATCTTCATCTCCTGTTGACCTCAACAAGGTTTGGGCCTTCTTTACTATCCTAATAAAATCGCCCAAAAAGTTCAATTTATGTCATTACTAGTATTTAATTTAATTGTCTATTTAATTTCTACAAAAATGTGATTGATCTCAGGAATCAAATGGCTTCATGGGTTCTTCTCCTATGTTCAGCCCTTCATCGGACAAGCAATTCTGGAGCACGCTCCGTGGACGAATCGAAACAATTCTCGATAATCGGAAGCCTATTCATCAGTCTTCTCCCACACAAACAGTGAGTGTGTGTTTTTCTTTTTTTGTATTGATTTCCATTCAAATTGTGTTTCTTCTTTGAGAATTAATTTTTGGGTTGTGTTGAAAATTGTTTGTAGAATGGTGGAGAATGCGATCGCGCAAAGAGAATGAAGGAGGACTCGTTGCTTCTGCTCAGAGGTTTCGACTCTGTTTCTTATACTCTGTCTCAGCTATCTAGCAATCTAGATAATGCACTTCAGGTAACAATAATAGCTAACCAAGTTCAAAAAAAATTTGGGTTCTCACATTTTGCTCATTTTTTCAATCATATGTAGAAAACAATCACTTTTTTTATTATTGAGAGTTAGATGTAATTAAAGGGTACATAAAGGGGTTGAATTCTTATGAGTGTTTACATGAATAAACCCCCCACAAAAATCAGTATTCAATCAGAAATTCTGTATGGTCGGATGAAAATTGGATTCTGAAATTTTGGTTCATTTGCTCAAGAAGATGTAGAATACAATAAATTTTCTGAGACATAAAGGGGTTGAATTTTGAATTTACATGGGAAAATACCCACAATATTCTCCTACAGATTTAGAAATTCTAAAGATATTGCGATTTTCGGAAACTTTAAACCCGAACAAAAAAGCATTTACTAAATTTCTGCTCTGTTTTTCAGGGAGCAAGAGATCTTGCAAGACCACCCACATTGACTGACATGTTTCACAGCGCAATGGAAAAGGCGAAAACCAAAGAAGATGAATCTGAATCACGAGACGAAACCAAGAGAGGATTGAAAAGGAAGTTAGCTTCTGAAGAATGTTATGTCGAAAAAGAAGATGATTCAGAGAAGGGCCCAGAGGATTCAGAGAAGCTCAATAAAGCTAAAAAAGTTGGTGTTTTTCCTCTGGGTTATATTTGATCATAGTTTGATAGCTGACAATAGATAGTGAGCTTGCTCTGATTGGTACTTGTTTGTTGTTTCATCTTTTTCAGCTTGCGATTTCTATGGCGAGCAATGCAGCTTCGCTTGCCAGAGAATTGAAGTTGTTGAAATCAGATTTGTGTTTTGTGCAAGAGAGGTGTGCTCTGCTTGAGGAGGAGAATAGGAGGCTTCGCGACGGATTTGCCAAAGGGATTAGACCTGAGGAAGATGATCTGGTAAGCCCCTTTACTCTTCTTTATTACTCCTTTGTATTCCCTTCATCAGAAATTTTTAGCCATCGAAAAATTATTCAAAACGTAAAATCTGGAAGAAATGCTTAGGCAAGCTTGTTTCCGTTCCGTTTCAGACAACTCAATTATAAAATAGTTTGCTCATACCCTAAACTCTACCCTTATAAAAGTAGGAACGGAATGAGAATGAAAATATAATGGTAATTCTCATTCTTTTGGTATGGAATGAAATGTCCATTCCCATGAGGAGTTTAGTTATGGAATGATTTGTCATTTTTTGAAAATGAAGCGAATGATCATTCTCACTTTAAAATACATATCAATCAAAGGAATGGACCTTCCATTCCTGGGTACCAAACGCATCCTTGTATTCCTTCCTAAATTTTAAATTAGAGGACATTCTGCAAATTGGAATAGGGTGATACAAAATCCTAACTTTCAAAGGTAGATCAAAGTGTTGAAGGTTTCATGAGTTGTGGTGGGTTCCTAATAGAAATTAAACCCAATTTTGTGACTAATAGCTTGGTTGATATGCAGAATCATATTTTCATCACTATATATATCAAGAACACTAATTGCACACAGAAATATATGCATCCAACAAACAATGAGAAATTTATTTGACCTCAACAATGTGAAATATCGGTTTTGGGTCAGGTGAGGCTTCAATTGGAGGCATTGCTGGCTGAAAAATCCAGATTAGCAAATGAAAATGCAAACTTAACAAGGGAAAACCAGTGCCTACACCAGCTTGTGGAGTACCACCAAATCACCTCCCAAGACCTGTCAGAGTCCTATGACCATATAATAAGAGGAACTTGCCTAGACTTTTCTTCTCCACCACCATCCATACCAGAAGAGGATGGTGATGAAGTTCCAACCAAGACACAGAAAGTTGGGATTTTCGAACTGTCCACTTCTCTCGATGAACGCTATGGTGAAGAAGAACAGTAGGCAGAATCTTCGAAAAGGGCGGATATGGTTTTGTTTTTCATTCGGATCGGAGTTCAGAACAGTAGGCAGAATCTTCGAAAAGGGCAGATATGATTTTGTTTTTCATTCGGATCGGAGTTGAAGCACTCCAGATGTAAATTGGGATGTTAGTTTTCAGATGGAATTTTGATAATCATGCTGTATTGGTTGCTATGACAACTAATAATACAAAAGAAATCATTCTTTTCTTCTTCCTTCCTTCCTTTTTCAAGCACACCAACACATTTATTAACATGTTTATAAGAACACTGCATTACTGCTATATCTCCTAATAAGGCGTGTGCAGAATCAATCTAAAATTAAACTTCACATGACATGCAAGATTTTCATCAAATTAGCATTTAAATTTCCATACTCCCGCGATGTAGTCTGTCAAGACACTTCCCATAATCCCATTGCAAAATAAACAAGAAATATCTAGGAAGTTAATCAAACAGCACCTACTTCATACAGGCAATAGATGCAACAAAAACTAATTGAACTCTAAGAGAGCTGCCCACCATTACCGACATCTATTGCTTTCCGAGAAGAGGCAGAAATTCTCAGAGAGCAAGGTCAATTGAGTTCTTTTTACTTTTTCCCGCAAGCTTCTTTCTCTTCGCAGCAGGAACCTGGGGTTCGGCAGCCGCATCAAGAGATGAGTTTCCACCACCAGAAGTTTCTTGTGATGGCGGATGACAGGCTGCTTCAGTAGCTTTACCCAGATTTGAAACCAAAATCACATCCTTCAGGTTTTCAATGATTTTAGAAGTGTTTCGACTCCCTTTTTCAAACTGCGATGCAGCAACAAAGAAATGAAATAAGCTTGACATCTCTAAACTTCACAAAAAAGAAAAAGAAAAAAGGAAGGCTTCTTCTATGTCTATGCATGTATGATTACTAGAAATGTATACATAACCCTATTGTTCTTTGGCTGCACAATAGGGCACATCGCTTTCACTTTTGTGATAGAGGCGCTCCTGGCAAACGAATGAAAACCTTGGTCCGCTTTCATTGGTCTAGTCCAGTCATTGCTTATCTCTTTCTTCTCTATCGGTGAATTGGGGGAAAGAGTGCACCAATAAGGGTTGGTGAAAAAGTAAGAATTTGGTTCCTATATGAAGGCCGTCAATTCAAATAGGAACCAAATTCACTATTTAGGGCTTTGAACCATCCAGTGTCTGGATTGATCATTGCCTATATCAACACTAAACATTCTGTTCAGCTTCTAGTAAAACCAAACCCACACCTAAACAACCTCATTTGTGGTTGGCTATCAAACAATTAGAAAAGAGTCGTGCACACCAGCTAACCATAAGTTAAATTAGCACCAAAATTACAAACAGCAGCAACAAAATTATACATACATATATATATATATATATATGTGTGTGTGTGTGTGTGTGTGTATATATAAACATCAAGCTGTGCTCTGTTGAAAGTTTAAACACCAAGGGAGTACATGAATGGTGAAACATACCGCTTCAAGTTTTGCAACAGAAATTTCCACATTCTTACGAAGCTGATTGTTTTCCTCTGTCAAGGCATCAATCTGCATATGACAATTAAACTTGCATAGACAGTGGAATATATGTAAATGCGAAAAAGAGAGCAAACTAATATGGCGATATGGTACAGAGCCTACCTTCTTCTGCGACTCAAAATAAAGGCTCCTGTAATTGAGGTCTGCATGTCTAAGTTCGCTTTGAAAGTTCATCTTCTCTGCCTGTTTCAAATTTAAGCACTCATCCATTATCAGAAGTCATAGGACCACAATGAAAAACTATTGATGTTCAACGTAGATAAAATGCATGCCTTGGATTTAAAGTATTCCATCACATCAACCAGATAGTCAATTTTTTCTTCCAAGTTCCTCTCATGCGGCAATGGCTCGGAGGATGTTTGCTCGGCATTTGTTTGTTCGCCATTTGGCTCGTCTTCTTTCTCACTTTCAGAAAGATTTATTTCCTCAATTACAGTCGCTATCTCTTGGTTTTGAGCATGTGGGATTAAGTTGTGAAGGCGTTCAGACCGCCTAATGATACTGTTTCGGTTCTTTGATGATTTCTTCCACTTAGATAAACCAGCAGAGTCTTTTTTTGATGTATCTAAGCAAGCAGAGTTGGCTTGCAATACCTTCACAGGACTCTCCATCCCCAAAGAAGGATTTGCATTTACAGGCTATGAATAAAATAATGGAAGTTATTAAAGAAGTATTCATAAAAAGGCAACAATCCATTTCAATCAATTGTATATTTGTTAAAACAGTAACTGACAGGTCACGACATCAAGCTCGAAAATAAAACAAGTATGAACTACATTAAAATTCCTTTTAAGATCTAACATTCAAATTAAGAGTTTAATACTTCCGTTGGAAAAGTTATTTACTAAAAATAACTACAGTAGATATCACCAACGATATACCATTCAGTGTTATCAAAGGCTCAAGGCGAGTTGAATGAAACCAGATATAGAAATCAAGTAATATAAACAAAGAAGCTAAGTCGATAGAAGTCCTCCGGAGCTTAGGCGCAAGGCGAGACACGGCCTAAGCTGAGTGAGGCACACAATGAAAAATCTAATAAAAAATAATATTACTTTTTAAGTATTCAAACTCGATAATAAAGGCCCAAACGTTATCAAAGGTGCACAACAGCACAAGTCTTGAACCTCCACGAGCCGGGTGTCTAGTCGCGCCTTAAACAACACTGATACCACTGATTCAAAAACAAAAAAGAAGCCAATTCGGTAATTAAACCGATATTCCTCACATGAAAATCCCTCTTGTTTTTTACTTTTCATAACAAAAAGTATATTTTTGAACTAGGCTTTCAAGGATGGTTTAATATAACATATGTTGTTGATATTGTAAGATTTGTAGAGGGAAAGCATAATTAGTGGGAAGTTTAGTTGATAGCATAGTGCATTTGTAATTCCTTAATTAGTGGTAGTGGGTTCCTTAATTTATGGTTTTTCTTGTATATATATTGGTGTTCCTTCATGAAATATAACACAGAAAATTATCAAGTTCTTCAACATTCTGCTCCTTTCTTATTTTGCTCTTTCCTTTTCTCTTCCAACATGGTATCAGAGCAGCCCATTTAACCTATGTGCTTCTTTATAAGCCTTACTAGAAGGAAAGTGTATTGACCTTCATTTCTTGCTGTAATATTTTACTAGCATCAATATTTGATATTGTTGTCCTCTTCAATCACCTTGTCCGGCTTACAACTTGCTGTTGCCAGCTCTAATTTTGCCACTACTTCCTACTGCCATATTTTCTTTTACCTCCTAAGGATTTATTTTGTCTCTACAAACCTGCTACTGCCAAATTTTCTTTTATTTCAACTTTGTTTTCTGCCAACTTGCTGCTGCCATCTCTAATCTTATTGTTACCAGCTCCAATATCTTTCTACTGTCAACTCCTATCTTTCTGTTGTAAGCTTTGATTTTACCACTGCTCATTGTTGTTGCTGAATTTTTTTTTTCTACTGCCATCTCTCTACAATCTGTATCCACTATAATGGAAGATAAAAATTCTTTCAAGGACACTCTTCTTCAGATCTATGACCAATACCAAATTGAAGGGTTCTAACTACCTTCAATGGTCACGTGCGGTAACTGTGTTTCTGAAAGCTCAGGGCAAGGTGTCATATCTTCAAGATACCAAACCTTCTGATGCAACCAAATGGGCTATATGGGAACAAGATGATGCTCAGATAATGACCTGGTTATGGAATAGTTTGGAGCTGGAAGTTTTTAACAATGTTTCGTGTCTTGGGACCTCTAAGGAAATTTGGGATACTCTTCGAGAGTTATACTTTTCCGAGCAGAATCTTTCTCGGATATATCAACTCTATCAGGCCATATTTTCTCTTCAACAAGGTGATCGCTCGATTGAAGACTATTTTTCAGAACTCAAGGGTATGTGGGACGAATTGAACATCTATCAGCCGTTGACAACTGACTTGAAAATTCAGCAGCAACACCGCGAGGAAATTCGAGTTGTTATGTTTCTCTCCAGGCTTAAACCGAAACTTGCTACCATCAGCTCTCAAATTCTCTCTGGGAAGGACATTCCTACAATCAGTGAAACATTTGCTCGGGTACGGCGTGCTTCTATTCATTCTTCTACCTCCGAGAAAGATGCCCAGTCTGCCCTGGTTACTCCTGATGGGCCTATTGACCCATATACTCGCAATAACTGTAGTCATCATACTGGTTGCGGTGGTCGTCTCAACCGTAGTCATGGTGGTCGGCGTACCACCAGTGGTTGTGGCACCAGATATTGCACTCATTGTGTTCGAAGTAACCACACTGTTGAGTCCTGCTGAAAATTTCATGGTAATCCCGCTTGGGCTAATCAGGCTGCCTTTAACGACATTCCTCCTGTTGTTACTTCTGACGAGCAGGTTGTTATAATTAAGTCCGAGTATGATTCTATCACTCAGCGCCCGCATGCCCACTCTACATCCATAGCCAATCTTGTTGCTTCAGGTAATACCTGTCTCATCTCATCATCTACTTCTCCTTGGGTCATCGATTCAGGGGCCTCCAATCATATGACAGATAATTCGTCTCTTCTTTCTAATTTTTCACCAGTTGCCTCCCAATCTTTTGTTACCATAGCTAATGGTACTAAAACTCCAGTTTACAGAGTTGGTAATGTTCAGACTTCTACTCTTACTCTTTCATATGTATTATATCTACCTAACTTTCCCTTCAATTTATTATTTGTGCCCAAGCTTACCAAATCTCTCAACTGCTCAGTAACATTTCATCCTAATCACTGTGTTTTTCAGGATCTAAAGACGAAGAGGACGATTGGTGGGGGATTTGAGAAGGATGGTCTCTACTATTTTCAGTCATCTTCAAACTCTGTTTATGCAGCATTCCACTATGCTGCTTCTCCGTACCAGTGGCATTGTCGTTTAGGGCACCCCTCCTATCTCAGTTTGCAATATTTAGTTCTTTCTTTACCTTCGGTCTCTAAGTTTAATTGTGATACTTGTGAACTTAGTAAACACCGTCGAGCTTCATTTAAACTTCAAACAGATACACCTTGTTCACATCCTTTTGAACTTGTTCATTCAGACATTTGGGAACCTTCTCGAACTACTAGCTTATTTGGTGCACGTTATTTTGTCACTTTTATTGATGATTATTCACGAATGACTTGGTTATATGTTTTTAAAAAAAGATCTCAATTGTTCCAATTTTTTCAATCTTTTTATGCTGAAATAACCAATCAATTTAATGCTAAACTTCTTGCCATACGAACTGATAATGCTCTTGAATAT
The DNA here is from genome assembly GCA_963922005.1 of Cornus suecica. Lineage (NCBI taxonomy): Eukaryota > Viridiplantae > Streptophyta > Magnoliopsida > Cornales > Cornaceae > Cornus > Cornus suecica. The sequence goes on from OY998243.1 coordinate 75,772,800, forward strand.
CGTCTCTTTCAGCAATTTCTTGAGTTGAGATGAATCATCCATCAAACATCTTGCGTTGATACCCTTCAACAAAATGGAATTGTTGAACGGAAAAATGGGCATGTTCTTGCTATAGCTCGTGCTTTTGTGATTCAAATGAATGTACCGAAACACTTCTAGGGTGATGCAGTTTTGACTACGGCATATCTTTTAAATAGAATGCCCTCGCATATTCTAAAAGGGAAATCACCTTTTCAATTAATGTTCCCTGATAAAAATCTTTTTTCTATACCCCCGAAAGTGTTTGGATGCGTTTGTTTTGTTCACAATCTTAGTCACAATCGAGATAAACTTGATCGTCGTGCCCACAAATGTCTTTTTCTTGGTTATTCTCATACTCAAAAAAGATACAGGTGTTACAGTCCTACTTTACACAGATAATTTGTTAGTTCTGATGTCACCTTCTTTAAGGATACAACATATTATTCTTCTGCAACCAATCAATTCATGGAACCTGTTATTCCTACTATTGTTCTTATATCTCAAGCTTATGTTCTTCGTCGACCACGAAGTGTCACTCGACATCGTCCACAAACTGTCTCGGTTGCCCCTGATCATGTAGAAACTACTCCATCACATCCACCACCGACCTCAACGTCTGCAGATCCTCCTCTTGATTCCGATCTTGATCTTCCTATTGTTGTTCACAAAGGTAAGCGCATATGTACTGAACATCCTATATCAAACTTTGTCTCTCTAGATCACATGTCGTCTTCCTATAAGGCTTTTTCTCTCTCTGTATACTCTACTACTGTTCCTAAGTCTTACAGGGAGGCCCTTTCTCATCCTGGCTGGAAAACAGCAATGGAAGAAGAAATGCGTGCTTTGAAGTTGAATCATACTTGGGATCTTATTCCTACTCCTGCTGATGCACAAGTGGTTGGTTGTCGTTGGGTATTCACTATCAAGCAAAATCCGGATGGTACTGTAGACCACCTGAAAGCCCGTTTAGTTGCCAAAGGATTCACCCAAACCTATGGTATTGATTACACCGAAACCTTCTCTCCGGTTGCCAAGCTGAATTTTGTTCGTATAATTATCTCCATTGTTGCGTCTCTTGATTGGCCTCTTCACCAACTTGATGTCAAAAATGCATTTCTTCATGGTAATCTCACCGAGACGGTGTACATGGCTCAACCACCCGGGTTTGAGTCCAAGGGGGAGTGTGTTTGTCATCTTAAGAAATCTATTTATGGACTCATACAATCTCCACGGGCTTGGTTTGATAAATTGAGCAAGACAGTTGTTGCTCATGGTATGACTCGAAGCCAAGCTGATCACTCAGTCTTCTTTAAAAAGACTAGCATTGGCATTGTCATATTAGTTGTCTATGTGGATGATATTGTCATCACAGGGAGTAACAAAAAAGGCATCTCAACTCTGATCCATCATCTTGGCTCACGTTTCTTTACCAAAGACTTGGGTAAGCTCCGTTACTTCCTTGACATTGAGGTAGCAAGATCAAAAGCAAGTATCAGTTTATCTCAAAGGAAATACACTCTTGATATTTTGAAAGAAACAAGTTATCTTGGCTCTAAACCAGTTGCTACTCCCAAGGATGTGAACCTAAAATTATTATCAGACATGGGAGATCCAGTTGATGATCTAGAGATGTATAGAAGGCTTGTAGGTAAACATATTTACCTAGCCATCACTCGACCTGACATCTCATATGTCGTTAGTATCGTCAGCCAGTTCATGACCAATCATCAGAGTCCTCATTTGGATGCAGTTGTTCACATCTTGAAGTATCTCAAAAATTCCCCGGGTCGTGGGCTTCTTTACCGTTCTTCAGGTCATCTTCGTATTGAGGGATATACTGATGCTGACTGGGCAGGATCACCATCAGACAGGAAATCTACTACTGGTTTTTGTACCTTTATTGGAGGAAATCTTGTGACTTGGAGAAGTAAGAAACAATCTGTAGTTGTCCGATCTAGTGCTGAAGCTGAATATCGTGCAATGGCCTACGCAACTTGTGAACTCACTTGGTTGAGGACTCTCTTACATGAGTTTGGTTTTGCAGCACAAGAATCGACTCCTCTCTACTGTGACAATCAAGTCGCCATCCATATTGCTAGTAATCCCGTTTTTCATGAGCGAACTAAACATATTGAGGTTGATTGTTATTTTATTCGAGCAAAAGTTGAGTCAAAAGAGATCATTACTCCTTTTGTTCCCTCCACTAGCAGATATTTTCACCAAAACACTTTCTAAAAGTGTCATTGATTCTATATGTCGCAAGCTGGGAATAATTGACATCTACTCTCCAGCTTCAGGGGGAGTGTTGTTGATATTGTAAGATTTGTAGTGGGAAACATAGGAAGAAGCATAAATTAGTGGGAAGTTTAGTGGATAGCATAGTGCATTTGTAATTCCTTAATTAATGGTAGTGGGTTCCTTAATTTATGATTTTTCTTTATATATATTGGTGTTCCTCCATGAAATATAACACACAGAAAATTATCAAGTTCTTCAACATTATGCTCCTTTCTTATTCTGCTCTTTCTTTTTCTCTTACAACAACATCTTTAATGAAGAAACTTTGTTCTGACATACAGAGACTAGTACAAAATTTCATTTTGTAAAGACACATATCATAGAGAATCACAAGAGGAAAGGTACAGCAAAAGATACTATTGTAAAAGATTTTGTTTAAGGATATGCAATCAATTTATGTCCCAAAGTTCAAAGATTGGCAATTGTCTGCAGTGAAAGAATACTAATAAATTAACAAACAAAGATATAAGCAAAAAATTATGTCTACATTCACAAAATAAAATACTCTCATTCTTTCATTGGGTTTTATAGTTTTCGAAAATCCAATGTCTGAGGACAAATATTTTTTATTTTCACCTAAAAATTAGAGTATAGCGAAAAAAATAATAATGATATTAATACTATTACCCTAGAACCCAGAAACCTCACATGCACACAAGCACACTCTTATACATCAAACTCACTCCCTCCCATTTTAGGATGTTCTAAAATCTCTCTCTTAGTAAAAAGAAGTATATATATATATATATATATATATATATATATATATATATATATATATATATTTTAAATACCCTCTTAACTTTGACAAGCATTAAATACTAACATTGGAGTCCAATGACACAGAGGGAGTACATATATATTTACACATATATCTATATATATATATATATGGATAGAGAGAGTATATTAGCCAGTTTCTCACCATTCTAAGGGTTCTGGAAAAAAAAACTAATATGTATTTAACCCTAAACCCTAATCGGCACAACCTTCTCACAATACATACACACAAATAAACACTTGAATATTCAAAGACGAAAATAAAAACCAGATCTTTTCAAATAAGTAAAAAAATAAATAAAAACACTACCACATTGGCAAAAAAAGATAGAGGGTGTTGAAATATACCACGATAGGAGCATTTTCGTCAACAAGCTTTGGGTATTTGGGTTTTCTACCCATTCTTCAAAACAGCTTTAAAGACTCAAAAAACAAATCTCAACCCACAAATCTCTCTGTTTTTTCACACACAAAAACACACACACACATATGCAACCATTAAAGCTGTGGTGGAAAATTATTAAATGAGGCAGACCTATTTTACACGAAGGTCGAGTCTGAATTCACATAAAGTGGGCCCCACATAAAGTCTATCAAAAGTCGAATCCAGTCAGACTCCTCAATTCACAGTCTCGGTGGGGTCCACAGAGAGTGCCAATAGTCGAATGTAGTCGGACTATAAAATGGGCCCACTTGTGAATCAGGACCGTAGATCACGTAAACAGGTTTTGATCTTCTTAATTTGCCACACAATTCTAAGAAAAAGAAAAAAAAAAAAAAAAAAAAAAAGAGGTTATTATCATAAAATCCCCAATAATTTTCAAATTATTCAAAAAAAATAATGTGGTCAAAATCCCTTATGATTTTCAATTTAATCAAATACCCCCGTCCTATATAATATTATAAAAATACCCTCAAAAACTCGGGCCTGTTTGGTTGAAGGGTTTCTGTTTCTGTTTGTGTGTTTTGGTTTAAAACACATGTTTGGTTGGATTTTTATGTTTGTGTTTCCAAACCACATTAAACAAACATTTGTCTCTTTTAGTACAAAATGAAAAAACCAAAATTTGGTGTTTTTTCACTCCACTATTTATAAAAATGAATTTGGTCTTACTATTTATTTATTATTTATTATAATATTTATTTATGTATTATTATTTTTCTTTTTTTATTATTTCTTCATTTTATAATATATTTTATTATTTTATTATTTATATTATTAAACTATTATTTATATTATTGTTTATTAATTTATATATTAATTTATAAATATATTATCTTTATTTATTTATTATTATTTCATTATTTAATTCATTTTATTTATAAATTATTTATTAATTTTTAATTATTTAAAAATATATTTTTATTAATTTAATATTAATTTATTATTATTATACTCATTTTTTATTATTATTATGAAGTATTTATTTGTTATTATATTTACTTATTATTTATTATTATATTTATTTATTATTATTATATTTATTTTTTATTATTATTTATTTCATTTTGTTTATTATTTATTATTTTTATTATATTTTTAAATATGTTTTATGTAATTTATTATTTATTTTATTAATTTATTATTATTATTTATTATTTAGTCCATTTATTATTATTATATATATATATATTTATTATTGTATTTATTTATTTTTTATTATTATTTATTTCATTTTGTTTATTATTTATTATTTTTATTATATTTTTAAATATGTTTTATGTAATTTATTATTTATTTTATTAATTTATTATTATTATTTATTGTTTAGTCCATTTTTTTATTATTATTGTATTCATTTATTATTATTATTATATTTTATTTTATTTATTATTTATATTATTAATTATTGATTTTTAATTTTTTAATTTCAACCCAAAAAACATCCCTACCAAACATACTTATGTTTTTGGATGAATAAACAAAAAAACCAAAAACCTGTTTTTTGTTTTTTTCAACACAAACACAAACACAAACACAGCTCTACCAAAAAAAATTAGAGTTTAATTGATTCCATTTAAATCTCAATTTCAATTTCAATTAAACTATAATTCCTTCCATTTATCCCAATTAAACTCTAATTTTTTTTATTTATCACAAGCCGACTTTCTCTCACCCATTTGTTTCAAAACTCTTCCATTTATAACAAACCCACTTTCAAAATAAATCTCAATTTCAACTCAATTCAACTCTAATTCTTTCCATTTACCACAAACTCACTTTCTCTTACTCATTTACTCCAATTTTTTCCATTTATCACAAACTCAATTTCAATTTATAATTATATATCTCTCTATATCACTATATATATATAATCATATATACATACTTATTTATACATATATAATTATAGATACGTACACACACACATATATATATATGTGTGAAATTGGGTTTGTAATAAATGAAAGAAATTATAGTTTTGGAGTAAATGGGTTAAATTGAAAGTGAACTTGTGATAAATGGAAATAATTAGAGTTGAATTGGGATTTAAATTGAAAGTGGGTTTGTGATAAATTGAATGAATTAAAGTTTAATTGGAATAAATATAAGGAATTAGAGTTTAATTGGGATAAATGTAAGGAATTAGAGTTTAATTGTGATTTAAATTAGAGTTTTGGAAAGTATTTTCGTAATCTTATAAAAGGCGGGAGAGGGTATTTGATTAAATTGAAAGCCATAAAGGGTTTTTTTAAACTACAGGTTTTTTTTTAACAATTTGAAAATCACGGCGAGGGGGGGTTCTAATAATAGCCCCCCAAGAAAAAACATGGCGTAAGCTTCGATGACGATCTCCTCGAAACCATGTAGAATCAAATTGGACCGGAATCGAACCGATATTTATATATATATAGTTTTTATTAGTATTATATTTTTACTTATATATGATTAAAATTTATAAATTAATAGTTATAAGGTTATAATTTTATGGGATGTAATTTTGAAATAGTTACTTCCATTTCACTAATTAGGCATTTGATTTGGGGTTACAAGTTGAGATACTGTATTTAATTTACTTTATAATTATATTATGTTTTGATATTTGATATTTGATATTTTTTTAGTTTTTTGAAAGGCAATAGTAAGAACTGGAACCGAATCGAATTGAAAAAAACGATTTGGTTTAGTTCAGTTCAGTTCCTTGCATTAACTGTTCGGTTCCGGTTCTTATTTTTAAAGAACCGAACTGGACGTCCCAATTCAAAGCCACACTCTAGATTTAAATACGGTTGGTCCAAATTTTAAAAGGCCCGTCTTTACCAACTGTGATATGCCATAGATAATAGTTCGATGTGATTGACGTGAATAAAGTAATTATCATAAATATTTTTTACTAATACTCATCATTATGATTGGTGTCTATGAGAGATCATTTTCATGTATATGTAAATGAGTTTTCTTTGTTTATTGGTGGAGCAATGTACATCATGAAAATAATTTAAAGCTGATATCATGAATTAAAGAAATGACAAGATTTGACATTAACTAGTTTTAGAATGTGAAATTTTAATTTTAACATCAGTTCAATCTTTACTTACTAAAAGAATATTCATTATTTTTAATTTATTTATTTTTAATTTTTTATTAGCAATACGTGCCAATATGTATGAATGATGCATTTACATCATTCACGATTATATCATGAAATTTTTTTCATGATGTTTAATATTTTTCTTTCTTCTTATTGGTGAACAAAAGATTATTTTCATGCATATATTATATTATATATATATTACTTTTGTGGATGGACCAATTACTAAAAGATTTTACAGAGTAGCCTGTAGGAAATTCTAACTCCCAATTCTATTGATTTGAGAAGAGTAATAAATTTCCGGTATTTAACTATGATAATACATTTGCAATATAGGAGGTAATTTCCTCCATCTTGGTCTAATAAAAATTAATAATTACTCTTTTTAAATATGAATACTTCTAATATTTTAATTACTTACTTTTGTACACTTATAAATTGAAGGTTGTATTAAATTATGTTTGACTAATGTTCAACAAATATTAATCCAAGCATAAATAAATAAAACTCATGTCTTTTGGGAGAAATTCTCTTAAAAAATTACTCACTGTGCTTTGATTTTAGTGACTAGATGTAGGAAGCTCATAACTATTCATCGTTACTAAAGAGGTCTCTTAAGAACATTACTGCTTTAATATACAATATTTATCTCTAAATATATATATATCTGCTGGAATATTATTTTATTTAAAACCTAGCTTCAAGTTCATAAAGAGAAGTTTGTAGCTTCAAGTCCATCATGGAATTTTCCTCCATTTCTTGACACATCTAAATGGTTAATTTTGATGGATTCTTAGGACATGCTTGACTTGTATTTTTGAAAATTATTTTTGAAAATTCTAATAACAAAGAACAGTTTTATGAGAATAATAAAAATGAGTTATCTGAAAATAATTATTTTTGTATTTGAATATATAGAAAATTATTTTCAAAAAATTGAACCAAGCAATTTTTTTTATAATTCTTTGAATTTTAGTTTCAGAAAACAGAAAACTCTTTTCAGAAATACAAATTAAATATATCCTCATCTCATCGTAAAAAAATAAATAATTATAATAGAACAAAACTTTAAAAATAATGAGAAAGAAAACAAAAGGAAAGAAAAAGACAGAAACAAGTTTGGAACCAAATGGATGACACAAGCATGGTCAAAAAGATAGCAGACTAGTTGACAAATTGATTCCCTTTCTTTTTTGGTGAAACTTCTACAGAGAATAAAATGTGCAATTATGTACTATTAAGGGATTGATGATGTTCGGTCGGCCAATCAAAAAGTAAAGCAAATATAACCTAAATAGATTGGTAAATAAAGTATTTTATTTTATTTTTAATTCCAAAATTTTCATTTAATTTTTGTAAGGGTGATTTTTTTTCCATGTTCAATGTATATAATCTTATTTCGGTGCAGGTTCAAATTACAGAAGTGTTTCAATACTATGACCAATTTATAAATTACCCTTAAATTACCATTTATGAGGAATAGAAGAGTAAATTTATATAAAAAAAAGTTTGGAAGCTTATAATCAAGAACCCTTCTCATTTTCTCATCTTCATTTAAAAGAACAAATATTTAGGTCTAGAGGCTTGACTGCCACTTGTAGGGATTATTACAAATATTATATATGTGCATAGTTATGTGGTTGTATGCATGGTTGGTAAAAACGGTCGAAACCGTTTTGTATAGGTGGGTTGGTAATGGTTTTTTGAGTTATTGTTACTCTTATATTAGAGTATATCGGAGCGTGCGGTTCACACATCTAATTATACCGATCCTCTCTGAAGCGGTCGTTATATATATATATATATATATTTTAATGAATTCCAACCAAAACAACATGAAATTCATTTTGGTAATGAACTATATACTTATTTTAATTATTTTAAAATAAAATACATATTTTATAATTTAAATATTTATTTGTTTAAATTTAATACCGTATAATAGTATTGTAAGAAGATAGACCACGCCTTAAAATTTATGAATAAATTATATTTTATATTAAATGTCTTTAAAAAATAAATAAAATTTACTTAAAATTACTAAAAAATTATCAAACATTGTCAAAAGTAGCATATGGTCATCATGTGTGAGTTCTTAAAAAATCCACAATTACAATAACAAATAACATTACGTAATTTAGATACTAATCTGATTCCGTTACACCGATAGCTCAATCCATACACGAACCGAAATCTTTTTTTTCCATCCATGGTTGGATGGTTTGTGTAGTGATGTGACACTCTTTCTCATTTGGTTAGACATTCTTTATTCTTATTTCGTGTGGTAAATTAAAGCGCTACCGACCAACCTTGCTCATGAATGATTGCTATGAAGGTAACAATAAGAGCCATGGTTACGTGACTGATGCACAAAGCTGATTGTCTTATAATAGCAATTTTTTCTTTTTTTCATTGCCCATAGTGGCGATGAACAGAAACAGCTGCACTTAAAATTCATCTTTATGCATAACAGTAACACATACAAAATTCTACTTATTAAGGGTAAATTTGGCATAAATACATTGTTAGGCTTGTGGTGCAAATGCACAAGTTATTCTAGTAGTCGAGGACTCAAATTGTCTTAAGCTTGCCATTGACCCACCCTATCCGTCCCCATTCATGTGTATGTGTTTAGCATGAAATCCTATCAAGGTTTGGCTATGCACTAAGACATGATATGATGTTTCGTTATCCGACCAAAAAACATAAAACATTAGGAGAGACTAACATCCAATATATTTGTAGTCAAAAATATTTTTCATCCAAATTCGATGTGGAACAAGATTCGTCAAATTATGCTTCGATTCTAACTGGTTATAATGTATCCATGGTTCGCAGTCAAAATATGAATTGTTATTGCAATCACGAAAGCGATAAACAAGACTTTATATAATATCGATCTTTAAAATGAGTTTCCTGTACAAGATCCACCCAACTAAAAGGCTGATTTATGTAAGAGAGTGTATTGGTGGGAACCTAATAAACAAGACTCTATATAATATCGATCTTTAAAATGAGTTTCCAGTACAAGATCCACCCAACTAAAAGGCTGATTTATGTAAGAGAGTGTATTGGTGGGAACCTAATGCAATAAAAGGCCAATGAGGCACAATCAATTTAGGTTTGCAACATTTTTGACAGTGCAAAGCACTAGTGAGTCAGGAAGCAAAGTCTCTGCCTATCTATAGATGACAAAGAATCCTTTTGATTTGTTGGCTTGTTTTTGCATATGATAAAAGAGACATAAGGAAAGATTGTAGTTTTGAATCATTTGAAAGTAATTCCCAAAATCAACCAATCATATAGAGAGACTTTTACCAAGCCCATAAAGACCTTTGTTTTCTAAAAGCAAAAACATTTTAAAATGCCCACTTTTGTTCCCCTTACCTTGTTTCTTTTTCTCTTGATAATGTGTGGCAGAGTAAAAAGCTAAATAATTGTAGTGGGCATAAATTCTGCTCTCTCTAGTCTCCACAAACATGTCCCTTTCTGAATGCTTTTTTCTGCAGCTATAAAATCTCCCCCTCTACCTTCAATTTTCTTTCATGTTTTCTATCTCTCCATTTTCTAGGAAAAATTGAAGTCCTCTGTTCTTCCCCTGTTTTTGCTCTGTTCCTACTCTGTTTACTTCACCTCTTTCTTAACTGTACCACTATGTCCTCGAGTGTGTCTCAACAGCAAAAATCATCTATCGAGTCTCAACTCGTTGAACCCTGTGTTTTAAGGCACAATTTGGCTCCACCCATACTGAACTTTTCTCAAACAGACAACAATTTTTCTGGTCATTGTGACCAGAAAAGCAACAACAATGAGGAGCTTAGTGACTGGAGCTGCATTCAAACTCTCACCAACACATCTCACAGTTCCATAGAAGTAACAGACTACGTTCACCCCATTGTTAAGCGCTCTTCATCGATTCTAAGCATGAAAAGCTTGGAAGTGTGCACTGAAAGTTTGGGAAGTGAAACGGGTAGTGACATTAGCGAAGGCAGTGATGAATTCTCTTCTCTTATATCTGAGAATCAGAACTTCCACCCAATGCAGCAATCAAAGCCTCGAGAATATACTAAGAAAGTGGTTAGGAGAGAGAGTTTTCCGCCACCCCTGAGTTCGATCAGGGGCTCAGGAAGTCTTCGAGTTAGGCCTCACCGGGAAGGTGGCCGCCTAATTATAAAAGCTGTCTCTGTTCCTCCTCGCAACAGTTATCTTCAGGCCACGAGGGTCAATGGCCGGCTTAGGATCTGTTTGTTGAAGGATTGTTCTCCGTGTTGTGAGAGTATGGTGGCTAGTGATGATGGAAAAATAGAGCAATATCATGATGATGTTGAAGAACATGATAAAAAAAGTGAAGAACTATATGCCAGTGATGATGATTACGATGACGATGATGATAGTGGTGGTGATTGCTGGAGTGAGGGTAATGCTGAGAATTTTGGATGCGAAATTGGGGCTGGGGATCCTCCAAGGCCTAGCAGGTGCAAGGAAGGTGGTGGTGGAAACAAAGAGATGTCAAGGTGGGGGCAAATTTATGTAGCTATCCCTTGACCCTTCAAAGTTCTCTGCTAGATAGTTCGTATTGTTTCATTTAGCTTTCTCCACCTACGTTTTCCTAAAGAGAGTTCCTACTTTTTCCTAAAGAGAACTCCTATGATATGCATCATTTTCTTTTAGTGAATGATGAAGGTTGTTATGGTTATTGGACATGATTGGGTATGGGCTCTTCAGTATCTATCACATCAAAGCTTTTGTTAATGTTTTTTCCTATTTTATTATCTCGCTACTAACTTATCAAAAAAAATTATCTCGCTACCCATATAAATAGTACGTACATAATGCAAGATAAGACTCAGAACATTGCAACCCATAAACATCGAAGTTCAGATGTCGAATAGCTGAAATTCACCTATAATCAGAATAGTCATAAGTTGCAAATGGTCGGTTATGAGATTATCATTTTCATGGGTTACATTTGAAAAACCGCACGAATTCTTTCAAGAATGTGAAAGAGTCATCTTACTCATTTACTCAAAGTGGTTGTACTCCGATTGTATATCGAGGGTTTTGAGAGGAATTGGGGAATTGCACTACTAGAGCATCTAGCTATATCTGAGTCTAGACTCATTAAACTCATAGACCTCACCATTGCAAGTGGTCAAATCTAAAAGTAAACTGTGGTAAAATTGGACCACGTAGAGTAAAATTTCAAACCAGCCAAGTGATAATGTCCTTCCATGAATTACCACCCACTAGGTATATGCCAAGGCCAAGAGATGCCCAAAACTCGGAATTTGGTTGTGCAAACATTCATATTGTCAAGGGGGAAACACCCACCCACTCCCAAACGTTTATTTTCCAGCTAAGCTCAGAAACTGAACATGCGTTCATCCTCAACTTCTGCCTAACAAAAAATGTAGAAAATTTTGGGCTTTCATTTCCTCTATGTGCCATGGTTATTCGTCCTTCTGCATTGGGCATATATACATAGGCCGAAGTGGCAATCGAGTCATAAGCCACTACTGAACACAGAGATCCAAGTTACACCTAAACCTCCCGCCTAACAGCCTAAGGAAACTTACAGAAACTCACCATCCGGTGTATACAGGGGAAAACAACCTTGAACTCAACCAGATGCAATCATTACCCAGGGTTTACGCCCATTAGAATAAAGTGTTCTCAGCAAACTTCGCTTTCTCCACCCACAAAATCCATCTAATCAATCAAAAAAAGCTCAATAGATGCTTAACCTTTCACAATAGCTTTCACAATAAAAGCCAACTTGATATCTCAACATAACAGAGTTCTAAAAGAAAACAAGAATTCATAGCAATAGCAATAGTAGCCAACTTGAGATTTCGGCACAAGGGAGTTCTAAAATGAAAACAAGAATTCATAGCAATATCAATAATATCCTACTTGAAACTCCAACATAATAGTTCTGGAAAGGAAACAAGTATTTATGCTATTCAATGAGACAAAATGTTTCCATATACAAGAGCCATCAAGTGCTCAACAAAGTAAAACGTGGAGCACAAAAGAAAGATGTGCTCAATCAAAGCATATACTGATTTACTTTAAATTTGACAATAGGACCATTCTAAAAAAGAAAAGAAGAGTTCGTCCTTTCAAAAGGAAAAAATGATTATCAGAAACTATGATAATCTATGTACAACAGCTAACTTTAAAATGCTCAACAATGCAAAATATGGAACACAAATGAAAGAAGATGAAAGGAACACTTAAAACTGTAACGTTGTGCAATACCAGCAGCACATTCCTTTGCATAAAATACACACCTAAGAGGAGGTATTCTTCCTTGTGCAATAGGCACGATAGGCAGCCAGTCCAACTACAGTAACAGCAGCCCCAACTGCAGTTTTAAAATCACGGAGTCAATTATTTCTTTAAACAATCATCAATAAAACCTATAAGAAAAGAAGGGTGAGACTGGGTGAAGGAAGCACCAAGTACACTTGTCTCTCTTTGAGTATTACAAAATCAGTGCAAGGAGAAACAAATTAAAATGATAATGAGAGAGAGCTCAAGTATCCTAAATCTGAATGGCCAAGATCCTCAACATATCAAACATTTTAAGGCTTCACTTAGGAGAACTTCTAAATGAATATATTTGATTTTGACAATTTAAGGAGTATGGTTTAAAATTATAGGTTTCATGGTTGAATCTAGAAGTTCGAAATATCCAATTACATATTAGGATTGTTTTGGTTTTTTCCACACACATCCATTTTGTCTCCAAGGAGACTTGAACCCCTCACCTTCCCTATTGGAAGGAGAGGCTATACCGTTGGGCCAAGTGGTCCTTCGATTACCAATCATAGTTATTAAAGGCTCAAGGCGCAATAAGGCGCTAGAGGACCCCTGGAGCCGCCTAAGAGCTAGGCGAGAGGCGTGCCTAAGTAAAGTGAGGCACACAATGAAAAATAGAATGAAATATAAAATTATTACTAAAGCATTCATACTCCCATAATAAAGGCGCAAATGTTGTCAAAGGTGCTATTGCCCACACTTGAGGCGCAAGGAGCCTAGAACTTAGGCGCACGCTTAGGCACGCCTTTAACAACACTGGTATCAATTTAGAGAAACAATGTCAAATAATAATATGAAGTACATATTAATAAGAATTCTAATTGCACATGGATCTCAAAAAAATACATGATCCTCTTATTCTTCTCTACCCATCTTCAATAGCAAACAATCTTATATATGTGTGGGTGCCCGCATATATATTGTGATTTGAACCACAAATCCCATACTCTTAACTCCATCCATCTCTCCAAGTGGAGCACAAGTGCTATTCAGGAATGTAAAAGACAACATACATACCAGAAACAAATGTGAGAGAACGGCTAACAATCTTGCGGCATTTCTTCTGTTTTCTCCCGATCTCAGTTTCCGGGACAGATAGATGAGGGTGCTCAGCTGCCGTTACAATTCTAGAGAATATATTGTTCAGATCTCTTTCCTTTACACTGACATGAATAGGTGCATCTATTCCCAAATCCTGACAAATCTAGAACATAGGAAAGAAGAAGAAAATTGCAACTTTCAATGAAGTTGGCATATGCTCTCTAGCAAAAAAATTAAATTAAGAATTAAAAAATGATAATTTTTTTGGGAACTACATAAGGAGGTGGGAGAGAAGTTTTTATCTCATGCTAAAACAGACACTATTAGTAGAAAATGTGGCCATTATAAGAAGTACGTACCTTTGCTGAGTCTTTGATTGCCATTGGATAAGGATCGAGATCATCCTTGGCCGCAATAAAGAGGGAAGGCACCCCAAAACCACTTTTCTCTCCCAGCCCAGCTACTTCTGTAAGTAATTCTGCTGCTCTTTTAAAAGAATATTCATCGGAACTAAGAAGAAGAAAACATTATGGCTTTCACACATCATTGAATCAGGAAAATTGATTATTTTTGCAGAAATAGAGAAAAATAAAATGAAGAAACTCGTGTTAAAACACCAAATGCATAAAGGTAATTCCAAGGCACAATAGAGATGTAAATTTATATAATTCTTCCACAGGTATGTTAAACAGGGGAAAAAATAAGGAGGGGCGGGGGAAGAGATATATTCTTCAGGATCGGAACCATCTTCAATCTAAAGATGGTGTTGACAAATTATCTGGCTGATGTTTCTGAAATTCTGCTGCTCTTTTAAAAGAATATTCATCGGAACTAAGAAGAAGAAAACATTATGGCTTTCACACATCATTGAATCAGGAAAATTGAATATTTTTGCAGCAATAGAGAAAAATAAATTGAAGAAACTCGTGTTAAAACACCAAATGCATAAAGGTAATTCCAAGGCACTGTAGAGATGTAAATTTATATAATTATTCCACAGGTATGTTAAACAGGGGAAAAAATAAGGAGGGGGGGGGGGGGGGGGGGGGGGGGGGGGGGGATATATTCTTAAGGATCGGAACCATCTTCAATCCAAAGATGGTGTTGACAAATTATCTGGCTGATGTTTCTGAAATTCTCAATATTGGAGATGCATATTAGTCATCCAGAGTTATTAATGTAACATGAAGTGGACTCCTGCTATCTGGTTTCATGGGGGCATACCCAGACATGGTTCCATTTTATGGTTGGCAGCTAAAAACAAGCTTCAAACTTTCAATTTTAGAAGATGTGCTCTGCTTCTAATATGTATGATTCTGAACTTTGTAAAAGTTTTAAATTTTCTTGGAACATTTTTTACCTGTAATTTTCCTTTGTCTTGTTTCAGAGTTGCATTTGATGTACATAAAAAGTAGGCCCTCCCAATATTTTGTGCTTGGTTTTATGTTTTAATCAAAATGCTATTTAGTTCCAAAAAAAGAAAGAAAGGAAAAAGTAGGAATATAAGGTTACTAAAATGTGCTCCTTATTAGTTATCCCCCCCCCCCCAAAAAAAAAAAAAGAAAAGAAAAAAATTTGTCAACTTAACAATCATTTCATGGTTATTCATACATATACCAGATCATGCTTACTTGTCATAAACAAAAACCGCAACATCAGAAGCTGCTAAAAAATCCTTCTTAATCAATAATTCTTTTACTTCATCTTCTGGAATCTCCCGCAGTACAAGAGTCTTCTTAGTTCCCTGCATGTGCAGTAGCATGAATAAAATACATAGTAAATATGATCATATACTTCAAATCAACAAGAATTGAATAGTCAGAAATAAATTATATAATAAACAAGAGATATTGAAATGCAGAAGACAAATATACAAGTGTGTGTATATATAGGGCAGGATCAACTTCATCATGGAATACAATTTGTCTTCCATGAATCCAATTATCGAACTATATAGTTATATTGTACTTGTCATGCATGTCCGTTATAAGCGTCATCAGATATCAGTGCCTGTTAAATAATATATTTTTCGTAAATAAAGATTAGATGACATCTATGCAATGGTGCATCTCCAAGTAATTTGAATTTGGCATGCGTGATAAGCATTAAGGGATTTATAAAACCCAATAATCGAGACAAACTATAATCCTTCACATTGAAATGTTGAGAATAACTTATCCTTGCATCAGCTACTACCCCATATAACTAATATAATGGTGTTTATATTACTTAATTATAAAAATAAACAGCAATTTTTCATTTCACCATGTTCTATTATTTAAGTGTTGAACTTGTGATTTGATTTGCTGTGATATGAGAGAGAGAGAGAGAGAGAGAGAGAGTCTACCAGAGTATCAAGTCACACTATGCACTCACCCCAAGTTTGTCAACAACATTCGACACATAACCCTCATCAGTTGTGGAAATAAAATCATCTGAAAACGACCTGTAATTGGAATCAAATGAACAAATTAAAGTCATAATAAGCTTGGGCAAAGAGAGAGAAGGGAGAGGAGAGAGTCTATGATATTTTGTGCTAACAAAGAAACAGTAAAGTCGCACCCCTTTTGAAGACATAAACCAAAAAGGCAACAGAAGTTCAATCAAGAAATGCAAAAATCACTAGAAATCAATCTGGCTTTCACCAAACTAAGATTAAGAACAACACCTTCCCACAAATGACTTCAGTATTGCAGACTTTCCAGCATTTTTAGGTCCAAAAACAAAGCATTGGAAAACATTTCTATCTGTTTGTTTCTTCTTACTATCTACAGATCTTCTCCTAGTAACACAGAGGGCTGATCCAGAGTCACTAGTATAACCAATGTATACCAAATTAGCAAGAGTTTGAGCTGGGTCCAGTAGTGTCATGAGGGCCCACTGCAATCACATGTTTTACATGAGAAACAATGAATAGATAGCTTGAAGAGATCAAGGAAAGTGCCCAGCATATATATCATGTATATAGAGAGAGATACAGAGAGGAATGCCTATCTAAAAAATATCAACACTTGGTAGTCAATAATACTGCAAGGAGAGCATCCTGATGCCTAAATAACAATTAAAATACTAGCATGTCAAATACATATAAACTCTTAAGAAAGTAAAGTAGTGAATACAAGCCCCACCTAATCACAACCTGCGGTTAGATGCATCAAATCAGATAGAAAACTAGTAGTCAATTTTCCTAACGAATGGAATTGATAATTCATTTTCCATTAAAGGCCAAAAGAAAGGGGAAAGAGCACATCTTTTTTAGAAGCACTAAGGGCCACCCACACTTGCAAGGCAGTGTTGCAAACTTGCATGTACTAATTTCCAATTAATATACCGTTCTGACTTCCTAGTACTCATGTACTCTAATGACAATGCCCTGTGACTGTCACAGATCTGCCATAAGATAGTATATACCAGCATTGGGTCCAATGCCAGATCATTGCCACATTGCATGGGTCTGCCCGAGTGTCCGATGACTCTCCAATAAACATTTTATATAATAGGACGATGGCAAGCAGAGTTTCTAAACACATGATTTGTGTATATTTGCTACACTAGCATGCACACACCTTCTATTGGCCCCACGACCGAAGGACGTTTATTTGTATCTTGGAGCTAACAATCTCTCCATAATGAGATATACAGGTGCGGCTGCCATGAGAAATAGAACCTCTGTGGATCCCGTCCTCCGTACCGACTAATAAGTACGAGGAGTTTACTCAACTTTTGATGCAGGAGGATCAGCGCAAGGATGGCAGGAAATCGTGATCTGCTGTTTTCCTTTTCAAATCTCTATTTTTAGTTAATTTTTACTACTTATGGTAATTTTCTATTTGTCAATTAGGAATTGATTCTGAACCCGATTTGGGCCAGATTTTTGGCAATCTTTTGATTTCTTTCCGTATTTCGTTTTGGTAAGACTTTTAGGGTTTTGCTATTTTTGATAAAATCCTTGATTTTCAGCTATTTAAACCCGGCTTGTGGGTTGTTTTAAATTAGTTTTGAATATTAAGAATTTTATTAAATTTCAGAGTGTTCTCTGAATTTTGGGTCGAATAATTTCTCCCTTTTCTTTCTTGCAAATTACCCGTTGCGCTAACCTGCAGAATAATCTCTATTCTGTCCGGCGTCAACTTTGAACCTCGGGAGACCCGAGAAGCTCCTCTGCATGAATGAACCCCATGAAAGAGCTAAAGGCCTGTAGTGAGCTCCTCTCTACAGATAAAACCCCCATGGAAGAACCCATAGCCCTTAGGAATCTCCTAACTCCACAAAAGAGTTCAAAACCTTGATGGGAGTGGGGGTTTATAGACTCCTGTGAAGAACCCAAGGCGCTCAGGGAGCTCCTCTCTAAAGATTAACAAGGAAGAGTTCAAGAGTTCCTACTTGCTCCTCTCTACAGATAAATGCCCAAGGCCCTTAGGGAGATCCTCTCTACCCACAAATCCGAGGAAGAGTGCGAGACCTTCGGGAAGATCCTCTCTAGTGATAAATCCAAAGGAAGAGTTAAGCTCCAAAGATCCCTCTCTAGGTAAAACAGTCACTGGAGAACAAGTGGTTTGTGTGGGGCGTGACGTTGCAACATGATTCATAGCTGGGATACTATACATATTGGCTTGGTAGTTGAGCACTAGAGGGAAGCTGAGAGACACCCACTCCAAACTGACCACGGGGTGCCTCTTGGCCAGTCACAAAGAAAAGATGAGTAAGTGATCCTTTGATAGACAGATGTTTACTAAGGAGTCCTCGCATTCAGTAAGAGTGCCTCAAGTCAGAGTCAGCATTAAATTCATGATCCTTTCTACCTTAGCCTAATTGATCTCTTCATAGAATCCAAGATTTGCTACTAAATAGGGAAGCAATCTTCGGCTAATGACTTGGACTGAATGTCCTTGTCAAATGATAGAATAGTATAAACGGAGTGAACATCATGAAGAATGGTACTTCGAAGAAGACAACACAACTAATTCTAAGCCCTTGGACTCTATGTTGATCACCAAAACTAAGTCCCACCACCTCTTTCTTGCTCCTCTATGAGAAGATCCTGTGTGGCAGCTCACGTTCCAACTAAGCCTCTATTTCTTAGTACTCTCATCATTGCTAAAGTGGTACCTCATCATCTCCAAGCCTGATAAGTGGAGATTTTTTGACAATGGACCAATGACAAGTCACGCGATAGATTTATAACCTTATTGAGAGTTGTTTCTTTCAGTTCTACAAAAAATTCAGGGTTCTAGGAACATAATACGGGGATCATATTCTCTGGATTAAAAAGAAGGAAGTGACTTGGCATTTTTATGGTTTGCAAGGCCTATTAATAAGCCTTATATCCCGCCACCACCACTTATATCCAGCCAAATGCTAAAAGAATTTAGTGCACACTCAAGAACTATACAAGGACACCGATAGCTGTTAGCTTGAGTGGCATCACCTGACTACCCAGAGAGGATGATGCAAGATTCAAGTCTCAGTTAGGATGCAGGTGTGTGCCTTAGTAATAACAACATGATGAAAAATGACAATGATGCTAGTCCATACCACAAATTTTCTGTACTGGTCAAGAAAAAAATATGAATTTGTAAAGTAGCCATTACAAGATAACCACTATGACCAAACAGCTCTTGCTAAGTTGGTTACAGTATCAGGAAGATGATCAAAGGGATTTGTATTCCAGAATTCTTCACATAAGCTTTACCACATTCCGACTGCCCCGTCCCCAATGACCAGAAACAAACACAAGGGCAGAAAATCCTATTTTGGAGTAAAACATTTAGTTAAGTACTGTAACTATCATAAAGTTGCAACAACCAAAGAACTATAGTAGGCAAACACACCTTAGATAGAAACCCATTCAGAGACAGACCGTCTAATGCAGCTGCAGTATCGTTGCGAGGAGGTT
The DNA here is from genome assembly GCA_963922005.1 of Cornus suecica. Lineage (NCBI taxonomy): Eukaryota > Viridiplantae > Streptophyta > Magnoliopsida > Cornales > Cornaceae > Cornus > Cornus suecica. The sequence goes on from OY998243.1 coordinate 75,792,693, forward strand.
CACCCCAAGGACTGAAATTAAAAAATAAAAAGCAAATATAAGACAAAGTACTAGTCGCACTTGAGCATGAAAAAATATTATATAATTATTATCTGCATAACCGTGTTGAGTATTCCCACAAATCAGACTTTTGTTCAAGTTACACAGAAGATCACAAGTTAGGACCAGTGTCCACAGTCGTCTCATTTCCCAAATCACCATTTTAATTGACAATCATCAGATAGATTATGGGAAGTGGAGCAACTAACAGAAGTTGTGAAGATCAAACAATGGTACACGTTAACTTGAATTATTACTAATTGTCACAAATGCATGAGCAAGTATTGTGAGAATCAAAAGAAAAAAAGAACAAAACTATTTTTAAAATCTTGGGAATCTTATGTCTTATATACTGGATAGTGTTTCCATAAATTACCTCATGTTCTTCGTCACTGTAGTTACCTAACTTACCTGAGACATTAATATTAAATGTTCAAGTGTTTGTTGGGAAGAATGAAAAAAAATTAAAAAGAAAAAAGCACCGCCATGCATGTTTCTGTTAGCTTATAAAGTATCAGCAGACAAACACTTAGCAAAAATCCAATAGAATAACCAGAAGATACATTCATAATATAATCTAAATAATATAGATTCAGAATATGAAACAAATAAGTTCACCATAGGCCATTATGAGTTCCATTTTACAAATACTGAAAATGCTAGTAGAAAGAAGGATTAGATCCCACTAATTCAAAATGCCAATCTTATTACGAAAGCTACAAGACTCAGCCTACCTGTGACAACCACCCCCTCCCCATTCGGAAAAGAACACAACAAAACACAAACACAAATGCACGAAAGGTCCTGTCTAAACCGAACCATGCAATGTCCAATAAAGAAATCCATATGAATCATATGATCACAAATAACGGTCTCATGGTGCAAAGAAAAAGCCTAAAATAAAATGATTGAAAGCATTCTTGTGAACTCAATTTACCAATACCAATTGCATGATAGGCAGAACATTTTGCAGAGTTGGTGTGGACCGTAATTTTGCAGAAACATTATTGAAACTGCTTAAATAATATGATTGAAGTTAAACGATTACAAGCATCCTGCAAAATAATATTAATAATACAGTTTTATTACAAGTGTAACATGATTAGGCTTTTTTTCATGTTGATACGGCGAGAAGAAAGCATTTATATGACATGTTCTTCATACTTCATCTACAGAGTGATTAAAAGTGAGTTATATAAAAGGAGAGAAAGAATGAGAAGTAAAGATGTAATTTTAAACCATTCGCAAATGTGTCATATTAGAAAGAGAAGAAAGGGATATACCAAAAAATTAATACCTATATATGTGTGGTCCTAATTCAATTGCATATGTAGTACATCATAACTGAAATGTCAAGACAACCAAGAATGAGAACATTTAGAGTTAAACTTCAAGATTTACAAGCAATTTATGAGGCAAATCAACCACAGATTCATAGTATTAACATGGACTTAAAACAAAATCCACTGCAGAGATGGTTTGGTATGATAGAAAGCTATGCACAGTGAAAAGATGCTGATTTTCACTCAGCCTCAATTGTATTTGGGATCTCCAAGTGGCGAAGTAACAAAAAAGTAGTTAAGAGCAAGCAAATAACCTAGTCGCCATGGCCTGGGTCATATAACCTCTCCTCCTCAAAGGAAAAGTGAGGGTTTTAAAAAATATATATTTTAAAAAAAGTGAGGGTTTTAACATTGAGGAAAATAGTTTCATACTTTTACGTCCATCAATAAAAGAAGGGCAACAATACCATGCATACACACACAGCATGAAAGTACTTTGATTCCGTGTATCATGCATTATACAACAATACCATCCATATATGTGTTGTAATTTGTATCGTGTGTATTTATCAAGTGAGAGGGAAGGAGACCAAGAATGTGTTGCTTAACAAAACAAACTCACCTTTCTGGTGCAGTTGAAAATAGATCATCAAGTTCGTAGTGATTTAGGATTCCATCCTATTAAGCACCAAAACCACAAAATCATAAATCAGAATAGGTATAGTTAGAATTGTGAAAACATAAAAAAAACCTAAATTTTAGTCATATTGCTGCCAGATTTTTTAACTATATTAAGGCATTGAACTTAGAATCATAACAATTTCTATCATACAAGACACTTTATTATTATTATTTTACTGATAAGTATCTATCATGCAAGACAGATAATCAATCACTTAATCAAAATAACTTAGAGACGATGAAGGATGAAACAATATTATGTTACATACAAACGCTTCTTGAAACAGGAAAAAAGAAATACTAATTACTGAGATTCAAAATTTTATTTTCCCTGAAAGAATCTTAAGAAAATGTAACAAAGATATAGCATTCGAATTATTAAAACTATCAAAGTGCTTAAACCAAATGAAACTTCAACTGTGAGTCTGTGACTCCCTTACCATAACTAATCTAGTTTATAGCAAACAGAGGAAGAAAATGAAGAATTGACAAAAAGTAAAAAGGAAAGACACTTAGCTATGGCTTGCCAAAGCAGAGCATTAGTTGTATTATACATTACTCTGACTCAGATACGGGGCCATGCCTACGTGTCAAATATCTGGCATAAGAACACAAATCATGTGTTCAAGAATCCTTGAAATAATTGTTGCACTATTTAAAATGTTAAACTTCTCTTTTTTTGTTTACAAGTTGAGCCATTGCAGAGGGATAAAACCCTGACCAAACCGTTTGTCAGCAACTGGAAAATGAGGATGCTTTTCAAGTGAAGGACCTTCAAGAAAACATGTTTCGACTCTAACAAACTTCAATTATTTTCTAACATGTTAGTATTTCCCTTTTTTTTCAATTTTTTTGTTGATTCCTCTTCCACTTATTTTCCAGCCGTCTCATACCGGCATCCTACTACAACCGTCTGTACTGTGTCAACACTAGTACTCTAGGGCACAGTGCCACATAGTCTGCCTCACCAACATTTCTAAATTACTCGCAGGTTAGGACACCCACCGGTATTCTTCTTTAAAATTCCAGAGTATTGTGCACTTATCTAGAACACTTGAACAGGTCTTGCTTTAGGTACCTAACCTTTTCTTATTGTGTCCAAACCACATGTTCCTAATTATTTATATTCTCTTGCACAACCACAGTTATGGATCTTGTAGAGAGATGACTCTAGGAGGCACTAGCTAAATCAGAAAAATAATTCAGACCCACTAAACAAAGAAAGCAAAGACACTCTTCTTTACATGGTATTTTACGAGGGATGTATATAGTAATTTCTATTCATAGATAAACCATACAAAAAGAATTTGAAGTCTACATTGTGATAGATATCCATCTATAACATCATGAGAAGAAGTATAGAAAAGACTTATAAGTACCTTGTTAGCGTCGAACAAGCTGAAGATTCCCTTCAAAAACTCAACAACTTCACTTGTCAACTCTATACTCTACAATAGTTCATATAAGAGTAAATATTTTACACAAATAAATTGCAATAAAAATTTCTGCACTGCCATTTTTCTCAAAAAGAAAAGTGACATATCTTTATACACATAAACAATAATATAATTGTGTGTGCATTAGGATTTTAGTTCTTTATTTTTGGTAAGCGCATTAGGATTTAGATGGGAAGGTAAGCATTGCATTGCCAACTAATAAAGTTACCATATGAGTGAAATAAACTGAAAATAAAATTCTAGTATGACTAAGAAAGTTCTTGCTATAATTTTATGGCCAACAAATCAAATTCGCCAACCTCTTGTGCTTATAAAATTAAGAACATGGGTTATGACAATGAAGCTTTAGGTCAGTATGAGCGATACCTGATCAGGAGCTCTCCTGAGTGGAACTGTAAGATAATTATCCCTGAGTTTAATATCATCATCATAACCAAATTTCCTTAAGACGGTCCATGTCGTCTCAATCCGCCCTTTTTCTATGAAAAGAGTATGGAGAAAGAGAAATCCGGTGAGAGTAAGCCCAAGGTCACTGACACCTTGTGGCAGTTTCTCTTGTACAACTCTTTTAACACCCGCTATTTCAGCAGGCTGTAACGGAGCATTGAAACATTTAACCTGGTCACCAGGATTATAAAATCATTTCACAATGTAAGAAAATATATCAGCATCACAAGGAAAGAAGTTAACCACTCACTCACTGCCTTCCCAAAAATTATTAACTAACAAATAAATGAAAAGAAAAGAAAAGGAGAAGGTCCAAATTTTTGTATCCCAACAAAACATTTATATGGGCGCGTGTGGTAGTAAAAGAAAGACCTGAAAGTCATTCAGCTCTGCGTCATTGAGAGCACTATCCATATCTCGATCACAAAGAGTGAATATCCGCTTCAATGCTCTTGTGCACCGAGGGGTCAAGGACTGGAATTCTTTATCAAACAATGGTGCTGTTGGATGAAGTACTGCCTTTTGAGCATAATAAAATACTTCAGGTACCTGCAATGAAACGGGTTGAAACCAAATACCTTCAACTTTCTAACATAATTGAAAATGAGACAAAAATGCCAACCCCTTATGAACTTCCAAGTTTAGATTTATCTGATTGCGAGGCCAACACACTGTTATCAAATTCATAGTTCAATGTCATATATAAACTATGAGTATAGGAACTTAAAATCGAGATTGTAAGATAACAGTCCTAATGTTCTTATCATTGGCAGAAATGCAACAAAGTCTACATGTATAGATTCACGGCAACGATCTCTTGCTCACATGTGAGCAACAAATTCGCGCACAAAATGCATAGTGATTGTTGGATGTGATTGATAGCTATAATTTTTTTGGTAATTACTTCTACTACATTAATTCACATTCAGCGGTGAGCACGAAATCATTCTGTGAGTGTATATATAGTTGCAATATGCTATATATATTAAGGGAACAAATTAAACCATCTTGTGACAAACCTGAACCAGGTTAGCCGCGGAACACTCCATACACATCTCAATCTCCCTAAATTGCTCCATGATTGGTGACATCACCTGCTGTCGATTGATTTGAAAACGCTCGTCTTGCAAATCTAGTTTGCAACCAACTACAATCACAGGTACCTTCACCTATCATTGAAAAAATGCAAAATATATCAATGTATGTATATAAACATATATACATATATGAACTAAAAGTGTGAATTCAAACCTCTAATCTACCAAGTTCATAGAGCCAAAAAGAACTCAGGCGACTGAGTGTTGCAGGCTGATCACAAGCATATGTCACCACTACCGCATCGGCTCGCTTCAGTTCTTCGGCAAGCTTACCTCTACTCTCCAAACTAAATGCAACATTAAAATTAAGTTCATAAAAAATTAAATAAAAAATAGAAAGAGAAACTCATATTTCAATACTCAAAAACTAAACGATATATATATATATATATGAACACAGACATGTACGGATATGTGTGTGTGTGAATATATATATATGTATACAACTATGAAAACCTGGATGAAGTATCGATGATGGTGACGGGGACCCCATCGGGATAGAAATCGGCGGGAAGGCGAGTGGGAGGCAAGACGTGAGCGACGGATTCGGGGAAGTTCTCGGAAGCAGCGGTGGCGATCAAGCTAGATTTGCCGGTGGCGCGGTCGCCGACGACGACGACGCGGACGCCGGAGGGCGAGGTTTTGAAGGAATCGCTGGGCATTGAAACTTTAATGGAAGAATTTTGAAAAATGAGAGGGAACTGAAATGAAAATGTGTTGTGATCTGTGTGTAAGAGTGTGTGATCTGTATGCGAGAGTGTGTGTGATCTGTATGCGAAAACTATTTGAATGTAGGTGATTGGAAAGTTCACCGGGTGGAGTACCCTAACTTGTTTTTATAGGTTACTCCCTATAGGCGATTTTTTTTTTTTATTTCTTTTGTTATTACCTTTTATTTTTCTAATTTTTATACTACATTTCGCTAAATAAAAAATCAAATATCTATATTTGCAATATAAAAGTAAAATAATTTATTTTGATATTCCACACGCGAATGAGTTTAATAAAGGCTTAAAAAAAAAAACAAAAAAAAACAAAAAAAAACTATACAATTTGAAAAAAAATCATAAAATTTCAAATACTATCACCTAATTATTGATAAATCTATCATAATGTCTCTTGATTTATTGACAAACACGACTAATTGAATTGAAATTAGATCCATCTTTTCTTGGAAAATATTTGGGGCTGTCTTGAGTTCCATTGGCATAACCTTCCATTGAACTCGACTTATTTATTAATATTTTGATTAATTTTGATCGAATTATATCAATAAATAAAACACAAGTAAATATAAACTTAATTTTTTATAGATTATTTCGAATTATTTGTGAATGTCTATGCTTATTTAAAATGGGTGAAAATATTATTATAATATACTAAGTATTTTCTTTCACTCTTTTTAAGGGGAGATGTTTAGAATATTTGAGATTGTTGAAAGTTTTAAATGAACGTGGTTAAAAAAAAATAATACCCTACTATATAATACAATATTTTGATCACAAGTAAACTATATTATTTTGTTTTTCAAAATATTTATATTTACTTCCGATGGTAAACTTAAAAAATCATATGAAGGTCATGTTTGGATTGACTTTTCAAACGCTATTTTTGGTTTTTCGGGAAAATCTGTTTTGAACGTTGTTTAACAAAAAATGTTAGAAAAACTTTTGAGCCTTGGAATAACGAAAGAAGTTGGGGATACCAGCTTCTCAAAACAGCTTATGTTTCTTTTTTTCTTATGTGTATACCCAAAAATATAAATTATGTCATACAAAACCTTATACATAATTTGTTTTTTTGTTTGTATTCCTTGGACACATGGATTATAAAAAAACTAAACAAAAAGAAAAATTTACAAACATCATCGGTCCTGAAGGAAAAAATTATTTTAAATGGTGTTTGACAAATTTTTCAGAACAATTTCTAAACCTTAGAAGAGTGTGTTTGAAGAAGTTGGAATATCAGTTTCTCAAAACAGTTTATGCTTCTTTTTTTTTTCTACATAAAGCTAAAACTAAAAGTTATATTAAACAAGGCCGAAATTATTTGGATAGATGGATGATACTCTCCAACAATATCACTAATCATTTACCTACTGTACTAAAATTAAAAAATTTGAGAAATATGAAAAATTCTATTCATTCGAGAAAAAAATTAAGTTTATTTTCAAATATTAGTTAATAAAACACGTATTACAAATGTAGCTCCCAAAATTCTCAACAAAATACTAATTTTCTTTAAATTAATTTATAATAGTTGTACTCAAAATTATAACTAAATAAAACCATCACAAAGTTAGAATTGAAATGCAAGTTTTATCTATAATCACTTGTGAATTTATATTTCCATCATCACTTACCAGTTTTTATTTATAAGGCCCTGTTTGGAAAGGGGTTTGTCTGGTCTTGTCTTGAATCTAAAACTATGTTTGGTAAACGGTCTTGTCTTTCTGGTCTGGTTTGAGAAAACAAAAACTTTATATATATATTAGTTATATATTATTTATGTATATAACTTTATATATTATTATATATATATATATATATATTTATAATATATTATTTAAATATATTATATATATTTAATAAAATTATTTTATATATATTAATTTTATATTTTATATTTATTTATATATATATATATTAATTTTGAATTTATATATTATTATATATATATATTTAATATTATTTTATATATATTATTATAAAATAATATATATTATTCGAGATATTATTTATATATACATTATTTTTTAATTTATATATCTTTAATAATATTATTATATATATATATTTAATAATATTATTTTATATATATTATTATAAAATAAAAAATATATATTATTCTATACATATTAATATATATTATTTTTTAATTTTATATATATATATTATTTTTGAATTTATATATATATTTAATAATATTATTATATATATATTATTATAAAATAAAAAATATATATTATTCTATATATATTAATATATATTATTTTTTAATTTTAGTACATGAATTATATATATATATAAAAGGGAGAAAAAAAAAATCAAAAATTGTGGGATAAGACCAAGAAATATCAACTTTTTTTTTGTCTTGGTTTTACTTTATTTTGAACCAAATCCAAGACCAAAGTTTTAAGTGATTTTGGTTTTGAATTTAAAGATAAAACCCACCAAATAAATTTAATATTTAAAAATAAAAATAAACCAAGACAAAATCAACTAAAACTGGTTACCAACCTAACTCATGAAATTACCCCCACAATCCACATGGATAGAAAATAAAGTGAATGGGTATAACAAAATGAAAATAAATAAATAGACAGACAAAACTAAAAACCCTAGTCGGGAGTAAAACCCTGAGAGCTTAACAAATTGCAAACATAAACGTACGCTGAAATGATGATCCGCCGTGCTCGCACAATCCTCGCCGCCGTTCGGCATTTCTCGGCGGAACCGGCGGCGAAGCCGGCAGCCACGGGCGGCGCAACCACCACCACCGCCGCCAAGACCTCCGTCGGCCGAGACACGCTGGGGCGACGACTTCTGAAACTCGCATACGCAAAACGCAGCGCCGCTATCACTATAAGGAAATGGAAAGAAGAAGGGCATACGGTCCGCAAGTACGAGCTCAATCGCATTGTCCGAGAGCTCCGAAAACTCAGACGGTACAAACACGCTCTCGAGGTCTCTCTTCTTTCCTCAATTAATCTCTAGTGTGTGTGTGTGTATATATATATATATATATTTATGTATGTCATATATACATTGGCGATATGAGGATGGTATAGAGACAGGTACTATACATGTAATATATATATATATATCGTCATATGAATTTATTGTGCTAAGGCGATTATCGGCGATATGTGGATGGTATAGAGATAGGTACTATACATGTTATGGATTGAAAATATTTGAGTTTCAAATTCTGTATTGAATGTTCTACGGCAGAAAGAATAGGCGAGGACCCTATACTTGTATGCTTGTGTGTGTGTATATATGAAGAAATTGCTCAGTTCTAAGCTAAATTTCTCTTACAATGTTATCTTTGGTATTATAATTTGACCAAGATTTGCTCAGTAGGCATCAAATTTGGCTAAAGCGGCTTCTGATTACTAGACATTGGAATTTGGCATTCATGGTTTTCACCTATCGTAGTGGTATTGATGTACAAAAAGGCGTTGCTGGTTTTCACTAGGAGCAGGCAACGACAATATACTTGTATTCACACACACACATACAAGTATATTGTCTTACAATGCTATGTTTAGTATGATAGTTTGACTAAGATTTGCTGAGTGGGCATGAAATTTGGCTAAAGCGGCCTCTGATTACTAGGCATTGAATTTGACACTCGTGGTTTTAGCCGATTGTAGTAGTATTGATGTACAAAAAGGTGGGGCTGGTTTATCTTTTGAAGTAGCTGTACAAGGTGGAAGATCTGTCAAATGATGTATAGGGATAATCATTTCCAAGAAGCAATTACTGTCTCAATGAGGATGTTTTAACTTCCTTTAGGAAATAGCTTAACCGGTGGCAACTGGAAACGAAATTCGAGTATGTAAACACTTTAGTATATGTGTTTATTTTCTGAGTTCTCATCCTTGCAATGGCTTTACTTAATCAATCAAATGCTTTGTTGTAGCTTTTCAGTCAATCATGTCATATATGATGCATTCATAGGCCTGTGACAATGCAGAAAACACGCTGCTTCTTCCTTTGAAATTGATAATAACTTCCAACAACATCACTCTTTGGGTTACGTATATGAAAAATCACGCGTCAAGAGAAATACTCTATTTCTTCCTTGAATTTGAAAATTACTTCTTGCAACATCCATATTTGTATCTGCTAAGGTGGCCTAAATCCTCTCTTACAGAAAATTTGTATTCCATCCTCCCCAATCTTGTGGCAATCTCCTTTAACTACCTCAATGAAGAAAAATATGTTGTCCTGAGAATCATGTTCAAGCAATGTCAATGACCATTTTGAATGCCAAGGTTAGCTTCTAAGAGTGAGTCTTAAAACACATGTTTTTGGGTCATACTCTTTATTGGAACAACTTATAAGTTATAAGTCATCCAACTGAATGGCTTATTTGGCTGATAAGTTTTGTTCCCATTGAATATTTTGACTCGTTCCGGTTGAATTATCTATTCCGTCCTTCTTCTGTACTGGCTTCAATGCCAGCCAAGTACCGTCTCTTCCCCCTTTGCGGGTCTATTCAACAAGTATCATATCGGCAAAGTTGACTAATCGTTTGTGATGCATCAAATTTGGTCTTTGATGGTTCCTCATATACATCTTGAAGTCATAATTCGCTCTGGTTTCCTGCAAATGCTCATAAGAAATCTCTCTCTCTCTCTCTCTCATATATGTATGTATCTGTGCTGAAGTTCTCAACTTTGATTTAACGCAAATTTTAAATTTTGTCCTCTACATGGTCTGGCATTACCCAACTTTTTTTACATGAATTTGTATTTTATCTCATTATTATGCTTTCTATTCATTGAACCCCGTCAATCAATGTGACAAGTAAGGCACATTGGAAGGCCTGTGCCACAGAATTGTTTTTCACATTGTTAAAACTGCACATTTATTGTCATGAAATTTTTATGCGGGGAATGACTTGGTAAGTCTGTGTATATGCAAACCGAAGGGATGTAATCTGCTTTCCCATCATTGTTCCACAGAATATGTAGTTTACATAAAGGAATAATGTCACTGGATAGTACCTGATAACTAAATGCAAATATTATTTAACAGTAAGCGAAATAAGGACAATTCTTTCTTTGGTCTCTAAACTGTAACCGAGTGTTTCCCCTTGTAAGTTCCAAATTACTTTTTTTTATCTGACAATTTTCTAAACAGTTTTCTAGTTCAGTAAAAGTTTTAACCAGTAGTCATTCTATTTAGAAGTTGCTTCTTGAAGTGTTGCAAGTGCTATCAAGCCATAATTGTATGTTTGTTAGAATAAATGTTTATTAAAATTTCTGAAATTAATATGTTGTTTATTAAGTAAGTTGTCCTATAGATCCTGAATATCTGCAGCTATTCATTCTTTAAATTATCACTGTATCTATTCCACATCTGGTTGGCGCCTATCACACTTACATGGATATGACTTGAATATTTCAGGATATTGCACCACTAAAGACCAGTCCTCACTACATACCTTATAGTTTAAGGTCTAAATCTGATTATTTATGCAGATATGTGAATGGATGAGAATACAGGATGATATCAAGCTGTTGCCGGGAGATCATGCAGTCCATTTGGACTTGATTGCGAAAGTTCGTGGCTTAAACAGTGCAGAAAAGTTTTTTGAAGATCTCCCGGATAATATGAGAGGCCAGCCTACCTGTACTGCCCTACTCCACACCTATGTGCAGCACAAGGTGTCCTCTAAAGCAGAGTCTCTAATGGGTAAAATGGCAGAATGTGGGTTTTTGAAGTATCCCCTTCCTTACAACCACATGTTGTCTCTGTACATCTCTACTGGGCAACTTGAGAAAGTTCCAGGAGTAATTCAACAGTTAAAGGCGAACACCACGCCTGATGTGGTCACTTACAATCTATGGTTAACTGTGTGTGCCTCTGAGAATGATGTTGAAACTGCAGAGAAGATCTTTCTTGCGCTAAAGAAGACAAAACTAGAGCCAGATTGGGTGACATATAGCACATTAACAAGCTTGTACATTAAAAAATCTCTTTTTGAGAAGGCAGCATCTACTTTGAAGGAAATGGAGAAAAGGACTTCTCAGAAAGTTCGAGTTGCTTATTCCTCGCTCATTAGTTTGCATACTAGTATGGGAAGCAAAGACGAGGTTGACCGCATATGGAATAAAATGAAGTCATCCTTCCGCAAAATGAATGATTCTGAATATACTTGCATGATATCTTCTCTTTTAAAACTCCATAAGATTGAAAAGGCCGAGAAACTTTATACAGAGTGGGAGTCTGTTTCTGGGACTGGTGACGCCAGAGTTCCAAATTTACTTCTTGCAGCTTATATCACCAATAACAAGATGGAAGTAGCTGAGGATTTTTACTATCGAATGGTTAAGAGAGGCATTACTCCGGGATACACCACATGGGAGCTGCTTACATGGGGCTACTTGAAACAGAAGCAGATGGAAAAAGTTTTAGACTGTTTTAAGAAAGCTGTTGGCAGTGTGAAGAAATGGGATCCTGATGAAAAAATTGTTCGAGAAGTCTTCAGGAACCTTGAAGAACAAGGCGATGTTGACGGAGCCGAGCAGATGCTGGTTACCCTTCGGAATGCTGGCCATGTGAGTACAGAGATCTATAATTTGCTTCTGAGAACATATGCAAAAGCTGGCAAAATGCCACTTATAGTTGCGGAGCGCATGGAGAAGGACAAGGTCCAGTTTGACGAGGAAACTCGTGAGCTTATTAAATTAACTAGCAAAATGTGTGTGAGTGAAGTATATCACCCCTCACCAAATTATAGACATAAATTTACCATGTGAAACATTGCAACCCTTTTCCCTTTATGCCATTACTTTCAGCTTGGGCATGGAAAGCTGATGGGTGGGAGGCCCTTTGTTCCTTCTCCATAGGTGGCTAGGTTGGTGCATGGTATGTTTCATGAACTTTCCACATATTCCATTTTTATCAAGTTATATTATATCTTTCTCCTTATGGTTATCTTTTTGTTTGGATTTTTGAAGAAAACGGTACACGCGCTTCAATAAAAAAATGCTTTTTCCGTGTTGTATACGATGCCATGTAGGCATATTTTGCTTGGAATTGTTTGGTTAAAAGCGTTACGGCGCTGTTGTGTATAGTATTCCTCATTGATGAGCTTTCCAAGACTATTTAAGGTCCAATTGTGACCAAGTTGGCAGAGGCCGAGCTATGCAAGGCCAAGTTATATACTTACTGTTACAACAGCACGGGCCTGCAGATTTTACCTTATCTGACTTGCGCGACTGTGGAGAGCAGAAATGAGTCTCTCAGTGGTTAAGACTTGCTGCTTATTGCCACAGCGGCCATACTAGGAGGGGCGTGTTAACTATACATAACACATGAAGTTCAATTACAAGTCTTTTCTTCCGCTAAGATTAATTGCAATGAACGTTAGAAGCTACTTGGATAGAGACAGCACATACACCTTGAGCTACACTGCAGGAGTAAGTTTCACAAATACCAAGTGTGGAATCTTGGAGACCACAGTGAGCAACAACATGGAACAAGCTTCACAAATACTAAATGGTGGAATGTCCGAGACGGCAGTGAGCGATAATAGGAAATGCCAGGTATGTTGTGTAGACCTTTGATTAGGTGTAAGTATTAAATACGTATCTTCTTAACTTCTCTTAGTCTTACAACTGCCTTGCCCCCGGCTGTTCGCTTGTAGGTTCCCCCCAAAAGCAAATGATCAATTTGGGTGCAAACAGAATCATAGGATCAAAACAAGAAGCTGAGAGGGATCAGGTTCGCCTCCACTGCATTCTGTAACTTCTGTTGCAATTTTAAGTGCGATGCATCAAGTATCTAATGCTGCTGCCTAAAATGGTTACAAGTAGTCGGCCAATGTTGAATTATGTCATGAATATAATTCTCTTATTTGTTCAACATGCAAAGTAATTAGGAAATATAAAGCTGTTTAAGTCAGTTACTGATAGGGAAATTCGAACTTTTTTTCTTTTGTAAGTTTGTGTTTTAGTTTGCCAGCAACCAACATTTGAATTTTAAACCTACTGGTGGCTGCAGAAACTTGACGCAGATTAAACCTCTTTTTTTTCTGATCTTTTTCCAATTACATTTCACAGTTATATTCGAGGCGGGAATACAGGAGAAGGGTAGGGAATAGAACATCAAATAGAACCCAAAACAAGAAAGGTAGACAATAATCTGTTTTCTATTGTTTGGTAGAGGGAAATTGGAGAAAAGCAAAATGAATAAAGAAGGGTAGAAATGGAGGATCTTGAAATCTTGGATCCTCTCCAGCCTAATCTCTCTTCAGACTTGTTAACCTCAATCCAAACGTGTATAAACATTCACCTTAGTGTTGTTTATGTATCACGATAATTACAGGTATGCCCTTATGCATTTATAATTTTACCTAAAATTTTTAGATGATGTGGCCATTTTTAAACGGTTAGATGGTTCTGAAAATGCAGGAGATATATTAGACGAGAGAATCCTTGTTCGAAGTGGAGGGGGTTTTAAATTTTGCTTGTACTGTTGTTGAGACTTATAGTAGATAATACCCATACAGAGTAGGTAGGTAAGTAAAATAATCACTGATTCGAGAAGATATCTAACCAACCCATATAATTACACATATCCTCAGACTCAAACCAGTTAAGGTGATATGGTTATGGGGTCAGTGGGGGTGGTAATAGTCATAACAACCTCATTAGCTTAAAAGTTATATTCAATTGATAAATGAGGTTTTTCGAAGGATGGCATGTAAGTAAGTGTTGTATTGAACGTCATGCGTCCATGGAAGGTCCACTTTCCTAAATCAAACTCTAACTTGTCAAGATTTTGGTGGGTTGGTTTGGTGGCTAAGAACTAGCCGCTGCATATATGCCATATATGATACGTGGGTCACTGCTGCTTAATCCTAGCAAATACTTGTATATATATATAATGTGTGAGTTTATGTATAGATATACTGCTCTGATTAAAGTAATCCAAGAAAAAATAAAAAAGAAAGTGTGTTGGAGCAGCCAAGCCTTTGGTGAAGAATAACTGCAACAACCAAAGCGAAAAAGGGGTTTACCGAACCCAACCCAACCTCTCCATATCCCACGTAGTCGATTTCTCTTCAAGTACGGAAATGCCCTTCATTTTTTTATTTTTCTATTTTCTTTTCCACAGCAAGAAACAACTTAATTTTTTAAAACAAGAAGTTAAATAAATACTTCATGACGTTGATATTATGTACATATATATAGAATATATAGTAGAGGTGAAGATTGGAACACATTATCTGGAGCAGTTTCGTTCAAAAAAGTAGTGCTTGGGTTAACTTAATTTATACCCTGCTTTAACTTTAATCACATACCCTCATGTTTGAATATCTTCAATTACACCCCCTAATAACTTTTGGGACTAAAATATCCTTACCCAAACATCCACTATCCCTATTCCTAAAAATATATATATAATTCAAAAATAATATATAAAATTCGAAAAAAATATATAAAATTCAAAAAATATATATATAGAGAAATTCAAAAATAATATAGAAAATTTGAAATATATATATAATTCAAAAAATATATATAAAATTCGAAAATAATATATAAAATTCAATATATATATATATATATATAATTCAAAAATAATTTATAAAATTTGAAAACAATATATAAAATTCAAAAAATATATATAAAATTCAAAAATATATATATAATTTTATTTTTTTGAAAACAATTTTATATATATATTATTTTTCCAAGCCATCATGGGGATCATGGGGAAACACATGATGGTGCTACTTGAGAAGTTCAATCTAGACCACTTATATTGCAAATATATCTTATGTGTTTGCTTGGTGTTGTACTAAAATAAAGGTAGTTGAAGGATAACTGTATCATTTGCCTTCAAAGGATCAAAGTATCCATGGTTTATATGTGCACTTGACACCATTGGTTGGAACTTAAGTGTTGTAGCCTCACACTTTCTTTCTCTATTGCGTCTTGTATACCCTCGCCATTTATTTTTTCAAAAACAATTTTATATATATTTTGAAATTTATATATTGTTTTGAATTTTATATATTTTTTTCAAATTTTATAAAAAAAATTGAATTTTATATATATTTTTTGAATTATATATATATTTTTTGAATTTTATATATATATTTCGAATTTTATGTATTAATTTTGAATTATATATCTTTTTTGAAATTTATATATATATATTTCGAATTTTATATATTATTTTTTAATTTTATATATTTTTCGAATTTTATATATGTTTTTCGAATTTTATATATATTTTTAGGAATATGGATAGTGGGTATTTGGGTAAGGGCATTTTAGTCTCAAAAGTGGTCAGGGGTGTAAATGATGAGAATCTTAAACTTGAGGAGTGTAATTGAAGATATTCAAACCTGAAGGTGTGTGATTGAAGTTAAAGCAAATCTCAAGGGGTGTAAATGAAGTTAATCCTATAAATTTTTATCTTTAATTCTCACGAATGTTAAGTATATTAAAATAAAAATAAATAAAAAAACTTCTAACAAGAAGAAATTTGTTATTTTTTTGTTTCAAAGTTACAAGAAGATAAAATTAGAAATCATGTTATATACATATGATACTTAATACGTTTCTATATATTGTTCTACTTTCGTTCTTCATTTGAATACCCATAACCAAATATATGATGGGTTATATTTTTAGAGTTGCATCATTTCTATAGTTGGAAAATGGAAATAGGACATGAATTGATGTATGATCTAGCGCCAAAACTGACAATTGAGATTGTTTTGAATACTTGTTTTTCTTTATTAAGACGTGCGTTATTATGTACCATTTTGACAGGTAACAATCTTGCAATAGAAAAAAGAATAATAAGACCCCCAAAAATACAAAAATAAAATGTATATATAGTAGGCATTCAGAAAAACTCGATAAAATCAAATGGGTTTTGCAATATTATGTAAAAGGAAAATGTATCCTTTTACGTATTTGGAAATAATCAAAACGTTATTTTCTTTTTAAAATTCAAAATCTTATCCTGTAACGGGCTAAACACATTATGAAATATTATTAGATAAAGGGCAAGAAACTCCCCAAACTATACTCTCTCTTCTAACTAACTCCCTAATCTTTCAAAGTGGCACAAAACCCCCATAATCTATCCCTTATGGTGCAGAATTTAAAAAAATAATTTTATTAATTACACTTTCATCCCATCATATTTTATTAATTACACTTCCACCCCTTATTACAATATATATTACGAAAATTACAATTTGATTTTTTTATATATATAAAATTCTAAATAAACATATAAAATTCGAATATATATATATATATATAATTCGTAAAAAATATATATAATTTGAAAAAATATATAAAATTTGAAACAATGTATAAAATTCGAAAAAAACATATAAAATTTGTAAACAATATATAAAATTTGAAAAAACATATAAAATTCTAAAAATATATATATATAAAAAGTGTGATTAAAGTTTAAGTGGACAAGCCTCATAGTCATTAGTCACGGTAACAGATCACCTCCAACTCTTTTTCTCTTTCTACCACTTTCCTCTCTCCATCACTATCACTTTTCCTCAACAAATAATTATAAAATAAAAATAAAAATTATATAAAATCAAAATCAAAATAAAAAAATTAATCGATTAACCATATCGATTAAAGGGTCCCTTGGTGCCTAAATCGCTTCGGTTCGCTTTCGATTCCGACCGAAACCGGAATCGAACAAATACTTTCGGTTCCTTAAAAATGAGAACCGGAACCGAACCGTTAATTTTGATTCAAATATTAATATATTCATGGTGCAGTTCACTTTCGATTCCGACCGAAACTGAAATATAACCGATACTTTAGTTATTTAAAAATGAGAACCGGAACTAAACCGTTAATTTTGATTAAAATATTAATATATTTAATTTTGATTAAAATATTTTTAATAAAGTATCGGTTTGATTCCGATTTCGGTCACCATCGTGGGATATGTGTCGCCATTGTGGCCCTTGAAATAGCTCTGCAGAGAGCTGGAGAAGATCTGTTACCTTGGCTAATGACTCTGAGGCTTGTCCACTTAAACTTCAGTTACACTTTATATATATATATATTTGAATTTTATATATTTTTTAGAATTTTATATGTTTTTCGAATTTTATATATTGTTTACGAAATTTATATATTTGTTTCAAAATTTATATGTTTTTTTTTAATTTTATATGTTTCTTTTGAATTTTATATATTGTTTCAAATTTTATATATTTTTTCTAATTTTATATATTTTTTCAAATTTTATATATTTTTTACGAATTATATATATATTTTCGATTTATATATATATTTTTTCAAATTTTATATAAAAAAATCAAATTATAATTTTTGTAATATATATATTTTGTAATAAAGGATGGTAATGTAATTAGTAAAATAAGAGAGGATGAAAATGTATTTTTATATTATAGCTAAGGAATAAAATGCATGTTTTAAATAATTTAGGGGAGTAATTTTTAGATTAGGGGTTTCTTGCCAAAGCTTAATAATTTAAGGGTTTCTTGCCCTTTACCCATACTATTTTGAACTGTATTAGGTATGTATCGATAACCTAACAGCCAATGACAAAAATGTACGTGTCACGTTTTCATTGGACACATTTTTACCTATAATAAACTGTGAGTTGAAATATTAACGTACCAAAATTATACCTTGGTTTTATGCGTAATTAAAGTCGAAAATCAAGGTTAATTTCAAACACTTCTCTCACTTAAAAATTCCGACCCCACACCTCTATATGGAGCGTGAATACACGCGCTATTGGCTAATATAAATTCATGTAAGGACACTGTATTGCACGCGCTATAGAGAGCGTAAATATAGCTATGTAAGTGTCACTATATCTAAACACTATTCTCTCCAAGTATAATTAGATATGTTGCAGGTTTGAAGTTGGACCTCGACAGTCTCTCTAATCCCATTTCAGAACAAGAAGTCTCTCTCTCTCTACTTTCTCTCTCTAGAGTGGGGGACAATTACAATGGCGGAAGAAGGGGATGTTGGATTTGAAGAAGGAATGTCGTGGCTTCCCACTCACGTTCTAGACGAGGCCTGTGATTCTAAGGTTTGTTATATATACACATATATATAGATATATACAACTTAACTTAATCGGTGCTAAATATATATATATATATATATATATATGTATTGCTATCCATTCAAGTACATATTTCTATATATCCTTACCTTTTGGCTCTCTTTTTTCCCGGTAAATTAATATGTAAAGGTTTTGTATTATCGTTTCATGGTTAAATGTTGTGATGCTTTTTGTTTGAATAATATTTAATTTCCAGGAATATTTGAGGCATGAGAGGCACCAACGAGAGGGTCATTGTCCCAAATTACCTGCAGAACCACTTCTAAAGGTACTCGATCATTAATTTTACTCTCTTTCTTTCTTTTTCTTTTTTAAAATATTATATATATATATCATAGTCAGGCACTTCAAAGATCACATGACTTAGGTGACAGGCTTAAGAACTTTTCAACATCAATTTTCATAAAAGTGTAGCAGCTGAAAATAGGTTAGAAATCGGCCAGGTTTACCATATATCGAGTTAGAAATATGATCTCCTCTCACATACGTGTGTGTATATATATATATGTATTGCTATTGATTTATTTATTTGATATATAAGTAAATTGCAAGGCCAAGTCCCGTTTGGCAGAGTTTGCCTTTACAAGGAAGAAAAACAAAAAAAAAACCGTTTTGAAAAACTAGTCCCCTAACTTCTTTCCAAGATTCAAAAATTCTTCTAAAAATTTTGTCAAACAGTTTATGAAAAACCGAACCAAACTGAGCCTATCTTGTCACTTATGTCACGTAACACTGAAAGAAAAAAATAAAAAATAAATTGAAATTTGAAGTCCAACTAGCTAGGAAATCACTAATTCAGTTATATGGAGTATTTATATAGAGTCTTCATCTATTTTGGGAATTTTGCAATTTAAGGGTGTGTTTTATTTTCACCATAAAGGCATATACACTAAAAATTATAATTACTGAAAAATAGGAAGGACAGATGCTCTCTAGTTATTTCCGGAGCAAATTTTGATAATTGAAATATATCTACATCCTCCCTTAACAAAATTAAAAATATAATCCTTTAATGTTGCACTGATCACTTCTCTCTCTCTTCAAAATTTGAAATTCACTTTGTAAACCCTCAACAAAATTTAAAATATACTTCTCTCTTTTCAAAACTTGAAATTCACTTTGTAAAAATGTAAGGATAAGATAAACATTTCATAATGGGCAGGTTGATCTAGGGGGTAGTATAGGAGTTCTCACTATGGAGTAGGGAGTATTTGAGTGCATGTACACTTTTGCCTAATTTATATGAGAATTGAATTGATTGACTCATGACTATTATATATATATATATATTGAAATGTTAATGTTTGATTATGGTGATGATCAGCACTCAAAGTCTAGCCTAAAACTATATCAGAGGCCAAAACATCCCACAAACTGGGGAGGTGGTGGTGGACCCGGGAATGGAATGCAAGCAATATTCTTAGATTCAGGACAAAGATCATGTGGGACTGGAGTTTTCCTTCCCAGAAGAGCAGGCACTGACTTCCAACCGACCAAAAAGCCTGGTAGGTTAATGGCAACAATCATCTAGATTTTCAAATAAATAAATATATATATATATATATATAGTTGGTTTTAATTAATTCCTCCACCAAGCTTATTCCTTTTCAAAATTAGTTCTCCTAGCAACCATAAATTAATTATTCTAATTGATTATCATATATCTTAAATATGTGTGTAAATATGGTAGGAAAGATTATATTTATCTTATTAAAAAAAAATGTACTAGTTTAATCTAACAAATTATTGTACCATCTTAGCAATGGCCTAGTGTTTAAGGACCCTCTCTTCTGTATTTAGTGAACCTCAATCTAAGGATTTAAAAGTAGTCACGCCATTAAAAAAGTTAAGTTACTTCCCATTTCAATGACGTAGTTGTAATTATAATATATATAAATGATAACGTGGATGATTATGCTCCCTTGCATTAAGTAATTCCTTTATTTTTCATAAATGTACTGTATGGAAAAATTATCTACTAAATATTTTCATTTAAACAAGTAGTTTAGAGAATTAATG
The DNA here is from genome assembly GCA_963922005.1 of Cornus suecica. NCBI lineage: Eukaryota > Viridiplantae > Streptophyta > Magnoliopsida > Cornales > Cornaceae > Cornus > Cornus suecica. The sequence continues at coordinate 75,813,566 of OY998243.1, forward strand.
GTAAATTTACAAAATAATTATGAATTATATGTAGTTACAAAATAGTTATTCTAATATATATATATATATATATATATATATATATTTTTAATGAAGTGTAATTTAACAGGAGAGAAGGTATTGTGATCAGTGGATGAAAGTTGGTAAAAAATTGTGATTTTTCGAGGGTATATAACCAAATATACCAGAGGGAAATTATATGGAACATATATAGTAAATTTGAAAATGGTTTGTGGGTCTTTTTTTCTTTACTTTTTCTTCTTTACTTCAACTTAACCCTTTTTGATAAATTGAAATTTAATATTACCAGAAAAAAAATTGGTATATAACAATTCAGAGAATTTTTTTTTTTTATAGGGGGGTAAATTAATAAATTGGTTAAAAGGAGATCAAGCCCAATTCAGAGATTGTTGTTTACCAATGGGGTCGCTTAAGAAAACAATATCTGAAATAAGAGAGAACAAAGTTATTTATTAATTTACCAAAAAAAATTATTTATTTATAATATAGGGTAATTTGCATTGACACCCCCTGAGGTTAGGATCAATGGCAATAAAATTACGGTCAACGTTTTTTTGGCACTCACACCCCCTGAGGTTCCTCCTTCATTGCAATGACACCCCCTGAGCTGGTAAAATGACTAGAATGCCCATTTAATTGTTTCACTTATTACATTAGGGTAATATATAAAGTATGAAATTACCCATATGCCCAAACACTTCACCCTCTGAAATTACTAATTACACTTCCACCCCTTATTACAAAATATATATATATATATTACGAAAATTAAAATTACGAAAAAATATATATATAATTTGTAAAAAATATATAAAATTTGAAAAAACATATAAAATTCAAAAAAAATATATAAAATTTGAAACAATATATAAAATTAAAAAAAACCATATAAAATTCGAAATAAATATATAAAATTCGTAAACAATATATAAAATTCGAAAAACATATAAAATTCTAAAAAATATATAAAATTCAAATATATATATATATATAAAGTGTGACTGAAGTTTAAGTGAACAAGCCTCGGAGTCATTAGCCAAGGTAACGGATCCTCTCCAACTCTCTGTAGAGCTATTTCAATAGCCACGATGGCGACACATGCCCCACGATAGTGACCGAAATCGGAATTGAACCGATACTTTATTAAAATATTTTAATCAAAATTAAATATATTAATATTTGGATCAAAATTAACGGTTCGATTCCGGTTATCATTTTTAAATAACCGAAAGTAAATTTTTATTTGGATCAAAATTAACGGTTCGGTTCTTGTTCTCATTTTTAAAGAACCGAAAGTAAATTTTTATTTGGATCAAAATTAACTGTTCAGTTTCGATACTTTGGGTTCTTTAAAAATGAGAATCGGAACCGAACCGTTAATTTTGATTCAAATATTAATATATTCACGATGCGGTTCGCTTTTGATTTCGACCGAAACCGGAATCGAACCGATACTTTCAGTTCTTTAAAAATGAGAACTGGAACCGAACCGTTAATTTTGATCCAAATATTAATATATTTAATTTTGATTAAAATATTTTAATAAAGTATCACTTCGATTCCAATTTCGGTCACTATCGTGGGGCATGTGTCGTCATCATGGCCATTGAAATAGTTCTGCAAAGAGTTGAAAGGATACGTTACCTTGGCTAATGACTCTGAGGCTTGTCCACTTAAACTTCAGTCATACTTTATATATATATATATATTTGAATTTTATATATTTTTTAGAATTTTATATGTTTTTCGAATTTTATATATTGTTTAGGAATTTTATATATTTGTTTCGAATTTTATATATATATATATTTTTAATTTTATATATTGTTTCAAATTTTATATATTTTTTCAAATTTTATATGTTTTTTCAAATTTTATATATTTTTTACAAATTATATATATATATATACATTCGTAATTATATTATAAAGAAAAAAAATTAAATTGTAATTTTCGTAATATATATATATTTTGTAATAAGGGGTGTTAGTGTAATTAGTAATTTCAGAGGATGAAGTGTTTGGGCATATGAGTAATTTCATACTTTATATATTATCCTAATGTAATAAGTGAAACAATTAAATGAGCATTCTAGTCATTTCACCATCCCAGGGGGTGTCATTGCAACGAAGGAGGAATCTCAGGGGGTGTGAGTGCCAAAAAAATATGGACCGTAATCTCATTGCCATTGACCCTAACCTCAGGGGTGTCAATGCAAATTACCCTATAATATAATAGGATTCATAAGCCTGGTTATGCCTTTGTATATATATTACTGCCACTGTATATATATATATATATACACACACATTTATAGCTTGTTACAATGTGCAGCTTGTTCTCCTGTCCTCCTCCCTTCCCGTGTGGTACAAGCTCTCAAACTCAACGTGCATGAATTGGGCATGCAAAAACAACCAGAGCCAGGTATATAACTCTATATATATACACACACGTACTTCAGTACTTGTATATATATATATATATATATATACCTTACTCCAACGGTAAATTTGCGTAATCATTCACTAACATTGGTTTCTTATGTGCAGCTCTAAAGAATAAATCAAAAGGTGTAGATCGTGATTCAGTGAAGAATAAAGTGGGCAAGGACACATCAAAGCATTGTTGTGTAATGTCACAGAGCCGGAGTTCTTCGCCGGAGATATTTCTTCCAAAAGAGTGGACTTACTAGCTCTGGGACCATTAATTTAATTATGAGACTCTTATAACAATCCATAACAACACATGTTACCTTATAACTTCTATACTACTGCTGCTGATGTAATTTAAATAAAAGCAGCAATATATAGGAATATATATATCTAATATTTTTATTTATAATTTTATTATTTGTAATGAAGACTGATCACCAACAATACCAGTCAAATTCAAAATTCCTACCCACCCCATCAAGAAGGTTAATTCATGCCAAACTTCCTCTGGTTTGTATGTATACCTCATTGCCACTTTTAATAATAGTACCTTTTATGGTTATGATTTTTATGAAATTTAATTTTATATACTATTATTGTTGCTGGTTTTGTTGGGTTGAGTATTAATGGCCCGTTTGGATGAAGGTTTGGTCTTGGGGACCATGTTTGGTAAGGTTAGTCTAAAAAATGTAAGACAAGACCACCAAGACCAAATCCCCCCAAAAATACCATTTTTCAAAACCAACAAAATGTTGGTTTTTATAGGTCTTGTTTTTATTTACACCACCGCCGCCACCGCCACCACCACCCAATATAAAATTCATAAAAAATATATAAAATTCGAAATATATATATAAAATTAAAAAACATATAAAATTTGTAAAAAATATATAAAATTTGAAAAAATCATATAAAATTCGAACAAAATATATAAAATTCAAAAAATATATATACAATATATATAATTAAAAATATATATAAAATTCGAAAAAATATTTATAATTTGTAAAAAATATATAAAATTGGAAAAAACATATAAATTTCATAAAAATATATATATAAAAAAATATAAAATTCAAAAAATATATATAAAATTCAAAACAAACATATAAAATTCAAAAAAATATATAAAATTTGAAAAAATATATATATAATTCATAAAAAGTATATAAAATTCAAAAAACAATATAAAATTAAAAAAATATAAAATCCTAAACAAATATATAAATTTCGTAAAAACATATATAAAATTAAAAAATATATGAATATATATAATCCTTTGGCACACCACAACAGTATATTCATACAAGATTATCCAAAAGAAAAAAAGGGGTAGGAAAATCATAATCAAGAGAACCAATGACAGTTGAGCAATACAATCCAAGAAAGTGCTCTTCCACTATATTTGATTTATGTTTTCGTGATATTTTATTTGATTGGTAATAGGGATTTTTCGAATTTTATATATTTTTATGAATTTTATATATGTTTTCGAATTTTATATATATTTTTTATGAATTTTATATATTTGTTATGAATTATATATATTTTTTTTATGAATTTTATGTTTTTGTTTTCGAATTTTATATATTTTTATGAATTTTATATATTTTTTATGAATTTTATACATATTTTTAAGAATTTTATATATATATTTTCGAATTTTATATATTTTTATGAATATTATATATATATTTTTATGAATTTTATATATTTTTTACGAATTTTATATGTTTTTTTGAATTTTTTTATGAATTTTATATATTTATTTATGAATTTTTTATATATATTTTTATGTATTTTATATGTTTTTTCAAAAAAATTATGAATTTTTTTATATATTTTTTGAATCAGACCAAATCGTTACCAAACAGAGTTTAGATCTAGGACAAGACCAAACAAGACCAGAATAACAAAACCAGATCAGTTTCCAAACATGCCCTAAGTCTTAGTTCAACATAAAATATAAAGGATAATATTTGCGGAAATGTAAGAAGGAACTTCCTATTTACATGTGTGTGGTCCAATGAAAAATTTACACATATCCTCAAACTTTGAAACATTTTCATAAATTATAAAAAAAATCATAATTGATTTGATTGGTTTTTCAAATTAAAAAAAGGCAGAAGTGCAAAATACCACCCTAAAAGTATCCCCAAGTGAGCAAAATATCCCATTTTACTATAAAAGTGAGCAAATCAGTCTCTCAAATTCTCAAAATTGAGCAAGTTGCCCCTCTAGACCCATTTTTTGAATGTCAAATTGTCATTATACCCATATATTAACCTTTTGTTTTATCTTTAATAAATTAGACCCCCTCAAGTTTAACATTATTATTTAGTTATATAAATTATTTGCTATATATATTTTACTATAAACAATTTTTTTATGGCAAAATAAAAAATTAATGCTGAAGTTTTTATTTTTATTTTATTTCTTTATGCCCAAATGAACTATTCTCAGTATCTAAAGTCACGACTCCGTCGTTTGACAGTTTGAGTCCTTACCACTGAAACATGAAATGTTTTTTAAAATAATCAATTTGTAAGTGACAATTGAGGAAATCTTTTGGTCAATAGACAGAACCAACCTTTTGTTTTTGAACTACCATTAATTTTTGCATTATTTTTTTGGTCAAATTTTGGTCAATAGACAGAACCGACCTTTTGGTCAAATTCCGGCATTATTTTTTTGTTTCGGTATAATTTTTTTTGTTTATAGTAAATATATATATAATAATAATAATAATTTATATAAGTAGATAATAATGTTAAAAGAGGGAAAATAATATAGCCTAATTGGTAGTTTGAAAAAACAATATTTCAGCATTTGTTTTTTATTTTGGCATATTTAAAAAAAAATGTTTATAGTAAAATATTTATATAAAAATTATTTCTATAACTAGATAATAATGTTAAAAGTGAGAAAATATTGAATAGAGATAATAAAATTCGAGGGTAGTAAAGAAATTGAATCCTTGTTTCCAAACACCACCTATCTCATTATTGAGGGTAGTTTAGGTATTAAGTGGAATTATGGGGTGTAAATGATATGGTTTGAAAAAATAAGAGGTGTAAATGTAATTTGTCAAAATTGAAGGAGTCTAATTGAAGATAAAACAAACCTTGGGGGCGTGAATGAAATTAACTCTTATTTTTATATTTTACAAAAGGTTAATATATAGGTACAATGATAATTTGACATTCAAAAAGTGGATCTAGGAGAACAACTTGCTCAATTTTGAGAACTTGAGAGATTAATTTGCTCACTTTTATAGTACAAGGGGGTATTTTGCTCAATTGAAAATAGTTTAGGAGAGTATTTTGCACTTTTATCTTTAAAAAGATAAAAAATAATTTATTTATAATAATGTTTTAAAATTTTATGATACATCTATATTTTTTATTGGATCATAGATCATACCATACTACATGTAAGAGATATGGCCTGAGACTATATTTAAGGTAAAATCAAGTGCAACATAAAAAATAAAATAAAAATAGAACACATACATATATATAATTCAAAACTATAGCCAAATTTATAAAGTATTCCCTTGGCAAATTTTCTTTATCTCAACTTTTTATGTCATTCAGAATTACATTTCATGCTTATAAATTAATTGAAAAAGGAGATAGTTTAAATATATTTTTTATACTATATCCTGATAATTTAGATTTAGCATTAATTGGACTTGGGTTGCGGCCTTTTTTCCCTTCATATTTAAGCCTTGGAATCGACTGGCCCATATTGACGCCTTTGTAAGTCCTGAATCTTCTTCACTGGGATCAGGACCAGATTCACTGGGATCAGGACCAAATTTAACTTGACCAGCCCAACCCAACCCAACTATGTTCTTACGAGGATTAAGTTTGTCTTTCCCGCTGATATGATCCAATATAATCTGGACACACTATTATAATTTTTAGAAAAAAAAGATTGACATAAAATTTATAAAAACATGAAATAGTATCAATTTAATTTTTTTTTTTTGGTCATATGTCCAAATATATTATACGCATATATCAATGTGAATTCATGTTGGATAGCCTATGAGCCTGTTTACTAACTGTTTCTGCTTTCTGTTTCTAATTCTTGAAAAAGCAGAATCAGATTCTGTTTCCTGTAGGAGAAACAAAAACTAAATTTATGTTTACTAATTTTTCAAAAACAAAGATTAAAACTGTGTTTATTAAAACAATGTTCAACAAAAGAATTATAATTTTTTTTTTCACAAACATTAAAACTATTTTGAAAAAAATATTAAGCTACCTTTTCCAAATTTTATTTTATTTTATTTATTTATCATTTAATTAATTAATTAATTAATTTTATTTATTTATTTATTCAATTTTATTTATTATTAGTTTTATTTTATTTAATTTATGAATAATATTGTTTTATCAATTTTTATTTTATTAATGTTTTCATTTTTATTAATTATCTATTCATTTGTTTTTATTTATTTATCATTCAATTAATTAATTAATTATCTTTATTTATTTTATTTTATTTTTTATTTTTTATTAACTGTATTTTTAATCATTTTTTTATTCATATTAGTTATTTATTATTTATTTTATTTTGTTTATTAATATATTATTTTTTATTAATTATCTATTCATTTTATTTTATTTCTTATTATATTTATTTATTTATTTTAATTTAAATAATATTTTATGTAATTATTATAATTTATTTTATTTATTTATTATTGATTTAATATTTCTTATTCTTTTTATTATTGATGATTATGGTGAGTTTGAGGAAACAAAAAGAGAAAACATCTCTTTTTTTGCTTACTCTTTCCTTTGTATTGAGAGGAAACGTTTTCTCAACTCAAAAAACATAAACATATTAAGAAACGTGTTTTTCATATTATTTTCAAATTTCAGGAAACAGAAAACAGAAACAATTAGTAAACAGGCCATATATATATATGGGTGGACATGAACATGACATAATTATTATATACGAAAAATTGACATAATTATTAAGTGAATTAAGACTTGATACCATAGAACAAGACACTTTTTTAATAATTTTTTTATACCAACATAATATATTTAATTAAGAGGATTAATCCAATTTATAAATGAATTGATGGGACAAATACAAATATAAATAGGTTTAATTATCTTGTCAATTAAAATTCACAAGAATTATTAAACAAAACTTAAGAAATAACAGGACAGAAACTATTCACCCATATCATTTTGAGTTTCATAGGGCTTCAATAATTTTACAAAAATGGAAAATATAGATACAATGTACAAGTGTTAATACAAACGCGACATCCATTTTTATATTGTATTAAGAATGCTATAAAACTTTATTGCGGGCCCGTTTGGGAACTTGGTTTTGGTTTTGGTTTTGGTTTTGGTCTTGGTTTTGGTTTTGGTCTTGGGTGGTTTTAGGTAAATCTAAAACCAATATATAGTGTTTGGTAAGGAGTTGGTTTTGGTTTTGGTCTTGATCTTGGTCTTGGTATAATTATATATATATATATACTAATATGTATTAAAAATATATAAATATGAAAAATATATATATAAAAAATTGGAAAAAATTAATTTTCGGGAAAAAAATATTTTTCCGAAAAATATAAAAAATAATTTTTTGGAAAATAATTAATTTTCGGAAAAAAAAATAATTAATTTTCTGAAAAATTAATTTTTTCAAAAAAATAATTTTTGTCGAAAAAATATTTTTTTCCGAAAATTAATTTTTTCGAAAAAATATGATTTTTTGACGAAAAAATAAATTTTTCCGAAAAAATAAATCTTTTCCGGAAAATAATTATTTTCGAAAAAATAATTTTTGTCGAAAAAATAAATATTTTCCGGAAAATAATTATTTTCGAAAAAATAATTTTTTTCCGAAAATTAATTTTTTTTCCGAAAATATGATTTTTTTTCCGAAAAAAATTATTATTTTCCAAAAAATAAATATTTTCGGAAAAATAAATTTTTGGAGAAAATTAATTTTTGTCCTAAAATATGATTTTTTCCCGAAAATTAATTTTTTCCCGAAAATTTATTTTTTTCCGAAAAAGATAATTATTTTCGATAAATTAATTTTTTCCCGGAAATTAATTTTTTTCCGAAAAATATAAAAAAAATTTCAAAATAATTCATATTTTCGGCTATATATATATATATATATAGAGAGAGAGAGAAAAAAAAAAGTCAAAAATGGTGGGCCAAAACCAGGTTTTAGTGGTTGGTTTTAGGGTTTCCAAAACCAAGTCCAAAACCGGCCAACCAAACATGGTCTTGGTCTTGAAATCAAAGACCAAGACCAAAACCGGGTTGCCAAACGGAGCCCTGCATGTGAAATATCTATTGTTGAATGGCCAAATATTTAACAAATATTTAGAGTAAATAAATAATTAATAAGGTATCCGAACTAAAAAACTCTAATCATATTTTGTTAATTAATCAACAAATATAAATGAAACATACTAATTATATTTAAAAATTGAAAGAAATGAAACTACTCATATACTTTATGTAATATGTACCTCCTCCTTCCAAACATTTATATGAAATACAGAAATCATATCCCAATTTTTATATTCCGTCCTTTTTTTCCAATCAAACAAGCTATAATTACAAAATGCAAATAAAAAGGTAGTAAATTAGTAATAGATAAACCCTAGTGTTATCCGTATCGCTCCACGTCGAGAACTAACAGGAGCGACAAAAGGCACCGCTCTGTGACTGTGAGTGATTCGGCGGAGATATTTCTTCATAAAAAGACCTGCATATATATATATATAGATATATATGTATATGTATGTATTTGTAGTGTACTATAGAACAACTTAATTGCCTATACCAGTCTATCACTAGTAATTTCTTTCATTCCAGTTTCGACATGGAAGCCACTCTAATCGATGCTCATCACTTTACTCCTCAAGTCTTCAGAACGAAGCACGGCAAGAACCAAGGTCAGCCTTAGTCTCTTCTGTTTTTAACTGTTTGGCTTCCCAGAAAACGAAGGAAAAATAGTTGAGAAACTATTAATTTTCTGAGTTTTGGCATTTCATGAAAGAAAATAGCAACAACAGCTAAACTAAAACCTAATATTATACACCTCAACTTAATTTCTTCTTTTTTTTTTCTTGGCAACCAAACTGCTCGTACTATTGCTTTACTTGTTCCATATCACTCTCACTTGTATATTGAAGATAAATTGAATTTTATTAGGGGAAGTGGTTATGTAGAAGCTACTGCGTTGTTGAATTTGATTATGGATAAAATTGAAATTTATTGAAGAAGTTTTAGTTCATGATAAGATGCCATTTCTAAATTTATTTATTTATGTAGTGTAAATTAGGGTTTATCCTGATGGCATGTTTGTCGAGTATGGTGATGGGACAATTTGGATTTACAACATAAATTGCTTGTGGCTCGGATTTGGCGGGTATTACAAGCCATTTTTAAAAGTGAGGGCAATTTTTTAAAATTAGAACAATGGTACTAAGAAAATGGTGCATGCGGGAAATGAACGGGACGGACTTGTGAATTTTGAATTCAAGTAGAAGCCCATTATAGTTTAATAGGGCCATCTTATGTCTATGCTATGTACACATTTATCGGAAGGTGAAACATCACCGTATGTGATGAAGCCATTGGAGAATCGATTGTCATGACAGTAACTACTGTTATGTGTATTAAGTTATTGAATTGGCAATGTTTTAGAGCTGTCGTTGTTTGCGGGATGGTGGTAGTTGAACTGACAAAGAATCATCTATGTTCACTTGTATGCAAAAATATTTTAGATTTGATTTAAACCCGAATGTACCTGAATAAATGAACCTGCTTGTCAATGCTGTATTTTAAAGAGAACTTACATCAGAAACCATAGAGAAAGAACTAGAGTTAATTTTTACCATTTTTTTTTAAAAATTGATCATAATTGTCACCATATGTTGCGTTCCCATCCTATATGTTGCTAAAATAAGTCCTTCCCTGTATATTAGGTCCTTTGGAGAATATAGAGGAGACATTTAAACTTTAGGTTGCATAGTTTGCCATCAATAAAAACTTTCGGTTGCATAGTTTGCCGTCTTAGTTTGTGAGACTTGATAACTTTTTTTGGGTTGCACAACTTATCTACACATAGTAGCAACATTGTGTCTGTATTGGGACTTGCTAAAAATAGCTAGGCCTAGTTTTAAATTGCATTTTTTTTACATGGAGGAATGTATTCAAGCTAACTGTTTTACTTATCTTTGACTTCCAGGTGCGCAGGCTGTACTTGATATTAGGTTTGGTCGTCCATTGTATGCTAGAACTTACACTACACTTGAGACAAGTTCTTTAGAATTCAGAAGAAACCATTTTTTAGTGTTAAACAGATCATTTTCCTCAAGAGCGAACAAGAAATTATTTATCAATTATTCAGATCAGCTCCGTAGCGATTATATGAATGTAGAGGAAACATCAGATGAAAGTTTAGATCGCGAATCTTTTCTGCCAGAGCCAGATGAAGGAGCACGTATACCAAGTTCAAAGGATATCAACGATTTTGGAACCTTGCAATCCAAACCTAAAATGTTTAAAAATAAATTTTTGGATTTGGTACGTATTGGTTCGGTCCTCAATAATGCTGCTGAATCTTTTTTCAAGAGTGAGATACGGCGGAGGTTATTTGTAACCGCTGTATTAATTGTTATGAGTCGTGTTGGTTACTTCATTCCTTTACCGGGGTTCGATAGAAAGTTGATGCCTGGGGACTACCTTAGCTTTCTCTCGGGATCTGTTGGTTAGTATAACTTATGCTATACCTCGGTTTCTATGCATTTATTAGTATTCAACATTGACTTGCACTGGGTTCTTTTATTTCCTTTTGAAGATATTCTCTTATAACCGAGTGTAGCAGATAAAGAATTTACTGATAATGATAGTTCACTAAGAGCTTATAAAATATTAGGTCTTTGTTACATTCAGGCCCCGTTCTGTTTCATGTTTGCCCACTAAGATTGCAAATCAGTTGTCATCCTTTTCACATTTGTTTATATTGTTTTAGTCAAAGACGTACAATATGATGTATGACAGGTTATGTTGGGTACATAGGAAGCAGATTATGCCTAAAAATACAAATAAATAGTAGAGGAAGGCTGATTCTTAATACTTGTTTGTTTGTAAAGAAATTGAAATAGCAGTTGTTATAATGAATGGTGCTGTTTTCTTATGGAAGCAGTGGACTCTGTAAGTTTTTCTCTGTAATACATTCTCTTTTGGCAGATGAACTTAGTGATTCTGCCCCAGGACTAAAGCTTTCATTATTTCAACTTGGAATCAGTCCTCAGATTGCCGCTTCGATTCTTATGCAGGTATATTCTCCTTCTACACTGTTTTTTCAGTTTATTAGAGCTTAATGTGCCTGTGTGTTGTGTATATATTTTGAATTTTCATACTTTCTTTAACGTTTTTATGTTGCCACTCAAGTGTCATATACTACCAGAGTCAATCTGAGGCTGATGCAGCACTCTATGCTGCACTAACATAAATGTTTCAAATATAATAAATCTTTGTAATGTGGATCCTGTTTGCAAACTTAACTTTAGGGGATTGGAGTGTACTTCAGTGTCTCTTTTAAACAGAAAAACTTGTGCCTTTCTAGTTGATTCAGTGTATGAGGACCTACCTGGTGGTTCTTTTTCAGGATTGTGCTCTTACCTTCTTTAAGGTGCTAAGCACAAATTTTTTTTGTCATTTGAGTGATGTTATCTCAATTCTAGGGCCGTGTAATTGATCTCTTTGTAATTGCATCTAGAGTTTACTTAAGTAGGTCTCTACTTTTGGCTTGCTATAATTAGTTAAGAGAATTTTTGGAGGTAACTTGTGACAGGTTGTCCTTTGTGCACAGTTTTGCATAGACAAAAATTGCTCCTCATATGAGCAATGATTTTAGTATAATATGCTTGTAATGAGGACCTCGCAGTATTGTAGTTGTACTCTCCAAAGTTTGTGTTATGCTGCTATCTCTCGATGTTAATGTAATTCTTAGTAGCATGATGACATGCAACTTAATAAACACATATTTGATAAGCTCAGGTCTATAATTTCTCACAGGTAGTAATACTCATGCTTCCATGCTTGAAAGAAATATACAAATTGAATCATGCATTCGGCCAAATTGTCTCCAACCAAGTGCACAAATATGATATTGGTAGCTTTCGTATGTCAGTATTGATATGTCCTCAATATGAGAGAGATTATGTTTGCAGGTACTTTGTTATGTTGTTCCTTCCTTGGTGAAGCTGCGGAAAGAAGGCTTAGATGCTCAGGAGAAGATTAAGAGTTATATGTGTGTCTAGTTATTCATCTCAAGCAGTGAGACAATTTGTTGCTAATTAGTTTCTTGTCAGTTATGTCATTTTTCATGGCATTTCAAAAGGTTGCAAGCTCTATGGACTTTTGTATTTGTTTCAGATGGTGGATCTCACTTGGATTTGCAATAGTGGAGGCTCTGATTCTTTCTTGTTATTCACTTCCATACTCCGTCCATGCATCAAGTCAAAGGTGATTTTGTTTGCACACTTATTTAACAATGGTTTATGCTTTATGGATTTCATGTATCTAAACTTTATTTATTGGAACAATGCAACTAATTTGCGCAATTCAGTTTTCCATAATGAGTTTCATGTTATAGATTTCATTCCAACTCTTTCCCCTATTCCTTTGATTGGTTATAAATCTAAAACATAACATACCATGGAGCAACAAAAATAAAATAAAATAAAATGATCCATAACCACTACATCAACCATCGACTTCAGTCTCCCTTCCTCTCAAACTTCTAACCTTCTTTAAACCAATTCTATCATTTGGCAATGAATAAATTTTTAGTTCCATTTCTTATTTAAAATTTTTTTTTTTTGTGGGTGGGTGGGTGGGCGGGACTTCACTCAAATAGGGGGACTTGGCTTGGTTGCACTCCTATATAGGGGGAATTAAGCAATTTCGAAGCTGCTCTTGCCAAAGCTCTTTAACCAGTTTATTTTTACTCTGTTCTATTTTCTTTTGCAAATTTCATAATGAGGTAACTGGTTAGGCAGCATGCAATCCAGACAACTTTAATGCTGATTTGAAGAGAGTTGACAAATAAATAAAAGCAGCTGTATTGGAAAGTCATTTGCTGGGGATTTTTTACAATTGTGCAGGTTCAAGCATGTCATGACGACAACCTCCCTGTTGGTGTGTGGAGCCATGACGATGACATGGATTTGTGACAAAATATCAGATGCTGGATTTGGTAAAGTCATTAACATCTGGGCATGTATTAAATTTTTTAATTAATTCTCGCAACTGTTTTTCTTGTTTTTTTTCCCTCTTATCTTTTTTTAATCTTCTTTTTACAGCAGTCCTATTTTGTTGACTATTTGATGTGCTTTATATTGTTTTGTGATTGAATATCATAGTCAACATTATCGTCCCATTATTCTTGGTTTGGGTATGTTCTGGAAATGGTTGTTTTTATCTGAATGCCTCTGTTTCATCTTTTGCATACAAGTGTAAAGACAACTTCCCACAAATACACCATGGGCCTTACCAAATCCCCACAAAATAATTATTATGATAATAAAGTAGTAAAAAAGGAAGATTGATCGATTGAGGATTGGGTGTTAGTTAGCTTTGTATGATCAATGTATGCTTCAAAGCATCCGGTGTTTAAGTTCTATTTTTGTTTGACACATTCTCCACCCCACCTTCCCCCTCTTTAACCGCATGGTCTCCAACTAAAATGTCTCACTTCCACTTTCACACACTAGTGCTTCTTTTTGGCGGTCAGCACTAAATGGTTCTGGTAGACTCTGAATTGTCATGCTCCGAGTACACCCAATATTAACAACTAAAAAGGAATAGTAACATCATTGTCATATTTCTGTTGTCCTATGTACAAAATAGTTCTCCAAAGCCATAAAAACCCTAGAACTGTGCGTGATCTACTTATGTTTGGTTACTTGGTAATGGTTTACTTCAAACCATTACATGAGAATCTTCTCTAATTGTAATGGTGGTCAAATCTAAAATTTGCTGGTGCATAAATATGATTAACGGATTGCCAAAGGCATGCACCCATGATTACATGACATAAGTGCAAGTCTACTATGCAATGTTCTCGTCCTGCCCTAGGTTCAACAATATAGAAGGGGCCACCTGCTGCAGTTTTAGGTCTCTTTTACAATTGTACAATGCTCTAGCCAGCACACTTGTTCTGCTGTTCTGGTCATCATTGTACCCCAGAGATAGCTAGAAATGGGTCATGGAACAACTGGCCAGTAGCCAACACAATGGTAACTCTGTTTCAATTTTCTGGCAGCTATCAACTTAATGCTGTCAAATGAATTAATTGATTTGTAACAACCGAGGATTGCTTGCTTTATGCTATCTGTTGTCAAGGTTTGTTATTGTAGAAAATGCAAGCATAAAATCAGTTGATCTCAAGGTTTCCTTTTTTCTTGCCAAAGAATTACCCCAGGAAATTTGTATTGTTTCATTATGATCCAAATAAGGTGCGTATTTCTTCATTCTCTTACTAGTATTGGATGCTTCAGGTCAGGGATCGTCCTTGATTATATGTGTGGGTATATTGACTGGCTACACTGAATCATTACGCAAGATGGTGTTCCAGCTTACAGGTGTGTGAAAACATAAGAAAATACTACAAGCTCCATTTATGCATATTTACATTTTAATTATGTGTTGTCTTAAATATACTCCATTGAAGCTAAATTTGTGATTATCATGCTTTTGTATTGTCAAACAACCCTTGTATTTTATTTTTCAAAGAATAAAACTCCCGAGTCTTGGTGCGCTTAATAAGCAGTTTCTTCAGTTTACTTGAACTCATTCACATGAGCAATTGGTCAGTCTTTTGGCTGCTTTGATTTGGGATAGTATAATTTTCTATTTTGCTAGAGATGAGGAGTTCTTGATACATTGTTAAAGCATGTGAGTCTTTGGTGCCTAAGAACTGAGCAGGATTCATGTGCTGATTGCTGGGTGGCAACGTGGCACTCAGAGAGAGCTTTTATTCCCTTTCTACCCTTCACTTTTTTTTTTTCTCTTACTCTTTTTCCCGAACAAGAACGATCTTCGTAACGTTATGAAATCAGTCCCCATTACCTGGGTGTTTTTTCTTTATTTCCAGACTTAAAATTCTCAATTGTTAAAGTAATTTTTTTACCAATGTAGTAGATTCTCATGTTTTGATCATCTGCATTTTATATTCCCCCCCTCTCTCCTCATTGTCAAGGGCTTTTTCAAGCTTCTTCCGTATTGCAGGAAGTGCTATGAGCTGGTGGCCATCCATACTTGCAGTACTGGGTATTTTTACTGTTGTTACTATGTGGGCAGTTATTGTAACTGAGGGCTGTAGGAAAATCAAGCTGCAATACTATGGTTTCAAACTTGCTTCTGCTGCAAGGTGATCACTGCAAGTTTCCCAGTTGGTTGCATGTTATTTTATTTGTGGTCCTGAATATTAAGATTATTTTACATGAAGCTATTGATTTGAAGGCAATTAAGTTACTCTTTTAAACTTCTGCATATTGTATTTTCTTAAGAGTATGTTTTATAAACCATATGCCTCACCTTATAGTAGTTCGAGCCTAACCATAGATTGGAACTTACCTAGGATATGTCATTTAGAGCAGAAAGTGCAATTTTAATTCCCCACATTTACCAGATTTTGGTCATTTGTTGTGCAACCTTGACATTTCTTGTTAACTATCAATGTTTTGTACAGGGAGGACTCTTCAGTTAGTGAGGTAGAGCCATACATCCCATTCAACATCAATCCATCAGGAATGCAGCCTGTTCTCACCACTTCCTATCTGTTGGCGTTTCCTAGCATTCTAGCAAGGTTGTTTATCTGCAACTTATTTAAAATTTCATGTCTTTTTATTTTTATTATTTTTTATTTGGGGGGGGGGGGGGGGGGGGGGGGGGGGGGGGGGTTGCATCTTGGAGGCCATTTAGGTAAAAAAGAAAGAAAGAAAAATTGTAGGGATTAGTTGTGGTGTTTAAGATGAGATGCCACATATTCAAATTTGTTTTTCCAGTCCTCATGGTTTGTCATAAATACCTTAAAAACTAGGTATATAATATCAACATACCCACAAAGATGCTCATGTACAAAGTAGGGATGGAATAATTTGTTTGAGCTTTTTATTGGTCGTATTGTTTTGTGAAGATTTCTCAACTGTAATTTTCTAATACATAGCTTTCTTGGCAGTATCCTTGATTCACGTTTCTGGGAACATGTGAAAGAAATATTAAATCCTGAAACTTCTATTGGTGCTGAGCCATGGGTTTATTATCTGATATTTGCATTCTTTGTTTTCCTTTTCAACATATTTGACATTGTAAGTATGTCTCACCCTACTTCTCAAATTTTCTCAAACATATATGTCACTCGGAACCAATTTGCAAATTGTTGTCCTTTCTAATCGTTTTCATTAGTTATTCTTTTCCTATTGCTTGTGGCTTCATGATTCTTGCACATATAAATACAGAAGTGCTTAAACCAAGATGATCTACTCGATCCTGCTTAAACATGTTCTTGATAGTTTGTGCTAGTGGTTATGTTCTCGAGAATGATATTTAGAATCTAAAAAAAGTTCTTTATAGAATCATAGGATATTAAATACTGATGGATGCATTTTATGCAACCACACTCAACCTATTTGGCAATCTAATATTGTTAAAATAAGATCTTATGTTGATGGGTTGTTCTTGTGAGTGGATCCCGGACAATTGTTACCGAGTATATTTGTAATTGTTGGGATTCTATAATATACATAGAGGACAAGTCTAAAACTCATATAAAGTAATCTCTGGTCAACCCTAATCCAGTTTGGAGTACGTTAGTTCTAATCCTACTGGGAGAAGTCATCTGCGTGATGAACACTTTTAACTGCGATATGACATTAGTACTTTTATCATGATTTTGGTAAATAAGGTTAAACTATAAGATTGAAACTAAAAAGACTATTACTACTGTACACTATAAGGTGGAAGAGAAGTGTGGGTAAATTACTCACTGTTCTGAACCAAATGTAGTTCACAAATCCTTAACTTCCTGAAGGAATATTATACGTAAAATCCTGTAATAAATGCATTGTAAGCCTATGACATTGAGAGAGTAAGTGGATCATGGGATCTTGTGAAATAGGACAAGAAGGAAAACATTTTAAGGCTAAAAAGTAGAACTGTTTTTTTTTTTTTGACGAGTATATTATAAAAAACACTCAAAAGGGGAGTGCATCCCAAGATTACAAAGCACCGCTCTAAGAACTAAGCGAGCCCAAAAAATAATCTTTTCTTCTATAGATGAACAAAATCTACCCTCCATCCAATAAAACAAAAAAGAAATGAAAGAATCCTTAAAGAAACCAATCGGGGACTCCACCCCCTCAAAACACCTTTTGTTCCGTTCAAGCCAAATTACCCACCAAAGACACATCGGCAATACTCTCCAGAACTGACGGGCCCGCACCCCCGCGAAACCATCCCACCAACTATCAAGGAGCTCATGAACCGAGGTCGGCATCACCCAAGAAATGCCAAACAAACCAAATACTAAACACCAACAATCATACGCCACTAGGCAGTGCATGAGGAGATGATCAACGGATTCCGCATAATTCTTACACATGAAACACCTATTGACCACCACGAAATTACGGCGCTGAAGGTTGTCAAGGGTTAGAATTCTGCCCCAAACAACCGACCATGCAAAAAAGACAACTCTAAGAGTGGCGCCGGACCGCCAAATCTCCTTCCAAGGAAAAGCCGAGCACGGCAACTGAGAAGACATCCTGAAGAAAAAGGACACCGAAAAGCCTTCAACAGGAGAATTACCACACCATCCGATCAGACCCGCCTCCAGGGAATGGCAGGCTATACATTAAACCCAAAAGGCCATACACCTCCTCTAGCTCCCAATCCTGAAAAGGTCTCACAAACCGAACATCCCAGACGATCCTACCGTTATCAAGATGATAACAATCATCAACGCAGACATGTCGATCGAGAGCAATACGAAAGAGCATAGGAAAGGAAGAAGCAAGGGTATAATCACCTTATAACCTGGATCTTGGATCTCCTTATGACCTGTTGTGGCTTATTACAGTTGCATGTATTTTGATTGTAAATTTCTGATTTTAACAACCATTACACACCTAAGGCCATGTTGCCGAGTTGAGATTTTTGGTGATTTCTATGACGATCCCGCCTTTTTATCTCTAAGAACCAAAAATTGGTGAAGCCTGCATTATCTGGATAAATTAGACCAAACTTTTTAGTACGCTATCATGCAAAATAATTTGGATACATCTTCTCGGAAAAAAAAAGGTTAATTATTGTTGTGGAGGCATTAAATTGCTCACTTGTTAGTTGGAAACTTGGTATCAGCTTATGAGTTGATTTTGCCCGACTAAATCTAACTTTCAAAGATGCTAAACATCCATAGCTGCTTGATCTAGTTGAGTTATACATCAAACTTGGTATTGATGATAGTAATTCTGTTCTCTTTATACTTGGTAAAAATAAAAAATAAATAAATGAAGCTAACTATAGTGTTATTATAGTGTTATTGCGGTGATGATTTTTTTTTGTCAGGAGGCATGAATGTCCCTAAACTTACTGCAGTTACCTGCCTTTGAAGACATCCACCGTTACTTTTCCTACTAAAAGTTGATATTATTGCAACTGCTGAAGTTCATTGGCTTAACAAGGGTACTCTCTTGTTCGTATCTGTTCTAACTGTTGAATTTGTATCCAGGCCAACATGCCTAAAGAAATTTCTGATTACTTGAACAAGATGGGTGCAAGAATTCCAAAGATAAAGCCTGGGAAGGCTACCGTTGAATATCTGACAAAGATCCAAGCTTCTACGCGTTTCTGGGGTATATCTCGGCCCAACTGTTTTAGTTAAAGTTATTCCGGCATGATGTCAGTTAATTAACACTTTCCCCCCTTTGTGCTCTCTCTCTCTCTCACCTCTGTTGGAAACTCTGCAGGCGGCCTATTGCTAAGCATTTTGGCTACTTCATCGACAATTCTTGATCACTATTTACGCCGTATTAATGAGGGGTTCGGAATAGGATTTACATCAGTCCTTATTATTGTACGTCCAACTTCTGCCCTTGCTTTTATCGTCACATGGTTCGAGTGTGTTGTGCTTGCACGTTGCTGCCTTCTTTTTTGTTCCACTATATATTTATTGGTTGTATTTTATATTCTGTTTTGTACACATGACAGAACTTGGAACATATGTTGGAGAATTTAAAATTGATTAATGACTTGGAGAGATTTCTTCGGTTGGTTTAGTGATGTCTCTATTTTGCACACCTCATCCCTTTCGTGCTAAGATCACAACAAATGTATTTTGGTTTTGGGTATGCGTCTACGGAAACAGTGCTTTGTCTACTTTTTTCTTCTTCTTCATGTAGGTTAACATATGTTGGCTGACTGATAGGTTATGTTTGGTGTGTAGGCACTCCCACTGGGCTCCAAATTTAAGTGATTGGTATGAACATAAAATTCCATACTTTTATCTGATGACTGTTTACTTTGGTCCAGGTGGGCTCTATTATTGAGTTAAGAAGATCCTATCAAGCATATAATGTAATGCCAAGTTTAAGCAACGCTTTGAGGCGATATGGTGTATAACATGTAAGAGCGGTTTTTCGAGGTAAATTACCATTTTTTTTATCAGTATCATCAAGGAAGAACAGTCTGCACATTATCAAATACTTACTGGTTATGACAGAGTTGCCCTTTCCTGGAGTTGCAGGATTACTCCTAATGAGGACGTATTGTTCTCATGGGCCGGTTGACAAATTGTAAGATTCCAACAGAGATTCAGATGCTGCCAACGTCAGTTTCCAGTTTTCAAACATGAATTCCAGATTTAGGAGCAACACAAAACATATTTCATTCTGGGGATGCAGGCTCAGATTTTGAAGTCTTTGGTCTTGAAATGGCTTGTGCAATATATATATATATATATTGGTCATCTAATAGATCTGTTGTAATTTAGTAGCAATTCGCCTATCATTCCCGCTAATTTTGAAATAGCGGTATGTGCAAACTGTAGTTTTATTCAGTGATGTAATGATATGTGCAATATTAGTTGTCGAATAGACAACATTTGAAGTCGTATAGTTGAAGAAAAATCAGAGTCGTTAGCTTTAATTAGACTTGCAGAATTTTTTCGGCAATCTCCCGTATTTGCGTATGATATGTTCACATGGGATGGGATATAGTTTCATTGGCGTAGCATCCATGAACGATGCTTGATATATACATATATATATATATATATATATATACATATATATATATATATATATATATCTTAGAAATATGATTAATCTTGGTACTTGGTAGTTTTCAAAAATCAATTTTTTATTTTTTAAGTTATTTTTCATTTATTAAAAGTCTCACCGCCAATAACAGTACAGTCATAGCCCTCTGTGTTCCAAAACAAATCATTCACCTATTTTTATTCAGTTTTTATATAAAACTATTTTTATTCTACTAATTTTATATAATCAAAAATAAAATTATATAATGTGTTATTATTATAAATGATAAAAAATTACTCAAACTTTTTGCAATTCAACCTATGTATGTCAAAGCAAAAAACTCTTAATTTAATATGAGTATAGCGCGAATGAACTATATATTTTTTTCCCCTGAAATTCTATGGTTTGTAAATATATAACTAAGTTTTTTTTTTGTTAATTTATTTAATTTATGGTAACTTTATTTTAATTATATCAAATTACCAATGTAGGTGCTCCCTTTTTATTAGGACGAGTATATACATGTGTATACACACACATATATATATATATATATACACGAGACTGCGTGCTTGAAGTGATCAGCAGCGACTGGTTTCTTCAGTCCCAGACCAGAAAAAGCCATGAAGTTCCAAATCGAAGACGTGACCGTGTACTTCCCGTACGATCACATATACCCCGAACAGTACTCATACATGGTGGAACTCAAGCGAGCCCTGGACGCCAAGGGCCACTGCCTCCTCGAAATGCCGACCGGCACCGGCAAGACCATCGCACTTTTGGCGCTAATCACCAGCTACACTCTCTCCAAGCCCGCCAACCCCCTCAAGCTCCTCTACTGCACTCGTACCGTCCACGAGATGGAGAAAACCCTAGCCGAGCTCCGACTCCTCCACCAGTACCAGCTCACACATCTCGGCCCCTCCGCGCAGATTTTGGCGCTAGGGCTTTCTTCGCGGAAGAATTTGTGCGTTAATCCGGCGGTGGTGTCGGCGGAGAATCGGGAGTCGGTGGATGCCGGGTGCCGGAAACTGACGGCGAGCTGGGTTAGGGCTTTGGCGATTGAGAACCCTAGTGTGCCGAGCTGCTCGTTTTTTGAGAATTATGAGAAGGCTGGGTCTGGTGCTGTTTTGCCCCCTGGGGTCTACACTTTACAGGTTTTTATATTCTTTTCGGAATTTCTCAATTCGTTGCCAATAAAAATTTCAATTTTTATGCGGTTATGAGATTATAATTCAGTATAGTAAGAACAATAATGCACAACCTTTTTTTATTTATTTATAATTTTAATTATTGCTGTTGATGCATAAATTGGCATGACTGACATAGTTTCTGGAAGTGAAAGAGGAGTGGTGACCTAGTCTGGTACTGGCCTAGGGCCCGCAGGGTACCCTTTATATTTCGTTGTTTGAGCTTGTATCGATTGGGAAGATACTGGATCCTTAGGATTTTTTTTTTTTTTGAAAGTTAAGCATTTACTCACACACAGCCTCCCATGAGGCTCGAACTCTTAACCTCCCATTTGGGAGTTAGGGGCCATTAGGCCTTTGGTAATGTTTGGTTTGGAACTGAGAGAACAGTTTTGTGTTTTAGGAGGATTCAAAATTGAAAACTGTACAAGAAATTCTTATTGGACCGGGGGCGAAAGTGTTGAAATTGCTTAATCCCCCCGATCAGCTGTCCCTTTGGTCGAGGAATCACTCCCGAGTTTTCTGAGAACTGTTTTACGAGACTTGGTTATAAAAAAGCTGTCTTTTATTGTTCTATGAAAACAGTTTTTTGTTTATTGAGTTCTTGAAAACAGTTTTCAGAGTTATAAACCAAGTAGGCCTCACTTCGTTTGGTCTTGTTTAGCTTGCCGGGCTGTTAGACTACCTGATTTCTTTCTCCGAACAGTTGGACTACCTCTTTTCAAAGTATCCTTCTATGTTGAATTATTTTTTTCATGCAAGATTTGTTTCTTTTGAGGGTATTGAATTGTTTTAGACGAGCATTGAATTATTATGCAATTGTGGATTGATAATTCACGTGTATGATTATATTCTCTTCATCGAATATTTTACTTATTGATGGATCTTCTCTTAATTCTAGTTAAAATGAGATATTCTTGAATCCTGAAAATTGACTATCTTACGGATTCTTAAATCACAATTTGTTCAAATTTTTGTAGGATTTGAGGGCGTTTGGGAAGGGAAAAGGGTGGTGCCCATACTTTTTAGCACGGCATATGGTGCAGTTTGCAAATGTGGTAGTTTATAGTTACCAATACTTGCTTGATCCTAAGGTTGCTGGGATCATATCAAAGGAAATGCAGAAAGAGTGTGTTGTGGTGTTTGATGAGGCACATAATATTGACAATGTGTGTATTGAAGCGCTTAGCGTAAGTGTCAGGATGCAAACCCTTGAAGGGGCAACAAGAAATCTCAATAAGATCTCTCAGGAGATTGATAGGTATATACAATTTTTTGTTCTAAACTAGTGTATTTTCTTCTTCTTGATATTAAGTAGCACTTCTAAAATACAGTTATATGTTTTGTTAAGGTTAGTTTGGGTTGTTCATCTTCTGAGACTTTTTAATCCTCAGCACTCGTGTCAATGTGTTCGCAACATTTCACTCGTGTTTTAGAAATTAGACGGGCTTTGCTAAGTTTGTATAGCTAACCTCAACTTAAGAATTGAACCTGCAATAAAATTGGAGCTTACAAGCTGTACCTTTGATGGTCCCGTAACTCACCTGTTTAGTTTGTACTTGAAATGCTCCAATTTTGTACTTGAAAGTCTCTCCCTCCCTCCCTCCCTCCCTCTCTCTCAGTATTTATATATCAATCTCTTTCTCACTCTCTTCTCCACCCCCTTTTTTCATCACTAACATTCAATGCATGTTTTACTTCCATTTGAAATGGTAGGAAGGTTCAAGGCCACTGATGCAGGTAGACTTCGGGCAGAATACAACCGACTTGTTGAGGGTTTGGCACAGAGAGGAAACCTACCTTGTATGTGGAACTCTCTTGCACTGACAAGTTGATATTATGTTTTCAGTAATGCAATATACTCCTTTGTCATTAATTCTGCACTTTCTCCTTTTCAGTGACAGATACATGGCTCTCAAATCCTGCCTTACCCGATGATATTCTAAAGGAAGCAGTCCCTGGTAATATACGCAAAGCGGAGCATTTTCTTGCTGTTTTGCGCAGATTAGTCCAGTATATTAGAGGGCGTCTTGACGCTGAGAATGTTGAAAAGGAGGGACCGGTTGCCTTTGTTGCTTCTCTAAACACCCAGGCTGGAATCGACAGGAAAATGTTGAAATTTTGCTATGACCGCCTGCACTCTCTCATGTTGACTTTGGAGATCACAAACACGGATGAATTTTTACATATCCAAACCATTTGTGACTTTGCAACCCTCGTGGGAACATACACTCGGGGGTTCTCTATTATAATCGAACCATTTGATGATAGAATGCCAAATATTCCAGATCCTGTATTGCAGGTTTGCTCATGTTAGAGTCCTTCTGTTTTATATGTTAATGCAGAAATAAAATAGCAGCATTATCGCTGGTCTGGGACCATAGACTATTAATCACATCAAGTAATCATAGTTATTCTATAATTAGATCATATATTTTTGGGACAATCTGCATTGGTCCCAATATATATATTTTATGCAATTCAACGAGACTAATGGGTTAAATTTTGATTTTTCAAGGATCTATTTTTTGATGTTCGTCTTTGTTTAAAGTCTCTTAGACATAATGCCATTAGTGCTGTCCATCTCCTTTGTTTTCTGCATTAACATAATGTCTACAGTTTATAGATCTGATCTTATAATGTGCAATGTTGATGCTTTTATTATTCATTTGTCTTTTATGATTTTATGAACATTAATTCTTTTTATAATTACATCACAGCTTAGTTGTCACGATGCTTCACTTGCCATAAAGCCAGTGTTTGAAAGGTTCCAGTCCGTTGTGATCACTTCTGGAACTCTAAGCCCCATTGAACTCTACCCTCGTCTTCTTAATTTCAATCCAGTAGTTAGCAGAAGCTTTACAATGTCTTTAACAAGGGATTGCATATGCCCGATGGTTCTCACTCGTGGGAGGTAAAAGCGCGACTTATATCTGTTTCCTTATTTATATGATATGTTGGGCAAATTAATTTAGTATTACTTTGATATTCATTTCTAATTGTTTGGTTAATTTAGATATTTCTTCCAATAGGTAATTTAATTTGCTATTGTTTTACTGTATTCAGTATTGTGTTGGTTTCTTCTTTCAGTGATCAACTCCCGGTTAGTACGAAATTTGATATGAGAAGTGACGAGGGCGTGGTAAGAAATTATGGGAGGCTTTTGCTGGAGATGGTATCTGTTGTCCCAGATGGGATCGTGTGTTTCTTTGTCAGTTACTCGTACATGGATTCGATTGTCAATAGGTGGAATGAATTGGACATCTTGAAGGTGATAAAATATTGTTCATGTCATACTGTAGAAGTTATCTATAAAAATTCCCTTCTTTTTTCCCCTGCTCTTGTTTAGTTTGCTTAATTTTGTATTGTTATTTTGTTTGTTAAAAATATTCGCTGCAGGAAATAATGCAACATAAGCTTGTATTCATAGAGACTCAGGATGTGGTGGAGACAACATTGGCTCTGGACAATTACCGGAAGGCTTGTGATTGTGGGAGAGGTGCAGTCTTTTTTTCAGTTGCCAGGTAGCTCTTCTTTTATTGTAGATAGGTCAAGTTAACAGTTTATATGTACATATATATATACATATTTTGCTTTATCAAGATCATTGAGATTACAATATCAATTTCAGTGGCATTTATTTGATTTAAGCTTGAGAGGGGACTTTTTCAAGTGATTTTTTGGCGAAACAATATTTATTTCCTCATTTTGTTTCAAAGTTCAGGAAAGACCAAGACCGTCTACTGCTATATGAACTGAATGCTGAACAATTTTCTATTCTGTCAAATGTCATCTGCATGTAAAGGAGTATTTAAGAAAGGTGTATATAATGTCAATTTGAGGTGTAATTATGTAGTAGATACTGGTACAAGTAGAGTACCGGAATAGTTCAAAAACACCTAGATGGAAAGTAACTAGATAGATATGTTGCACCACAATTTGTGTAGTCCTGAGGTAATATGAGACAAAAATAGTTCTATAATTACTTGTAGGAAGCTGCTAAAGAGAGAAATACTTGTAAGTTATTTGGCGAGGTGATGATGACAAGTTAATTTCCTTATATTCTTTCAGGGGGAAGGTTGCCGAAGGTATAGATTTTGATAGACATTATGGCAGACTTGTTATAATGTTTGGTATTCCTTTCCAGTACACGTTAAGCAGGTGATTTGTTCTTAAATTGATGGATTTCCACCCCACTGTTTCTAATCAAAATTTTGAAATAATGCTTTTTTTGCCTGGATGTGGTCTTACATTTTTTATTTGCAGAATATTGACTGCGAGGTTGGAGTATTTACGGGAGACTTTCCAAATAAAGGAAGGGGATTTTCTTACTTTCGATGCTTTGGTATTTCTCAACTGCATTAGTGTCATTTGAAGAATTTTGCTTTGTTGCCCCACATTATATTTAAGATAACGTATTTCTTAACTAGTAACGGTACTATACTAACGCAGAGACAAGCTGCTCAATGTGTGGGACGAGTGATTCGTTCCAAGGCAGATTATGGAATGATGATTTTTGCTGACAAAAGGTCTGTTTTTGGTCATTGAATTTCATTCAGGGTTCTTCAATCTATCATATGCAAATGCAATGCAGAAGCTTGCTTTAGAGTTATAAACTAAGTTGGCCCTATAGCGACATCGAATGTTTAGAAGTTCAATAATTTTGATCTATTTTAGAAGAGTAGATTTTTGTGTTTTGTGATTTTAGTCTACAATTTTATTTATTTATTTGGGGGGTTTTGTTGGAGGGGAGGGGGCATGTACCATGGCAAGAAGCACTCACCCACCCACTTTGTCTCTTCTGGGAGGGGGCTGTCCCACCCTCAACCCCTGTTCTTTGCCATTTATTGAGTACCAGCGGTAGTCGCCTTTCCGATTGGGAATGAAGAAGCGCTGTTAATTCAATTGATCCTGCTGTAGAGAGGTGGTTGAGTGGGACAGGGCAAGCTCTTCTATTTTGGTTTATGGGTTCTCTTGGCTATATGGTTCATCTGGGGAAGAGATTGAACTTCACAAAATTGTGAATGATCCTATCGGTTGGGTTTTGAACATTCAACATTTTGCTATTTTAGAATCTGGTTTCTAAAGTTGGCCTATTCTGCCAAAATGAGAGTTCAAATATGTTAGCTAGATCTGTCAATTTACATTGGAAGCAATTTCATTTAAGTTACAACCTAATGGAAAACTGTAAAATTAATCAATATAGGATTAATAAGTGTTAGTATTTTCCCTGAACGACATATTAGTAAAAGATAAAATACAAAATCAGGTAAATGAAATTGAGTTACAACGTATGCCACTATTAGTGGTTAGATAAGAAGCTGTCTAGCACTGGTATACATGTGCATTTATGTAGAAAGGAAGAAACTTGAGGTTGTAAGAGCTTAGCGAGGTCGTTAGTTTATTACTGTCTTTATGTTATCTGTAGCCAAACTAGCCATTCTGTTCATTGCTGCAATGCTGGGGAATCACAAATTTGTAACGAACCGTGCGTTTGTCGTTAATATATAACTTAACATTTTGAGATAATTATGCTTCTTTTATTCTATTACTATGCTGTTGTTCTATAACGTTGACATGTTGTCTCTGGATGGACAATCTCTGCAGATACAGTCGTCATGACAAGCGCTCTAAATTGCCTGGATGGATACTGTCATATTTACGCGAAGCACACCTCAATCTGAGCACCGACATGGCTGTGCATATAGCACGAGAGGTGCGATTGGTATTTCAGTTTATTCATCCCTTTTAAGGGTTCGTTTGGATGGACATGAGAGAAAAGAAAAGAAATGATAACATTAGTTTTGAGGGAAAAGAAAAGAAATGAAATGATAACAATATTTTAAATTTATGTTTAGATAGATTATGAAAGAAAAGAAAAGAAATGATATCATTATTGTTTGGACAAGCCAAATAAGAGAAAAGAAAAGAAAGGATAATAATTAAATTACTAATATCTCCTTTAGTTAATAAAGTTGTTCTTTCAATTGTAGAGGATAGTTTTGTCATTTTAATACTTAAAGTTGTTATCATCTTTTCTCTCCAAATCTTCTCATTTTTGGAGGGATAACACCAAAGGTTTTGTAGTTATAGGCTTATCCCTCCAAATCCTTTCTTTTCTCTTCAAGATGTCAACCCAAACACATATAAAACTATCCTTTCTTTTATTTTTTCCCCAAATTCTTTCAAATCTCTCATACCAAACGAAGCCTAAAAGTAAGGCTATTTTAGTGTTAGACACCCAAAAATTACAAGAGGGATACATTCAAATATGATCTGCAACGAGTAATAATGAACTACAAGGAGATAATTCTTGCTTGTAATCATGTGGAATTTTAGGAATCGCCCAAAATTCAAGAAGTTGAATGGATGTATATGGATTCCAAGTGTAGAATTAGGGAATAGTTTTTTAACATTTTTCCTTTTTGGTGCAGTTTCTCCGGAAGATGGCTCAGCCATATGATAAGACTGGTGGGAATGGGAAGAAAACCCTATTGTCACAAGAAGACTTGGAGAAGATGGCCAATGGCAATGCGGATGAAATGTTGTTTTAAGGATTGACTCTGTTCATTGGCAATGTTTATCCTGACGGTTTCGATTTGTAGCCTTCCTGATGTCAACAAAATGGAGCTGACTGCCCAAAACCGCATGTTCTCGGTGATGTAAGCTGAATTTGCTTGGTGGTGTAGCTGAGGTAACTCCTTCAAACCTATAGTGGGTTTTTGTGCTTGGTTGACAATTCCATGGCTTCCTGGTGAGAGTGCAGACATGTAACAAATTTTCTTACTGTATGATATATTTATCTTTTCTGGTTGATAGACAATGTTATGGCTGAGAGAGAGAGAGAGTGAGCAAGCAAGCGTTGTTTAACAAATTTTGTCACTGTTTAATACTTCTCTTTTCTTGTTGGGGACTTTCATTCATTCATTTATCTATTCATTTCCCCTCTTATATAGATTTGAACCTATGTAACTTCCACTTGGATTTTGAAATTATTCTTATATGATAAAGGTCAATATGAGCTACAGTATATCTCGTACAATTGTATTTATGAAAACAGTTTTCTGTTTTTTTTTTTAAATTGGAAATCAGAAAAGCTTGGTGGACTTGTTTGGTTTGTATTTCTGAAAATAGTTTTCTGTTTTCTGGAAACTAAAAATCTAAAAATTGTACAAAAATATGCTTGGCTTGGCTTGGTTTTCTGAAAACAGTTTTCAGACAATTCCGTTATAAAATGTCAGTTTTCAAAAAATTCCTTTTTATTGTTTTCATAAAATAATTTTCAGAATTTTTAAGAATAATTTTTGGAGATACAAACCAAGCAGGAGTATTTTAAAAACAGTTTTAAGACAATTCAGCTATAAAAAAATCTGTTTTCAGATAATTCATTTTTATTATTCTTATAAAATTATTTTTTGTTCTCGGAATTATCAAGAACAATTATTAGAGATACAAATCAAGCATAAGATTTTCTTTCGGCATTGCTCAAACATTGCCACCACAAAGTGAGTGGGACATATGGTTAAAACCAGTTAAACCACCTACTGAGAGTGGTCTTTGTTTGGGTCGGAATTAATTTCAATATTGATAACAATCATTGGAAAAAAAAATAATAAAAAAAAATCTGCAATTTTCATCAACCCAAAAATAATGTAAAGAAAAAATCTGAGAAAAATGTTTGTCAAACATGTAACCAGCCTCAGCTCAGCAGGACAAGAAAGATTCCCAAACACGAAGTCACCAGGTTCTGTGTAAAACCAACCATGGAAGTCGTAGTTGCAGCGTTGTCAGTTGCGAAGCTACCTCCCGTGGTTTTGGTGCTCAAAACAACCACCACCCAGTCACCTTCGACACCAATCCCTGCTCCAATGTAAGTGCTTTCGTTGAGATATTGCGAGTATTGAGATTCTGTATAATTCGTGAGCACGAGGCTAGGGACGAGGTTGGGAACACAAACAGGCATTACTACACCGTCTTTCGTGTCGCTGATGTTTAGACTACATTTGGCTAGTAGGTCCGGGTAGTTGGAGAGCTGAGGCTCAGTTCCCAGAACAGTGTCCGCTCCAGTGGTATTGGAACATGGTTGATTCTTGAACTGGTTCGCTACTTCATCGGCGAAACAATCTGCATTGTTGTTCTCGCTAAGGGTTGTCAGGTTTAAGGATGTTCGATAACCATTTAGACTTTGGAGTAGATTTTGTTTCTCATCTGTGTATCATCAGAATTAATTTCTAAAGAAATCAATAAGAGTGATAAAGTGGAGAAAAATGAAGACACATAATTAGAGAAGTAAAATTGTTTTGCAACAACAAAAGACCCTTTGAGCCATTAGCAAGAATGAATTTCTTGTTGAAGGTCTCTTGCAAAAACATGTTACATTTAACTTAAAATTAAAATTAAAAAATGTTCTTCAGCATAACTATAGGGCAGCATATAGAATGTTTTATAGAGTAATTTCCAACTAAATATAATGTATACTAACAGTATATTATAGGGCAGCATAACTATAAATAGGGTAGAAGTCTCATTTGTAGTTAACAAAGTCTATGGTAAGAAAAAAGTGCGACTCTTTCCTTATGACAAGAGAAGTGTGTGGTCAAAGTTAAGGGTAAATTAAAGAGTAGTTTGTTTTTGTGTAATATATATATTTTAATTAAAAAATATTTAATAATTAATTATATCCATTCCGATTGCATAACACGTTAAATATTGGCTTAATTGTCTTAAGAAAAAAGATAATTGGTCTCTACCTAGAAAATGAAAATAAAAAAATAACCAAATCTTTGCTATTATATTTGAATTCGAGGATTTTTTTTTTTTTTTTCCCCATCCTTTATAGTATTTGAACTAAAAGTTTGAGCAATTTCTTTATTAATATTGGAACTTAAGTAATTTGCAAGAGAAATTTGCCTTCCATCTTGTTATGAAGTTGTGATTCCGAAAATTCCACCTTTGATTTGCTCATCAAAAAGTATCATCTGAATACATCATAATTGATATTGTTTTTAAGTGAAAATTGCTAACCATCTTGAAAGTAATGTTATGATATAAGCATGAATGGTGTGGATAAATATATAACCCAATACTAAAAGTTTTGTAGCATGATGATATCACATTTTCTTCCCAAATGAGAGGTTAGGGGTTCGAGCCTCATGGGGCTCATGTGAGTGTGTGCATTTATTGTCATTCAAATATATATATATATATAACCTAACGTGTGTCAAAAATTAAATAAAATAAAACGTACATATCTTTGGTAACTAAAAATTGAAATGATGTTAAAATTAATATTCAGTTAGTCAATGATATTGAAGTAAAAATAAATTTATGTCAAAATCTTACCATTTTTTATCTGTGACATAATCTTACCATTAATTTTACAAAATTTAAGACTACTAAAGGATATTTTCTTAATTTTTATTTTTTTATTTCATAAATTATTGGGCTAGAATTTTGAGTGTGCCTTGTAAAATATTTTTTGGAGGGGCCAACTACACTAAGAATTTATTTTTCTAAGAATATCTATATATAATAGAAAAATAAATTCCAAATCTTGGGGGGCTATAGCTTTTGATAAAAGCTTTAAAAAATATATATGTTGATTAGTTTTTTAAATCGTTTCAATATCCTTGAGAAAAGCAAAATTTAAATAAAACAATATGTTGATTAATTTTTTAAATCATTTAATTTCCAAAGACAAAAAAAAAATGTTATGGTTGCGTTTGAAAAACCTGTTTTTTGTATTTGTTTTTTGTTTTCAAATATAAAAACTGTTTTTGTATTTGTTTTTGTTTTTTCAGGAAAAAACTAAAAACAAAAAAGCGTTTGGATGAAGGTGTTTTCACCACTTTTATTTGGTGAAAATTGTATTTTATGAATTTGGTGTTTTCATTGTTTTTACCACCTAAACAGTGAAAAAACTCAAAAAACAACTAAAAGTTGTATTTGGTGTTTTCATCACTTTTACACACTATTCACAGAAAACAGTTTTTTTGAAAAAAAAATAGTGAACAGTAAACGTGTTTGCCAAACGTATTTTTTCTTTTAGTCTTGTGAACAGTAAAAAAACAAAAACAAAAAATAGGATATCCAAACGGACCCTATGTTTTTATTGTCATTAAAGTTCTTGTTTTACCCTGCTGTAAATTTCTATTTGATTCTTATTTTATACTAACCATTAACTTTAAATAAGTAAAGGTTCAACATATTGTCATAGAAATATATATATATATATATATATATATATATATATATATATATATATATATATAACATTAATAGTTCATGGATGAAGAGTCAAGAAATTAAGAATTCAACATCAATAAACAAGAGTAATATAAGAATCTTTTGAATGATTTTCTCAAGTAGTTTAAACTGCCTCTCTAAGTCCTAAAATTCTCGAATTTTCTAGATCGATCTAATCATCTACGTTAAATGTGTTTAAATCGAACATCTAGATATATAGAAAAAACATTCATAACCTTTTGGATAGCATTCTGTTCAGATCTTCCCTATGTTAATTACGAGAAACATACTATAAAGCATCAAAATCTTACTATAGACACAGATATTCTGAAAGAATGAAACTACATTAGAAAACAGTAATTCTAAACAGTATATATATATATATATATATATATATATATATACACTTTTTAGAGAGAGTATTTGAAATATTTCATACCTGAAGATTTAGCCGAATAAGAAAGCAAGAGAATAGCTTGAACAACGACATAGAGAACAAGGTGATGTTTATTTAGTATTGTCATTTTTCTCTGCAATTGTATTAGTCTCTTACCCCCAATCTATTTTAGAAGAGAGCCAGGAGAGTAGTACCTTCCTCAGTGAGATACTCTATCAATATATATATATATATATATATATACACACATATAGCTGTACATATTACACACATTCGCTCTTAAATTATTAATTATAGTGCTATGTATTTGGTACGCTGTCGCTGAAGTTATTCCCTATACGGCTGGCCACATTTGTTACTTAATTAATCACTTCACAAGCAAAGACTAAAATTAGTAAAATATACTCTTGTTTGTGTGTAATTCCTTACTTTGCGGATGCTTTGTCTGCTTTATTATAAACTGAAGTCTTGAAGGTATGTGTTGTTTTTGTTGCCTATATTTAATTCCCATAACTTGGGCATATCAATATAGTATGTTTTTTTTCGGTAAATACATATCACTATAGTATGCGTGTGTGTGTATATATATATATATTCTCAATATACTTTGCACCGCGTCAACTTTAAAGAAGATTGGCATCTTGCATGCGCAAAGAAAATTAGAAAATTAACGCAAAGAAGTGCAATAAGATAGATCATATACAATTTCCGCCAAAGTGAATGTATTACATGGATGGGTTTAATTTCCCTTTGTTGATTTTAATTTTAAAGTTTCAATTCAGTCTTTTCAAACAGTTCTATAAAAAATATTACTCTTTCCGTCTTAATTTAGTTGTTCACTTTGCCTACTTTATTTGTCCTAAATTAGTTATCCAGTTTCAAATCTCAATACAATATTATCATATATTTTCCCAAATTATCCCTCTTCATTAACTTCAAAAAACAATGACTTCACTAAAAACCACAATTATACTACATTATTAATAACAAAATAAAAAAGAAAATAAAATTAAAAAATTATTATTTTTTTAAACATGAACAACTATAAATGAACATAGGAAGTATGAGATTAGATTCAAGTGAGAAGAATGGAATTCAAGGCCGTCATCTATATATAGATATATAAATAATTACACAACCATATTAGTTTGGGGGACTATCTTGTGTATAGCCCTCTTGACTTCCAAAATGCTTGGTTTCTTTTCCTTAGCATTCTCCTTCGCCTGAGTATGGAATTGAAGATGCAAACACTTAGTTCATTCATGAAAGCAATTAAAAAATGAAATAATAAGAGAAGATGAAACTTGTATGCTATCAATTTTCTTAGTTAATCACTTGACTGGGTCTATGCGCCCATAGATTAGGACAAGCACTATATTCTAAAATACATTTATAACATTGCTCACAAATAAGTGGACAAATTTCATTGCATGTAAGCACGCATTAAACACTAATAGTTAGATGAGATGATGCATTTACATTCTGAGATATATATAAATAGGTAGGTTGGGTTATGGCTCATAATTCAGCAATGTCTTGGTCCAAAGGGGTTAGACCAATGGCCCGTGGAGGCCTTCTGTCACGGGTTTGGTTGGGGCATTGATTAACTTGTTGGGACATTCGGGAGGCTACGCCCCTGAGGTACGGTAAATTGTGATTTTGGTATTTTACCAATACATATGAATTATGTGTATATATATATTATTGTAATCATAATTCATTGATAAACGAAATATAAAGATTGTTCTGGTGAACGTATGTCAAGTTGATCGAACCACGATAAATCTTGTGTGTTCTTATTCTTTACTGTTTATTATTTACGATTATTTTTTTGTTTAAACAAGGTCACATCACAAATAATCTGATGCTTCGGAATTTCAAACAAAATTTTCAAAGTAGTTTTTTTTTATTCCAAGAAAAAAAATTAAATTATCTATTATAAAAATAAACTGACCAATAACAACAGTTGGAATCTGTGTGGATTATTTGACGGCCGAGATGAATAGATCACATACCTTAGCCCTCAAATGCGCAACAAAGACTCCATCGGTCAACGTAGATTGAACGGTCGTGATCTCAAGATGAAACATCTGCAACACCTGCATAACATCCAGCAACAACCCATCCCTGTACGGACACTCCATCTCCACCAACACATCCCTCTCTATTATCGACACCTCCACCTCCAAACCACCCCTCTCCGCCACCAACTTCCTCTTCTCCGCCACCCTGACCCCACCACTCCTTTTCATCTTCTGTGGGCCCACCACATCCAATCTGGACCGTTGATCCATCTCCATCCAACGTGTCTCCAACTCCCGAATCCTCTTACGTAACTCCTTCACGTACATTATAGTCTGTCCCAGAACTGAGGCCTTGTCCATTTTGGTACCACTCATGAATGGGACTATAGACCTCAGTGTCAAGAACCTCCGGTTCAGCTCCTCCCGGCAGTGTCGGTTGTGTTGCTCCGCCGCCATGGTGGCGGTAGAGTCGGAGTAAGCTTGGTGGTGGTGGAGGAAGGGGACAGTGAAGAGAATGTGCTTGAGGAGCCACTGGGAGGTGTCTCCGGCGGTGTCATGGTGGTGGTGGTGGTGGTTGGAGGGGTTGGGCCAGTGGGAGAAGGCGGAGTTGGGGGAGGACATGAGGTGGTGAGTGATTGAGAGTGGTGTGTGAGAGTAGTAGGTGTCCTCTTGTGGAAATTGTTGCAGTGGAGGGACCCCTGAACAAATAAGATAAGGAAGTTAGATGTACGTTGAATTTTCGATTTGTAATTTGCTATTCAAAAATGGTAGTCACAACTCTCTTATATGCATATATATATATATATACATACATACATGCATATAGTTGTGACTAGAATCAAATTGAGACCTCTCCTATATTTGGTAGATATGGATGGTAATAGTTAAAGATGGGATCCACTTGTCAGGTGGATGTTCGTTATTTTATTTGGTAAAATTTGCAAATACATGGATTTTTCATCGACTAATTTACTTCTCTATTTTTATGGAGTAAAGTGTAATAAGCTTCAACAACAAAAGAAATATGCAATATGAGCCTGTATGAGCCTGAAAAACAATCATTTGAATCCATGATATTGAACCTGGTCTAAGTGGTCTCCAAATTTCATAACTTATGAACCATGGATAATTCGTATGAGGTTGGCGTATAGGTGTTGTACACTCGGACACGTGTCAGACACAAGGACTTGGCGTGGACTCGGCTAGAAGTACGGCTTGAACATCTTTTAGAAATTTTGAGCATACGAGAATGATTTTATAATTATTATTTTTTAAAAAAATGATTATAATTTAAAAATACATTATGAAATAAAAAAAAATTAAATTTACCATTTTTTTAGTTATGTAGATAAAATAATAATTTTTAGGGTAAATAGCATTAAACCACCCTCAACTATACTCTCTTTCCCAACTAACCCCCTCAACTATGTTTTTGACGGTAAACCCCCCAAACTTTCATGATTGTTACAATTCAGTCCCTCCCACCGGTAGTTAAATTTAGGGTAATTTGCACTCAGATCTCTAAAGTTTCAGTCAATTGCACTCATCCCCTGAGATTTAATTTTCTTTGCAATAACACCCCTGAAGGGGTTAAGACTCCATGAAATGACTCTTGTGCCCTTGATTTAGTGTAAAAGGCATGTTGACTAAATTAATGGACCAAATAACCCTTGTATATTAAGCTCAATTTGAAAAACTTTTCAAGTACTTTGGATACAAGGATTTTTGAAATAGGGATATCTATATATAGGTAGACATAAGGATCACTAATTACAAATAGGTAAACTTTTACCTTTCAATTACTAATACATCAACATAACTAAACTAATTACAAATGGGTCAACTTTTTTGTTTAAAAACTCAAATACCCTAAAAAAAACTCCAATCTTCTTTTTATTCTTCTCTCCCATTCCAAAATCCCCAAACACTCAAAAATAAAAATAAAATATTTCGGAAAAATTAGAAATATTTCGAAAACAAAATGAGGAAAAAAATATTTTGGGAAAAATAAAATATTTTGAAAAAATAAACTATTTCGGGAAAAATAATTATTTCAGGAAAAATAACTATTTCGGGAAAAATAAATATTTGGGTAAAATAAAATATTTCAAAAAAAATTAGGAAATAAACTATTTCAGGAAAAATAAAAAATTTGGAAAATAAAAAATATTTCGGGAAAAATAATATATTTTTTCCGAAATATTTTATGACATGCATTCAAAGAATTTCATATTAAACAAGTAAGATTCAGATTATGTCCTCTGTCATATTGAAATAAAATATCTAAATATAACTCACCTAAGGTTTATTACTTTTTAAGACACCAAATTTTAAAACAAATTCAACTCAATTAACTCATTCTTGATACTTCTTGACACACTTGACTTCAAAATATTGCATTGTAATAATCAAGAGGTCTAAGACTTGAACACATTTCGTTGAAAAGAAGAAAAAAAAGTGAAAAAGAAAGAAACAAAAATATTTCAAAATATTTTATTTTTCCAAAAATATTTTATTTTTTCGAAATATTTTATTTTTCACGAAATATTTTATATTTTTGAAATATTTTAGTTTTCACGAAATATATTATATTTTGGAAATATTTTTTTTTCCTCATTTTTTTGAAATATTTTATTTTTCCAAAAATATTTTATTTTTTCAAAATATTTTTTTTCCTCATTTTGTTTTCGAAATTTTTTATTTTTCCAGAAATATTTTTATTTTTTCGAAATATTTTAATTTTATTTTTGAGTGTTTGGGGATTTTGGAATGGGAGAGAAAAAGAAAAAGAAGATTGGAGTTTTTTGGGGGTATTTGAGTCTTTAAACAAAAAAGTTGACCCATTTGTAATTAGTTTAGTTAAGTTGATGTATTAGTAATTGAAAGATAAAAGTTCACCTATTTGTAATTAGTGATCCTTATGTCTATCTATATGTAGATATCCCTATTTCAAAAATCTTTGTATCTAACTTGAAAAGTTTTTCAAATTGAACTTAATATACAAGGGTTGTTTGGTCCATTAATTTAGCCAACATGCCTTTTATACTAAAGTAAGGCACAATAGTCATTTCATGGGGTCTTAACTCCTTCAGGGGGTGTGATTGCAAGGAAAATGAAATCTCAGGGGTGAGTACAATTGATCGAAACTTTAGGGGATTTGAGTGCAAATTACCCTAACTTTAAATGATGAGAGGGACTAAATTGTAACAATTTCATAGTTGAGGGACCATCACTTAGTTGAGGGGGGTTAGTTGGGAGAGAGAGTATAGTTGAGGGGGGTTTAATGCTATTTACCCTAATTTTTAAGCAAAAGTACAAAATACCCTCCTGAATTATTCTCAGTTGAGAAAAATATCTCATTGTACTATAAAAGTGAGCAAACCAGTTCCTCAAGTTCTCAAAATTGAGCAAGTTGCCCCATTGGACCCACTTTTCGAATGTCAAATTACTATTTTACCTATATATTAACCTTTTGTAAAATATAAAAATAATGGTTAACTTCATTTACACCTTATTTTTTCAAACTCACATCATTTACATTCCCTAATGCCACTTAATACATAAAATGCCCTCAATGGTGAGATAGGTGGTGTTTGATAACAAGAATTCAAGTTTTTTACTACCCTTAAATTTTATTATCTCTATCCAATATTTTCCTACTTTTAACATTATTATCTAGTTATATAAATAATTATATATATATATATATATATATTATTATAAACGAATTTATTTTTTGATATATGTCGAAATAAAAAGTTAATGCCGAAATATATATTTTTTCAAACTACCAATTAGGGTATATTATTTTTCCACTTTTACCATTATTATCTAGTTATATAATTTTATTGTATATATATTTTAGTATAAAAGATTTTTTTTATGTCGAAATAAAAAATTAATGCCGAAATTTAACCAAAAGATTAGTTTTGTCTATTGACCGAAATTAATGGTAGTTCGAAAACAAAAGGTTGGTTTTGTCTATTGACCAAAAGATTTTCTCAATTGACACCTAAAAATTGATGATTTTAAAACACATTTCTTGTTTCAGTGATAAGGACTCAAACTGACAAGCGAGAGAGGCGTGGGTTCAGATACTGAGAATAACCCATTTAGGCAGAAAGAAAATATAAAAACATATTTTTGCATTAAAATTTTATTTCGGCATAAAAACAATCGTTTATAGTAAATTATATATATAACTAGATAATAATGTTAAAAGTGAAAAAATATTGGGTAGAGATAATAAAATTTGTGGGTAGTAAAAAAATTGAATTTTTGTTTCCAAACACCACATCACAACATTGAGTGTAGTTTAGGTATTGTAATAGTTGAAATTTTTGGCCCAATTATAGATGGGCCACTGGACTGATGGGCCGACGACGGATGGGCCAAAGACCGATGGGCCGACGACGGATGGGCTAAAAACAAGCGGGTCGAAAACAATAATAGGCCCATGGAAAATTCTAGAAGCTAAAGTGGTCCACAAGGCAAGAAGTAATCCAACTATAGTATGTAGAGTCCAAAAAAGGTTAGGGTTTATCAAATCCCTTGATTTAAGGGATTGATAAACCTGGGTACATGGGCTTGACCCATTTGTCACAATTTGTATAAATAGAAGGCCTTGATTAATGAGAGTGGGGGAAGAAACTTTTAATAAAATTTCTATTGTGTAATTTTTCTGCACTTACACAATTGGCGCCGTCTGTGGGAAGCTACGCTATTATTGAAATCCTTTTTCAATAAGTTTCTCACCTTCCGCGAAAGAGCTAAGATTCATACCAACAATGGCGATCACACGTTCACAACAGTCCGGTTTACCGCCAAACGGAGGCCAGCAACCAGAAGATCCGATCAGACGAGCCCTAGAGGAGAGGACTGCCGAGTTAGAAAGGCAGAACGCTGAATTAACGGCAAAACTGGCTCAACTGCAGAATCCACAGGAGGTCCATGACGACGAGCAGTCCGGACAGCACGAACGGTCTGTGGGCCGCCAGACGCACATGGATGACCTACCCGCTAGGGCCCACAACGATCGTGAGGAACAGGCAGAGTCATCCCTACAGGTTCTTGGGGCGCACAATCTGGAGGAAGTCCTGACCATGAAAAAACTGGAGGAAATCATGTCCAGATTCCAGCGGGATGTGCTTAGGGACTTGAAGGTACAGACCCCAATCGATCTGGCATCTAAGGCATCCATAGACGCCGTTCAGACACCATTCACCGTCTCGATCACCAGCGTGCCCTATCCGGAAAGGTTCAGATTACCGAAATTCACCCTGTTCGATGGTACAAAAGATCCAACCGAACACATCTATCACGTCCATACCAAGATGAATGTCTACAACGAAATCGAGGCTTTACTCTGCAAAGTTTTCCCCACCAGCCTGACCGAAGCAGCCCTCCTGTGGTTCAGAAAGCAACCGCCCCGATCGATCGGTAGTTGGCTCAGACTCTGCGAGTTATTTATCGCACAGTACTTTGGCAATAAAAGGCAGAAGAAGACTATCTCCAGTCTGTTCACCATGATCCAAGAAAAGGGGGAATCCCTGAAAAGTTTTGTCTCACGGTTCAATGTGGAGATGTCTTCGATTGACAATTGCGATCAACATTCAGCCGTCGAAGCCTTCAGAATGGCCCTAGTCCCTGGAACGAAGTTTCATCAGTCCCTGGTCAAGAGGCCGCCAGCCGATATTGGAGAGCTCAACTCTAGGGCACAAGGGCACCTCCGAATAGAAGAGGAATTGGCCATACGACAAAGAAGGACTGCCTTTACAACAGTAGAGGCCAGAGCGTCCGAACATTCCAGGGTAAAGGATCGGGCGTCAGACCGGAAGAGACTGAACGCACCTCCTGCTCCTTCCCCAGTCCCAGAAAAACGACCAAGGTTTGAGGAGAAGGTCACCCCCTTGAAAGTGACCTTGGCAAAGCTGTACCAGGAAACAAAGGGCAAAGGAATCTACCGGTCACCACCGCCCATCAGGCAGCCAATGGACCAAAGGGATATGTCGAGGCACTGCGCCTTCC
Organism: Cornus suecica; assembly: GCA_963922005.1. NCBI lineage: Eukaryota > Viridiplantae > Streptophyta > Magnoliopsida > Cornales > Cornaceae > Cornus > Cornus suecica. The sequence continues at coordinate 75,854,233 of OY998243.1, forward strand.
ATGGCGAGTACGGGCATCACGCTAATGAGTGCAGGAGCCTCAGAAGACAGGTGGAAGCCATGATTGCAAAGGGAGAATTAACCGAGTATGTTGCCAAGGAAGGAGCCCGATCAGATCAAGCGACACATCCCCCTACCAAGGGAGCTATGGGACAACCCGTACGAGTCATTCACATGGTCCATGGAGGGCCCAGTCGGTCAGAAGCAGAAGAAGCTCGTAGATCACAGATACGGCAAGCTCAGAAGTTACGAAGGGTTGGAGAAGTCACCAAGCTTCAAAACCCGAAAGAGGATGGCCGGATTATTTTCACCTCTGCGGATATGCAGAATATTCAGACACCTCATGACGACCCCCTGGTTATCTCCCTCATGGTCTCCAACTGCCTAATCAAGAGGGTAATGGTCGATCCAGGAAGCAGTGCCAACATTATCACCAAATGGGCCTTTGAGAAATTGGAAATCAGCCCCCAGGAAATAGTCCCATCCAGAAGCCCGATAGCAGGATTCGATGGAAAGAGAGTGGAACCGATAGGGGAAGTCCAGCTACCAGTAACGGCGGCAAGGCGCACACTCCGAGAGACTTTCGTGGTAGTGGATGTCAAACCTTCCTATAATCTCCTCATGGGAAGAGGATGGATCCATCGTATGCACGGAGTCCCTTCTACCATGCATCAGGTCATGCGGTGTATCGACCCGAACGGAGTTGACGTAATCGACATCAGGGGCGATCAGGTAGCAGCAAAGGAGTGTTACGCAGTCACTATGAAAAGTCTAAAAAGGAGAACGGAACCGGAACAAAAGTCGCAGTCCAAGACAATACCTGATCCCAAATAGCAATTACAGGAGGGCGGTTCGGGATCACCGGTAGCAGTTGAACCACTGCTGGAAGTTCAAATTTGTCACGATCGCCCTGGGAGGATTACCTATATTGGTTCAGGCCTGAGTCCACAAGAAAAAGAGGAAATGGAATCCCTTCTCCGATCCAATGCTGACATATTTGCGTGGAGCCATATGGACATGACCGGTATTGATCCATCAGTCGCCCTGCATTCTCTCAATGTGGATCCTAATGTAAAGCCCATTAGATAGAAACAAAGACGAATGGGTGCCCATCGAAATCAGATCATCGCCGAAGAAGTGGATCGGCTACTGCAAGCAGGATTCATAAAAGAGGTTCAGTATCCTTCCTGGTTGGCAAACGTGGTGCTGGTCCAGAAGAAGAACGGGAAGTGGAGGGTATGTGTTGACTTCACTGATCTGAATAAAGCATGTCCGAAAGACTGTTTCCCTTTACCTAAGATCGACCAGATGGTAGATGCCACCGCAGGATTCGAACGCCTGAGCTTCCTAGATGCGTACTCTGGCTATAACCAGATTCGAATGGCTCCGGAGGATCAGGAAAAGACTGCCTTCATCACTGAGTCAGGTACTTTTTGTTATACAGTTATGCCTTTCGGACTAAAGAATGCAGGTGCTACCTACCAAAGGCTGGTCAGAAGGGTGTTCAAAGGGATGATGGGATCCACCATCGAAGCCTACATCGATGACACAGTGGTCAAAAGCAAGGAAAAAGGAGACCATCTCACCGATCTACAGGAGGTATTCAACACCCTCCGGAAGTACAATATGAAGCTCAATCCGGCCAAATGTTCTTTCGGGGTATCCTCAGGCCAATTTTTGGGGCACATAGTTGACCGGACGGGAATACAGGCTAGCCCTGCACAAGTCAAAGCTCTCATAGAAACTGTTGAGCCAAGATCCCGGAAAGAAATACAGGTGCTAACCGGAAGAATAGCGGCCCTCAGACGTTTCATCTCTCGGTTAACCGATCGGTGTAGGCCGTTCTTTCAAGCAATAAGAGCGGCACGAGGAGAAGTCTGGGGGCTCGAACAAGCGGAGGCCCTGCACAAACTCAAAAGTTACATGACGAAGCCCCCGATCCTGGCAACCCCTGAAGCCGATGAGCCGCTGCACCTATATCTGGCCGTTTCAGTAACATCTACCAGCGCCGCTCTGGTCAAAGAGGGCAGAGGGTACCAGACACCAGTCTTCTACACCAGCAAATCCCTTGCTGATGCAGAAACCCGTTATTCAAAATAGGAGAAGCTGGTATTATCGCTGATCAATGCTAAACGACGTCTGCGACATTATTTTGAAGCACACCCGATCATAGTACCCACTGTAACTCCGATCAGAGCTATAATGGCGAAACTTGAGTTGTCTGGGAGAGTATCAAGATGGGCGATTGAACTGGGGATTTTCGACATAACCTATGTCCCCCGAACAGCCATCAAAGGACAGGCAGTAGCTGACTTCCTATTGGAAACAGAAACTACGGACTCCACAGAGGAAGGTGAGCCTGGATTATGGGTCGTGTTTGTGGACGGATCATCCAACATCAACGGAGCAGGGATTGGAGTAGTACTCGTAACACCAGATAATACTAAAATCCAACAATCCGTTAGACTGGAATTTCCAGCTTCTAACAACGAAGCCGAGTATGAAGCCATCCTTGCAGGGATTCGATTAGCCCGAAGCCTTCAAGTCCAGAGAGCTGTGGTACGAAGTGACTCCCAGCTTGTCGTTCGACAGTTAAATGGGGAGTATGAAACCCGGGAGCCGAAGATGGAAGCCTACAAGAAGCTGGTTCTAAGGGAGGCTGAAAATTTCCTACAAATAAACTTTGAACAGATTCCCCGAGGGGATAATTCCGCAGCAGATTATCTGGCTAACCAAGCCTCCGCCGCAAGAGAAAGTATGACTCGCACTGTACCAATGGACTTCATCGCCCGATCCAGCTTGGAACCCCCCGAAGAAGTCATGGTTATCCCATGGGAACCAAGTTGGATGGACCCGATAGTAGATTATCTGAGATTTGGTACGTTGCCTGAATCGAAATCAGAAGCCCGGAAGATAAGAATGAAGGCAGCCAGATACGCCCTATACAACGGCCAACTATACCGAAAGTCTTTTTCCGGACCATACTTGAGATGTCTTACCCCCTCCGAGGCATCGGCAGTAATGGAAGAGATCCATGCAGGAGCTTGTGGCAATCACTCCGGAGGAAGTTCCCTAGCTCATAAAGTCCTCACCCAGGGGTATTTCTGGCCCTACCTAGCAAGGGACGCTGAAATTTATGTCAGACACTGCCAAAAATGTCAGTTTCATGGAGATGCCATTCACCCACCGCCAGAGTTCTTAAACCCAACCATTATTCCTCATCCTTTTGCCCGATGGGTGATGGACATAGTGGGGCCTCTTCCTCAGGCAATACGATGTACAACGCATGTTCTCCTGGCTACCGATTATTTTACCAAATGGGTGGAAGCGGAGGCATATCCCACCATAACAGGCAGCCATGTCATAAAATTCATCTGGAGCCACATCATCTGTAGATTCGGCCTACCCCGAACCATAATGATGGATAATGGCACCAACCTAGACAACAGAAGGGTTCAAGCATTCTTAGCAAAGCATGGGATCAATCAGAACACTTCTTCCGTCGGCTACCCGCAAGGAAATGGGCAAGCCGAAAGGACGAATAGAACCATTTTTGACACTCTAAGGAAAAAACTTGAAGATGCAAAAGGGGCTTGGTTAGAGAAATTACCTGAGGTGTTATGGTCCTATCGGACTACTCCGAGACAGCCAACTGGAGAAACCCCTTTCGCCATGGCTTATGGGGCCGAAGCAGTTATCCCTACCGAACTAAAAGTACCTACTTTAAGGAGTCAAGCATGGGAAGAAGGACCGAACAATCAACACCTAGCCCATGATCTAGACCTCCTGGAAGAAAGACGGGAAGCGGCCGGGATAAGACTAGCTGCCTATCAGCAGCAAGTCAGAGCACGTTTCAATCAGAAAGTCAAAAGAAGAGAGTTCCAAGTGGGCGATATGGTGCTCAGAAGGAAGATTGGTATTGTAGGCAAATTACGAGAGACATGGGAGGGACCTTACACAGTGGTTGAGGTTATCGGACGCGGGGCTTATCGGGTTCGGAAGAACGAGACAGGTCGCCTCGAGTCCAACTCTCAGAATGCCTATCGGTTAAAAAGGTATTACCCTTAGATAGTTGTTTTTCTTGTTAAAAAATAAAACTGTGTCTTTCTATGACACCTTTGTTACAAAGCATCTGTGCCCGATATTGGCACCTCTGCTTTACAGTTTTTAAATTCATCTCAATAAAGATAGATTTTACTTTTATGCAAGTCTTCATGGTAAAATCAGGCCTCAGGGGCCAAATGCCCGAAGGCTCTATGTTCATAAAATTTTCCTAAGTGTTTGAGTTCAAACCTGATTTGAACTAACCAGAGGATAAAATCAAGCCTCAGGGGCCAAATGCCCGAAGGCTCTATGTTCATAAAATTTTCCTAAGTGTTTAAGTTCAAACCTGATTTGAACTAACCAGAGGATAAAATCAAGCCTCAGGGGCCGAATGCCCGAAGGCTCTATGTTCATAAAATTTTCCTAAGTGTTTGAGTTCAAACCTGATTTGAACTAACCAGAGGATAAAATCAAGCCTCAGGGGCCAAATGCCCGAAGGCTCTATGTTCATAAAATTTTCCTAAGTGTTTGAGTTCAAACCTGATTTGAACTAACCAGAGGATAAAATCAAGCCTCAGGGGCCAAATGCCCGAAAGCTCTATGTTCATCAAAGTTTTCCTAAGTGTTTCAATTTAAACCCAATATAAAAAAGCCGTAGGATAGATGGCGCCAGAGGCCTGATATCCGAAAGCTCAAGTGATTCATGGAAGCAAAATGCAAACACTTAAAGCCAACACAAGAAGAATAGATGCTGAAAAGGGAAATTTCTTGTTCATTGATAAAAAAAGAGGTTACAAAAAACTAGCCCTTTTAAGGGAACAAAGATATCTAAGAATTGCCTATACTACTGTTCAGGAGGGTGATATTCTTCACCCTTCAGGATGGCAGCAAAGCGCTTCTCGTTCTCGGAGGTAGGAGGGTTTTCATAAGGAAAAGGTATTCCCATATGAGCATCAAAATCCTCTGCGGTCTTGAATTCTCGGGATTCCAGAGGAATATGCTCCATTTCATGTCTCCGCCTCCAGGCCCTGACCGCTCGGATGTCACAAATGATACTGTATCTCTTGAACATATCAAGCCCTCCCAGACGGCATACTTCCACCTTTTCCCGCTCATGGGACAGGAGCCTTTCTGATTCTGCCAAGAGTCTATCAGACTCAGCTTTTTTAGCTGCCATCAGCCTTGCAGCCTCTTTTGCTTTTTCCAGCTCGGCAGCCAGAACCAGCCTTTCGGCAGTCAGGGTTTGTTTTTCTGCCTCACCGGTTTCCAGAAGAGTCTTCTGTTCAGAAACAGTCTGGCGGAGTCCATCCGCCTCCTTGACCAGAGAGGCCCGGTGGATTTCATTCTGCTTTATTTGGGCCTTCAGGCCGGCCATCTCTTTGACATCGGTCTCAAGGAGGCTGTTGTAGGCCTGAACGCCGTAGAGAAGCTGCACAATGAAGACTGGATTATTACACAAATAGCAATCAACAAATGAATTAGAGAATGTACAGGTCAAATAAAGTCTTTTACCTCCATAACCATTATTGAGGTCTTCTTAGCCAGATCAGTTCTGGTGATTTTTGACTGAGCCACCCTATCAGCTGGTGTCCAGATTCCTTTGGCCATGGCCCGAAGAGCTTCCGGGTTATTGAGGGTGATCTGATCAGCACAAACTGGCTTTCCATCTGGCAGCTGAAACTTAGGCTCCCAAGGAATCAGAGCTTGGGATGATTCAGGGGCTGCTGGGGCCTTGCTTGAAGAAGCATTTTCGGCTTGTGTCCTAGCTCTTTTAGGTGCATTGGATCGGGTCCTCACAGTTGGAGCATTTGCAGGAGGCGGAGGAGGAACCGATGGGGTCGGTACTGGTGGTGCTACCGGGCTCTGAGCAGGTGAAGGCACTGAAGTCGAAGGTGGTGCTGTTGACAGTGGCACAGCATCAACAAGCGTAATACCTTCGGGAACTTGAGGGATTCTGGCGGACATAGGTTTGTCAGGCAAGTCCATCCTGTCAACACCAGCGCCCAAGTTAGAGATCGATTCAATATTGTCCATTGTCAACAGGTCAGTAACCGATCGGGTTTTGCCCCAAACGTGGGTTTTCAAGAGGCCTATCCGCTGTTTTATAAAGGTAAGGGGAAGATCCTTGTCCTCATAACCTAGAAATTTGAAGGCGTAGTCCCCCCGGTGAAGGTCGCAATGATCACAAAGGCAAGAAGCCTTATGAAGGGGGTGATAGACAGGCAGGCGAATGGGACCGAACTTGTTGGGGATTGGGAAAATACGAGAAAAAGGGTACGACCAATTGCCACTCACTACGACCATTCGTTCTTTCCATCCCTTGTCCGATTTTTCAGTATCGGTGCAGATGCTGCGACCGTGAAAGGGGAAAAGGTTGTATCTACCTCTACTCGCTCTGGCATTTTGGAAAAAGTAACAAAGAAGGAGGTCGGCTAGTCCTAGGTTCAGATCCATATCCCTATTGTACAACAGTAGCATGGATATGATCCTGAAGCTGTTCGGGTTCAATTGAAGAGGGTGCAACCCAAGCATGAAAAACACATAATGAAAAAAGGGATGAAGAGGAAACCTTAGAACCCTAAGGTGAGATGCCGATAGCAGAATACTACCGGGGGCTAGGCCCTGGCTCTGGGTAAAGTCCAGGTAGCCAGGATAAGGGGACACATCTACATCCTGGGGAACGTGGGTCTCAGCCCGAAGGTGTTTGACGTCCACTTCAGGTCGGGTCCTCTTAAGTGGAGCCACTACGAATGGTTCGAAAGGCTTGGATTTCGCAGGATCGGTAGTGGAGGAGCCCGGAAGGTCAGTATTTTTGGAAATGGTCTTTTTGGTTCTTTTCGAAATAGGCTGGGGAGTGTCACTCCTAGTGGAATCGGTGCCTGAGGAAGAAGGCAAAACTACTTCCTCTACTGACCGGGTGTCATCACTATCAGACATAAGGCTAAAGAAAGGTAGAAGAGACAGAAGGGAGACAGAGATGAAGATAAAGAAAAATAAAGAAACCGTACGACTTACTCAGTTGAAGGTGATACGACGGGAGAGGCTTCGGGTAGAGTCAAGCTACCGTGCTACTGGAAAGTCTGGAATTGACAAAGAATCGGGAAGTTCTCCCAAAGAAACTGGATGGGGACGTACTTCAGAGAATAGGGTTGAGAGCAAAATTGCAGAACAGTGAAAATGAAAAGGGTGAAGTGATGAGCGAGGCAGGTTGGGATGATTTTTATAGATGAAGAGGAGGAAGCCCAAAAGGTCTGCACGAAGTCCGAAAGACACGCCATTAGCCATCATGGTGCGAGATTCAAGGGAGTTATGGCCTCACGTTTTGGCACACCATTAAGTAGGCAATGATGACCTGCCAACTCATTGTCTTCATTTCCCATAAAAGCAATTAGTGTATACACACATAGGTATTTACATTTATTAGGTCATGGGCTTTAGAAAGAATGTCAAGCCCATAACCTAAGGGGCCTGTGTAATAGTTGAAAATTTTGGCCCAATTATAGATGGGCCACTGGACTGATGGGCCGACGACGGATGGGCCGACGACGGATGGGCTAAAAACAAGCGGGTCGAAAACAATAATAGGCCCATGGAAAATTCTATAAGCTAAAGTGGTCCACAAGGCAAGAAGTAATCCAACTATAGTATGTAGAGTCCAAAAAAGGTTAGGGTTTATCAAATCCCTTGATTTAAGGGATTGATAAACCTGAGTACATGGGCTTGACCCATTTGTCACAATTTGTATAAATAGAAGGCCTTGATTAATGAGAGTGGGGGAAGAAACTTTTAATAAAATTTCTATTGTGTAATTTTTCTGCACTTACAGGTATTAAGTGGCATTAGGGGGTATAATTGATGTGGGTTTGAAAAAATAAGGGGTGTAAATAAAGTTTGTAAAACTTGAGGGGGTTTGATTGAAGATAAAATAAATCTTAGAGGTATAAATAAAGTTAACACTTATTTTTATATTCTTACAAAAGGTTAATATATGGGTACAATGGTAATTTGACATTCAAAAAGTGGGACTGATTTGCTCACTTTTATAGTACATGGGGTATTTTGCTCACTTGAGGATAATTCTGGAGGTATTTTATAGTTTTGCCTAATTTTTAATATAATATGATATATTATATATTGTGTTTTTTTAACATGTCTATGATGTACAATGGGCCTTTTTGCTAACAGGAAACGTTCCATGTTTTCGTTTTCTGAAGAAGTAGAATTATGATTTTGATTCCTTTAAGAGAAACATAAAGTAAAATTTTGTTTACTAAATTTTGATTTTTTTCAGAAACAAAAATAAAAAACAGAAATTATGTTTACTAAAAAATTTTTGTTATTACTTTTTATTTATTTATTATATGTATTTGTTATTATTTTTTATTTATATTTATTATTTATCATAAGTTTTATTTATTTATTATTTATATTATATATTATATAATTATTTATATTTAATTTATAAATTTATTTAATTTATTAATTTTATTATTATTCATTCATTATTTTTATTTAATTTATAAATATATTTTATTTAATTTATTATTTATTATATTTTTATTTAATTTATAAAAATATTTTATTAATTTATTATTTGTATTTCTTATTTTATTTTTATTTATATGTATTATTTAATCTATTTTATTATTGTTTATTTTGTTTGTTATTATTTATTCATTTATTTTTATTTAATTTATAAAAATATTTTATTTATTTTTTATTTGTATTTTTTATTTATCATAATTATTATTTATTTATTATTATTTTTATGTATTATTTAATCTATTTATTATTGTTTATTTTGTTTATTATTATTTATTTATTTATTTTTATTTAATTTATAAAAACATTTAATTAATTTATTATTATTATTTATATATAATATTTAAATTTATTAATGCAAAAGACATGAAAGTTCTAATTTTATAACTTTGAAATTTGGTCATTTTGAAGGCGAGAAGAAACAAAAAGAGGAAGTACTATTTTTCTTGTTTCCTCTTTTATTTATGACTAGAGGAAACGTTTTCTTAAGGGCAAAAGTAAAAATAAATTGGGAAATAAAATTGTTTTTTTACTTCTTTATTTCAGGAAGTAAAAACGTTTTCTGTTAGTAAACATGTCAATTTCATACATTATTTGTTTTCAGATTTATCACGTCACTTGGTGTCTGTGATTCATAGTTCACAACCCGTTTTTAGTTGCACATGAGCTCTAATATTATCCGTTCATATTAACGATATAGAATTCAGATTTGATTGCAAAATATACCATTTGGTAGCAGAAGTAAAAATACCTGAAATTGGTGGTTGAAGGCTGTTGCTTAACGATTCATCCCAACAAAAGTAGGCTTGGCGTTGATGATCGGGCGGGTCGCCAGATGGAAACAGATGCTCCAATTTGTTAACGGAGCCATCATCTGGTGACCCGACCCTAACATCCTCTGTCGACATATCCCTTTCCATCAGCTCCTCTGGCTCAGCCACAGCTATTCCCTCAGTGTTCTGATCCGCCTCCGACTCTGATTCTTCTTCTCCTTCTTCTCTACTATCGTCGATATGATTGTCATTGGCCGATGAATAGACATTTTCATACGTGGCAGCTGGAGTCGAAGGTGTGTGGAAATGTGAACTTCCCGATGGCGATGGCGTTGTCCGGTTAGAGAGTGAGCGCTCCGTGAGGACAGGTTTCGGAGGCTGGAGGGTGTGGGGGTGTGCATGGTGATCAATGAAGAAGCTCTTTACATGCTCTATAAATCCTAGGTTCTCTTTAACCTGCAGTATTAATTTCATTTACACTCCTTGAGGTATACTTTTATTTCAATCAGATCTCCATATTTGAGAATTTTTATTTACACCCCTTAAAGCATGATATTAGCTTGAAATTTTATTTTAATACCTAAATTACTCTTAATGTTATCCAGGTTGTGTTTAGAAACAAGGATTGAATTTTTTTATCAATTTGACCACTTCATTTTAAAACTAAAAAATAAAAAAATTAAAACTGAAAAATAAAAGATTAAATGAAATAAAAGCTGAAAAATAAAAAATTAAAAGTGAAAAATATGAAATTAAAGCTGAAAAATAAAAGATTAAAATAAATTAAAACTAAAAAATAAAAGATTAAAGATTAAAAGAAATTAAAACTGAAAAATATGAAATTAAAGCTGAAAAATAAAAGATTAAAAAAAATTAAAGTTAAATAAAAAATAAAAATTAGTAACATAAATATATATATATATATATATATATGTATATGTATATGTATGTATATAATAAATATATAAAACCCTAATTTTTGACTTGGGGGTGGGAGATGAGGGGCGGGACGATGGCGGCCGGGGGGTAGGGGGTATGGTTGGGGTGGTGGTGTATTTTTATATGCGCGTGCAAATGGGTGGGGGGTCTGGAGGCAGTCACGGGGGTGAGGGGGCTGTGGTGGCAGCAGGGTGGGGTGAGGGTGTTTGGATATAGGGTTTAGGGTTTAGATATAGAGTTAATACTATTCTAGGATTAAATTGATTTAAGGGATGTTTGGATCTATATTATTTTAGATATTTCATACAATGAGGGGGTGATTGAAAATTCTCAATCCTGGAGGGGTCTGATTAAAATAAGAGCAAACTTGAGGGGGTGTAAATGAAATTAATTTTATATAATAGTATATGTATGTATATCAAGTATCAACTAACAAAAGTACTAGTTTACAACATCAAATAAATAAATAAGAAGAAAAAAAATCAAGTCTAATTTTCTCAAAGAAAAAAGAAAACGATCTGCTAGCTGTATTATGACAATAGAGGCCAACTAATTATTTTTAACTAGGGTAATCAAATTGCTCGCACAGCCATTATCTTTATGTTTGCTAATTAAAATTATGGTTTTGCCAACAAAGATATGTGGATGCAAAATTGGAGATGGATAAAGGTAGGCCTGGGGCGGGCCAACCCGAGAATTTTCGGGCTTGAGTCACTAAATTTGCAAATTGAGTAAGTTGGGTTGGGTTAGCATGTGTTGCAATTAAAATCGGGTTGGGTTGGGTTCAACCCGAAACCCAATTTTTTTGAAAAGGGAGAGATCTGAACCGTTGGATTGCACAATTCAACTGCTGAAATGGAGTCATCCTAACTACATAAGCTTCTAATCCTAACCCTAGACTCTCTCATAAGCACCCCTTTACTCGCCTCCTCTTCCACTCTCTCTTGCCTCTTCTCTTATCTTCTCCACCTCTCGCATGTTCTCTTCTCCACTCTCTCTTGCCTCTTCTAGACTCTCTCATAAGCTTCTATTATATATGTGTATATAATACATATATATTTATATATGTATTATTTACAAATCTAGCAAAAAAAAAAAATCAATTTTTTTTATTAAAATTAAATTCGGGGCTGCCTCATATTTAGATCTCTCTCTCCCTTCTCTCTTTCCATCTCTCTAGCTTTGTATATATATACCCATTTTTAATATCAATATTTTCATAGTTAGATCTGAACTTTGGTTTTTAACCAATGTATGCATATTACATATATATATATATATACACAAAAGAATTGTTGGTTTGAAATTTGAAATTTGAAATTCATATAAATAATACATATATAGAAATATAAAATCAATTTTGATTTATGTATATACATATATATAAGAAGAGATATTAGATATTGATTAGTGTTTTTATTTTATAATTTTTATTAATTTTATTATCTTAGAACTTCAAAATAAATTATCCTAATTTTAAACATTAACTCAGTTCAATTTAAAAAAAAAAAAAAGGTTGGCAAGACTTGACCCGACTCAGCTCGTTAATTTCGGATTCGGGTTAAACCCGAACCCGAGTATGGTGTGAGGTTGGCCCGACCTAACCCAACTCAATCCAAAATTGTGTTTACCAAATTTGGATTGGGCTGACCCAAGTTGCAGCCCTAGATAAAGGCACATGAGTTGGACTAGACCATGTACTTCAAAGAGTCAAACGGGTTTGAAATAACATTTTCTTCACATGGACATCATATATATATATATATATATGTATGGGTAAATTATACTTTCACCCTCTATGAATAATGTAAATTATACCTTTATTTATTGTGATTTCACAAATTATACTTTTACCCCCTAAAACTAATATCTGATGACTAGATATGTGAATTTACTTTTATACCCATATTTTTTATTTATTTTAAATAATCAAATATTTATTATATTAAATTATCTAATTTTATTTATCTCTCCTAAAATCCCTAAAATCAAACCCTAACCCTAATCTTACAAAATCATTATCCATTTGATTCAACTATAACATAAATTCATATTTACATTTAGAATTCAAACTATCACAAAAATAAATTGAATGCCTTATCAATCAAAACCAAACCCTAACTTAGTTATATATCTATATATATATATATATATATATATATGTAAGGTGATACAGAATAAAAGAACCCATTCTCGTTTAATTCACTTTCCAAAACGATTTACTAACCTTTAAATACGAACATATATGTATATATATATATATATATATATATGTTCTTCATACATGATAAAGAGATAGACTCTGATGCAATAAAAAATAAAAAATAAATGAAAAAATTGTTTAATTATGAGCAGTGACCCTGTGTAACATATTCTCATGCTCGATAATTACATATTTGTGTTCTTGAGAATGATAGATAAAACAGATGTAGATTGAAGGGTCCAAATAGCTCCCTTAAAATTTAGAATAACATGATAAAGTGTTCAATTGGAGTGCTCCCATCAATACTAAATGGTTTGAAGAATATGAAATCTAAAGCTAAAATTCTCTGATTACGAACACACACACACACACACATATATATATATATATATATATATATATATATAATAGGGATCTTTTCAGTTCTTGTTTATTGCGTAACTATTCAAGTGGGTTGGCAGATTGACAAAATTTTAGGGACTCATCATCAACCACAATCAGCCTTCATTTTTCTCACTTTATGCCGCCCCCTTAAGCCCATCACCGTATAGGGACTAATCATCAACCACAATCAAAAGAAGACACCCACTTTATTGGAACACAATTTACGACGAGAGGTAAAGGAGGAGGAGGTGGCGGCAGATTTGTCCAATTGTTGTCGTGTGTGTTTTCGCGAGGTGAAGATGGTGGTTTGGTGGTGGAGATCGGTGAAGCTTGGAACTGGTGGCCTGTAATAGATCTGGTGATTGGTGGTGATGGTGATTGCTAGCGAGAGAGAAAATTGATTTAGGGATATTTTTTGAAATTTGGTGAGGGAAAAATTGTCATTTCACATCATTTTGGGCCCGTTTGAGAATTTGATTTTGGTCTTGATTTTGGTTTTGGTATTGTGATTTTGGTTTTGGCGATCTTGGATGGTTTTAGGTAAATCTAAAACCTATATATAATGTTTGGTAAGGAGTTGGTTTTGGTTTTGGTATAATTATATATATATACTAATATGTATTAAAAATATATAAATATAAAAAATATATTTAAGGATATTTTAATCATTTCATGTATAAATTGGTGAAATCAGCATTGACTCCGTTTGACTTTGCCGGAGGTTGAACAGAAGGGGTAAAAGTGAAACAAATAAGAAATGAAAGTGTAATTATCGAAATTATAGGGGATGAAAATATAATTTACATTAATAACAAAGGATAAAAGTGCAATTTACCCTATATATATATATATATATATATATATATATATATATAGCTGCATATATACATGGCCACTTCATGTCATAGTGAAGTTAAACAAATCAGTGAAGAACGTTTTTAGACTATTACCTCTTGTGTTGTGCCGAGTTCGATTACGCCATCTAGCAGAGGAATGCACACCACAGTCTGCAGCAATATATGTGGAAAAGTGTTATATTTCTGTTTACAAGTAGCTAGAATTAATTTTATGAAACATAGAGAGGAGAAGTACCTCTATACAAGCATTCTGATGCAACCGCGTGGAAGTTTCATCAAAATATCGAAGAAAAAAGAAAATAATTAGTTTGTGATGATTTGACCAGTTGAAGCTAGTAAATAAGCAAATACGCAAGATTTAACCCCACCAACCGTATACATTTAATACCAAATGCCTAATGACAAAATGGTATCTACCTCCCTCCCAAAATGGGAGATCAAGCTTTAGTGGAGGCGGTGCGTGGGTAAATTCTTATCTTTCAAAAAATAAAATTAAAAAAAAAAGATCTAATTCCAAGGACAATCTTCCTGGGACCTAGACCACAAGAAGATCGTTCTTTGAGAATGTTATACGAATCGACCCCATAACTCGTGTAATATCAAGTCACGGTACACAGTAATTAAGATTCAAACCCACGCTCTAAAATTTGGATACAATTGATCTAAATTTTAGAAGAACCGTCCATGCCAACCGTGTTTACCCGCGGGGACAAAAATAAATAAATTAACCCCCACCAAATAAATGTTCATATTAGTTTGGATCACATGCATCATCTATATATAGTAGTATTGTTGCTATATGGAGCAGATTTTTTTTTTTTTGCTTCACTTCCTTTTACTATCACATATATATCTATATATAGACATGCATATACATACATGCACCCATTAATCCACAGTTGATGGTATATCAGAAGTGGGAGACATGAAGTCATGGTACCTTGGCAAGAATGAATCTAGAAAATACTTTACTATCCACCTCATTTGCAACGTTGAGCCATATATGATGCCGCTTTGCGTATGCCTTCCCAGGTAATCTAAATATCACAATTAGTACTTTAGTATGTAGTTAACAAATTACTGTTTGTATAGATCAAAAGATATACTATAATTTACTTAAGTACATATGTATACAAATATACAGATGCACAATTCGATACGTAAGAGTATTTATGTATTTGGTAGCTGTATACTACCGCATTCTCTTGTGCTGACATGAACTACTTTTGTTACACGACCATTAAAACAACATGGTTTGAACAAAATGTGGTACCTTTGGACACAAGAGTGGAACCTATATGAAGAACAGTGGTGCACAAAATGGGCATTTTAAATGAATAAGAGTATTTTGGGATAATGAAATTGTTTTTTCATTTCCACATGAGGCTCCCATGAAAATTACATAATTTTGAAAAATGTTGAATTTAACTCCATGGAGTGAAAAATTATCTCACAACTAATGTATGCATATGTGACCAACCAATATATTATCTACCCAGGAACAGAAATCACATGAAGTTTTGTACTAATTCATGACTGTCCATCACCATTTGAATTGTTGTATATTTAGCAGAGAAATTTCATTAATGAGCACTTCTTATATATATATATATGCGCGACAGTACAGCCACAAGAGAAATAGAGATGGTGAAAGTTCACTGAAGCTGTACCAATCAACTACTTATATGTGTTATGAAGAATCCACTTTGTAGTATCATATTATTTTCCCAAGAACAAGTAGTACATTGTCATATATGGCAGTAAAAATTTAGTGAGGGCATGTTTAATAACTTTCTACCATTTAATTCTAAATAGTACCAAGCCTCTCATCTAACTTGTTGTAATAATTATAACTCTAGCTTGCACACCAACCTTGTAAAGTCTGACAATTTCGGTCAATACTGTTCGATCGTATACAAAATCAAAAATAGTTTTTGTACATTTTCAAAAACTCGTTGTGGTCACCAACTTTTATGTATATATATATATGTACGTATAGGTTTAGCACTGTAATTTTTACTATCCATCGATCGTAGCAATGAAGTACGTGTACTCATTTTCTCGCATTTCATTCACACAACCACCCTCTATTTTATGTCTAGCTTAATTTTAGTGAGGGGGAGAGAGAGAGAGGGTACTCCATTTTTCTTCTTCCGTTATATAGAAAGTATTGAATTGAGTGTATGTACAGTTTGGTGAATGTCTATTATACTAGGTAAATCGAATTTATACAAGATAGAGAAAGATGTATAATGGGAGAGAGAAATAATTTAATGAATGCGGTACTCTTGCTTGTACATATTTGACAAGTGTGTATATATATCAAAAGAAATCATTAATTAATCATGCATGATTGGTTGAAAAACAAAAATCATGCATATATGACCCATAAACTTTCAACATTTTATGCCTAATTTATTTACCGAAAAAAAAGATTTTATGCCTAATTCCATAAATTGAAAACTCACAAAACTACCATCTAATCGATTCATGTATATTTAGAGAGTTGCGAATACAAATTTCTGATTTGCGTCTTAAATATAACTAAGAATAATTAATTGGTAATCTATTGTTAAAAATATACAAAAAGTAGTATTAACAATTTTTAGGACAATATGTATGTATTTGTCCCTCCTAGCTGACGTGGTTCAATATAATTTAGAGACTGTGGTTAAATTTTTTCTAAAAAGGAACATGGATATAATATCATAAAAGGAGAAATAATTGGCTTTTATTCATTTTTTGAAACAAAATTAGTTATATATGTTCGGCAGTTAGATCACATCAGTTGAATTTCAGGAAAGACCCAAGTATTGCTTTAATTTGTATTATATCAAATAAGAAAATGTTCTAGAAGAAAACAAAGAGAAAGCAAATTTAATATATATATATATATATTTAAAAAGACGTGAGTAGTAAATCATGAATTTTAAGCAATGATATGTATTATTGTCATATTTGAAACATGCATGCTTTTGTGAAATAAGATAATTTTCTGTCACAGCTAACCAAAGCAAAACATACCCCACTCCAGGAGAGAAAGAGAAAGAGGCAGACATGAGATAGAACCACTCCGATTCTGTCAAGTCCTCCGGCGACAGCGCAGCACAGTGTCGCCGTACAGGGGACTCTCCGGCAGCCAGTGACTCATACAGCTCTCTGAGTTGCTGGCTTCGTAACAACGACGCCTCCTCGGCACTGACATGCATTAGTGGATGCACTGTCTTCCTAGTCTTGATGGGTCCATTGTAATATCCATCTCCCCAAACTAACATCCTATATATATATATATATATATATACACACACAGTGCATTGCATTCAATACTAGTGATCATAAATTCATTATGCTTGTGAACATACACTAGCTAGGCTTTAACAAATTAAAAATGGTATTAATATATGAAAGTACCTTTGTTGAGGACATAATTGCCAGAATAGACTATATGTCCATTGAACAGATTGCACTGAATTTTGTAACATAGTCTGAAGCTGCCTACTTGGCCTCGCAGCCATTTTGATCAGCTACCACACTTTTTTTTTATCGTGATCCCAAGCCTTTTCTTTCCCTCTATATTTAATTTCCCAAGTCAACACCCAAAAAAGAATAATATATATATAGACAGACGCACAAAAAAATGGGAAGAAGAAAATTCCAAAAAATAATGATCTGTTGCTCACTGATAAGCAACAGATTCATTCACATGAAATATATTGATCATCGTTGAATGTAATTGACATAAATAAAATAATTACAAATGGAAACTTAGCAATCACGTCAAAAAGTCATTAATATGATGGTTGTGGAAAAAATTTCTTGCGCACTGAAAAGTAAGAAATTGTTTATATACATATATATATATATATATATATAATTTAGCGAAAAATCATACCTTTTAGGCGAAGGGAAGGTGTGGTGAGCAGGTTCTTTTCAAAACAAAAAAAGGTGTGGTGAGCAGGCTAGTAGGCGAGAAGTGATATTGACAAGGTATGGGAGGCCCCGTGAGAGGTTGTTATAAGAGAGTGATTTCTAAGTGGAAGAAGGCAGTTAGCTTAGGTATAGATTGTAGGAGTTTTAGGGAGAGAGAGAAAGAGAGCTTGGTCCTTGGGGTTTGAGACTAGTACTGTTTTTATCATAGCTTCTTTGATGACTTTGTCCCATAATCATTAATCCAACATCTATAGAGTTATTTAATTTTATTTTCGAGTAACGATTCGTGGAAGCATAAATTATACGAGACTGGTCTCCCCAAGACTTCTTTTATGATACTCTCTTTATAGTCACGACTCGACATGTAAATTATTATTTTCATAACACTGATACATTACTTCTTTTACGTGCCAGTGTTAGTGATTGGATTCGATTAAGTCTTGATCGTATATGTTATATTTAGGTGACTCATTTTCTTGTAGCTATGGGAGACAACAATGATCGATAAATTTGACGGTACAAACTTTGCATTTTCGAAGATGTAAATTGAGGACGTATTATATTAGAAGAATTTGTATTTACCATTGGAATGGCAGAAGCTAGAATCGATGGAAAAAAATAATTGGAAGATTCTAGATCGAAAGACTCTCGGTACGATTAGATTGACGTTGTCAAAGTCCGTTATTTTCAACATCAAGAATGAGAAGACAACGAAATCTCTCATGGATGTTCTTTCGAGCATGTACGAATAGCCGTCTAGAACAATTAAGGTACATCTCATCACTAGATTGGTCAATCTGAAGATGTCCGAGAATGGAAAGATCAGTGAACATCTCAGTATTCTTAATGAAATTGTTGAGCATTTGAAATCAGTTGATATGTTAATCACTGGCAAAATAAAAACGGCTTTAGCTTTAAGCCAATTGTCAGAGAGTTGGAGTGCCATAGTGGCTGCGATCAATAACTCTCCAGGGACAAAACCGCTACAGTATGATTCCGTAGTGAGTATGATACTCACAAAAGACAGACGTCAGACTCTTCTAACTGTGACTCAACATTGAATATTGACAGCAGAGGCAGAGGTTCAAGTAGATGGAAAGACAGAAGTTATGGACGTGGTCGTTCCAAGTCGAGACAGGAGTCTCGAAATTCCATTGAGTGTTGGAATTGTGGCAAACTTGGTCATTATAGAGGCCAGTACAGATCCCTGCAGAGTGTAGCGAATGACAAGACTGAATGAATTTTGTCTCAGAAGATGATGCATTGATATGCTCTTTGGAGAGCAAGACAGAGTTTTGGGTCTTGGACTCTGGAGCATCATTTCATGTCACCTCAAGTCGAGAGCTCTTTGATAGTTATGCACCTGGTAACCTTAGCGAGGTTCATCTAGGTGATGATCAGCCCTACAATATTGTTGGCAAGGGTGAAGTACATATTAGACTCAACGAATCGATATGGAAGCTAAGGGATGTGAGACACTATCTAGACTTGAAGAAAAACCTGATCTCAGTAGCCAGTTGGCGAGTGAAGGTTATGTGACCACTTTCAGTGAAGATAATTGAAAAGTTTCTAGGGGGGCTATGACAATAGCATGAGGAAAGAATGAATGTATGTTCTATATATACAACCACCAGTTTTAGTACAGTGATTGTAGTTGCAGAAGGCAAGGAGGATCACAACTTGTGGTACCAGAGGCTGGTCACATGAGTGAAAATGAGCTCGCAATTACGCTTTCGAAGGGAAAACTACCAGTGAAATCGATTGACTTCGACTTCTATGAGTGTAAGCAGAAGAGGGTTAGTTTCCAAAGCAACAACAGAAGTCTCACAGTGGAGAAGCTTGAACTAGTTCACATGGGTGTCTGGGGGCCAACAACTGTCTCATCTCTTTGCGAAAAGTCCTACTTTGTGACTTTCATTGATAAACATTCCAGGAGGATATGGATTTACTTCTTGAAACATAAATCTGAGGTGTACGATGTGTTCAAAAAATGGAAAGTTATAGTAAAGAATGAGACATGGTTGAAGGTAAAAAAATTGAGATCCGACTTTGGTGGAGAAGATGAAGACTCCGGGTTCAAGAACTTTTGCTATGAGATCAATATCAGATTAGAGAAGATTGTTCCAAGTACACTACAACAGAATGGCGTAACAAAATGTATGAACTGGAAAATGACTGAGATAGCCAGAAGCATGCGTATTCAGGCAGGGTTGCTGGAACAGTTATGGGAAGAAGCAATCAGTACAACAACGTATCTTAGTAATCGTGATCCATCAGTACTATTGGAGCACAAAATACCAGAAGAGATATGGAGCAGTAAAGCACAAAGTGATCCTGTGTATGTTGAGATTGAAGATGTTCTAGACAGTGAGAGTCCTCAGTCAAAAGAACATATTGTAGACAACAAAACTCAACGGGATGATACACCGCAAATTCCAACTCCTAATTTTGTGTTTAGGAGGACTTCACGGCCTCATGTGCCGAATCGGAAATACCTGAATTATTTGTTGCTCATAGATGAAGATGAACCAGAATATGATGATGAAACATTCAGTGCAACAGATGCGAGTTAGTGGGAGCTTGCGATGGAAGATAAAATGAAGTCCCTTATCTATATTAAGACATGGAAGCTAACCGAGATATCAGTAGAGAAAAAAGCTCTCCATCATTCGGTTATGAAACTGAATACTATTCATTCAAGCATTGATGAAACAGAGGGTTTGCATCTAGAGTTGTTATATGGAAAATCTGCTTTCTTCTAAGGTGACTTAGATGAGGAGTTTTATATGCAACAACCAGAAAGTTTCTCAATGAAAGGGGAAAAAAAGACAGACACAACAAAGTTTATAAGGCGAAGTCAGAGGCGATAGTGGTTGCAAGACAGAGTGGTCAGACGCAATAGAAGTCACATGTTCTGTATAAGACTAGATATTGCTCATGCAGTAGGAGCTATCAGCATGGTCATGTTGACCAAATTGGTGATAATAGAGGAACTGAAGTTGTGCGCAACTTCAGTGGGTCTTCAAGCTTAAAGACATAAATGAGGGCACCATATTGCACTGATCATTGATAGAGTTGATTGTTGAATGAACAGTCGTCAAGTGGGAGATTGTTATATTTGGGTGACTCATTTCCTTGTAGGGAAAGTTAAACTTAGCCACCAAACAATCACAATTATGGTAGGAGATTAGACTCCTAATTGGTTTGATTGACTTGTCCTCCACTCCAGCCTCTCCTATTAATATAGGAGTCAGCCCTATTGTATTGTGTGCACAAATAGAGAGAAAGAATATAAGAGATACAGAGTAGTATTCTTCTTGGTGAGAGTCATGAATAATATAGACTTATATTATTCCGGTGATACAGGCGTGAGTATACACTGTGTGTGTGCGTGTGTATGATCTGCGGATCATTCTCTTGTAATCCTCTTATTGATTATAGTGAAACGGTGCTTTCCGTGAACGTAGACTGATTTGGCTGAACCACGTATATATCTTTGTGTTTGGTTTGTGTTTACGTGCGATTTCTGATTTGCAGGTGTACACGACTTAAAAAAGAGGGCGTGAAAACCGTAACAGTATACTAATCCAAGACCGTGTGATAATTTTTTATATTGAACTGGTACAAATGTAAATATATGAACTGTTGTAACTTTCTAACTCGCAAGAAACCAACCGAGACATAACAGTCTTAAAAGTGTCTACACCTTATTTTGGGTTCACACAACCAAAAGTTTTCTTTTTTGTATCATTTCAATATTATCAGGGCTTTTACTTTCACTAATTGATGGGACTTAGTCCAAAAAAACCCCACGTTAACTAATAAGATTCAAATCATGTTTTGGATAAAGCTCAAATTATGACAGTCATCGTGGCCTAACGAATTATTACAATCATCGTGGCCTAACGAATTGTGACCTAATGAGACTCCATGCTTCCTGCCAAATCCTAATTAAGGGTGGGACATATTATTTGATTAAAGCGCAAATCTTGACATATGAATAACAAATCCGTGTTGACTTTTTCATTAGAGGCACCTCCGGCACTATGCTTGATGGACCAAACTTTGGCATTTCTTCAGTCTTTACCCCCTAAACTATGCTCAATTTTGCAAGTAACCCCGCTGAACTATAATTGGTGCAACTAATCCGTTAAACTTTCACACTTAATTCCAAAATGCCTCATTACCTTCAATATTTTTACAAATGACCAAAATACCCTTTTTAGTCAAATATATTTAATGCATTTCTTTCATTAATAAGAACCTGAAATAATTGCTATTAATTCGATGACAAATTTTATTCAAAATTGGATAAAATTGCACATAAATTTTAAAATTAATTGATTCAATAATACTTTTAAGTTGTTGAAAGAAAAATTAACTAATAACTTAAAAGATTGTTGAATAATTCTTCAACACTAATAATGTATATAAAATAATACAAAAAATATTTATTATTCAAGTTATTAGTATTAAAAAAAGTTGAATATATCCTATAAAAAGAAGTCTTTATTTTAGTGTAAAAAAACTTCAACTTAGATAACAAGTTTTATTATTTAAATCAAATTAGATTTTAATAACATGTTAAATTTTTGGGTAATTTGCAGTCAGACCCCCTGAGGTTTGGGTCAATTGCATTCAGATGCTGGTCAATGCTTTTTCGGTCCCATAGCCCCCTGAGGTTTCAATTTCGTTACAATGACACCCCCCTAGGCCGGTGAAATGACTAGAATGCCATTTAATTGTTTCACTTATTACATTAGGGTAATATATAAAGTGTGAAATTACTCATATGCCCAAACACTTCACCCCTCTGAAATTACTAATTACCCTTCCACCCCTTATTACAAAATATATTTTTTACGAAAATTACAATTTGATTTTTTTTCTTTATAAAATTCTAAATAAACACATAAAATTTGAAAAAACATATAAAATTCAAAAAAATATATAAAATTTGAAATAATATATAAAATTAAAAAAAAACATATAAAATTCGAAACAAATATATAAAATTTGTAAACAATATATAAAATTCGAAAAACATATAAAATTCTAAAAAATATATAAAATTCAAATATATATATATATATATATATATATATAAAGTGTGACTGAAGTTTAAGTGGACAAGCCTCAGAGTCATTAGCCAAGGTAACGGATCCTCTCCAGCTCTTTGCATAGTTATTTCAATGGCCACGATGGCGACACATGCCCCGCCATGGTGACCGAAATCGGAATCGAACCGATACTTTATTAAAATATTTTAATCAAAATTAAATATATTAATATTTGGATCAAAATTAACGATTCGGTTCCGATTCTCATTTTTAAAGAACCGAAAGTATCGGTTCAATTTCGATTTCGGTAGGAATCAAAAGCGAACCACATCGTGAATATATTAATATTTAAATCAAAATTAACAGTTCAGTTCCGGTTCTCATTTTTAAGGAACCGAAAGTATCTATCCGATTCCGGTTTCGGTCAGAATCGGAAGCGAACCGGACCGTGTGCATCCCTAGATTTTAGTACCAAGGGACCCTTTAATCGGTATAGTTAATCGATTAATTTTTTTATTTTGAATTTTATTTTATATAATTTTGATTAAAATATTAATATATTAAAAATCGAAATTAAATATATATTATATAATAAAAACCGATTATATAATATATTAATATTTTAATCAAAATTATATAAAATAAAATTCAAAATAAAAAAATTAATCGATTAACTATACCGATTAAAGGGTCTCTTGGTACCCAAATCTACGGTGCACACGGTCCGGTTCGCTTCCGATTATGACCGAAACTGGAATCAGGCAGATACTTTCGGTTCCTTAAAAATGAGAATCGGAACTGAACCGTCAATTTTGATTCAAATATTAATATATTCACGATGTGGTTCGCTTTTTATTCCGATTGAAACCGGAATCGAACTGATACTTTCGGTTATTTAAAAATGAGAACCGGAACCGAACCGTTATTTTTTATCCAAATATTAATATATTTAATTTTGATTAAAATATTTTAATAAAATATTGGTTCGATTCCGATTTCGGTCACCATCGTGGGGCATGTGTCGCCATCGTGGCCATTGAAATAGCTCTGCAGAGAGCTGGAGAAGATCCGTTACCTTGGCTAGTGACTCTGAGGGTTGTCCACTAAACTTCAGTCACACTTTATATATATATTTGAATTTTATATATATTTTAGAATTTTATATGTTTTTCGAATTTTATATATTGTTTACGAATTTTATATATTTGTTTCGAATTATATATATATTTTTTGAATTTTATATATTGTTTCAAATTTTATATATTTTTTCGAATTTTATATGTTTTTTCAAATTTTATGTGTTTATTTAGAATTTTATAAAGAAAAAAAATAAAATTGTAATTTTCGTAATATATATATATATATATATATATATTGTAATAAGGGGTGGAAGTGTAATTAGTAATTTCAGAGGGGTGAAGTGTTTGGGCATATGTTTAATTTCACACTTTATATATTATCCTAATATAATAAGTGAAACAATTAAATGGACATTCTAGTCATTTCATCGGCACAGGGGGTGTCATTGCAACGAAATTGAAACATCAGGGGACTATGGGACCGAAAAAGCATTGACCAACATCTGGCTGCAATTGACCCAAACCTCAGGGGGTCTGATTGCAAATTATCCTAATTTTTTTTATAAATAAAATAATTTCAACTTATAACTTAATTTTATTTTCATTTGAGGTGATATATATTTACTCTAATTGAAATAAGTGGAATGATTAATTAGTATTATAAATAAGAGAAATGAATACTAATATAATTTAAAGAAGGGAAAATTACACAAATTATTTCTGAACTATGACATAATTGCATGCGGTACCTCTTACGTTTCAATAATATCATAAATTACTCTTAAAACTACATCCGTTGTAACACTTAGCCCCTTCCGTTAAAAGTCAACCCCTTCCGTTAAAAATCAACGATGGAAAATTTTCTTTTTGGTCAATAAAGCCTATTTTTGGAGTGAACTTTCAATTTTGCCTTTATATATGCATGTTCCAATTTAACCCTTACTTTTACATACAAAATTACTTAAATACCCTAACTTTTTTTTACCAAATTGCCCTCACAATTTCATTTAAAAAAATATAAAAATATTTTTTTTGTGAAAAATATATATTATGTTCCAAAATATGAATTTTTTGGAAAAATTATATTTTGGAACATAATAAATATGTTTTTGTAAAAAATTATTTTTCAGAAAAAAAAATCATATTTTGGAACATAATATATATTTTTTGCAAAAAAATTATTTTTCGAAAAAAAAATTCATATTTTGGAACATAATATATATTTTTTTGCAAAAAAAAAAATCATATTTTGGAACATAATATATATTTTTCACAAAAAAAATATTTTTCGTAAAAAAATCATATTTTGGAATATAATATATATTTTTTACAAAAAAATTATTTTTCGGAAAAAATCATATTTTCCGAAATATATATATATTTTGAAATTTATACTTTTTACGAAAAATATAATTTATAGAATTTTTTATTTAAGTTTCTAGGTTTAAACTAATATATTGATGTTAATGAAATTGTAGCTTATTGTAGAATACAACTAAAACTTGACTACTCTAGATTGTTTTCCTGGGTTTTTATTAACTGATTGATTTTTTCGATATTTAGGATGGGAAAGAGAAAAGTGGGTGGGAGTGATAGCGATAGTGATAGTGATAGTGATAGTGATGCTATGGATGAGGACGGCGGCTCTGACGAGGACAAGGAAAATGAGAAGTCTGACATTATTAATCACGGGAATAATTCGTCTTCTAAGGGACCAGAGGAAAGTCCTGGCTCTGTAACTGGTGGGAAACTTACTGGAGAATCTTCTGATGGAGTTCTATCCGAGAGTGGTTCAGAGGGTGAGGGAACTGTTGTAGCAGGAGATTTGGAATCTAAGGGAAGCCCTGGTGGAGGTGCAGCTCACAGTGAAGACAATGATGATGTTGACCTAGTTTTAGATATTCATGGAGAAATGGTGGATAGATCTTCCGAGGAGGTAGCAGTTGTTTCTGGAACTGAAGCATTTCAGCATGAAAAGCAAGAATCTGATGGAACTGTTCCTGGTAATGTGGTGGGAAGTCTTGGTCAACCACCTATTTCTTCCAGCTCCGCAGAGGCGGGAGGTTTTTCAGGTGGAGAAACTGATTCAGAATCCAAATTAGTAGTTCATGAGGAAACAGTGGTCACAAAGACAACGGTGTCAGATGCAGAGAGGCCATTGAACTTCGATGATTATAGTTCTGCAACAGAAATGGAGGTATGTTTCTGGTGATCAATTTTTATATTTTTTTAAATGAAATTGTGAGGGCAATTTGGGTATTTAAGTAATTTTGTATGTAAAAGTAAGGGTTAAATTGTAACATGCATATATAACGGTAAAATTAGAAGTTCACTCCAAAAATAGGCTTTATTGACCAAAAAGAAAATTTTTCATCGTTGACTTTTAATGGAATGGGCTAAGTGTTACAACGGATGTGGTTTTAAGAGTAATTTATGATATTATTGAAACGTAAAGAGTATCACGTACAATTATGTCATAGTTCAGGAACGGTTTATGTAATTTTCCCTTTAAAGAATAACACATTAAGCAAGAAGGGTAAAATAGTTTTTTGAAATAAAAATGGGACTAATGGCAACAAATTAATAGTTTAGAGGGTTATTCTTAGTTCAGGGGAATTTGTTCAGGGGGTTTATTGCTCTACCCTTCACTATATGACAATTACTCTAGTCCTCAACAATAATGCCAAATTGGCCCATTGTAGGTTGAATTGATGACCGAATAAACATCGGACCTTTACCATGAAGAACGATATATGGGCCTGAATATTTGATGCTAGCCAGCCTAGGATCACAATTTTCAAAGCCCAATACTAATTTCACCGTCGAGGTTTCCCAAGTCCGACTCCTTTGACATACGGCTAAATTGGCCCAAATAGGTCAAAATAGAATGACCCAAAAACTGTACAACTCCACCATATATATATATATATATATATATGTAAGTATATTGTATACCGAGTTCATACTTCAAAATTATGGCTGCAAACGAACCGATCCGAGCTTTGTAATGTTCAAATTCAGTTTATTTATTAAACGAGTCTAAAAATTGTGTTCAAACTCGGTTCATTTATTAAACGAACGAGCTCGAGTCTGCTCATGAATCACTCGATTCAGTTGTAACATATATTATTCTTGCCAATAATCGCATAGATTGAATTGTTGCATGTTTGTTTTTAATATTTTTTTTTTTTTGAATATCATGTTCTTTGGTTTTAGTTTATTATTTTCTTTATATTCTTTTTCACTAGTACAATTTTTTTTGAAACATTTTTACAAAATAATCATATCAGTCCTATAATTTTCAACAACTATCACAAAATTTTCAAATTTGACACATCCTCTTGGGGATTATATGATTATCTAACTATTTTATTTAGACGAGCTAGTTTACAAGATTGGCGAGCTAGCCGACCTCAACAATATTCAAGTTCGACTCATTTATTAAAAGAGCCTAAAAAATGTGCTCAAATTCAGCAGCTCATTTACTAGACGAAGGAGCACAAGCTGATCTCTTAGTGAGTCGAGTCCGATCCTACTCACGAACGACTAACTCAGTTCATTTGCAACCCTATTCAAAACCTCAATCATATACTTTCAATGAGCTATGTAAGACATACACATGCATACATTCACAGACAACTTTCCCTGGTGGGGCTTGAAGGGAAGGAAAAACACATGCACACCACGTTCAAATGCCACATATACACAACTGAAACCAAATATTAGTATTGGTAATAGCCATTTTGAGTGAAAAATCGCCATGTAATGAATAATGTTCTTTAACTCTAAAAATCAGAGGTCCGGAGGTAAGAATCCCGAATTCTCGAGCTACCAGGTCATAAAGTTATTTGAGTGTGTGTTACATAACTATAAATGTTAAAAATATTTTCCAATTTATGGGTACATATATACACACATGTCTCACTATGCGTATATCACATAAGAATGAAGCAGATCAGTTGCAGCAAGAGTACAATACTCTGTTGCCCCTAATATGACAGCCACTTTACAGGGCTCTCGCAGGAGTATCAAATTTACAGGTATCGAGAGTGACGGCCCAAAATAAGGGTTGGTGTTATCGCGACACTTTAAAAAAACTCTAATTTTATATGAAGAACTACTATACTAAATCACTTGTTGACGTTACTCTTCCGTTTTCGTCTCAAATTGAATATGTGATCAGTTTTTAGGTTTTGTCTTAAACCTAATTGGTTCCTTCTAATGATGTAAATCAATAGTTCAAACCACACCCAAAAAATATTCGTCATCGGCCGAAAAATAGGGCCGATAATATTCTTTATATCCGTAGGGTAAATAATCATTGGCCGAATAGTAGGGCCGATAATATTCTTCGTATGTTCTGTAGGGTGCGGGTGTGCCAGAACTGGTGACGAAGTTCAACCGGTTCAAAAGAAAACGATTCTTCGTCTCTTTTGAACATATGGAATATAATCAAGTGATTTGTGCGAGAGAGATCTCAACTCACACAAATGAGTTCTGATTGCCTCAACAAAGAAAATTTTTGGGTAACCGAAAGAATATAAAAAAAGAATTGAAGAGAAATGAAAGTGCAATTGCAGAGAATTGAAAGATACTGAGAATGTAAATTTGCAGAAAAATAAATTATATTGAAAATGCAAGTGCGATGAATATAAAAGACGATAAAAAGTAAAATATAATAGAATACATTTTGTGTTTGGTCGAGGGCCTTTAAAATAGAGATCTGCATACATTATTAATAGCCTAAAATTGAATTGATCCACAAGTAATTGTAACCTAAATCAGTATCCTATATAAATATGATTCTATCATAACATAACTTTTCCTAAAGAAACAAAATCAAAACAAATCATAACTCTACGTAAACTTCCTATCCAAACAAATAGCTTAAATCACTACAACTCAAATAATTAATCTATTTCAAAATGATTTATGTCGGGACTCTTCCGTTCGACACAAACTCCAATTTGTTATACATGTATCTTTATTAATTTAGTGTCGGCTCATTTAGGTGTCAATAATGCCCCCCAATTCCAACATCATTTTTTGTTAATAATATATGTGTACTGTTTATATCTATAAATCTAACATGCATTAACTGTATATATATATATATATAGCAAATAAATTACAATTACATAAAAAGAAAACTGACCCGAATATGAGAATGCAAGAAGAGAAAGAAAATTCGAGCCCTGTGTGATACCACAGTGTCCTTAAGGCAATATTGTTCCCTCTACGGTGCTCAAGGAAACCGAGTAAATGCTTTTCAAGATAGAATGGATTTCGCCTTCAAAGATGCAGCACTACAATCTGTGAAGACCGGCGAACTCAATCTTGTGTTTGTACTCGAACCCGAACCCAGAAGCCTATCTATATGTATATGTGCGAATGTGTAGAGAGAGAGAGAGAAGAAGATTTCTGGAATTGAATGGAAAAAAAAAATTCTTTCATGGAATGAAATGCAAATGCCTATTTATAGAGAATGAAAAGGTACCTCAACTGTCTAGGCATCCACTCCAATAGGCATTGAAACTAAAAGGTGTTGGTTGTTAAAACAAAATAAAAACTATATACACAATTCTTTAGAAGAGACATTGCAGCTTTTCAAAAAGAAATAGGTAGAACCGTGCACCCACCCACCGCACCGCACCACGACCACGACCTGGACCGGGCGGGCGGGCAGCGCACACGTGTGTGGTTAGTCTAAGACTAGCTCTCCTCCCATGCCTCTAGATATTCAAATCACCCATCCAAAACAACCATATATAAGCACCTTTATAGTTTACTTTATTTCCAATGTGGGACAAACATTTTTACCCAAGTTCAAATGGGTCTATTTGAGAGATTATTTCTCATTCAATATTTAATAGTTTTGAACATGTAATTATACCAACTCTATCTCCTCACCAAGGAGAACACATTAGTGCTTGGTCCCGTTAAATTCGGAGTACGGGTCCCATAATTATTTAGGCTCATAGTTGGGTTTAATTACTGTTTTTCTCTAACTATTTCCAACAATCCCCCACATGAATGGAAATTAGCATTTCAAAATGCAGATGAATATGCAAAAACTAGTTCGAGTACAATGAAATGTTACTGTATCAGGATAAGTAGCCTTGAACTTTCCCTTGTGAAAGATTATCGGATTTACTAGCTAATCAGTGGACGTGATGCCTTGAACTGTTAGCTGTTTGTATAAATCAAGACAATAGACTTCACACAGTTCCCCTTCGAACATAGTTGGTTCTCACATTTGTGTCCATTTTGGCATTGGACACCACTTGGTTTCATGAGTATTTGTCAGAGAATTCCGCCTTAAAAAAATCCTCCTAGAAGCGGCCCCTTCTACTCACATAGGTGATTAAATTAGGAATTCTTCCTCACTTGGATTTGTCCAAATCATAGACATCATTAAAAACATATCTTACCCTAAAATATGCATTGACTCATCATAAGAATAGGAATGAGTTTAATTTAATCTCTACAGTGCTTTTAACTAAGTCACGCACAATTCGGTTGTCCCTTTGAACCTAGATCTTGGGATCTCCAGTCAACTAGGTTGGGTTGCCATTATGGTATCTTTTAACCTAGAGGCTTCAAGCCCATTCCCCTCGATGATCTTTCCACTTGCTCTCTTGTCAAACCTTTAGTTAATGGATCCGCTATATTATCCTTAGACTTTACATAGTCAATGGATATTATACCATTTGAGAGCAATTGTTTCACGGTATTATGTCTATGACAAATATGTCTAGAATTACCATTATACATGTGATTTTGAGCCCTTCCAATCGTAGATTGACTGTCACAATGTATACAAATAGTTGTCACTGGTTTCTGCCAGTTTGGAATGTCCTCTAAAAAGTTACGAAGCCATTCTGCTTCTTCACCAGCTTTGTCCAATGCAATGAATTCAGATTTCATTGTGGACCGAGCAATACATGTTTGCTTTGAGGACTTCCAAGACACAGCTGCACTTCCAAGAGTAAAAATATATCCACTAGTGGATTTTGAATTTTTGGAATCAGATATCCAATTAGCATCACTATATCCTTCAAGTACAGCTGAATATTTGGTATAATGCAAACCATAATTTTGAGTATACTTCAAGTATCCCAAAACTCTTAGTATTGCATTCCAGTGACATTTACCTGGGTTGTTTGTGTATCGACTCAGCTTACTAACAGAGTATGTTATATCAGGTCGAGTACAATTCATAACATACATTAAGCTTCCAATGATACGAGCATATTCCAATTGTGAAATGCCTTCATCATTGTTCTTAGAAAGTTTAACGTTTACATCCACAGGTGTTCGTGTTGGACTTATCACATACTTCTTAAACTTGTCAATCATTTTCTCTATATAGTGAGATTGGGATAACATAAGTCCTTCTGATGTTCTAGAAATTTTAATTTCTAAAATAACATCAGCTATGCCAAGATCTTTCATGTCAAATTTACTCATTAGCATTTGCTTAATAGATTTGATTGCATCATTATTACTGCCTATAATAAGCATGTCATCCACATATAGACACAAAATGACATATGCATTATGATAACTCTTGACATACACACACTTGTCACATTCATTTATTTTGAACCCATTTGACATCATAACACTGTCAAATTTCTCATGTCATTGTTTTGGCACTTACTTTAGTCCATACAATGACTTTACAAGCCTACACATTTTTCTCTCTTAGCCAGGAGAAATGAACCCCTCGGGTTGTTCTATGTATATTTCTTCATCTAATTCACCATTTAGAAATGTTGTTTTTACATCCATTTGATGTATTTCTAAACCATTTAACGTTGCTATAGCAATTAGTATACGAATGGACGTTATTCTAGTAACTGGTGAATAAGTGTCAAAATAGTCTAACCCTTCCTTTTGCCTATAGCCTTTAGCTACAAGTCTTGCTTTATATTTGTCAATTGATCCATCAGCTTTTATCTTCTTCTTGAAGATCCATTTACATCCCAATGGTTTATTGCCTGATGGAAGATCTATCAGTTCCCATGTATGATTTTACATAATGGACTCAATTTCACTATTCACAGTTTCTTTCTAATAAAATGCTTCAGGTGAAGACATGACTTCCTTATAGGTTTGAGGTTCATTCTCTATCAGATTGATAACAAAATCTGGCCCAAATGACTTAGTGATTCTTGCTCTTTTGTTTCATCTGGGTTCTATAGATTCTTGCTCTATATGTTCTTGACTATCTTGAGTCATATCACCAAATGACCTTTTCTGTGAGCTTGAATCTGATGTCCTTTTATATGGAAATACATTCTCAAATAATGTAGCATTCCTGGATTCAATTATTGTATTTACATGTACATCAGAAATCTCAAATTTATTAACAAGAAACCGATATGCACTGCTATTGTAGGCATAACCAATGAATACACAATCCACGGCTTTTGGTCCTATTTTCACCTTCTTAGGTTTAGGAATTGCTACCTTTGCTAAGCACCCCCACACTTTTAAGTATTTATAGGAAGGCTTATAACCTTTCCATAATTCATATGGCGTTTTAAAAGTTTTCTTCTGAGGCAGTTTATTAAGAATATAATTAACAGAAAGTATAATTTCCCCCCACAAGTTTTGTGGTACTCCCGAACTTAGTAAAATTGCATTCATCATTTCTTTTAAAGTTCGGTTTTTCCTTTCAGCTACACCATTTGATTGAGGTGAGTAAGGAGTTGTAGTTTAGTGAATAATTCCATGTTCTTTACAGAACTCCTCAAAAGGAGATTCATACTCACCACCCCTATCACTTCTTATAGCTTTGATTTTTCTGTTAAGTTGATTCTCAACTTCAGTTTTATATTGTTTGAAAATATTAATAGCCTCATCTTTGCCTCTTAGCAAATAAACATAGAAATATCGTGTGCAATCATCTATAAAAGTAATAAAATACTTTTTGCCTCCTCTAGTTTCCAAGAACTTTAGATCACATATATCAGTATGCACTAGTTCTAGAGCTTCAGTACATCTTTCATCCTTTTGAAAGGATTTTCTTGTTGATTTCGATTCCACACAAGTCTCACATTTATGATTTGGGTCAATATTATACTTAGACAAATTATTTAAGTTAATTAATCTACGTAAAATGTCATAATTAACATGGCCTAATCTAGCATGCCAAATATCAAATAACTTAAGCATATAAACAGAAGAAACTGTGTTATTAATCTTATTAGTTGTGGGTACAACAGTCATAACATTTAGCTTAAACAACCCATCACTGAGATATCCTTTTCCTATATACATTTCATTCTTAGTAAGTACAAACTTATCAGACACAAAGACTAATTTAAAGCCATTTTTGATTAGCAGAGATCCAGACACCAGGTTCTTGCGAATATCCGGCACATGTAGCACATTATTCAGAGTCACCTCTTTTCCAGAAGTCATTTTCAGGATCACTTTTCCACGACCTTCTACCTTAGAAGATGAAGAATTACCCATAAAGAGTTGTTCTCCATTTTCCATAGGTTGATAAGTAGTGAACATTCACCTATTGGCACAAATGTGACAAGTAGCACCAGTGTCCACCCACCACTCTTTGATATTGCCCACTAAATTACACTCTGAAACTACGACAGCAAGGTTCATATCGCCTACATCATTTGCAAGTCGGTATGCCTCAGTCACATTCGCTTGAGCTCTAGTGTTCCTGAAGTTCCTTGGCTTTCGACAGTCTTTGGAGAGATGTCCCAGCTTTCCACAATTGAAACATTTGCCTTTGAACTTCTTAGATCCTTTACTTGGACCTTCTCCACTAAACTTTCTATTTTTAGTCTTTGAAGTTGATCCTTCCTCCACAATGTTTGTTTTTGACTCCATAGGATGCGATACACCACTTTTCTTTTCAGACTTACGATTGTCCTCTTCAATCCTCAGGCGAACTATTAAATCTTCAAGCGTCATCTCCTTGCGTTTATGCTTCAGGTAGTTCTTAAAATCCTTTCAAAGTGGTGGTAGTTTTTCAACTATAGCCACCACTTGGAATGACTCACTAAGAGACATACCTTCTGCATGAATGTCATGAAGAAGCACTTGAATCTGTTGCACTTGGCTGAGTACGGTTTTGGAATCTATCATTTTAAAATCTAAGAACTTGCCAACAATGAATTTCTTCGTGCCAACATCCTCAGTTTTATAATTTTTATCCAATGATTCCCATAATTCCTTTGTAGTTTTCACACCACTATATACATTATACAGTGTTATCTAATCCATTTAGGATATAGTTCCTGAACAAGAAATCAGAATGCTTCCATGCATCCATTGTAGCCAGTTTATCTTTATTAGTTTCACCCTTGGGCACTGTTGGAATTGCTTCCATTAAAAACTTGGTCAGATTCAAAGTAGTGAGATAAAATAACATCTTTTGTTGTCAACGCTTAAAATCTGAGCCATTGAATTTTTCAGACTTCTCCCCATGTGGGACAGTGATAGTGATTGTGGTTGGATTACCCGTAACCATTTCTGTTACAAAACCAGAAACTTACTTTATGTACTATTTTACTATTCCCACACAATACTAATAAATTAATATAACAACAATTCTTATGATAAACGTGTGTACTGAACATTTTATAAAAAAAAATAGATAAATAAAAAACAAATTCAAATATATAACACTATATAATCTGTTTATATAAACTATAAAACCAATCTGATTATACTAAATTCAAGGGTAATTTGCAGCCACACCCCCTGAACTTTGGGTCAATGGCAGTCAGTGGCTGGTCAACGATTTTTCGGTCCCATAGCTCCTTGAACTTTCAATTTCGTTGCAATGACACTCCCTGGGCTGGTGAAATAACTATAATGCCCCTTTAATTGTTTCACTTATTACATTAGAGTAATATATAAAATATGAAATTACACATATGCCCAAACACTTCACCCCTCTAAAATTACTAATTACACTTCCACCCCTTATTACAAAATATATATATATATATATTACGAAAATTACAATTTAATTTTTTTCTTTATAATATAATTTGTATATATAATTACGAATATATATATAATTTGTAAAAAATATATAAATTTGAAAAAACATATAAAATTCAAAAATATATATAAAATTTGAAACGATATATAAAATTTAAAAAATATATATAAAATTCGAAACAAATATATAAAATTCGAAAAACATATAAAATTCTAAAAAATATATAAAATTCAAATATATATATATATATATATATAAAGTGTGACTAAAGTTTAAGTAGACAAGCCTCAGAGTCATTAACCAAGATAACGGATCCTCTCCAGCTCTCTGCAGAGCTATTTCAATGGCCACGATGGCGACACATACCCCACGATGGTGATCGAAATCGGAATCGAATCGATACTTTATTAAAATATTTTAATCAAAATTAAATATATTAATATTTGGATCAAAATTAACGGTTCGGTTCCGATTTCGATCACCATCGTGGGGTATGTGTCGCCATCGTGACCATTGAAATAGCTCTGCAGAGAGCTGGAGAGGATCTGTTATCTTGGTTAATGACTCTGAGGCTTGTCTACTTAAACTTTAGTCACACTTTATATATATATATATATATATATATATTTGAATTTTATATATTTTTTAGAATTTTATATGTTTTTCGAATTTTATATATTGTTTACGAATTTTATATATTGTTTCAAATTTTATATATATTTTTGAATTTTATATGTTTTTTCAAATTTTATATATATTTTACAAATTATATATATATTTTCGTAATTATATATACAAATAATATTATAAAGAAAAAAAATTAAATTGTAATTTTCGTAATATATATATATATTTTGTAATAAGTGGTGGAAGTGTAATTAGTAATTTTAGAGAGGTGAAGTGTTTGAGCATATGAATAATTTCACACTTTATATATTACCCTAATGTAATAAGTGAAATAATTAAAGGGGCATTATAGTCATTTTACCAGCCCAGGGGGTGTCATTGCAGCGAAATTGAAAGTTCAGGGGGCTATGAGACCGAAAAATCGTTGACCAGCCACTGACTGCCATTGACCCAAAGTTTAGGGGGTCTGGCTGCAAATTATCCTAAATTCAAATATATAACACTATCAAACCAATCTGAAAAGTCAAATATATAATAATGTACATGTGCAATATACAACAGTAGCATAAAAGGCAGATTACTTGTCTTAAGATTGGAAAAACCAAAAGACTTAGTGCTTGTTTGGCTAATGGGGTGGAGCTTTGGTTTTGGGTTTGGTTTCAAAAAATGGCACCAAACTCATATTTGGCAAATGGAGTGCAAATTTGGAATAGACACTGTAGCAATTCCATGGTGCAACTTTTGTGAAGGAATGAGCCAAAATTTGGAACCATCATTTTTTATGGTTCATGGTTTTGGTACCAACACTGTAGCAAATTTATTTTTGATATTAATAAATTTCGAAAAATTAAATATTCTGAAAAATTAAATATTTATGAAAAATTAAATATTTCAAAAAATTAAATATATTAATATATTATAATATTAATATTAATATATTTTAATATTAATATTTATTAATAAATAAAATGTGAAACCCATATATTAATATTAATATATATTAATATTTATTAATAAATAAAATGTGAAACTCATATATTAATATATTAATATTAATATATTAAAAAATATTAATATTAATATATTATAATATTAATATATTTTAATATATTAATAAATAAAACTAATATATATTAATATTTATTAATAAAGAAAATGTGAAACTCATATATTAATATATTTTAATATATTAATATTAATATTTATTAATATATTAATATTCAGAATTTCAACCCATACCAACTCTACCAAACATGGTTTGGAACCAAAATAAAACCACACCAACTCCAACCAAACCAAAACCAAAAACCAACTCCACACTATCTACCAAACAAGCACTTAAA
Organism: Cornus suecica; assembly: GCA_963922005.1. Taxonomy (NCBI): domain Eukaryota; kingdom Viridiplantae; phylum Streptophyta; class Magnoliopsida; order Cornales; family Cornaceae; genus Cornus; species Cornus suecica. Next base: position 75,891,000 of record OY998243.1, read on the forward strand.
GAATGAAACCAAAAGAGTTCTTTTCAAATGACACTACTGTAATTTCAAAAGCCCAATTGATATACAGAGTTCATAGTATACTGAAGTACTATAAAATCAAAAACAAAACCCAACTACTATATAGATATCTCTAAAGCCAATGTATTCGTATATATAACACATATATATATTCACATAAACAAGAGTTCTGTATAAAATAAAACCATCCAATTTCAAAATAGTAAATAGATTATATACAGAAAACAAAAACAGAATCGATATATGTTTATTAACAGAATATATATATATACTATATAATAGATTACTATATAGCGAAATATATATTATATCATATTTTATACTAACATATATATATATACAGATATAACAGAACATGAAACAAACATTATTGCCTTAAGATTGTTAATAATATATGTGTACTGTTTATATCTATAAATCTAACATGTATAAACTGTATATATATATATATATATAGCAAATAAATTACAATTACATAAAAAGAAAACTGACCCGAATATGAGAATGCAAGAAGAGAAAGAAAATCCGAGCCCTGTGTGATACCACAGTGTCCTTAAGGCAATATTGCTCCATCTACGGTGCTCAAGGAAACCGAGCAAATGCCTCCCAAGATAGAACATATTTCGCTTTCAAAGATGCAGCACTGCAATCTGTGAAGACCGGTGAACTCAATCTTGTGTTTGTACTCGAACCCGAACCCAGAAGTCTATCTATATGTATATGTGCGAATATGTAGAGAGAGAGAGAAGAAGATTTATGGAATTGAATGAAAAAAATATATATTTTATGGAATGAAATGCAAAGGCCTATTTATAGAGAATGAAAATGTACCTCAACTGTCTAGGCATCCACTCCAATAGGCATTGAAACTAAAAGGTGTTGGTTGTTAAAACAAAATAAAAACTATATACACAACTCTTTAGAAGAGACATTGTAGCTTTTCAACACGGCCCGGACCTGGCGGGTGGGCGGCGCGCGCGCGTGTGGTTAATCTAAGACTAGCATGGTTCATGCATGGTCTAGCTCTCCTCCCATGCCTCTAGATATTCAAATCACCCATCCAAAACAACCATATATAAGCACCTTTATGGTTGACTTTATTTCCAATGTGAGACAAACATTTTTACCCAAGTTCAAATGGGTCTATTTGAGAGATAATTTCTCATTCAATATTTAATAGTTTTGAACATGTAATTATACCAACTCTATCTCCTCACCAAGGAGAACACATTAGTGCTTGGTCCCGTTAAATTCGGAGTTTGGGTCCCATAATTATTTAGGCTCAAAGTTGGGTTTAATTACTGTTTTTCTCTAACTATTTCCAACATTTTTTGCTTAAAAAATATGGTATGTTGGAATTTTGCTTTAGCCCAAAATGATGTCAACACAACTCTTGTATCAACCTTCCTTGCCCCTCGAGTCCGTCACTTGGAAAGAAAAAACAATGAGGTAGTTTATTGCTTTATTCATTGAGGACCGACAATAAAGTGGTATTTATTCTCCTAAACCTAAAACTAACTTACTACAAAGTGTTTAGCATTCATCGACAGTGGATCAATGAACCTACAAATGACCCCAATATTTGAATTTGTAAACTCTTGGAGGGGGGAACAAACATATTGGGAATGTATTATGTTTTCTCCTTAGCATAATACACTTTTCTTTCTTGAATCAATACCCTCAACTGTTGTAGGGTTTCACCGTAGACTGTATGTGGTGACATGTCGCAATTTTTTGAATTAATCCACAAGTAATTGTAACCTCAATCAGTATCCTATATAAATATGATTCTATCCTAATATAACTTTTTCTAAAGAAACAAAATCAAAATTAATCATAACTCTATGTAAACTTCATATCCAAATAAATAACATAAATCACTACAACTCAAATAATTATTCTATTCCAAAATGATTTACATCGGGACTCTTCCGTTCACTATCCATTTGGCGCAAACTCTAATTTGTTATACATGTATCTTTATCAATTTAGTGTTGGCTCATTTAGGTGTCAACATCGCCACACGAATTATCATATAGAGTGGTTTTAGACTATATGATTCCGATCAATCAAGAAATGATATATAATTCAAAAAATATACATATTAGGCGGGGGTTAAGTACTTAAAACACCCCTGTATAATAAATAATGTGCGTATAACACCCTACAGAAATAAAATGTGTGAATAGGCACCCCTAAGATCTAAAAATGTTGCAAAGATCCCCCCGCCGGTGACTTTCTGGCTTATTTTGGTCGTGAAACAGTAATGTGAGTGGCACATGACATTTATTGTCTCTTTTATTCCCATTCTACCCTTTTCCAATAACAATTATACCCTTATACCCTTATATGTGAACCCATGCTTATTTTTAAAACCGTAAAACCAGATCATTCTTCTTCATTGCTTCTAGCTTCACCATTGAAGGAGACAAAAGCTCAAGCCCAAATCTGAAAAACGTAAGATTTCTCTCTCAGACACACACACACTAATCCATCTTTTCCATTCCTGGTTCATTGTTGGATCCTTCTTCTCGGTTCATTACACACACACACAACACCAATTTTGTATGAATCTTGCATTGCCCTCTTTGGCAACACCATCTGTGATTGTGTAATTTTAGGGTATATTGTTTAGAAAACTCTGAATTTTTGCTTATTTATTGAACAATTATGCACCTTCATATTTGTTTATCTGTTATAGGGTTTACTGTTTCTACATTGAACAATTATGTCTAGAAATCTCTGAATTTTTTATTCTCCATTTTTCCTTCTATATTTTTTATTTTTTATAGGTTTGATTCAAAATGTCATCATCTTATGGCTCAGTTAATACCAAATGTGGACCAATGCAGTGTTATTGTAAACTAAGAAGAAAAATGACTATATCATATACTGAGAAAAATCCTGGGAAGAGGTTTTATGTTTGCGCAAGATATTTGACCGATGAATGTTGTGAGTTTTATATGTGGGTTGATGAAGAAGTTTCTGTACACTATAAGAACTTTATGAACGGATTGATTGTAGAAGTGGACGTATTACAGGAAGATAGAAGTTATCCAATCCATTGGGTGCACAAAACAAAAGGGAGTTAGAGGAGAAGTTTCTTAAAATGCAAAACCAATTGGAGGAGACTAAAATGGCCTTCATGAAATGCAATGGAATGATGAAGTTCTGCTTTGTGATCCTCTTGGGTGCCATTGTAGTTTCATGGTTGGTTTAATATTGTACCATTTATGTTTCTTGTAATGCTTATGTTTAGGTTATGCTATGCTACATGTGAACTTTTGTACCACTTTTGTTTCTTGTAATGCTTATGGCATGAATTATCACAATGTGACAATGTAGTATGTTTAGGTTATGCAATCCTATATGTTTATGGCATGAACTTTTGTACCACTTTTGATATGTAATGTGGCAATGCAGTATTTAACCATACACCTGAGCCAGTGCATAAAATGGTATCTAACCAAATGACCAAAACACAAAATAAAGTAGAATTTTAACAATAAATACCTCAAAAAATAGCTGAGCCACTGCATTCAAATTTCAGAATTTTAACAATCCAAATAGCTGAGCCAGTGTATCGAGATTCCATCAAAATACATACTAACTCACAAATAACAAAGTGAGTCATTGTAGTTCAAATAAATAAGTCTAAGTAATTCAAAACAAGTGCAACATGCACCATTCCAAAGGCTAAGTAATTACAAAAAAGAAGTATTGATTATCATGTGTTCTTGGTCCATCTTCACTATCAATTGAATCAACACTTTCACCAAAACAACCTAGCCTTCATAATGCCATCTCTATGGAAGCACTTTTGACATGCAAGTGTGACAGAAAATCTACCAATTACTCATTGTTATTTGAACATATACAATAAAATAGAAAACACTACACTTACATGTTTATTGATGCTTGTGTAAGGAAAGTATCCTCATTTCCCCCAGCTCTCTGTGTTGTACCACTCCCACTGGCTTCACCACCACCTCGATGACTACTACCACCTTCAATAATTCCATTACTCATAAACATTATTCCCTTATTTGGTTGTTTGGGTTTGTCACATTTACTAGTTGATTTAACAGTTTCAACAACCTCATTGGTGCATGATCTAGCATTATGGTCAGTGTCCTTGCACTTTTTGCACCTCACCTTCATTTTCACTCTTTTATTCTTTTATTCCCCAGGGGCTTTTATTCTGTTCACTTGTGGCCTTCCAGTTCTCTTCATGACTAATGGAGGTAACACATCACCTGGAACACCTCTGACCATCTTCCTAAGTGATAATGGTTTGATAATGTGAGCATATGATATGATAAAAGTCTCCTTATAGTAATAAGGATCAATAAAGGCTTCAATATCAAACTTCTTGTAAACAATGCAATCCACAACATGCACACATGACACTCCTCTTATATCCCACTGTCTACAAGTACATGTTCTTTTCCCTAGATCCACTACCTCATTAAATCCTTGGTGGTCCACTTCATACATGCCTGCACCAGCCCCATGTACATGGTATTTACTTGCTAGGACCTTTGTCTTTTGAAACTCTTCTTCTAATTTTTTTCCCACTCTGCCTTCATGCATCTCCATCATCTGTCTCCTATCCTGAAACCTCTTCATCAAGTACCTTCTAATCATTTCAAACATGTATATGATTGGTCTCCTTCTAGCCTTCTTCAACTGTTCATTCCAGGTCTCACACATGTTGTTTGAATTTAAATCATATTTTGACGTTAAGGTGAACCCACATCTGGACCACAAATGATAAGGAACCATTAATACCCATCTATGTGCATCAGTGTTCAATGCTCTAATTGCATTCAAATGTTGTTCAAAATCCTCTTGTGTGAATACATCAGCAGCAACCCAAAACTCCTTGTTCAATTTCAAACACCTCCACTGTTTCGTGAAATTCTCATGCATGTGTCTTGCACATAACCTATGGTCAGCATGTGGACATAAACTTTGAATTGAGTCAATCAAACCTTACAAAATAAGAAGCATTTAAAAACCTCAAAATAAACAGTGCACATTAAAAGCATTGAAACAACACAAATAAACAGTCTTACCTTTTATATATCACTGATGAATGTCAAGCCAGATGTTGGATCAATGATCTTCATTAGCTCATCCAAAAACCACTTCCAAGTTTCTTTGTTTTCAGCCTCAACAACTGCCATTGTAATAGGGTAGTAACTGTCATCCCCATCTCTACCCACATCAGATAGTAACTAACCTTGATACTGGTGTTTCAAAAAGGCTCCATCTAACCCCACAAATGGCCTGCAACCCTCCTTAAATCCTCTTCAACAAGCATCAAGACAAAAGAACATTATCTGGAATCTTGTTTTACCTTCATTGTCAACTTTTGTTTTAACTATCACAACACTGCCAGGGTTGGTACTCAACACCAAGTCCATATACTCAAATACTTTGTTGGATTGGTCTTCATGATTCTTCTCAATAATCTGTCTTGCCTTTTGTTTCATCCTATACAACTGAAATCTGCTCACTTGAACCTCATAATCATCATTAATGGAGTCCCTAATCAGACCATACTTCTAATCAGGATCTATTCTAAACTTATTCAAGTATTTTTGAGCTAGGACAGTAGAGGTGGCTTGTCTATTTTTTTCAATCTGAGGGCAATTTCTATGTGTTGAAACAAATTTTCTTATCTCAAAAGTAAGGCTGACAGTGTTGAAGAGGCATGGATTCTCCATCCACACTTGTTTACACAGTAGGTTGTGACTCTCTTTGATTCATTTTTTTAAAACCTAATATCATATCTATTAGCCATAACATGGTCCCTCAATGCATCTATGAAATCTTTAGCATTAACAAACCTCATACCAACTGCTAAAGGTTTACTACCAAGATCTCTGCTAGGGATAAAATCATTACCTCTACCTTCAACATCATTATCTATCTCAAAGTATCCCTCTGATGAGCTATATACACTCCATAGTTCATCACTTGGAGCATAAACTGAATCCCCACTAATATCCTCCAATACACCTCATTCCTCATCAACTACCATATTATGGCATGCAACATCATTTTCTTCATCTCCCTCATTCCTTCCTACATTCTCTCCCTCGAATGGATCATTTAAATCCTCATCCTCCATGTCATCCTCCTCCACAGATTCAAGTTCATCATCAGCATCGTCAACATATTCATGTTCAGCATCACCATCCACATTTACAACATCATCATCTTCTACATTCATGTCATTCACATTATTATCAACTACATTCACATTCTCAACCACAACATTCACATTATTATCAACATGTCCAGTTTCAAAAGCACCCTCAACAGGAACATTTTCAATTAATGTGTTCTCAGCAAGAAGTATGGCATTAATTGATTCAATGCTCACAGGAATTGGGCCCACATAATTCACAACAAATAACTTAAGTATTGAATACCTTTTATGGGTTTCCCACATTTCTAAAACACATATATCCCCCTTTAACATCACTGTAGTAGTCTTCTCATAGTTCCTATAAACTGGTGACTTAGGGTCTAACCCACACCCTATTAACATGTCATCTACTTCCAAATATGACAACCTATCTGGGCAAATCCTCTCATATGTCACAACAATCCCATACAAGTAGTTCCAACCTTTATAAAAAATTCCAGAGTGATGAATCTCTATTATGTATTCCTTGTCCATTAACACCCTTCAATTTATAATTCAATAAAACAATGAATTTAAAGTACTAGTTTATAAACATGCATGTATAAGCCATACAGAAATAATGTGAATGACATAAGCATACAACTAATTGGTGTGGACCACATATTGAAGTCTTTAAGGGGCAGACCATACTTAATAAATAACTTAAGCCATACAAAATAAATGATTCACTCGAAAAAGATTTCAAAAACAATGATTTCATCTCTGCAGTGGTGAGCCTAAACACTAAAACATTCCAAAAACCCTAATTTTAAAATAATTCATACAATAATCAGTGGTCCCAACTTCACATAAACCCTAATTTGAACTCCAAACATCATGGACCCACAAAAAATAAAATAAAAAACCCAAATTTTCAAGACCCACATGAACAAATCGAAGTGGTCCACCATCGATTTTGAAAAATTAATATCTCACAAACACGAAAACGACAAGAGAACATGCTATTACCAGAAAGAAGCACGAAAAAACAAATATTCTTACATGCAAATAGAAAAACGTAGGCAGATTCAAAGGTGGAAACGTAAGAAGATGAAAACCCTAACCTGAAGTCGTAATCCATATCAATCATATGTTTTCGAAGCCAAATAATCAGATCTTGTAGCCAAATCCACTCGTTGAACCAAATCGCCTCCATGTGTGTGTGAATGAAAATATGATTAGGGTTTGGGTATAACATTAGGATAAAACTTTAGCCTTTTTTCGTCTTTTCACAAAATGTTTTTTTTTATATATGACAATTCAAATGTCCGATCACCGGAAAGTTCAATATAGGGTCATTTCACATCCTTTTAAAAGGATTATGATCAATTCAAACTGGAGGGAGGTTATACGCACTATAAACATATCACAAGGAATTAAAAGCTCGCGACCCTATTAGGTGGTCATAGACCCCGAGATACATATCAGTTAGAAGACAACCGCGTAGAATAAAAGTGACACATTTAACTACATAATAATAAAATATGACATCGGATCACCTAATAAAAGTGTCACATTTAATTACATAGTAATAAAATATGACTTCGGATCACCTATGGGTGGATGGGGAACCTCATGATTATAGGCATTGAAAATAGAAATAAGGGCAACAAATGCTCAACTTTGTCACCTGCAACATTTGTCAAGTGAGGGACAAAAACCTAAATGAGCCTTAACCTAGAACTCTTATCTGGTAGAATTGTGCTCCGGTGACAACATCCCATTTTCTTTAGCGGCATAGGCGGCCAATAAGTGGAACCTCCACTTATCATTTCCCCTTTCTTTATCATTTTCGAAAAACATTTTTATTTATTCTTATATTATGATATTCCACTTCTGTTGTCATCAAATACAATTAGTCAAGAAATTAATCAATAACAAACTATAATATTTTATTGCCATAACATGCGATTGTTATCATACATCTTAAATGCCACTACATGTGTTTGTTGTCTTATAATTATTGTGACTCAAAGCTCAAAAACAATTGTTCTCATTCATATAACCTCTATCATTAAACGATCACAAAAAAATATGATTAATTTTTGTCAATAAACACGGGATGATTCAAAAAAATTCTTTAAACTCCTAGAATTGAAACATGATTGTATTTAGTCACTAATTTTTTTTTTTTTTTTTTTGTTATGAAAATGAGTTAATTTTATATTTTTGATAACTCAATGTCAAAAAAGACGGTCCAATAAACTTTAGGGTAAATACCACTGACACCCTTCAAAGATACATTAATTCTACACAGACCCTCTCGATATTCACTATTCCCACTCGGACCCTCTCAAAATTGAATTTGGTCCCACAAAGACCCCCTCCGTCTCCACGCCGTTAAAATGTGCCGTTAACCACCCTGTGAATTGTCTATTTTGCCCTCAAAATGATATAAAATGACCTGCATATCATTCTTCTTCTTCAATTTGGGCATCCCAAAACCCTAACCCTAATTTATATATAGAGAGAGATTAGAAGTGGGAAATTGGGAGAGAGATTGAAGATGGGGATTGTATATATTGCATACCCATATATACATATATATATATGCTGCTATATATACTCATATACCCGTATATATACTCGTGTATATATATATATATATAGCTGCTATATATAGCAACTATATACCCGTATATATATATGTTGCTATATATACCCATATTACATACCCATATATACATATATATACCCGTATATATATAGCTGCTATATACCCGTATATATATATAGCTGCTATATTGAGAGAGAGGAGAGGGGAAGAGGAAGAAAAGGAAGAAGGAGAGAGGAAGAGGAAGAAGGAAAGATGAAGAAGGAAAGGGGAAGAGAAAAAAAAAAATGATATTTTGGTAATTTCCTACAAAAACGTTAATAAATCTGACGGCAGGGGATTTGAGTGGGAATAATAAATATCGAAGGAGTCTGTGTGGAATTAGAATATCTTTGAGGGAATGTCAGTAATATTTATCCTAAATTTTATATCATATAAAGTATAATCATTTACAATGAACTCTATCCACTTGTTCGAGAAAAACTCCTTGAATTGAAATATGATAGTATTTTAATTAAAACTCCTTGAATTGAAATAGGATGCTATTTAATTAAAACTTCTTGAATTTAAATATAATAGTATTTAATAATTAAATTTCTTTATTGTCCGGAAAAACAATAGTATTTAATTAAAATAGATTGAATTGAAATATGATAGTATTTAGTAATTAAAATTGTTTGTTATGAAAATGATCATGTGATAATGAGAAAAAATTACAGTATCAAGTTATTATTATTTTTTAATCTATACTAGTTCAAGAAAACTAATTAATTATCAACCGTGAATTTTCATTGACAACTCTTTACAATTTAGTGTTGGTGAATGGATTTATAACCATCTGAATCCAAAATCTTAGAATTTCTAGGTCTAAAAAGAACTTTATAGAAAACAGAGTTTCGTAGAAGCACACTTTATTTAAGTATTTTGTCTTTAAAAAGATTTGTAATATTCTAATTGGGCCTATATAAAAATGGAGGTGAAGTGTGAACCTTCCGTACAGACTGAGTTGACTGGTGCGTTAGTCATGTATAGCCATCTTCACCAAGTTACTGTGGTTGATCAGTTTAGTCCGTGCCACGGAAAACAACTTTGGACTAGACACTCAACTCTGAATTGACCACTACCTACTCTAATTCCCATTTCAGTTTTTGTTTAATTGATTCATCGTCACCCAATCGATCAAACAGTTAAAAGTTTTGCTATATGCAATTGGCCCCATGATGGTTTAGTTGATGCATTGTCATCCACAGATCAAACATGTGTAATTTCAAAAATATTGTTTTGTTTTTCAAAAAACTACAAATTAAAAATCTTTTTTTATTTTCGGATAATAATAATAATAAAAAACATATGAAAAAAAATTATTTCTATAAATAAATATTTCAAACATATGTGTATATACAATTATATTTTTACATTGTATATATATTTATACATACGATTTTGGCAAAGAACATAAATTCACTTAGATTATTTATAATTGAAAGTTGATTTTCTTGTATGTATTTAATTAAACGAAATAATCTATCTCATTCAACATATTTAATCTCTAAGTCAACACTATAAATATAATTCTCAACATATTTTATTTTTATGTCAACACCTTTAAGCTTTGTAAACAATATTTTTTTCATTTAATTATGTTTCAACATGTTTAATTTGTAAGTCAATACTATAAATCTAATTCTCAACATATTTGTACATGTGAGTTTTCCCAGCCCATATAAAAGCGTCGTCCCGACTGGATCGAACCAAAAAAGGTCCGAGATGATGATCCGGTCATTGTACCAACATCATAATCCGACCAACACGTTAGCCTCGTGGTCCGTCCCGAGATTCGACTACCAGGCCCATCTTATGGCCCGACCCGAAGAGCATTCCAGAAGAAACTCGAAGATTCTAGAAGAGACTTGCAACTCAAGATAATGGCATAGTATAGGGACAAAATAACTGACGTGTAAAGTAAGTACAAATTTCCAAAGTAGAAAATGTTGCCCTAATGGGCTAAAGGCCCATAGGAAAAATGTATATAATCCAATGAAGAGTAATGAGAAGGGATTTTTTTGGTGTTGTGCAATTATTGTATCTACACAATGGCGCCGTCTGTGGGAAATTAGGTCATTTCGCCGACCATCTTCCTACCTCAAAAAGTTGAGCAAAACCCAAATACCACTACCAGACCTTAAAAATCATCTTCTCCGACCAAACCTGACCATGCCGATAACCAGATCCCAGTCAGAAGTACAGATCCCCGGCGACAGACAACCAAGTGCCCCACCGACGATCGAGCACCTCTTGCAGCAGCTCGTCGAAACGGAGAAACGAAGCTAGGCCGCCGAAGCAAGAAGCCTGGCGGCGGAGAGAAGGAGCGAGGAGCTCTTGATGAGATTGAATCAGGCGACTACCCCTCCAGTAGTTCCCGATTAATCGCAGATCCAAGAACAAGTCGAACCACATGAGGAACACGATGAAACCTCTCATCGACCAGGCAAAACCCCGGCCGCAGGCGAAGTTCCCGTCATCGACGAGCCTTTGACATCGCAAAAACTTCAGGAGATGATGGCGGAGTTCTAAAATAAGGTTATGAAGGATCTGAGGACCCGATCTACCGATGGCCAGGCCCTCCAGGCCTCTGTTGACTCGGTTCAGTCACCATTCACTTTAGAAATCACCTGGGAACCCTTCCCCAAGAAGTTCATCATGCCTAGATTCACTCCCTACGATAGAACGAAGGATCCCGATGAGCATATTTACCAGATCCACTAAAAAATGATCATGTATGCCGAGAACGAGGCCTTGCTGTGCAAAGTATTCTCGACCAGTCTCGTCGATGCGCCACTCCTCTAGTTCAGGAAACAGTCGCCGAGATCCATTGGCAGCTGGCAGCAACTGTCCGACCTCTTCGTGGCCTAGTATTTCGGGAACAAGAGGCAAAACAAGACCATCTCGAGCCTTTTTACCATGACTCAGGAGAAAGGCGAGTCCCTCAAGAGTTTCTTGTCCAGATTCAATGTCGAGTCGTCTTCCATCGACAACTGTGACCAACACTCGGCCGTGGAAGCCTTCAGGATGGCACTGATTCCGGGGACCAAGTTCCACCAGTCACTTGTGAAACGACCACCCTCGGGAATCGGAAAACTCAATTCTAGAGCTTAGGGTCACCTAAGGATCGAAGAGGAGAAGGCAACCTAACAGAAGAGAGCGGCATTGATCAATGTGGAAATCAAGTCGAAGGATAAGGCTTCGGATACATCCCAACAGCCGATTAATCGCAAGCGCTCAAATCCTCCGATCCCTGCTTCATCTCAGTTTCCTCCACAGCCCGAGAGACGTGCCAGGTTCGAGGAGAAGATCACCCCGTTGAAAGTGACCCTTGCCAAGCTTTTTCAAGAAAACAAAACCAGAGGGATCTTCCAGACTCCTCCCCCAATCAGGCAACCCCTCGACTAGAGGGATAGATCAAAGCACTGCGCCCTCCATAGTGATTTCGGCCATACAACGAATGATTGCAGAAACCTGAGGCACCAGGTCGAGACAATGATAACCCGGGGAGAGTTGAAGGACTATGTTCAGAGGGATGGTCCAAGAGCCCATCAACCCGCACAGAACAACAACCGGAATCAAGCCCTGGCTCACCCAGTCAGAATCATCAATATGATCCATGGAGGTCCCGACCCAAGAGGCGCCGAAGGGTCGAGACGATCACAAATGAGAAGGGCACATCATGTCTGCAGGATAGCCGGGATAAACAAAGTCCACCACCGAACGGGGCAGTCTCAGATATTTTTCTCCCAGGATGACCTCCGAGACATCCAGGTCCCACACGACGACCCATTAGTCATCACTCTGATGGTCTAGGGATGTCTTGTCCGGAGGGTAATGGTTGATCTAGGAAGTAATGTCAATATCATGACCAAGTGGGCTTTCGATAAATTGGAGATCGACCCGAGGGACATTTTGACTTCCCGAAATTCAATTGCCGAGTTTGACGGAAAACAAGTCAAACCCCTCGGGGAGATCAACCTGCCCGTGTCAGCAGCCCAGAGAACTCTATCCGAGACCTTTGTAGTGGTGGACGTGAAGCCCTCTTACAATCTGCTTATGGGAAGATGATGGATTCACAGGATGCAAGGCGTACCATCAACTCTCCATCAAATGATGAGGTGCGTCGGGCCAAATGGTTATGACATAATTGATATCAAAGGGGATCAAGTAGCAGCCAAGCAATGTTACTTCATCACTATCAAAGGAATGAAGAATAAGCCCGATCGAAAGAGGTCCCGAGAAGAGGATCAAGATCTAGACCCACAACCCAAATAACAACTACATGACGGGGAGTCGGGTCCCCCGATCGTCGCAGAACCTCTGTAACCGGTATCTGTAATGCCCGACCAACCCGACAAGGTCACCTACGCAGGTACAAGTCTCACCACAAATGAATTAAATGAACTGACAACATTCTTACAGGATAATCATGACGTCTTCGCATGGGAACATACTGATATGCCCGGCATCGACTCCTCCATAACCCGACACACATTACATGTTGATCCAAATGTAAGACCTGTCCGACAGAAACAAAGGCGAATGGGGGGCCAAAGGAACCAAATCATAGCTGACGAGGTGTCAAAATTACTCAAAGTTGGGTTCATCAGGGAAGTTCAGTATCCCAAGTGGTTAGCCAACGTGGTGGTCGTGCAGAAAAAGAACGGGAAGTGGCGAGTCTGCATCAACTTCACCGACCTAAACAAAGCCTGCCCGAAAGACAGCTTCCCCCTGCCCAAAATAGACCAAATAGTCGACCCTACCGCGGGCTACGAGAGACTAACTTTCCTGGATGCCTACTCAGGATACAACCAAATCCCAATGGACCTGACAGATGAAGAAAAAACCTCATTCATTACCGAGACATGTACTTATTGCTTTAAAGTTATGCCTTTCGGACTAAAAAATGCAGGAGCCACGTTTCAGAGACTGGTGAACATGATATTTAAAGGAATGATGGGCACAGTGGTCAAGGCTTACATTGATGATATAGTGGTCAAAAGCAGAAAGAAAACAGATCACTTGGAGCATCTCCGAAAAGTATTTGATACCCTAAGGAAACATGGGATGAAACTCAATCCAGCCAAATGCTCTTTCGGGGTATCCTCGGGGAAGTTCTTAGGACACATAGTTGACCGATCGGGCATATAAGCCAACCCGACCCAAGTGAAGGCTCTACTTGAGATGAAAGAGCAAGCCACACACAAAGAATTCCAAATTCTGACCGGAAGAGTTGTAGCCTTAAGCAGATTCATCGCAAGACTGACCGATCGATGCCGACCCATCTTCCAGGCAATCAAAGCAAAGAAGGGAGAAGTGTGGGGGCCCGAGCAAACTAAAGCCCTATCCCGATTGAAATAATACATGCTCAAGCCTCCCATTCTTGCGATACCCGAGCCCGATGATGTACTACTCTTGTATCTGGCAGTATCATCAGTATCAACTAGTGTTGTACTCATCAGAGAGGGCAAGAACCTCCAGATGTCCATCTTCTATACCAGTAAGGCACTAGATGATCCAGAGACCCGATTCAACAAACAAGAAAAGTTGGTTCTATCCCTGATCAATGCCAAACGACGTCTCATGCATTACTTTGAAGCGCACCAGATCATTGTCCCCACTACCACTCTGATTCGTGTACTTATGGCGAAGCCCGATCTCTCCGGAAGGATCTCCAAATGGGCCATTGAGCTGGGGATTTATGATATAACCTACATTCCCAGGTAGGCCGTGGCTGATTTCCTATTGGAAGGATAAACCAAGGAAGCTGGTCAACCCATTGAGTTAGACACGTGGAAATTATTCATGGACGACTTGGTGAGCGCCAATGGAGCAGGCATCGGGCTGGAAATTCATACTCCCGACGGGACTAAGTTACAGGCCTCGATGCAATTACAATTCTCAACCACTAACAATGAGGCAGAGTACGAGGCAATCATATCGGGCCTGAGATTGGCCAGGAGCCTACAAATACAATCCCTATCCGTGTACAGTGATTCCCAGCTGATAGTCAGACAAATAACCGGAGAGTACGAAACTAGAGACCCCAAAATGGAATCTTACAGAGCGCTAGTGCTCAAGGAGTCCGAAGGTTTTCAAAAGTTAACATTCAACCAAATCCCTCGGGAAGAAAACACCTCTGCTGATCACTTAGCTAATCAGGCGTCTGCAGCTGGTGAGGATATGACCCGAGTGGTACTGACCGACTTCATCACTGCACCAAACATTCGAGAACCTGACGAACTGATATGTTTAGTTCCCCGAAAGCCGAGCTGGATGGATCCCATAATCGACTACCTCAGTGTCGGGACATTACCCACTGATAAGGCAGAGGCAAGGAAAATTAGAATGAAGTCAGCCAGATACTCGATCATCCAGGGACAACTCTACAGAAGATCTTTCTCGGGTCCATATTTGAGGTGCGTAACTCCTTCCGAGGCAGAGACTGTAATGCAAGAGATACACGTTGGAGCATGTGCAAACCACTCGGGAGCCCGGTCTCTTGCCCACAAAATCCTATCCCAGGGTTACTTTTGGCCCTACCTGTCCCGGGATGCAGAGGAATATGTGCGTAAATGCAAGGCCTGTCAGATGCACGGTGACGATATACTCCAACCACTGGAATTTTTGAACCCGACAATCGTTCCGCATCCTTTTACCCGATGGGGAATGGACATAGTCGGACCACTCTCAAAAGCCATCAGGTCAAATACCCATGTACTCCTGGCCACCGACTATTTCACCAAATAGGTTGAAGCCGAGGCCTATCCGTCTATAACGGGCAGCCACGTAGTCAAGTTCATATGGAATCACATCATCTGCAGGTTCGGGGTGCCTCGGACCATCATGATGGACAATGACACAAATTTAGACTGTGAACCGGTTAAGTCATTTCTGGCTGAGCATGGAATCAATCAAAATACCTCCTCGGTAGGGTACCTGCAAGCCAATGGACAAACAGAAAGGACCAATCGTTCCATCTTCAACACCCTGGCAAAGAAACTTGAGAAGGGCAAAAGAGCATGGTTGGATAAATTACCAGAGGTACTGTGGTCGTATAGAACCACTCCCCGACAACCAATCGGCGAAACACCCTTCACTATGGCATATAGGGCGGAGGCAGTAATCCCGACGGAGTATGCCATCCCGACATTGAGATCACTGGCCTGGAACGAGAAAACAAATGAGCAGCGCTTGGCTCATGAGCTCGACCTGCTGGAAGAGAAGAGAGAAATTGTCGGGATAAGACTGACAGCTTACCAACAACGGGTCAGGAATCACTTCAATAAGAGAGTAAAAATAAGGGGATTCCAGGTCGGGGACACGGCTCTTAGACGAAAGATTGGATACGTGGGTAAGCTCCAAGAGCCATGGGAAGGACCCTATACCGTCACTGAAGTGATAGGGCGCGGGGCCTACAGACTACTCAGGAACTCTGATAACAGAAGGGAGCCCAACACACAGAATACATCTTAACTTAAGAGGTATTATCCCTAGAAATACTTTGATTTGACTGCTGTAAAGAAAGGCCACTAGAGCCCAAAAGATTGCAATAGAAGTTCCATTTTTCCCCAATTATCTCCACGAGTATCGAAATCACCATGATAATATCAGTTTGAAAACTTAAGTGTCGAATCCTCTCCATGGGCCCAAAGTGCCCGAGAGATCTTCACAGACCCACCAGTGGTCGGGTTTTACAAAATATCAGTTTGAAAACCTAAGTGTCGAATCCTCTCCATGGGCCCAAAGTGCCCGAGAGATCTTCACAGACCCACCAGTGGTCGGGTTTTACAAAATATCAGTTTGAAAACCTAAGTGTCGAATCCTCTCCATGGGCCCAAAGTGCCCGAGAGATCTTCACAAACCCACCAGTGGTCGGGTTTTACAAAATATCAGTTTGAAAACCTAAGTGTCGAATCCTCTCCATGGGCCCAAAGTGCCCGAGAAATTTTCACAGACCCACCAGTGTCGGGTTTTACATAATATCAATTTCAAAAACTAAGTGATGAATCCTCTCCATGGGCCCAAAAGTGCCAGAGAGATGACCACAGGCCCGACGGCCGTTGTTCTTTATTGTTAGTCCCAATTCAAAATCCCGACTGTTATTGTCTGTTGTTATTGTTATTCTTATCAAGTCACAATTCAAAGTCCCAATTTTTATTATCGTATCAAAAGGAACAAGTATGGATCATATAGATCCCCAACAAAATATGAATAAATAAATTTATTTATATTGAAAAGGCCCCGGTGGCCAAGGCTGATACAATGAAGCGTTGTTAAGTTGTTACAAACACAAGATAAAATAAAAGACAGGGGAAGGGGCAAAAAGCTAAAGGAAGAGCCCTATTCCACCACGGGAGGATCTCCATTACCACCTGAGCCTTTGGTCCCGAGAGACTGTCCCTCTGTGGCTCCAGGCTCATCCATGCCAGAACGAGAAGGCGGAGCGGGCAAGTCGTCCTGAAGGAATTTGCCGAAGGCCAGGTCCTCGGGTTCGAGCTCAGGATCATCATACGGAGGCCCAACTCCTATGTTGCAGTCAAGATCCTCAATAGTCGGGATCTCCCTTTCCTCTTCAGGCATTTAGAGCTCCAATATACATTCCCGCCAACCCTGCTCATAACGGTATTTGCAGGTCAGCTCGAAGCGAGAGATCATCTGATTACCACCCTTATGGAACATCTCTACTCGAGATCTCTCCACGCCTAAGGCGTTCTCGATCTCGACCTTCTCCCCAAGCAACAACAGCTCCAAAGTCTTTAACTTCTCTACTTTTTCAGTCAGGGCCTGCACTTGGAGAGTTAGAGCTTCCCGAGCTTGGGCCTCCCGATTAGCCATCTGCTCAGCCTCCCGAGCCTTGCCCTCAAGTTCTGAGATCGTTGCCTTAGCAGCTGCGAGCTCTTCCTCAGCTGAAACAATCCTATATGTCAGGGACTGAATCTTGTCATTAGCCTTCTTCACCTGCTCCAGAGCCTTGGCACACCCAACTTTATTGACCTGAGCTTCTCGAGTCAGGGTATTTATGACCCAGGCATCATCCTCAAGCTTGCAATTGTACGCCTGAGTAGCGTGAAGCATCTGAAAAAAGAATGTTAGCACATAAATAAAAGCTAAGTAAAAAAAAATGTATATATATATATATTACCTCCATTGCAAGCTCGGGCTCATTCAAGGCTAAGCTCATCCTGTCGTACCGCCCCATCGCCAACTTATCGGCCGGGGTCCATACCCCTAGGGCCATCTCCCACAAGGCTTCTGAGTTCCCAATCGTCTGATCCCCTACAGACAGATATGGGTGGTCCTTCCTAGTATCCAGCCTGAACCAGGGCCCATGGGGAACCTCTTTCCCACTCTCAGCAGCTCTTTCAATCTCCCTATGATCTTGTTTCCTCTTCGTCAGAGTCTAACTCCCGAGCATCAGACATCGAGGCAGGAACCCCCAGTGCCATACTGAGGCTTGAACCGGGCCTGACTAAAAGATCAACCTGAGACAGATTCTGATCCAAACTTGTAGACCTCGGGACCAAGGCATGATCACCCCCGACCTCGGCCACCCCCAATGCAGCCGTTTGAGGGTTATGAGAAGGTGGAGGTGGGGGTGTGACCGGAGGGTGCTCTGCCGGAGGAGGAGGATGGGGCGTGGCTGCTCGGCTTCTAGTCAGCCCCATTGATATACTGACTGAATGGTTCTCGGGAACTGGAGGGACATCAGCCACACAAACAAAGGATGTGGATCCGATGTCAGCCCGTTTAGCCTTCTTTATTGAAAGCTTGGGCATGGTAACCGCTTTCCTTTTCTGCTGGCCTCCCGACATATTTTTCTTGAGTTTTTTGGCTGCTGATGACTTGGACTTCAATTTCTTCAATCCGGACGTAGTCACAGCAGAACCCGAGGTGATTGATGACGCGGATGATCCCGATGCAAGCTCCTGCAATATAGACCCGGTCAGGCAAACCTAGCTATCCCATAAATCCTGACTCCATATTCTGGCTTGCAACAGTTCAAATCGGGATGTTATATACCCGACCTCCCTTTTCTCCCGAGGAGCCTGAAGGAAACCCATCACTAGCATACCCAACTTATCGTTACACAGGTCGCAATGGCAAGAAGCTCGGGTATGAAAACTCTTAAACTCGGGAAGTCGGGTTAGTTGGAAAACATGGCTGACAGGTATGTTCATAGCGTCGGGATGCCTCCACTGACCACTGACCACTCACTACTATCATCCTTTCTTTCCATCCCTTATTGGAGGTCGGGACGTTGTCACACAATTTCCTCTTAACATACGAGGTTAGGTTGTACCGACCCCTATTATCCTTCTGTTCTTGAAGTTTATACGAAAACAGAAGCTCGGCCAAACCTAAGTCTAGGTTCAATTCTTTGTTAATCAGTAGGATTATGTCCAGGATCCTATAAAAATTGGGATCGACTTGAAGGGGGGCCAGACCCAAAGTCGCCAGTGCCAAGAGGAAGAAATGACGAATTGGAAACTTTAGAATGGCAAAGTGGAATGAGGAGAGCAATATCTCCCCGTCTTTCAGCCCTTCACCAATCCTAAAGTCTTTGTCCCGAGGATAATATCTAACCTTCACCCCTTCGGGAACCCCGAGGCTTTTAAGTTGAGCGTCTTTCCTGTATTTGGCTGGGAGAGGGTCAGTACAAAAATTATCCTCCTCCTCAGCATCCTGATCCTGATCAATCCCAGCATCACCCTCTACAACTCGACCCCCAGCATCCTGAGTAACTTCTGGTGGACTAGACCTAGTGACTCGAGTAATCTCTACGGATGGGGTGCTTACTGAGGCTTCGGGATCAGTAATGGTCAAATCAGTGTTTGTCAGTTGCAGGTCACTAACCGACCTAGTGTCATCACTCCCCGACATATTTGATGAAAGGTAGAAAATTGAGAAGAATAACTTACAAAAAGGTAAAGAAGATACCAGCAGTCCCCCCTTTGTGTTTTTTCTCCGGCGAATGATTTGCAGAAACCGGCAGCTGTACCAACAGGCAAAGATGGGTGCGTCCGGTCAAACACTTCGCAGCAGGGCTCAAAACACTCCACACAGTGAAATACTCAACCACGATCACTGGGATTTGCAGAAATTGGTAAGACAAACGGGGGATTATGCGGATTTGAATTTGCGCAGAATGCTTGAGGATATGGCTGAGAGAAAGTGATGAAGGAAGAACAGTCCGAAAATAGTGCAAGTGTCGCGTATATGAATGATATACAGGTTATATAGGCATGACAATTCAGCTACCCGGGTCAGGGCACCGGACCAACATGACCCGACCCATTTCACGCATACCTATGCCATCTCAACCACAAGTTCAAAATTGCAATGATGGCGACATCTGCAGCATTAAAAGCGTCTCCGCGTCATCAGGCACGCGTCCCGCGCACCAACTTTAAAGGCTTTTTTTATGGGCCTTAAGATTCTTTCATCTAATGGGCCTATTAAAAAGAAGGCCCATGAGCTAAAAGAGGGTTTGTGTACATGTGAGTTTTCCCGGCCCATATAAAAGCCTCGTCCCGACCGGATAGAACCAAAAAAGGTCCGAGATGATGATCCGGTCATTGTACCAACATCATAACCCGACCAACACGTCAGCCTTGTGGTCCGTCCCGAGATTCGACTACCAGGCCCATCTTATGCCCCGACCCGAAAAACATTCCAGAAGAAACTCGAAGATTCTAGAAGAGACTTGCAGCTCAAGATAATGGCATAGTATAGGGACAAAATAGCTGACGTGTAAAGTAAGTACAAATTTCCAAAGTAGAAAATGTTGCCCTAATGGGCCAAAGACCCATAGGAAAAATGTATATAATCCAATGAAGAGTAATGAGAAGAGATCTTTTTGGTGTTGTGCAATTATTGTATCTACAATATTTAATCTTTACCTTAACACCTATTAATCATTGTAATCGAAATATTTATTATAATTGACCGCCATAAAATATTTCTTTCAACATATTTAATCATAAGTCAATGTTATAAATCCAAGTCTCAACATATTTAATCTTTAACTCAACATTCTTTAATCATTGTTATCAACAAATTTTTTATTTAATTAGTGTATATGCTCCAATAAATTTCTCTTTCAACATATTTAAGCTTTAAGCCAATGTTATAAATATAATTCTCAATACATTAAATCTTTGATTCAACACCCTTTGAACCTTGTAATAAAATTTTATTTTTTAATTTAATATCGTAAAATATCTATTTCAATATATTTAATTTATAATCCAATGCCATAAAATAATTTTTTAAAATATTTTCCCTCAACAACCTTTAATTTTTGCTATGAATAAGATTATTATTTAATTGAACGTCATAAAATCCCTCTTTCAACATATTTAATCTATAAGTCAACATTATAAATTTAATTCTCAACACATTAAATCTTTGCTTCAACGTCCTTTGATCTTTGTAATCAATAAATTTATTATTTAATTCAATGTTATAAAATATCTATCAATATATTTAATATCCATTTCAATGACATAAATTTAATTTTTAACATATTTTATCTCAACATCCTTTATTATTTAATTGAACAACATAAAATCCCTCTTTCAACATATTTAATCCCTAAGTCAATGACATAAATTTAAGTATCAATATATTTAGTTTTTAACTCAACACTTTTCTAATCTTTGTTATCAACAAATTTATTATTTAAGATTACATCATAAATCTAATTATCAATGTAATTAATCTTTACACCACTACCATTTAATGTTTATAATTTATTACTTAGTTAAACTGCATAAAATTTATCTTTCAACATATTTAATCTTTAAGTCAACGTTATAAATCTAATTCTCAACACATTCAATCTTTGCTTCAACACCTTTTGAACACTGTAAAAAAATATTTATTTCTTAATTTAATATCACAAAATATCTCTTTCAACATATTTAATATTTAATCCAATACCATAAATTAATTTTTTAACATATTTACCTTTAATCTTTGCTATGAATAAGATTATTATTAATTGAATTTCATAAAATCTCTCTTTCAACATATTTAATCTATAAGTCAACGTTGTAAATATAATTCTCAACACATTAAATATTTACTTCAACGCTCTTTAATATTTGCAATCAACAAATTTATTATTTAATTCAATATTATAAAATCTCTCTATCAACATATTTAATATCCATTTCAATGACATAAATTTAATTTTTAACATATTTTATCTCAACATCATTTATTATTTAATTGAACAACATAAAATCCTTCTTTCAACATATTTAATCCCTAAGTCAATGATATAAATCTAAGTCTCAACATATTTAATTTTTAACTCAACACTTATTTAATCTTTGTTATCAATAAATTTATTATTTAAGTTCACATCATAAATCTAATTCTCAATGAAATTAATCTTTATACCACCACCATTTAATGTTTGTAATTTATCTTCACCGACCAAGTCTTTATTTCAGTATAAATATTATTGATAATTAGGGTTTATGGGTGTTGAAGCAGAGTTTGAGTTGTGTTGAAATTAGATTTAAGATATTGAACAAATTTTATCGCTTTTAAAATTCTATTACTACGTAGTTTTATATTATTGAGAATTTATAGTTTATTATTATTGAAGATTAATTTTATTTTGTTGAAAATATATAATTTTTAGTTTTAGGTTGTTGAGGAAATATAATTAATCGTGGGTTAACAACGTTAGTTGTATTAGAAACTAAACGATGTCGTTCCTTGTACAACATGAGTACAGCATGAGCCGACTACAACAGAGGATCCTTGCCCTGGGCCATTTTGTCCACTAGTAATTATACAACTACTTTTAATTGCTTATTAACGTTACACTAATGTTATATTTAGTGTGTAGGAATGGAATAGAATAAATGTGAAAATGGAATGATAATGAGGTTGGAATGGTCATTCTCAATCCTTTGTTTGATTAGAGCATCACTAACTAGAGAATTGAATGAGGTGGAAATGGAATGAGAATGAGGTTTGAAATTACCTAGGAGACTAAAGAAAATAGCCTAAAGGGGAGTGAATAGACTTTTAATGGATTTATTGACAAATTAAAAATTAATTGCGGAACAGTCAATTTTAATCCAACACATGATATTTTTACATGGAATACCTTGAAAACGTTCTAAGTAAAAATTACGGATACACTCGAGTATCGATGCACCATGAATCAAAAAAGTTTACAGACTCTATGAAGTTATGACTTACAAATAACTCTGATTAGCCATTTTTCACTCGACGTCTGAAAGTCTTAATCCACTCGCACTCCACGAAGTTCTTGCTCCGATCTTCGTACTCTGACGGCTCCGTTTCTCAACGGATTGATGCAATCACGTTACACAATGTATTGTGATAATTTTTCAGCAACTAGATCATCTAATCGTGTATAAAGATCTTAAAAGTTGAAGCACAATTGGATAACCTTCACAAACTAGAGGAAAACTTGATATAGAATGATCAAACAATCTTTTTTTTTCTCTCTCTGCAGACAAATATGATATATGAAAGTATTGCAGAGATCTCACAAAAGTCACACCAAAATTTGTAGACTTGCATCATTTTTGGACTATGACTCTTCCTATTGTGTTCCTCTTGTAATTAGAATTTTGGTGTAAATATCATTTATACGCGTGCTATGATGTCTTGGAGTGTAACCCAAATCATTGTAGTTCACAACAAGTAGAATTGTTTCAGGCTAAAATCTGCAGGTCGGTGCTACGCTTGAGCGTAGGCTCATGCGTAGCTCCTCCAGCCATATGCGTAAAATTCAACTTTCTAGTCACTTTTTGGCTATTGTATGCGTAACAAAAATCATGAAATCCACCTTTTGCATTTTTCCTTCCGTTTATACCACTTTCATTTCTATAACATGTTTCCCAAAGTTCTGGCTTTGAAAAATGTTTCTTTTGCCCGTCGGAATGTATTTTTGAGGTCCAAACTTATTTTCTCTTATATTCTTCAATACTGTAATTTTGATTTAAGTTTGACGAAATTTGTCGATGTCTTTGCTTAACTACTTTAATTTTTCTAAACCTACCTGACCTCACAATTCACTCAACATAGTTATTGTTGAGAACATGCCAACAATAAACAATCCAACAAATATTCTTACAAGGTTGAAATGGTTTACTAATAGAATGGTTTTTCATTCCAAGAGAATGATCATTCCCATTTTATAATATCTATCAAACAAGGGAATGGCTGGAATTGACATTCCATTCCTGCATACCAAACAAGTTACACAACATAAGGGGGCGTTTGGTACGCAGGAATGGAATGAAATATTTATTCATTTGTTTGGTATGTATTTCAAAGTGGAAATAATCATTCTTTTGAGAGAATCTATGGAATGAACATTCCATTCCCTAACAAAAAATTAAAAACCATTCATTATTTATTTAATGATGCTCTAACCTAACAAAAGCATAAAAATGACCTTCCATTCTCACTTTTATTTCATCCATTCATACGTAGCAAAAACAATGTTAACAGTATACTAGTGATACAGAAGTAAGGTCGAAATTACCTCCAGTGTGGGAACTGAATTCTGATAACCCGACATAGAGGGCATGGCTGGTCTAAATGTGTCCCTCTCTATACAGAATGAGCTTTCCTTGTCAAGCCACTAAAAAAAGCAGGATAGTATATCAATCCAATAAGCTTGTGACATGTGGCAGTTGGGTGGTCATGTGTGTCCAAGCCACTGAAATTTCATCTGAAAATTGGAAGCGAAGGTCATAGGATAACATGTGATAGTGCCCTAATAGGCAATGCGGGCACTGAGAAAACATACCATCACATCTTGGCAATTCACCCCAATCATCAGATGTTCACACCATGATATGGCATGCACCAGAATATTTTCTGTAACTATATGCTATGCTTAGCTAATCATCATTGCAAGTACAATAGGCGTGCAAGTGCAATAAGAAGCAATTTCATCGAAAATAGTACAACGAAATAAGATATGTGAAAGGTAATGAATTATGTATATGAATAATGCATTATTATTTATACAATTTAAAAGGAAACTATTGTTCCGCAACATGTCATATATATGTAAAATGTAAGTGAATACTAGCAGAACCGATAAAAAAACTGTCAATTTATCACTAGAATCATTCCAGTGAGATAGTAACTGTAGTGGATGCCCGACCCTGTCGCCTAGGGCCTCTTGACCCGGGGGTAAATTTTTTTATTTTTTCTGTATTTTATTTTATTTTCTAATTTTTTTAATACTTTTATAATTTTTTTAAAGAATTTAATTAGTTTTCGTCCCAATTCAAGGACTATATTTTTTTTTAGAATAAAAATTATTTTATTATAAATCCAAAAAAAGTAATAATCTATTTAACAACTCATTTGTACTAAATTCAAACCTAATTTCACAATTTTAGGCCCCAAAATTTTATATTTTGGTTACTATAAACTAAAGAAAAAAAACAATCTCAAATTTTTAACTTAATGAAACTAAAATCTAATTCAAATCAAACTATTATCATGTTTAGATCTAGAAGATTTTGGTGACTACATTTAAGGTTCTCATAACTGCCGCACTTGCATAACGATAATAATTTTTCACGCGACTACACTTAAGACTCTAGCGACTGCTGCACTTCCTAAACAACAATAAATTTTCATCACAACACTAAGATAAAAGTTATTTTTTAATTTTTTAAATATTAATAAATTTAATATATTTTTTAATATATATATTTTTTTGCATTTATTATTTTTTAAACATGTAAAACATTACATTTAAATGAGCCTTACATTTTCTTTTACCATAACCCTAACTTATTTTCGAAATTTCAAAGGCGGTATCATTTCAATACACTCGGCGTTGTTGCACGTGATGTATTGCAAAGGATGTTACCTCACATCTTCTCATTGATGCATTGAACGTAAATCACCACCACCTACTGCACTAAAATTGAGAGTGGGGCTTTTTGCGAAAACCTCCCCTGGTTTGTAAATATGTTTACTAAACCCCCAAAAATTTAATTTTATATGTATAAGTCCATTTGTTTTAAAAAATATGCGTTTTACTCCCTAACAGTCATCAGAAGTCCACTCTTGGCCGGAAAAAAGTCATGTGCAAAGCACATGACTTATATTAAACCTAAAATCCCAAAAATACCCTTTGTTATTGACAAAAGGGTCAGGTGCGAAAAACCTCCGGTGATTCTTTGACACCCCATTATCAGAAAATATGTGCGTTTTGCCCTTATTATTATAACATGAATTGTTTGAAATAATCTTTGAATAATTCGAAAAACATATATAAATTTCAAAAAATTATATAAAATTCATAAAAAATATATATTAAATTTCAAAAAGAAAAATATAAAATTCAAAAAATTATATAAAATTGGGAGCAACATATATAAATTCAAAAAATATATATATAATTTGAAAACATATATAAATTTTGGAAAAAATATATAAAATTCGGGAAAAAGTATAAAATATATATAAATTCGAAAGCAAAGTTGTATTTTGGCTCTTTGAAGTTTTAATTAATGTATGCTTGTATAGTTGTCTAGCCTCTATTCATGGTTTTCTACTTTCTTTGACTTTAAATGTTGTTTTGGTATATTGTACTTTAGTTACTTGTGTTTTTTAACTTTGAAGTTTATATATATTTTTTGAATTTTATATATTTTTCACGAAATTTATATATTTGTTTCAAATTTTATATCTTTTTTTCAAAATTTATATATTTTTTAGAAATTTATAAATATTTTTTGAAATTTATATATTTTTTCAAATTATATATATATTTTTAGAAATTTTATATGTTTTTTTTAGAAATTCATAGTTTTTTATATATTTGTTTCGAATTTTATATGTTTTTTTAGAAATTTATATATATATTTTGAAATATATATATATTTTAAAATTTTAAATATATTTTACGAATTTTATATATTTGTTTCAAATTTTATATATATATTTCAAAATTTTATATATTTTTTCATATTTTATATATGTTTTTACAATTTTATATATTTGTTTCGAATTTTATTTGTTTTTTACGAAATTTATATTTTTTTCAAAATTTATATATTTGTTTCAAATTTTATATATTTTTAAAAAATTTATATATTTGTTTCGAATTTTATATATTTATTTTCAAATTTTATTATATCAAGGATATTTTGGACATTTCACAATTCCGATCACCGGAAAATATCAAATATGGTCAATTCGAACCTTATTTAAACTATTGGGATCCTTGAGAACAAAAAAGGTATTATACGCAATATATTAATACTGCTGGATTTTTTTCACACCCGACCCCTGAGATTATGTAGGTCCATTACTAACAAGAGTTGCATCATATAGTGTAAACCACCTCATGCAAATGCCCTAGGAAACCATACACAATTATGCTAGATATTAAAAGGCCCTCAGCCACTACCACCACCTTATGGAACACAGAGAGAACATGATTCCACAATTTGGCAGAAAACCAAGGACAGATCAAATGGGAAAAAAATACATTACCAGGGTTTATCAATTTGTTTTACAATAGAAGAATAGGGAATATAGCATTTTTTTTCTGATCTTGTATTTTTTAGACCAGATCATGTTTGGTAAGGTTGGTCTAAAAAATGCAAGACAAAATCACCAATATCAAAACCCCATTTTCCAAAACCAATAAAATATTAATTTTTATTGGTCTTGTCTTTGCTTACACCACCGGCGCCGCCACCACCACCCGAAAAAAGAACAAATCTAAATCTGGAGCTTTAATAATTGTGTGTGCACATTATATATATATATATATATATATATATATATATATATATATATAATAAAATTTGGAACCAGACCAAATCGCTTACCAAACAGAATTTCAGATTAGCGACAAGACAAAACCAGACCAAACCGCTTTTCAAACAGATCCATGTGATAAATATAGGCTTTTTGTGTATATATATATATATTCCCCATTATTACCTGCTTCACATTTCGAACTCAAGCAATCAACATTCAAAAAAAATATTGCAGGTTGGTAGACCTGTAAACGGATTAGATCTTTCCTGATCCAAATCCGAATCCGATAAACATAATCCGATCGGATTATCCGATGAAATTTTGCTTCCTTAATTCATATCCGAATCTTTGATATTCGGATCTCCGATCCGATTATGAAAATTTTTAAAAATAAAATTAATAAAGAATATTTATTTTTTATTACTCCTTCCGTCCATTATCATATGATTCATATGCCTACTTTTTTAAACTACAAGGGGTATAGCGGTAAATTCATTCAAACTCCCCCTTTTCTTCACTCCTGTCAAACAAAAGAAGGTGCAACCAATCAAACCACGAAGATACTATCCTAGATATTCCTAAACAATTCCGTACAACATCCCTTTCATTTGCATTTTCATACATCGTATCACATCAACACAAGCATTAGAGTGACCTCGCCTGAATTTTGGTGTAATTACACACAACTGCTCTGCTCGGTGTTTATTACATCTCTATTATTTCGGTACAATATCAATCCCGCCTTAGTACATAGAGAAAATGGTATTTTTGTCAATATGTTATATTCTTTTTGTCTCATAAGTAATGAATATTCAAGTTTTGACGTAAAATCTCTAACGGATCCAAATGTCAAGGTATACTGTATAATAAATGATAAATATAGTCGCCATAAACTTTCAAAATAAAAAAATATGGTCGCCATGGACTATATTGTTCGTTCCATAGTGAAGTGAAGAAGTAAAGCAAAGCCTCCCATATTATTAATTGGCAAGAAACTCACACCTGCATGATCCCATAGGAAACTTCACCTCCCAAGTTGGCAATTAGAAAATTCTTGTTCGTTTTATTTATATATTTAAAAACTGTCGAGAAAAATTTAAAATCAGAAAATTATTTTATGAGAATAAAAGTAAAAAATAATTTTCTAAAAACATGCATTTTTATAACCGAATTTTTTTATTTTCAGAAAATTCAACCAAACAAATAATTTATAAAATTATTTTCAGAAATGCAACCCATGTATGGCTTACATTACAAACTAACACACAACCTTTAGTTATCACCCCCCTCAATCCATGTGAAACAATTAACTTTTTTTATATTTTTTTTATATTACCTTCCCTTGCTAATGCATAAGTTTTAGGAAGTGTATTCCAAGTCCGAGAATTCGTACATAGTGATATACTCTTATTATGCTCTACAAAATCTCAAAAAAATATGAAATCTTCTTACCATTAAAATGGGTTGGATTCAAGTCGAATGTTTAGGGAACCTACTGCCTCGGCCAAAATACATCGCAATCCTAAGAAGCAAAGAAAAAATCACCAGCACCATTAAATCTGTGAACCATGGTAAAGTATTATATATAAATGAATATTTTTGCAACCAAAGACTGATTAAATGAAATATCTCTAAAAGCAAGCAACTGACAATGTTACTCGATCATCGAAGCCATATAGTATTGATGATCATCTGTTACTTGTCTGATGAAGATGCTGAATAAAGGAGCAGATAAATAAAGAAACAAAAGTTACTCTTTTATATTTTCTTTAATAATATCATTTCACTTTAGTGCCTTGGGAGGGCGAGTATTGTAACTGAAATAACTAAAGAAAAAACTATACAAGAGGCTCAAAAACCCCATTCACAAAATAAATAAACTGTTGTAAATCATTTGAGGTGATTTAATAACTCCCAGGATACACTCAAACACATGAAAAATACAATCTTTTATTTCAAACACAAAAACATAATACAAAGTTTATTTCAACTCTCACACTCTATTTGTTTCTTGCTTCTTGTTCTATCTTTCAATACAATACCATACACCTCTATATAGAATTGAAATATATAAACTGACAAAGCAAATTTTCTTGGCAACCATTCTTGACTTTTGGAAGATATGAGCGTGAACAACTCACGCATGGTTATTTGAAGCTAATCTTGACATTTTGGTTTGATGCATGCAAGTGGTGAATGAATATGGTGTATCAAGTTTATTTTTCAACATTCCCCCATAAACATACAAACAAATACTGAAAACAAGAATTAGGGAAGCAACAAATAACCACCTTAAACATACAAACAAATACTGAAAACAAGAATCAGGGAAGCAACAAATAACCAACAATATCCTCCGATAAGTGACCTATCACAAAATGAGATAATAGATTGCCAAAAAGCGAAAACAGAATCCAAAAGCCCTAGAAAAGACAGATAACCCAAGCAAAAAAGAAAACTAACAGTACAGTACACTAACATAAAATAACAGGTTCCACTATTCAGTAGGGAAGGGAAATTCCTTTTCTTTCAACTTCAAAAAGAAAAGAAAAAAGAAATATTTTTCTTATGCATTGGAGACAAAACATCTAGAGTATTACCAAACGATGAGATGTGAATGCACTAACACTCCCCTCTAATGAACACTTTCCCACTCTCCATCATTGTGGTCCGCTTTATTATAGGATTGAACACTACTGCCTTCCCTCCAATTTCCATTCTTTTCCTCTCCGTCTTTTTTGTCGACGAAAATTGTTTCCGTGTTCAAAACGCGTAGAAGATAGATTGCAAATTCGCTATTACTAGATCTTTTCCCTCCAGCAAATCTTCCTCCTTTTGGACCTAGCGTCGTTGTACGGCTCAAGTACAATGAATAAACGTGTCATGTTCACCTTTTCCATTTTCATTGATAATTCCCCAAGAAAACAGGTGCACTGTCCACGTGTCCTGGGAGCCACCCATGTCAGCATCACAAGGAATTGTGGCCAACATATAACTAAGAATTTAAAACATATAGGTTGACAAAGGATGTATACACCAAACTTTTACTAATATATACCGTTTGTTAGACCCAAATGCGAGTGCGTTTGGTAGTTTACAAGAAAGTGCATCAACGATCACAATGGAGGGCACTTTTAATCTTCTGCAGTGTAGCAGCCTGCTCATTTAGTCTCCGTAATAAATCATCATTTGCCATGCTAACACCATAAGTTCCAGTTCATCAAAGATAATCTAATTTACAAATATGTATATATATACATATGTAGCTGAATAGTTCATTTCCTATGGAATGTCCAATAAATGCTTTAAATGTACCAATAAATTAAACTTCAAACTAGCTGTAAATCCGGTAAGAGCAGTGCAGTCTAATGGTAACTGTTTGGTTGAGGATTTAAGTCCCCATAAGGGGCATGCGGGTGTGCCGGTGTTGCTTGTCAATGGAAAAAGAAAAAGAAAAAGAAAAAAAGACTAGCTATAAATCCATAGAAGAACTGGTCATAAAACAATTCAAAAATTTTAAATAAATAATGCAAACTAAGTAAAAAAGACGTAGACAAACTACTCACGTAATAGACAACAAATAGTGCCCCAACATGATACACCTCACTAACGGCGGAAAGTGGTGTCTTTTTCATAATTACACGTCTAAATAGTAGTTTAAAACTTTTCATCAGATTTTATTCAATAATATCTCTTCCTGGCTTTGACTCTTTTTCGATCTGCATATCAGTCAAGTTATCGTTGATTGATTGCAGTTGCCTCATGTTAAAACTCTAGAAATTTGAAGAACGTGTACATAAACAAAATCCTATATTCCTGTATACGTATACTGTATATTATGCGTGTACATGTCTAAGAATATAAGAAAGAGATATGATGGTGGAATAATTAAACATGTGTTGAAAGGTGCCTAGTGCAGTTATGTAAGGCTTGGTCTGTATACTGGCAAGTATAGTTGCTTGATCATGTATAGTGGGATTATCCCAAACATCAGTTGTAGTACTCACCTCGGACTCATATGGAAAAGTGATATAGACAGCAATGCACATAACTCAGCACACAACAGATGTTGATTGAGCGGTCAGTACTGCAATAAAGCATTGCGGATGGAACCGTTCTCCACATCATCTTACCGGGAGGTACGCTCATGTTCCACTACGGTCACTAAAACCTTTCAAATGAATCTATTTCGAGACGAATTAAAAAATAACAAATTCTTTTTTGTTCATTTTATCTTTTTGGCTAGGAAAACAAAACAAAATAAAATAGCCTTAGTCCACTAAATTCATTTTACCGGGAGGCACGCTCGTGCAGGAAGCATGTTCCACTACGGTCACTAAAACCTATCATGAATCTATTTTGAGACGAATTAAAAAATGACAAATTTTTTTTTTTTCATTTCATCTTTTTTTGTCCAAACCAATGGCTAGGAGAGCAAAATAAAATAAAATAACCTTGGTCCACTAAAATTTTGAATTTTAACATCTATCTACCCACCTTTTTCACATCTCTTCAAATGGCTGTATATAACTGGACTCTCTCCAGCTCAACTTCCCAAGAAGAAAGTGGTACTCAATCCAAGAAAAGAGGGAAAAGAGTTGAAAGAAACACTTGAACTATGAGCTCAACAGTAATAAGTATTCCAGATGGAGATGAAGTTCCAGTCCACCAGAAGAAGAAATTTCAATTTTCTCTTCTTTCTGTTGTTTCTTATCTTGGAGAAAAGAGAAATACGCAGGACATGCGAAAAGTGATTCATAGTATCAAGGTTGGAATTGCCTTGGTCTTAGTTTCACTTCTCTATCTCCTTGACCCGTTGTACAACCAAGTGGGAGAAAATGCTATGTGGGCTATCATGACTGTCGTGGTAGTCTTTGAGTTCTACGCAGGTTCGCCATTGTTATAAGCAGTAACTGAAATTAATACTGGGCTTTAATGGAATTTTATTTAAGCTTTTGAGTGTCTCAACTACACTTATTCCTCTTCTATAACAAGTTTGATGATATGCTTTCAGGTGCTACTCTTGGCAAGGGTTTAAATCGTGCGATTGGAACTATATTAGGCGGGGGATTGGGTTGTTTGGCGGCAATTCTGGCTGATGAAGTTGGTGGTCCAGGCAATGCCATTGTTGTTGGTACTTCCGTGTTTTTCTTTGGTAAGGATAACAAACTCGTGTCAACAGCATCACATGCAAAATTCAATTCCCGCTCTTTTAGAAATGTGAACGATCAACTGAACTATCATCTGATGGCATAAATCAATGACAAAAAAGATTATACTAAAAAATATTCTGACCATAAACAGGTGCAGCTGGAACATACTTTCGGTTGATTCCCAGCATTAAAAAGAGATATGATTACGGGGCCATGATTTTTATCCTCACCTTCAATCTAGTTGTGGTATCTGGTGTGCGTGCTGACAAGATCATGGAGCTGGCCCTTGAACGCCTCTCAACAATTGGTATGGGCTTTCTTGTCTGCTTGTGTATAAGCTTATTCATCTTCCCCATGTGGGCCAGTGATGGACTCCATTGCTCCTTGGCCTCCAAGTTTGAAAACCTCAGTTGCTGTATTGAAGGTGAGTGGGTTATCAGAAACAAACTAAAATTCATTAAAATAGTAAGATAGAATAAAACTAACCATCCCAAAATCTTAGGTTATATCAAGTCAAAAATAAAAAATAAAGAAAAATCTGAAATCCAGCTATAATAAAGAGAGGGAAATATTATCTAGCTTGTCAACAAATACCGAAGACTTATTTCAATCTTTAGTTCGAAGAGTTTTGAAGAACTGTAATTTTTCTCCTATTTAAAAATACAGATTTTAACTCAATGTGTCATTCAAATACGAAGGAACTTAAAAAAACTTGTGTGGTCAACGCAGGATGTTTGGAGGAATACTTCAGACTAGTCAGTAAGAAGGAAACCCAGCCCAGTGTCGATCTTAGCAGTTGCAAATCAGTGTTAAATTCGAAGTCCAGCGACGAGTCTCTGGTAATCATTAAATATTCTGCACTCGTTTTATAAGTAGTTTGCATTAGTGAACTAAAATATCTTGAATTCCTGTCAAGCATATTTGAACCACAAAATATTTCACTTCATTACATACTAATTCGCCTTGAATCGTAAAACATTCTTTTCTTTTATTTTATTTTTTTTATTTTTTTATTTTTATGAGGGGAATTTATTCCCCTATATGCAGGAAGGCTCACTTAAGTGGTGTTTGGTAGAAGGAGTTGGAGTGAAATATATGGTTTTGGGATGAAATTTGTGGCCCAATTCATGTTTGATAATTTTGGGGTTGGTGCAATAGTGTTGCACCATTGGTACCAAATCCATCATTTTTCACATCATCTCAATAGATGGTTTGGTTTGGATTGGTTTTCTCATACCAAAACTATTGTTTAACCCAAACCAATTCAATTTGGTCTACCATTGTTTAACCCAAACCAATTCATTTATAATATTATATATATATAAATTCAAAAAATAAAATATTTATGAAAAAATAAAATATTTCAAAAAAATCGAACAAAAAAATATATTTCATAAAAAATAAAATATTTCGGGAAAACAAATATTTCTAGAAAAAATAAAATATAATAAAAATATATTTATTATTTTTAAAAAAATATACAAATTATATGTATTTTTACTGAAATCATTTATTTTTTCAAAATATTTTATTTTTTTGAAATATCTTATATAAAATATTTTATCTATAAATATTTCGAAAAAATTAAATATTTATATATTTTATTTTTTAAAACATATATATTTACAAAATGTTATTTTAAATATATAAAATTTCAAATTATTCCAAGTTAGCAAATATGATTGGTTTCAGAATTTCAGCTCATGTCAACTCTACCAAACATGGTTTGGTTTTTCAGTTTCACTTTTTCTCACACCAAAACCATCTGCACAAAACATGGTTTCAGTTCAGAATAAAACCACACCAAACCCAACCATCTATTGAGATGATGTGAAAAATATTAATTTTTGGAAAAAAAATCATATTTTCGGAAAAAAATCATATTGTCGGAAAAAAATTATTTTTTCGACAAAAATTATTTTTGTGGAAAATATTAATTTTTGGAAAAAAAATCATATTTTCGGAAAAAAATCATATTTTTGGAAAAAAATTAATTTTTCGACAAAAATTAATTTTTTGAAAAAATTAATAATTATTTTTTTTCCCGAAAATTAATTATTTTGTATATTTTTGGGAAAATTATTTTTTATATTTTTGGGAAAAATATTTTTTTTCTGAAAATTACTTTTTTTCCAATTTTATATATATATATTTTTCATATTTATATATTTTTAATACATATTAGTATATATATATATATAATTATACCAAGACCAAGATCAAGACCAAAAGCAAAACCAACTCCTTACCAAACACTATATATTGGTTTTAGATTTACCTAAAACCACCCAAGACCAAAACCAAGTTCCCAAACGGACCTTAGTTTTTTCAAAATTTATCCTTTTTCTGTTTATTTCTTTTTTCGGAACAAGAACAAAGAAAAATTAGTAGCTCACGAATGTCGAACTATATTTTTTAGGCAAATTTTGCACGATGGGAACCATGGCATGGAAAATTTGGGTTCTCTTATCCGTGGGAGAAGTACCTACGGATTATGGGGATTCTGAGAGAGCTATCAGCAACCATTCTTTCACTCCAAGGGTGTCTTCAATCTCCTAGACAGGTCTGGTATACTCAACTGCTCGCCTTAACTGGCGCTAACTCAACAATACAGTTGACGATTGTTTTAATCATCTCTTATACTAATTTTCATAAAATAAATGGATAAATGGCTTAATTCATTCAAATTTTGTGTCACCAGCCGTCACCAATTTCAAGACAATCGATCAAAGAACCGTGTGAAGCAGTTGGGTCATCACTTGCGTGGACTCTGAAAGAGCTTGGAGAGAGCGTCACGAAAATGAAAAGGTGCAGACCTAAGGTCTTGATCGCACCAAAGTTGCAGTCAATGAAACTGGAGCTAACATCTACTTCAAAGCTAGCAGCATTAGAGAGCAATGAAGAACTTGCTGTTTCGAGCTTTGTGTTCCTATTGATGGAGATGGTGGATAAGGTGGAAGTACTAGCACGAGAAGTGGAAGAACTAGGAGAGATTGCCAACTTTGAAACTAAATAGCAATCGGTTTCCACATGAGCCTTTTCTGTTGTATATAATCCATAATAACCATTGTTTGGCATGACATATACACATATATGTGGAAAAACTGGGGTATAGTTGAGTCTTGTGAAGCGATCATATTCCCAAGTAAAAAAAACACAAAATATTAAATGCAAGCATGATCTGAGATCATAAGACTTGTGTACAAGGGAGCAGTCCCTTTCAAAAATGTTTTTAGCATGCTACGACCTAATGACTTCCCTGTAACAAAGCCTATTTTTGCTATGATATGTAACAGCAAGAGGCCCACTACTATTTTTGCTATGATATGGATTAAAATTTAAATATAAATACATTTTATATATGATTTTCCTATATATATAGTGGATGACAATTAGCAGACCTGATGTTATTTGTGACACATTCCTTGTGGGAAACCAAAATCTAACATAGCCTCTGATTCAACAAAACTCAATAAAACAGTCTCAAGTTATAATTTTCCATTCACTAAAGTATATCATCATTATATGAAGTTGGCCCGCACAAATCAACCACCAAGAAATAAACAAACAAAGCAACAGATATATGAGAAACATTTCAGTATAAAACAAAGCAGAATGTAGGTAGATAACAAAGCTAGAAAGACAAAAGTCTCACAATGAATTGTTAAACTGATGGAAAAACCAATGATAGAACCTACATAAAAAATGTAATTAAACCTTATCTCCTCAAAAAGAAGAAGCAAGAAAGAGCATCAGAGAAATGGGATTTCCTTCAAAGATGGACGTCATTCTAGCTCGATTGCTAATTACATTGATCGGGTTGTGCAGCGTTGTGAGAAGTATCCCAAACACCAACATCTCGAACGTTTTGTGCAACTCCGGGGTGTACACAAACGGCGATCCTTTCGCTACAAGTCTAGCCTATGTTCTTGCGGAATTAGAGAGCGCCACGCCCTCTCGACAAGGTTATGACTACCACAACATTTCTCCCTACCCTAATGCTTTTGCCTATGGTCATGCTTCTTGTAACCAAAACCTTACAAGTGCCGACTGCAACGCCTGTCTTGGTGCCGCCAAGACGGCCATGTTTGGGACTTGTCAGAATCGAATCGGAGCTCGATCTTTGCTCTTTGATTGTTCAATTAGGTATGAGCAATACCCATTTGATGAATAAATTGTTACCCCTCTATCAAACCTTTTAATTTCCACAAATTATGATGTGATAAACCTTATCCACTTCACAATAATTCTGTTTCTCTACTAACTCGGTGTGTGTTCTTGCCTTTTTATCAGTAATTTCATTTCTTCAGTTTTTGTAATTGTTCATTCTAATCTGACAATCAACGATTTAATTAAATTAGGGATTATTTAGATGGCTAAGCGATTCATTCCAAGAAAGTGTTAGGATCGATTGTCTAATTTGTTACTCACACAACACAATCACATACAAAGGAACACAATAAATTATACTTGGTTCAGCCCAAAATTGACCTACGTCCACGGAGCACGCAACTTTCACTAATCTGAGAAAAAGATTTACAGATCACTCTCTACACTGTATTTCTCTCTTCACTCTATATTTCTCTCTTTGTTGTAGTGTTTGATTACAGATTTGAAGCCTCTATTTATAGTAGAGGGTGAGAGGATGAAGCCAAATTTGCTGCCCCAAATTTCTTCTCGTCAGTGCCTAAATTTCTTCTATTTCGGTTGTCAAAGATTTGTGTAGAAATTTTGATGGCAAAAGATCTTAGCGGTGCGATTCTTAAAACATGGGCGGCGCCGTTCTTTAACTTCATACAAACAATCTCTCACTTGGAGTCAAAGAACGCTCCATCTGTGATTAATGAATTGTTGTGCTCATTTCCATCTTCAGTCTCGAAGACTAACTGAAGCTGAACATAGCTTCAGTTTCTCTGTAGTTACTGTCTTGGTCAGCATGTCCGTTGAATTCTTGCTACATTGGATCTTCTCAAGTGTCAGCACCCCATCTTCCAATAATGATCTGATAAAGTGATAACGAAGTCCAATATGTTTAGTCCTCGAATAAAATGCTGAATTATTTGCCAAATGTATTGCATTCTGGCTATCACTGTGCAAAACATTCTTCTCTTGCTTGAATCCTAATTCTGCTAACAGACCTTGTAACCATATCATTTCTTTGCTAGCCTCTGTCACAGCTACGTACTCTGCCTCTGTTGTAGATAACGCTACAATCTTTTGTATCTGCAAAACTCAACTGACTGTTGTAGTACCTACTGTAAAAATGTACCCAGTAGTACTTCTTCTGTGGTTTATCTCACCAGCAAAGTTTGAATCTACATAACCATGTAGCTTCACTCCTCCTTTTCCAAAACAAAGACATTTGTTTGTTGTACTGCGTAGATATCTTAATATCCACTTTACTACTTCCCAATGCATCTTTCCTGGATTGGACATAAATCTGCTAACAGTTCCCACTGCATATGCAATATCCGATCTTGTGCATACCATGGCATACATCAAACTTCCGATAGCTGAGGCGTAAGGTACCTTAGCCATGAAGTTTTTCTTTTCGTCTGTCTTTGGATAGTCGAAAGTGACTAGCCAATGGTGTGCTAACTAGCTTAGCATTACTCATGTTGAACCGCTTCAAAATCTGTTCAACGTAGTCAGCTTGAGACAACTGCAAGATACCCTTTTGCTTGTCTCTGTTGATTCTCATCCCAAGAATCTGTTTCGCTGCTCCCAAGTCTTTCATCTCGAATTCATTCGATAACTACTTCTTCAACTTACTGATTTCTTCAAAATCAGATCCCGCTACTAACATGTCATCAAAATATAGAAGGATGATATAGCTTGTGTCAAATCTCTTGAAGTAGCAACAATGGTCAGCGTTGCATTTGTTATAGCCATGTCTTTGCATAAAACCATCAAATTTCTTGTATAATTGCCTCGGTGCTTGTTTTAAACCATACAAGCTTCTTTTCAACTTGCACACAAGTTTCTCTTTGCCTCTAACTGAGAAACCCTCCGATTGCTGCATGTAGATCTCCTCCTCTAGGTCACCGTGGAAGAAAGCAGTTTTGACATTTAACTGCTCTAGGTGCAAATCTTCTACTGCAACAATGCTGAGAACTGAACGAATGGTATTCAATTTTACAACCGGGGAAAAGATGTCGGTGTAGTCTATTCCTTCCTTCTGCTGGAAGCTTTTGACTACGAGCCTTGCCTTGTGTCTCTTAGAACCATCATGTTCCTCTTTGACCCTGTACACCCATTTGTTCTGAAGAGCTTTCTTTCCAATTGGCAACTTGGCTAGCTCCCATGTTTTGTTGGAGATAAGAGATTGCATCTCATCTTTCATCACAAGCTCCCATTTACTGGCATCTACTTCTTGACATGCCCCTTCATAGCATTCAAGTTCTCCTCCATCAGTGAGCAACAAGTAATTCATGTATTTCCTGTTCGGCACATGAGGTCGGGAGGACCTCATAGGTTCAGGAATCAGAGTTGGAGACTGCGGTTGATCATTCCGTTGTGCATTGCTCTCTGCAATAGGTTCCTCTGGCTGGAAACTCTCAGATGTCTGTTGTGCCTCACTGTTGTCTTGAACATCATCCAACTTGCCATACACAACATATCTCTGTGCTGAATCACTAGAGGTTGTTGTGTGCATGTCCTTGTACATTACTTTTTCATTGAATACTACATCCCTGCTTCGGATCAGCTTCTTGTTTTGGTCATCCCAGATCCGATAACCAAGTTCATCCTCGTCGTCTCCAATGAAAGTACATTTTTGTGATTTCGGATCAAGCTTGCTCCTAGATCGATCACTGATATGTACATATGCAACACAACAAAAAACTTTCAGATGTGAAAGTTTTACCTCTTTGCCGCTCCATACCTCTTCTGGTATTCTGAATTCCAATGGTACTGATGAACCTCGATTAATCAGGTAAGCAGTTGTATTGACTACTTCTGCCCAGAACTGCTTCGGTAATCCTGCCTGTATCCGCATGCTTCTGGCTCTCTCTGTCAATGTCTGATTCATACGTTCAACTACGCCATTCTATTGTGGTGTACCTGACACAGTTCTTTCCAATCTGATACATTTCTCATAGCAAAACCTTTTAAATCTGGTATCTTCATACTCACCACCGTTGTCTGATCGTAGCTTCTTTATCTTCAAGCATGTCTCATTCTCCACCATGGCTTTCCATTTCTTGAACACATCGTACACCTCAGATTTATGCTTTAAGATATAAACCCATACCTTCCGAGAATGGTCGTTGATGAAAGTCACAAAATAATACTTTTCGCCAAGAGATGAAACATTTGTCGGCCCCCAGACGTCAGTGTGAACTAGCTCAAGATTATCCTTTCTGAGGGTTCTTCCACTCCTTTGGAAACTCACCCTCTTCTGCTTGCCGAGGATGCAACTCTCGCAGAAGTCGATATCAACTGATTTTAAGTCTCGTAGTTCCCCTTTGAGTGCATAATCTTGAGCTCTTTTTCACTTATGTGACCTAGCCTCTGGTGCCACAGGTTCTGATCCTCTTTGCTTTTTGCAACTGCTATTGACATGCTAGCACTAGTAGTTGTGTAGAGTGTACCATTCTTCTTTCCATATGCCATTGTCATAGCTCCCCTGGAAACCTTCCAATTTTCATTGTTGAAGGTTGTCACATAACCTTCACTCGCCAGTTGGCCTACTGAGATCAGGTTCTTCCTCAAGTTTGGAATGTGTCTCACATCCTTTAACTTCCATACAAATCCATTAAGTTTGATATGTACATCGCCCTTGCCAACAACACTGCAAGGTTGATCGTCTCCAAGATAGACCTTTCCCAGGTCACCTGGTACATAGCTCTCAAAGAGCTCTCGACTTGAGGTAGCGTGGAATGATGCTCCAGAATCTAGCACCCAAGATTCTAACTTGCTCTCTAAAGAGCATATCAGCGCATCATTTGATTCTTCCTCTGAGACAATGTTTGCATCAGTCTTGTTCTCCGGTTCCCTTTTCTGAGATCTGCACTGGTGTTTGTAGTGATCAGTCTTGCCACAATTCCAACATATCAGTTCTTTGAAATTCCTGGGTTTTTGAGATTGTGATCTTCCATTTCTGGACTTGGAATGACCACGCCCATAACCTTCACCTTTCTTCTCATTTGAACTTATGCCTCTGCTTTCAACATTCAATGCTGAGTTACTGGTAGAAGAGTCTAACGTCTGTCTTCTGGTCTCTTCTGTGAGTACCATACTCACCACGGAATCATATTGCAACTTTTCTTTCCCTGAAGAGCTACTGATCGCAGCCACTGTGCCACTCCAACTCTCTGGTAATTGGCTTAGAACTAAAGTCGTTTTCATTGCGTCAGAGATTGGCATATCAACTGATTCCAACTGCCCAACAATGTCATTAAGAACATTAAGATGTTCACTGACCTTTCCATTTTTAGGCATCTTTAAATTAACCAATCTTTTAATGAGATGTACCTGATTTGCTGCAGACGGTTGTTCGTACATGTTAGAAAGGGCGTCCATGGGAGACCTCGCCGTCTTCTCATTTATGATATTGAAGGCTACTGATTTGGACAAGGTCAGTCTGATCGTGCCAAGAGTCTTCCGATCGAGAATTTTCCAATCATCTTCTTTCATCTTCTCTGGTTTCGCTCCCTCCAACAGTAGAAATAAATTTTTCTGAAATAACAAATCCTCGATTTGTATTTTCCATAAAGTAAAATTTGTACCGTCAAATTTAACGATCATGGTTGACTTGTCTTCTGAAGTTGATGTTGATGTCATTGTTCCACAAAAAAAAATTTGTGAATAGTACTTTTGTGAACATTACCGTATCTGGGAACAGTATTGTATTCTACAACAGTGCTATACGGGAATAGTATCCGTATCTATGAACAGTGTCTGTGTGAATAGTGCCTGATATATATATATATATATATATATATATATATATTTAATTTTCCCACCCAAAAGACAATTCTTTTATCTTTACTCAATTTTGTCCCATTCACTATCTTTTGTCACCAATTCTTTAATTTTCAAACACTCCCTCAATTATGGCACACACCAATTCCCACGTTTTTTTTTCTTTCTCGGCTCACTTCTCCACTCTCTCTTTAATTAATTATTTTGCCACCAACTCTCTACCCTCTCTTTCACCAGACTTCCTCTCTTACTATATCTCTTCTCTATATATCAATATATGGTTTGTTGTATATTGATATATATATAGTACGATATATATATATATGGCAATATATAAGATGTGAAATATAGTTTATATATATATATATATATATATATATATATACCGGAGAAGAAGATGTTGCAGTTGACGCGACATGGACAAATGACCAAAGTAACCAATGATGATTTCAGTTTCTGGTGTGTCGAGGGGACTCTAATTTTTCAGATCTGCAAAACCAACTTCGGTGGATGATGATTGACGGATCTGGTCGGATCTTCACAATGGTGATGTGGATGGTGATGGAGGATTTTTCAAGGTGAGTAACAGTCCTAACATATGCTCTGATACCAATTGTTAGGATCGATTGTCTAATTTGCTACTCACACAACACAATCACACACAAAGGAACACAAGAAATTATACGTGGTTCAGCCCAAAATTTATCTACGTTCACGGAGCACACAACTTTCACTAATCTGAGAAAAAGATTTACAGATCACTCTCTACACTGTATTTCTCTCTTCATTCTATATTTCTCTCTTTGTTGTAATGTTTGATTACATATTTGAAACCTCTATTTATAGTAGAGGGTGAGAGGATGAAGCCAAATTTGCTGCCCCAAATTTCTTCTCGTCGGTGCCCAAATTTTTTTTTGGTACTGCGTAGATATCTTAATATCCACTTTACTACTTCCCAATGC
The DNA here is from genome assembly GCA_963922005.1 of Cornus suecica. Classification (NCBI taxonomy): domain Eukaryota; kingdom Viridiplantae; phylum Streptophyta; class Magnoliopsida; order Cornales; family Cornaceae; genus Cornus; species Cornus suecica. The sequence goes on from OY998243.1 coordinate 75,933,657, forward strand.
ATCTTTCCTGGATTAGACATAAATCTGCTAACAGCTCCCACTGCATATGCAATATCCGGTCCTGTACATACCATGACATACATCAAACTTCCGATAGCTGAGGCGTAAGGTACCTTAACCATGAAGTTTTTATTTTCTTCTATCTTGGGAGACTGGTCCTTGGATAGTCGAAAGTGACTAGCCAATGGTGTGCTAACTGGCTTAGCATTACTCATATTGAACCGCTTCAGAATCCGTTCAACGTAGTCAGCTTGAGACAACTACAAGATACCCTTTTGCTTGTCTCTGTTGATTCTCATCTCAAGAATCTGTTTCACTGCTCCCAAGTCTTTCATCTCGAATTCATTCGATAACTGTTTCTTCAACTTGCTGATTTCTTCAAAATCAGATCCTGCTACTAACATGTCATCAAAATAAAGTAGAAGGATGATATAGCTTGTGTCAAATCTTTTGAAGTAGTAAAAATGGTCAGTGTTGCATTTGTTATAGCCATGTATTTGCATAAAACCATTAAAATTCTTGTACCACTGCCTCGGTGCTTGTTTTAAGCCATACAAGCTTCTTTTCAACTTGCACACAAGTTTCTCTTTGCCTCTGAATGAGAAACCCTCCGGTTGCTGCATGTAGATCTCCTCTTCTAGGTCACCGTGGAGGAAAACAGTTTTAACATCTAACTGCTTTAGGTGCAAATCTTCCGCTGCAACAATGCTGAGAACTGAACGAATGGTATCCAGTTTTACAACATGGGAAAAGATGTCGATGTAGTCGATTCCTTCCTTCTGCTGGAAGCCTTTAACTACGAGCCTTGCCTTGTGTCTCTTGGAACCATCATGTTCCTCTTTGACCATGTACACCCATTTATTTTGAAGAGCTTTCTTTCCAATCGACAACTTGGCTAGCTCCCATGTTTTGTTGGAGATAAGAATTGCATCTCATGTTTCATCGCAAGCTCCCACTTGTTGGCATCTGCTTCTTGACATGCCTCTTCATAGCATTCAGGTTCTCCTCCATCAATGAGCAACAAGTAATTCATGTATTTTTTGTTCGACACATGAGGTCGGGAGGACCTCCTAGGTTCAGGAATCGGAGTTGGAGACTGCGGTTGATCATTCCGTTGTGCATTACTCTCTGCAATAGGTTCCTCTGGCTGGAAACTCTCAACTGTCTATTGTGCCTCACTGCTGTCTAGAACATCATCCAACTTGCCATACACAAGATCTCTCTGTGCTGAATCACCGGAAGTTGTTGCGTGTCTGTCCTTGTACATTACTTTTTCATTGAATATTATATCCCTGCTTCAGATCAGCTTCTTGTTTTGGTCATCCCAGGTCCGATAACCAAGTTCATCCTCGTCGTATCCAATGAAAGTGCATTTTTGTGATTTTGGACCAAGCTTGCTCCTAGCATGATCACTGATATGTACATATGCAACACAACCAAAAACTTTCAGATGTGAAAGTTTTACCTCTTTGTCGTTCCATACCTCTTCTGGTATTCTGAATTTCAATGGTACTGATGGACCTCGATTAATCAGGTATGCAGTTGTATTGACTGTTTTTGCCCAGAACTGCTTCGATAATCATACCTGTATCTGCATGTTTCTGGCTCTATCAGTCAATGTCCGATTCATATGTTCTATTACGCCATTCTGTTGTGGTGTACCTTGCACAGTTCTTTCCAATCTGATATCATTCTCATAGCAAAACCTTTTAAATCCGGTGTCTTCATACTCGCCACCGTCGTCTGATTGTAGTTTTTTTATCTTCAAGTATGTCTCATTCTCCACCATGGCTTTCTATTTCTTGAACACATCGTACACCTCAGATTTATGCTTCAAGATACAAACTCATACCTTCCGAGAATGATCGTTGATGAAAGTCACAAAATAAGACTTTCTGCCAAGAGATGAGACATTTGCCGACCCCCAAACGTCAGTGTGAACTAGCTCAAGCTTATCCTTTCTGAGGGTTTTGTCATTCATTTGGAAACTCACCATCTTGTACTTGCCGAGGATGCAACTCTCACAGAAATCGATATCGACTGATTTTAAGTCTGGTAGTTTCCCCTTTAAGTGCATAATCTTGAGCCACTTTTCACTTATGTGACCTAGCCTCTAGTGCCATAGGTTCTGATCCTCTTTTCTTTTTGCAACTGCTATTGACATGCTAGCACTAATAGTTGTGTAGAGTGTACCATTCTTCTTTCCATGTGCCATTGTCATAGTTCCCCTGGAAACCTTTCAATTTTCATTGTTGAAGGTTGTCACATAACCTTCACTCACTAGCTGGCCTACTGAGATCAGGTCCTTCCTCAAGTTTGGAATGTGTCTCACATCCTTTAACTTCCATACAGATCCATTAAGTTTGATCTATACATCGCCATTGCCAACAACACTGCAGGGTTGATCATCTCCAAGATAAACCTTTCCCAGGTCACCTGGTACATAGCTCTCAAAGAGCTCTCGACTTGAGGTGGCGTGGAATGATGCTCCAGAATCTAGCACCCAAGATTCTAACTTGCTCTCTAAAGAGCATATCAACGCATCATTTGATTCTTCCTCTGAGACAATGTTTGCCTCAGTCTTGTTCTCCGGTTCCCTTTTCTGAGATCTGCACTGGTGTTTGTAGTGATCAGTCTTGCCACAATTCCAACATTCAACTTGTTTGAAATTCCTGGGTTTTTGAGATTGTGATCTTCCATTTCTGGACTTGGAATGACCACGCCCATAACCTCCACCTTTTTTCCCATTTGAACTTCTGCCTCTGCTTTCAACATTCAATGTTGATCTACTGGTAAAAGAGTCTGACGTATGTCTTTTGATCTCTTCTGTGAGTACCATACTCACCACGGAATCATATTGCAACTTTTCTTTCCCTGAAGAGCTACTGATCGCAACCACTGTGATGTTCCAACTCTCTGATAATTGGCTTAGAACTAAATTCGTTTTCATTGCGTCAGAGATTGGCATATCAACTGATTCCAACTGCCCAACAATGTCATTAAGAACATTAAGATGTTCATTGACCTTTCCATTTTTGGACATCTTTAAATTTACCAATCTTTTAATGAGATGTACCTGATTTGTTGCAGACGGTTGTTCGTACATGTTATAAAGGGCGTCCATGAGAAACCTCATCGTCTTCTCATTTCTGATATTGAAGACTATTGATTTGGACAAGGTCAGTCTGATCGTGCCGAGACTCTTCCGATAGAGAATTTTTCAATCATCTTCTTTCATCGTCTTTGGCTTTGCTTCCTCCAACGGTAGAAATAAAATTTTTTGAAATAATAAATCATCGATTTTCATTTTCCAGAAAGCAAAATTTGTACCGTCAATTTTATCGATCATGATTGACTTGTCTTCTGAAGTTGATGTTGATGTCATTGCTCCACAAAAAAAATTAGTGAATAGTACTTTTGTGAACAGTACCGTATCTGGGAACAGTACTGTATTCTACAACAGTGTTATACGGGAATAGTATATGTATCTATGAACAATGTGTGTGTGAATAGTGCCTGATATATATATATATTTAATTTCCCACTCAAAAGACAATTCCTTTCTCTTTACTCAATTTTGTCCCCTCCGCTATCTTTTGTCACCAATTCTTTAATTTTCAAACACTCCCTCAATTATGGCACACACCAATTCCCACGTTTTTTTTTCTTTCTCGGCTCACTTCTCCACTCTCTCTTCAATTAATTATTTTGCCACCAACTCTCTACCCTCTTTTTCACCAGACTCCCTCTCTTACTATATCTCTTCTCTATATATTAATATATGGTTTGATGTATATTGATATATATATAGTACGATATATATATATAGCTATATATAAGATATGAAATATAGTTTATATATATATATATATATATATCGGAGAAGAAGATGTTGCAGTTGACGCGACATGGACAAGCGGCCAAAGTAACCAATGGCAATTTCAGCTACTGGTGTGTCGAGGGGACTCTGATTTTTCAGATATGCAAAACCAACTTCGGTGGATGATGATCGACGGATCTGGTCGAATCTTCATGGTGGTGATGTGGATGGTGATAGAGGATTTTTCAAGGTGAGTAATAGTCCTAACCTACGCTCTGATACCAATTATTAGGATCGATTGTCTAATTTGCTACTCACACAACACAATCACACACAAAGGAATACAAGAAATTATACGTGGTTCAGCCCAAAATTGACCTACGTCCACGGAACACACAACTTTCACTAATCTGAGAAAAAGATTTACAGATCACTCTTTATACTGTATTTCTCTCTTCACTCTATATTTCTCTATTTGCTGTAGCGTTTGATTACAGAATTGAAGCCTCTATTTATAGTAGAGGGTGAGAGGATGAAACCAAATTTACTGCCCCAAATTTCTTCTATTTCAGTTGTCAAAGATTTGTGCATAGAAGATCTTAGCAGTGCGATTCTTAAAACATAGGCGGCGAAAGTAGAAACAAATTAATTAAAAATGAAAAAAATGGTATTGAAATAGAAAATTGGATGTTCTAATCAAATCATGGATGCACTAGTGAGTGAGATGGAAATTGGTGATCCGCATACCTTTGTGTCTCATCTATCCATGATCACACATGTATATCTCACTAGGGCCAATTCCATCTGTCAAACCTGCACTTTCAGATTATCAAATCAATTACAAAACAAAACAAAAATGAAAAAATTAAACAAAGAGTGAAAAATAAAACAAATACGAATATATACGTATGTATTATATATATATATATATATATATATGCATGTATATACTCCATAGATACCAGGAACAATACCGAGTAGTGAGTACTCTGATTTATCCAGATAATAGAATAATAACTGATTGGTGAACAAGAGTTTTCTCTTCCCATCAGATTTAGGAGTGAAGATCAAAGTCTCGTCACAAACTTGTTGCGCACGATCTCTTTTTTTCTTTTTTCCTCTTTTTTACTTTTTTTTTTTCCGACTAAAAACGAGTGAAAAAATCTCTAGGTAGTCAAACTTCATAATTACATAGAATTTAAAAGAAAAATTATATCAAATTACATTTGCAATTAAGTAAACATTTTCAAGGCATTGTTGACAAAAATCTGAATATATTTTTAGCTCAAAGGAATTTTTACATGATATAGTATTACATGGTTCCCTTTAATAACTATTTCATAAATAAATATATTAATTTTTTTTTCGACCATGATTAATATAACAATTTATTGGCATGTAAAAAATAAATAAAAAATTATCACGTGCAAGATTTAAAATACTGATTAGGGTACAGGATTTAACATTCAAATCCTAATCAAAATCTACCTAACCATCTTAAATGTTAGTCTCTTCATGTTTTTGTTATCTTTATTAGATTCTCTGTTCTTTATAATTGTGCCCTTTGTGGATAATTACAAACGGTACAAGGGTTGAAGAAAGTTTAGGTAGTCCCTTTTGTAAACTTTCTCAATTGCCAAGACAGTTACTAAAAGCTTTGCAAATTGTCAAAGGTTGTGTAATGCTTTGTTTGAATGTTACTGCATCCGTTTTATATTAGTTGTTCATTATTGTAATTTTATTTATCTCATAATACTTGTCCAATTTAAATTTCAATACAATTTAACCTTTCACTACCCCAACTACCATTCTTCCACTAACTTTAAACAAATACCGGACTCCACCATAATACTATATCATTAAGGGCAAAATTAGAAATTACACACTAGTCAACTCAAATTAATAAAATATTAAAAAGTCTAAATTGAACAACTATTGTGGAACGGAGGGAGTAAATAATTTATAATTTATTCAAAAATATTAATTTAGTTTCCAACTTATTTTTTAAGGATATTTTGGGCATAAAAAATCAATTTAGAAATATTTTAAATATAAAATATCAATTTCTAATAGCATGTGAGTATCTGTTAACGGAATGACACCTTAGGATGCGTTTGTTAAAAGTTTGAAACTATTGTTTGTTTATAGTTGATGTTACCACAAGAATAAGTACAATTGTGTCTGTTCATGAATTGAATATACTCAAGACAAAAATGAATGGCGATGACCTTTCTTCATATACAAAATATAGTAGACAATGTCCCGTACTTCGACAAGTATAAATTTCTTTTCCTATAGCTGAATAACAATATCTTACAACTCCTCTAAACATTTGTGTGTGTATCTCCTGTCAACTATAAATCTGCACAAGAGGAACCAATATTGGCATCTAATGACAACTGAAAATCTGCTGCCAAGAATTCCACAGCACCCCTCCAACATTTCTAAATTCTCGAGTTCTCGTTCCTCTCGGTTAATGCATCTCAAGTTTACCGATTCATCAAGCTAATGGACGACTACATTCACCAAGCTGAACGAGTTTCAACCTTGTTTTTCGCAAAACATGTACACTGATGTATGAGCAATAATAAATCAAATGCGGAAGCAGAGAAGAGAAGCAGTGACAAGCGAAGAGCCAGGGGCCAGCATATTCCTTCTGTGAGAAGGGAATGAAAAATTCTTTACGCGTTAGTTCAGGCCTCTAGGGGATATGCAAAATTTCCATTGAAGCTTTCTATACGAATCAGATTGATGCTTGCGTAGATTTTGTTGAATTCCGTGGGTGCATTTGCTGCCATTTGATGAAGAGTGCATACAGGAGCTCGTTCCATGAATCAGGGACACCCGGCAAACACCAGTGGCTGCAGTCTTGCTTGTGGAAAGGAGCTAGCCCCTTTTTGGGTCCTAAATAATACAAGGATGAGTGGCCATCTTTCCTCCGAGATGTCATAGAAGTCACATTTAATAAATCCACTTTCCCGGGTTCTGCCGCCTTAGAGAAATTTGATAACACATCAATGACAATCTGCAATTGAACCCATGTTTGGGACGGAACCAGAGACGACCCCAAGTCAGGGCGCGTCTCCTGGTGACAAGTACCACCACTGTTCCAGTCGCCACCACTGTTAATCCACCGACTATATCAATCACTATGAATATTAAAATAACAAGGTAATTTCATTATATGATGATACGAAGACACAATTGCTACCCATCCACAATGACATAAACAAGAGAATTTTTCACATGACCAGCTGAACAATTTGGTTACTAGCCACAAGTTCAGGTCTCTTGTTTAATTTTTTTCCCTGCTATAAACTATCTTTTTAACGAAGAAGAGAGACTTGATTAAAAAGAAGAATTCAGGTTAGTATACACACAGGACTATGTTACATTTGTATTAACCGAGAGGCTCTACTATCAGAGGCGTTCACTTGGCATCTTTAGAAAGATGCAACAAACTTGCATTCAGGAACTATAAAGCAGTTGAAACACTTCAGAACGAAATTAATCATGGATATAAAAGTCTTGTCTCAGATACTACTCAGGATCGATATGGCACAAACTTGAGTGCATGTGAGCCTTGAGTATACGTCTCCAAGTCGATATATCAAAAACCCAAACAGAGCACTCAAGGACACTACATAACATTCATAATTTTGAATATATATACATATTTATAGTAATTATAGAAAATGGTCCTTTAATATAACATAGATTGTTCAACATGTGCACTTTACAAATTCTGAAACAATACTGATACAAAAACAACATAATATCATTACTCCATATTTATACTCTAATATAATAGCTTATATTAATATAAATACTTTGTTTGGTGCATATTAAGTTTGCAACCAATCACATCAGACTCGTATCACTAAATAATGGGAAAAAAAACATTAAAGAAAGATTAATATGTCTTCATGAAGACAACTTTTTTATATTATTTGTAAATAAATGAGGTTATTTAGGAATTTATCCGATACTTCTCAAAATATTGTATACCAATTAATTTATATTCAAGAGAGAAGAAAGAATTTCCACTCCAAGGTCTACAAATATATTTCAGGAATTATACGAATACATCTCAATATATTCACCATTTTAATACATAATGGCCAAAAGAATTAAAATAAGATTCAGGTATTTCACTAGAGAATTCAGATGAAATGTGAAGAAGCACTGTGCAGTAAATATGAAAAAATATAATAACTTCCTTAAGAGGCCTTACCACACAACTATAATACCTGGCGACAGAGGACTGAAACTGAAGGTTTTAACACAAAAAATTCAGTATAACATAGAACAACAAGAACCCAAGTGAATAGCCTAATGGCAAAGACTCTCACCTCACTACCTGGAGGTCGAGAGTTCAAATTTTCTTAGGGCCACCCACCCCGAGGGGATTTTTCTGTTACTTGCCCGGTGCATGTGGGATAGGGGACTGCATGTATCACATCAAGACACCTAAACTAAACAAAAAAGGGCCAAAGTGCTCCCTCCATCCCACAAAGACTGATTATTACCAAAGGCCTAATGGTCAAACGGTACCGGACCCTAACTCTCAAATGGGAGATCTAGAGTTCAAGCATCGGTTGAGGTAGGGTGTGTGAGTAATACTGAACTTTCAAAAAAAAAAAAAAAGACTGATTATTACCCTTAAAATCTGTTCCGTTATAACTTTTTTTTTTGAAAGTCTGTTCAGTTATAATTGTCCACTGGAAACAGTAAAGAACTAAGAAATCTTTACTTTCTCCCTCTACCCCTTGTGGAAAGAATATTTTGTTCCAAATTCTAGCAACAAATTAGAGAAAAAGTACATTCAAGAAAAACATTTTTATATGTCAGATCAAGGAAGTTTTGTTTAATAGAACCATATTGGTTGGATTGGAATTGGAATTGGAAATGGAAATGGAAATGATCCAGAATCAATTAGAAAATGCAATGGGAAAATGAAATGATTTCAACACAAATTTATTTAGCTATACTATTTTGGTCAGCTCGAATATAGAAATGTTCCGTACCAAAGCCGCAATGCAATAATGACAAAATTCAGACACATGCAAAACATTTGGATAGGTAAAGTAGATATTATCAACGAGAGAAGGTAAGCCGATAATTTATCAAACCATCTACCATAAAAGAACAGATAAATGAGAACAAGTAACAAAAAAAACATGTCAAACAACACAACTAACAAAAAATGAGTATATGCGATTCTAAAATTGATTCCAAATAGGCCAATATTTTTTTAAGACAGAGATAGAGAACTATATTGAGAAGACTACCAAAATATGAAGTAACAAGACAAACCTGAAATGCACTGGAGCATAGCTTCGAAATAAGACCTGGGTCTCGTTCATATTTATTTCAGTTCTTATCCAGTTCACCAGCGTCTCAAGGGCCCTGCGATTGGCACTTTCCACACTCATCTCCATCTTCACCTCCTCCCCTTCTTGGAAGTAAGTACCCCTAACAAATAATATTAACGAGGAGTTCAAGCACAATGTTGATAAGGGTAACCCAACATTAGCTTCCTAAAAAGCATTAAGAACACTTAGCTTGAATAGGGACACAGTAGTTGCCCTCAATGTAAATTAATCACATTCTATAACAGTCTTTACATTTTCGAATTGCAGTTGCTAAAGCAAAAAATAAAAACCACCTCCTTTACAAAATGCAAGAGATGGAGAAGGTGAGCAGAAGCATGGGGGAGGGAACTACCTGATCCCTTTCCCTTGGGAACTCGGAACATACTTCATATATAACAATTAGGTAGTCACTTGTCTTCTCAAAATATAAAAGGTAGTCACAAGAGGGCCAAAAGCTACAAAAGATGGACACCGCTACGACACAAACATAACAAATCTTAAAAAACTAATACACTACCACAGAACCAATTGACAACACTGTTCATATATTTCTCATATAGACAACTAGTACATACAACAGAATCACTGTGATTAGTTCAAGTAATATATTTTTACTTAAATGTAAATTTGCAACTGATGGATCATATTCCCTCCATCGAAACTTTTCCATAATCAATATGATTAACCTTTACCCACAAAGGCTAGTTTTTGAATATTCAAAAGGAGACATGCAATTCCCATTGAGAAATTAAAATTTCAAACGTAAAATTTATTGTAGAACAGAGGGAGTGAGTTCAATAATCATTCATGTTGAAGTGGTTAAGACATGAATAATTAAATGCACGCTCACATAGTATAGTCATTCATCTTCTTCCATGTGCACTACCTTGATAAACATGCTTAGGTTACGAGGTGGTCAAACTATCTAATAAGATCCTTCAAATTTGGATTTCATATACGACAGAAACTTTTTCCCTGCTTAACAAAATAACTTTTTAACGCCGGAGTTCCTTAATTCACATGTTTCCAAGGGTCGAAAAAGTGCTAATTGATTATCTGAAATTTATGAGCCTCCCTTTAACTTATGTGGACCACCCAGGTATTGTCATAGTTGTCTACGATGAACCAGAAGTATTGTGTCTGTGTACGGTACTTCTCCAACACAGACATTGCTCCTCAGAAATGGTTATGTCCTTGGGCCAAAAAGATATTGATGGCCAGAACATTTGTTATAAGAGAAAAGCCCAATGCATGAAGTGTTTTATACAAGGTGTGCTAAAATTTTAATTGCCACTTGACTTTCAAGCATAATCATATATTTGAAGATTTAGGTACTTGAGAGCTTTCCCCAGGAAGATGATGAGAGAAGAAATACACCACTAACAAGAGGGGATCCCTCTGAATTTAAAGCCTTAAACTTATGCAACTAACTGGATGAATTCAGCCCTAATCAGAGAGAAAAGCTGAATCCCAATAATAGGAGCAACATTATCCTACTTTTTCATTTAACCTGCCATATTTTCAATCGAGTGACTGAAGAATTTAAGTCTCTTCTTAAGCGTTTTATACATGTATGTCATCGCCTCCTCTCCCCATTCTAGCTAGTACCAATCCATAAAGTATTGAGTGAATTATTCACTTGAACATGATTAAACTCACATTTTGTGCTCACCAAGTATTTAGGCTAGAGAGCACATGAACACCCTTCTCTCCCAGCTAAACACCGTATTGATAGAGAGAGCAAATCTCCTCTACCATCGAAACTTGATGGCGAAACTCTTTGTGTTAAAGCACCCAATAAAGTTAGAGATGCCCATTGATCAACCAACATGAATTTCTAATATGTACAACTTCAACTCCTCCCTTTCTGAAGAACGCGGGTGCCTTTGAATTAAGACATCTCTTTCCCTCATTAGATCTGGACCGCTGGTGAATTTGTCGGATAGAAAGATCTCTGCGAAACCGAATCAATTGCTTGGGTGATCGCCCCTTAGCCTGTTGTTTGGCGAGAAAGAGTCCCATGAGTTGTTATAATGGGTCAAACTATCCCCTTTACATAAACACCCTTCTCTCCCAGCTAAACACCACCCTAAGTCTTGACCCCTCAAATGGAAAGACAACCAAAGGTACCCAAATAATTTCTGTAAGAACACTTTTGTATATTGTTTATTTATGGCATGTTCTAGACAATAACCATGTTGAGTGTTAGATAGGTTGGTTTGGTTTCAATGACATCGATAAGTTTCGTCGACGGCAGAATCAAGCGTTGAAGTAATGAAGAATACAAGTGAAGCACGAAAGTGAGCATATTGAGGAAAAATGTCTCCTGGAGGGTGAAAACGACATTTTTCGAAGCCGTCACTTTAAGCAAAAAGTATCGTTGGTTCAAGAGGATCATTTTGGGACAGTTGCGAAGAAAAGTGATTTTAACAAAAATGTCTACGCTTAAGCCAATGCTTTCAGTTTCAAAAAGTGGCCGGAAAACACATTTTTATGCTTGGACCTACGCTTGAAGCGTACTGGACCTACGCTTCAAGCATAGTTGCGGCAAAGTTTGTCTAAATTTTGTTACAATGTCTTATTTGCTCATGGGTTAGTTTTATGATATGTCCATAACTTATATACATCAAAGTGGGTGCTATATACATTATATTCACCAGAATATAGGATTTGGATGTGAAATTACGAGAAAGGGCAAACCTAGGGTTTGGATCATCTTTGTCTATAAATACCCAAGTCTACAACAAGAGGAGACACGTCTTTAAGAATTCTCTGCAAGTTTTCTACAGCTTTATCGTTCTTCTTCTACAGAGATATACATATGGTGAAAGAATATTATTGAGTGATTAGAGATACACAAGTTCTCTCTTATTATTAGACATCTTCAATCATGCTTCTACATCGACGATTTCTATGCACGATTGAATGGTATAGTTGCTGAAGAATTCACACATCGTTTATAGCAACGTGGTTGCGTTGATCCGTTGAAGAACGGAGTCGTCTGTGTGCGGAGATCGAAGCAGGAGGCTTCGTGGTAATTTTGATCTGTTGAGAAGCAGAGCCGTCATAGTACGGAGATCGGAGCGAGAGCTTCATGGAGCACGAGTGGATCTAGATTTTTAGACGTCGAGTAAAGAACAGCAAATTACAGCGGTTGTAAGTTATGTTTTCATAGAGTCTGTACAAATTCTCTGATTCATAGTGCATCGATACCCAAGTGTATCCGTGGTTTTTACTTGGAGTCTTTCCAAGGTTTTTCACGTAAAAATCTGTGTTTTCTCATGATTTAAATTTCTGCACTTATATTCATATTTGATTGATTGATCTGTTTTTGAGAATTAGGGTTTGTGACTAATTAAAATTAAATTTCCGCTAAATAATTTTAATTGATCATAAAATCGACAAAAAGCCTATTCACCCCCTCCCTCTAGACTGTTTTCACTATCATCTACGTAAATTCAATTCCCGCATTCATGGTCAACTTGCATCCTCCACTTCCACTAAAGAAAAAACTATCTGATCTGTTTCCACCAACCCAAACCAGCATTCACAAAACCTGGGAAACTTCTACATCATATTTTCAGGACATCTAATCACGTTATTTGACACTAGACCCAGCCAGAAGGCATTGCATCCATAAAACATATATTGAAACTCCTCCTTCCCACCAAACAAATGCATTTATAATATGTGTAATGGAGAGAATCAAACCCAACGACAATAAATATGTAAACAAACAGATAATAAAGATTTTCAAAAGGAGTATATTTACCATCTAATAGTCTTCTCATAATTCCACCAGTGTCCTGTGTTGAACACCAGCACATCCGCACCTTTCCACTGCTCGGAGCTCCAATCCAATTGATCTAGCTTCAAAGTGGTCTTCACCTTTTTTGGAACTCCAGCTGGAGGGTGACCATTAAACACTAAAAATGGAGATCTGTAGTACTCGACAGTGCAATTAAAATCCTCAAACTTGAACACCAAGAACCCTGTGTGTTTAGTGATTGGGTTCCCATTCACTTCATATATTGAAGTTTTATCACGAATAGCAGAAGATAGCATGCAGAGAAGGGATTCCCAATGGTTCCTTCCAATTGAATCACCAACAAATACAAGACGACGGTCCCGCAGCTTTTCCAACATATTCTTTGCATCAAAACTGTTCTCAAAGTAGAAGGAAATAATCCAAATCAGAAAGAGAAAAAAAAAAAAAAAAAGGTATTTTGTTTGCCAACCAAGCAGACAAATTTAAGAATGGGTTACAAAATATTCAGAAACAGAACATCCAAAAGTGAATTGGAACTAATGGCCAACAATATGCAAGAGAAATGGGATTCAACAAGGGTTCTTGAACTTGAATAGTTCCAATAGGAACCCCCAATTGGAAACAACAGCCTCCACAATTCAGAAAAAAAAAAAATTACAGCCAAACTTTTCAAATTACTGTTCACCAGCATAATCAATTATCATTATTTAGAAAAAAAAAAAAAAAAAGGCTAAGTTGAACTACAAACAACTTGGTAGCAAAACATTACTGGCTGTAAGAATTTTATGTACCCATACAAACAGGGTTTTTTAGCTTGATATTCAAGAGTTGACACCAAAGCAAAAAATGAATCATTGCTGAAACACCTATATACCAGCATTTAAATAACTCCTACAGTAACAGCATTTCAATCAGAAACTCTAAGAAAACCCATAACGTAATAACTAAGACAGAACACCGAAATAGCAATTACCTTGATTAAAAAAAGTTTTAAAATTCCATTAAAATCAATACATACTACCTAGACATACAGTAGCAAAACAAACTCAATTCAAAGTTATAAACTATGACAATTTCCAAGTGTAGTACCAGAAACAATATACATATAAGATCACAAACTATTTCCTAATAATCAAATTCTCAATTCCATTTGGGGACACACATCCTTATATCTGTGTGTATATATATATATGCATATATTGAAATACATATACAAAATTAGAAAGTCATGAACCTTGGAAGATTGCAATCTTTAGGTTGCCAACGCCACTTGGTGTAGGAAGTATCAGTCCTACCATTCTCATAACACCTAAAGCCAGCATCAATGAACACACAATCTTGAGGCTCATACAGTGGATAAGTCTCATCCCACACCCAATTCCCATCAAACACATCACACCCATCACCTCCTTCTTCAAGAAACCCCACCCGCCCATTCCCACCGGACACCGACGACCCGTTTAACCCGAACCACGTAATCGACCCGGCCCGCCCAGTTGGGCGAAACCCTCGGGTCACAACTCGATAATCCAAGAGAAAGAAGCAGACAAGGAAGCAAGTAGAGAGAGAGAAGAACCCGAGGACCCCCTGTGAGGGCTTCCAACGGTTGAACCGCTTCAAATTCTTCAAAACCACCAAATGGGTCTTCGAATTCGGGTCAGGAGAAGGTGTTTTCTCACTCATCGTTGAGAAGAACCAAAAGAGTCTCTGATTCTAGAGAGAGAAAGGGTCAGTGGGTGTTGAGGAGAGAGTATGTTGAATTGAACTTTATATAGAAATTAATGGGGCTGTGGGAGTTTAGAGAGAGAAGATGAAGATGAGAGAGAAAGACGTGTGGTGGGGTCTGAAAAGGAAGACGAAATTCATGGTAAAACCAGTTTGTACCAGCGAGATTGGTTAGTTTAGTTTGGTTCAGCTGTTTAATTAAGCTAGTAATTTGACAGATGTGAAGTGGGTGTTTTTAAAAGAAGGATTCATAGCTGAGCTCCTTCAATTATATATACATATATATATATATATACATATATATATATCACTTTTGTTTAACAGAGAAGAGAGGGGGAAAACCGCTTGGTGGGTGAATCATTAAGGATATATATAGATTAATTAAGAGATAAGCAGTTTGAATTTATACCTATTTTGAACTTGAATTTAGAGAGAGAAAGAGAGAGAGAGAGAGAGAATCTGGGTATGAAATGAATGTGGAGGAGCAACGTGTGAGTGGTGTTTTCTGATAGTGGGATAATGGGATTTAGGAGGCTGAAACAGTTGCGGCGAAAATTGTGAAAAGAAGAAAAAGTTACGACTACAGTTGGTGCAGTGACAACCGGAGGAAAAAAAGGATTATTGTTAATATTATGCTTCGTTTTTTATTTTTTTGAAAAGTAAGAAAAAGGATTATACAGATATACCCTTTTTGTTCCATAATTTGTTTTAAATTTTAAAAAACATAAAACTTGAGTTGAAATGGTCAACTAAATATAACTAGTTGGCCATTATGGTATTTAGCTGGGAGAGAACGGTAGGGGGGTGTTCATGTGCTGTCTAGCCTAAATATTTGGTAAGTGAGCACAAAATGTTAGTTTAATCATGTATGTTTTTTTAATGTTAAGGAACTCCGAGACCTTCAGATGAATCCTATAGAGCTCTATGTACAAACCTCTTTCAATTTTGGAATCGAATAAAAATATCATTAGATCACAAAATTATTGATAGTTTAATCATGTTTAAGTAAATAATTTTAAATTTTCTCTTCCATTGTTTTTTTAAACATTATTTTTACTAAACATATTTTTTATTTTTTATTTGGGTCAACTTCATTTACACCCCTAATGTTTACTTTTATTTTAATCAGACCCCCAGGTTTGAGAATCTTCATTTACACCCATTATTTTTTCAAACTCACATCATTTATACTTCATAATGTCACTTAGTACATAAATTACTCTCAATGTTGAGATATGTGATGTTTGAAAACAAAGTTAACTATCCTCAAATTTTATTATCCAAACAAGATATTATTTTTTTATTTTGGCATAAATCAAAAAACATATTCATTTATAGTAAAATATATTTAAAAATGAAAAAAAAAATAATTGGTAGTTCGAAATATTTTTTTATATTTCGAACTTCATTTTTTTTATATTTTACAATGATCGGTAGTTCGAAAAAAGTATTTCTTCATTAATTTTTTATTTTGACATAAATAAATAAAAAAATTAATGGTGAAATATTTTCTTTTTCGAACTACCAATTAGGATAAAAATATTTTTAAAAATAAGTCCGAAATATAAAAAAATATTTCGAACTACCAATTAGATTTTTTTGTATTTTTTTATATATTTATTATAAACGAAAATTTTTTATTTATGCCAAAATAAAAAAACTAATGTCGGTATATTTTTCGGAACTACCAATTATTGTAAAATATAAAAAATTAAGTCCCAAACATAAAAAAAAATATTTTGATCTAACATTTAGATTTTTTTTAAATATATATTTTTTAAATATTTTACTATAAACAAATTTAGTTTTTGATTTATGCCCAAAAAAAAATTAATGTCTTCTTTGGATAATAAAATATGAGGTAGTAAACCTTATTTTCAAAATACCACATATCTCAACAAACCTTATTTAAAAAACACCACATATCTCAATATTGAGGGTAGTTTCGGTATAGGGGGCATAAATGATGTGAGTTTGAAAAAATAAAGGGTATAAATGAAGATTCTCAAAAATGAAGGGGTCTTATTAAAATTAAAATAAACCTCAAGGGATGTAAATGAAATTAACCTTTTTATTTTTATTATTAAAAATAGTCAATAATTAATAAACATGATTATACCTTCAGTTTTCTTCGCTCTTTCCACTCGCTGGTCATTAGTCCATATATCTTTTATAAATAATAGCACTCAAGAATCAAAATTATGATTCTACTTTTTCAAAAAAGAAAATAAAAAATATAAACTACACTTTCACCTCTATTATTATATATAAATTATACCTGCACCCCCTATAGTTCAGCTAATTACACTTTAACCCCTTATTTGTTTCACTTTGACCTCTCAACCAAATTTTGATATATGAAATGACTAAATTACCCTTAATTGTGTGTGAGAATCTATTTGTCCACCCATCAAGATGTGAAAAGACCAACCTACCATTCTTTTATATGTGTATATATATTCATATATATGTATATATTATAACTAAAAATATACATATATATTCATATACATGTATATTCAGTATATGTATATATTCATGTCACATACCCATTAAAATTAAAATGTATGGGTATAAATGTCATTTCACATACCCTAGGGGGTGAAAATATAATTAGCATAACCTCAGGAGGTGCGGGTGTAATTTACATTAACAGAAGGGGTAAAAGTGTAATTTACCCTTTTATATGATTCTACTTTTTCAAAAAACAAAAATAAAAATTATTTTTTATTCATAAATGATCGGCTCAATAGGTCGGCAAAAAATATGCTTAAAAAATAGACCTTAGATGTGACCTTGTTTTGCCTATCGCAAGCATACGAATAGACCTGTCAATGGATCGGATTCGGATCGGATCAGTTAAATCCAAATCCAATTTGTTAAGAAATCGGATTATCGGATTCGGATCATAATCGGGTTATCAGATTTTATTTTCAATTCATATCCGGTTAATATCGGATTCGGATTATTGATAAGTCTATTGATAAGGATGACAAAAACTCCCAATCCGCGATCCGAATCCGATAATTCGACAGATTTTCACTTAATTAATTCATATTCGAATTTCTTCATTATAGAATATATGATCCGAATATTTAATTAAAAAAATACAAAAATCAATAAATACTGAAACACTAAAATTATTCACACTTTTAATAATTGTATTTATGATCAATCATTATTAATAAATAATAAAATAATTAGCAACTAACATTTATATACATGTACAATATTAAATATATACACACATATATAAATATATATATGTATATTTTATCGGATCGGATTATTATCGGATCATATTAGGCTAATCCAAATCCAATTTGTTAAGGAATCGGATTATCGGATTCGGATCATATTCGGGTTATCGGATTTTTTTTACAATCCAAATCCGACTAATCGGATCGGATTCGGATCAAAATCCAATCCATTGACAGGTCTACATACGAATCAGTTTGTAGTACAGTATAGCTTGAGACAGGGATTATCAATCCCACAAAGACTAGGTGTTATCTGAACCCTAATATGCAAGTATGCATGAATTACGAGTAAAAATGGTTTTGATTTGTGGTTATAATTAATTTTAGTAATAAATTAAACTAATGAAAGCAATTAATGGAATAGTTGAGAAAATTCGATAAAAAAAAAAAGTATAGGGCGTATCTAGCGCCACCACTAGCTTCGTAATGTAAACACGTTATTTATTTTCTTAATGAAAGGGAGAGACATCTCCTATGACTCAAACTAATACCACTACAAGCAAGCCTTTAGTCTCCAACAAAATTTACACATAACCAAGTTTAGTCATAATTCATATTTAGAACAAATATGATTCAGACATGCAAATACTCTACACTACTCCTACTTGCATTAAATTAAAAACACATATGTTTCATATTCCCTTAGCATGAATTGTCCAAACTAAAGTTTCATGTTTTAAGCACCGTTATATAGATAACTAACAACCTAACTTTCGGAGTTCTAGCTCGTAATGGTTAAGTGTAGTTGTGTAAGAATTCACATTAAATCAATCTAGAATAGAAAAAATGTAAGTCTTATATAAACAAAATATTCGATCTTTTGTCTACATAACCATCATAGGATTGCTCTTTAGCTTCTCCTTCCACAATAAAAATAAACAAAGCTTAGATTGCATTACTTAGATTAGGGTTTTGCTAGAAAACCCTAGTTATCGTTTAGTTGCCCTTGGGTATCGGTGATTGCATCCTTGGTGGTGAACTTGACTCCATGGGTATCACGGTGATCTCTTCTATCTTTTCCTCTTTCGTCACTCTTGTGGTGTATTTTCTCTACGGATTAATCTGGTTGCAGAGAAGAGTCGATGAAGAGAGCCAATCCCCTTAAACTAATGTTAAACCATTATATATATATATATATATATGCAAAGTCCTTCTTGTAGACAACTTCTTCCCCCTCTTAAGGTTAACTCTTCAGCTATAGTGTATATATCATAAAACGGGTTCACCCTTATCAAGGCAGATCAAAATATGCTGCAAAGTCTTTCAAAAACGTCATTGACCAGTCAACACACCAAATGGGGTTCACAAAGTTGTCAAATTCGTCCATTCCCGCATGTAAATTCCTGCCTAACCATATTATTTTGTTTCGGTCATAACTTGAGCTACGAATGTTCGTTTTCGGCGTTCTTTAGCTCGTTAGAAAGTTGACTTCACGAACTTGAGTTTAGGCTCTTGAATAACTCAATTTGAAGTTGTTTTGACCCAGTTATCGCCACCTGAAGTTAGTCCTTTTCCACCTCATTTTACCCCAGCCTTGGTTCTCGAATGGTCATAAGCTAATACTTCAGTTAATTCACCAGACTTAGCTCTCTTTACATGTATCAAACCTGAAATATGCTTAAACATACAAATAACATAAAAATACCAAGGTAATAAAATATAGAGACTAACAATACCGAATTAATCGCCTAAAATGTATAACATTCGGCTCCTATCAACTCCCAAACTTCAATATTGCTAGTCCCTTAGCAATTAACCCATCGGAAAAACTAAAGACACAATATGATGACATTATTAAATCTAAACTAATTTACCTAAACATTTTATTTCATGAAAGTGAACGATCACACTTAGCACGTGTGATAAGTCTTTTAAACCCCTAGGTCACCCCAATGGAGGAGTGAAGCCTCGTGAAAGTTAATTATACTACCCACAACTAGTTTCATTCTTCATTTTCATGTAATCATAAATTTACAAACTCATTAACTAAGCAATAATACAATGCACAAAGAAATATTAACATAATAATTCTCACTCACTCTCGAATAATAATTAGCTCGAATCAATTTCAAGAATGGTCCCCGCTAAAATGAAAAAACTAGCTAATACCTACATCAAACCGGACAATTTTTCTGTGTTAAAGTGAACTCCTTCCATGACAAATCAATCCATTTATCATATTCTATCATTATTGTTTTTTTTCATTATTTTTTTTCATTCATTTTATATATATATATTTTTCACTAACTTTTGCTCAATAGTGTTTTTCCCTTTTTACGCGAACACTCTACTATTTTATGGTAGGAGGCCCGGTTACTCAGTTCGAAACTACTTATTGCATAACTATTAGATTTTATATTTTTTTATACTATATTTTCATTTTTTTCATAGCATTTTTCAATAAAATACTCAAAATAAAATCAATCTGATCATAGAGTTAGTGTGCATATGGTTCTAGGTCAAAATCATCCATTTCAATTTCGAGTTCACTAGTTCATTCACCCATGTAAAACCACATCTTTCCATTAATTCAATCTAAAAATTGCGAAAATATTGCATTGCATACAAATCATACATCATAAACATATACTCAATTAAATTTGTAATGTAAACTAATCATATATGAACATAAAGAATGTTTTCAAAAAAATATTCTGAATTTTTAAAAAAAAAATTCAAAGCAATTTTTAATACCAAACCCTAATTACATGCATGATATTGATATATAATAACCATTCCATCCCCCCAAACTTAGATCGAATCATGTCCTCATGCACATAAAATAAAACAAGGATAGAAATTAGTTACCAACTAGACGCGTAATTCCAGAAATTGCATTGTCATGCTCGGTTGCTCCCCCAAACTTGTATTATACAATCTTATATATTAAGATTTTCAAGGAACACATATACCAATGATCATATCAAGTGGGAAGAAACAAAATCCATAAAAATTTACGAAATCATCTCAAACAATTTAGATATCATCGCTAAATAATAAGGTATTGGTGCTTTTTTTTTTTTTTTTTTTCAAACTATTATACTCATATAGATTAATATAAGAAATCATACATATATAGTAATTTTTTTTAAAAAAAACAAATAAATTTAGAGATTGCTTTATCTTTTTTTTTTTCATATATATATATATATATTTAAATGAAAGTGTTTAGCAATAATGTAAACACATCAAATATAAACTAAAAACAAAAATTTACAAATCACTATAAACCAAAACAGATAAGATAATAGGCAAAAGAGCATAAAACCCCCTATACTTTTTAAGAATTGAAAAATATCCCCCTATGTTTTTTTTGTCATATTTCACTCCTCTCACCTTTCTAAAACAAACAAACTACCCCTTTTACACCACTATATGCCCAAATTACCTCTAAAGTTTCATTTTATCATTATCATTTGTATTAATATTTAAACAAAATATATAAAATTCAAATATATATATATATTAAATTTTGAATTTTTTTTATAAAATTCAAAAATAATATATAAATTTCGAAAAAACATATAAAATTCGAAACAAATATATAAAATTCTAAAAATATATAAATTTTGAAAAAATTATAAAATTCGAAAAATATATATAAATTTTGGAAAAAAATTATAAAATTCAGCGAACAAATTTTTTGAATTTATATTTTTTTCCCGAATTTTATATATATATATATATTTTTTGAATTATATATATATATTTTTGAATTTGTTTTCGAATTTTATATTTTTTTACAAAATTTAATATATATCTTTTGAATTTTATATGTCATTGGGGGTGCTTTGTGATCCCAATAGGAAAATCTAAATGAATTATTTTATTGGATATGCAGATTCACTCAATACCATTGGGAAAACTGTAAATCATGAGCCACTAGATAAGAGAGAAAATTAATATTAAAACATGATTTTTATGAGTTTGTTCTTCACATTTTTCGTCTCTTCAAAGTAGAATCAACATGTCAATCACATTATTTTTATGTATAACATGCAGGAGTATAGTTTCTTATATTTTTAGGTACATCATTTTTATTTTGAATTTTATATGCTTTTTTCGAATTTTATATTTATTTTTGAATTTTATAAAAAAATTAAAAATTTAATATATATTTTTTTGAAATTTATAAAAAAAAAAAAAAATTGAAATTTGATATATATTTTTTCGAATTTTATATAATTTTTACGAATTTTATATGTTTGTTTCGAATTTTATATGTTTTTTCAAAATTTATATATTATTTTCGGATTTTATAAAAAAAATTCAAAATTCAATATATATATTTGAATTTTATATATTTTGTTTAAATTTTAATACAAATGATAATGATAAAATGAAACATTGGGAGTAATATGAGCATATAGTGGTGTAAATGGGGTAGTTTGCTTGTTTTAGAAAGGTGAGGGTAATAAAATGGGACAAAAAAAAACATAGAGGGTATTTTGCAACCCTTAAAATTTAAGCATTGGGTGATTTTATGATCTTTTGCCAAGATAATATATAGAATTAGTGCTGTATATCTTTTTCTGTTTTTTTCAATGTTGTATCCGAACAAAAGATGTGGCAAGGGCATGTCCCCCGAACTTACTCATCAATATTCCGCATGTTTATAGAATGAACACCATAAAATTATGCATCACAGATAAGAATAATAACAATGAGCAAAGCATGTAACACAACTCGAATGTAACGAACACATGTGCATTAGAGACCAAGTTCGAGAGAAAAACCGTCATCCATGTCCGGAAACAAACTAATACAAAACAAAAACTATCGAAAAACAACCGAAATGTTCTAAACAAAATAATACTAAAAATGACCAAAATGCAAAACAAAAATGGCAGACACAAGCCCACTAACGGCAATATTTAGAACTTCAACGTCAATATCTAGCTCGAGATCACACCCCCTAAACCTACGCCACCTACAAATCTGCATTACTCCCAGCCTCACCGGATCCCCTAGCACGTAAAGAAAACGACACTAGAGCAGCCAACCCCTCCCGTGCCGTCAAAATCCGCAATATCAAGTGTATTCTCGAAATGAAAACCTTTAGAGATGGCTTTTGTTACAATTGTGCAAAACAATGCAGCATTCGTCATTCGGGGAAGCGTCTTTCTCATAGGCATTTCGTCGAACACCTAGTGTAAGGCAAGGCAACGCAATGGTTAAGAATGATTTTGAAGGCTAGTTGGAATCCGAAAGCACAGACGAAACAAGCCTGCTGCTTCGATAATTCGACGCAACCAACTCGCCTCAAACCTGAACTTCTGAAATCGCCTAATATCGTGACTGATATACTATTCTTCGGCCAATGGAAACTGATTTTTTATGATGGTTGGGAAATTTTGGGTAGTGTATATACGTAGATATATATATATATATGTACATATTTATGTTTAAGAGACGAGGCAATGAGAGGTGGGTGAGAGGCTTCGATTCGGCTGGGACAGAGGTGTCGTGTATAGTTATATATATGTATTGTATATATATCAATGTATATAGATATATGGTTGTCCGATTGAGGATGAGAGATGGAGATTGAGAGAATTATATATGTATATCTACACGCGTATATATATTGTAGATAATAAATATATATAGGGTTAATTTCAGTAAATCCCCCTATGGTTTTAAAAAATATCACTTTGCCCCCCTTCTATACAGAAAATTCTCTTGCACTTATCAAATTGTATCAGTTTGCCCCCTTCCCTATCATTTTGGACCAAAATACATCTGGGATTTAATGATCATTATGTGCATTGTTGTTATGATTTTTTAATGATCATTATGTTGGTTTATATATGTTTTTCACACTTACGTTTAATGGTTTGGTCAGTGTTGTGGTTACAGGATTGATTGTCATGAAAGCAAGGTGACAATTTATATCTATGTTTATTGGTGTGTGTTCATAGGTATAGATGTTATGTTGTTATTTGTGAGGTTATATTGTAAAACATGGTTTGTCTCAAAAAATCCAATGGGGAGATTGTAAGAACACTTTTGTATATTGTTTATTTATGGTATGTTCTAGACAATAACCATGTTGAGTGTTAGATAGGTTGATTTGGTTTCAATGACATCGATAAGCTTCATCAAATGCATAATCAAACATTGAACTAATGAATAATACAAGTGAAGTACGAAAGTGAGCATATTGAGGAAAAATGTCTTCTGGAGGGCGAAAACGACATTTTTCCAAAGTCGTTACTTCAAACAAAAAGTATCATGGGTTCAAAAGGGTCATTTTGGCGCAGTTGTGAAGAAAATTGGTTTTTACAAAAATACCTACGTTTAAGCCTACGCTTTTAATTTCAAAAAGTGGTTGAAAAACACATTTTTACGCTTTGAGGTACACTTGGACCTATGCTTGAAGCGTAGCTGCGGCAAGTTTTTGCCAATTTTTTCCTTCGATGTCCAAATTGTTAGAGGGTTGGTTTTATGATTTGTCCACGACTTATATACATCAAAGTGCGTGCTATATACATGATATTCACCATAATATAGGGTTTGGATGTGAAATTATGAGAAAGGGCAAACTTAGGGTTTAGATCATCATTGTCTATAAATACCCAAGTCTACAACAAAAGGAGGCACGTCTTGAAGAATTTTCTGCAAGTTTTCTACATCTTCATCTTCTTTTATAGATATATACATATGGTGAGAGAATATTATTGAGTGATTAGAGATACACAAGTTCTCTCTTGTTTTTGGATGTCTTCAATCGTGCTTCTACATCAATGATTTCTATGCACGGTTGAATGGTATAGTTGCTAAAAAAATCACACACCATCTATTACAACGTGGTTGATTTGATCCATTGAAGAACGAAGTCGTCTGTGTGCGGAGATTGAAGCAAAGGCTTCGTGGTGATTTTGATTTGTTGAGAAGCAGAGCCGTCAAAATACGAAGATCGGAGAGAAGGATTCGTGGAGCGCAAGTGAATCTAGACTTTCAGACGTCGAGTAAAGAACAATAAATTACAGCGGTTGTAAGTTCTGTTTTCATAGAGTCTGTACAATTTCTCTGATTTATAGTGCATCGATACCCGAGCGTATCCGTGGTTTTTACTTAAAGTCTTTCCAAGGTTTTCCACGTAAAAAAATTATGTGTCTTCTCATTATTTATTTTCTGCACTTATATTCATATTTGCTTAATGGATAATTTGCATTGACACCCCTTGAGGTTAGGGTCAATGGCAACAAGATTGTGATCAACGTTTTTTTGGCACTCACACCTCCTGAGGTTTCAATTTCATTGCAATGACACCCCTTGGGCTAGTGAAATGACTAGAATGCCCCTTTAATTGTTTCACTTATTACATTAGGGTAATATATAAAGTGTGAAATTACCCATATGCCCAAACACTTCACCCCTCTAAATTTACTAATTACACTTCCACCCCTTATTACAAAATATATATATATATATATATATATATATATATATATATATTACGAAAATTACAATTTAATTTTTTTTCTTTATAATATAATTTGTATATATAATTACGAATATATATATATAATTTGTAAAAAATATATAAAATTTGAAAAAACATATAAAATTCGAAAAAACATATAAAATTTGAAACAATATATAAAATTAAAAAAACATATAAAATTCGAAACAAATATATAAAATTCGTAAACTATATATAAAATTTGAAAAATATATAAAATTCTAAAAAATATATAAAATTCAAATATATATATATATATATATATAAAGTGTGATTGAAGTTTAAGTGGACAAGCCTCAGAGTCATTAGCCAAGGTAACAGATCTTCTCCAGCTCTCTGCAGAGCTATATTAATGGTCACGATGGCGACACATGGCCCATGATGGTGACCGAAATCGGATTCGAACCGATACTTTATTAAAATATTTTAATCAAAATTAAATATATTAATATTTGGATCAAAATTAATGGTTCGGTTCCGGTTCTCATTTTTAAAGAACAGAAAGTATCGGTTCGATTCCGGTTTCTGTCGGAATCAAAAGCGAACCGCATCGTGAATATATTAATATTTGAATCAAAATTAACGGTTCAGTTTCGGTTCTCATTTTAAAAAAACCAAAAATATCTGAACCGAACCGTTAATTTTGATCCAAATATTAATATATTTAATTTTGATTAAAATATTTTAATAAAGTATCGGTTCAATTCCGATTTCGGTCACCATCGTGGGGCATGTGTTGCCATCGTGGCCATTAAAATAGCTCTGTAGAGAGCTGGAGAGGATCTGTTACCTTGGCTAATGACTCTGAGACTTGTCTACTTAAACTTCAATCACACTTTATATATATATATATATATTTGAATTTTATATATGTTTTAGAATTTTATATATGTTTTAGAATTTTATATATTTTTCGAATTTTATATATTGTTTATGAATTTTATATATTTGTTTTGAATTTTATATGTTTTTTTTTAATTTTATATATTGTTTCAAATTTTATATATTTTTTCGAATTTTATATGTTTTTTCAAATTTTATATATTTTTTACAAATTATATATATATATTTTCATAATTTTAATTTTCGTAATTATATATACAAATTATATTATAAAGAAAAAAAATTAAATTGTAATTTTCGTAATATATATATATATATATATATATATATATATTGTAATAAGGGGTGGAAGTGTAATTAGTAATTTCAGAGGGGTGAAGTGTTTGGGCATATGGGTAATTTCACACTTTATATATTAACATAATGTAATAAGTGAAATAATTGAAGGGGCATTCTACTCATTTCACCAGCCCAAGGGGTGTCATTGCAATGAAATTGAAACCTCAGGGGGTGTGAGTGCCAAAACAATGTTGACCACAACCTGGTTGCCATTGACCCTAACCTCAGGGGGTGTCAATGCAAATTACCCTTGCTTAATTGATCTATTTTGAGAATTGATTTGAGAATTAGGGTTTGTGACTAATTAAAATTGAATTTCCGCTATATAATTTTAATTGATCATAAAATCGACAAAAATCCTATTCACCCCCCTCTAGGCTGTTTTTCACTATCGTCTAAGTAATTTCAATGAACTCCTTTATTCGGAACCAATATTTAACGTTGTCGGCACGACGCCCTTCTTTTCCCTAATCTGGTTATGGATCGAACTCCACACAGTGCTTATGACGCTGAACATTTACTTCGAATTTTTCATTTTGAGGTTCTACCTCTCTGTAGGGGTAAATCGGTTATAAACCGGTTTAACTTTATATGGTCCATCCCATCTTAATATGAGTCTACCTAGAAATAATTTAAGCTTCAAATTGCACCGCCGTTTCTTTCGGCCAAGCTTAAAGAACTTAAGACGAACATACTTAGCATGATACACTCTAGCCTGAGCTATGTGAATCCGAACATCTTTATACGCATAGTCCCGTATACCTTCACACTCAATTTCTTTTCACGGATATTCCAAGATATAAAACTTATATACCATGTTTATATTTAATAATTGTTTATCTGGAAAGGAATCCTTAAGAGGGGTTTCATCCTCGGTAGGCTCTGTGATATTTTGTGATAAGTGATCTACTATAACATTTTTCATTATTTTTTAATAATTTATCATCTTAATCTTTAGTTAAATCATACGATGCACTATCCGAAAGCGTAACGTCAGGCACCAATACATGTGGAGAAATAAGTGAAGGCCCGGGAGGTTCTCCTAATGCTTTCCTTGGTTGGGAATATAAAGCAGCTATAACTTCCAAGTTGGATCGTTGTTGATCCTCCCAATTTTCAAGGTGTGCATTCGACCTCTTCACCACAGCTTCTAAATCGTTTTGTACTAGATTTTGTGGCACATTTTTGTCTTTTAAATCATCTATCTTATATATACTAAAACATTCCTCTATATCAGCAATTTGTTGATTGGTGTAAAAAACATTCAAGCGCAATTTCATAATTCCAAATGAAATATCCATAACCCCTGATCTGGAATTTATACACGCATTGGTCGTGGCCAAGAATGGTCTTCCAAGGATTACTGGAATATGCTTTTTAGGATTGTGGGTTGGTTCTGTATCAAGAATAACGAAGTCAACTGGGAAATAAAATTTGTCCACTTGGACAATCACATTTTCTAATATCCCTCTTGGTTGTTTGATTGACCTATCAGTTAGTTGAAGCACGACCGAGGTGGGAGAAAGCTCTCATAACCCCAACTATTGATAGACTAAATAAGGAAGTAGATTGACACTCGTCCCTAAATTAAGAAGGGCTCAACCAATTTCTTGATTACCTATAACACAGGAAATCGTAGGAGCACATGGATCTTTACATTTCGGTGGAGTATTACTGAGTAAAAGCGAACTCACCTGTTCAGTCAACATAATTTTCTTAGGGATTTTATTTCTACTCTTGCGTTTTTGAGTGCACAAGTCCTTTAGAAATTTAGCGTATGGTGGAATTTGAGCGATGACATCTAAGAAGAGAAGGTTAATTCTGACTTGCCGAAAAGTTTCTAACATGTCATTTACCTTCTCACCATATTTTCCATAATGATTTGACTCGCGGAGACGTTGAGGGAATGGTGTTGGTGGCACGTAAGATGTCTCTACAGGCTCGGATGTTAATGTTTCACCTTTTTTGGTCTCATTTTATGATTGCCCTTTATGCATAGTTTCTTTAGCTTGCCGTTTTATCACCATTTTTCTAAATTGTTCTTCATCCCTATTATCCACTTCCTTACCACTCCTTAAGGTTGTGATAGCTTGAACAATTTCATGAATGGTGTCGCGTAAGGAACCTAGTTGAATCGTGTTTTGACCTTTCGAATTGGCCACTGGTTGACTTGGTAATTTACCATATTCTTGCCTATTCATGGTGTCAGCTAATTGCCCCATTTGAGTCTCCAATTTTGAAATAGCTAGTGAATGTGTATGGAGTAACTGGGTAATAGCTTCTAAGTTGGCAAGGGCAGCTAAAACTTTATCCTCGAAACCAGGTGGTATTACCGGTGGGTTTGGATTTTGATTTTGATTTCTGCATTAGGGCTGATTAGGTGTGTATGGACTATAGGCTTGGTTGTTAGCTTGAAAATTGAATGTTCGCTGTTTTTTATTAATGTTTTGAGTTGGAGCTTGAGTCCCTGTATTTTGGGGACCTTATAAGAGATTGGGATGATTGCGCCAACCCGCATTATATGTGCTAGAGTATGGATTATTGTTTGGGTTGGTGAACGCTGCATTAATCTTGTACGACCCTATCTCATCTTCTTGATAATGCATTTGAGAATTTTCTGGTATGTAGGTGGATTCATGACCGATTGTTAAGCCTTCCCTAGGCTTTGATTGTGTGAGAGTTATGAATTTATCGAGCTTATGGCTCAACTCAGCTACTTGAGCCTTTACATTGTCATTTCCGTTAATCTCGTAGATACCTTTCGATTTCCTAGGATGTTTAATTGTCCTAGCTCGCGTTTCTGACTCATATTGTAACGAATTTTCACTTACGTTTTCGAACATTTTCCATAGGTAGTCTATCGGTTTAAGTGAGAACTATCCTCCTACTGCTGCATCTATTACCCCTCTATCTTTTTCGTTAAGTCCGTAATAAAAGCTATGCACCAAATCCTGTTTTGTAATTATATGATGTAGACATTTTCTAATGATATCTTTGTATCTCTATCATGCATCATGAAATTGTTCACCAACTGCCTAAAGTATGTTATTGTTGCTTCAACTTCTTGTGTTTTTCCTATCGGGAAATATTTATACAAGAAATCAGTTTTTAGTTTTTCTCAATTTTTCTTCAGCTCTCTAGCTAAAGTTGTATACCACAATTTTGCCATATCTCTCAACGAATGGGGAAAGAGTCGAACACGCATTTGTTTAGTGGTCATTCCTTTCTGTTTAGTTGTGGCGCTAGCTTCTATGAATTCGTTTATATGTTGATACGGATCCTCATTTTTGAGTCTGTAGAATTTTGGGAGCATATTAATAACACTAGCTTTAAGCTCATATTGCAAGTCTCCATCTTCTGGAAATAGAAAATCAGTTGGCGAGTCAAAATTAGCGGGAGCATAATGATCTCTTAGACATGTTTTTTGCCCTTCTTCCACGTTAACGGGTATTGCATTGTTATTATTGTTGTTAGCCATTTCACCAAAGTCTAACTTTTTCTTAAGAGTTTTTAATTTTTTAGCCTTCAGATTCCTACGAAAGGTTTTCTCGATTTCAGGATCAAAATATACTAACTCGTCAGACAATGATTGCAGACCACTCATATAACGCATGTAATTTTAAAATAAAACTACTGCTAGCAAAAATAACTAAAAATGAAAGAGAAATTAAGTAGTAAAATGTAAACTAAAATTACGCGAAAAATCGAACTACACTAAACTCATAGATGGTCCAGCAAAGCACTTTTTCACTGTTCCTCTGATTTTCTCTTTGCGAATTTCAATGTACCTATCAGTAACGCGCAATTTAATTTTCAAAAGAAGAATTAAAAATAAAACAATTATATAACCCAAATATACTAAATACTAAAGTGTGGAATTGTCGTCAAGTTCCCGGCAATGGCGCCAAAAACTTGATCGGCTCAATAGGTCGGCTAAAAATATGCTTACAAAATAGACCTTAGATGTGACCTTGTTTTGCCTATCGCAAGCGTGCGAATCAGTTTGTAGTACAGTATAGCTTGAGACAGGAATTATCGATCCCACAAAGACTAGGCGTTATCTGAACCCTAATATGCTAGTATGCCTGAATTACGAGTAAAAATGGTTTTGATTAGTGGTTATAACTAATTTTAGTAATAAATTAAACTAATGAAAGCAATTAATGGAATAGTTGAGAAAATTCGATAAAGAGAAAGTCTATGGCGTATCTAGCGCCACCACTAGCTTCGTAATGTAAACACGCTATTTATTTCTTTAATGAAAGGGAGAGACATCTCATATGACTCAGACTAATGCCGCTACAAGCAAGCCTTTAGTCCCCAACAAAATTTACACGTAACCGAGTTCAGTCACAATTCATCTTTGACACAAATATGATTCAGACATGCAACTACTCTACACTACTCCTACTTGCATTAAATTAAAAACACATCTATTTCATATTCCCTTAGCATGAATTGTCCAAACTAAAGTTTCATGTTTTAAGCACCGTTATATAGATAACTAACAACCTAACTTTCGGAGTTCTAGCCCGTAGTGGTTAAGTGTAGTTGTGTAAGAATTCATATTAAATCAATCTAGAATAGAAAAAATGTAAATCTTATATAAACAAAATATTCGATCTCTTGTCTACATAACCATCATAGGATTCCTCTTTAGCTTCCCCTTCCACAATAAAAATAAACAAAGCTTAGATTACATTACTTGGATTAGGGTTTTGCTAGAAAACCCTAGTTACCGTTTAGTTGCCCTTGGGTATTGATGATTGCATCCTTGGTGGTGAACTTGACTCTATGGGTATCACGGTGATCTCTTATATCTTCTCCTCATTTGTCACTCTTGTGGTGTATTTTCTCTACGCACTAATCTGGTTGCAGAGAAGAGGTGATGAAGAGAGCCAATCCCCTTAAACTGATGTTAAACCCATATATATATATATATAATCAAAGTCCTTCTCGTAGTCAACTTCTTCCCCCTCTTTAGGTTAACTCTTCAGCTAAAGTGTATATATCATAACACGTCATTGACCAGTCAACACACCAAACGGGGTCCACAAAGTTGCCAAATTCGTCCATTCCCGCACATAAATTATTGCCTGACCATGTTGTTTTGTTTCGGTCTTAACTTTAGCTACGAATGTTCGTTTTCAGCGTTCTTTAGCTCGTTAGAAAACTGACTTCACGAACTTGAGTTTAAGCTCTTGAATGACTCGGTTTGAAGCTATTTTTACCCAATTATTGTCACCTGAAGTTGGTCCTTTTCCACCTCATTTTACCCCAACCTTGGTTCTCAAATGGTCATGAGCTAATACTTCAGTTAATTTACTAGACTCAGCTTCTTTACACGTACCTAACCTGAAACATGCTTAAACATACAAATAACATAAAAATACCAAGGTAATAAAATATAAAGACTAATGATACCGAATTAATCGCCTAAAATGTATAACATTCGGCTCCTATCAGTAAATAGACTTTTATTATTACCTTATAATATTAAATATGGAATATGGACGTGTGTGCGCAACAACATTGGATGCTAGTTGATATATATATATATAAAGAGAGAGAAGGCAATCTAACTAGGGATGGAAAAAAAACCCGTCCCGGTGGGGAACCGCCCCGCCCTAAGTTAAGCGAGTTTGGGGATCCGATTAAATAAATTGGGGCGGGTATGGGGGTGGGGGAAAATCCCCGGTTGGTAATTGAGGCCGGTATGGGGAGGGGTCACCCCGCCTCACCCGCCCCGCCCTGATTATACTACTTCTTTTACTAATATACCTTTAATATTATTATATATTATTAATATATACCCTTTATATAAAATAACTCCTTCATTTTTTTATATTTTACTCAATACTAGTCCCTTATCATTTCACTATTTTACTCTTTTAGTCTTAATTTCATATCAATTATATTAAAAATTACATGGTTTACTTTGTTTCTCGTATTATGATAATATATTCAAAGTATAAATTAAGAAATTACATATTACCTTCATTTGTATAATTTTTTTTTAAGTGTGAAAAACCGTCCCTCCCCACCCCGTTTAATAATCGGGTTTAAGTCGGGTATGGGGGTAGCAAAATTAAATGGGGATGGGGATGGGGGATGCGATTCTCACCCCGCCCCCACCCCATTGCCATCCCTAAATCTAACAAGTCGAATTAAAATGAACACATATTAGAAATAAATGAGGTCGTCAAATAATTATTTTTTCCTTCATCAAATTAAATTTCATGGCCATAATTTTCAAAAAAAAATACACTACAATCACCATCGAAATTAACCCTAAATTATTAGATGCTCCGGCTCACGAGAGGGAGGTAATTAAAGAGTAACTAGAAATTTCTAACTATAGAATATTACAACACAAAAGAATTTATTAAAGTTTCTAAAATAATCTAAATATTGATTCAACCACGCGAACATGTGATTTACAATTCAAAAATATTCACTAATTTTTATTTTTCAATCACATAGAATAAACAACACGTCATCTGTAAAATTGTTGATTTGTATGTATGAAGATAAATTTTGGATGATCGTTTCAAGAGATATTATTCGAGAAAAATATGTTTTATGCAAATGAAAGCTTTAAGAAGGTTAAAAAACATTATTTACACAACACTAGAAAAAAGTTAGTAGTACTACCAAAGATCGTTTTTGAGAGTGATTTTATTATTTTCTTAGTTTTTATTCGTTTTTGTTAATTATCATAGATTTTTCCTACATTTCTTACTATTTTAACCAAAGTGAGATTTAAAAACTCTTGATTAAAATAAGAAAACATGGAAAGGACAAATGGGATTATTTTGGTATAGCAGAAATAATAAAAAAATCCAAAGACTCACACCCAATTAATTTGACTCCGTGAAATAATAAAAAATTCAGCAAAAATTTTAAAATTAAAAAATTAAATATATCAACTACAAAATAAACTAATAATATCTTGTTTATTAATAAATAAATAAAATCATCCCCCTTACATATACCGGTGCAAGTGACGTAAATAATATACTGGGTTATTATTAACATTAAATTCTTCTTAATTTTTTTTTTTTGATCAAATCTACCCTAAAGTGCCATATTTTATGAAAATCTTTTACATACATCATTTTCGATATAGCATAGTTTTGGAGGGGGATGTTAAAATACTGTCATTTGAAGTCAAAAAGAGGGTCTGTGAAATATTTTCACAATAAAGGGAACAATATGGCATCT
Organism: Cornus suecica; assembly: GCA_963922005.1. Lineage (NCBI taxonomy): Eukaryota > Viridiplantae > Streptophyta > Magnoliopsida > Cornales > Cornaceae > Cornus > Cornus suecica. The sequence continues at coordinate 75,967,480 of OY998243.1, forward strand.
CAGGAAATATTTCACTAAAATCTGAGATCAAATTTTCTTTTAGGTTAATAGGCCTAAGATAATTAACTTAACTTAAATAATTATTGAGATTTGGTGCGAATAATTTTACTCCCTCCGTCCCAATTTAAATATTCATATTCACTATTTAATTAATTCTAAAATAAATAAAGTCAATGTCATTTTATTTGGTCAATTTACCAATTTACGCTTTAATCATTTAATTTATAAAATATTTAAATTACAAACATCGCATCACTTGGTAAAACCAGGGATAAAATTGGTTTTTCATTCAATATTACACCAATAAAAGTCAGGGTCTGTTTGGGATCATGAAATTGGAGCCTTGAAATTGGAATTGGGGGCTCCAATTCCAAATACATTGTTTGAATGTAACAAAATATTTTGGAATTGGAATTGAAATCGAATTCCACAACTTGAATTACACAAGGAGAAGTTATGATTTCCAATTTCACATATTCTCCAAACCTTCCCACTAAATATTATCTCTCTAACATCAAATTTTTCACAACCACCAACATACATACATATACATAAATATATATATATACATATGCCTATATATATACAAACACGCTTATATATAGAAACATATATACACATTTATATATACATATGCATATATATATGAACTCATAGACGCATATATATACAAATATATAACTACACACACATATACACATAAATATAAATTCACGCATATATACACATTCACATACATACATGTATATACACACATAAATACACATGTATATATATGAATACCAATACTTGTATACTTATATATATATATATATATATATATATATATATATTTATATTGTCTATTTTAATTTTAAACTTATGACATTTTACATTTAAATTGGGTAGAGTTTGAAATTGAATTTCAATTATACTTCAATTTCAAGACACATCCAAATAATGCATTTGAAATTGTATTTATAGAATTGAGATACCATGACATTCCAATTTCAATTTAATTCCAAATCCGCACACCCAAACATACCCTCATCGCCTTAAAAAATTAAAATTTTAAAATGGATTTATAATTTGGGAGAGACGAGTTTTATAAAAAAAAAATTAAATATTTGACTTTGTGAAAGAGTCATTGGAACCAATTAAATATGTGAAATTAAAAGTTATTCTAATAATGAGTCAAAAATAAGAGGAATTGCTTTTGTCGACCGACAATCCAATCATGGTAGGGGTTGTCGTGACATGCAATAGAATACATTCCCCGTCATCGCATTTAGACCAGCAATATTTCAATATCCCCAAAACGTGCATACCGCTCTGTCTCTCCATATGTAATTAATATACCCACACAACCCATAAATAATGCAGAGTTATACACATATTTATATTGAATATGCTCAAGTAATGCAATTTATCCTTTCATTTTCTAATAAACCGTTTAAAGTAAGATTAGGACCGAAAGAGAAAGCATTATTGCGATGTATATATTCATTTTCTAATAAACCATTTATAATTCATATTTATGATCAATTGATGTGAAATTTGATAATTGAAATAAAATTTAATTACCATTAAGGAGGATGTTGGAAATTGTGTGGACCCCTATAAACAGATGAATTTTTCGTGGAAAAATTGGCCTTTTTAGCTCCTTAATCTAATCAATCTTGAGGTTTTTATTTTTATTGTTTACCTAAAAAATTTTTGAAATTTTTGACAAAGTTTATTGTTGACCGGGGAAATTTTGATTTTTTTTTTTTAGCATTATTTACTCAATAATTAATCCCAGCAAAAAGTTAATGTGACCTCCTCAAATACTTCTCTCCAACTGGACATTATGGATTGATTTATGATATTTGATTGAATGGGAATTCTAGGACCAGTTATTTCAGGGCCCTTTTGGACGTGGCCTACATCAGAATAATAATGAGCCATCAACGTACACATGTCCTAATTTAAAATGCCATAAATTAAAAGGAGAGGAAGATGATATAGCGGCAATGGTAGAACCGGAGGAATGATGTGAAATGTGAAGATGAATGAGCTCAAACATGTGTCCAACCTTATGGCCTATCCCAATGATTCGTCCTGTCTTCGGATCCTGCACATAACAACCAGAAGAAGAAAAAATGATTTTGAGACCAAACTCACACAATTGACCAACAGAGATAAGATTGATAGTCAACTGTGGAATATGTAAAGAAACTAGAAGAGAGAGATTGGATGTAAACACTGATCTTATATGACTATCTGACAATTGAGATCCATCAGCGGTGTTAATTGATGATGGATGAGAGAGAGTATTTTTAAAATGAAAATTTGAAGATCAACAGTCATATGATTGCAACATTCAGAATAAAAAAACCAAGAATTACCTATGGTGACGGACATAGCATTACCAGAAGGGGATAAAACCTGTTTGAGTAAAGTGACAAGGTCATTTGTGGAGACTGCTGGACTGACACCTACTAAAGGACAAGATTCTTCCACAATGGCGGCATTGACAGACTTAGATGATTGGTATTGTTTGGCTGGAGCTCCGTGAGATTAATAGGAGCGAGACTTATTGTAAGGACTCTTGAAGCAATCATTGTGATAATGTTCGGGCCCTTTCTTGCAACAATGCTTGCAAACTCAAATAGGACAATTTAGGCGATCATGGGTGTTTTGATGGCAGTAGGTACATCTTTGCTGAGAGGATTGCTAAGAAGAGGATGTAGCATAGTTGGGATGATGAACAACAAGAACAACATCAGTAGTCTGAGATTTGGTTCTAAGTCTGGTTTCTTCAGATAGAAGCTCAGTGATGGCACTGTCGAGAGAGGGTAAAGGACTTCTGTGTAGAAGAGAGTCTCGAATTGATTCGAAACGATCATGAAGAGTCATCAAAAGTGTGACAACACGTTGTTGATCTCGATAGGCAATGAATTTCTCAGCATCAAAGGTACAACTCCAAGTTGGTTCAGAAAGTGCAAGTTGATCCCAAATAACATATATCTCTGACACAAAATCATTAATAGATTGACCTGGTTGTTGATTCTTAACATGAAGATTTGTCAAAAGCTGATACCGATAAGCAAGATCTGTGGTGGTGTATTGACTTTTGAGAAAATCCCAAACTTCTTTAACGGTAGTGAAACGACCAAACTGTTGATGAATTGATGGAGTTGATGTGTTACGAAATCAGGTGAGCATTTGGCTATTCATGTTATCCTAGTCATCTAGGCGTTCCACAAACTTGTCATTAGTTTCAGTGCCCTCGCAGCATGGTATGGTAATATTACTAGTGATTAGTCACCAAAGTTTACGACCTTTGAAAAAACTGGTCAAAGCCTAAGCCCAAAGAGTATAGTTTGGCTCATTGAGAATAGTTGAGATAGGATGAGAGACCTCCAAACGATCCATAGTAATAAAAAATATGAGTAATCAAGAGATCAAAGTCAAATCTCATAAAACCAACTGTACGGTTGCGTCTGGAGAGGTCCAATTAGTTGAAATCGACTATTCGTTTGCTAAAATTAGAGTTAAAATGAGCCCGAAATACATAAAAGATTGAATAAGGGCAAAATTGTAATTTTGCAAGAACCCGATGATGTGGCACAATCTGGAAGTGATACGTGGCTGAATCTGGAGAGGACATGTGTCAAGTTCTTGGAACTGACACGTGGCAGCTTCTGGGGGTGACACGTGGTAGTGCTGATTAGTCAAAATACCGCAAAAATCTCTCCAAAATATCGTATCACAATAAAATTCTCAAAATATCATGAAAAAATAATCAATTTATTGCCAAAATACCGGCAAAATATCGCTGAGAAAACCAGTAGGCGCTTGAGACCCATACACGCTACAAGTTGAAGGCGCGTGCGCGTGTGAGGCCGAGAGTTCCAAACGCGCCGATCTTCTGGTACCGCGTGACAGTGCGTGTGGTGGTTTTTGGCCCTATTTTCAACTGTCGTGGCTTCATCTAACGATGGGTCGACTACTGGTAGGTTCGGTTCAGTTCGGTAATTTTGATGACTGGTTTGGCTCTAAATAGGATCGAAACTTGGTTTGATGTTGTGGTATGCTATATATATATATATACATATGTATATATATATATATATGTATGTATGACTAAGAGGGTTAAGGTTTGTAAAAGTTTGAAATAAATAAGGTTAGCAAACTAGGGTTTGTAAAGAAGAAGGAGAAGAAGACGAAGCTTGACAAAACTAAGGGTGCGTTTGGAAACTAGTGTTTTCGTTTTCATTTTTTATCTCTTGAGAACAAAAAAATTTCTTGTTCTTGTCCTAAGGGTAATCCGGAACCAAAAACATGTTTGGTTGGAAATTTTGTCTAAAAAATTTCCGGGAACAAAAAAAAAAAAAAAATTTTGGAGGTTGAAGATGGAGGTTAGGGTTTGAAGGTTGAAGATGGAGGTTAGGGAATCTGCAACAATTAATTTTTTTTTTGCTGAGAACAAACAGTGCCGAAAACAAAAAAATACCATTTTGGTGTTCTCAAAATTTGAACTAAGGGTGAAAAAACGTTTTTTTACTGTTCACGAAAACAAAAACCATCAAAGGCTCCCCAAACGCGATTTTGTTCCCGTGAACAGTGGAAAAAACAAGAACAAAAACGGAAACACCCCTATCCAAACGCACCCTAAGGTTTTAATTGAAAAGGCTCTGGTACCAAGTGAATAAGAAAAGAACAAGATGAATAATTTATGTATTGAATAATTGAGTTTGTACAATAAGATTAACACCTATATATCTATAGGAGAATGTGTGAAGGACAAGTTTACTTGGAGTAGGGAATAAATGTATACAAGAGGGGCCAGATTATTCTAGAAGGGCCTAATATATACATATATTCTAACAGAGAAAAATAGTAGTTTCAAATATTTAATTTTGTCATATCAAGAGAACCTAAATTAATTACCATAGAAACAACAACGGGAGTGTCTCCATCTAATACAAAAGATTTTTAATGTCATGTGAACTATTGCTCGGATCCATTCAGATTGAAGTCATGTTCAAACAGACTCTCAATCGTTTTCTCTACTTAGGGCTTGCTTGACTTCCCATACATGTTATGTATTGTCCGACATATTGTGTTGTTCGATTCATAACATATTTAGAAGATTATGGTTATGTATTGTCGGACACATTGCATTGTTCGATTTATAACATTCTTGAAAGATTGTTCGATCATAATGCTTTTGAAAGGTCAACAAGATAGTCATCCGTTACTTGTTCTTAAAATTAATATTGTCCAACACTAATAGTCATCCGCTATTTGTTTTTAAAATCAATATTGTTTGACTTTATTATAGGTACACCAATAGTCATCCGCTATTTGTTTTTAAAATCGATATTGTTCGACTTTATTATAGGTCGCCACAACTAGGAGGATAAATCATTACTTTTAAAACCAATATTATCCGGTTATATTATACATTACCACAATCTTTTTAAAACTGATATTGTCCGGCTATATTATGCTTTACCACAACCGCAAGGACGAACCCCGCAACAGACCGCTTTAATGCAAGTAATACATTAAACTGTGTTCGTGCAGATATGTGTGCATTTTCTTAAAACCAACAGAAGAACTGGTAAAACAGAACAAAACTAGAGATTCATATAGACCTCTGACAAAGCCGTGAGCCACAGATCCAACCATCAGGTTTTCAGGAACCTTTTTTTATTTTTTTTTGTGAAAAATAAAATAAATATTATTCAACATGATAATAAGCCATGGCCTCACATGCCCCAATATCTTACAAAGAAGCCTTTCTTCTCAACAGACTAGAGAAATGAGTCCTTATTAGTTGATCAAAATTGAATTTTACATCACCATAGTACAGACCTCAGGAGTTTGTTAGACAAGAAAGAATTTATACTCTGTTCATATTGCAGTTATTATTTTCATCTCACAAAAAGTAGTACCAGAATGTGAAAAATGCTGCAATGCCGCTCAAGATACAGAGTCTGTCTAGCAAGCTTTCGTTCCTCATCTTCTCTTCCTTCAACTCACTCTGCACTTTCGAGTACAAGTGGCAGGACTCAAGGGCTTCACTGTAATTTTTGCTCCTACGGCAGCTCAATGCTTCTTTGAGGACAAGCAAACTGTTTCTGCCATTAACATGGGCGCCTTCCATATCTCCCAGCTGCATGCTTAGCTCCGTCAATTTGAGACTCGTTTGGACGCCCTCACCTTCAGTACGGATCACTCTGAACTTCATAATTAGGATGCATTCCACTACTTGACACGGAAGAATATCTTTGGCGGGAAGAATGGATCCAAAGCGTATCAAGAAATCCTTGTCCGTAGGCCAATGTCTTTGCCCACCAAGAGGGCTCCAGCTTGAAAGATTGGCAGCTTGCTTTATCTTTTTGTTTACAACAATCCAACTGAGCCGGATTCCATCACACAGCTCCTGCCAAAGCTTCCCATCTTTCCTCTCTCTTTCCATGGATGTAATCGGTGGCAGGCCATCAGAAACCGAAAGAGTAACATCGCCTTCATTGTCATCATCTCTAGCTGAATAGGTAAGAAGATCAACGCGAAAAGGGCAGTTGGAAAACCATCCATTGAAGCCATTTGCATTAGGGATGCCAGGAAGGACTTTCGAGCAAAATGTTTTGTCTTTATATCTGATATCTACAATAAAGTCAAAATCTGATGGTGAAATGCTTTCAAATTCACCCACATCACCGTAGTACTCGGCTTCAGTCCATTCTTCAGGATACTCAAGGTAGTCATTCCATCGAAATTCAGGAACTTCCTTGTTTACTATAAGGGGAAAACAATCCGCATAAAACTTCTTGAATCCACCAATGGATGATATTAGATTTTTGACATCTTCCCTGTTCGTTGAAGGCCACATAGAGGAACATACATTCTCCCATAATTTTTCTTCTTTTGAGATGGAACTGAATGCTGCACAAGTACATGCAGCACTAGCCAAAGTTGCACCATCAAGGCGCTTCAATATGTCATAGAAGACATCACTGCTTAATGCTGTAGCAACTGACGTCATCATGGTCCTCTGATCATCTGTAATGCAACCACAAGGAAAATATCAACTAAAATATAGCTCACTGACTCACTATCCAACATTGTGAGCATAACGAAACAATCCCTAATTTTGTTTTTAGTCAGAACTCTCACCTGCTTCCCACGTCATCGACGGTGTGCATGCATGATGCAAGTCAGCAAGCACCATTCAGCATTTAATATTTGGATCAAGTGCTGAAACCACCCCTCTAATATATTGACAGTGTGAATCACACCCCACGTGCATAAAACCCCCACAAATTATTGGTTTTTGTACGAATAAGTATGTACAGAAAATATTTTATGGAATGAAGTAAAGGATACAAGTTAGAAGCAGTCCTCCTAGACCTCAACTGACTGTTTCATATTCTGGATAATCTTATTTGTTCATATTACAGACTTGTAAGAATAGAAATACTGATATATATATGTTATACATGATGCATGAGCATATGTTTCGCACAGATCAGAACAGGTGTACTGACACATGTATCCAATATATGCAAAACCTAGTTGGGTATTGTAGCCATGGCTGAACCATAGTCTTGGGCTAAGAATGCTACATATCATGGTTGTAGATTAAAATGAAATCAAGCTTTGTTTATTTTTTCGTGGTTTGGATTTGATGTGGTTATTGGCTGAATTAGTTTGGACTAAGTGTCTTAGCAGACAATGGCTGGAATCGAAAATTTTAGGTAGCTGTTCGTTTGGGTATGTTTTGGGGAAGAAGGGGGCCATTACTCGTGGGGCAAGAGAGTGTGGCCCACCCAAGTGTGTCTTGAGTTGAGTTTTGGCCTGTTGGGTGTACTCTCTGAGTCTGAGTTTAAATATGTTAAAATTCTAATAAATTATAGAATTATACTTAAGTAGTTTTTAAGAGCAAGTTAATTGTCATATGGGATGAGTTAGGTTCGTATTATGTTGCAGCAGGTTTTTCTAAACTCCTCTGCACTATCCCCACCCCCCGCGCTCTTTTCCTTCTAAATGTTTTGATCTTCTTTTTAATAAAATTTGATATGAGAAAGGAAATGTAATAAACAGAACAACAGAGAACTTTCTTCCAGAAGGAGAGGAAAGAAAAGGAAACCAAAATATAACAAAACAGATTAAAGGAAGAAAGAATCTGAAACTACTATATACTTTCCAATTCAAGCCCTTTCGGAAAAGAATAAGCCTCCAAAATTTGAAACCCCTCACAACCCAACAAAACAAAATCACCAGTAAAATTAAAACATAATTGCTTCCTCTGTGGTTCGTCAAATTAGTCACAGAGAGAGAATCCCCTTTTAGATAGTGTGATTCAAGCTCCTAGGTCTGCAGTCACAAAACTCCAAACTTCCCATAAAGTTGCCAGCGATTCTTGCCACGCAATCAAAGCCGTCTAGAGAAAGAAAAAAAAAACAGGGTTACCAGAAGGCTGCAAATGAGCTGAACCAGATTTCATGCTGCCTAAGCTCCGCTCAGCTGAAGGCAGTACAGTTCATACTTGGCTCAGGCTTGCCCGACATTAAGTATCTCTGCTCAAGCTAATAGACACCTCCTGGACCAACTAGCAAATCAACCTTTTACGCATTCTTGAAGCGATATGTTTTACTTCTTTAGACACTTTTCAGATTACGCAGGTTCCTTTATACTATAGCTATTATATACATATATACATATATTTATGTATTTTATCTATCTATGGAAATGTTTGTGTTACACCTTGTGACTTCAAATTTCTAACCAGTAGAACCTCGACTCACCAAGGTGGATTTGCAGGTACTCAATTAACAAATTTCCATGAAATTTTGGGAGCACATACACTAATTTCGACAAATTTGATGTTCACGCGTCCTAATAAAAATAGTTAAATGAGCTTGGCTTGTATCATAAACTTGATGAAAACGTTCTAACGAAGACAAAAATTGACTTGAGCCCGCGGTCGACAGCTCATCATACTTGCTGCCTAGTTTCCCTATATAATTTTCCGTAGTCAGTTAATATTCCTGAAAATATTTGACCTGGATTACTGACTTATTCAACTGTGAAACACCAGAGGAAGGGGCAAAAGACTTGAAATATTAAGAGAGCTTGGGTTAGATAAAACAACACATGCTATCGGTGATAATAGAAAAAAGAGATTGCCCCAAATATCTACACACATAACCCCAAAAGAAAGATGTAATTTCTAAGCCAAAACAAATTTGAATGAGAGGAAAGCATTCTTTGCAACCTCTTGATTCACTCCCAAAAAATCATGCTTAATTAGAATTTTATTCTCTCCCCAACAAAACCAATGAAGCAACACACAACAATACTCCTATAGCATCTTTATTATAGGGTCCAAGAAAATTTAGGTGCTACTTTAAAAAGAGACACTGCCAGTGGAAAGCTAACAAGTAATGAAGAAAAGATCCTTCCCAAATTGATCATCTCCTTCACAAATAAAATATACCAGGGACAAAATACGGTGTTACTTTAGAACGCCACCAGGAAGCCAATGTGATATGATCATATGAAGAATATGAAGAGCAAATGATTTTCCATGACTTGGTATAATGTGAAGGCTTACAAGGAGAGATTTTTCCCGTCTCTCTTTAATAGAAGTGATGGTGCATTTTCTCTTTCAAAGGCATCAATGCAAGAATGATCCTTGAATTACCATGAACTTCATACTTTTTGATAAACTTAATGGACAGCGGGAAGAGATATTAGAACAACTAAAGACCACCAGGGAGAGTTGCAAGAGGTCAATTAGGTCCAAAACCTACTAGCTCACAATATATTTAGGACTTGGTCCAGCACAAACAGACCCAACAAGAAGGAAAATATAGTATGGCGGAGAACTTCTGCTCATTGGAGCGCCGGAGTGCAAAAGTTGTTCCCATGATTGAAGTCAGGACTGAGCCGTCCGAATGATAACGACAAAGAAGTGCTTATTTCATTGATAGCTCTGAGGGTATTAGCCAAACAAAAATGAAGGAGCCTTCCGAATGATATATAAAATTCCATTATTTCCGGAAACTGAAATTCAAGGTAGTGTTCAAATTTACAGTTTACACACAATAGCAAGCTTGGGAGAATCCTTAACAATACATACTTATCCAACCTAAAGGGGCTTCCAAGTAGAAATGAGACAATCATATTGGAAAAATCATATTGCTTAAGACTTACATTATAAAGTAGGAGTGTTCTAATTCTAAAGGTGTATAACTTTACAAGACAAAAATATATGGCAACAAGGGATTGCAGAAAAAAATAATACACAGATAAGGATGTTACTCATATGTGTCATACAAAGAACAAATTTTGACAAATCACAACGATGAAGTACTAAAAGCCCAAAATCTCCAATACCTCAATTTTAGCAAATAATTCATGGTTGGAAAAAGTTCTGAATAACTAAACAAATCAAATCAAAAGGTAATTGAACAGTTGCAGATACAACTCATTATACTCAGGCCTAAATGATTCTTCTTGTTTATCACGGACTAATTTACACAAGAATACACACACACACACAAATATATATATATATATATATAACAAAAGATTTTGATTAGAAAAAAACAAAATCAAGCTTGCAAATCAAATGGGTTTGAGAGAATTGACTCACCTCAATAAATGGGTAAGAGAGAATGAAAGATGGGCACCGAGAGATCGAAATTTTCTGATTTTTTTAGTGAGTTGGAGATATTCGACGAATTTAGGCGTTTACACGGAGGGGGCGAGCTGATCTAAGGGCAAATGGGTTCACGAGAATGGGCGTAACGGTCACATTCTTTTCGATTTCCGAAGATTTCTCGTGAATGGATTTATAGTGTTTGTGGAGCTGCTGTGCTTTGGTTTGGGTGTTGCTGGTGAGATATAGCATAGTATATGTATATATGTATAATATGTATCTTTATGAACTGTGGGTGATGATGAACACAGCAAAGATTTAAATGGTGACGTGGCAAGATCAGAAGACCGTTGTGGGACCCACCGACGAGTTCTGCAATGTGGGATCGCCCTATAAGGGAACTCGGACTCCTTGTTTTTGGCTTTTTTGGAAATATTGAATTCATTGGGAAGAGTCCAATTGCATTTTCGGATTCGGATTAGTTTAGTTTGCAATTTATTCTCTGTTTTTTTTTTTTGGATAAGCTAGTTTGCAATTCATTCTCTTTTTCACCCTTTGCATTAATAAAGAAATTAGTGCTCTGTTCATTGTTATCATGAGATACCTTCAAAATTGAGGAAAATGTAACTCATTTTCTAATAAGGCCATGACCTGAAATAAACGGTAAAATGTGAAGACTTTATATAATCTGAATTCGAGTTGTTTGACGGGGTTTAAATATTTTTGAGTAAATTTTGAATATCAAATGAACATTTTTAAGAAAGTGATTTCAATTTAGTCGATTTACTCTTTTTTCAATCAATTTCACTAATTCTTCGAACAAATGATAAACTTTTAAGTTTGCAATACGCTTCTATATTGGAGGTTCAGGGAGTCACCTAGGTCTATGTTAATCTTATCAAAATTATACAACAATCTATTTTATTTTATATTAAGGAATGTGAGATTTCCATATATACTTTATTTTGATGCAAATGACAACAAGGTCCCGTTTGGATTGCCTTATCAAATGTTACTTTTGACTTTCTGGAGAAAAAATATGTTTTGAAAGGTATTTGACAAATTTTTTAAAAAAAACTTTTGAGTGTAGGAAGAACCTATTAAAGAAGCTGGTCCAAAATAATTTTTGTCTCTCTTTTTCTTTGGCGTAAAATCAAAAATATAAACTAGATATATTAATAAATCACAATTTGGCTTATGCTAACCTAGATATTACTCTTGTTATTGAAGTCCCTTGTAAGGTATATGAAAAGGAAAGGGAAAAAAAAAATCACTCTTGTTACCACACAATTGAACTTGGTTGAAAAGCCAACATATTAACCCCAAGGCCTCCAGCACATTATCACATATCATATCACAGAATCTTCAACCCACACACAACATAAAAACATAAAATAATGGAGAAGACCTACTTAATACTGTAAATGAACATGGGAAAGACAATGACACATAGGCACTGTTTACAAAAATGTGTTTCTTTTTATAAATATAAAGACTTATTGACTGATTGTCTTTTGTTTGCTGAGACAATACCTAAACAAATTAGCTCATGATATTTATTTAGATTTTTGTAAAACCCAACCAGTTTTTATGATATAGATATATGACCAACTCAACCACCACCTTCACAAACCATTTTGATAATCAACTCTAGTACATTATATGAACATGTAAATATGTGTACGAAATTGACCAATTAATGGGCTGAACAACATCATGTACATGTTCCATTATTAAGACAAGATAGTTACAACTTTCAATCACAGCCCATTTTGTATTTACTCTCCTGATATAAATATAACAAATGTATATTAAGAACATGGGATTCAAATGCACTAAATGGAATCATCTGTACCGCAATGGGGCCGAAACGGATTTATCTATATCCGTATTTGATTCATTAATTTTTTTTAAAATATTATACTTTTTTGCGGATTTGTCACATATTGACTTTTTTTAATTCATACCTGCCCTATTAAAATTTTACTAAACCTTTACCCGACCCGCCCCGTCCCATTAATGCAAATTTTTTCAACATCTATTTCAGATTAATAAACAAATTTACTAACTGTATAGTATAAACATAATTTCCTTTGTCTAAATAATAGAGCATACAAACGAACTGAATAATAAAATAATATCAACCCAAAAAATTTAAATTTAGAAATTCAAATAAAGTCAATATAAGTCAACACTAGGTGCATGAATAAAAATTCAAAGAATATTTGTACATTACATGCCAATATATACATTAGCAAATAAATAAAATAAATTTATATAAATGAGGCGAGGTGGGACGGGTATCTACTAAAATCCGTACCCGCCCCATAACCCATGACGGGTTCAATTATTAATATCATACCTATGACACCCCCAAATTTTCATGCATAGGTTGGTCAACCCATACACAGAAAATTAGGAACGTCTGTAACTGATAACATAAGCACAGAAGAAAAGACATAAAATCGAAATATAATAATAACAAAAACAAGGATACAACTTATACATGAAGAAGACCACACCCAATACATCCTCAAATAGAATAAGTCCCACAAGGTATAACTAGAAAATCCCATAAACATGGACCCCTAGAAACGCACTTAAAAGAAATACAACTAATGCCATTTATCGAAACCTACCTTGGAATGGAAGGAAACGATGATAGGACCAAACGGATAGATATGAAGTCCTCAACCCTGCTGGTGAAACTGTCGAGGACCTAAAACAATAAAAATGCGGGTTAGACCCACGAGCAAGTACAACTCTACATGATCCCAAATAGAGTACCAAAATCCATCTCATTTCCTAGTGACACCTATCCCAAAAATTATATTATAAAATAATAATATATTTAACTATAATCATAGTCACTAATATACCACCATTTAATATAATTATCTCCATAAATTCCTTCCATTAATCCAATTTTTCCATATAACATCCATGCCCTACCATAACTACGTACCCGACAACTCACTCATGTCGTGACAACTCACCCATGTCCCATGATACTATTGAGACTGCATTATTAGTCAGTCTCATTGTGGTTCCTTCTAAATCTCCAAACCATAGTCATTTAATTAAATCTTATGATTTTACGAATTTATTAATTCACTTGTATTCTTTATTCGGGAAAGTATAACAATTGAAGAGGTCGAGCCTGGAGGGTCCAGGGTGGGCGGCGCCCCAGCGCCAAGGAATACGGTATACGTATACGGTCGAAACTGTTCATTGATACAGTCGAAAATACAAGTTCAAGTATAGTACGTGAAACATATAATAACAATATAAATCAATGTCCAAAGTCTGATGACAAAGGAAATAGAGAAAAACAATTACATAATATAATCAGTGTTTTTCTAATGACATTATTTATAATCATTGTCAACATTGAAACCTAAAATATTTCTATATTCAAATTTCTATATGTAGTTCAAATCATATACACCTTAACATAAATCATAATAACAAGACATATACATACGCTCACAGATTTATACATATAGACATAAATCCATACATGTATATCTAAAAAGAATGTAATAAACATCATATATATTTATGTACATGAACATGATAAACCAGATCTATACATATAACCACAAATAAATGTGTATACGTATAAACATAATATATATATTATCATAAATGTATATACGTATAAACAAAATATATATACTATCATATGTAGTCATAAATCAAACATACGATAACCGATCTATACATGAGTGTCTATATATATTACCAATCTCTACATACATAAAAGATCTATACATATATGTATAACATAATATATATCATCATATATATACACGAAGATAAACGTACTATAGCAGATCTATACATATATGTGTTAGACACTAATTAGCCCTGAAGGGGGTAAATAGGGTGTTAAAATAATTGTTAAGTTCTTTTTAACAAAAACTAACAATATCCACAAATCTCTAAATTTGTTATACAAGTGAGTTTTCAATGAAAAACTTAATTTAATTTATCAAGCTATTTATCACAAGATTAATTAAGCATGCAAGATAACAAAATAAGGAGATAAAGATAGAGAGATTGACACCGTAATTTTTACGAGGTTCAGTAGCTCCTAGTCCTCAACTCAAAGAATCCCCTTCCTTGAGACTTTCTCAATCCTCACACTATGACTTTTCCTTCAATAGGTGAAATAGCAAAACATTTATACACGAGCTAACTAGTTCGTCACACAATCAAGAGAACAATCCTCCCTTGAAACAATGAGCTTCACTTACCCAAGATCACAAATTTGTGTATGCAATCAATATATTACTCAAGAATAAAAAAAACACACTCAAAAACCCTAAGGTTTTATGGAAGATAGATCAATATAAGCTCAAGTGTTTTTAGGTGATATTTCAAGAACTTTAGATATATATTCTCAAAGGATAAATTCAATGAGAGAATAAGAAAAGAGCTAGAGTTTAAATCTTCAAATGATTTGAGTGAAAAACGAGATTTCTTGCTTCTTTCTTTCATTCTCTTTTTCACCCTTTGCATTAATAAAGAAATTAGTGCTTTGTTCATTGTTATCCTGAGATACCTTCAAAATTGAGGAAAATGTAACTCATTTTCTAATAAGGCCATGACCTGAAATTTTATAATTTTGAGAGGCGTAGGCAAGCCGTAAAATGTGAAGACTCTGGATCCGAATTGTTTGACGGGGTTTAAATATTTCTGAGTAGATTTTGGATATCAAATGAACATTTTTAAGAAAGTGATTTCAATTTAGTCGATTTACTCTTTTTTCAATCAATTTCACTAATTCTTCGAACATATGATAAACTTTTAAGTTTGCAATACGCCTCTATATTGGAGGTTCAGAGAGTCACCTAGGTCTATGTTAATCTTGTCAAAATTATACAACAATCTATTTTATTTTATATTAAGGAATGTGAGATTTCGATATATACTTTATTTTGATGCAATTGACAATAAGGTCCCGTTTGGATTGCCTTATCAAATGTTGTTTTTTACTTTCTGGAGGAAAAATCTGTTTTGAAAGGTATTTGACAAATTTAAAAAAAAGCTTATGAGTTTTGGAATAACCTATTAAAGAAGCTGGTCCAAAATAATTTTTGTCACTCTTTTTCTTCTGCGTAAAATCAAAAATAAAAACTAGATATATTAATAAATCACAATTTGGCTTATGCTAACCTAGATATTACCCTTGTTATTGAAGTCCCTTGTAAGGTAGATGAAAAGGAAAGGGAACAAAAAAAATCACTCTTGTTACCACACAATTGAACTTGGTTGAAAAGCCAACATCTTAACCCCCAAGGCCTCCAGCACATTATCACATATCATATCACATAATCTTCAACCCACACACAACATAAAAACATAAAATAATGGAGAAGACCTACTTAATACTGTAAATGAACATGGGAAAGACAATGACACATAGGCACTGTTTACAAAAATGTGTTTCTTTTTATAAAGATAAAGACTTATTGACTCGGACAATATCTAAACAAATTTGCTCATGATATTTACTTAGATTTTTGTAAGACCCAACCACTTTTTATGATATAGATATATGACCAACCCAACCACCACCTTCACAAACCATTTTGATAATCAACTCTAGTACATTATATGAACATGTAAATATGTGTACGAAACCAATTAATGGGCTGAACAACATCATGTACATGTTCCATTATTAAGACAAGATAGTTACAACTTTCAATCACAGCCCATTTTGTATTTACTCTCCTGATATAAATATAACAAATGTATATTAAGAACATGGGATTCAAATGCACTAAATGGAATCATCTGTACGGCAATGGGTGGGGGTATGAAACGGACTTATCTATATCCGTATTCGATTCATTAATTTTTTTTAAAATATCATATATTTCACGGTTTGTTATGAATTGGCTTTTTTTAATTCATACCGTCCTATTAAAATTTTACTAAACCTTTACCCGACCCGCCCCGTCTCATTAATGCAAATTTTTTCAACATTTATTTCGAATTAATAAACAAATTTACTAAGCGTATAGTATAAACATAATTTTCTTTGTCTAAATAATAGAGCATATAAACTAAAATGAATAATAAAATAATATCAACCCAAAAAATTTAAATTTAAAAATTCAAATAGAGTCAATATAAGTCAACACTATGTGCATGAATAAAATTTTTAAAAATATCTGTACATTACGTGCAAATATATACATTAGCAAATAAATAAGATAAATTTATATAAATGAGGCGGGACAGGACGGAACGGGACTGAACGGGACGGGACGGGTATCTACTAAAATTCGTACCCGCCCCATAACCCATGACGGGTTCAATTATTAATACCATACCAGTGACACCCCCAAATTTCCATGAGTAGGTTGGCTAGACCCATACACAAAAAACTAGGAGCGTCTGTAATTGATAACATAAACACATAAAAGAAAACATAAAATCGAAATATAATAATAACAGCAATAACAAAAACAAGGATACAACTTATACATGAAGAAGATCGCACCCAATACATCCTCAAATAGAATAAGTCCCACAAGGTATAACTTGGAAATCCCATAAACATGGACCCCTAGAAACGCACTTAAAAGAAATATAATTGATGTCATTTATCGGATCCTATCCTGGAGTGGAAGGAAAAGATGATAGGACCAAACGAATATATATGAAGTCCTCAACCCTGCTGGTGAAACTGCTGAAGACCTGAAACAACAAAAATGCGGGTTAAACCCACGAGCAAGTACAACTCTACATGATCCCAAACAGAGTACCAAAATCCATCCCATTTCCTAGTGACACCTATCCCAAAAATTATATTATAAATTAATAATATATTTAACTATAATCATAGTCACTAATATACCACCATTTAATATAATTATCTCCATAAATTCCTTCCATTAATCTAATTTTTTCATATAACATCCATGTCCTACCATAACTACGTACCCGACAACTCACCCATGTCGTGACAACTCACCCATGTCCCATGGTACTATTGAGACTGCATTATTAGTCAATCTCCTTGTGGTTCCTTCTAAATCTCCAAACCATAGTCATTTAATTAAATCTTATGATTTTACGAATTTATTAATTCACTTGTATTCTTTATTCGGGAACATATAACAATTTAAGAATTCGAGCTTGAGGGGCGGCGGGCAGCGCCCCAGCGCCAAGGAATACGGTATACATATACGGTTGAAACTGTTCATTGATACAGTCAAAAATACAAGTTCAAGTATAATACATGAAACACATAATAACAATATAAATCAATGTCCAAAGTCTGATGACAAAGGAAATAGAGAAAAACAATTACATAATATAATCAGTGTTTTTCTAATGACATTATTTATAATCATTGTCAACATTGAAACCTAAAATATTTTTATATTCAGATTTCTATATGTAGTTCAAATCATATACACCTTAACAGAAATCATAATAACAAGACATATACATACGCTCACAGATTTATACATATAGACATAAATCCATACATGTTTATCTAAACAGAATATAATAAACATCATATATATTCATATACATGAACATGGTAAACCAGATCTGTACATATAACCACAAATAAATGTGTATTCGTATAAACATAATATATATTATCATAAATGTATATTCATATAAACAAAATATATATACTATCATATGTAGTCATGAATCAAACATGCGATAACTGATCTATACATGAGTGTCTATATATATTACCAATCTCTACATACATAAACGATCTGTACATATACCCATGAATCTATACATATATGTATAACAGAATATATATCATCATATATATACACGAAGATAAACGTACTATAGCAGATCTATACATATATGTGTTAGTCACTAATTAACCCTAGAGAAGGGTGAATAGGGTGTTAAAACAATTGTTAAGTTCTTTTTAACAAAAACTAGCAATATCCACAAATCTCAAAATTTGTTATACAAGTGAGTTTTCAATGAAAGACTTAATTTAATTTATCAAGCTATTTATCACAAGATTAATTAAGCATGCAAGATAACAAAATAAGGAGATAGAGATAGAAAGATTGATACCGTGATTTTTACGAGGTTCGGTAGCTCCTAGTCCTCGGCTCAAAGAATCCCCTTCCTTTGAAACTTTCCCAATCCTTCAATAGGTGGAATAGCAAAACCTTTACACACGAGCAAACTAGCTCGTCACACAATCAAGAGAACAATCCTCCTTTGAAACAATGAGCTTCACTTACCTAAGATCACAAATTTGTGTATGCAATCAATATATCACTCAAGAATAAAAAAAGAACACTAAAAAACCCTAAGGTTTTATGGAAGATAGATCAATATAAGCTCAAGTGTTTTTAGGTGATATTTCAAGAACTTTAAATGTATATTCTCAAAGGATAAATTCAATGAGAGAATAAGAAAAGAGCTAGAGTTTAAATCTTCAAATCATTTGAGTGAAAAACGAGATTTCCTGCTTCTTGCTTTCAAAGACTTTTCAAAGAGTGCTAGAGAGAAAATAAGAGATGAAGATTTTTCAGAAAAATTTCTCACAGTAGAACTACTATTTCAATCTTACATCTCATTCTATATATAATGAAACATTAGGGTTTGTAGAGTGAATCTCACTCTAGGGGAGTAGGAGAGTGAGTTTTGAAAAGTAGCAAGAATAAACACCAAGTGATGGGCAAAAATATTTCTCAGATTTACTTTTTCTTAAAATACTGAAGCACCCAGTCGACTATCTCCAAGCTGTATTTTAAAATATTTTTCCCAACGGCTATGGTCAGTCGACTGCCTGAAGAGAGCCAGTTGACTACCTTGGACAAGCCAGTCGACTGCCTCAGGCAATCAAATAAGTTCACAACTCTCTGTTTCATCCAGTTAGCTAGGCCTTTGGCCAGTCGACTGGGTCACAGGCAGTCGGTTGCCATTGCTTGGCCAGTCAACTGGGTGACTCAAATATTTTGATTCTAAGTTCATTTTTGTCTCATTTTGAGTTCGGTTATTTTGAGCTTATAGGACCAATCAATGCATAGAACACCTTGTTATAATATTCACACACTGACCTATCTACCCCAGGTCTTGAGTCTTCAACTTTCGTCTTTCGTTGACCATTTTGTCCTTTTCTGTTTTTGCGCTTGAATTTATTTATCGCTTATCGCTTTTTGTGTTTGTATTCTTTCCGAATCATTTTCCTATTCTTGATGGAACACTTAGCTCAAAGTTATATTAGTATCAAACACGCTTTAAATGCTTTGTTAATATCAAAATAAGAATTATTATCTGAAATTGAATTTCATGGCCTGTTATATGCATATATAAAACCATGAATCTCTACATATATACAAGATCAGTACATATACTCATGGATCTATATATATATATATAACAAATTATATATCATTATATATATACACGAAGACAAACGTATTATAACAGATCTATACATATATGCATATATAAAATCACGAATCTCACATATATACAAGATCGGTACATATACTCATGGATCTATACATATATATATATAACATATTATATATCATCATATATATACATGAATTTTATCATATATATATAACAGAAATTATGTGCACATAAGTAAGGAATACAAATTAGGTACAAAGGAGAAGAGTAGAACATATGTTTTGCCTGATTTGGAGAGCTTAATACCCACGAATCCCGATCCGAACCAAGTACTTGTTATCTCCCTATATATATATATATATATATATATATATATATATACGTATACATATATAACTATACGAAGAAGAGGGATAATGAGCAGTAGAGAAGAAGAAGTCTTAAAGAAGAAGAAGTCTGTAAATTGAATTAAGAGAGGCTGAATATGCTCAAGTATATATAGGGAAACATAGGGTTTGCCTATTGACCCATATGCCCTCTGATTTTGCAAAATAACCAAACTGCCATGAGTAAAAATGTCTACCTTACCCTTTAATACAACCCCATTAATAAACATGCCATCCTATAAATATATATATATATATATATATAAATATCCATTAAATACGGGGTATTACATTCTCCCCCCCTAATCATGGAATTTCGTCCCTGGAATTCAGCACATACTGAAATAAATAACTCAGGATACTTTGCACGAACCTCATCCTCCCTTTCCCAGGTGGACTCCACCTCGTTGTTATGACTCCACTGAACACGTACAAGGGGAATGACTTTCGTGCGGAGTACCTGATCCCTACGATCCAGAATACAATGAGGTTGTTCCACATATGTCGCATTCGGCTACAACTCAATTTCTCCCACATCTATATGCTAATAGAAATCCTTATCTCGAAGAAATCGCCGTAACATAGAAACATGAAATATGTTATGCACCCTGTGCATATGATCAGGTAAAGCCAAACAATAAGCCACTGGTCCAATCCTGTCACTAATCATGAAAGGGCCCACAAAGTGAGGTGATAGCTTCCCTTTTTTCCCAAATCGCATCACTCCCTTCATGGGTGAAACCTTCAAAAGGACTTGATCCTCCACTCTGAACTCTAAAGCTCAGGTCCAACGATCAGCGTAACTCTTCTATCTACTTTGAGCAGTCTTCATACGGTCTCGAATAAGGGCAATCTTTTCTGATGTATCCTTGATGAACTTAGGACCCAGGAATTTACCTAGGAGTTTTCTTTCTCTGACTCCCATCCAACATACTGGAGATCTGCACGGTCGACCATATAAGGCCTCAAACGGTGCCATACCGATAGTTTTCTGGTAACTATTATTGTAGGCAAACTCTGATAATGACAATTAGAACTCCCAGTTGCCCTTGAAATCTAGGACACAAGCTCGAAACATATCTTCCAAAATATGATTAACTCTCTCAGTCTGACCATCGCTCTGCGGGTGGTAAGCTATACTCAGATGCAACTCTATACCCAAAGCCTGCTGAAAACTTGCCTAAAACCTAGATACAAAATTTGGATCTCTATCCGATACAATAGACAAATGAATGCCATGAAGTTTCACTATCTCAGCGATGTAAAGCTTCGCCAACTGCTCCGATGTATAGTCTGAACGAACAGGTAGGAAATGGGCAGACTTGGTAAGTCTATCAACAATCACCCAAAAAGAATTTTGGTTTTGAGGAGAAGTAGGTAATCCCTCAATGAAATCCATGGAAATTCTCTCCCATTTCCACTCAGGCACTAGAAGTGGTTGTGATGATCCTAGCAGTTTTTGATGATCGATCTTCACCATCTGACAAGTATTGCACTTGGAGACAAAAATAGAAACATCCTTCTTCATACCAACCCACCAAAATTGGCGCTTCATATATTGGTACATCTTATCCCCTCCAGGATTCACTGCAAAAGGAGAGTTATGAGCCTCTCTCATCACATCTTTCCTCAAGTCCTCGGTAGGAGGAATGACCAATCGTCCCTTGTACCTCAGACCTCCATCCGAGTCAACTAAGTAGAAAGGAATCTCCCCAAATGCCAACTCCATAACTTTAGCCATGCACTATTGATCCACCTGTTGGGCCTTGACTACCCTACGAATAATAGCAGGTGTCACCACCACACATGCCGCAAAAGCGTCAGTTAACTCATCAGTTGTCCTCAGTGCATTCCACTCAGACTCGAACAAGGCTGAAAGACTAGCATAGGGTCGATAGCTAAGAGTGTCTGCCACTACATTAGCCTTCCCTAGGTGATACTGAATGGTGAAATGATAGTCCTTCACAAAGTCTAGCCATCTACGCTGCCTCATATTTAGTTCCCTCTGCGTGAATAGATATTACAGACTCTTGTGATCACTGAATAATCTGAAAGTCTCGCCTAAGAGATAGTGCCTCCAAATCCTCAATGCAAAAACAACTACTGCTAACTCCAAGTCGTGTGTCGGGTAGTTAAGCTCATGCGGCTTGAGCTTACGGGAAACATAAGATACTGATATCTCCTCCTGCATCAACACACACCCTAAACCCTGCAACAAGGCATCTGTAAAGACAAGATACTCAATTCCACTATGTGGGGTAGCTAGAACAGGTTCGGGTGTCAATTTTGTCTTCAGTTCATCAAAAGTTGCCTGACAGTGGTCATCACAAATAAATGGCACTCCCTTCCTAGTCAAGTGGGTAAGCAGACCGGCAATCTTCGAAAAACCCTGAATGAATCTACAATAATATCCAGCCAAGCCCAGAAAGCTACGAATCTCTGTAGGCGAGGTAGGTTTCCCCCGCTCCAGAACCATGGAGACTTTTGCTGGATCCACCGATAAACCTTTCTCTAACACTACATGCCCCAAAAACTTTACTTCTTTATGCCAGAAAGCACATTTTTCAAATTTTGCATAAAGCTGGTGATCTCTAAGTGTCTGCAACAATATCTGTAAATGCCTGGCATGATCCTCCTCTGACCTAGAATATACCAAAATGTCATCAATGAACACAATGACAAACTGGTCCAAAAATGGTCGAAATACCCTATTCATCAAATCCATAAAGATAGCTGGAACGTTGGTCAACCCAAAAGGCATGACCCGAAACTCATACAACCTATACCGAGTGAGAAATGTTGTCTTGGGAACATCCTGTTCCTTGACACGAAGCTAATGATACCTTGACTTCAAGTCTATCTTAGAGAAGTAGGTGGTTCCCCTCAACTGATCAAATAAATCATCAATCCTAGGCATAAGATATTTGTTGCGAATTGTGACTTTATTCAGCTCCATGTAATCGATACAAAGATAAAGAAAACCGTCATTCTTCTTCACAAACAACACAGGTGTTCCCCAGGGTAAAGTGTTCCTGCGAATGAAACCCTGGCTAAAAAGCTGCTGAATCTGATCCTTCAGTTCCCGCATCTCAACTGGTGTCATCCTATACGGTGCCTTAGCAATAGGCCTGGTGCCTAGAGCTAAGTTGATAACAAAATCGATCTCACGACTCGGAGGTAACCTTGGAATCTCCTAAAACACATCCTGAAAATCACGTACTACAGAAATACTATCCATAGATATAGTAGTCTGCTCTTCAGTCTCTGCATCAATATAAAATAAATGTGTACTAGACCCTCAATGAGATCGAGGTGCCACAATCAAATACATCTCTTATCCTTGTATCGCAAAGACTATCGTTTTACCACGACAGTCCAACTATGCATGGTAGTGAGATAACCAGTCCATCCCAAGTATCACATCATAAACATGCATGTCAAGAACTAATAAATCAGAAAAAAATCGAGGCCTGCCAATCTCAATAGGTACATATACACAACTATCCCGTAAAACTGCATCGGCACCTAATGGTGTCGAAACTCTGAGAGATCAACTAGTAGGCTGAGTCGGTAGTCCAGAAAAAACAACAAAAGAACGCGATATAAAAGAATGTGATGCACCAGTATCAAAAAGCACTCGACTGAGTCTACGATAAATAGGAAACATACCCTCAATAGCACAAGGTGCCTGAACGTCCGGTGGCATGACTTTGTAGACCCTGCTATAATGAAGCTACTGCTGGGGCTAACCCTGTGGTGGTGGGGGTGCTGGTAAAGTGGGATAAATTGGGCCCTGTAGACAAGGAACCTGTGGTACCGATAATGGTGGTGGATGCCTCTGTCCTTGATAACTGGTATGTCCTTCTTGGCCCTGCTGTCCTGGAGTAGCCTTGGGACACCTCTTGGCAGAGTGCCCATACTCCCCACACCCATAACAATGGCCCTTGAAATGACCCATAGGTTTTTTCTGACCCTGTTGTTTCCCCTGTGTAATCTGAGGAGCTTCACTCTGCTATCCCTAATGAGAAGGCCCTTCTTTGTTGCTATCAGTAGTACCCCTTTGTTTCTTCCAAGGCTGATGCCCCTGGAACCTGCCTTTATCACTGTTCCTGCCACTCTGACCATTTCCTTTATCCACTGTTTGGCTAGTGGAGTCATTGTCCTTGCACTTATCCCCTTTAGATTTCTTATAATCTCTCCTGATATGACAATGTTGTAATGCTGCATCCACCACCTGAGCATAAGTGGCGTAAGCTGGATTACCCACTATCACTTGCCGAATGGGCCATGCCAAACCATGCACAAAACAATTATTCATTTTCTTTTCTGTGTTCACTTCCTCAGGTGCAAACAATGATAGGCTGGTGAACTCCTACTCATACTCTATAACAGTTCTATCTCCCTGTTGTAAATTGAGAAATTCTATTTTCTCAGTTGCTCTCATGGCGAAAGAAAAGTATTTTTCATCAAAGCGATCCCGGAATTGATCATAAGTCAATGTGGCCCTCTCCTCTAGAATAGTAACCGACTCCCACCATTGCAAAGCATCACCAACCAGCTTGAATGTAGCTAATATCTGCTTTTGAACTTCAGTACACTGAACCATGCGCAAATGGCGCTTAATGTCCTTCTTCCACTGGTGAGCTGCGATGACCTCTATCGATCCAGAAAACTCTGGTAGATTGCCTCTCATGAATGAATTACGCATCATGTCCCATCCATTATCTAGCATCACAGGAAATGGTGTTGGTGCCTGCAAGGGAGGCTATGGATGAAACTGCTGATGCTGAAAAGTAGTCGCCACTCCTGTAGCAACAACCTGGGCAATAATATCAGCAAAGTTCGGAGGAAGTGGAGCATTCCCCTCCAAAATAGGGTCCGGAATTTGATTCACAATAGTCCTTCTACGTGGCGGCATACTGAAATAACAATAAACACGACACGTCAATACCCCCATTAAGATCTTACAAGAGTATGAGTCCTGAATTTAGGCTTTAAATATCCGGATACGTAACGCGAAAGACTAACTTTACATCCCTTGGACACTTGAACCTGGAGTGCTCTGATACCAATTGTGACACCCCCAAATTTTAATGCATAGGTTGGCCAAACTCATACACAGAAAACAAGGAGCGTCTGTAATTGATAACATAAACACAGAAGAGAAGACATAAAATCAAAATATAATAATAAAAGCAATAACAAAAATAAGGATACAACTTATACATGAAGAAGACCACACCCAATACATCCTTAAATATAATAAGTCCCACAAGGTATAACTTGGAAATCCCATAAACATGGACCCCTAGAAACGCATTTAAAATAAATACAATTGATGCCATTTATCTGATCTTACCCTAGAGTGGAAATAAAAGATGATAGGACCGAACGGATAGATATGAAGTTCTCAACCCGGCTGGTGAAACTGTCGAGGGCCTGAAACAATAAAAATGTGGGTTAAACCCACAAGCAAGTACAACTCTACATGATCCCAAACAGAATACCAAAATCCATCTCATTTCCTAGTGACACCTATCCTAAAAAATATATTATAAAATAATAATATATTTAACTATAACCATAGTCACTAATATACCACCATTTAATATAATTATATCCATAAATTCCTTCCATTAATCCAATTTTTCTATATAACATCCATGCCCTACCATAACCACGTACCCAACAACTCACCCATGTCGTGACAACTCAGCCATGTCCCGTAGTATTATTGAGACTGCATTATTAGTCAGTCTCATTGTGGTTCCTTCTAAATCTCCAAACCATAGTCATTTAATTAAATCTTATGATTTTAAGAATTTATTAATTCAATTGTATTCTTTATTCGGGAATGTATAACAATTGAAGAGGTCGAGCCTGGGGGGGCGGCGGGTGGCGCCTCAGTGCCAAGGAATACGGTATACGTATACGGTCAAAACTGTTCATTGATACGGTCGAAAATACAAGTTCAAGTATAATACGTGAAACACATAATAACAATA
Source organism: Cornus suecica (assembly GCA_963922005.1). Lineage (NCBI taxonomy): Eukaryota > Viridiplantae > Streptophyta > Magnoliopsida > Cornales > Cornaceae > Cornus > Cornus suecica. Next base: position 75,993,885 of record OY998243.1, read on the forward strand.
TAAATCAATGTCCAAAGTCTGATGACAAAGGAAATAGAGAAAAACAATTACATAATATAATTAGTGTTTTTCTAATAAGAGTATTTATAATCATTGTTAACATTGAAACCTAAAATATTTATATATTCAAATTTCTATATGTAGTTCAAATCATATACACCTTAACAGAAATCATAATAATAAGACATATACATACGTTCACAGATTTATACATATAGACATAAATCCATACATGTATATCTAAACAGAATATAATAAACATCATATATATTCATGTACATGAACATGGTAAACCAGATCTGTACATATAACCATAAATAAATGTGTATACGTATAAATAGAATATATATACTATCATATGTAGCCATGAATCAAACCTATGATAACCGATCTATACATGAGTGTCTATAAATATTACCAATCTCTACATACATAAAAGATCTGTACATATACCCATGGATCTATACATATATGTATAACAAAACATATATCATCATATATATACACGAAGATAAACGTACTATAGCAGTTCTATACATATATGCATATATAAAATCACTAATCTCTACAAATATACAAGATTGGTACATATACTCATGGATCTATACATATATATATATATATAACAGATTATATATCATCATATATATACACGAAGATAAACGTGCTATAGCAGATCTATACATATATGCATATATAAAATCACGAATCTCTACATATATACAAGATCGGTACATATACTCATGGATCTATACATATATATATAACAGATTATATATCATCATATATATACATGAAGTTTATCATTTATATAACATAAATTATGTGCACATAAGCAAAGAATACGAATTAGGTACAAAGGAGAAGAGTAGAACATATGTCTTGCCTGATTTGGAGAGCTTAATACCCACGAATCCCGATCCGAACCAAGTACTTGTTATCTCCCTCTCTCTCTCTCTCTCTATATATATATATATACGTATACATATATAACTATATGAAGAAGAGGGATAATGAGCAGTAGAGAAGAAGAAGTCTTAAAGAAGAAGAAGTCTGTAAATTGAATTAAGAGAGGCTGAATATGCTTAAGTATATATAGGGAAACATAGGGTTTGCCTATTGACCCATATGCCCTCCAATTTTGCAGAATAACCAAACTGCCATGAGTAAAAATGTCTACCTTACCCTTTTAATACAACCCCATTAACAAACATGCCATCCTATAAATATATATATATATAAATATCCATTAAATACGGGGTATTACAATACTCGCCGCTATGAAATTAAAAACAATCTCAAACCCTTGAATAAAGGGGCGGGTACAAAATGTCATCCCTAATCTAGACCAAGGTGATTCAGATTACTAGGGGATAATTACATTTTCACCCCCTCGAGAATTATAAAATTACACCTGCACTATCTCTCATTTTGATAATTACAGTTCCACCCCCCCTTTAAATGGACGTCGTTCATATCAGGTGATCGAATAGTGAATTTACCAATATATTATTATTTATTTATCATTTAAATGAGGGTAATATAGATATTTCGTAAAAAAATAACTACTAACATAAGCGTTGATTGTCTTTGACTACTTATGAAGTTCACCAGAAGGAGATATTTGTTATTGTAAAAACACTGTTGTGTATGTTTATTTATGGCATGTTCTAGACAATAATCATATTAAGTGTTAGATAGGTCATTTTGGTTTCAACGACATCTACAAGTTTCGACAAAGGCAAATCAAGTATTGAAGTAATGAAAAATATAAGAGAAGTGTAATATTGAGTAAAAATGTCTCCTGGAGGACAAAAACGGAATTTCTCAAAGCCGTAAACTCAAGCAAAAAGTCTCGGGGAGTCAAGATGGTCATTTTAGCGCATTTGCGGAGAAAAGTGGTTTTAACAAAAATACTTACGCTTAAGCCTACGTTTTCATAATAAAAAAGTGGTTGAAAAGTGGAGTTTTACACTTGAAGGTACGTTTGGACTTACGTTTCAAGCGTAAGGAACCTACGCTTCAAGCGTAGCTGTGGCAGAGTTTTGAAAAGTGTAGGTGCGACATTATGACTACGTGGTTGGCTATTGTGTATCCTATTATGACTTGGGCTACACTCTTATATATTCTAGGACGTGTATAAATGATATATACACAAAAGTTTCATTCCCAATTATAAGAGGATTAAATAAGGGAGGAATCCTAGTTCAAAAAGGAAACAGTGATTTCAGCAAGATTTTCAATCAACTTCGGGAGTTCATATCTCGGTCAAAAAAGGTCCGAATAGGGTGATTCTTGAGCCTAACATCAAGAAATCGAAGTCAGATTTCCAAAAAGAGATTATATGTCTCAATCCAATATGTATAGCTCCAGATATGATCAAAAGAGTGAGAGGTGGCTTGCAAGAAAAAACTGAAAATTTCATAATCGGGCTCAAATTTTATTTTAACTCAAATTGATTCGTGTTGACCCGGATGACCTTGAGTTTGACCTAAACACCTATAATCACATATATATCACATATTATACATGATATTGAAGGGTTTGACTCAGTTGAGGGTGAAATTACCAAAGAGGACGAACTTAGGGTTTCTCCTCTACATTGCCTATAAATACCAAGGTTTACAAGAGAGGAGGCTAAGCTTTGAAGAGAGATTTTCTGTAGTATTTTATCATTCATCTTCTTCTACAGAGCTATTGATATAGAGAGAGAAAATATCATTGAGTGATTCTACTAGTTCTCTCTTATTTTTGGAGTTGATTCTATCGTGCTTCTACATCGACGATCTCATGCACGATTGAATCATCTAGATATTGTTGACACCCTAAATGAGCTAACACATGGCAATGGAAATGAACCAAAACTAGGCCAAAAACTAGCCAGAACTATACTGGAATTTAGGCTAGAAACTGGGCTATTTTCGGGCTGGAAAATGGGCTAGAAAGTTGGGCAAATTGGGCCAGATTTGGGCCTAAAACTGCCTGGAAAATGGGCCAGAACTAGGCCAAAATATGGCCCAAAACTGAGTTGAAATATGGGCCGAAATATGGGCTAAGTTGAGCTGCGAAAATGGGCCAGAATTTGGGCTGAAGTTGAGCTGCGAAATTGGGCTAGAAAATGGGCTGAAAATGGGTCAGATCATGAAGTAACTTGTTGATCAAGACTAGAAGATTTGTGGAGTATTGAACACTTCTAAGAAATATGAGTTGTAATTGATTAGTGTTTTATTTAGATAGATTTAGATTTAAGAATATTTATCTTTTATTTTTAGTTATTTATCCATATGTTATATTTCACAAACAATTTTAGGTTATAAATAAGGTACGTAAATCTCTGTTTTAGGGGTCCCCGACCAAATACAAAATGTCCCTACTATAATAGCAGTTTTTCCATTATATTTTACTTTTTATCGTCTTTTATATTCCTCGCATATGCACTTTCAATACCAATTTACTTTCTTGCAAATTCGTACTTTCAATACAATTTCAATTCACAGTCCTTTAAATTCTTTGCAGTCGCACCTTTCACTTATTTTCTATCCCTCTTCTTATTTTTCTTTCGGTTACCCAAAAGTCCTCTTTATTGAGGTAATCAGAATCCTTCACGAGAGTTTAGTTATTTCTCTCGTAAATCGTTTGATTCTATTCCACATGTTCAAAAGAGACGAAGAATCATTCCTTTTGAACCGGTTGAACTCCGTCACCAGTTATGACACGCCCGCACCCTACGGATACGAAGAATATTATCGGCCCTAGTATTCAGTCGATGATGATTATTTTTTGGAGCGAACAGATATTGAAAAATCTACACACCGTTGATTGCAACTTGGTTGCTTTGATCCGTTTTGAGAAGCGGAGTCGTCTGAGTGTGGAAGTTGAAACAGAAGGCTTCGTGGTTATTTGATCTGTTGAGAAGCAGAGCCGTCTGAGTACGGAGATCGGAGCGAGAGCTTCGTGGAACGCGAGTGAATCTAGAGTTTCAGACGTCGAGTGAAGAACAACAAATTACAGAGGTTGTAAGTTCTGTTTTCATAGAGTCTGTACAATTTCTCTGATTCATAGTGCATCGATACCCGAGTGTATCCGTGGTTTTTACTTGAAGTCTTTCTAAGATTTTTTATGTAAAAATCTCTGTGTCTTCTCATGATTTTAATTTATGCACTTATATTCATATTTGCTTAATTGATTTGTTTTGAGAATTGAATTGAGAATTAGGGTTTGTGACTGATTAAAATTGAATTTTCGCTAAATAATTTTAATTGATCATAAAATCAACAAAAAACCTATTCAAGTCCTTCTAGGCTGTTTTCACTATCGTCTAGGTAATTTTAGTTACAACTTACTAACTAGAATGAGTGAAAGTGTAACTATCAAAATGAGAAGGGTGCGAGTATAATTTTACAATTCTTTAATGGGTGAAGCTATAATTATCCCTACTACTAAAGACATGGGTTTGGCAAACATAAAGGGTATTTATGCACACACATGTATGAGGAGAGTTGCAATAATTAAATTGATTGACATTGAACTGTTTTAGGTGATCTAGTGAAGATGGACCAATTGGTGAAGGACAAGAATATTAATGGTTTTAATTTCTAGTAACAGCTTATAATTACTAGTTTCATGGTAGTGCACAAATGATATCAAACATATATGTATGACATATCCCTACTTTGGGATTTGAAACCATTAAGGTTGAAGGGGTTCTTTTTAATAACAATAAAAGAAAGGAGAAATAAAAAAATATTAAAGGAAAAGCATGATTCTTAGAATCACGATACTAATAATTTTACGATTTTATTATGATTCTACGTACGTGTGTTTTATATATTTTTTGAGCTGAAATAATGATTTGAAAGTAAAATCCTCCCTGTAAAATGTCCAAAATCTTAATAATTTAATCTAATAGCTCAATATATGGTCTAAACTTATAAAAAAATAATTGAAGGACCAAAATTTTAATATTTATTCATTTTTTATATTTTGAGTATATTTTTATCATATTATAAATACATCATTATTTAATAAATTAAATAGAAATATTTATCAATAATTAGATATAATCTTATGACAATTGAATTAAAAAGGGAAGAAAATGATTACGTCAAAGAATGAAGGTACCGTAAAAAGCGTTCTGGTATTTCAAAATATCAGCAAGTTTTTTTTAATGTGAATCTTTAAAACACTTTTTAGGGTTAAATGCAATAAACCCCCCTATACTATTTTCTCTTTCTTCAAATAACCCCCCAATCTATGCTTTTGGCAAAAAACCCCCATACTATCCCCTTTTTAGCACTTAACCCCCCTCATCTATGTGCACAGTTATAACACCGTTAGTGGACATTTATTGGACAGTTTTACCCTTCATTAAATAAGGCTTTGTTTGGCCAAACAACTCATACAAATATAAAAAATATATAAATAATATTTGGAAAAAGCAATTTCTGAAAAATATAAATATCTTAAAAAATACATGTAAAAAAAGTCAAAAAAATCTGAGAAAAAAAAAATCGGGAAAATTTTTTTTTTCGAAAAAATCCGGGAAATAAATTAATCTGGAAAAAAATCGAAAAAAAAATTCTTGAAAAAATTTCTAAAAATGTTTTTTGGAAAAAAAATTAAATATTTAGAAAAATATTTTGGGAAACATTTATATTTTTTCCGGACTTTTTCTAGTAATATATTTTTGGAAAAAATATATAAATAATATTTGGAAAAAGCAATTTCTAAAAAAATATTATTACTAGAAATTGCCTTTTCTAAAAAAATATATAAATAGTATTTTTTTAGAAATTGCCTTTTCCAAATATTATTTATATATTTTTTCCAAAAATATATTACTAGAAAAAGTCCGGGAAAAATATAAATGTTTCCCAAAATATTTTTCTAAATATTTAATTTTTTTTCCAAAAAACAGTTTTAGAAATTTTTTCAAGAATTCTTTTTTCGATTTTTTTCCAGATTAATTTATTTCCCGGATTTTTTCGAAAAAAAAAATTTTCCCGATTTTTTTTTTCTCAGATTTTGATTCCTATATATTAATCTGGAAAAAAATTTCCAAATTTTTTTTATTATATATTCCAGGAATTGTTTTTTCGATTTTTTTCCAGAAATTTTCCAAAAAACTTTTTCCCGGATTTTTTCCAGAATTTTTTTTCCCCGATTAATTCCCAAAATATTATTTTCCAGAATTTTTTTTTGAAATATATATTTTCCAAATATTTATATTTCTTCCAAAATATTTTTTTGAATTGTTTTTACATATTTTTTATATTTATTTTTCAGAAAATTTTATTTTTTTGAAAAAAAATATTTCTTATAACAAGGGGGTAGATTGAACTTTTCTAGAATATATAATTTTTTTATGAAATAAATATTTCTTCCCAATATTATTTTTTAATATATAAAGTGTGTGTTGTCACAGATGCATTGATTGTGGGAGATTTGCATTGCCACGTCACTAAAGTTGAAAGCTTAAGTTGGTTTGGCCAAACAAAGCCTTATTTAATGAAGGGTAAAACTGTCCAAACAAATGTCCACTAACGGTGTTATAACGGAATTGGGTAAATTGCAACATTTACATAGTTTAGGGGGCAATCCTTTAGTGCAGGGGGTTATTTTAGAAAGAGAAAATAGTATAGGGGGGTTTTTTGCATTTAATAAATAAACATGATGATTGATGAACATCTTTATCTAAAGGACTTCGATTATCTTTGCTTGTCCTCGAAAATGAATAGTATTTATCAAGTCAGATCTCGTCCTAACACATGAGATAAGGGAGGTACTAGAGTTTAGTGTATAAAAAATTTCTTATTTTCCTGTGCACGTTTTGCAACAGTAATTAATCAATATCATGATCAACCTCAAAATATTACTTTATCTTTCTTGGATTTGATAAAACTGAAAAATTAAATAATAAATAAAAATTATCAAATAAACTTTAAATCTTTTTATAAACTATATCAAAATCTCATCCTCCAATACAACGACAAATGAGGATGCTCAACAAAGCGGTTCATATTTTAGCTTCTCAATTTGAACTTTAAAAACCTTTGAATTCGGTAGATTTGTTCAAATAATTAGGTAGTATTCTCTGGTTGCATATAATTAATAAAAATTACTTTATGTTTTATTGAAAGAAAATTACTTTATATATATTCTATAAAGTATGAATACTTTTTCAATAGCAATGTATAAATATAACTTTTAAGATATTTCTATCACGTATTTAATATTTTTTTAAATACCAAATAATATATTTTTAATAAATTTTAAACATTAAAAAGAAATTTTCCTAATAATATTATGAAGGGTAAATTATAGTTTCACCCCCTATTGATAGTGTAAATTACACCTGCACCCCCTTTATTTTCGCTAATTACAGTTTACCCCTTATTTGTAAATTACAGTTTCACTTTCACCCCTTCAACTCATTCTCCGGCGAGGTCAAACCGGGTCAACCAAAATCTGAGATGCGAAATGACCAAATTATCCTTATATGTGTGTAAAGACTTGTTTGTCCATCCAAAATGATGTGAAATACCTAAACTATCCTCATCACTTATATATATATTTGCATAAATATATATATATATATATTTGCATAAATATATATATATATATATATATATGTGTGTGAGAGAAATTGTTGTTGTGGGTGTTGTTGAATTGAACGAATTCGAATTCGGAGTCGGAGGGGGAGAGGAGAGAGGGAGTTTTGCGGCGGAAGAGGGCGGAGGGGGTTCGGTTTGGGTGTCGGAGAGTGTGGAGGAGAGAGAAATGGGAGGCGGAGATGAGAGAGAGCCAGTGTTTGCAGACGGATTTGAATCGGATAAGAGACTTCACAGGGGCGCGAACGAGGATCTCTGTCAAGAGGTTGTCGTTGCCGGCGATTGTGGTGGCGGCGGACGACGGCGGCGATTGGTGGTGGTTGTCATCCATGGAGGAGATTGCGGAGTCGGTGCTTCCGATAGGTATAGAAGGAGTACATGCCATATGATTGTATATAGGTGTATACAAATATTATACACAGTTTTAAGTATACATATTGAAAATGGACAATTAAATGAGTATGGGTAGGAATTGAGGTTTGATAATTGGTAATTCATTTTAGGGTTAGGGTTTGATTTGAGGGATTTTAGGAGAGAGTAGGGGTGAGATGAAGAAGATGATGGAAGGGTAAAAATAGGTAATTTAGCATAAAAGAATATTTGATTATTTAAAATAAATATAGAAAAGGGGTATTCGGTCGCCGGATATGAGTTTCAGGGGGTGAAATTGTAATTAGTGAAAATAGAGGGGGTGCGGATATAATTTATACTATCAACAGGGAGTGAAAATATAATTTACCCTATTATGAAATACTATAGTTAATAATATTATGAAATACTATAATAAATTTTTTATTATTTCTTATTAAGCACAGGGACATGTGATTGTTTGAAGTATTGTTAAAGGAACTCATATATAAAAAATTATCATATCACCGTGTCTGTATCTGCACTCCTAGCATAGTATATATTCAATTCCAATTAAAGATTATCAATTTTATGTAATTCAAATCATATTATTAAGTTCAATTATCAAATAATATTATTACATTCAATTAAAAATGGGTGAATGGCAGTAAACACCCCTGAGGTTTGAACAATTTGCAGAAAACCCCCTTCAATTTCACTTTGTGCAAATAACCCCCTATAGTATCCTCCGATTGGGCACTTTGCACCCTTGCGACACTGTTCCGACAATTTTTTCGATCACATGCATATCACATGACTTAAAAAAAATTTAAATTCCAAAATTGCCCTTGTCTAATAACCAATATACCCCTCTAGTAAATTGCTTAAAACCCCCTCTCAAATTTACTATCTCTCTCTCTCATACACACACACACACACACACACCTCTGCACACATATACATACATACACACACATATATATAGATCTATACATATATATATATACACACACACACACATATATATATCTACACCATCCCCTCCCACTGCCTCCCCGTCGGCGCCGCCAAGGGGCGGCGGGCGGCGCCGACGGGGGAGGCGGTGGGAGGGGATGGTGTAGATATATATATGTGTGTGTGTGTGTATATATATATATGTATAGATCTATATATATGTGTGTGTATGTATGTATATGTGTGCAGAGGTGTGTGTGTGTGTGTGTGTGTGAGAGAGAGAGAGAGAGAAAATTAAATAAATTTTAAATGTTTTTTTAATTTTATATTTATTTTCGAATTTAGTATTTCTTTTTAAATTTAATATATATTTTTGAATTTTATATTTATTTTCAAATTTTTTATATTTTTTTCAAATTTTATAATTATTTTTGAAATTTAATATATATTATTTGAATTTTATATGGGTTTTTTTTTAATTTTATATATTTGTCTTGAATTTAATATGTTTTTTAAAAAAAAATTCAAAATTTATATATATTTTATATTTTATATTTATTTTCAATTTTATAATTTTGTAATGTTTTTTGAAATTTAATATATTTTTTTGAATTTTATATGTTTTTTTAAAATTTTATATATTTGTTTCAAAATTTTTATGTTTTTTGCAATTTTTATATTTATTTTCGAAATTTATATATATTTTTAATTTTATATTTATTTTTGAATTTATAATATTTTTCAAATTTTAATATATATATTTTTGAATTTTATATATATTTTGAAAATTTAATAGAAATTAAATTATTAAATGATGGGAGGGAGTCTAATTGATAAAAACAGTATCCTTGTTTCCAAACAGAATAAGGATAAGACATTGAGGGTAGTTTAGGGATTTAAAAAAAAATTCAGGATGATGTCATCGTTCAGGGGTCTAAGTGATGAGAATATTGATTTACAAATAAAATAATTAAAACTTACAAAAAAAAAATTTAACATTTGAGAGTATATTTAGTCTAATACATTAAAGGTAAATGACATAATTAATATTCTAACTAAAAAAAATAATATTTTTGTAATTTAAATAATTAAGAAATATAATAGTAAGGATAGGATTAAAGGGAATGTGGAAATACAAAATGTTTGGAGGGTAAAAGGGTAAAAAAATTTGAGGGCAAGCCCATGGTGCAACCTTTATGAAACTTTAGGGGATTCTAACCTCATTTCATAGTTGAGGGGGTATAATAGAGAAAAAGAGTAAACTTGAGGGGAGTTTTAAGCAATTTACCCTATTTAATTTAAATAGTTTAAATAAGGACATAAAAGTAATTTCCCTTCTCCGTCACCGGAAAAGGTGTTTGAGGGTATTTAGCGCCCCTTTTTGAAACTTGAGGGATGTTTTTAAAACATTAGGGGGATTTTCTGCAAATTTTTAAAACCTCAGGGGTGTTTACTGCCATTCTCCCAATTAAAAATATATATTTGTAAATAGATGTTCTTCATTGGAATCACAGACAAGTACATGTGCCAAAAAACAATTAAAATTATAGATAAATCAATACGTATAGCATATTTTTTAATTTGGCAACTATCTATAACATATCTGCAGAGGATGTTTTTAAATTTATAATTCATCGCGGTGCCATAATTTATCACCTCTATTCAATATATATATATATATAAATAAATATATAATCAATCTGTTGTATACAGTATCACTAATTTATATCTTCAATGGAGTCCACTGTAATTGAAATTGAAAATAAATGATAAAGCAAGAAACCACATGAACCCATTAGATGTATAAAAAGATGACATTCATGCAAAGCCCTAAAATCAAAGTACACAATCCCCAAAACTTAGAAAAACCCTAGAAACGAAACACTTAGGGTTGGCGATTAGGGGCGGTAGTCGGAGACATCATCATCAACAGCCGCCGACTTCTCTGATTCTTTGATTTCGGCGTCGACTTCGTCGGGGTCGCGAGTGGGGTCAGTCTTGTCCATGGCGGCTCGGGCCTTATCGAGCCAGGGCTTGAACGCCAGCTCTATGGCCATCCACCCAAAAGCTAGGGCTCCGAACACCACCGCCGTCGCTTTCAGAGAATTTCCCTTCGTCGATCGCGCCATCGAAGCAGAATCAAAATTTTCTTCTCCTTCGTGGGCAAGTAAAACCGATACAATGTGTATATGTATATGTATATGTTATATGCGTATAATATGCGCTAGGTCAGAGCGTGTATTTATACAGTATCTTTGGGTGGACCGCAGCGATCGTGTGAATTGCGACTTGCGCAGCAAACACGTGTCCAAATTTTTGAAAATGAAGCGTCTAATTAAATTATTTTCAATTGAGGAAAGCATGATGTCGATATGTCCGAGTGGTTAAGGAGACAGACTTGAAATCTGTTGGGCTTCGGCCGCGCAGGTTCGAACCCTGCTGTCGACGATTCATTTTTTACATTGTTTTTTATTAACCAAAAACCACTTTTTTTGGAAATTATTCAATCACAACGCTTCTTACACAATCACTCAATTTTTTGGGTTCTCACACAAAATGGAAGAGATTCATGAATGCCTCGTAATAGTTTCATCTGCTATATATATATTCTTAGTGTGATAATTAAAGACAATACTTGGGTTGAGGCCGAAGTTCATCCTAGTCACTTATCTAATACAATTTATACACGTGACCAGAGTTATTTTTTTACAAAAGAACACTAATTAATGTTTATATGAATTTTATATTCATCTTCCTTTTTTATTTTTAAAAAGATTTAGCCACGAATCCAAACTCGACCCAAGTATTGTCCGATAATTAAATAGCTGCCAGAAGTCACTGTTAGAGGAACATTACTAGCACACCAGGACTACATGCTTAAAGAAAGCAGCAGAGAATTGGAAGCTCTTAAAATCTAATCAAACCAAAACTAAACCTCTCCTTGCACAAGGGTAGGCAGGCAGACATTGATTAAGAACATTTTTAAGACGAGTGCTAGAATTCCAAGTCAAAGGGAAGATAGCAACACTATTTAGTCATTCAGGTCACAATATATGGCACAAAGTATCTACTAAATGGACAAACCTATTTCAACAGTCTAGAGAACAAGTCATCATAAACATCATTAGAAATTATCCTGCAGCAAGACAACCCAGTGAAGCCCTCCTGGAAAAAGGGCATAATCAGTAAACTCTCCCATCACACAGGTGTTTACATAATAAAGATATGCTCCAAAAATTCCTCAGTTCCCTAACGGCCTCTCCCACGTCCACGCCCGCGACCCCGGCCCCTACCACGTCCCACAGCCCTCCCTGGATTGGAGGACAAAAGAAAGACATTAATAAAACATTAAAAAGCATAATTATGGAAATATCAACATGTTCTACGAAAATTCACTAAATAGGAAAAACTAGCAAAATTATTTGAAATACCAGCAGTTGGCTTCTTGGGCTTGACCCTAGGTGTCTCTTCCACAAGCAAGGTCTCGAGATTCAAGCTGTCAGGAAGGATATAGTAACGAATGTTGTTACCCCTCACACTCAGGTGATCCAACGTCACTGGATTTTTCCCCTTCAGTGTAAGCTTTACTGTCTTCAAATGCGTGTTCATGCTAATATCCACACCTATAATAAAATAAGCCAATAAAGATATGAAATAAGTCGATAAAGCATAAACCTAAATCAAATTTCTAAAATAATAAAACAGGGGGGTAAGTGCGTAATATGTGATTCGCCCAGGGCAAGATCTTAGTGTTAGTATGCGTAGTATCTTGTTAGACAATGATTATAGGGTTAGCTTTATTTACATCCCCTCAGGCATGAGAATTTTCAATCACACCCCTTATTTTTCGAAACTGTCATCATTTACACCCCCTCAAGCATGACATCATCCTGAAAATTTATTTTAATACTTAAATTGCCCTTAATGTTATCCAAGTTGTGTTTTGAAACAAGGATTGAGTTTTTTTTTATCAATTTGACCCCCTCATTTTATAACTTGCCCAAATATTCTTTATTATAAAAAATATAGATAAGATTAAAAAAAGAGTGGATTATATAAAAATAAAAATATAACTTGCCCAAATATTCATTGATAACTTTCTTATTTATTATGCTCAAAAAGCTTATATATCACTTATATATATATATTTTAAATAAAGTTATTTATTGATAATATTTTTATACTTGCTTATAAGAAAGTTATAATAAAATTACATTTTATTTATTTATTTTTTATCAATGATTTGGGCAAGTTATAAAATAAAAAATATTTATATAACTTTCTTTAATAAATAAGAAAGTTATATAATAAAGTTATAAGAAAGTATATAAGTGAAAGTTATAACATGGAAAAAAAAAAAACTTAATTATATAACTTTTTTATTTATTATGCTTAATAAGATTTTATATCTATATCTATATGTATATATATATATGAATCTTATATATGTATATATATACATATCTTCACACACATATATATATATACATACATATATAAACCCTAATCTAATGTTCATATATACATATATATATATATATATACGGGTCCTCTATTTATATAAACCATATATATATATACGGGTTCTCTGTAACATATATATGTATATGAACATAAATTCTGAAATTTGAACAAAGATTATGAAAATTTGTGTTGGAATCCAAGAAACCCCAAATTTGGGGGTGTGATTGAAGATACTCAAACCTCGGGGATGTGATTGAAGTAAAAACAAACCTGAGGGGGTGTAAATGAAGTTAACCCTTGATTATATTATATCTATTTTCTTTCTCATAGAAAGTGTGTATACGCAAAACAGAATGACTTCCTATTTGAAGAATAATTGAAGAGTAAAGAGGGAAACAATAAAAAAAAAAAGAAAAAAAAAAGAGGTCCGTTCTTCCTCATTGTCCATGTCTAATTCTGATAAGATACCAGTAAGAAACTTTGGTATTATCAGCTAAGGTTTGACAGTATCAATGCATGTTTGTTTCCAGTTAACAATACAACCATGCATAGGAAGATGACATCCATTTTATCAAGTGTCTCCAATTATGTTAACTAGACCATGTAAGACAACATTGAAAGTTAATTTGACAGAATATAGAAAACAGATGCACTGAGAATGTTCAATTTCACCAGAGCAAAAAGCACCCTCAAAACTATCAAACTTTTATGAGGCAAAATAATCCAACAAATACCACATTAGTACAGTATAATATCCAAAAAGTGGAAAATGGAGTACATGATGTATCATTGCATCCTTTGATAGTAAAAATTAGAGCTGACAATATTTACCCAAACCCACCAACCCACCCATACCTGCCCGTTAATTTTGGGTGTTTGGGTGAGTGATTTTAAATGCGGGTCGGTAATGGGTTGGGTTGAATGAGAGAGTAAAAAATGCGGGTTGATAGCGGGTCGACCCGTCTCACAAGCCCTAAGTCGATGCCTCACCTTCTCTCGTTCTCGTCTGCAGCGCGTTCCGTGTTTGTTCCTCTTGGTCGCTGATCAACCTTTCCTTCTCTCTATGTATATATATATATATATATGTAGATGTATGACGTTATATATATACATATATATATAAATCTGTATGTATGCATATTGACATACATATAAAAGATCTATTAACTGAATCTTTTTTTTGTATCTTGGAAACCCAAATCAAAATCCAATTGGCTTTTTAATGGTTTTTGGTGTATATGTGTGTATATATATATATATATATATATATATATATATATATTATATATTATATGCATGTATGTGAATATCTTCAACAGATTTATGCTTCAAATAGGCATAAAGTGTAGAATCTGTTGAATTTTTAATTTGTTGAACATTTTTTGTTTTCTTTTCTAGGATTTCTTGTTCAATCATATATATTTTTTTCTAATTGATCTATTCTATTCTTTGATTTTTTGTGTTCTTTTCTCTCAAGTGTTTCAGATTAAATATATAAATTTCTTGTTTATTGACCTGATAGATGGAAAATAAATGAAAATTTTCTCTTTTTTTATACGTGAGTTTTGCCCCCTTTTCTTTTTTCCTTCTCCCTCTTTGCTTTGCAGTTTTCCAACAGCAATTATGAAAACTTCATATAAACACAAAAATATTTAGTTTAAATTTTAAATTATTTAAAAACTTATATGAACTTTGATCATTTTTAAATTTTTTTGAATATTAATATATATATATATATGCGGGTCGGGTCAACCCCGTCTATGACCCTTCATTGCGGGTTGAGAATGGGTTAGTGGCCCATTTTCGACCCGCCCGTTCCTGAACCAACCCAAACCCGCCCTAACCCGACCATTTGCCACCCCTAGTAAAAATTTATGATATTGACAGTACATGTTGCATTCACTGGTGGATCGCCAAGGGGAAACATGTGCGACCCCGACCCCTAACTCAAGGCGCACCAACTAGGGATCATTTCACGCTTCTAATTCAAATTATCTAGTTAAACATACCTCAAAATCCACATATTATTTCAATAATAATAACTTGGAAGGCACCTCTACCCTGAAATGCATTTGTCAACATTCCCACACACCAAGCCACCATCTAAAATTCTCAAATAAAGAATCCCTTCTGCTTAACTTGCAATTCTAAAGGGCTCACAAGGAGGTTCCTAAACTAAATCATATGAAATAAAGAATGCTTCGGAGAGGAATTTTCACGGGCATAACCCCCCGACAAATCTCATATTCAACCAATATAAATAACATACTCAATGTATCCAGATAACTATCTAATTGCTCTCTAGATCTTAGATCTGAATAAGCTCGTAAACTCCCCAGAGGTCTATTTGTTACTTTCCCTAGGTAACCCTTTTCTTAAGTCACACACTAAGTAAAGCTATGAGTAGTTTACTAATAGGTGATCTGGTTCCAAAAGAAATCATAGTTACAGGAAAGGAACACGTGGTCTAATTCAGATATAAATCTTTCTGTTGAATGCATGAAAGGCAAAACTAGCATTTTGAGAAAGAATAGTAGAATAACCTTATGGAACATAAAGGAACCACAATGCTACAATAAAGATGGCAATACAGTGAGGGAAATCTTGAGGGCACAACTTTACAAAAACAAAATAAGTATGTTTCTATTTGTATATCAGGAGGCAATAGCTAGAAACCTTGTGATAATTCTGGCCTGTATTTGTCTGTTCTATACTTTTGCAATCCATGGAAAAAGTGCTCCATTGAATGACAATTTCAATTCTGAAGGGAACTCTTCCGAAAGAAAAGGAAAAAAATGATTGTTGCAGTTTGCTCTTTACATGATAGATGGTTCACCCTTCATTAGTACCCCCGGAGTATCTCCTGCAGCTTAATATGGACAAGTTAGGAAACACGGCAGACAAATGATGCCAATATGAACTGTAAGGGAAGCAAAGGTCAACACTTTTCACTCTACCAAGCTTGTTAAGAGCGTCCATAAATGCTTCATGAAGTTCTGGCATCCAATGCATGTGTAACTTACTAGGGAGACTGTGTACTAAGGACAAGGGGGTACCAACAATGCAGGTTTCTCCATGTGTTCTAGGAAGCTGTTGAAATACTTGGGGCTGGTGATGACTTACCTGATATGGCATCTGCATAATAAAACAATAGTATCAGGCCAAGTCATCTTCAAATGTTTCAGCTTACCCGGCCCAAGTATTTCAGCAGCTTACCAGCACAACTAAAGAACCGGCATTGTTGCTACCCCTTGTCCCCAGTAAACAGTGCAATAAGTAACCCACACGTGCGTTGGACACCAAAACTTAATTTAGTATTATCTTTTAACATGCTTAGTGGAAGTGGAAGTGTGTAGCTGTTCTTGTTGGCATCATTTGGCTTTGATGTGTTCAATAACTTGGTCATATTAAACTGCAGGAGCTACACCTAGGAGTATACTAATGAAGGTCAAAGGGTTAACCATCTATCAGAAGGTAGATAACAATTGCTCATGATATACAAACATAAGCATACATATCTTGTATTTTTAGTGATGTGCTGTCAAAATTTTCCCTCCCTGTATTGGTATCATAGTTGGTATATTGTGGTTTCTTTAGGTTCAACGAGATTATACTACTATGTTTATGATGGTATTGGCTATCTGTTAAAGCATTGGCATGTTATCTGTGAAAAAGAACTGTGAATTTCAAGCTTTATTTTTTTTCTTTTTCTTTTTTCATAGCCTTTGAGAACAAAATATAGAAACTCAATTCCTTAGTAGTACTTTTACTGAATTCCTCGGCAGTACTTTCAGGAGGATGATTGATGTAATCAATCTTTATATGATCCAGACATCAAGGAATGTATGTGATTTCAAGCTTCTTCCCTTTTAAGGCCTTTCATAATAAGATATAGAAATTAAATTCCTTGGTGGTACTTTCAGGAGGATAATTGAAGTTATCAATCTTTGCATGATCATTCATTAAGTAATGTGGTTTTTCAGAATTATTTTTTTGGAATCTTCTGCTATGTGGAGAATAGATCTAGTTTGTTATTTGTCTCTTTACCAGTTGATGTTACTACAGTACTGGTATTTTTTTTTCCCCATGCAATATACCACACCTTTAGATAATATTTTGCAATTCTAAATTTATTGCAATAAATACATTTTTTGTCATTTTCTACCTTTTTCCTGTGCTTTTTGAATGTTGGACTGGCTTTGGTTCGGTTTGCACTTCTTTTTTCTACTATGCAGTGCTATGTTAGTTAATATTCTCCTCATTATGCAACCTCTTGGGTGAAGTAACAGACATTCGGCAGACGAATCTCTTAAATACCTTTCTTTGTTGACCTCTGTCAATGTCCCTGACATTGCTCCACCGCTTCTGATTCCGTATTTCCAAACACTTTAACTCTCTACACTGCCATGTAAAGAAAATTATCTTAATTTTCTACATCAACCTTTCCCCCTACCCATTTCTTTACTTTGAGCTTAAAATCCTATGGGTATCATGACCTTTCACTGGGTGATTATGTGTGACTCGTTCACATTTATAGGTGCAAACCTTTGTTTCTCCAAATTCTACTCCCTGTAAAAATAAAAATATTACTAGTCTAAGCAGTCAGCTCTAAGTGTTCATCTCGCCGTCGAATGCGCCCCTCCACCATATCCGTACAAACAGAGTAGTCCATTTATACAGAAGGGTAAAGCAATCTTACTTAGGATAGCAAATCCCAAGAGTCTTTTTTGTCATTTTGTTTATCTGTGAATTGTTACTGAACCTATCTCATTCATCAATTATATGTCTAAACCTAATTAGTATTAGTCAAAACATTTAAACCATAGTTTTACAGAGTAAATCTTGAAGCACAATAATCATACTCCAAAACACATATTGAGCAACAACCCAGATTCCATTAGAAGCCAAAAGCATATGTCCGTTTGGTTTCGGCAATTAAACTAGCAAACTATATTGGAGATAATTAGGGATTTCAACAATATCTTAAGCATATTTTCTTTACTGATGTCTATGATTTCGTACGAATCAAACATACAGTTTCATTCTTAAGTTCAATCGATACTGTCTCATTTAATCAAAACATGTCAAAGAGAACATAGTGTTACAAAGTAAATCTTGAAGCACAATAATCATACTCCAAAATACATATTGAGCAACTACCTAGTTTCAATTAAAAGCCAAAAGCATACGTCGTTTGTTCAGCAATAAAACTAGCAATCTACGAAGGAGATAATTAGGGCTTTTAACAACATTCGATGCATATTTTTCTTTACTGAAACAATGCCTAGAACTTTCTTTCGTTTTCTCAGAAATCAAACATACAGTAGAGAGATAGATACCTGTGATTGTGCCGTGAACAACAGTTCCATTCTTGAGTTCAATCGATACCGTCTCGTTGTTCAACTTCATCAAGAACCTGTACACACACATATTAAAAAAGACAAAATCCAAATCGAAATATAACATATAAGGTTTGCATCGATACCCAATTACAGATATATAGCTAGAGATACATAGATATATATATATATATATGCAGACCTGACGAGCTTCATTGTGGCGAGAGGAAAATGGTGTAGGGCTTAGAAGCGAAAGCGAAGACACTGCCAGTGGGAGGAGAGGGTTTAGGGCACGGACGGAGACGAAAGTATTTTTGTCACCGATCGAAGCGACGTCGTAGCGTTTCACAACCTTATTACTAAAAAGTCTCGAGCGTTAAAACCCCTATAATATAAATATAGTGCGTATAACCCCTATGGTTCAAATATATGCGAATTGGCCCATTCGTGTAAAATGACATATATGTCCTTAGTATATAAATTTCAAAAAAATGAAAAAATATATATTTTTTGAAAAATATATAAATTTCTAAAAAAACATATAAAATTCGAAAAAAATATATAAAATTCAAAAACATATATAAAATTTGAAAAAATATATAAAATTCGAAAACATATATAAATTTCAAAACAATATATATATAATTAAAAATATATATATTAAATTTCAAAAAAATATAAAATTCGAAAAAATATAAATTCTGAAAAGAAAAATATAAAATTATATAAAATTGGAAAAAACATATATAAATTCAAAAAATATTTATCAATTTCGAAAACATATATAAATTTTGAAAAAATATATATATAATTCGGGAAAAATATTAAATTCGAAAAAAATAAATTAAATTTTGAAAATAAAATATAGAATTCGAAAACATATATAAATTTCAGAAAAATATATATAAAATTCAGGGAAAATATTAAATTTCGAAAATAAAATATAGAATTCGAAAACATATATAAATTTCGGAAAAATATATATAAAATTCGGGGAAAATATATTCATATATTCTACTTTCTTTGACTTTAAATTTTGTTTTAGTGTATTGTACTTTGGTCACTTGTGTTTTTTATACTTCTATTTGCACAACTATTTGAATTTTATATTTGTTGTTTGAATTTTATATTTTTGTTTCGAAATTTATATATATATTTCAAATTTTATACATATTTTTCGAAATTTAATATTTATTTTTCAAATTTTATATATATATTTTTAAATTTATATATTTTTTTACGAATTATATATATATTTCGAAATTTATATATATAAATTTCGAAAATTTTATTTTATATATATATATATATTGGTTTCGAAAAATTTAATATTTATTTATCGAAATTTATATATATTTTTTGAAATTTATATATTTTTTACGAATTATATATATATTTCGAAATTTATATATATAAATTTCGAAAATTTTATTATATATATATATATATATTTGTTTCAAAAAATTTAATATTTATTTTTCGAAATTTATATATATTTTTTGAAATTTATATATATTTTTACGAATTATATATATATTTCGAAATTTATATATATATAAAATTCGAAAATTTTATTTTATATATATATATATATATATATATATATTGGTTTCGAATTTTATATATTGGCTTTGAAATTTATTTTTCAAAATTTATATATATATTTTGAAGAATAAGGGTAAGGGTAAAATGGGTATTTAAAAGAGTATAAAAGTCAAAGAATGGGGGTTTTCGCACGTTTTCGAAACTTGCAGGGGGATATTTGCACGTTTTCGAAATTTGCAGGGGTGTTCGCACGTTTTCCAAAAGTATTGATGTCAATACACACATTTTCAAAGTATAGGGTGTTATTCGTACCGTATTTATACTACAGGGGTGTTTTATGTACTTAACACTACTAAAAATTACATGTTTGAATTAAGGGTAAATTGCTCAAGACCCCCCTGAAGTTTACTCTCTTTCTCTACTATACCCCCTCAACTAATTATATCCCCCTAAACTTTCATTTTCTTGCACCATGGACTTCCTCTAATTTTTTTTTACCCTTTTATCCTCCAAACTTTTTGTATTTCCACCTTACCTTTAATCATATCCTTACTATTATATTTCTTAATTATTTAAATTGCAAGAATATTATTTCTTTTAATTAAAATATTAATTATGTCATTTACCTTCAATATATTAGACTAAATATACTCTCAAATGTTAATTTTTTTTTATAAGTTCTAATTATTTTATTTGTAAATCAATTAACTTGATATTAAATTTTAATTTGATTTAAATCATAAAACTCAATACTAATTAATATATTCATAAATGAATCACAATTTATGAAAACAATATATATATTTCGGAAAATATATATATATATATATATATATATATATATATATTGGAAAATGATATATATTTCGGAATATATATATAATTCATCAAAAATATATATTTTCCGAATTCTTTTAAAAAAATATGAATTTTTTCCGAAACATAATATTTTTGGGAAAAATATATATTATGTTCCAAAATATGATTTTTTCCGAAAAATAATTTTTATTGAGAAAATATATATTATTTTCAAAAATATAAATTTTTTCTGAAAAATAATTTTTTTGAGAAAAATATATATTATATTCCAAAATATGATTTTGAGTCATAATACATAAACTACCATCAATAATATATGAGGGTTTAGTGAAATCAAACCTTCAAAAAAAATTATTTTTTGAAAAAATATGTATATTTTGGAATATATATATATATATATATATATATTGGAAAATGATATATATTTCGGAATATATATATACATGATTTGTCAAAAGTATATATTTTTCGAATTGTTTTAAAAAATATGATTTTTTTTTGAAAAATATAAATTATTTTCTAAAATATAAAAAATATATATTTCCAAAAAAATTATATTATTTTCGGAAAAAAATCATATTTTGGAAAATAATATATATTTTTCTCAAAAAAATTATTTTTTGGAAAAAATTCATATTTTTTTAAAACAATTCGAAAAATATATATTTTTGATGAATTATATATATATATTCCAAAATATATATCATTTTCCAATAAAAACTAATTTGATTTAAATCATAAAACTCATTATCCTAATTAATTTTTTTTTTGCCAAATGAAACTTTCTTTTCATAAAAATATATTCATAAATTGTGATTTATTTATGAATATATTAATTAGGATTGAGTTTTATGATTTAAATCAAACTAAAATTTAATAACAAGTTAATTGATTTACAAATAAAATAATTAAAACTTACAAAAAAAAAATTTAACATTTGAGATTATATTTAGTCTAATACATTAAAGGTAAATGGCAAAATTAATATTCTAACTAAAAGAAATAACATTTTTGTAATTTAAAGAATTAAGAAATATAATAGTAAGGATAGGATTAAAGGTAAGGTGTAAATACAAAAAGTTTGGAGGGTAAAAAGGTAAAAAAATTTGAGGGCAAGCCCATGGTGCAACCTTTTATGAAACTTTAGGGGGTTCTAAGCTCATTTCATAGTTGAGGGGGTATAGTAAGAAAAGAGAGTAAACTTGAGGGGGTTTTAAGCAATTTACCCTTGAATTAACAATATATTTTGAAAAAAAAAATAACAATATATTATTAAATCCACATTTATTAATACCCACAAAATTTCAAGTTACAATACTAAATTATAAAAACTAGATTGGTTTAAGATATGATAAAATATTATAATAATATTCAATCAAACACTCTGGTGTTGCGTTTGGAAGTAATAAATTCACACTTAAAAAATTATACTAAAAAAAATTAGTTCAATTTAAAATTCATGACATTAATTTTTTACTTCAAAGTAAAACAATAAATTTCATTAAATATGTGATTGGATTGAAATTTAGATATACCATTACGAAATTCAAATCTTTGACGATTTTAATATACTATAGTGGGTAATTAGATTTAAACTCGTGAAAATAAAGCTAGAAGCCAAGAACACTTGAACATAAAGGTTAAATTGATAAAGTTATTATCCAATTGATATATTATTATGGGTCTGTTTGTTTGTTAGTCTTTAGGGGTTTTGTTTTGTTTTGTTTTTATTTTATAAACTAATTTATGTTTGGGTAAGTTAGTTTTAGGTTTTTAAGACAAAACATTTCAAAACCTATTAAAACCAAATCCTTCTTTTTGTAAGTGATGAAAGACCAAAAAAAAATTAGTCTTTCTTGGATTAGCCCACCTTTTTTGACTTTTCTTTCTTTTTATCTCTCTCTCTCCTATATATATAGATATAAAATAATATATAAATTTTATTTTATAATAATAATATAAATTATATTATTAAATATATATAAAAATAATATATATATGAATATATATAAAATTAAAAAATAATATATATTTTTTATTTTATAATAATATTAATAAAATAATATTATTAAATATATATAAAAATAATATATATAAAATTTAAAAAATAATATATATTAATATATATAGAATAATATATATATATTATTTTATAATAATATTAATAAAATAATATTATTAAATATATATAAAAATAATATATATATATATAAATATATATAAAATTAAAAAAATAATATATATTAATATATATAGAATAATATATATTTTTTATTTTATAATAATATTAATAAAATAATATTATTAAATATATATAAAAATAATATATATATATATAATAATATATAAAATTTAAAAAATAATTTATATTAATATATATAGAATAATATATATATATAAATATATATAAAATAATATATAAAATTAAAAAATAATATATATTAATATATATAGAATAATATATATTTTTTATTTTATAATAATATTAATAAAATAATATTATTAAATATATATATAAATATATATTTAATAATATATAAAGTTATATACATAAACTAATATATATATATATAAAGTTTTTGTTTTCTCAAACTAGACCAAAAGACCAGACCGCTTACCAAACAGAGTTTTAGATTCAAGACAAGACCAGACAAGATCAGACAAGACCAGACAAAACCAAACCAGATAAGACCAGACAAATCCCTTTCCAAACGGGCCTATATTGTAAGTGTGAGTGGGCTTGCAAACATGCTGAGTTTTGGAATTTCAAGTTCGGTTCATTTACTAAACGAGTTTAGAAAATGTGTTCAAACTCTACTCATTTGCATAATGAACGAGCCCGAGTTGAATGACAGATTTAACGAGTCGAGCCCGAGCGCTCACGAACGATTCGTTTCAATTGCAACATATATTACTGTTGTCAATAGCTGCCTGGATTGAGTTGTTACAAGTCTGTTTTTAACATATTTCCACTAGTATAATTTTTTATGAATGATTTTTCTATTATGGCCGCATAATTTCTATAATATTTTCACAACAATATTCATAATTTGTTCAATTTGAACATTTTATTTTGTCAAATATGAGATAATTTTACTATTTAATTTAGACGAACATGTTCACGAGCTTGGCAAACCGAGCTTAGTAATGTTCAAGTTTGGCTCGTTTACTAAACGAGCTTAAAAATTGTGCTCAGTCTCTGTTCGTTTACCAAACGAACGAGTTTGCTCACGAACAACTCAGTTCATTTGCAACCCTAAGTGTGAGTCATATCTATTACGTTAAATGAATATTATGTTTTCGGTAAAAAAAAAAAAAATTATGTTATTAATTAGATGGATGAATCATTTTTTTAAAAGCATTTCAATAGCGTTCATATTTTCAAAAGTTAGACTTGTAACTCTTGGTTTGTGCTTTTATAGCGATTAGAGAAGAGAACATAATTACGGACGGTTCGCTTCTGCTTTCATACATCGGCCCATTTTTAAGGTAAGAATGAATATAATTTAATTCATTATTTTTTATTAAAAATTAACTCGCCCAATATCACAACAGCAATAGGAGAAACATGATAAAAATTAACTCACAGTAAACAAAAAATTTATTCAACTTACTGAAAAAAATAGAAATTACAACACTCAATAATTTACCAAAAAGTATTGTTAAATACTCAATTTTAAATTCTCTCACTTCACTATTTTTTATTTATTTTTCCCCTCCTCACTCTAGCAAAATGTATTGCTAGAACTCCTCTCACTCAGCTGTTTTTCTTCTTTTTCTCTTGCTGTGCTTCTTCCATATGAAAACACTTCAATTTATAGGCTATGCATCACCTAATTTCAGCATCCTTCAAATACATGTCTTCAATTTCCACCACCAATGGGAGTGAGCCACAATTCATGCTTACCTTTCAAACCAACCAAGCATCGTCCAAATGTTAATTTTAGCCAACTTTCTAACAGATAAGTTAATCCATACTCAAATACTTGGAGGATTGTTTAAAAACTGGTGGGCTAGAGAGAGATCTTTATTAGGTGGTTGCAACAAAGGCTGATCCTTCTACCTGAAAAAACAATCCCCAAATGTTCATATTAGTTATATATATAGCTGAATAATATGGTAGAAATTTCAACATAGAGCTTGATCATGGTTCTAAAAATTGACTTTCTAAGTTCCGATAAGGCTAGCTATGTTTGGCTGCATCGAATTGGAATCGAACACAGCCTAAGACCCTTGTAACGATGTATTTTGAGATGGAGTGTTGTTATGATAAATGAGTCAAGTGTTAATTATGTACCTTGAATGTTGCACCCCATATCTCTTCCTCTGGAGCTGGAATTGCTGTAATTTTGTTCTTTGGATTTTCGTAGCATTGGAGCTCCCCGACCGCTGTTGAGAAGAAGCACCCTGCGGCAACCCATCAATTTTTCATCATTATTATCATGATCATATACATACATATGTGTGTGTGTGTGTATATATATATATATATATATTGTGTTATGAGAGGTTAATAAAATTACCCGAAGGAAAAGAAGCAAGTGACTTGCCACATGCACCTCTAAGCAGTTCAGCATCATCAGCAAATGCTACAAATCCATCTGCAGTAATTCCCCAATATAGTGGAATCCCCCCATGTTGATCCTATATATCATGTATATATATATATGAATACATATTTGAATAGATCACTAGGTAGGCATATATTTGGATTGATTAGTACTTACGGAAGCCACAAATACTGTGGAGGTGGAGTAGTCAAACAGAACAAAGGCAAAATTGCCCAAAAAGTGTGCAACTACATGGTTTGGAGGATATGGGGCTCTGTCACGGAGTGCTTTGTATGCCTCGATTACCAACACCACCTCATTTGCTGACTTGTCCAGCCCATATTCTTGTCTTAGACTCCCCAAGTTATTCATCATCCCCTTGAACAAGCAAAATATCTCTTCCTTCGCCCCAAATGATCTGCACCAAATTGATGCTCATATAATTTAGACCTCAATTAAGCATAATATATATATATATATGAATATTATTAATGGTCGTACCAGTTACCAACCTAGAAATTCAGGTGAGAGGGGCATAATTACCATATTAAAATTTCATTGGAGGTTTTAGAGTATTTTTTTAAAATTCAGTGGGGGTAGTAATGCAAAAATCTTAAATTTTAAGATAATTTAGATGAAAAATATTATTTTTAGATATGTGACTGGTCGTAACCTGTTATACATTACGTATCCCTCTATTCGTAATATTTTTAAAAACAACTGATATTATTACGTAATACCGATATTTATTCGGAGGTGGCGGAGCCATGCTTAGCCCAGTAGGGGCATGGCCCCCAAAAGTTTTAAAAAATTCTATTATTAGCTATATATTTTATCTATGGTCCCCAACAATTTTCAAAAATTTCTTCAATAGCACATAGAAATCTATATTTTTCTTATTCGCTTTTTTACTTGTTCATTACTCACGTTATACTGTTACTGCAATAGCGACATAAATCAATACCACAACTGTGAACTATTACGATAATATTTGAGTTGATGAAGGTTATTTTTTTTCGCTGATGTAATCGGATATAATTTAAAAATTTTATGTGACATAAAGTTCTTTTTTTAATTTTTTTTAACCATTTATCTAGATTGTATTGAACCACGTTAGGAGCAACTATATGGTATATACATATACCATATGGTATTGATATATATATATATATATATATATATTTATAGAATTAACCAACTATATGGTATTGATTAAATCTTGTTTTTAATTACCTGGGTTGGAGGGGAGACTCTGTGTGGTGAGTGTAAGCCAAACGAACATGATCTCCCATCTTTAGGGACACTTCAGAGTCATTTTTAAATTCGACGAACCGCTTCAATAGCGCTGCAGCTGTAGTCTTGGGTGACGGAGTCCGATTGCCGGCAGCCACCAGCTCCTCCGGCGGGGACACGACGGCGCTACTGAACAATCCCAACATGATGGTACTATGTGTGTACGTGTTTCTTTATCTATCTCTATGTGGAATTTGAATTTGCTATGACCTTAATTAGTTACTGTGTTATTGATATCTGATTTAAGGAACAACTTCATTTATTTATAATAAAAGATTATGTGCGGGTAAAAGGGTCTTTTTAGTTGTCGTATAGATGCTCGGCAGTTGGCAATATAGGAGGCGATGGAACTACTGGTTGGAAAGGAAAATCCATTAGGGCCATTCACTATCACTCTGACATGTAAATCCATTTCAATTTCTTTTCATACGTATAGGAAAATAGTTGTCGCAGTCAATTAATATTACAATATATATATATATATAAAGAGTGTGTGTTGTGTTTAATTACCAAGTAGATAGATTGCGAGCTGATGAGGGCTTGCATTTCTCCAAGGAAAATGGAGGAGGTTTTGTCCAAATGCTGTCAAGGATAATAACTCAAGTATATTATATTCTGCCATTTCAATCAAGTGGATAAAACTATGAAAATCAGCGTAGGATCCACGTCAACAGTCTTATTTTAAATCAAATAGGGGTAATATCACAAACCTCTATGGAACTTTGACTTAATTGCACTCGATACCTTTAAAATTTTAATAATATCAAAAACCTTCTTTAATTTTAATTCCGGCATAACAGTTACCCCCTTCCGTCCGTAGTTAACATTGGAAAGTAACTTTATTGGTCAATAAAGTAATTTTGAACTAAAAATTCTATTTTACCCTTGGTATCCTTGGAATTACATCTTAACCCTTACTTTTGCAATCGTAATTGCTAGAATACCCTTAGTTATTTGACCAAATTGCCCCTTACTTTTGCAATCGTAAACAAACCACATGAGTGTTAACCCTTACTTTTGCAATCGTAAATAAACCACATGAGTGTTAACCCTTACTTGCAATTACATCTTAACCCTTACTTTTGCAATTGTAATTGCTAGAATACCTTTAGTTATTTGACCAAATTGCCCCTTACTTTTGCAATCGTAAACAAACCACATGAGTGTTAACCCTTTTGCAATCGTAAACAAACCACATGAGTGTTAACCCTTACTTTTGCAATCGTAATTGCTAGAATACCCTTAGTTATTTGACCAAATTGCCCCTTATGAAATCTACATAAACAAACCACATGAGTGTTGGTTTTGGGAAAAGTAAGGGTGACAAATGAAATGACAGTTTTGGGTTAGGGTAGACTTGTTTCTCGCCTAAATGGATTGAGGGTGATTTGGTAAATTCAACTGAGTCTAGAAGATTCACAAAATATCTCAATATATATGGGGGTATATTAGTCATTTCCCTACTAATTCTGGCCGGATCACTATTTCGATTCAATTAAGGGAGTTTTTGATATTATTAAAATCTTAGGGGCAACATGTGCAATTAGGTTAAAATTCAGGGAAGGTTTGTGATATTACCTCAATCAAAAATTATTTATTTTTGAACCCATGGACTTGGTCATTTATTCCAATTGACTCTCTCTCTCTATATCTCTTTCTATATATATATGTATCAATACACACCCAAATTTTACATGTCTCATTGGTTTATTTGCAGTGTTTGGATGATATGTGATAGAGTAACTAGTGGATATGTGACATGTTTAAGCAAAGTACTCAGTATAGTCGGTATCATGGTTCATAGTTGCAGAAATTGGTTAATGAATTCGGACATATATGATATCAATGCGCATTAGTGTTTCATAAATGGTATCGAAGCCTTTAAAAAATGTTTCAATATGATACAATCAATATATACACATTTATGGACGTACCTTATCATTGCATGCCCTTGGGCGGCTGTGGAGTTTTGAGCATTCATGTTTGGTAATTGATGTAATCTTCAAGACCTGTAGAAGTACGCACATGACATTAATTTGGTACCACTGGCTACAAATTGAAGCCATTTTTCTTCTGGATTTGTTTGTACCCCCCATTGCATAAATGTTCATTAATTTTTCACCTACCATCCACATATAGTGGAATCCAAGTGCTTATCCCTGTCATATAATTTTAATGGAACAAGGACCACTGACATAAATAAGCCAATGAATATATAATAGTTCTCAATTGAAAACTACATAAAAGTATATTTAATTGAGCAGCAACAGATTCCATTCTTATCCCATATGTCAATTAAAAAAATAAATTTAAAAATCATAAAATAGCAATTCAAGCAAAAATATGCACGCATCCATAAGCTTACTTGACTTGAACATCAATTTACAAAATCAAATGGGTTAGCAAGCAAACAAATTATTGGGGGAGAACATAGATAGAGCCTTACCTGACCCTTGTGAAGGCTTATTTTACGCGGTTTCGATAAATAACTTGGCACGAAAGGCCTAACATCAAGTTATCGAGAAAAAAAAATCAACTTGTCATTTCTACTCAACTAGTACAAATTTTTGCATAGATGAAGTAATTAAGCTTTGAACGTGAAATTGAAGTTGGAACACCTAGTTTGTCTGGACAAGAGGGTGGAACTAAACCCTAGCCTCGACTTTTCGAGATCAAACTCGAGAAAATTGTCCTCTATTTGATGCCCTCCTATCACAATAGACGTCCTAGGATTCAATCCTCCATCAAGAAACCCAAGGCACAACACATCCCCACTCACTCGAACCATCGAATTCACACCCGCGATCGTCCACACCGCGCTCTTACTCTGCAAAACCAAAGAAATGTCAGGCACAGACGCCCCGAGTCTAGTGCCAGCAACATTCTTGGAGCTGAAACAGACCTCAAACGGCGCCACCGACGCAACTCTAGTAATGTTTCTCCTCGCGGCCTCGCTTACGAAAGTCTCGGTGAATGCCTTGTATATCGAGCTCTCCATGATGGTGTACGCATCAATGGTGCTGATCTTCGTCCCTCCGTAGCCTTCCTCGTCGATCAACAGCAGTGACTCGCTGATCGGGACAAGCTTGTCGTCTATCTTGATCGAATTAACTCCGATAAAGTACTCAACCGAGGGCTCGCCTAGGAAGTAGGTCAATGCCGTGCTGACGGAGTTGATTAAGAGCGGTGTGTATGCGAGTGAACGAGAAATATCCACAGCCGACAGTAAGGTGAGGTAGGTGGAACCGAAAAACATAAAGCCTTTAGATGGTGAAGAAGAAGGAAGACAAATGGCGAATTTTCGGGGGAGGTTGAAGGCGGAAGCGAAGAGAGAGGGGAGGCCGATTTTGGACCTGCCGAGTCCGGTTATGCCCTTGGCGCCATTGGCAAGTCCTTTTAGGAGTAATGTAGGTGCGCATGAGAAAATGAAGGCGGACATTGTGACCGTTGGGCCGGGGTTGGAGCCGTCGGTTGATTGGACGGCGACGATGTCTTGGCCGACATCGGAGGTGGTGGAAGTGCGAGTGAGGTGGTTGGCGGGAGAGAGAGTGCAGGTGTTGTTTCGGCAGAGTTTGGAGTTGGCGAGGGTGCATTGGCGGGAACGGCAACGGGCGGGGCGGTAGGAGGAGGAGATGTAGTTGGATTGGCAGTCGATCCAGGTGAATCTGGCGCCAAGATCGACGACGATGGTTACGGGGATGAGGGGGGTTCGTTGGCGGATTTCGGTGAGGTATTGGAGGGTGGAAGGGTCTTTGGAGAGTGGGAGGACTAGGGCTTTGGGTTGAAATGAGGGGTGGGATTGTGAGAGGAAAGTGAATAGGAGAGAGGAGAGAAAGAGGAGTTGAATAGAGGAAGCCATACACTGTAGAGAATGTTTGAAGCTTATATCAAGGTACTGTGTATTGACTCCTATCAACTTTATTAGTTACACGAGTAACGCGATTACATTTCCCATTTCGATGAAAAAATTATATTATTATTTTTCAGTATTAATTATTACATCTGTTCCGTTTTAGTTGTTTAGTTTGATTAAAATTTATGAGTATTTTTTAATCTAATATGCACAAGTAAATTGAAACACAGAGGTATATCAGAACAATATGCATTCACCAACATATTTTTCAGTATTAACATGGACTTCTCTTGTTTATGTGTAGCTGTGCTCTCTTTGAGCATTAGACACCTTTGAACTAAAATTTTAATTTTAATATAATATTTCATATTTAATCAATAATTCCCTTAATCTAGTTCGTAATACTTTTAAAAAATGTTATACTATTATGTGGTACGGACGTTGCTCATCAAATATTTATGTTTAAGTTAATATTGTTCAAATCTATTACACCGACAACAAAATCATAAAAAATTTTGCACAAAAAAAGAAAAACAAATAAAACCAAAAGATCATATCATTTTATCAATATTCGCTTACCATCCTATACAAAACAAATTTAGCTTCAAAATATCAAAATATGCATGGAATTATAAACCATCCGAAACTTTTCTTAGTGGGTGTTAGAGTACGACCACTTTACTAAGGGCATGTTTGGTAGAGCTGTATTTGTGTTTGTGTTGAAATAAACAAAAAATACGTTTTTTTGTTTATTTATCCAAAAACAGAAGTATGTTTGGTAGAGATGTTTTTTGGGTTGAAATTGAAAAATTAAAAATTAATAATTAAAAATTAATAATATAAATAATAAATAAAATATAATATAATAATAATAAAAAATGAATACAATAATAATAAATAATAATAATAAATTAATAAAATAAATAATAAATTACATAAAACATATTTAAAAATATAATAAAAATAACAAATAATAAACAAAATGAAATAAAAAATAATAAATAAATATAATAATAAAAAATAATAAATAAATATAATAACAAATAAATACTTCATAATAATAATAAAAAATGAGTATAATAATAATAAATTAATAAAATATATTTTTAAATAATTAAAAATGAATAAATAATTTATAAATAAAATGAATTAAATAATGAAATAATAATAAATAAATAAATAAAATATATTTATAAATTAATAAATACTAATTTAATAATATAAATAATAAATATAATATAATATAATAATAATAATAAATGAATACAATAATAATAAATAAATATAATAATAAAAAATGGACTAAATAATAAATAATAATAATAAATTAATAAAATAAATAATAAATTACATAAAACATATTTAAACATATAATAAAAATAATAAATAATAAACAAAATGAAATAAATAATAATAAATAATAAATATAATAATAAATAATAAATAAATATAATAATAAATAATAAGTAAATATAATAACAAATAAATACTTCATAATAATAATAAAAAATGAGTATAATAATAATAAATTAATATTAAATTAATAAAATATATTTTTAAATAATTAAAAATGAATAAATAATTTATAAATAAAATGAATTAAATAATGAAATAATAATAAATTAATATATAAAATATATTTATAAATTAATAAATAATAATTTAATAATATAAATAATAAAATATATTATAAAGTGAAGAAAGTGTAAGTGATAAACACCCCAATATGCCTAAAATTTGCCTAAAGTGAAAAAGTGTTTTTAAATACACATATCCCAAAAACACTAACCAAACAAGTTTATAAACACAAAACACAAAAACAAACACAAAAACACCCCAACCAAACATGCCCTAATGGGCCAAACGAGAGACGAGGAAAGCAATCCTCATACAATAAATACAATAAAGGTAAAGTGTATTAAACTCACAACTGTACTTTCTCTCTCATGAAATCCTCCTAAACTTTTAAAAGAATAACCCCAAAATTATGTAAAAAGATGCAAATAACTTCTTGGACTATTCTTGTGCAAACCAACCCCCTAAACTATCACAAAAATAAAGAAACATTCTACATTGTCTTCAAATTATTTCATAAATGACTATAATGTCTTTAAATTAACTTAATAAACTTTTGTTATTAACTAAGATAATAAAATAATTGATGCAATTTTAAAGACATAATCTCCATTCAAATTTGTATAAATTAATATATAATTTTATAGTTAATCATAAGAATAATTATTTTAGCTTTTTATAAAAAAATTATGTATAAATTTTAAAAGGAGTAAGTAATTATTCAACATTATTTATATACATATAACATGAGGAAAAACATTATTGTTATTGAAGTAATTTATAAATTCATTATGAATATATATAGTATGAAAAGAGAAATACATTCCCCTTAATTATATTAGAAAAACTATGTTTTCAATCTATAATGAAAAAGGTAATATATTATAATTAATTTATTATTAAAATTCGATTGATTTAAATTATAAAATTTATTATCCTAAATTTTAAAAAAATTACCCTAAATAAAAAGCTTCTTTTGATAAGATATATATTCATAATGAATTTACAAATTAGTTCAATAACAATAATATTTTTCCTCATGTTATATGTATATAAATAGTAATGAATAATTACTTACTCTTTTTAAAATTTATACATAATTTTTTTTATAAAAAGCTAAAATAATTTTTCTTATGATTAATTATAAAAATTATGTATTAATTTATACAAATTGAATGGAGATTATGTCTTTCAAATTTGCATCAATTATTTCATAATCTTGGTTAATAACTAAAATGTATTAAGTTAATTTAATAAGAAAGGACATTATAATCATTTATGAAATAATTTGAAGACAATGAGACATCTACATTAATTTTTGTGATATTTGGGGGGTGCTCTTTTGACATAGTTTGAGAGGTTTTTTAATGGATAAAGGACATAAAAGATAAAACACTCCTATAGTTTGGCAATTGGCGCTAAACACCTCTAATTTTTATTTTTGGCAAAAAGTCCTCAAAAAATTTGAAAGTGGGCCAAATACCCTCCGGTCGTTAGTTCTCGTTAAAAATGGACGTTAATTGGTTATGTAAACCTCACATGACCTCTGAAATACCATTATTACCCATTTTACAAGAGTAGAAAGACCATTTTGACCCCTTAATGTATTTTCATGCAAATAATATATAAAATTTGAAAATAATATATCAATTTCAAAAAATATATATAAATTTTGAAAATATATATAAAGTTTGAAAAAAATTAAAACATTTGAAAAAATATATAAATTTCGAAAAATATGTATAAATTTTGAAAAAAATAAAAAATTAGAAAACAATATATAAATTTCAAAAATAATATGTAAATTTTGAAAACAATAAATTTTAAAAAATATATAATTTCAAAAAAGATATATATTTCGAAAAATATATATAAATTTTGAAAACAAATAAAAATTTTGAAAACAATATATAAATTTCGAAAACAATATATAAAATTCGGAAACAATTAATTTTTTAAAAAAATATAAATCTCAATGTATATATATATATTTCAAAAAATATATAGGACTAGGTTGTTTTTCAAAATTTATATATATTTATATATTGTTTTTGAAATTTATATTGTTTTTAAAAATATATATATATTTTGAAATTTATATTGTTCTTAAAAATATATATATTTTCAATATTTATATATTGTTTTCAAAATTTATATATTTTTTCGAAATTTTATATTTGTTTTCAAAATATATCAAATTATATATATATATATATATATATATTTTCTAATTTTATACGTTTTTTAAATTTATATATCTTTTTCGAAATATATATATATATATTGAAATTTATTGTTTTCAAAATTTATATATATTTTTTAAATTGATATACTATTTTTGCATTTTATATATTGTTTTCAAATTATATATATATTTAAAAATTTATATATTGTTTTCAAAATTTATATATAGTTTATGGAAATATATATATATTTTGAATTATATATATATATATATATATATTTGAATTTTATATATATTTTTGAAATCAACTTTTTATCATTTCATTTTAATATTAAATATAAAGGGGTAATAAAGTAAACTTACCTCTTTTTTAAAGATGTTATGACGATAGAGGACTTTTTTTTATCACAATTAAAATTATAGGGACCTGTTTAAATTTATAGAGAATTTAATATTCATTTATCAAATTATAGGAGTGTTTTATTACCTTAGGGAATTTTTAGGGAGAGAGAGTATATTTCGGGAGTTTAATGCACTTATATACAATAAATATGTTGGCCATCAGTAAAAACTGGGTCAATTACTGTGTGCCAACTGGATTAACAATTGTGTTCTCCAACTCTTCTATGACCAGGTCAAACTTTGTAGACGATGAAGAAGAATATTGTTTATATTCCAGTTACACCCTTTCTACTATGGTATATTCCAGTTACACTCCCTCAATTTTGATTCTGTGTATCGAATACCCCCTTCGTTAGTCAACCGTTAGTTGTTGACCGTTATGTGATAATGTCATCAGTAAAAAGGTTATAAATGATCTATTTTGTCCCTTATAGTCAAATGACTTATTTAACCCCATCCCATCATTTAATAATTTAATTTGTATTAAATTTTCAAAATATATATAAAATTCAAAAATATATATATTAAAATTTGAAAAATATTATAAATTCTAAAATAAATATAAAATTAAAAAATATATAAATTTCGAAATTATTTTTTTTTTCAAAAAAACATATTAAATTTTGAAAATAAATATAAAAATCACAAAAAACATAAAAAAATTGAAACAAATATATAAAATTAAAAATAAAACATATAAAATTCAAAAATATATATTAAATTTCGAAAAAAATTATAAAATCAAAAATAAATATAAAATATAAAATATATATAAATTTTGATTTTTTTAAAAAAAAACAAATCTCTCTCTCTCTCTCTCACACACACACACACACACATACACCTGCACACACATATATATATATACATATATACACACACACACACAAATATATATTTATATATATTTATATAAATATATATAAATGTTTAACTATAATATTCATTTGTTCAAGTTTGAAATTGTATTTTATTGTTGCATTCTTGCCCCACCTGAAAGAAAATCCTGGCTCCGCCACTGGTTGTAATCGGTAATACCATTATCACCCCTTCGGTATAAAAAGGTTCCATCGGGTTATCATCGGTTCTATTAAATTATTTTTAATAAATTTGAAGCACAGTTGTATTACTAAATTATTTGATGAGAAATGAAGTTATAAGAAATTTGATGACAAATTAAGTTATAAACCAAGTATCTCTCTTTTATTCTAGGCATATATTCTGCTTTAAGTTATAAATCAAGTATCCCACAGATTTAGACAAACAATTGTATATATACACATGTTGACTGAAATTCTTCAAAAAAAAAGGATATAGATGCCGACACCAAAAATCATATCAATGAGATATATATAGAGAAAGACGCACATATATATAAAAATATATATATATATAGTATAAAAAAATCATAAACGGGTCGAATCGGGTTACCAACAAGTTTTTCAGAAATCCGCCCCAAACCAGTTTATAAATTTACCAAACTCACCCCATTATGAATATATATTGTATGAAAAGAGAAATACATTCCCCTTAATTATATTAGAAAAACTATGTCTTCAATCTATAATGAAAAAGGTAATATATTATAAATAATTTATTATTAAAATTTGATTGATTTAAATTATAAAATTTATTATCCTAAATTTAATTTTTTTACCCTAAATAAAAAGCTTCTTTTGATACGATATATATTCATAATGAATTTACAAATTAGTTCAATAACAATAATATTTTTCCTCATGTTATATGTATATAAATAGTAATGAATAATTACTTACTCCCTTTAAAATTTATACATAATTTTTTTATAAAAAGCTAAAATAATTATTCTTATGATTAAATATAAAAATTACGTATTAATTTATACAAATTTGAATGGAGATTATGTCTTTCAAATTTGCATCAATTATTTCATAATCTTGGTTAATAACTAAAGTGTATTAAGTTAATTCAATAAGAAAGGATATTATAGTCATTTATGAGATAATTTGAAGACAATAAGACATCTACATTAATTTTTGTGATATTTTAGGGGGGTTTGTTGCACAAGAATAGTTCATGAGGGTTATTTACATCTTTTTACATAGTTGGAGAGGGTTTTTTTTATGGATAAAGGATATAAAACGCCCCTATAGTTTGACAAATGTCGCTAAATACCCCTAACTTTTATTTTAGGCAAAAAAGTCCTCAAAAGATTTGAAAGTGGGCCAAATACCCCCCTGCCATTAGTTCTCATTAAAAATGGACAATAGTTGGTTCTGTGCACCTCATATGACATCTAAAATACCATTATTACCCATTTTTAAAGAGTAGAAAAACCCTTTTGGCCCCTTAATGTATTTTCATGCAAATAATATATAAAATTCGAAAATAATATATCAATTTCAAAAAATTATATATAAATTTTGAATATATATATATTTCATATAAAGTTTGAAAAAAATTATAAATTTTGAAAAAATATATAAATTTCAAAAATAATATGTAAAGTTTGAAAAATATATATATAATTCGAACAAATAAATTTCAAAATATATATAAATTTCAAAAAATATATATATTTTGAAATATATATATAAATTTTGAAAACAAATAAAAAAATTGAAAACAATATATAAATTTCAAAAATAATATATAAATTTTGAAAACAATATATAAATTTCGAAAACAATTAATTTTGAAAAAAATATAAATCTCAAAATATATATATTTCAAAAAATATATAGTAATAGGTTGTTTTTCAAAATTTATATATATTTTTCGAAATTTATATTGTTTTTAAAAGGGTGATTTTCAAGAAACCCCCTGAGGTTTGCTTTTTTAATCAAGAAACCCCCTATGGTTCCAAAAACCCCCTATAATTTTATTCCGGTTATAAATACCCCCTTACTCCGTTTTGGTGCCTCTTTTGTGTTTAAAAGACATCACATGGTCGGCACATGCGGTGATTTTTGTCCATTTTTCCCTTGAACCATATTTTGCTTGAGTGAAAGTGCAATTATACCCTTCTATGACATGTTTGGCACAAAACAAGTATGTAGACCCTAAAGACTACGTTTTTGCTTTCTTCCCCAAATTGCTCTCCAGCAAATACCTCTCCTGCAAATTGAGTTGCACTCCATCAATGTAAGTTTCTCCTTCTAGCTTCGTTTCCATTAATGTTGTTTCCATTATATGTAAGTTTCTTCCCCTTGACTCCATCAAAAGATCATAAATTTCTGTTTTTGATTTTCATTATATACACATACATGATATATATATATATATATACATTGTATATACATATATGGGTTAGACTGCATCAAATTTTCTTCATTTTTATTTTCGATTTTCATTATATACACATACATGTATATATATAGGGCTTTAAATATAAGGAATATACAAAAATATACTGAAATTATATATAGATTTCAGATTCAAACCTTATACATACATATACACGATATATATATCAGCTTCTGTTAAAAAAAATAAAAATATTCCTCCTACTGTCTTCAGTTATTTCTTGTATTTGAGTATTTTTTTAAAAAAAATTGCAGTATATGTCTACATCAAGCAGAAGCTCTAGTGTTGATTTGGATTTAAGGTATCAAAATGTTGAATGTCCATGTGGGAAACAAAATGAAATTGAAAAGATTGCTGCTGGAATTGAAGATGATGTGCGTGAGTTGAAAATCATGTTGAAAATCAAGTTCTATGTAGTGTTTGGAATGGTTTGGTTATGTTCTTGTAATGACATTTTGAATTGTGTTTTTATTTTACAATGTCAATGTAATGGAATAAATGGTTTGGTTATGTTATTGTAACGTGCATCATTCACTGCCATTTTGACATTCAATTTGGCATCTAACATTCACAAAGTCACTGCCATTTCAAAAGCATTTCAAAACATTAATCAACACCTCACTAAGCATCTCAAAATACTAATCAACACCTCACTGCCATTTCAAAACCTCAAGGATACACATTTCAAACAAGCTAATAATATCCATAAAATTCAAGCATTCACTGCCATTTCAAAATAATATCAATACAGTACATGCCCAAATCAAGTCAATAATATCAAAATTACCCCCCTCCAATAATAATCACAATTACACCCATACATCAAACCCCTCTAACAAAAATTTTCAAAAAATAAGTGTCTATAAAAGATAATTGTAATCCCATCACTCTTGCAGGTCTGGTGCTTTGTTTGGGTCCACCAATGTCATGTTAGGGGGACAAAAGTACTGCACCTGTAAATGCAAAAATCCATTAGTACCGTTCACTCTTAAATTACATTAAACAGTTCTAAGTTGGTTGAATTTAGTACCATTCAGCCTTAAGTGTCTTGTGTGCATGGAAATGGCATTGAAAGAACTTGTTTGGTTGACATTGAAGCCTGAAAGTTACAACGAGTATTAATGAGAGAGCAAACAAAGAATGTAACATATATACACTAGTAATGGCTTGAAAATCAATAAGTATTAGGTTTAGTCTTTAAAATTTATCTGTTGATTCATAGCATCAGCAGCTCTGTTTCCATCTCTAATGACTTGAAAATCACTTGGTGCATTGTTAGCCTTTGCCATTCCAGAACCTTTAGGTCTACCTCTACGTTTCCCACCACCACTTCCACTAGGAACTGCACTGCCACTTGGAACAGAAATACTACCACCAACACCACCAGTTTGTTTCTTTTTGGGTGGCCTTCCACCCTTACCTTTGCTCTACTTGGGTGGTGCTGCTTCATTCTTGCATGTCCTACTATTGTGACCAGGCTGCCTGCACTTGTGATAGATAATTTGCTATTTTTTGGTTGTCTTTGGAGCTTCATCTGGTCTTCTCACTCTGTTCTTTGGGGGTCTGTCAGGCTGATCTCTATGGGGTGGAGGCAAGATTGGGGCAACGCCCACCTCTCTGTGCATATCTCTAAGTGAGAGAGGGTTTATGATATAAGCATAAGTCTTCATATAACTCTGTCCTGTGTAGTACTTTGACACATATGTCTCAGGGTCATCTCTCCTATACAATGCCACTACTAGTGCATGTTTACATGGTATTCCACTCACATTCCAATACCTACAAGAGCATGTTTTATCCACCAAGTTGACATAATCACTTATCCCAGCATCTTGGTAAGTCATATTGTTAACCTGGTACTTATCCCCACCTGCATATTGCACATGCATGTTCCTCACACCTTCACTATTCTTCACAAGTTTCTCTTTGATTTTAGGACACAACAGTCCTTGAGCACTCCCAATCTTCTCTCTTCCTTTTTCAATCTTAAGCATCAATTTCACCCATTATCTTCTCTAACATATAAACCAGTGGCTTCTCCCTTGCCTTCCTAATGTAGTGGTTGAAACTCTCACACATGTTGTTCAATGCGAGACTACTTTTGCACCTCCAATCATAGTCACATCTAGCCCAATGATGCCTAGGTATTTTTAGCAACCACTCAGTTGCCTTAAGGTCTACAGTTTTCATCTCTTGTATATTAGCCTCAAATTCAGTAACAGTGTAAGCCTTTGTTGCTGCCCAGTAAAGTGCCCTAAGCCTTTTGCCTCTGAACTCCTTCTTCATATTTTCATAGAGATGTTGAAGACAAAATCTAAGACCAACCCTAGGGTATTTGACCTCAAACACCCTCAACAGACCCTACATTCAACAATGAAATGTTAGGAGTGGCCAAAAAAATGTACAATATGAAGAATCAAGGAAAGTGTTTAGCATACAAGTGTTTCATACCTTCTGCCTATCAGAAATGAAAGTGAATTGTTCATAGCTCCCCAACACATCAAACAAGCAATCCAGAAACCATTCCCATGAATTCCCACGCTCAGACTCCACAACAGCTAGTGCAATTGGGAAGAAGCTATTGTTGGCATCCCTGCCTATTGCTGCTAACATGTGGCCCCCAAACTGCCCTTTCAAGAAACAACCATCAAGACCAATGAAAGGCCAAAAACCTTCTTTGAACCCCCTCCACATTGGCTCCAAAGACCAAAAACAATCTTTGAAAAGACACCCCAGTTGCACTGTATGGCACTGTGCTCACATGGGCTATACTGCCAGACATTGACTCCTTAATCAAAGCACAATAGTCCCTTGCCCTTCTATATTGCTCCTCATGTGTACCCTCAATGATTTTCAAAGCTATAACCCTCGATCTCTTCACCTTTTGTGTTGAGACAGTGACATCAAGCTCACTTTGTATTGTTGCTTGCAAACTAGTGACAGTGATATTAGGGTATGCTATTAGCTTGCCAACAAAGTGTTTAGCAATGAACTCTTGTGTTAGTTGACTATTTATCAAAACACTAGGACAAGTATTTTGATCATAGAAATTTTTTACCTCAAATGAGTAATCCCTTGGATTGTCACTTGCATGAATCCTCCATTGACAATGTGCATCCTTATATTTAACAGTGCATCTATCCCCATCATTCTTCACAAACTTCATATCAAACTTCCCCATAACTGCAGTGTACTTTAAAGCCTCTCTAAAGTCCCCAATTGAACCAAACTTGGTACCAATTTCTATTTTTCTAACCCCTAAGTCCCTTATAATGTCAAAGTATATTATGGGGTCTAAGTATATTATGGGGTCTGGATTCCAATCCCCTTCCTCATTAGACCCAGCCAAACTAATCAACTCTTCACTGGGTTAATATTCAAAGTCACAATCACTACCCTCAAACCTATTAGGCCATTCATCATTGTCAGACTCCTCACCATTGTCAGACTCCTCCATATTACCTTCCTCAACTATTTCATCAGTTGCATTACCTACTACAGTCATATTGTCAAGCATTATATCATGTTCAATAATATGTATAGCATTTATTGAAGTCCAAACAATATACATTACAAGTGTGTTCAAGTGTTCAAACAAGTGTATATATATAATGTATGTGTCATGCATATAAAACAGTGTATAGTTGTTCAAACAAGTGTCATGCATATGAAACAATGTTCAAATAAGTGTTTAATTACAGCGTTCAAGTGGTTAAGTATACTGTTCAAGTATATAAGGTTTAATGACAATGGTTCAAGGTTAAGTATAGTGCTTAATTAATTAATTTTTTTTTTCAAAGCTTAAAGTTCACAACTAACTTTTGCCCACTGCAAATCATTAGTTGTTATGGTGCTAATGAAGGTCTGCCTGAACTCAGGGAGACATTAATAAAAAAAGGTATAATCAATTGATTCTATTGTTTCATGTTAAATACTCGTGTTATAATCAATTCATACTAAAAAACCCTAATTTTATATACTGAAAAACCTAATTTCGTACACTTAAAACCCTAATTTCATACACTCGAAACACTTTTTAAACATGCAATAAAAAATTACTACAAACTTCACAATTATTGTTTCATGCATATAAAACAGACCCAATGAATATTCAATTCAAAATCCTATTTTGTTTATCAAGAACAATACTTTAATCAAATACATCCCAATGACTCACCATGAGCAAATAAATAACCTCACAACATCTTCCAAGCACTTTCCATCTATAGATTTGCAGACCAACAAAATAATTGAGAGAACTGATTTGAGGGACCAGTTTGAGAGATAAGGTAGGTTTGGCAAAGGGGGCGACAAATGATGAAGATGAAATTAGGTTCTGTCCTAGGGTTAACCCAAGTAGTGCGAACGGTGCCGTTTTGAGTCAAGGCATATTTTTGTCATTTAGATATATCAACTTATACTGATGGGCATTTACGTCTTTTCACATTTCTGGTACTGGTAAATTGGGCTTAGTTTTTAGAAAGGGGGTATTTGTAACTGGAATAAAACTATATGGGGTTTTTGGAACCATAGGGGGTTTCTTGATTAAAAAAGCAAACCTCAGGGGGTTTCTTGAAAATCACCCTTTTTAAAAATATATATATATTTTCAATATTTATATATTGTTTTCAAAATTTTTATTTTTGTTCAAATTTAATATTTTTTCAAATTTTATACGTTTTTTTTGAAATTTATATATTTTTTTCGAAATATATATATTTTGAAATTTATTGTTTTCTAAATTTATATATATATTTTAAATTGATATATTATTTTTGCATTTTATATATTATTTTCAAATTTTATATATATATTTTGAATTATATATATATTTTTAAAAATTTATATATTGTTTTTGAAATTTATATATAGTTTTTTGAAATATATATTTCAAATTTTATATATATATTTTCGAATTATATATATATATATATTTTAAATCAATCTTTTATCATTTCATTTTAATATTAAATATAGAGGGGTAACAAAGTAAATTCATCTCTTTTTTAAAGGTATTATGACAATAAGAAATATTTTTTTATCACGATTAAAATGATAGGAAACATGTTTGAATATACAGAGAATATAATATTTATTTATTAAATTATAGGAATATTTTATGCCCTTTACACTTTTTTAAAATTTAGGCAGGGAGAGAGAGAATAGTTCCTGAGTTTAATGCACTTTACCTACAATAAATATCTGGCCACCGAGTAAAATCTGGGTCAATTACTGTGTGCCAACTGGATTAACAATTGTGTTCTCCAACTCTTCTATGACCAGGTCAAACTTTGTAGACGATGAAGAAGAATAAATCTTAAAACAACAAAGAGATTTTCTTCATTCGTACATCGTACAAATTTCAGTAGCATTTTTAAACTTCATCTGAATCCAAAGTCATACAAAGATAAGAGTTACATCTAACTTTTTACATATTTTAAAGTGCTGACTTGACAACTATAAGTAGTATATATTGAACAATATGAAGGTGAAGAGGAGTATTTCGTACCATTTTTCTTCACGCAAGTAGCCCTTCATAAAACAAGACCATATTTGGGTTCTCCCGACAAAGTTCATCGTTGTTCAAGATATGGATAGCAGAGAGTTTGGTTAATATTATTATTATTTTATTTAAAATTATTAATATTAAATTTATTATAAATTCGTGACGGGTTATAATCGGTAATATCATTACCATCCCTTAGGTATAAAAATGTCTCATCGATTTATCATCAATTCTATTACATTATTTTTAATAAATTTGAAGCACAATTGTTTTACTAAATTATTTGATGAGAAATTAAGTTATAAGAAGTTTGATGATAAATTAAGTTATAAACCAAGTATCCCACAGATTCAGACAAACAAATGTATATATACATATTGATTGAAATTTTTCAAAAAAATAAAGATATAGATGTCAGCACCAAAAATCAGACCAATGAAATATATACAGACAAAGACGTACATATATATATATATATATATAATATAAAAAAATCATAAACGGGTCAGGTTACCAACAGGTTTTTCAGAAAACTCGAACCCGATTCAATTTTAATTTTTTTATATTAAACCCGCCCCAAGCCCGTTTATAAATTTACCAAACTCACCCATTCAAATTAGATCGGGTCCAACCATTTTACCATCCGTAATTCAATAAAATAAAGGCGGGTAGCTAAACATTTTAAATAATTGATTAGAATTGAAGGCGGTGTGTTTTTTCCTTTAAATTTTTTTTAATCACGTGTATATATTGTATCCAATCACATCAACAGTGACAACGAACTTTATTATCTTGTGCATATAAAAATTCATTATATCTACCAACATTGATTAGCAAATTAACTTCAACATGCTTTTGAAAGGAGAATCCACCGTTTTCAAACAAATCACAATCGTAACCATCTTATAAATGATAATCTTTATGGCGAGTATTACAAAATTGGAAAGAAAACAAATTAGAGAATACAAATTGTAGTGTAGGCAGTGACATTCAAGCCAACTTATTCAAAGTGTAAATACATAATCGAGTATATGATTTTGATTCGGTGGTTGTAGAAGATGAAGATCCTTCAGGCATTGGACGTGAAGTTGAAGTTGGCACACGTAGTTCTTCTCCCCAAGAGTGTAGAGCTAAACCCTAGCCTCGAAGCCGCAAGATCAAACTGCAACAGATTGTCCTCTATTTGT
Source organism: Cornus suecica (assembly GCA_963922005.1). Taxonomy (NCBI): domain Eukaryota; kingdom Viridiplantae; phylum Streptophyta; class Magnoliopsida; order Cornales; family Cornaceae; genus Cornus; species Cornus suecica. Next base: position 76,038,803 of record OY998243.1, read on the forward strand.
TTCCCTCCAATCACTATCGACGTCGTCGGATTCAACCCTCCGTCAACAAATCCAAGACACAACACATCATCACTCACATATACCATCGAATTCGACCCCGTGATCGTCCACACCACGCTATTACTCTGCAAAACCAGAGAAATGTAGGGCACAGACGGCCCCACTCGAGTGCTACCCACATTCTCTGAGCTAAAACAAACCTCGAACGGCGCTACTGAGGCAACTCTAGTAATGTTTTGGGCCGTCACCGCGCTGATAAACGTGTCGGTGACAGCTTTAAAGATCGAACTCTCCAAAACCGTGTAAGGATTGACCGTGCTTATCTTTGTCCCTCCTTTTCCCTTGCTGTCAATCGATAGTAATGAAGTGTCAATTTTCACAGCCTGGTCACCGACTTGAACGGACTTCACTCCGATGAAGTACTCGCTCGAGGGCTCGCCCTGCGAGTATACGGAGGAAGTGCTCACGGGGTTAATAAAAAGAGGTGTGTAGGAGAGGGACTGAGATGCATCTATGTTTGGGAGAAGCATGTACGGGCCGTCGCCGAAGAAAATAACCCCGGTGGCGGAGGAGGTGGTGGAGGAGAGACAGACAGCGAATTTGCGCGGGAAGCTGAAGGCGGAGGCGAACTGAGAGGGAAACGCGATGGAGGTTCGTCCGAGCGCTGCCATTCCGTTGGCGCCATTAGCGAGGCCGTCTAGTAGAAAAGTTGGTGCACAAGAGAACAAGAATTTGGAGACTGAGACTGTTCGTCCCGGGTTGGAGCCGTCGGTGGAGGCGACGGAGACGACATCCTGGGCGAGCTCGCCGCCTGAGGCTGTGCGGGTGACGGTGTTGTCGGGGAAGAGGCTGCAGGTGTTGTTGTTGCAGTCGGGTTTTGGCGCGCTAAAGCATTGGCCGCAGGCGGTGGCGCCGGCGAGGGAGCATTGGGCGGAGCGGCAGCGGGCGGGGGTGTAGGAGGAGGAGGAGTAGTTGGAATGACAGTCCACCCAGAGGTATCGGCCGCCGAGGTCTAGGACGAGGGTGAGGGGGACGAGAGGGGTTCGTTGGTTGATTTTGGTGAGGTATTGGAGGGTGGAAGGGTCTTTTGAGACTGGGAGGACTAGGGCTTTGGGGCGAAATGAGGGTTGGGCGGAGGAGAGAGAGGTGAGGAGGAGAGAAGAGAGGAGGAGGAGATGGATATAGGAAGCCATGAGGGAGGTGCGAATTTGGATGGTGTTTGTTAATGAGGTGGTTTAAGGCCGCTTATATATATATAAACTTATATATATATGTATATGTATATTGTGATTGTGTGTATAGTTTCTGTGGTGACTAGTTGCCGTTGAGGGGCAAAAGTCAAAGTGGGCTGCTTTTCATGTGCCAGCACAATGAATCCAGAAGCTATTACCTTACGACTTTGACTGAAAGAAAAAAAATAATAATTCTTTTGTTTTTTAATTTTGGAGAAAGGTAGATAAATTTGACATTTTATGTGAGTAAGAAATTATGTGCAATTTTTAAATCACGTAATTCTTTCTCAAAGACACAAGTAAATGGAATTATGAATATAAAAGATGACTAGCTCATTTATGGCCTGTGCCAGAAATGCATGCTTATTCTCTTGCCAATTTTGCAATTTCTCCTGGATAATCCTGTTCTTGATTGATACATACATATATATATGTATACATATATATATATATAAGCCTTATTTTGTTTATTTTTTATTTATTTTTATTGAGCCATTCACCTATGAGATAAAGCTAAAGAAACATTGAAAATGATAATTATAAAGTTTGATTGTGTTCGAGAGAGACTATATACCAGTTTTAGGATAAAGGAGACTTATTGATGTAAGTGGGTGATGTTGACAAATTACATGCCCAAATCAGTATTCAGTATGACATTCAAACTTCACAGCCGCCTGATTGGGAATTTGATCTGATCAAATAAGTAATGCGTTTGATGATGGTCAAGGTCAACTAACTAAATGTTAATAAATTTTCAATTCAAACATCCTCTGCTTATACAGATAAGAAGGTAGAAAAACTCAGTTACTAGATTGCAAAGCATCTAGTAGTTTTGTGCACAGTTAATAACATCCACAAAAGTTGTACATTCATGAAAAAGAATAGTTTGAACAATCAAACTTTCACTAAAATATATTATGCTTTGAAACGTTAATTCTGATTCTATGATATTGAAAGTCAATTCCACAAAGTTTATATTTTTATTAATAACAAAAGTGTATTAGGTTAATTCAATAATAATAAAAAAAGAATATTATAATCATTTATGAAATAACTTGAAGAAAATGAAGATTTTTTTTAAAAAAAAAATTTGTAACAGTTTAGGAGATTTATTGCACAAGAATAGTTCAAGAGTTATTTGCATCTTTTTTATATAGTTTGAGGGTTTTTTATGTCATTTTCAAATTTTAAGAGCATTTCTTGAAAGAGAGTATAGTTCAACAGGCCCTAAGAGTACGTTTGGCATGCACCTTTTAAGCATAGTTGGCCCAATTTGTTTTGTTTTGCATAATTTTGTGAAGGACAATACTTAGGTCATGCCCGATAAGGATCAAGTTCGTCCTCTCCGATGATATGGTCCAATACAAGTTTGACATGTGGTAAAAAAAAAATTTAAATAAAAGTTAAACATAAAATTTATAAATACACAAATCAAGGTTAATTCCATTTAAAATATTTTTGTAACGTGCCCTACTAATATTGGATCACATTATTAGTAACGGCATTGTCGGTGACACTCCATCTTCCTTTCCAGGTGATATCAACTTTCTACATTTTTAAGCTTCAAACACTTCCCTCAGTCACTAAAACACAATTTATACAAATGTCTCTTCCATTCACCTCCTTCTTCTTCTTCTTCTTCTTCACTCTCTTTCTTTCTTCTTCTCATTCAGCTCTTGTCACTCCCATCACAAAAGACCACTCTACCCATCTCTACACCATCACTTTTTACCTCAATACCCCTCCCCAACCCACCAATTTACTCCTCCACCTCGGCTCCTCCGTCACTTGGCTCGATTGCACCCACCATTTCACTCCCTCCACTTTCCATTCCCTACCCTGCAATTCCTCTCTCTGCCTTTCCCTCGACCCGCACGCTTGCTACAATTGCTTCAACCCGCCCCGATCCGGTTGCTCCAACAACTCCTGTGCCCTTTCCCCCGAAAACCCAATTACCCACCACTCGGTTCTAGCCCAGTCCCTTGTTGACTCACTCGGGTTACCCAATGGCCTTAACCCGGGTCAACTCACCATTGTATCCGACTTCGTTTTCTCCTGCTCCGACCCGTCTTTACTCCACGGTCTACCCAAGAAAGTCACCGGTTTAGCCGGTCTGGGCCGGTCCAATTTGTCACTCCCTGCGCAGGTTAGCACCGCCCTCTCTTCCCCTCACGTGTTTGCGCTCTGCGTGTCCGGTTCACCATCCTCCCCCGGGGTGGCCTTTTTTAACACTCGCGGCCCGTACTATTTCTCTTCCCAAATTGACCTCTCAAATTCACTTATTTACACTCCTTTGATAATAAACCCAGTGGGGTCCACCGTGATTACTTACAGACACCCCTCTGATGAGTATTTTATAAACGTGACTTCTATAAAAGTCAACGGAAAGGTCGTGATGGTCAACGATACACTCCTGACCGTTAATCAGAATGGCATCGGCGGGACCAAGATCAGCACCGTCGATCCATACACTGTTTTGGAGACTTCGATTTACAAGGCTTTTAGTGAAGCCTTTTCGAGTGAATCTGCTGCGTTGAACCTCACCGTAACAGATGCGGTGCAGCCGTTCAGTGTGTGTTACTCTGCGGGTGATGTTTTGAGTGCGCGTGTGGGACCGGCTGTTCCAACCGTTGATCTTGTGATGCAGAGTGATGACGTGTTCTGGAGGATTTTCGGAGCGAATTCAATGGTCAGGATTGCGAGAAGCGATGCTGATGTGTGGTGTCTGGGCTTTGTGGATGGCGGGGCCAATGTAAGGACATCAGTTGTGATAGGAGGGCATCAGTTGGAGGATAATCTTCTGCAGTTTGATCTAGGGTTGCAGAAATTAGGGTTCAGCTCTTCACTTCTGCTTCGTAACACTGCCTGTGCTAATTTCACTACCATTGTGTTGAAGTGAAGTTTTTCATCAACACAATGGTAAAAACATATATGTATATGTTTGTGTCAAATTACAATGCAGCATGTAATGCACTACTAGTAAGTAGTAACATCAAGAATGGTATAATTTTTGCGTACCCTAGATATCTATTGAGTATTATAAGCTGCATCATAATGGGTGCAATTCCCAACCTGCATGAAGTATCTTCGTAAACTCCGTAGAGTAATGATCTATTGCTAATTGGTGAATGCAAAATTCATATACACCAATCATATTATCTGTTAAATATGATTGGTGTAAGTAAAATAATTACCATTTAAAACTTAACTATCACATCCACGGTCATTGTAATGGGTGGGAATGAATTTTCTTGCGCACATGTGAGCAAGAGATCATTTTTCGTCTATTTATGTATGTATATGTTCAATTAAATAAAGGAAAATACTAGGATGAAAGAAAAACACAGCCAATTTAAACCTTAGACAACAAATCCCACAAGCTTAAAGAGGAGGGGGGGAAACATACAACCTACAATAGAACACGTTGACAACTTAGTCCTTAAGATTAAGAAGCTTAGGAAGGGAAAACCTAGTACATGAAACAATGTTTCGAACACTTTCCAGCAGCGATTATCAACCTGCTACGCCTGCTGGGAAATTCATCAGCATATATAGTTGGAAATGAGTTGCAGACCCTGCAATTTGAAGCAGACTGATCAAATAGAAAAGACCGATAAGCTTAAAAGGGAAATTCTAGTCCACAAACCAACCTTACTAATATTTTCGACTGCTCAGATCATTCAAGGCACTTTAAACTGCGTGTGGTGTTTTTGCTTTTCTTGTGGCCACTGAAAATTACCTTCACGATCTCAGGAAAAGCTAGCTTCAACTGCTGTAGTTGTTCCGTTTTGCAAAACATCTGTTTGTCAGTACCTTCACCTGCTTTCCGTTTGAGAGGGGTAATGTTCTGCTTGTGGTGGTCCATGGCTGGGGTTTCGTCGAGACAGAGCTCTGCTCTTTTACCAGCTTTCTCCAGCATCAGAATGAGTGCATATGGGTCCACATTACCCAAGACCTTCACCTTCCCATGTTCCGCATCTACATCAATTGTATGTACCCCTGGAAAAATAGATATATACATCATATGTAATCGTACTGAGCATTGAGCAAAGATATGGAAGGAACAAACATAGAAAGGCCTAAGATTTGAAATTTACCATCAACTTTTTGCAGCAGTTTCTTCACCTTCTCCTCACATTTAGCACAGTGTGTGTTCATTTTCAGGACAGAGATCTAAAATGAAATAAGGCATTAAAAAGAAAAAGATCATGCAGGGAAAAAAAATCAATGTAAATGCAATCCAACACTAGAGCCAGATAAGATTACACAGGAGGAATAGTAGTTTAAGGAATAAGAGCGAAAAATTGTTAAATAACAGTGAGCCAAGATATTTAAAACAAGAAAACCAACCAAAAAGATTCAACATTAAGAATGACAAAGTATCAGAAGGCCTGACAGGAACACTTTTGTGTTTTCAGCTTCTTAGAATAGCTTTTAGAGAAGGAGAACAGAAACCAGTTTTCTGTTTATGGACAAGAATCTGCTTGGTAAGTAATGTGACAAAAAAATTTCAAAAAAAAAAACATTTCTTCAAAAATTTATTTCATCGTGCCTACCAAAAATAGATTTTTGAATAAAAAAACAAAGAATTTGGCATGTACAAGGCCATCAACAGATAACACAAACTAGAATCAAATTGAATCCAGTAAGTAGTTCCTCAATAACATGCTTAGTTTCATTTGATTTCTGATTGTACTTGATTTCTGTATCTAGAGCCGGAGCAACATAAACTATAATGACCTAAAACCACTTTGCTTTTTCTATTTCTGTTCTTTATTTGAGTTTTATTTTATTTTTCTGTTAAGCACCAAAATACAATGACAACTGATCTGTCAAAATATGCTGAATTTCACTTCAATTGCTCAATAAAAATAGTTTGTATACAAGAAGCTATTTCTATATGTTTTTCAGAATAGCAACTAAGTACTATCAGCATGGAGTGGCAGTTGAAGTGGCATATAACTAAACCCCCAAAATGATAAATCCAGAAATAAATCAATATCAAAGCATGTGAGTACACAAGATTAGCCCAAACTTAGATCCACATACTTACATATATATTATGATTTGATATATATATATATGTGTGTAACATGATATCTGTATAATTAATATGAAAGTATTGAGGGCATTACAGGAGTACTTACAAATATATATATATATATTTTCCAAAAACAAAACTCTCATCAGACTCATCGAATTCGTGCTTCCTCTTAACATAATTGACCCTATGTTTCTTTTCTGGTGGTCCATACAGCCATGCAAAGCATCTAAAGCCATATCAAATGTTAAATCGGACATTTTTCCTTAACAAAAAAACATTCAACACTACCAAAGGCCTAATGGCCAAGAGGTATTTGCCCTTACTCTTAATTGGAAGGTCAAGGGTTCGAGCCTCAGTGGAGGTAGTGTGTCTAAGTATGCTTAACTTTCAAAAAAAATACAACATTCAACACTTTCTTAATGATTATTACTTAATTTTTTTAAAAATAATCTTATAAAGAAAGGGAAGTAAATTGGAAAACAAAAGAGAGAAACCTAAGAGCAGTAGCACGATTTGATCGTTATTCCTATAAATTGAGAGATGCGACAACGGTAGTAAATCTAGCCAGAAAAATCAACCACAAAAGTAACCAGATCGATAACAACAGGAATAAATCTAAAGAGATTTGCTGTATGTTTCAAGAATAATTTTTAGCCATCGATCGATCTATCACTTACTTGAAATGGATGGTACAAATCCATGCCCAAAGCTTTTCAGTAGAGGGAGAAGCGTGAACTAGAGCTTTACAAAGGATATACACACATACATATATAAATATATATATATATATAGAGAGAGAGACATGCATTGGGATGTTTCCAAGCGAGCGTTACATGAGATTGTCTTCCTAGTGGCTGGTTGTTCTGCGGATTCTCTAAATCCCCGGCTCCTTTTTTCCACAACTCCAAACAACCATTTAATAGTTCTCGAAAGGTCCACACTATCATTACTCACTTTTCTAAAAAGTCTTCAAAAACTAATCCAAGCATTTCAAATTTGAGTTTTCTGATGTCTTTTTCACTGCGAAAATAAAAAACTTTTTTTAAAGTGCTATTCTAAGCAAGGCAGCAGTTCTGTTGGATTATTGCGCTTGTAAATAAATTTTTCTTGTAAATTTGCAAATTCAATAGTATTTTAATAGAAGAATGTTTATTATAACTTTTTTATATGCCCAAAATCTTTAAGATTTGAATAACATATAGAAAAAGGAATTGGGGATGTAAAGCAAAATGCTCAAGAATACAAAAGCAATAAAGCTCCTTAACAAAATGCAAAAAGGAGCCTTCGTCAATAAATGATTAATTAATTCTAGCAGATTTGGCTAATGCCCAATGATTTAAAATAGAGACAAGCTAAGCTAACCATGTGCTCCTTGGGAAGCAAACTATTTCTAATCCAACTTACCACGAAATCGTTGAATAACTTTGTAAATTTCATCACATAACATTGATAAAGATGGGATGGAGATATACTGAATAAAAATTATTATTTATTTTTTTTCCTACTGTGGAATCAGACTAATACTTTGTACTAGATATTTTAACTTCGAACAATGTGGAAAACAAAGAGGCAATATTTCAGTCAGGGCACATCCATTTAAAGTTGTTTTTGTGCTTGTTTCTTTAGATCAAATTAAAGATTTTAATTCTAAATTAAAATTGCTGCTTTAAAAAAATGAGAAGCATCCATTTACGGTTCACGAATAACTAAAGTGAGGTAACATATTATAAGTATAAAATGTAAAAAATATGAGTAATATCATTAAAATACAAGACTCGAAATTGCATGATTCAGAATTATAAAAGCAGTGTTATACTGACAATATAAAAAATATAAAAGATACCTTTGGAGCCACCTTGGTACAATCAACTGAAATGGTGGGAAAAAAACATTAAGCTCTCTCTCATCTTAAACCTCCTTTCTGATTGATGGATAGCGGAATTGCCAGCAATGAGAGTACAATAATCCCTGAAAAAAGCAAAAGTGTATTTTGTCATTTAAAACATCTCTAAGAGAGAAGAAGAGAAGAACACTCACTCGGAAAGATCTTTTTGGATGTTAGATGAAGTTAAACACTTTATTTACAGATGGACACAAATCTTGGATGACATGGTACATGATTTTTTATCATTTTTTCTACCTGTTCATTTAGTAAGGCTATGCTTCTCAAGGTAAAATGCTAAACAATAAATGTGATTCCTAGAAGGAAATACAAACAAAGATGTAAAAAAATTCCACATTTGTTTGTTGAAAAGGGGGAAATTCAAAATCTCCACCTCCTTTCTGATTGATAGATTGCAGCAACTAAAAGCAAGCAGAGTACACTAATCCCTGAAAAAGGCAAAGAGAATTGTGAAGTTTAAAATATTTCTCCGAGAGAAGAAGAAAACACTCACTGACAAAGATCTTTTTGGATGTTAGACGTAAATAAACACTTATATTTAGAGATGGAGACAAATCTTAGATAAGATGGTCAATAAATTTTTTATTTATGTTCTACATAGTTTATTTAGTAAGGTATTGCTTCTTAAGAATAAAATGCAAAACAACAAACGTAGTTCCAAGAAGGAAAGATAAACGAAGATCTCCGGAAACTCAATATTTGTTTGTTGTAAAGAAATTGATTAGGAAGAGATTAGGAGTACTTAATATTTTTTCTAGTAGTTTCATTATATTGAAAATCATATTTGATGAAAAGTTATCTTATTTAAAAGTACTGATACACTTTATGACTGCAATTTCATGATCCGTATCATGAATCTACATGGCATAAATTTAATTAGCTATCTTTAGCTGAAAATAGGAAAGAAACAATATTAATAATTTTATATCCAATAAGGGAATATGACACAAGTAAACAAGGAGAAAAAACCAAAATAAAGATTGACCGTAGCTAATAAATCAACAACCAGGGAAGATACCACATCATTCCAAATGAAAATCATGAATTGCAATACATGATCGTGCTCTTTGATAAAACTAAAATTAAGTACTGAAAAACCTAAGAGCTGAATTTTAAGTACTGAGGTTTTAAGTGGTACACGGTCGAGGGTATTAAGTAGGATTATAGCCTGGGGTATTACATAATTTCTCCAGCCACTGATCTATTGTGGCTGCAAATGATACCCTAATAGGCTTGGTAAACTTGGCAATACACATACACCAGTCTTTTTATACAGAATCTGGTGACTTAAACTCATGTAATCCCAATCATATGCCAGTTATGCCCCCAAAGCCAACCAATATACCACCAGAATTAATTACTTAAGAACCATGTACAGAAAATGACAGTATATATAGTTGGGTAGTAAGTTTGAGCTATTAATTCACAGTCTACGGTGGAATAGAATGGGCTCACCAGGCTTAACTTAACATCAATCAAGCAATCACAGATGTGTTAGCCATGTAAAACAGTTCTGTTCTAGCATGATACCACTTATTCATTGCCAACTTCAAATTGTACTGAACTAATTCTAAGGCTCCATTTTGGGATCATCCCTCCTTTCCACGACGTTTCTGCAGGTACTGTGCTGGGCAAGTGGTACTGAGAGAGATGGCCTTCTAATCAATTAAGCAAACACCCTGTGCAATGCTTACAATGCAGATTCAGTCAAGAACAATAGCACCGTAAAATAAGCTGGGGAGAATAAAGCAACCTCAAATGAGCTAATTAGGATTTTGTAATAGAAAGTTATCACACTGAGACATTGCTAAGAGATTGAGATCACTATAATCAGCAATGTGGTGATTTATAAGTTTGTTTACATCCACCCCAATACAACCCATTCACTGTTATGTACAGTATTTCTAGGCTCCTTTGTTCAAGGACCTCAGAATCTTTCTACAAAATGTATGCAAGTCGTGTGTGGGGGAAAATGCTACTGCACAAGAGTGAAACTAATTAAGCAACACTGAGTTTTGCAGGTGTATCCAAATATAATTGCTCAATCAGTAAAATAGGCCAGAAATTGAATATAGTATGAGCTAACTAGAGTTTGCAATCTAAATCTCCAACAACAAATTTGAGGAATTAGTAAAAGAATAAAATCTTAATGACAGTCTATTTAGACATTTTGCAAGGCTGTAATTGACATTAGTTTCATGCCTTGGTGCCTATGGAACAGTTACATAACTTGCATTAAAAACGAGAACAATTTAAATTCTTCTTAGACATAATTTTGACGAAGACTCTTCTCTTCCTGTCTTTTCCCTCTCCCCCTTACCTTTTTTGGAACAAGAAATACAGCTTTATTGGCATACTTTTTAGATAGCGAGAGTGATATCACTTTTAACGACTTCCACTGCCTCTCAGGTCCTTCTGGTGCTACCACTATTACCGTACACCTCCACTCCAGGGATTGATAAGAAATGGACCTCTTCACCCTTTGATAAGAAGAATGAGATTGAAGAAGATATTGTAATTGCACCAAACCTCTAGAAAATACCTTGGTAAGCTGATTCAGGGCATGCCTAAAAAAAATCCTCATTTATAATAAATCAGGTAGTTCCATTAAACAGCATTAATGACAAAGGTTTGTCATATAGGGAAAGCGATTGTCTTGTAGAATACATAATACAAACCAAATTCAGCACATTAAGGTAGCAATTTACAATTGATTTCTAGTACAAGGAATTAAATTAGCCAAGAATCCAAGAATCCAGACGATTCAATGAGAAATCAATGAGCTACTCCAACAATAACAGCTAAGATCTTCAATCATATCATACATGAAAGATGGAATAAACTCCAACATTTAGCACAAAATAGAACCTTCCATTACAGTGACAGCATTCCCTCGAAGCAGCACTCTCTCATTCTTCTCATCGAAATGCAGTTCTAGTATACCTCCCCTAGGCGATGCCTGAGAAAATTAACAATAACATCAATATGAAGCAAATGTTAGGGGTGGTGGAGAGAGAGTGTGATTACCTGATATGCAACAAAATCACACTTCCCCAGCTTTTTGGACCAATAGGGTGCCAAGGCACAATGTGCACTCCCACATACAGGATCCTGGAAAATCAAAACAAGTCAGTCGACATATGAGTGTCCATAAACAATGCCAGGTCTAGATAAGTAGTTTGCAGGAATCCTTTACTTCTTGAATACTACATTACATAACAATAATCCAATTAGGGTAATTATTGCAAGAGAGAACCATATACTTTACGCAGATGACTCTGGTTTGGATATGAAATTTATCATGAAAACTATAGAGAAACAAAAATGAAATGTTTGGCAAGTAGCCAATATGTGAAGCTCTATTTATACAGTTGAAGTGCTAAATCAGGTTGGGATTAAGAATCTGAAAGTTTAAGGTTGAAGAACTCCCTCACTCGTTCAGGTTTGGCAGTTCCTTTCTAGTTTTTATTCCTCACCAAAGCAAATGTAAACAATAAGTCCCTTGCAAGACTTTCAGTGAATTGCAGCCTCTTTAGTTGCTTGTTTCACTATTATAAATATGCTCTATTGGGAGAAAATGAAACAAAATAAAGCACTGATTCCAAACATGACTTCCCGAAAGACAGTACAACGGTTTGAGGCCAAAATTCAACATATTACCTCATTGATCCCCAACTTTGGAACAAAAAATCGACTAATAAAGTCGAACCCAGATCCAGGTGCAGCCATCCCTGTAACAATAACTCCCCTTCCCCGACATTTCTTTATCTCATCAACTTGTGGCTCTAGATCTGCAACAGCTTTTCCTGATGAAAGCACAACCTGCCATGTACTTAACTATCAGTCTCTTCCCAGCACAAAGTATATAGAAATAAGCTGAAAGAATAATTAATCTCAGTTCCAAAAGCACCCCGACACGCTAAAGTTTATCAACTAATATGACATTCTGTTCTAAAAGTCACAGCAAGGGCAGTTCCCAAGATTTGAGTTTATAAAATGCTACCATTCACTCTTTCAATTTTTACATGGAACAAGAAGCGGCATACTTATGTAAGTAAAGGAATCAATACCCAGATTGAATACATACAAAAAGGTCATCTCCCGCAGTCTTTCTTATTTCCATCACAGGAGCACCACCCAAGGCTTTAGAAATCAATAACACTTCAGCACAGTCAAACTCAACCGTTTGAATGATTGGAAAGTTCAATTCAATGAGAAAACAGTCTCGTGCTTCACCATTCTTCAAAGGCAACGAATCTGAGCTCTTGACAGCTGGAATTCTTTTAGCAGTCAAATTTCCCGATAGAGTGAAATACTCGATTTCATCAGCATTGACTACACCAGATGTAAATATGAAGTGTGAAGCTGCTAAGGTTGCATGACCACAAAGATTAACCTGAAACAGTCACGAACTCTCACAAATTACATTACAACATATCAATTATAATCCCAATTGACTAAAAATCACCGGATCACGTAATTTACCATATACCACTGAATGTAAATTAATTATTATTCACCAATATGAGAGAAATAGCAAGAAATTCCTTCGAATTCAATAGCTAAGAAACAGGGTTTGTAAAGTGGGATTTTGATAAATAATGTAATCCCAAGTCCCCCTTGTTAGGAAGGGTGATGTAATATACATATATATATATACACACACACACACACAAGTAATTTCTGTAAAATGTGGCAACATCAAGTAATTAAAAACACTATTAATCATGATTATAACATAGATGAGAGCAATATCATACTGTGATTTTAGGGTATATTTAAGAATAGGCATTGTCAAGCAATATATTATTACTGAATCTATGTTTACATGTTTCAAATGAATACAAAGTTAAGAGTGAAAGTGGACCTCGGCAACAGGAGTGAACCATCTGAGATGGAAGTTGTTAGGGTTTGAGTCGGAGCGAGTCAAGTAAGCGGTTTCGGAGACGTTGAACTCAGTTGCGACTGACTGCAACCACTCATCGTCCCTCTCTTCTTCCAACAAAACAATGGCAGCTGGGTTTCCTTTGAATGGTGAGTCGGTGAACGCGTCCACCTGTTCTACCACAACGTTCCGTATTGAGTCAATACATACATATGTATGTATGTATGTATAGAGAGAGAGAAAGAGTTTTAGGGTTTACCAGAGAGTAGTTAACGCTCTTCTTTCCCATTCTAGAGTGAGAGACTCAAAATGAACTACCTACCAAACTCCGACACTTCTCCGAATGGACCGTATAACAATTATTTGGACATGTGTCCAGACGATTCATATACATGAGTAACATGATAGTACAAAATTGTGAAATTAAAGAAGACTGAATAATCAACTCTCTACTCATTTTAAATATAATTTTTGGTCTGAACAACCATGACATAAAAACTATTCTCAACTATTTCTCTGGACAACCATGACATAAAAAGGGTTAATAGCAAAAAAACCCCTCAATTATACCCTCTCTCTCTAACTAAACCCCCTGGTGTACACTAAGTCCCCCTGAACTATACTTTTCGTGTTGAAAAACCCCCCAAACTATAGTTTTTCCTGCACGGTTATAACACCGTTAAGTGAAATTGCACTGGGATCCCCTAAAGTTCTTGTTAATTTTGCTCGCCCCTGAGATTTCATTTTCCTTGCAATGACACCCCCTTTAAGGGGTGAAATGACCGGAATGCCCTTGTTTTGTCTCCCATATTTCATGAAATAAATATCTAGGTGGTGAAATTACCTCCATGCCCCAAGATTAGAACCTTATAATATTTGGGGATATTTCCAAATATTTTTTTCAAAATAAAAGTTAAAGAAAAGAGGTTGGAAATATTTCAAAACTTTTAAATAATAATAATTACTAATTAATATGCATTACTTGAAGTATAACTCTAATGAATATTTCAAAAGATATAGAGTAAGGAGTTATAAATATTTTCATATTTTTTTTTAAAAAAATAATTAATTAATATATATTAATTAAAAAGTAACTCTAATGGATATTTCATAAAATATGGAGTAAAGATATAAGACAAATATATTTCGGCAAGCAATAAGTGTTAACCCTTTAAAATAAGATTGTCAAGAACTTGTAACCCCTAAATTCATTTAAAATTGAATGGTCTAGTTTTTCGAATATTTATCAAGATGGAAATTGCAGGTTGATCATTTATTTCTTAGTTTTCATTCAAATTTTTATTTTTGAATGGGTTTTTTTCTTGTAAGTATTATTATTATTAGTTACATAGTTGTCTTTCATCAAGCAACAAGCCACAATCATTTTAGAGAATCTCATATGGCCAAATTTTGTTCAAAATATTTTCCTTAAATGAAGTTGGAGCCTTACTAGAAGTAGTGTGTGACATAGAAATTCAAGTGAGTGGCAAAATTGTTATCTTAAAGTTTTAATGTATATATGCAGTCGTAAAAAATTAGTTATTAGAAAGTGAGTAATTATTAGGTTGAAGATTTGGAATAGGAAGTCACAAAATTTGTTCTTAACGATTAACACTTGTTGCTTACCGAAATATATTTGTCTTATATCTTTACTCCATATTTTATGAAATATCCATTAGAGTTACATTTTAATTAATGTATATTAATTAATTAATTTCTTTTTAAAAAATATGAAAATATTTATAACCCCTTATTCTATATCTTTTGAAATATTCATTAGAGTTACACTTCAAGTAATGCATATTAATTAGTTATTATTATTATTTAAAAGTTTTGAAATATTTCCAACCTCTTTTCTTTAACTTTTATTTTGAAAAAAATATTTGGAAATATCCCCAAATATTATAGGGTTCTAATCTTGGGGCATGGAGGTAATTTCACCACCTAGATATTTATCTCATGAAATAGGGGAGACAAAACAAGGGCATTCCGGTCATTTCACCCCTTTAAGGGGGGTGTCATTGCAAGAAAAATAAAATTTTAGGGCGCGAGCGAAATTAACAGGAACTTCAGGGGATTCCAGTGCAATTTTACTTAACGGTGTTATAACTCTGCAGGAAAAATTATAGTTTGGGGGGTTTTCAGCACAAAAAATAGTTCAGGAGGGTTTAGTAAAAGAGAGGGTATAATTCAGGGGGGTGTTTTGCTATTAACCCACATAAAAACTATTCTCAACTATTTCTCTGGACAACCATGACATAAAAACTATTCTCAATTACTTTTTGTTTTCATGACAATTTAGGGCTTGTTTGGGAGCGTGAAGCGTAGCAAAGTATTGTGGTCTGGTTTAATTTTGAAATCAGATCATATTTGGTGTTGATGGTTTTAGTCAAAGAAAAATGAAAGTAGAGTATGTTTATCGGAGTTGGTGTTTCCATAATTTTTTATAGCAAAGCTGCAGAGCATGTTTTGTAACATGTTTTGGCTTGAAATTTTGGGCAACTTCCTATTTACACATGATATGGCCCAATTAGCTATTGACATGTGTCTAAATATATAATTAATTTTAATTAAAGATTTGAATTCAATCTCAGGATTAGGGTAGCAAACGAATAGAGCCGAGCTTTGGAATGTTCAAACTCAGTTTATTTACTAAACGAGCCTAGAAAATGTGTTCAAATTCGGCTCATTTGCTTAACGAACAAGCCCGAGCCGAATAGCAGATTTAACGAGTCGAGCCCGAGTTTTCTCACGAACGTCTCGTTTCAGTTGCAACATATATTACTCTTGCCAATAGTTGTCTAGATTGAGGTGTTGCATGTCTGTTTTAACATATTTTCACTAATATATATTTTTATGAATAATTTTTATGTTATGCCCGCATAATTTCTATAATTTTTTTCACAACAATCTTCATAATTTGTTCAATTTGAACACCTTTTTTTTTTTTTTTTTTTTATCAAATATGATATAATTTTACTATTTAACTTAGACGAACTTGTTTATGAGTTTGGTGACTCGAGCTTAGTAATGTTCAAGTTTGGCTCATTTAGTAAACAAGCCTAAAAATTGTGCTCAGACTCGGTTCATTTACTAAACGACCGAGCATGAGGCGAACCCGAACTTGCCACGAAGGGCTCGGTTCATTTGCAGCCTTATTCAAGATTTTATCTTGTATCTTCACAATATTTATCTTCATAGTTAGAGAACTAACACATCTAGCATCCAACATCAAATAAAACTTCTTCACTTGCGATCTCTTTTTCTTGTCAACTTTATGGATTTGGATCTCATGTAATTGCATGAATAATAAATTATAATTTTGATTTGATTTACCAAATATACTGATAAGTATAAGAATTGAGAAGGTCACCACGAAAGAGGGAGCTATTAATAGTATACATATCCCTTTTCATTACTTAAAATAATTATTAATGTCATTTGATTTTTTATTTTTATTTTTTGAGACATGTGGCATTATTTATCAATTTTTTTATTGCACAAATTGGTTCACGTTTGCTACGCTATAAAAATTAAAATATTTACTCCACAAAACTATAATATTGGATAAAAATAAAAATAAAATATTTATTTTAAAATTATAATATTAGATAAAAACAAAAATATAATATAATATTGGGATTGGGATGCATTTTGCCCTAGTTCGTGAGAAAGCAAATGATGAAAGCAAGAGATCAAAGTAGGCTGAGATGGTTGGAGTAATTATGTTGTGAACAGTGTTGGAAGCATGAGAAATCACCTCTGAAGATGATTCAAAATTAGGGCTTGATTTGGAATCATGCTTTGCTGGTGAGGAAGTAGAAGTAGGGGCACCAAACACACTTTGCTTCATCTCATTGTGAATAATAGCAAAGTAGAAGTAAGAATCAGGAAGCAAAGTAGCCTCTCAAACAAGCCTTAGGGATCAAATAGTTAAATTATTTAAATAACCATTATTATCTATTCATGTCACGAATCATTGACTTTAGCTTCTTAATGTTGCCAAAGAAAAATAAATAAATTTATAGTAGGGCATTTTGACATTATTGAACAAATAAATTAGTAAGATTTAATTAAGGTTAAAAATAAGAGCACATGGAAGGGGAACCATCAAATAAATTAGTAAGATTTTGAAGGATCCCCCGGAACATGAATACCACTCGGCTTATAGGAACATTTTGACAACTAGAACTTTGATTTAAAGGCACTTTTCTAATATATATAAATATATATAGGGGTAAATAGCTTAAGACCCCCCTCAATTTTACTCTCTTTCTCTATTATACCCCCCTCAACTTTCATTTTCTTGTACCATGGGCTTGCCCTCAAATTTTTTTACCCTTTTACCCTCCAAACTTTTTGTATTTCCACCTTACCTTTAATCATATCCTTACTATTATATTTCTTAATTCTTTAAATTACAAAAATATTATTTCTTTTAATTATAATATTAATTATGTCATTTACCTTTAATGTATTAGACTAAATATACTCTTAAATGTTAATTTTTTTTATATAAGTTCTAATTATTTTATTTGTAAATCAATTAACTTGGTATTAAATTTTAGTTTGATTTAAATCATAAAACTCAATACTAATTAATATATTCGTAAATAAATCACAATTTATGAAAACAATATACAAAATATATATATTTCGGAATATATATATATATATTGGAAAATGATATATATTTTGGAATATATATATAATTCATTCAAAATATATATTTTCCGAATTCTTTTAAAAAATATGAATTTTTTCCGAAAAATAATTTTTTTGGGAAAAATATATATTATGTTCCAAAATATAATTTTTTCCAAAAAATAATTTTTATTGAGAAAAATATATATTATTTTCAAAAATATGAATTTTTTGAGAAAAATATATATTATGTTCCAAAATATGATTTTGAGTCATAATACTTAAACTACCATCAATAGTATAAGAAGGTTTAGTGAAATCAAACCTTCAAAAAAATTATTTTTCAAAAATTATGTATATTTTGGAATATATATATATATATATTGGAAAATGATATATATTTCGGAATATATATAGATATATATATATATATATATATATATGATTTGTAAAAGTATATATTTTTCGAATTGTTTTAAAAAATATGATTTTTTTATGAAAAATATACATTATTTTCTAAAATATAAAAAAAAATATTTCGGAAAAAAATTATATTATTTTCGGAAAAAAAATCATATTTTGGAAAATAATATATATTTTTCTCAAAAAAATTATTTTTCGGAAAAAATCATATTTTGGAACATAATATATATTTTTCCCAAAATTTTATTTTTTTGGAAAAAAATCATATTTTTTTAAAACAATACGAAAAATATATATTTTTGACGAATTATATATATATATTTCAAAATATATATCATTTTCCAATAAAACTTAATTTCATTTAAACCATAAAACTCATTATCCTAATTAAATTTTTTTTTTGCCAAATGAAACTTTCTTTTCATAAATTGTGATTTGTTTATGAATATATTAATTAGGATTGAGTTTTATGATTTAAATCAAACTAAAATTTAATAACAAGTTAATTGATTTACAAATAAAATAATTAAAACTTACAAAAAAAAAATTAACATTTGAGAGTATATTTAGTCTAATACATTAAAGGTAAATGGTATAATTAATATTCTAACTAAAAGAAATAATATTTTTGTAATTTAAAGAATTAAGAAATATAATAGTAAGGATAGAATTATAGGTAAGGTGGAAATATAAAAAGTTTGGAGGGTAAAAGGGTAAAAGAAATTGAGGGCAAACCCATGATGCAACATTTTATGAAACTTTAGGGGGTTCTAAGCTCATTTCATAGTTGAGGGGGTATAGTAGGGAAAGAGAGTAAAATTGAGGGGGGGTTTAAGCTATTTACCCATATATATATATATATATATATATATATATATATAATATTGTTTTTTTTTGGGTGAAAGGTAAGCATTTTTTGATGGAGAAGTGAGAAACTTTGATGAGTGATGGTTATAGTTTTTACATTCTATTTTCTGCAATGAAGGAGAACCAATGTTATGCTTTCCGATCATGCTTAACTGCACAATTTTTGAGCGCTGAATAACATTGCTTCTTGTTTTATTTTCCACGAAAAAGAAAGTGTTCGTTGTTGTTGTTATTAATTTAATTCTTTTCCTTTTTTTTAAAGACCCAAAAAAAGGTAATAAATAACTATGTTTGCGTGGTGATTCAGGGCTAGCCTAAACATCTTCATTTATATTAGCATAAGCTAAAAAGGGTAGCACCATCAAATGACATTAACATTCAAGATGGTCTTGTAATACAATGAAATCAAGGAATTAAATTTGCAAATTCGAATCGATTAAATTAGCCAATGATTCAGAAGTTCCAAAGAGAAAGATGGAGTAACTTAACTCCAAAGCTAACACAAAAGAGAACCTTCCATTACAGTCGAAGCAGCACTCTCGCATTCTTCTCATCAAAATGCAGCTTTATTATGCCTCCCCTGGGGCGATGCCTGAATCGATCAATAATAACATTAATGCGAAGCAAAACTTAGTGACAATGAGAGAGAGAGGATCCTGGAAACTACACCAACTAAAGATAACTATGTTTGCAAGAATTTTTAGTTCTGATACTAACCTACCAAACAATATATTAGCCATCGACCCCAGATCAAGAAGGCTCCAGCCCTGTAACAATAATTCCCCCTTCCAGGACATTTCTGTATCTCGTGTCCAACTGTGGCTGTAATTCTACAACAGCTTTTCCCGATGAGAGCACAATCTACAACGTCCAATATTTAAATTACACTCTCTCTAATAGCTTAAGTTTTTAGAGTAGTTGGTAGTTAACACAATTAGGAAATTCAGTTCAATTAAAAAAAAAACACTCGTGCTCCACCATTCTGAACCGATCTTTCAGCCGCTGGAATTCTTTTAGCAGTCAGAATACCAGATAGTGTCATTGACATCAACTAACCCACATGTGTATAAGAAGTGTGAGGCTGCTAAGATTGCATGACCACAAAGTTCAACCTGAAAATAAGAATGAACTATTGCAAATTAAACAACATATTTGGAGTTCCGGAAAATGAAAAAATATAATCCGCAAACCAAATTGACCTAAGAATCAACTAAGGCACAGTGTCAGTGTGATATAAGTCACCATAAACCACGCTCATATATAACTGAATGTAAAGTAATCCTTCTACAATAAGATGAGAAAGTATAAAATGACTAAAATTCAGTTTACAATTTAAAGTAAATTTTCACTCCAATTCGTGCTTCAAACGCAAGCTCAGATTAATCACTAGATAGCTAATCAAATAGGCTTGGCAAACTTGGCAATACACATACAACAGTCTTTTTATACAGAATCTGGTGACTTAAACTCATGTGATCCCAATTATATACCAGTTATGCCCCCAAGCCAACCAATCTACCACGAGAATTAATTACTTAAGAATCATGTACAGAAAAAGATGGTATATATGTTTGGATAGTAAGTTTGATCTTTCAATCCCCAGTCTACAGTGGATTAAAAAGGATTTGGTGCCTTCTTCATGGCCTCTTCAGTGTTCCGTGGGTGATGCCGGCTACGGTTCATGATCTTTTTGAAGGGTGACCCCCCTTTATCGAGTCCCCTTTAGAGGCCTTTAAAGATTATTTTATTTCGAATTTGTATTGTTGGGTGGAGGGTCGGTACTGTATTTCCATTGATGAGAAGAGTTTTTGGGTTCTCTTGGCCCGTAGAGGCTTCTTTTTGTACATGGGATGTACTCCCCGTTTGAGTGCTCTTTTTATACACGTTCTTACTTATCAAAAAAAAAAAGGTTTTACCGGGCTTTAAATTAACATCAATAAAGTAATCACAAATGTGTGGAGCCATGTAGGACAATTTCGTTCCAGCATAATACCACTTATTCATTGCCAACTTCAAATTGTACTGAAATAATTCTAAGGCTCCATTTCAGGATCCTCCCTCCTTTCCACAAAGTTTCTGCAGGTACTGTCCTGGGCAAGTGTTACTGAGAGAGATGGCCTACTAATCAATCAAGCAACACCATGTGCAATGTTGCCAATGCAGATTCACTCACGAACAATAGCACAATAAAATAAGCTAGAGAGAATAAAACAACATCAAATGAGCTACCAAAGGTCTTGTAGCCTGATGGTATTACCTTTCCTCCACGAGGGGGGGGGGGGGGGGGGGGGGGGGGGGGGTGGGGGGGGCTCATGTGGGTGAGAGTGTGCGTTTCTTACCATTTAAAAAAAAATCAAATGAGCTAATTGTATTAGACATAATTTTGACGAAGACTCTTCTCTACCTTACTTTTCTCTCTCTCTCCTTAACTTTTTTGGAAGAACAAATACAACATTAGTTGTATACTTTTTTAGATAGCGATTGGTGAATGATTGCTGGGAAATCACTTCCAACATAGATTTTCTCTTAGATAAAATGAGAAATTAATCAAAGAAAAGAATATTCAGGTCTAGCTTATTTGGTACTGTAAAGTTCAATTGAAATGCACTACCATCTACACAGGATTATGATTTCATGATTTTGGACTGCTTTCCCAGTAGCCTCACACTAAGCAAAGCATAATTTCTCCTCTGATAAATTGGGAAATACTAGAATGGTTCTTCTAGGGTGAGGTACTTGTGTCATGACAACTCACTCTCACTCAATTGTAACTTCAGCATTTCAGCTAGACCTACAGTTAAAAGAACACATTGATGCTACGGTAGTTATAAACTGTAAACACCTTTATCTATCACCAGAAAGAAAATAAAAATTAATAAAATAGAATCAAACATACATTATTGAAGTAACCAAATGCATTGTACGTTATTCAATGTTTTTCAAATTATTTTTTGAAGTCCAAAAAGTTCACTGTGATGTCAACATATATGAACTTCTCTTTTAAAACAAACAAACAAAAATATTCTTATGGTAAATTCAGATTGCTTGACTAATATAATGGAGTATATCAAAAGAGAAATCACGCAAGAGTGAACAGGATTGGTAAGTTACCTTACACTGGTGAACATACACAATATAATCCAGGCAGTGATTAATCTCTGAATGCAAAAGAAATTCAGCCCAGCAGAGCAGCATTTCACTTGCTACCACTTCCACTGCCTCTCATGTCCTTCTGGTGCTACCACTATTACCATAAACCTCTACTCCACGTATTGCTAAGAAATGCACTTCTTCGCCCTTTGAAAAGAAGACATTGTAATTGCACCAATTCTGAAGAAAAGACCTTGATGAGCTGATTCAGGGATTGACTTAAAAAACCTCATTTATAATAAATTATCAGCAAGTGGGGTAGCTTCATTAAACAGCATTAATAACAAAGTTTAGTCGGTACCAAATTCAGTACATTAAGGTCGCAATTTACAACAGATTTCTAGTACAAGGAATTAAATTAGCCAAGATTCCAGACGTTTCAATGAGAATCACTGGGCGACTCCAACAATAATAGCTAAGATCTCCAACCATATCGTACATGAAAGATGGAATAAACTCCAAAATTTAACACAAAACAGAACCTTCCATTACAGTGACAGCACTCCCTCGAAGCAGCATTCTCTCATTCTTCTCATCGAAATACAGTTTTAGTATACCACCCCTAGGCGACGCCTGCGTCAATTAACAATAACATGAATATGAAGCAAATGTTGGTGGTGGAGAGAGAGAGAGAAAGAGAGAGATATTACCTGATATGCAACAAAGTCACACTTCCTCAACTTTTTGGACCAATAGGGAGCCAAGGCACAATGTGCACTCCCACACACAGGATCCTGGAAAATCAAGACAAGTCATTCAACATACGAGTGTCCATAAACTATGCCAAGTCCAAGAAGGGCAGAATTCTTTATTTCTTGAATACTGCCATTACACAATAATCCAACTAGGGCAATCATTGCAACAGAAAACAATATAGTTTATGCGGATGATTCTGGTGTGGATATGAAATTGATCATGAAAACTATAGGGGAAAAAAATGACATGTTTGGCAAGTAGCCAAAATGTGGAATACTGTTGAGTGTTGCATCAGGATTGGACTAAGAATCTAAAAGTTAGAGGTTGGACAACTCCCCCGCTATTATAGACATGCTTCATTGGGAGAAAATGAAACAAGCACTGATTCTAAACATGACTTCCTGAAAGACAGTGCAACGATTTGAGGCCAAAAATAAACATATCACCTCATTGACACCCATTTTTGGAGCAAAAAATCTACTAATAAAGTCCAACCCAGATTCAGGTGGAGCCAGCCCCGTAACAATAATTCCCCTTCCTGGACATTTTTGTATCTCATCAACATGTGGCTCTAAATCTGCAACCGCTTTTCCTGAGGAGAGCACAACCTGCCATGTACTTATTATCAGTCACTTCAGAGCATAAAGTACGCATAAATAAGGTAAAACAATAATTTAGCTCTCACCCGACACTAAATTTTGGGGATGCATATCAACTAATATGAAAATCATAGCAAGGACAGTTCCAAAGATTTGAGTTTATAAAATGCAACCGTGCACTCAAGCGGCATACTTATTGCAAGTAAAGGAATCAAAATGCAGATTAAATACGTACAAAAAGGTCATCTCCCGCAGTCTTTCTTATCTCCGTCACAGGAGCACCACCCAAGGTTTTAGAAATCAATAACGCTTCACCACAGTCGAACTCAACCGTTGGTATGATTGGAAAGTTCAATTCAATGAGAAAGGAGTCTCGTGCTTCACCATTCTGCAAAGGCAACAAATCTGAACTCTTGACAGCTGGAATTCTTTTAGCAGTCAAATTTCCAGATAGAGTGAAATACACGATTTCACCACCATTGACTAAACCAGATGTAAATAGAAAGTGTGAAGCTGCTAAGGTTGCATGACCACAAATATTAACCTGAAAATAGCGACGAACTCTTACAAATTAAACTACAACATATGAATTAGAATACGGACTGACTAAAGAATCCCTGTAAGTTACCATATACCACTCTAACATACAACTGACTATGTAAATTAACTATTATTCTTCACCAATATGAATAAAACAAGTAACAAATAACAAATAAATCGACTCAAATTAATAGCAACAAAACTAAAACATATTCTTTGTCCTTCGAATTCAATAGCGAAGGACCATCATACTGTGAAGCAGATGCGGTAATTCAAATGTGAAAAAGAAAGAGTAATCCCAGTAATGTAAAGTGGGATTTCCATAAATACTGTAATCCAAGTCCCCCTTGTTAGGAAGGGTGACGTAATATATATACACACACACACATATATTTTAAACGCATGTTGCCATTTTCTAATCTAGTAAAATCCTTACAACCATTTGATGAAGCCTTGTGTATCTATTTTACTGTTAAATTTGGGAACATCAAGTAATAAAAAACACTATAAATTGTGATTATAGCATAGATGAGAGTAATTAGGATGAAATTGAAAGATTAGGCATTGTTGATTGAATTCATTTTTGTTTGTTTGATAACACTTAATTCTGAACAGATTCGACACTTAAATCTGAACATATTTGACACTTACTCTGTTAAGGGCATTTGATAAAAAAAATTAAAGATCACTAAATAACATTAAGCGGTACTTAAAATGATATGCAATTTTAAATGACAGGGTCAAGACTTAACACTGAGCTACTCAAAAAAAAAAATTAAAAATTAACAAAATATAATTTTTTAGGCACCACTTAAAATCTTCTGTATTTAAAATTCAAATTTTTCACTAATTAATTTTCAATTTTATCAGGCGAGTAAAAGTGGACCTCGGCAACAGGAGTGAACCATCTGATATGGAACTTGTTAGGGTTAGGGTTTGAGTGGGAGCGAGTCAAGAAAGCGGTGGTGGAGGCGTTGAACTCAGTTGCAACTGACTGCAACCACCCATCGTCCCTCTCGTCTTCCAACAATACAACTGCAGCTGGGTTTCCTTTGAATGGTGAGTCAGTGAAAGCGTCCACCTGTTCCACCACAATGTTCCAAACTAAATCAATACACATTAACACATATGTATATATATAGAGATTATAGAGATACATATACATGTAATTATACATAGAATTTCAGGGTTTACCACAGAGTACTTAACGCTCTTCTTTCCCATTCTAGACACGGAGAGAGTGAGACTGAAGACAACAACCTACCTAGGTCAGTATAACACCGACACTTATCCGAATGGACCGTGTCAATATATTCACATTATTTGAACATGTGTACCATTTTATATACATAATTCAAAATTAAATGAATTAAGAAATGCTCATTTACACAACTTTTCACTAATTTTAAATACAACCCTGACATAAAAAAATTTCACAGCCATTTTTTTCTTTTCATGCCTTTAATAGTTATAGATCGAATTATTGTTAAATTTTCTAAATAACCATTATTATTTATTCATGTCACAAATCATTGAGTTTATCTTCGTATTGTTCCAAAAAAAAAATAAATAAATTGCGGGTAGGCGATATTTCGATATTGACATTTTTGAACAAATGAATTTGTTAGGCTTGGTTTGGATTAACGAAAGAAAAGATAACATTAGTTGTGAGATAAAATAAAAGAAAACAAAAAATAATAATGTTTAAAATTCATGTTTGGATAAATTATGAAGGAAAAAAAAAATGATAGTATTTTTGTTTGGATAGGGAAGATGAGAGAAAAGAAAATAAACATTTATAACTAATTTACTATTATATCCTAATAACCAAATGTCTTAAGTTTCTCTTGTAAAAATATTAAGGTTATATTTGGTATTATAAAAATATCATTTAAGTGTTATTCTTTTTCTCCAAATCTTCTTATTTTTGGGAGGATAACATTTAAGTGCATGTTTGATACTTTAGAATGGAATGCTCATTCATTCCATTCCTTGATTTGGTACAACATAATGAATGAGAATGATCATTCCCAATTAATGAAATTTCATTTTTGGGAATGGATTTTCATTCCATTACTAAAGCTATGGAATGGTCATTCCATTCCTTTAGTAATGTTTTTAAAACATAAAATTACTTAAATAACCCTATCACATTTCAAAAAAATAAGTCACCGCCATTTCGCCACCTTTATTGTCCGTCATTACTATTCCCGTTATGTTTTACTATTTTTTTTGTAAAAAAAATTAAAAAATAGTATTATTTTATTTAATTTTATATTTAATACTAAGAATAGTATTTTTGAGAAAAAAAATTTAAGTTCATTCTATTCCCAATATGCTTCATATTTACAACCAAACAATAGAATGAGAATGATTATTCCATTCCATTCTCATTCAACCGTACCAAACGTGTCATAAGAGATTTGGAGGAATAAGGAGTGATAAGTTATCCTTCAAAATCTTTTCTTTTCTTTTCTTTCATCATTAACAAACCAAACATGAAAAATCCTATCATTTCTTTTCTTATCTTTCCAATTCTCTCAATCCAAACAAAGCTTAGTGTTAACTCAACTTAATTTGAAATCCAACAAAGATTTCAAAAGACCCTGCAAAACATGAATATAACTGAATTTTCAGAAAACAAAACAGAAGACTTTTTTACAATATTCTATCAGAAAACTTGTTTTCAGAAATAGAAACCATGCATGACCAAAGCTTACCCAAACATTTTGCTAACTAGATCTTTGATTTAAAGTCACTTTTTAAGAGATTTTGGTTGTAGTTAAAGTTATCAACTTTTGATTTGTTGCAACAATTTGTCGGTTTTATTGTTGTTGTTATCAGTCAACAGAGATGAAAAAGTGATAGAAAAAAGAAATTGAAGAAGTGAAAAACTTCGATAAGAGTGAAGGTTATAGTTATTGGCGTACACATCCACTTCATGCAATGATATAAGGAGTGCACCTGTTTCACCCTTTGAGAAGAAGCCTGAGATTGTAGAAGAGATAACGGTTGCACTAATTTTACATAAACACAACTTCAACACACTCAAATTTGCAATTTCGAATTGATTTTTCTAGTTCAAGGAAATAAATTAGGCAATGATTAAGAAGTTCCAATGAGAAATCAAGGACTGTCCCACAGCCAACATTTTCAATCATGTACATGAAAGATCCAAAGCTAACACAAAAGAGAACCTTCCATTACAGTCACAGCATTCCCTCGAAGCAGCACCCTCGCATTATTCTCATCAAAATGCAGGTTTATTACGCCTCCCCTGGGTGATGCCTGAATCAATTAACAATATCATTAATACGAAGCAAATCTTAGTGACAACGACAATTATGTGTGTGTGCGCGAGAGAGAGAGATTACTTGATAGGCAACAAAATCATGCTTCCCCAACCTTTTGGACCAATAGGGTGCCAGGGCACAATATGCACTCCCAGTCACAGGATCCTGGAAAATGAACACAAGTCACGAGTGTCCCTCGAAACTACACCAAGTCAAGATAACAATGTGCTACAAACCTCCCAAACAATGTATTAGCTATCGACAGTCAAAAAGGAAAACAGATAGAGGTTATGCAGATGACTCTGGTTTGGATATGAAACTTATCTCCCGAAAGTATAGAGCAACAGACATGGCATGTTAATGTTAGCAAGTAGGCAAATGTGGATCTTTCTTTATAGTTAAGTGCTAAAATCAGGACTACTGGATAAAAAAATCAGCAAGTTTGAGGTTGAACAAGTCCCTCCCTTGTTTATATTTCGCATTTTCTTTCCAGTTCTCATGCTTCATAAAGTTCTAAAGACTTGCAAAATTGTATGCCTTTAGGGCTGCTGGTCATTTAAGTACAAGTAAATTCGGTTGGAAGACAGCCAAACAAAATAAACGCATGGATTCTAAAACATGACTTCGTAAAGGACAGAACAAGGTTTTGAGGTCAAGATTAAACATTTTATTTACCTCCCTGATACCCAATTTTGGAGCAAAAAATCGACTAATAAAGTCAAACCCAGATCCAGAAGGAGCCAGCCCTGTAACAATAATTCCTCTTCCAGGACATTTCTCTATCTCGTCAAATTGTGGCTGTAATTCTACAACAGCTTTTCCTGATGAGAGCACAACCTGCAACGTCCAATAGCTGTTAGTCTCTTTTGAGTACAAAGTATCCATAGAAGAGCTTGAAGGAGATTTAAATCATTCCGAAAGCACTGCGAGACACTAAAGTTGGGGATGCATACTAACTAAGATGACATTCTTTTCTGAAAATCATCACAAGGACAGTTCCCATTATTTGAAATTAGGAAATGCAACCCTTAACTCTTTCAAGGTTTAAGCAAAACAAGAAGTGACATACTTGTGTAAGTAAAAAATACAGAATTAAAAGCCAGAAGTTCTACATACAAAAAGGTCATCTGCAGAAGTCTTCTTTATCTCCATCACAGGAGCACCGCACAAGGCTTTAGAAAGCGACAAGACTTCCGCACTGTTGAACTCGATCACCGGTACAATTGGAAAATTCAGTTCAATGAAAAAACACTCTTGTGCTCCTCCATTCTGAGATGCCGATAAATCTGATATTTCGGCAGCTGGAACCCTTTTAGCAGTCAGAATACCAGATAGTGTCGAAAACTCGATTTCATTGACATCAACTAAACCAGATGTGAATAAGAAGTGTGAGGCTGCTAAGGTTGCATGACCACAAAGTTCAACCTGAAAATAAGCATCAACTCTTGCAAATTAAACAACATATTAATTATAACCCCCAAACCAAATTGACCTAAGAATCAACTAAGGCACCATGGTGATTTAAGTTACCGTATACCACTTGTAAATATAACCTACTGTTAATTTATCCTTCTTCAACAAGATGCAAATGTTGCAAATAACCAATAATTCTACTGACATTGCTTTTGGGAGCACGAAATTGGCAATCAGATTAAATTTAGCCAAAATTTCGAGCTAAATTTTCACCCATTCCAAATCAAAGAGCCGATTCGTGCCCTGAAAGACGAGCTCCGATTAATTGCAAGAGAACCAATACAAGTGCAAATATAACTATGATCCTAATAATTAAACATGTAGACCTAGCTACCTATATA
The DNA here is from genome assembly GCA_963922005.1 of Cornus suecica. Lineage (NCBI taxonomy): Eukaryota > Viridiplantae > Streptophyta > Magnoliopsida > Cornales > Cornaceae > Cornus > Cornus suecica. Next base: position 76,067,893 of record OY998243.1, read on the forward strand.
CAAACCCACAACATCACTTTTTCCCTTCTAATACAATAAGACGGACCAATATAGAGTTCTTGTTTACCATAATATATATGGATATACATATATGTTTTGGGTGTCCAGAGAATGAGTGTTAATTCAGTTCACAAGAACAGCATTCGCTTAATTCTTCAAATGTGATAAACAAAAGAAATTTCAAATTTATTTGAGAATTATGTAAATCAAAATGATAAGATAGTTAAAGAATGAGTAATTTCATATTCTGATCATCATCGTGTGAAATTGAAAACATATGCATCTTGACATTATCGTTTTGTTGCGTTGCAAACAAAAACCCAAAAGAGGGAAAAAGTGATGCGGACCTCAGCGACAGGAGTGAACCATCTGAGACTGAACTTGTTAGGGTTTATAGTTGGATTGGACGATTCATGAATGTCGGACTCGGACTGAGTGACGCGAGTCAAGAAACAAGTTTCGGAGATGTTGAACTCGGATGCAACTGATTGCAACCACGCTTCGTCCCTCTCTTCTTCTAACAAACAAACCGCCGCTGGGTTTCCTTTGAAAGCCGACTCGGTGAACGCGTCCACCTGTAAGACCCACACTTTCAATATCTATATACTTTCGATATATATATATATATATATATATGTATCTATATACGTGTGTGCATGTTTGAGAGAGATACAGAGGTAGAGATTACCACAGAGTACTTAACGGGCTTCTTTCCCATTAGAGAGAGAGATTCAGGCCTATATTGGAAAGGATTGGAAATTGGTAGCCAAAGATGAATTTGCAAGTATAGGATGAAGTTGGTCTTAGTTAGTCAACGTCAACATCCTACCAGTAACTTTTAAAAAAGTCACGACTCCTTATTCTAGATAGGGTAAATTGCAATGACACCCCCTGAGGTTTGGGTCAATTCCACTCAGTGGCTGCTGGTCAACGTTTTTTTGACAGAAACACCCCCTAAGGTTTGCAAAATATTGCAATGATACCCCTCATGCCTAAATCCTAAACTTTACCTCTATTTCTTTTTCTATAATTTTTTTTCTTTTTTCTTTTTTGATTACTCTTGGTACTTATTTAAATAATTATATCTATTTATTTATTTTACATTTACACTTAAATGTTACAAAACTTTAATTTTACTAAAATTATGTAATTATTACTAATTCATAATTAATAATAAATATAATTTTATTTTCAAATCCCACTAAAATTGTTGATTGACAAAAATATAGAAATACGTTTTTTTTTCTATACGTTCATAAAGTTTATATATATATATATATTATTACGTATGTAATACTTATAATGATTATTAGTTATAACTCTTTATTTTTTCGTAAAATATTTATATTGGTATATATTAAGAATTAAAAGCAATATTTAAATAACATTGTATTTTTATTATTATTTTATATAATTTATTATGGATAAAATATTTTTAGTGGTAAAATTTATTTTTAAATATAATTTTCAGTATATTTTATATGTTTCTGAATTTTTATATTTAAAATAATATTATATATAATATTGTATATCTTACTTATCTATTGTAGATTTTTTTGTTATAAGAGTGATTGGTGTGATGAAATGTAGGGTTTAGATATGGGGATAACTTAGACATTTTGCATCAAAATTAAAATAATTAAGAGCATTTCATGCCTCCAAGGAATATCATTACAACACTTTACAAACCTGAGAGGCTGTATTTGTTAAAAAGTGCGTTGACCAACATATTTTGAAAACAATTGTTCAAATCTCATGTATAATATAATCAACTCACCCAACACCAAGAGGAGAATTGAGAGTTTCAATTTTATAAAATATCTTTGCAGTTTCAAAAAAAAAAAAATTATTGAGCAATGAAACATGGGATGTGGATGGTATAAAAATGTGAAAGGTATCAGCAAGAAAAAAAACAAGCAAATAAGGAATTGCAACAACTAAAACACAAATGAAATGGCTCTATAAAGATAGAAATATAAAAAAGTAAATAAAAGTTACTTCCCATTCAACAATCAAACAAACAGAGAAAAGGCCTCCTGATTAAGCATTCAGAATTTGTTCGTCCTTATCTTCCAAAAATCCTAGATTTTCCTCTCATGATATTAGGAAATCTCATTGATAGAGGGAGGAAGGCGAGACAGGAGCACAGGCACACTATTTTAGAAAATTAAATCTGCAATGCTCAAAATACCTCAAAATGCTACAAAAGCAATGACCTGAATACAAAAAGATACCAAAAAAAAACAGGCATTGTATAATACTTACAGAGACATGCTCACATGCATGCATATTTAAAAAGTTCCATTTCCACAATGACAAGAAGATTACAGTGAACGAGCATTGTGGTGCCACACAAAAATCTGGACCAACTAATCTGGCATACTTCAAGGTCTGCTATACACGTTTCGCTTCTCTAACTCGACAAAAAAGAGTTGATTTGAGGTCCATCACTAGGTCCCTTTTTGAGGTTTGGACTGAGTTTCCCTGCAGTGTTTTGCAGCTCTTGCAAAGCAGGTGGAAGAATTTCGTAGGTCACGGCTTATAGTTACCAAAAAGTCTTACAAGTTCATGTAGAGCAACAGAAGCAGTGAGAGAACCGATCTCGGACTAACTACACTAATTGATGACAAGTAACAGGTTAGGAAAGTTTGTAATTAGGAGTAATCATTTGTTGCCAGTGCCTTGCAGAAGATAAGACGCCTTACTGCGGACCTGCATTGGAAAAAGAAATATATAATAAAAGAAATTACACAGCAAGCAGAGCAAGGAAGGGTTTAGTTGCTCACCTTTGATGCATAAGACCTCAAATCTGTGCTTGTTATGTGACAAGAACAGTTCCTTAAAAGAACACTCCACAATTCGTATATCACTTGCTTCTCTTCCGACTTATGATTATATGAAAGCCAATTCTCAATAAGAACCAAATAAACATACATTTTAAAAAGATCACAACTTTTGTCTTTCACATTTGTTGCGACAACCAGTCTCAGGATCTCTTCCCCATCAGTATCCTGAGGAGATGACATGGAAATATATAAATGTTAAATTCAATGAGCATATTTTTAAACGAATAAATAGGAATGTCAGGAAGCTTATTTCGTTGGTACATGCAATCAACTAGAAACGAATGGTGAGCTGAATTATAGCATAAAAGCACATCATTGGTTTCTGAAAAGGATGCACCTTTACAAAAGTGGTCGATGGATTAAGTAGCTATATATGGACAAAAGTGAGTGAATAATATGTTACATGGACTCTTCAAAAGTAGAAAGAAGTAGTTGTGGTACACACAATGCTTTGACATGAATATGGAATGTGATTCCAATACATTTGGTTGGACATGCAACTAAAAAGCATATGAATTATTCAACTTACGACATAATTGCTTCAACCAAGTGAAATGGCTACATTACCCACTGTAACATAAAGAAATTATTTTACTTCATATCATGACATAAAAACAGTAGATAGTGTAAATATTAAGAAGTATCTATGCCATTCTGTTCAGGAATATGATATGTTTCATGGTTAGATACATACTAGTCACGTACCCAAGTCAGGTGTGTGTCTGTGGGTTGTTGCATGTGTGTGTGTAGTTACCTACCTAGGAAAAGATTTTAAATTGGGTTATTGTTTAATTAAAGCAATCGAACTAATCCCCTGGATTATACCAAAAAAAAAATATATATATATATATATTGCTGAAAAAACCAAAACGTCTTGGGAGATCGAAATATGTAAACACATATTTGATTTGCATAGAGACATGGGTTACCTTATCAAAACAAGTCAGAAGTAACTGAAACGCAACCATGCTTCTAAGTTGCTTGCTACGCATATCAACTCCTGATATGCTATCCAAGATTCTGATGCAGTTCGCATCCTTGGGGACTCTGCATTCACAACAACATAATATCAGCAAAAATCCGACAGGAAAGGGAAAGAGGAAGAAGAAAACCCCATATTAAAGAAAAAAAACTTCCTATAACTGAAGCATTGCCCCGTAACCAAGAAACTTACTCAATTGTACAATGACCATGGGGAAGGCAAATATTTCATTGAATCAAAAGGCAGAAGCCATATGCTCTTAAAGGTTCTGTCGGTAGTTTGTTACATTGAACACATCTCAAAGTAATTTTTATCAGTCCGGAATCTATATCAAAGAACAGTCTAACTGTTATAATGGTATACATCCCTATTTGATACATTGCGAACTTTTTCATCCCAAGTACACAACAATGCTAAATAAATCAAACAAACTTCCACATCCAATGATAGTCACCAAACAAAACAGAAGATATTTTAAGATTTTTTAAAAAGACGGTTTTTTCCAGTGACTTAAAGATTCTTGCCCAGTAAAATACGAGTTCATAGACTAGGGAAGAACATATCTTGCAATAAATTTTGTTTCATCCCTTGTGCTACATGGTGGGAGGTTAGCCTTCATTTTTCACCACTGGAGTTCTTTATTCAAAAAGATAAAAAATAAACCTAAACCAAAATCAATCAACTAACACTGATACTTAACCTGATGATCAAGTAGCCTTTCACAGGAGTATAGACGTATAGTCTTCAACTCAATAGTCATTATTATCAAATTTGTTAGTGTTTACACAACGCCATCCCTTTCCTCAGCATCGTCAGTTGTCAAGCCAACGAGCAGTTTCCCTACCCGCAGACTCTGTAGAGCGAAGACGGAACCAGTGCAAGCAGCATCCCATACTTCAATCATTCTGGACGGAGTCTAAGTTAAGGCCACACTTTAGACAGTAATTTGGTCTACTGTTCCCCCATAACCTATTTGCATCTATTTAGTGATTAGTCCTCCGCTAGCCCTCACTTGGAGCTGATTCAGTTGCATGGTTCCGGTCCTATTCTTTTAGTGCTTCGATGTGATTTTTCACTATCGCATTCAAATATAAATCCAGCCATTCTGTATGAGCAGTAGACCCAAACAGAGAGAGCTTGAGAGAGACTCGGATTCATTGGGAAGCAAGGAGTCAAAAGAACTGTATAAGAACTTCAGGATCAACTTCTAATTAGACTCAATTCAGATTATCCTATGAACTTCGTACTTGTCATTTTACTCTGTCCCGGTTACTTTTGATGATTGTCTGAAGAATTACTACCCACATTGCGGCACAATTACTCGAATGCAGTCACAATAGGAATACCAGATGCATATGCGAATGAAACCACAAGCGAAAAAAAAAGTAATTGGCGTTGGAAATTGTGCCTTGAATTTCTAGTCCAATTAGGTAACTATTTTAGAGTTGTATTATATAAGTTAATTTCTTGTTAGAGAGATGTTTTGTTCTTCAAGGAATTATAATCCTTGTCCAACAAGGAATTGAGGTTTGTATGTATTCCTTGTCCGATAAGGAATTGGATTTGCAACTCTATGTATAGACACCTATGTATTGGGTTGAGACTTATAAGATTGATAGAGATGTAGCCTCATGAGGGAGATGATGTGTAGAGGAGATTTACTAGTTGATAGAGTAGGAAAACACCAAAAGTTACCGATAGCGAGGAATTAGACGAATTATAGTGGAATCTCTTTCTCATCCATGGACGTAGCCCGATTTCGGGTGCACCGTGTAAATCGTGTTTGTGTGTGATTATTTTGTTGGCTTTCATTGAATCTCGATGTTTTGGCGTTTCCGTTGTCCCAACAAATTGGTATCAGTGCCAAAGGTGAAGGAGATCCAGAAAACACAAGGAGTCTCAACCGGTGTTGTAATGGTTTCAGTTGCAAGTGGAGTCAACCGCCTTTGTTGGTCACGATTATCCGGAAATCATGATGGTTACATGGCATGGAGCTTGAGTAGTCAAGGTATCCCCCGGAAGACAGATCGAGCGAAAGTCAAGTAATATTGCAGAAATCGTCAAGATTGGAGCTGCAACATATTGTCTTGATGAATGTCATGCAAAACGATGATTAACTGGAAGGAATTAAAGTTAAGGTGGAGATTGTTGAAAATTGTGCCTTGAATTCTTATTCCTATTCCTATTAGGATTCTATTTTAGAGTTGTGTTGTATAAGGTAATTTCTTGTTAGAGAGAGGTCTTGTTCTCCAAGGAATTATAATCCTTGTCCAACAAAGAATTGAGGTTTGTATGTATTCCTTGTCCAATAAGGGATTAGATTTGTAACTCTATATATAGACACCTATATATTGGGATGAGACTTATGAAATTGATAGAGATATAACCTCATGAGGGAGATGATGTGTAGAGAAGATTTACTGATTGATGGAGTAGGAAAACACCGGAGGTCACTAATAGCGAGGAATTAGACTCGGAGTGGCTGTGTTGGTACTCTATTGTAATTTCTCTACGAATTATAGTGAAATCTCTTTCTCATCCATGGATGTAGCCCGAATTTGGGTGAACCATGTAAATCTTGTGTTTGTGTATGATTGTTTTGTTGGCTTTCATTGGATCTTAGTGTTTTGGCGCTTCCGTTGTCCTAACAATTGGTACAACACAATAAAATATATAAAGTGGAAAATACTTTAGTTCTCATATATTGATATTAAATCATAAAATCCATCAAGTAGAAAGGCGCTTTAGTTGTGATCCATTGATGTAAAACTGAGCAAATCATAATATCACTCAATAACCTGCGAGCAATGGATTTTGCTATTCTTTGGCAACTAGTATTCCATCTGCCATCTGTGAAGAAACCAATAGCTGATAGCATACAATCATACAAGATCCCAGACAGGCCTACCAGCTGTCGATCTAAGAAGAGACAAATAATCACAACTAGCAACTCCTCTGCTTCCGAAGTCGAGAAGATGGAATATGTGATCCTGCAAAGAAAATGTCTATCATGCCAACAATCCTGATTCCTATTAAGCTATCCCTAGAACATGATATTGCACCAACTACCGTGAGTTAATATTAGTCATAGCGTGTAATATTTGCTTGTTTTAGAATAAATCAACCATACCAATAAAGCGAACACCACCGAGAGTTCATTAATCACTTACCTTACTTGAAAACAAGCAGCCACATATTTGATCCAAGCTATGATATTTTGGGGTGGTCCCCAACTGTCAGAATCTAGAACACAAGTTTAAGTTGTAAGAAAACCCCCAACAAAAAGGTAATATAACTTCAGTTACTTTATGCAAAAAAGACACCTTTCTAACCATTTGTCCACTTGGATTGGAACCCTAATTGAAAGCTAGCAGTTCTTATTTGTACCAAGGTCGTGCTAGACACAAGAAGCCTTTTGTTATCATCATCAATACAGTATTATGTAGTATATGAACAATTTAAATTCAACTCCTTATCCAATCTAACATATTCTAAATAGGGGGGGGGGGGGGGGGGGGGGGGGGGGGGGGGGGGTGGAGATTAGTCCAGAGCTCATTGGAACTTCAGGAGTAAAATGTCTTCCTCCTTTCCCTTTTCCAGGGAAAATGTCTAATCCTTAAGCTAAAGATCGAAATGTCCTCATGTGAATGGGGTGAAGAAAACAGGAGGAAAGATACTGATTACCAAACAATCATCTTTCACTTTCAGGAATTTTGTTTTGCAATAAAAGGTTATACTGATTTGTTTTTTAAATCCTAGCCTATTACTGAAACAGGCTACTAATTATTTTAAATTTGTCTTCGAATTTCAGGATTTTTTTTGAGGTCAGAAGAGTGTACTCATATATGTACTACTTTAATCCTACCCCCATTGTTCATAATTTGTGCACTGCTATGGGTAGTCCTCTGCATTTTCTCAGGTGAGCATTAGCTCTAGAATGGATGGACAATTTCATTGCACTCATCTGCAATATATTGAGCATGAGAAGCAGCAAACAGAAGATGGAAAGTGGCTTGCCTTCATGGAACATTTCTAAATTGCATGAAGAATTGGATGGTGAATCCAACAGATAACCATAAACTAGGAGAGCCCTTTGTAGGTCAGAGTATTTAGGTAACCAGTTGATTTTAATCTGCAATATATATACCAGATTAAGCATGGTGACAGATAAAATATTGTTAACCAGACAAGGTTATAACTCAGTTATTCAGCAATAAAAAATAAAAAAAATAATAAAATATATATATATATTGAGATGAAATCAAATATAAGTAAGAAATCAAATTGATGGGAAAATACATTCACGTTGCTGAAGTTTGGTTCAACTACACCTGTGCTAAAAATGGTTGAATTACTCAGACCTCTCTTTAGTATGGTTGTATCATTTCAATTTCCCCTCAGTTGCTATTATTAAGTAAATCCTTTCAGAAAACCCAATTGCCCTTAAACGAGCCTTAAAAATGAGCTTTTAACGAACGAAGTTTCAAGGTGTTGTTCATGAACAACTCAATTAATGAAGAGGGGGAAGTTGAGAAAGATTAATATATAGAGAATGAGGAAAGTTTTAAAAAAAAATCATAAAAAGATTGAAAAAAATAACATGAGCGAGAGCTGTATAGAACAGGAATTTGCGAGGAGATTTGAGGGAAGAATTTTAAACTTGAAAATGGTAACTGTTCTATTGTTTAGTTGAAAAATTATCAAAATAAGTAGTGTAGAGCAATTATTCCAACAGAGAATTCCCACGATCTGATGAATTCTGACAAAGGTTGTATGGGTAATTTATGACATTCTCAGCATGTGATGTAATTAAATCACTGAAATTTACTCCACTTTACTAAAGGTTACAAGAAGAAGACTTTGCTTCAAAATAACCTTGTAAATTAGAGATCAAGATTACCTCCTTTCCAGGTGAGAGAATCTCACACCAAAAGTCTACTGCAGAAGTCCTCAAAACTACCTTTGATGAGTACAACACTGATTAGCCAGAAAAAGCAATGATAAGATGAATATCAGGTAACTGTTCGATGTATGAATGTAGCAAAACATACTCACTCAAATTATATGTCCATTTTGCTATGGGTTCTTCTACACTATTGCATGAATAGACCAAATTCAAGAGCCATCCATTGAGCAATAAACTTTCAAGAAAAACTTCTCCTGCGAGAACATAACCAATACATAATCAAACTTCAATCAGGCACGCTTGTTACAACATTTTTACAACCTAACTCAAAATCAGTGCAAATTTTCAATTGATACATCAAAGGAGCATGACAGGTGACACGTATAATACTTGGACAGAAGGCAAACAAAGAAAAGGAAAAACTGAGACCTTTTTCAATGTTAACGTCAACAAATGAATTGAGCTCATTGTTCATGAAAGAATGCAAAAGCATACAACTTCCAAGCTCAGGATGTTCCACCAATGGTCCAGTCTCCTGCAAGTTATAAAGAGGAAACATATGTCATAATTTATTGTGCCTAAATGATTCATGTCAAAAATTTTGTACAAATACGGTAAAAACCCAAAACTCCAGTTTGCTACTAATTGAGACCTGCTTTCCAAACACTTGGAGTCCCCACAAGTGGATCTCATCCACGCCGCTTACTTGTTCTATCTGCATACATAGTATATCTCTTTGTCACAGAATGCAGTGAGCATATAATACAATATAAAAATGATAATATAATTAAATAACAACAAAGAAAATTTGATGCCTTCTCTTGACACTTGTCAACACATTCAGAGAGTTTTGCTACTCTATTGTCTTCATCCTCATCTGAATAGTAGGTTTTACTAGTCTTTGCCCGTTTAGCTTCCCTCTGATTGACTTTATCTTTCTCTTTGTAGTAGTCACTGAGAAGATCATCTAAACCTATGACTTTCTTTTTTCTGGTAGAATGAACAAAAACATATAACCGAAATTAATAAAGAGCATAAGAATATCTAAAATAAACAACCACAATAATATACACAATTACAATGCAAAAATCCACTGTTGAAATCCTAAATATATCTTTGGTATTCGGCCCGGTTGCAACTTTCCACGCAGAGAAGCTTTTAAAAGCACTTTCAGTTTTAGCCTCATCTGTTTAGAGAGAGAAGGAGATAACAATCTATAGAAAGGATTTCCATCACTCTCTAGTCTGTCCCATACTCTAAGGCACATCCTTCATTCCTTCCCACAACTCTTCTTTAATACCATGGGATAAACAAAAGATACACTACTCTTCAGTAGATGGTCTTGTTAATTCTCATGATTTGCTTACATAGCATGGCCAGTCCTCAAAGCAACATGCGGTGAGTTGGGCTCAACAAAACTTGCACCAATAATGGTTTGGTTGAATTACATAAAGGGCAATGATGGTCAGCGTTAACACCTGGCCACAGCACCAATTCTATTTCCACCCTTTACAGTGCATATATATGTATATAGACATAGACATATGTTGCTTTGTAGTATGACTCATTTCTTGTTAAGCAACTACAACAGAGCATGGCTAGTCCTCAAAGCAACATGCGGTGAGTTGGGCTCAACAAAACTTGCACCAATAATGGTTTGGTTAAATTACATAACAGGGTAATGATGGTCAGCGTTAACACCTGGCCACAGCACCAAGTCTATTTCCACTCTTTACAGTGCATATATATATATATATATGTATGTCTGTATATAGACATAGACATACGTTGCTTTGTAGTATGACTCATTTCTTGTTAAGCAACTACAACAGAGCATCCTCTAAGAATGGACCCACAGAATATGCATGAAGCCTTTTGAAGTCAACTACTAACCATTTCTAACTAATGAAACCAAGGCAAATCAACATAGCACTTTAAACCTCAATTTAAATAAAAACCCAACAAAAGAAAGAAAAACTTACAATCAAACACACATTATATACCAAATACAAGATGGAAATCAGGAAGCATTCAAAACCGTTGGTGTGATAATTCAGTAATTTGAAAGGCCAATCATTGTCAGAAATCTTAATTACACATTCTAAATCATCTGAATGAAATCATAGTAGGTATATGTGTAAAACTTCAAATAAATGCAGATATGCAATGATATATGTTGAAGAATATTACTAAGGAGTGATTGAAGCCTAAAATCATTCCTTAACTTGATTGATTGATAACATAATTAGTGGGATATGATTTGTAATTCCTTTCTAGTAATTACCTATTTTATTTCGACTTGTTTACCAATTTTTTTTATATGAAATATATGAAAATTCTTTTGATCAAGTCTATATATTTCAATAGAACCACCACCTATATATAGGAGAAAAGGAGTGGTAAACAAGTCAAAATAAAATAGGTAATTACTAGAAAGGAATTACAAATCATATCCCACTAATTATGTTATCAATCAATCAAGTTAAGGAATGATTTTAGGCTTCAATCACTCCTTAGTAATATTCTTCAACAGCCCCCTCAAGTTGGTACACGGAGATTTTAGCGTGTCCAACTTGAAACTGAAAATGAAATTAATTAGTGATGGTAGTCGTAAGTTGATCGCCGGAAAGAGTGATCGGAGATGGCAGCAAGATCAGAGATAGGTTGCGCGAGTGGTCACGTGGTCGCTTGGCCAAAATAAGAGGTAGGTTGAATGAATTTTGGTAGTAAAATATAAACACCACCAAGAATATTATAATTAAATGTCGCCGGAAGGAACTACCTTTAAAATAAAGAAGCAAAACTATATTGTTGAGAGAAGAAGAGAGAATTTTCTTATATTTCAAAGAGGATTATAAGACATATTTATAGTGCTGTCAAGGAAACAATATAAGGACAACCCAAATTCTGCCTCGAATCAAGGGATATCAAATCCAAGATTATGCCCTCAAGGAATATCAAATGCCTTGATTAAGGAATAGTTGACTACAAGATATATTCATTTAATTAAGGAAGGTTACCAGTTGTCTTTCAACAATACAAAATTGAAATGAAAAAAATAAAACACACACACACAATAAAGGGGACATTGAAGTATAAAATATACTTTGGGGCTTTTGCAGCAGCTCTAACATCAATCTTCTCCATTTCTCTAACCTCGTCAACTATGTCCCACTCAAAATCCATTCCCAACTTTTCCCCTTATAAGAGAGGAGTCAAATCGATTCTCCGATCTTCGAAAGTAGCGAATGAACTGCGAAATAGAAACAACAGCAACCATACTTATATATTTATGTATGTATATATATATATTTATGCATGTATATATGTGTGTGTGTATATACGAATATATAGTAGAGTGAGAAAGTGGATTGCGGTGGAGAAACGATGAGAATACCTTGAGTAGATTGACGTAGAGGGGAGAAAGAGTAATCGGGGAAGGAAATCGCGGCTAGGGCAACTCGTAAGATCGTGTTTTTGGCGCTAGGACGCTAGTGGTTCAGATTTTCAAAGGAAGTTACGTATAGTTTTCTCTTTTATAATAATAACAAAATTCAAAAAGAGATTAAAGAAAAAATTTATTATTATTGATTGAGAACTAGTAGTGAACAACTCAATAATTCGTTTGATTTTATTTGAAAAGAAGAGTGATAATCAACATAGTTTTGGTTAACAGTGTTTAAATAAAAAAGGTCCAACCTAAGGACAATATCTTCAACCTAAATTTTGAAGAGATCGTTTTTAAATAATAGCTTCGCAATATGACCCGAACACTAAAAAATAACTTGAATGAGTCTCTTGCCTTTAATAAATTTGATCATTTTTTTATGGTATGTAATAATTGAAGTACTATTTTCTTTTTCATCTATATATATATATGATTTGCACAAACTTTAGTTGGCCAAATAGTTTTTCACTTTTCAAGCCACAATTTAAGTTTGATTATAAATAAAACTAGATAATTTGATTTTACTTTCACATCTTTGGAGAGCGTTTTGGACAAGGTTATAGAGTTCAGAGTTGAGAAGAAAATAGCTGTGATGATTTTGGGCGGCAATATGTTTGTGTTTCTAGTAAAAAAAAAAGTTGGAGGGAAATTTCTTTGAATTTTGGTTCTTTAAAAGTGAGAGAATCCGACCGACATTCCGTGAAGAGATCATAATTTCACACGGACCTCCTTGATATTGAGTATTTTTACATGGACCTCCTCTGATAAATGGCCGTTAGATTTATTGACGTTTTATTGTGAAATTACTAATTTGCCCTTCGATATATATTTAAAAAAGGGGTAAATTTCTGTACCACCCCCTAAAGTTTCACTTATTACATTAGGGTAATATATAAAGTATGAAATTACTCATATGCCCAATATATATATATATATATATATATAAAATATATAAAAATATATTTAAAATTTGAAATTACTCATATGAAATTACTCATATGCCCAATATATATATATATATATATATATATAAAATTTGAAAGAAATATTTAAAATTCAAAAAAAATATATAAAATCTGAAAATGCAAAAAAAAATATAAAATTCAAAAAAAATATAAAGTTTTGAAAAATTATATTAAAATATGAAAATATATAAAAAAAATTAGAAAAAATATATAAAAAGGGGAAAAATATATAGATTCAAAAGAATATTTAAATTTAAAAAAACATACCTAAATTATAAAGTTCAAAAATAATATATAAAATTTGAAAGAAATATTTAAAATTAAAAAAAAAATTGTATTAAAATTTCAAAATATATATAAAATTCGAAAAAAAATATTTTAAAATTTAAAAAATATTATAAATTCGAAAATAAATATAATATTAAAAATATATATAAATTTCGAAATTTTTTTTTTTTTCAAAAAAACATATTAAATTTCAAAAATAAATATAAAAATCGCAAGAAACATAAAATTTTAAAAATATATATTAAATTTCGAAAAACATTATAAAATTTGAAAATAAATATAAAATTCAAAAAATATATATATATTAAATTTTTAAAAAAAATACTAAATTCGAAAATAAATATAAAATTAAAAAAATATTTAAAATTTATTTAATTCATTCACTCTCTCACACACACACACACCCACCCCCCTCCCTGCAGACTTCTGCACACATATATATATATACACACACACATATATATAGATCTATACATATATATATATATACACACATATATATATACGGGTAATATATAGTAGCATATATATATATATATATATGTATATATGGGTATGCAATATATACAATCCCCATCTTCAATCTATCTCTCAATTTCTCACTTCCAATCTATCTATATATATAAATTAGGGTTAGGGTTTTGAGATGCCCAAACTGAAGAAGAAGAAGGATATGCAAGTCATTTTATATCATTTTGAGGGCAAAATAGACAATTCACAGGGTGGTTAACGACACAGTTTAACGGCGTGGAGACGGAGGGGGGTTTTGTGGGACAAAATTCAATTTTGAGGGGATCCGAGTGGGAATAGTGAATATCGAGGGGGTCTGTGTGGAATTAGGGTATCTTTGAGGGGGTGTCAGTGGTATTTACCCTATTCTCTTTGTCTTAATTTATAAGTCTCTTTTAGGAAATCCAAATTTTTAAGATATTGTATTGGTAATGAATGAAATACCAACTTTACATTTGGTCTCACCATAGTGATATGATGGTTTATTGTGTAGATGATTTATAATTTCAATGCATGAAGGGTAAAATAGTAAAGTGGTATGATAAAGTGTTTTAACTTTTCAAATGGAACACTTATTTTAGGACGGAGGAAGTATTTGTTTAGAATATCATAAAGAAATGAAATGGTTTACATGAAGAAACTATCATTCATTTATTTATTGCAATAGTAACCTAGCTTACACCAAGCTATGAAGCACGGATACTTCGTCTAGAGTCGTCGTACATGTGTCAGATACACATGCACACCAAAAATACGTGTCCGACGCGCTAAATGGTGTGTCCTAAATTTTTTAAAATTGGACACGCAATGGACACAGAGGACACACGCGTGTTTGCATGTCAAACACGTGGTGGGTTGGTTGATTCCATGAAAAATAGAGGATATACAGAACCGTTAATTTGGTGGATCGCTTATAGAACTTAAACACCTCTAATCCAATATTTGTCTTTGAAAATACTTGAACACTTTGTTCATCCTCATCTTGTGAGAGGAATTGGAGCACTTATTCATTTACCCACTATAGAGAGAGGAACAAGATATCACCACAAATAGTTGAAGATTTAGTATTTGTAGATTCCAATCTTTGCATTCGATCAATAAATTTTTTAAAATATAAGGAGTGAGAGACTAAGATGTCAAATATTTGGGGAGATGCATTTGATTCCTTAGATAGTAGTGAAATGAATTTTTTTGAACATATCAGATATTTTATTTAACCTATTTGTTTATTTTTATTTATAAATTTATTGGTTTTCATTATTTAAGTGATAAATGAAGTATTTGTGCAATATAATATGTATATATAAAAAATATATGTTTTTTTATAGGCGTGTTGTGTCCTATTTTTTTGGAATTTGTCGTGTCCGTGTTAGTGCTTCATAGACACCAATGTGTTGTTTGGCAAGTGATTTTGGTGTCATTTTTTAGTTTTGGGCTGAAAAGTGTAAACCATCCCATGTTTAGGTGGGTTGGTTTTAGGTCCACAGTGTTGCCCCATGGTGTACTAAATGGGGTTTTTCCCAACCCATCTCAATATATGGTTTCTCTTGGTTTGGTTACTGTAGCTCCACTCGTTTGCCCATGATTATTGGTGCCTTCTTTTTTGTCTTTCCGGCATGCAGTGGGTGATGTCCGTCTCGGTTCGTGATGTTTTGCTTTCATGGAGGAGTGTGTCGATTAGTTCCCATGCTCAGCCTTTTTGGAGGGTAGGCCCTCATTATCTTTGGTGGAGTATTTGGTTGGAACATAATAGGCGTTGTTTTGAGGGTGGTTAAAGATTTATTTATTTATAGTTTGTTTTGTTGGGTGGAGGGGCGTAATTGTATGTCTATTCATGAGAAGATAGAGGTCTTTTGTAATTGGTTGGGTGTTTTTTTATACTATTCTTACTTATTTAAAAAATAAAAAAAAAAGCTTCACCCCAAAATCAACGAAGTCCACACCATGGTGTTAGAGGCTGACACTTTGGACCCTCATTTCTGTTTTTCTTTTCTTTCTTTCTTTTTTTCCTTATTTTCTTCTCTATTGTTGATTGGTCTACTCTCAAGTACTTGACACTAAGTGAGGGTGGTCCTACACCCATCCAATGGTGTGTATTCGTCCATAAAAATGTTAATCCCTGACAAGTGATTAGTGAATCAACACCATTGAATGGTGATGAGACCCGCACTTGATGGCCTTACTTGAGGCCATCACCTGAGATGATTTGAACCCTCATACTTGATGATCTTATTTGAATTTTAGATCACATAAGTATATTTTAGTGACGAAATCTCAAAAAAAATGTTTCAAAAGGTGGACAGAGTTACAAATAATTAAATATGGAAAATAAACTACATTTAACTTTTTTGAAAGAATATTGTTCAAAATTAGAATCGACTTTCTTTGCTAAAGTTGATTTATATAATTTAACATTGCAACAAATAAAAAATCTTTTTGAAAAATTTGGTAAGGGTAGTTTTACAATTTTGGTAAATTTTATGCATGACATTGGTAATCAAGAAGGTAAGGTTTTAATTAAAGGGAATGTTAATAATAACAAGGGAAGATTAATGTTATTTACTAAATTAATAATAATATTTTAATCATTTAGACAATTTTCAAGAAACATGAATGTGAAAATAAATGGGACCATTTGTACAAATTAAATGAGGATGAATTTGGTGACAAAAGTATTTTTAGGAAGTCATTTACTATCATTTAAGTTTTAGATTAAGTATATTTATTTATTCTTTTACTTAAATATCCCTGAACTTTTTACTGATTAAGTGAGTAAAATATCCTCGTGAATTTAAAAAATGAATAAATTAGTTACACTCTTTGAAAGTTAGCAAGTCACCCTCTTAAAATTGGTGAGTGTAATAGCCAAATTTTGTGGCCCACCTTTATTGGGTCATAAACAAGGACCGATGATTAGGGATTAGTCTCAAACATGGGAAGAAATAGCCCAAGAAAGAAAGGGGTTTATTAAATCTCAAGATTTAAGGGATTGATGAATTTGGATAGATGGGCCTGACCCATATATCAAAATGTGTATAAATATATGATTTTGTGATAAATAAAGACATTCGATTCAACCTAATTAATTGTGTATTTTTTCTGCATCTACACAATTGGCGCCGTCTGTGGGAAGTAGTCCTTAAAATATTTTTCAAAAGCTTCCCACTCTCTACTAAGAACTAAGATTGACATCATCCATGGTGGTTATCACCCCGTCACAACAGTCTGAATTACCTCCAAACAGAGGTCAACCTTCTCAAACCGAAGATCCGATCGAGCGAGCCTTGGAGGATAGGACCACCGAGTTGGAGAGGCAGAACGCTGAGTTGGTGGCAAAACTGGCCCTACTGCAAAACCCTCGAGAAGCCCAGAATGGCGAACAATCCAATCGACATGAGCGATCTGTGGGCCACCAATCGGAAGGGGACAACCACCACGCAAAGTCCAACAATGATCGGGAGGAGCACGTAGATTCATCCATACAGGTGCTCGGGATGCACAATCCCGAGAAAACCCTAACCATGAAAAAGTTGGAGGAGATTATGATCAGATTCCAAAGGGAGGTGCTCAAGGATCTGAAGATTCAAACCCTCAATGATCTGGCCTCTGAGGCATCCATCGACGCCGTGCAGACACCATTCATATTGGCGATCACCAGCGTGCCCTACTCGGAAAGGTTCAGGCTACCTAAGTTTATCCTGTTTGATGGCACAAAAGATCCGATGGAACATATCTACCATATTCATACAAAGATTAACGTCTACAACAAAAACGAAGCCATACTCTGTAAAGTCTTTCCCATCAGCCTAACCGAAACAGCCCTGCTATGGTTCAGGAAGCAACTACCCCGATCCATTGGAAATTGGCTCGGACTCTGCGAGTTGTTCATTGCCCAGTACTTCAGCAATAAAATACAGAAAAAGACCATATCCAATTTATTTACCATGATTAAGGAAAAAGGTGAATCCCTGAAGAGCTTTGTCTCGCACTTCAATGTCGAGATGTCCTCGACTGACAATTATGATCAACACTCAGCCGTCGAGGCCTTCAAGATGACCTTGATTCCTAGAACCAAGTTCTACCAGTCTTTGGTCAAGAGGCCACCAACAGACATCGGAAAACTCAATTCCAGGGCACAAGGGCATCTCCGGATAGAAGAAGAACTGGCCATACGCCAAAAAAGGCTAGCCTTTGCAAGCGTAGAGGCAAGAGTATCCGAACCTAAAGTTAAAGATCGGGCGCTAGATCGGAAACGACTGAGCGCTCCTCCTGCACCCTCCCAAGTCCTAGAGAAATGCCAGAGGTTCGAAGACAAGATCACTCCATTGAAAGTTAGTTTAGCCAAGCTGTATCAGGAGACTAAGGGTAAAGGGATCTTCCGATCGCCACCACCTATCAGACAACCAATGGAACTAAGGGACATGTTGAGGCACTGTGCCTTCCATGGCGAGTATGGACACCACGCCAACGAGTGCAGAAGCCTCAGGAGGCAAGTAGAATCCATGATAACAAAGGGAGAATTGACTGAATACATTGCCAATGAGGGCACCCGATCAGATCAAACCTCACATATGTTAGTCAAGGGGATAGCGGGTCAGCCCGTAAAATTCATTCACATAGTTCACGGAGGGCATAACCGATCAGAATTGGAGGAAGCCAGTAGATCCCAGATGCGTCAAGCCCAGAGACTACGAAGGGTTGGGGAGATCAGCGAGTTTCGAAGCCCGAAAGAGGATACCCGGATAACTTTCCCTTCTGCAGATTTGTGGAACATTCAATCACCGAATGATGATCCCTTGGTGGTCTCCCTCATGGTCTCAAACTGCTTGATCAAGAGAGTAATGATCGACCCAGGGAGCAACGCCAACATAATCACTAAGTGGACTTTTGAGAAGCTGGAGATTAACCCCCAAGAGATAGTCCCTTCCAGAAGCCCGATAGTAGGATTCGATGACAGAATAATGGAACCAGTGGAAGAGATCCAACTGCTAGTAACAGCAGCAAGGTGCACACTCAGAGAAACTTTTGTGGTGGTAGATGTCAAACCCTCATATAATCTTCTCATGGGCAGGGGTTGGATCCATCGGATGCATGGAGTTCCTTCCACTCTGCATCAAGTCATGCGATGCGTCAATTCAAACGGAATTGATATGATTGACATCAGGGGAGATCAGGTGGCGTCCAAAGAATGCTACGTTGTCACCCTGAAAAGACTGAGGAAAAGGACAGAACCGGAGCGAGATTCAAAATCCAAAGTAGTACCCGATGATCAATAGCAATTACAGGATAAGGATGCGAGGTCATTTATAATAACTGAACATTTGCTGGAAGTTCAGATTTGCCCCGATCACCCTGAAAGGACGACTTATATTGGTTCTGGCCTCAATACACAAGAAAATGAATAATTGGAGGCCCTTCTATGCTCCAATGCTGATGTATTCGCTTGGGGCCACATGGATATGCCCGACATCGATCCTTCAGTGGCCTAACATTCCCTCAACGTGGACCCCAATGCAAAACCCGTCAGGCAGAAGCAGAGACGCATGGGGACCCACCGAAACCAAATTATAGCTGAAGAGGTTGATCGACTTCTCCAAGACGAATTCATTAAAGAGGTGCAGTACCCTTCCTGGCTGGTAAACGTGGTTGTGGTCCAGAAGAAGAATGGGAAATGGAGGGTGTGCGTGGACTTCACTGATCTGAACAGAATATGCCCGAATGATTGTTTCCCCTTACCAAAGATCGATCAAATAGTGGATGCCACCGTGGGATTCAAACGCTTGAGTTTCCTTGACGCATATTCTGGGTATATTTAGATACGAATAAACCAAGATGACGAGGAAAAGATGACATTCATCACTGAATCAGATACATATTGTTATACAGTTATGCCTTTCGGACTAAAAAATATAGGTGCAACTTTTCAGAGGTTAGTTAGCAAAGTTTTTCAGGGCATGATCGGATCTACCATAGAAGCCTACATTGATGACACGGTGGTCAAAAGCAAGGCGAAAAGTGACCACCTGACTGATCTGCAACAGGTGTTTGACACCCTTAGAAAGTACAAGATGAAGCTCAATCCATCCAAATGTTCCTTCGAAGTGTCCTCGGGCCAGTTCTTAGGACACATAGTTGATTGGACAGGAATACAAGCGAGCCCAGCACAAGTCAAAGCTCTCATGGAAATGGGAGAGCTAAAGTCCCGGAAGGAGATCCAAGTATTAACCGGAAGAATGACAACCCTCAGCTGTTTCATCTCTCGATTAACTGATCGGTGCTGACCCTTTTTTCATTTTATAAAGGCAGTGAAATGAGAGGTATGGGGGCCGGAGCAATCAAAAGCTTTGAAAAAGCTCAAGAGCTATATGAAAAAGCCTCCCATACTAGCAACCTCGGAAGTAGATGAGCCATTGCAATTATATCTAGCCATATCTGCAACATCTACTAGTGTCGTTCTAGTCAATGAGGGAAAGGGGTACCAGATGTCGGTCTTCTACACTAGCAAAGACTTTACTGATGCAGAAACCCGCTATTCCAAACATGAAAAACTGGTACTATTATTGATCAATACAAAATGACGTATTCGACATTACTTTGAAACACATCCGATCGTGGTACCAACCACAACCCCGATAAGATCCATAATGGCGAAGCCCAAATTGTTAGGGAGAGTGTCCAAATGAGCGATAGAACTGGGAATCTATGACATAACCTATGTCCCCCAAACTGCCATTAAAGGACAAACGATAACTGACTTTCTATTTGAAACAGAAACTACAGACTCTCCCGAAGAAAATGAATCAGGCTTATGGGTAATATTCGTGGACGAGTCGTCAAATGTCAACGGAGCAGGGATCGATATAGAGCTCATAACACCCGATGGCACTAAAATTTAGCAATTCGTTCGATTAGAGTTTTCAGCCTCCAACAATGAAGACGAGTATGAGGCCCTTCTAGTAGGAATTCGGTTGGCTCAAAGCTTGCAAATACAAAGAGCAGAGATATGAAGTGATTCCCAATTGGTCGTACAATAGTTGAATAGGGAGTATGAAACCCGAGAGCCTAAAATGGAAGCATACAGGGATTTGGTACTAAAAGAGGCCGAGGAGTTCTAGCAATTAACCTTTGAACAGATCCCAGAAAGGACAATGTCATGGCAGATCGTTTGGCTAATCAGGCCTCCACAGCAGGGGAGAGTATGACTCGAGTAGCACAAGTGGACTTCATCATCCGATCAAGCTTGGAGCCCTCTGAGAACGTGATGGTCATTCCATGGGAGCCAAGCTAGATGGACCCTATAGTAGATTATTTGAGGATGGGTGCGTTACCTGAGTCAAAACCAGAGGCTCGGAAGATAAGAATGAAAGCTACAAGATACGCTCTATATAACAGCCAACTTTACCGCAAGTCATTCTCTAGGCCATACTTGAGATGTCTCACACCCTCCGAAGCTTCTGCAGTCATGGAAGAGATACATGTCGGATCGTGCGACAATCATTCCAAGGGAAGGTCTTTAGCTCATAAAGTCCTCACCCAATGGTACTTCTGGCCTTACCTATCAAGAGACGCCGAGGTATACACCTAACGCTGTAAAAAGTGCCAATTTCATGGTGATGCCATTCATCCACTTCCTGAATTATTGAATCCAACAATTATCCCTCACCCCTTCGCCCGTTGGGGAATGGATATTGTGGGTCCTCTCCCACAAGCCATACGATCCACTACACATGTCCTTCTGGCTACAGATTACTTTACTAAATAGATGGAAGCCGAGGCATACTCAAATATTAAAAGCAACCATGTTATCAAGTTTATCTGAATTCACATCATTTGTAGATTCGGTCTACCCCGAACTATAATGATGGATAATGGCACCAACTTGGAAAATAGGAAAGTTCAAGCATTCCTGGCAAAACATGAGATCAATCAGAACACTTCTTCCATTGGCTACCCGTAGGGGAATGGACAGACCGAAAGGACAAACAGAATAATTTTTGATACACTTAAAAAAAAGCTCGAAGCAGCAAAAAGAGCTTGGTTGGAAAAATTACCCTAGGTCTTATGGTCCTATCGGACCACCCCAAAGTAACCGACGAGAGAGACCCCATTCGGTATGGCCTACGGGGCTGAAGTTGTTATCCCGACCGAATTGAATGTACCAATGCTAAGAAGTCAAGCTTAAACAATCGGCACCTGGCCTATGATTTGGACCTACTGGAAGAAAAAATGGAAGTTTCGGGGATAAGGCTGGCTGCCTACCAGCAACAAGTCAGGGCCCAATTTAATCAGAAGGTCAAAAGAAGAGAGTTCCAAGTAGGCGATATGGTACTCAGGAGAAAGATTGGGATTGTTGGCAAGTTACGGGAGACATGGGAAGGACCTTATATAATAATTGAGGTCATCGGGTGCGGTGCCTATCGGGTTTGGAAGAACGAGACCGGTCGCATCGAGCCCAACTCTCAAAATGCTTACCGACTGAAGAGGTATTATCCTTTGATAGTTTTCCATTAAATAGTAATATGAGTGTTTGTGCCTTATATATAACACTTTCGATTATTACAATAAAGCATCTGCACCCAATGTTCGGCACCTCTGCTACATGTTTTTAAAAGTTTTGAATAAAATATCATATTCTTTATGTATGTGTGTATGATCATACCTTGTGAATAAGACCAATTTTCCTAAGTGTTAAGTTCAAACCTGATTTGAACTAACCAGAGGACATCAACGAGTCTTAGGGGCCAAATGCCCGAAGACTCCATATTGAAATGAAAATTTTCCTAAGTGTTGAGTTCAAACCTATTTTGAACTAGCCAGATGACATCAACGAGGCTCAGGGGCTAGATGCCCGAATACTCCATACTGAAATGAAAATTTTCCTAAGTGTTGAGTTCAAACCTAATTTGAACTAGCCAGAGGACATCAATGAATCTCAGGGGCCAGATGCCCAAAGACTCTATACTGAAATGAAAATTTTCCTAAATGTTAAAACTCAAATCTGATTTGAACTAACCAGAGGACATCGACAAGTCTCAGGTGCCAGATGCCCGAAGACTCCATATTGGAATAAAATTTTCCTAAGTATTAAGTTCAAAAGTATTTATTTCAGGCTAACCAACAGCTAACCGAAGTAACAAGAACAAAAACACATAAGAAATTGGGAAAATCCTTTCATTGGTATAAATAAAAGATACAAAAACCCTTCTGAAGGGTAATACAGAGTAGCGTTCAGAAAAACCCTAAATTCAGGGCCAAAACTAGTCTTCTCCCTTCAGAAAGGCAGCAAACCGCTTCTCATTCTCAGAGGCCAGTGGGTTCTGATAAGGAAAATACACCCCCATGAAGGCATCAAACTCCACAACAGTCTTGAACTCCCGGTCTGCCAGGGGAATGTGCTCAATCTCGTGTCTCTCCCGCCATGCCCTAACCGATCGAACGTCACAGATATTGACGTATCGTTGGTGCATGTCCAGCCCACCAAAACAACATATATCCACCTTGGATAGCTCAAGAGCCAGAAGATTATTTGACTCTGCCTTCTCTGTAGCAATATTTTGATAAGCTGACTTGGCCTCTGCTAGTTCAGCAGCTTGGGCCCTCTTCTCAACCTCTCCGGTCTCTAAAAGACTTTTATGCTCAGATACACTCTGACGAAGACCATCCACCTCCTTGCCCAAAGTGATTCGATGCTCATTATTCTGTTATAGCTGAGCTTGCATCTTGGCCATTTCCCGGACATCGGCCTCCAGGACATGATTGTAAGCCTGGATCCCATAAATGAGCTACAGAAATAGAAAAATGGTATATATTAGTACAGAACGAAACAAAAATGGACAAAGGAATAAACAAACTACAAAAAGATCAAAAGTAAGTACCTCCATGGCCATCATGGAACCTTTCTGAAACAACTCAATCCTGGTGATCTTTGTTTGAGTAACCCTGTCAGCAAGAGTCCAGACTCTTCTGACCATAGCCCGAAGAGCATCTGGATGACAGATAGTAAGATCGTCAGCACAGACAGGGGAGCCATCCGGAATGAGAAACTTTGGCTCCTAGAGAATTACGGTGTGGGGAATGTCCTAAGCTTGGGAAGGATCGCTCGTAGATGCATCAATAGTCTGGGTCCTGGGCCTTTTATTGACCGCCCTACCACCCATACCAGATCGTAGCTTGGTGGTTGTAGCATTTGCAGGAGGAGGCTGAGGAGGATCTGAAGGACTTTGTGCAGCTGGGCGTACCGGAGATGCCGGGGGCGCTGTCGAGAGTGGTATGACATCAACCAGATTAGATCTTTCGGGGACCTGAGTACGTCTGGCAAAAAGGGTCTTGAGGGGCAAATTCATCATGTCAACAACATCGCCCAAATTAGAAATCATCTCCAGATTGGCCTTAGTCAGAAGTGTAGTGGCATATCGGACGTTGCTCCAAATCTTGGCCTTCAGCAGTGCAAAACATTCTCTTATAAGGAACAAGGGTAGTTCTCTATCCTCATAGCCGAGAAATCTATATGCATACTCCCCCCGATGTAAGTCACAAAACTCAAAGAAACATGTAGCTTTGTGGAGGGGACAGAAGACAGACAATCGGATAGGGCCAAAGACTTTAGGGATTGGGTATGTCAAAGAGAACGGGTAAAACCAGTTGCCATTAACAATTATCATTATCTCCTTCCATCCTTTATCAGATTTTTCTGTATCAGAGCATATGCCCCGACCTTGGAAGGGAAAAAGGTTGTACCTACCCTTGTTTTCTCTGGCATTTTGGAAGAAATAACAGATA
Source organism: Cornus suecica (assembly GCA_963922005.1). Classification (NCBI taxonomy): domain Eukaryota; kingdom Viridiplantae; phylum Streptophyta; class Magnoliopsida; order Cornales; family Cornaceae; genus Cornus; species Cornus suecica. Next base: position 76,092,617 of record OY998243.1, read on the forward strand.
AACAAGTCAACTAAACCTAGATTAAGGTCTAGATCCCTATTGTATAGAAGAAGCATGGCCAAAATCCTGAAGCTGTTCGGGTTAAGCTGGAGAGGGTGTAACCCTAGCATGAAAAAAACATAATGAAAAAAAAGGGTGAATGGGGAATCTTAATATTTTGAGATGAACCGCCGATAGCAGAATATTACCTAGTTGAAATCCTTCACTTTTAGAGAAGTCTAAATAACATGGGTAAGAGGCCAGAAGAACATCACCGGGTACATTAGTTTCAGCCCAAAGGTGTCTTACATCCACCTCAGGCCTTGTTTTCTTAAGATGAGCAACATAAAAAGGTTCAGGAGGGTTGGGGTTCACAGGCTCATCATTATCATGGGAGCCCCCTTCATCGGGTGTCTCTAGATTTGTTGATGAACCCGGAAGGTCAGTATTTAGGGGAACGACTTTGGGAACAGGGGCCTCTTAACAGACAGTGGAAGGACTATCGTTACTGATAGAATCAAGGTCGGTTCCAGAAGACAAAATGACCTCTTCTACTGACCTGATGTCGTCGCTATCCAACATTTTTACTACAGAAAGGTAGAAGAGTGTAGAAGTACTGGAGCACAGGAGAGATAAAACGGAAAATAAAGCGAAAATAGGACTTACACGAGAAAATGAATGGAATGGAATGGGTCTTCAGTAAAGTGAAGGGTTACTCCGGTAAGATTCGTCGGTAGGATAAGTGCAAGACTTTAGTGAATGATCCAAAGCAAAAGAAGAATTAGGAGAAATACAGGTTTGGATGATGATCTGTTAGGAGTAAGGATATTAAATGATTTGAGTGTGGTTTTATAATGGGATAGGGGCAAGCCAACAGTCCGCACGAAGTCCGGGGGTCACACGTTACACATCGAACCGTCATGGTGCGAAGAACAAGGTAGTTATGGCCTAACATTTTGAATTCAAATAATGTCCAGCAATAAAGGACTTGCCATGTCACCACCATCATTTCCCATAAAAACATTGTATGTATATGTGTGTATATATTTGATCATGGGCTATGAATTGGCCCATGAGCCCATGATCTCAAGGGCCTGTGTAATAGCCAAATTTTGTGGCCCACCTTTATTGGGTCATAAACAAGGACTGATAGGCTTAACTCATGGTAGTTTCTAGAAAATAAGTGACCAACAAGTTAGGGATTAGTCTCAAACATGAGAAGAAAGAACCCAAGAAAGAAAGGGGTTTATCAAATCCCATAATTTAAGGGATTGATAACTTGGGTAGATGGGTCCGACCCATCTATCAAAATGTGTATAAATTTATATGAGTTTGTGATGAATAAAGGCATATGATTCAACCTAATTAATTGTGTATTTTTTCTGCATCTACAGTGAGAAATGAAAGTCTCGAGGTATTGCATTCTTGCAATATGGTGAAATATTATTATCCAATATTAATATTTTTTGTTAAAAAAATTTCATCATTAATGTATTTTTATGTATATATTTCATTTTTTAAAACATATATATTTCATAATTGTCAGAATTCCGATTCTAACTGGTAAAATCTTACGATTCTAACTGGTAAAATCTTACGATTCTATACAATTTTACTACGATTCTACTATGTTTTTACAATTATTTGACGGTTTCGACTTTCATATGAAATGTCCAAAAACTTTATGATTTAGTCTAATATCCTAATATATGGCCTAAATATATGAGAAAATATTTAAAGGGCAATGTATTTGAAAATTTTTAAAAATCTAATATGATTTAGACTTTTAAATTAAATATTTAATTATTAATATTTTTTTAAAAAAATAAATACGAGTTGCTAGAATTTTCCGATTCTACGATTCCGATTCTACGGACTGCCAAACGATTCTACCTAAAATCCCGATTCTGACAGCCTTGATATATTTACAAAATGTTATTATAAGTAATTAAAATGTCAAACCATCCCAAGTTACCAAACATGGTTTGGTTTCAAAATTTCAGCCCATAGCAACTTTACCAAATATGATTTGATTTTTCAGCTTTACTTTTTCTCACACCAAAACCATTAACATCAAACATGATTTCTGTTCAGAATATAACTCAACCAAAACCAAAACCGTTCCCAAACACACCCCATTTTACCATTAGCACTCCAAAATATAATGTCTCCAGAGTCCCCACCACTCATTGAAGCACCAATATATGTACTATATATAGGGACTAAAGATCTGTTATAGATTGAATAGTATCGCAAAGATCATATCCAAATATTATACTTGCCGCAATTATAACTACCGTACTACAACACCTGTATTATATCTCAATATACAATAGACTTTCATGGTGGGAACTTTGTAATTTTTACTACAGAGCTTTGTACATAAAGATAATACTAGCTAATACCATTGATTCAAGAGAGAGACTTCTGAGAACACATCTCATTTGCTAAAAAATTGTAATCAATATGAAAAAATAAAAATAAAAAGAAGAAGAAGAAAATCGGAAGCATTGCGTCTGTTCAGGGTGAGGTATATTTGTATATTTGTTTCGTTAACACTTTTTGGAAACAGTATTTTGTATCATGTGTTCTTGGGATGGATCTTAGTTCTTTAAAAACAGATATCTCCAATAACAAAGTCCCTGAAAAAAAAAATTAGAGAGCAAATGTAACCCATTGGGTTTTGTACAAGAAAGCTAACAAAATTGTTCAGTACAAAACACAGACTACAAAACAAGAAATCAGTACAGACCACAAAGCAAAGAAAATTTTCTACATCAACACTCACTCACATGATCAACCCTGGATGCACCTGTACTAGTTATGAGAACCCCTAACAAGGTTCGGATATCCTGCCTCGATGTTTTCCGCAAGTCCTTTGTGTAAAGACGCCCTTGCAACTTTGGCCTCGAACACCATCACAGTCACTATGCACAAACAAGCCAAGAATGACTAACTCCATTAGTAAGTTTCCAATACTTGTGAAATGTGAAACACTCATCTACTATTGTAAGTTCTGTCGCTCCATATTATGATTCATGTTTCAAACTCTTTCAACGTTTATAATTCACCTCTGTACTAGGATAAGAACAGTAAATTGAATCCTCGAGACTTGTGTGTTTAAAGCCTTTCCCAGAGTCCACATCTTTCATTCACCATGTCCAGGAAACAACAAACACACACAAAATAGTGATGACCTTAAATCATTAAATTACTTGAACAAGCACTAGAAAGTAGGGAAGTATAGCCGAGTTAATGACTATTTGCGGTGTCCCAGTTTCTATAACAAGTAATTTCTACTACCATCTAACGACTCGAATCATAAACTAATCCTAATTTTCCTTTCCACGTAAAACAATTCGAAGTTTTTTTCCTTTTTATACATTTTCTTCTATATAACAAGTATTCAGAATCTTCTCCTTTACCGACCTCAATTGTGTAGGAAGTAGAGGTCACAAATAATACCATCCTCTATCTACCAAATCCAAACAGATTTTTAAGTCAACAACTAAGACCCATTAAAAAATAAAAAAGATATAAATAATTCATGGCAGCAATTAATTGTTCACGAAGCCAAACCCGAAGAAACATTGGCAACTCAGTAATTGCGTCTCTATGAAATCAGATGTGTATAAGAGAAGGCTAATTACAGGAAACACATAAGCCTGGAGCCGTACATGCAAGTTGACACACAAGTAGGAAGCCAGAAAAGAACTCACATAACATTCAACTTCTGATTATGCCAGATGTGGCTATCTTAATTATGAGAAGCTTGGGAAAAAAGTGGCTCTGTTGCATTGGATAGCCTTGACAAGGTTGTGAGGCCCTCTGTCTCATCATTTTCCTCTAGTGCTTTGTCTAAAGAAGCCTTTGCAACTTTAGTGACATACATCATCAGAATCACTATGCACAAACAAACAGAGAGTTAACAAAACAAATCAGTGAATTCCTTTCAGTTTTCTTCCCTTTGAGTAGGTAATACACTCACACGCACTATTGCCCCTTGTATGGTCTCTAACAGTAAATTTCCAGAAGCTTTTCTGGTTTAAAGTCCCTTGAACTTTTCGAACTCCAACCTTCTATTGAACTTATTTTCACTAGATTGAATTCACAAATTTTGCAGAAGTATAAAACCACATTTTGATTTTTTTCTACCAGTAAGTTTCCAGAAGGTACCATTCAGGTTTAAAGTCCCTCGAGTTTTTGGAACTCCAATCTTGTAAGAACTCACCAGATTGAATCCACAAATTGCGTATGAGTACAAAACCCACTCTCTAAGTTAGTGTCTTCTATTTTCCATATAGAAGTTTCAAAAGACCAGATCTAGCACAACCAAAAATACAGAATAACTCAACTTATTCCCTCAAAAAGATGCATTTAGCTAAGTTCTAGGGGATATATACAAAAAGAAAAAAATATTCGAACATATAATTCTGTGAAGCAGTGGAACAACAAGATCAGTGACTTTTTTGGGGTAACGAATAATTAACCCATGTGCTAGCCACTTTCAACTCTCAGATGGTTTGCAAACTCCAGATGGATGCAACCGCTCTCAGACCAAGTACATCATGGAAACGTGAGTGTTTAATGATGCCAGTAGGAAGGAAGGGAACTTCAATCAAATTTGACTTACCAGATGCAATGCAGCCCGGTACTATAAATATCTGCATCAACAAACAATAGTCAGAATAGAAGTTGATAAGCATAAGAAATGCAAGGTTAAAGACTAAACTGGCAAGCCCATGAATTTCTTCTAGCTCAGCAAACACTTTCATATCTAATCGTCATTCTCACAAACAAGCTAAGTTCCTGATGAGGAGAAAAGGTGACTACCAAGGTTAGACCCCCTTAATTGACAGTATTAGGAGGAATGGACTAGGTACGAATTTAACAATTGGCATTACTTGCACCAAGTGACTGCCCTCACCAACTAAGTAGACAATTCGAAGAGTCGGGCATTCTGGCAACCAAAATGTCGAGGATTATTCAGCCGAACACTTCCAACAATAGAGGTCAAGGTGCATCAACAGGCCAATAAGGCTACGTTTGGTTAGCATGAAGTAGCAGGAAAGCAAAAGAATCCTAATTTTTTGGAGTTTGGTTAGCGAGAAAGTGAAAACTTTGAGGAAAATAAGTTTCCCACATCCATGAATTTTCCTAAAAAAAACACGGGAAAATTTTATTTTCGCGTGAAACTTATCCTTTTATCTACTAATTTCCTATTTTAACACCTACTTCTTCACTTCATCAGTCATTATTTTCTGTTCACAAACTACTTCGACAAAGGCTTATGCTTATGTCCCCAATTTTCATACAAAGGGCGATTCTTCATTAACGTTTCCTTCCCAAACTAACAAAAGAACATTTTAATATTTATGCAAATAATTAAATATTAATATGTTAAATTATTATATTTTAAGTATTTATAGTATAAGGGCAATTTTGGAAATAAAAATTATTTTCTTTTCCATTTCATGCTATCCAAACTAACAAAAGAAATTTTCTCACATCTTTCTTCCAAATTTTCCTTATAACCAAATGCCCTCTCGAAAGTGATTTTCCTTTTTTTTTCTTTTCACTTTCACTTTCCATCTCATTTCTGTCTAACCAAACGGACCCCAAGGGAGTTTCAAAAAAGCTTGGAAAACATGATCTTATCTAAAAACCAACTTATCCAAATTCCTCCTTTTTTCAAAAAAATATAAAAAAGAAGTTTAAAATTTTACAAATGGATAAGACGTGGATATGTATATACATAACATAAATGAATAAACAATAAAAAAAGTGCTAACTTTACATCATCTCAAGGATCGTTAAGAGAAACAATATCACGAACTCTTGAAGTTTTTGACAGACTCCCATGACCTATAGTATTTGCTAATTTTTTCCAGGTATTTAACATCAAAAGTCCAAAGCTAGCAAACAAAAATTAAATACGACGATTTCAAAGGCTTTTGGAGCATCCTTTTTGACAAAATAAGGGAGAGAAACAGATCTTGAACAACCAACATTTTCAATTCACCAAACACTTCGGAGGACAAAGCTCATAAAACTAGTACTGTCATCGAAGATAGTGTGTTCTAGAGTGGGTCTAGTATTATATGATGAGAAAAAGTACAAACACCGCCTTCCAATACAGAGACACCTAAATCATCTAGTACCTACACCAAACTTAGTTGCACATAAAGAGGAGATCAAATAACTTCAGTAAAGTAGTTTCAAATAACCAAATAATAGGACCGAAAGAACCAGCTAAATGCTAATCAAATAATAGGATGCATGGATCTTACCCAACGACTTCCTGAGCCCTCATTCCACCCATGTGTGACATCAGAGAGATCTTTCAGAGTAGTTCCTACATATACTAGTGCGAAAGTGAGCGGCTGCATGCAGTAAACAGAAAAGAAATTCATCAACTCAGTCAAACAAACTCTACTAAAGCAAGAAGGACAAATAAGACAAAAAAATACAAGAGAAAATCAGCATTATTGATGAACAAAGATACTGCCAAGACAGAAAAGAAAGATTGTGTTGGACAGCTACTAAATTTATTTGCGCCATACCTATTTTAACAGCGAGTTGACAAGGTAATACAGACGAAGAAATACAGAAGCATTCTTTTGTGGACAAAATTGTCCACAAAATCTTAGCTCAACCCAGGGATTGGAAGCAAGGTGCCCACACACACATATTACAAAAGTGAAACGCCATTCTTCTCCACCAATCCAGTATAAGTATAAATACATAGGGATGGCAGTTTCGTCCGACATGGCGGTTCCCCCCTCACCCCCCAAACCCTTCTAATTGGGTTAGAAAAGATTTGGCAGGTCAAACACGAACAGAACACCTTTATAATGCACATGAATTCAGATCGACATGATAACAACCTAAGCACAATTAAGCCAAACCAACCTCATTAACTCTGTCTCGTTAGCATGTCCAGCCAAATTATTCCTTTTATTCCTAAGAAGTTAGAAAAGAGTGGGATTTTTCTGGAATTGGATGAAGCTACTAATCCATGACGAATAAAAACTTTTATCAATTCTACGGAACTTCTATGAAAGCATTTCATTTGCTTCTCTTCAATGGAGATTCAATTTTACCCCAATATATCCTGAGTTTTGGCCTAATCTTTCTTTGAGGTCAATTCACTTAATTCCATTCAACCTTTAATAATAAATTATCAAATGAACTTATAACAATCAAATAAAGATATTTCTATGCAATGTGATTTGACCTAATCAATTTGTATATGGATTTTATTTACAGCCATACTGATAAAATAAAATTTTGCGAAGAATATGTATTAACGCCTACAAGTCAATACATTCTTAAATGCCTATGACGTGCGGGAAGACAAAGGAAACTTCCTATATCAAACCAAAAACCAAAAATATAAACCATATTAGCACAACCTGATGTCTAACGAACAATTTATTCTGATGTTAATATCATAATAGGTTGTCTAATTCAGATCATAGACTCCTAATACAGGTCCGAGTCTGGATTGAACTTCGTCTTTGAATATTTAGCTCATAAACCCTCGACCATATCGACTTTTCACACCAAACGAAGCCCAAACAACCCAACATTAGCATATTTGATTATTTGCCACCCCAAGTCAAAAGAACTGAATTATTTGTCTTGCCTCAGTTTTTTTTTTTGGTTTTTTTTCACACACACACCCTCTTTGTCTCCAAAGATACTCGAACCCCTCACCTACCCCATGAGGAAGGAGAGGACATAACGTTAGGCCAAGTGGTTCTTCGGTTTGTCTTGCCACACTTACTTGCAGATCAAGAGAGATTTTGCATCACACAACCTTCCAGACCCATAAGAAAATTACAAGTAACAAATTAACCCATGTTTTATGTAAATCCTAGATAGAAAAACCCGATTGATTCTGGAAACACCCAAAACAAAGGTACTTCTTTAGGTACTTCTATGAGATATTTAAATATATGATACCTATCACAGGGAAGAAAAAAAAAAATTAAGCCACGAATAAGATGACAATTGGGGAGCCAAAAAATGTATTTACATGCTAATCATTTTGAAAGGATAAACTTAGTAGAAGTAATATTGCCATGTAAAATAAGCGCTAGTAGACTAGAAATCATAAGAGCACACATTTGGTGTAAACCTTAAACACTGACAAACACTTGTGTAACTACCCATCTATTCTAAAAGCTTAAGCTCTTAGATGGGTTGTAACTTTTATATTAATCCTTCAACACACCCCTCAGGTGTGGCCTTCTTTTAATCCAACATTAAGTAACAATATATATGCTCACTAAAGGTGAGATTTGGACACAAGACATTTGGCATGTTAACTACCTATCTACTCTATTAGTTTAAGCTTAGAGAGGGTGTAACTTTAATATCTAATCCTTCAACAACTCGGATGACCTAGAAAGGCTAGAAATTTCAGCATCACCACTTGATAATTACAAAGACTCCTTTTAGGGGAAGAATAAGTTAAAAGAAGACAAGATAAAATATGTGTAACTACCTAACAACAAAACGTAGTAAGCAAAGCGTACACCTGTAAGACTGGAATTTCACAAAAGCTGACCATGTCGTTGAAATCAAATGTTACACCACAGATCTTAATGATGACAATGATCTTAAATTAGAAATTTGCAACGTCGATTAAAAAGAATGTGATAGTATATCAAACAATACATTATAGCTAATCAGCAAGATGGTGGATAATTAAAAAGAGCAAATACCATCATTCCCAGCCAAGAAGCCACCATGTACTCTCCTAGGTGAACCGGAGTCACAGACAGCAGATAATTTAACATATTGAATGGAAGTAAAGGAACAAGCCGAAGCAGCCAAACAATCTGCAAGAAGAGGAAAAATTGTACTAAAAATCTAACAGCAAACAATCACCTATATAATCTAAGACTGAGAATCATACATATTTAATGACCTAGTGGGACGTGAAACTGCAACAGATATTTTAGATTTAGATACATAGAATTATAAAGTATAATGTCTTACACATGTTTATGGTGTTTAAATATCACATTACAACCTTAATTACATGAGTTTCCTTTATAAAATAATGCTACTAACTTAGTACTAGTTCCTGCTAGCAAATGCGTTAGCTACTCCCATCACAAAAATAGTGATTCTGTCCAAATCTAGATAAAAAAATACTGGATAGACGGAATGGTCCAAGGAAGTTGGAACCACAAATTGTGAATCTTCTCTTTATTACCGTTATGCAGGTTCAACTAGAATTTCTGTAAGTGGAACTGAAGATAAAACAAACAACTCTTATTGTAAATGGAAGGCAAATAATCACCAGAAAGGGAAAAAATCCAGAGGTACTTGAAGAGGTTAATATATATTCAAACCTTAAAGCCAGATCTACGAATTGCAATAGCAACAGCCTGAAACTTCGGATAATTCTTTAACTTAGAAATCACATATGATCTCCCCATCTGCAGAGAACAAGCAATAATATGTATGAAGTAGACATCCCATAGCATAAGGACAAATCCATATAAACATCACACTCATGGAGAGTGTAAACCCAGTAAATGTCGCTGAGAATGGAAAGATCAGGGCAACCACCTCTTCATGAATCATGCATTCAGATAATCGTCATCAAAAGATAGGTTTTAGTTACATTTAATACACTTACTGTCCTACCAAGAATGAATGCAGCGGTTGCACCCATGGTAGCGCCAACAGAATCAACAACGAACCCCACTGGCAACCCAAATAGATAACCGCATCCAAGCTGCAATATTAAGAAGTACAGGAGGCACATAATCACCTTTCATCAATGAAACATAGAGAAGTAAAAATGAAAATTAATTTAAACACCGCTTGAAAATTTTGGTTCAGAAGACATAAGGTGTGCTGGCAAATAAAAGAAGAGGAAGGTGATAATGTGTAAGCAGTTGTCAAATTAACACAAGGCCTACTACCTCAAAAGTTGCAATATAATTTTAGTGAGATACATATAAATTTACTCTAGGTGCATGACGATTCACCAATTTCTTTAGTGCAGCACAAGTCCTAATATCTGTAAGTTCCCATTATTTAAACGACATGGATGGTCCACATGAAAATTTCAACCGTATATCATTAGACAGCTCCAGCGAATAACTTTTTCGTGACCATTAAAAACAGATGGTCCACATAGATTAACGGAAGAATGCTCGTTTCCCAATGCCTACCGTAAGTACTGAGGCCGGAACTGCCAGGACAGTAAGAGGGATATATGCAAAAGCCCTGAAAATTGCAAAAATGACAATTTAAGAATTAAATTAGAAGTTCAAACAGAGAGAGAGAGAGAGAGAGAATTAGGTGAGGTAAAAATATTCAGGCACCCAAATCCAAGTTCATGTTGCCTCACAGTTTGACTAGATAACAAATAATGATCTTCTAAAACTATAAACCCTTATCAGCACTTATTTTATTTTTGGAAGAATAAAAGAGATGGATACGGAAAATTCATCCCTTTTGACAACTACAATTTATCATCCTCATCGTTCTCATCCACTCCCATAGGAATGGGGTCAACCCCATGAGTTCTATTTCTCCAATTCTTCCTATTACATGCCATTTTGCCCACCATATTTAACATTTTATATCATTTTAATAACCTCATTCCCTCTTCTTTTTTTTTTTGGTTCCCCCTCCATCTCTTACCCTCAATTAAAACTAGTCTTTCTTGCTTGTCTCTAGGCCTCCGATGCAGGTGTCCAAACCATCTAGGTCCGGTCTCTCTAATTTTTTTCCCTAATGGCACCCACCCCTATTTTATCTGTCACACACTTGAATGATACTCGAGTAGTTCTGGTAGACACCTGATCAACCCTATATTGCTTCAAAGTTTCAAACACGAGCCAAGTATTTCCTGTTCAAACATATGCACATCGGAGATGGAGAAGGAGATCTTGGATAGGACATATTGACTGCCAAATGTGTTTGAGACGTGACTGACTGTACTCATATAAGTTATGAATAATTCGGAAAGGAAATCATATCAATATTAGTGACCCTGTCCCTCCTATTCACTTCACTCATCAATCTTAGGATCTCATTTTCGCTACATGAATCCGTTGACTCTTGTTTCTTTTTAATGGGTCAACACTATGTTCCATACAGCATAGTTGGTCTAGGTATGGTTGTATAAAAAATTTATTTGAGCCTAGGAGTTAATTTGTTTATCACATAACATACTGCTAGCTTATCTACACTTGGTCCAACCCGCTACATCTTTACCAGTTATACTACTATCTACCTTTCCATCCTTTGAACAACTAATATTATATGCCATTCTAGGAGGGGAAAGGGTGTCGAAATTTTAAGAGCTATCCCATCATGAATTTATTACAATAGAAATCCACAATATATACATATATTGGCTATTTTATTACCTTAAGATCTCTATTTCAGCATTAATGATCCTTCTCTATCATTGATAGGATTGCAAAGCAATATCAATTACGATCGATATAAATACATATCCAAAAATGCAACTTATCCATATTAAAAAGCTTATATTAAATGCAATCAGATTGTCAATCCTTTTACCTTGATGAAAAAGAATATGAAATTATGGACTCCTGTAGGACGAGTATCAAACTCACTTAATGGAAATTATAATTGAAAAAGTTGGGCATCAGTGAGGACTTACAGCGCAAACGGACCCCAAGGTCCAAGATCCTGCCTAACCCATAGCAAGAAATCTCTCAATATCTGCAGCAAAATTTTCTTTTAGCAAAATTTTAGAGTAAAAATTCAGTGAATAGTTTCCCTCTACACTGTGATTACAATATACCCAACTTAAGGATAAATTTCACTGTTGGCCCTAGGAGAAAATAATATAAAACAAAATAAAATAAAATAAAATCTCTAGTTTCTTCGTTATACCTCTAATTATTTTTAAATAACTGCATTTTAAATCCAAATATTGGGGATTTCAAAAAAAAAAATCCATTCTCTCCAAAGCTTGATACTCAAAATTGAAAAGAAAATGAAAGCGCGAAGAAAAAACATAGAAGGTAAAAATTGAAGTCCAAACCCTAAATTCTAACCAACAATCCTTCAGCGCTGATTTTTCCCATGCAAACCAAATAGCAATGCAATCGAGCACAAAAATGTATATGCATATATAAAACATAAAATCGAAAAGAATATGAAAAGATTCTGCCATATATAAAAAAATCTAGACTATATATATATATATATATCGATTGAGAGAGAAAATTGGGAGACCTTTTCTACGGGCAAAGAGATGCAAATGACGGTAACGGCAGAGAGGACGAGGAGCGAGAAAGAGATTCGGAAGGTGGAGGAGCGAGTGAGAGTCGCCGCCGTCGACGATAGTGAGTCTCCGACGATCCTCATTGCTGTGCTGGTGGTGGTGGTGGTCGTCGTCGTCGTTGGAGTGTTTTGGTTCAACGACCACCTGGGCCTTAACATTTCGCACTTGTCACCTAATTTAGCAGTCACGCGTTAGGCGGACCTCTATATAAACCCTCACCACCAAACCCAGCTCTTTCTCTGCGTCGGACACATATGCATATTGACAAATGTGTATGTGTGTGTGTTTTCGTGTATGAGTGTGTGTCTCGCTCACAATAATCTCTCCGCCACCCGACAACGAGTGTCTTCTGTCTTGTATGACACGTTTATTATTCGAATTCATAGAGAATGGCAGTCTTATTAAAATAATTGGGCAACCCCTATGGTTCTTAGTTCAAATTCTAACATAACGGTAAAAAAAAAAACAAAAAACAGATTATTTATTGTTAGAATCTATTACAATGATCTTAAAAATATAACATTACTTCTCATCAAGTGGAATAATCTTTGCTTCTTCTTTTTTTTAATTATTATCGAATTATGTACATATTCAAGATACTCTTTTGTTATATTTTTTATATATTATTATAAAAAAAAATCTATATTCAATTTAGAGTAATTTACATTAACACTCCATGAGGTATTGGTCAATTACAAGTAGATGATGATTAACGTACAGAGACATCCTTTGAGATTTATAAAATGTTCCAATGACACCCTTTGGAGACAAAAAATGACTTTAGTGCCTTTCATTAATTTAATTTTCATGTAAAATCTTCAAATTACCACATGCTTAAACCTTATACTTTACCCATTACACCAACCACATTTATCATCACACTCTTATTATTAAAAAATCTACAATAAATAAATAAGATATACATTATATATAAATTTATTTTAAAAATAAAAATTCAAAAACATCAAAAAAAAATTAATATCTATATTTAAAGATAAATTCTACCACTAAAAAAAATTCATCAATAATAATACTAAGAAAATCACATTATTTAATTACTGCTCTTAATTTTTAATATATTACTATATAAATATTTCTCAAAAAATATTAAAGGATTATATCTAATAACTATTATAAGTATTACGTATCTAATAATATATAGATAAATTTTTATGTACGAAAAGAAAGTTTTTTGATATATTTTTATACAATCAATAATTTTTTTAAAAAAATGATAATATAATGGTATAATTTATTAGATATATAATACCTATAATAGAATATCTTATTTAGATATGAAATATCAAAGAAAATCTCATTCCATTATGAAATTTGATAATATAATGGTATAATTTATTAGATAAATTCCTCATAAGTCCTATTTTTTAGGCCCAATGACAAATAAGTCCTATTTTTTTTTTTTGTCTTAAGACCAATAAGTCATACTTTTAATAAAAAAATTCATTCAAGTCCTAAAAGTCTTTATCTTCTATTTTATATTCTTTCTAAACACATGTAATTTTTTAAAAATAACTTATTAAATTTATGAATTGTTACATAATATATATTTATAACTTTTAGTTATTTAATAATATTTTATTATGAGTCTAAATAATAATTAACTTAACTAAAATTCAATTCAAAATGAAATTATGTAAAGATAAAAAAAATAATTCAAAAGCAAAACAAAAAATTATATTATAATTAGTTTTTTGAGTTTATTTTGTAAGGATTTATTTGATAAGTCTTAATTTTATTTTTTATATCTAATATAATGAAATTATATTTAGTTTAACATGAGGATAAATGTAAAGATTTAATCATTTAGGACTTGAATGAATTTTTTTTATTAAAAATAGGACTTATTAGTCCTAAGTCAAAAAAATTAGGAGCTATTTATATCTACTTTATATTCTGATTACACGTTTTATATTTTGATAATGTATTTGATTATGGGTAGGTTACAATGATCTCGTGCCGCTTCTCCTTTTCTTTTGGCTTTCATAGGGTTTAATCCGTGGAGAACACAACTTTTCATCTCCGTGTTGCTCCTATAACCACTTTATTTGCTGACTAAACTTCAATCTCACCCATCTATTCCTCTCTCTGATTAGTTGCACGCCTCCGGTATATCCACTTATGCACAAAAAATACACACACACTACTACTCTTTCGCTCGAGAGATGGCAATTACTTGAGTTCCACTTCAATTACTTTTATATTTTTTCACTATTAACTATCCTTTCAATCAATCATTTTTTTCTTAGTTACATATCAGTCTCTTCTTAAGCTAAATTGTTTGATGAATCATATTTTACAAATTCTAATTCCCCATCTTAATTTATACTCGCATTGGTTTTGAATCCACCTAGTGTAGAATGCACAAGAATTTAGAATATGTTTATCAAATATCTCAAAATATCAAAAATCATTTAGAAAGTATGAACCTAACAATAAATATAGAAGTGTAAGACACGTGTTTGGAGGATTATGGAAGGTCAATATCCTACTTGAGTTTGTTTTTATTCAAATTTAGATGAAATTTTTAAAAGATTAAATACATCAACATATATATATATACACATATAATACTAGGCTTTTCCCCTCAAATAAATTAAAATTTCTACTTTTACACAGACAAAATCAGTTTTTCCTCTACAGTGATCCAAAAATCCTTTAAAAGCCCAATTATTTTATAATATATAATAGTGTATTATGAGGCTTATAGTGTGCAACTTAAACTCTAATGAAGATGGTTAATATACTAAAAATTCATATTTGTATTGCTATGCCCCTATATATTAAGAGAGGATCATAATATAGGGTTAATTTCAGTAAACCCCATGCGGTTTCAAAAAAATCACTTTACCCCCCTCCTATATAGAAAATTCCTATGCATTTATCAAATTGTATCAGCTTGTTCCATTTCCTATAATTTTGGACTAAAACACCACTGAGATTTAATAAAAAATTATTTAAAATTCAAAAAAAATATATAAAATTCAAAAAAATATATAAAATTAGAAATATATATATATATATATATATATAT
This sequence comes from Cornus suecica, assembly GCA_963922005.1. Classification (NCBI taxonomy): domain Eukaryota; kingdom Viridiplantae; phylum Streptophyta; class Magnoliopsida; order Cornales; family Cornaceae; genus Cornus; species Cornus suecica. The sequence continues at coordinate 76,107,943 of OY998243.1, forward strand.
ATATAATTCATAAATATATATATAATTCGTAAAAATATATAAAATTCATAAAACAATATATAAAATTCGAAAAAACATATAAAATTTGAAAAAACAATATCAAATTAGAAAAAAACATATAAAATTCGAAAACATATTTATAAAATTTGTAAAAATGATTTAAAATTTGAAAAATGATTTAATGATTTAAAATACCCCTGGAATTTAATGAAAAATGTTTTAAAATTCTAAAAAAACATATAAAATTAAAAAATATATATATAAAATTCAAAAAAATATATAAAATTTGAAAAAACATATAAAATTAGAATATATATATATAATTCATAAATATATATATATAATTCGTAAATATATATATAATTCGTAAAAATATATAAAATTCATAAAACAATATATAAAATTCGAATTTTTTTTATAAAATTAAAAAAAAACATATAAAATTCGAAAAAAAATATAAAATTCGAAAAAAACATATAAAATTCGAAAATTATATATATAATTCGTAAAAAATATATATATAATTCGTAAAAATATATTAAATTCGAAACAAATATATAAAATTCGAAATTTATATATTCTTACTTGTATTCTCTTGTAACCTTAATATATTCTCTTGTTTTTACATCTTCTTACTTGCTTTTTCAAATTTTATATGTTTTTTCGAATTTTATATATTGTTTTATGAATTTTATATATATATTTTTTCTAATTTTATATGTTTTTTTTGAATTTTATATGTTGTTTTTTAATTTTATATATATTTTTGAATTTTATATGTTTTTTTCGAATTTTATATCTTGTTTTCGAATTTTATACATTTTTTATGAATTCTATATATATATATATTTTGAATGTTATATGTTTTTTTTTTTTTAATTTTAAATCATTTTCATTAAATCGCAGGGGTATTTTGGTCCAAAATTATAGGAAAGGCTTATACGATTTAATAAGTACATGGAAATTTTCTATATAGGAAGAGGACAAAGTGATCTTTTTTAAAATCAGAGAAGGTTTACTGAAATTAACCGTATAATATATATGAAGCTTGCCAAGCCCCTTTTGTGCTAGGTAGAGAGCCCATTTTGTAGTCACCAAAGTCCAATAGGCCATGTAGAGGGCCAAAGTATCCTTTATCAAGCCTGTTAGACCCAAGTCCATCCCATTAGAAGACTTTACAATGTTTACATCATATTGGCTTAATGCCCTCATTAGTTGTTGGCATGTTGCCTTGTTGGTAACATACATACATACATACATATATATATATATATAGATATATATATATATGGATCCACAAATTTATAATTATGAACTTGACATTTCCATGCAAATGGTAAAGATCAGGTGAAAAAGGAGCATTGATCGGAATCTTTTGATGCCAGATTAGTTAGGTGACCACATGAGCAAAGGACAATTTGGATGTCCTTTGAGAAGCAATATGCGAAGACCAGTCATTTGTTGTGGTCCTGACCATAACATTCAGTGGCTCGGTCTCATCAGATCATAGTTGTCATGCACCAAACAACCCACACATCTTAGGCTAAGGCATTGATTCCCATCCCCTTTTCCCAACTATGCTTCAATATTGTCACATTTCTCCTTGTCTTTTTATACAACACCTAAATGCTAAATAAATAAAAAAATCAATCTCTCTCTCTCTATATATATATGTTTCTACTATAGGCACGTCTATGTATAATTAAATTCATAATTTGTGGTATCATTTAATACATTATGTATGTTGAATTTTGTAACAATTTCGTTACGATATGAGTTCTTGAAATTAAAATAAGTTTGATAGCGAATTACAAATGTTGGTGATCTTCACAATCTAATGAACGGGGGAGTCTGTTTTAAAACCGTCCACCTGCATACACCCCTAACAAATAATTCAACATGATTCACACAGAGGGTAGATTAGAAACCTTTAGTAATATGCCCCTAGTTCAATGAGTCTATTTTAAGATTAATGACTTGGGCACGAATGTTTTCAAAATGGGTAATATCGGGTGGGATAAATTCAATAATAAATGCACATTCGCATATTACACATTGTTTCATACATTATATATCATCAAATATGTAATGTTTTTAATCGATACTCATATTTTAAGATAAATATTTTCAAATTCATTATACCATTATAATAAGGCCAAATGATGTCTCAATGATTGCAGTAGATTTTATATTTATTAAACTTTAGTGGTGGTGACTATATTGTTGTACTCATCATCTCATCCCCTACCACTACATACATAGCAATAGCACACACTATAATATATAGGAATGAATAATGATTGGGTCCTCACCATTCAAACTTGATTCTTATTTTTTATTTGGATCAATAAAATTAAGATACTTGATATATATTAATTAAAAAATAAAAATGAGTATTATCCATTATTTATGGGATTCAACCCGGATTTGAATTCTTCTTTTTTCTTTTATTCACTTTAAAAAATAAAAATCTAATGGGTCGTCATACATATATGCATGTACACTTTCCTTAAACACAAATAAGAAAAAAATCACAATCCACGAATATTATTCGATATTGTGATAGGTACTTCTCCATATTTCGTAAAATCCAAAGATATATAAATGAATTGGATACAAAATATTATGAACACAAATAAGAAAAAATAAAAATAAAGTGATTGAAGTATAGAAATTTGGAGAAAAAAATCAGAAATCTCGTGTGTAAAGTGCCGCTCACCGCACCAAATTGATTATACTACATAAACACAAAAGATTTTATCATCCTTTGGATTCAATTGCAATATACATAGCATATATATATATCAATCTATATTTAAATAAAAGTGTACACGCATATATCAATCTATATATACAAATAAGTGTACACGCATATGTAGACGTTAAACTGCTCATGAATTTTTTTTTTAAATGAATAAGAGAAAAAAAAATAATTCAAATCCAGGTTGAATTCCATAAATAATGGATAATACCTATTTATATTTTTTAATTAATATATACAACGTATTTTAATTTTATTGATCCAAATAAAAAATAAAAATCAAGTTAGTGCTCATAGGTGAGAACCCAGCATTGTCCTATATGAATTATGATGTGATCAAGTTTGTGTGGAAGTTCAATTCAAAGTGCCTATGATTAAGCCAATATTCACGCGAACTGATGGGATGGGGTTTAATAGACTTTTGATCCAAAACTACAGACTTTTTGTTGGTAATCATACCTCACAATTCGATCTTCAACAATTCAATCCAATGAGTTTGTTACACAAATGTGAGTTCGTTTTAACTTATAGTAAATGACAAGAAGTAATAGTTGTATGAATAAATTGATGGAGAAGATAATGATTGGTATTGTGACAAAAGATGCTAATTATTGACTGCATTTTATAAAGTAGTCTAAATCACGTTCAATCATTTGTATTAGATTCAATTGCAGACTCATTCCTCCTCAAGTTAGGTCCTTTTTACCTAAAGATATGCCTGGTCTCACGGATTATTATATATATATATTATTTATTTATCCATTCTGCATTTTAATTGCCTGTAAAGTATGTATAAAAAGTTAAAAAAATTCATTACTATGCAATGATGGTTTGTTGATGAAGATGATGCAGTCATATTTGAACTGTTGATCAATAAGAGGCGCAATGAAGAGTTAGTGGGGGCATAATTGAAAAAATCTAAAATTCTAAAGGTAATTTAAGTTTTAAAAAAAAATTAGTGGGGGCAATGGCCTTAATTGGGTCCGTGCTGCACAAGAGCAAAACATAAATCCATATTTCAAAATTGCAAATGTGACGATCACACCTTTAAAGAGACTCGGCTACTTCTAACTAGTTCATCTTTCTTTAAGCAACAAATAATCATCATGAAATAAGTTATCTGCTAAAGCATATTTCAAGATTGATAAAAACGCGTTTTGACAAAATATCATTTGATTCAAGTAGTTTCTTCTTTTGTGGATTAAGAATCTCTCCATATTTACAAAAAAATATTTGATTCAGTGTAACTTGTGATGTACTTATTTCAAGATTGCATGTAATGTACTACTCTCTACCAGGTCTTCTTTTAAATCTCTTTTCTTTTGTGCTATACAACTAGTCTATTCTTTTGTGGATTAAGAATCTCTCCATATGTATATAAAATTATACTATTAATCCGTAAATTAATGATTATATGAACTTGTCAAAAGAAACAATAAATTATTTGGATAGTAACCTAGATCAATCCACTAACTCTTGATTTTCATTATATATATTTTTTATTTTATAACTTCAAAGCAATAAATTTATTTACATTATCATCAATTTCGAATGATTTTTAGTTTTACTGAGGATTGGAACACTAGGGGCATGTTTGGTAGAGTTGTGTTTGTGTTTGTGTTTGTGTTGAAATAAACAAAAAATACGTTTTTTATTTTTTTGTTTATTCATTCAAAAACATAAGTATGTTTGGTAGGGATGTTTTTTGGGTCGAAATTGAAAAATTAAAAATTAATAATCAATAATTAATAATATAAATAATAAATAAAATATAATATAATAATAATAAAAAATGAATACAATAATAATAAATAAATATAATAATAAATTACATAAAACATATTTAAAAATATAATAAATAATCAAATAAATAATAATAAAAAATAAATATAAGAAAAATAAATAAATAAATATAATAATAAATATTAAGTAAATATAATAACAAATAAATACTTCATAATAATAATAAAAAATGAGTATAATAATAATATATTAATATTAAATTAATAAAAAATATTTTTAAATAATTAAAAATGAATAAATAATTTATAAATAAAATGAATTAAATAATGAAATAATAATAAATAAATTAATATAATATATTTATAAATTAATAAATAATAATATAAATAATAATTTAATAATATAAATAATAAAATATATTATAAAGTGAAGAAATAATATAGAAAGAAAAATAATAATACATAAATAAATATTATAATAAATAATTAGTAAGACCAAATTCATGTTTAATAATTTATAATAATTATAAATTATAATAATTATAATAATTTATAAATGATTATAAATAATTTATTTATTATTATTTAATAAATAAATAATAATACAAACATATTTTTAAATTTAGAATCCAGTAGAAACACCCCAATAAACACCAAATTTATGTTTATTGGAATATGCCTAAAATTTGGATAAATAAGAAAGTATTTTTTAACACACATAACCCAAAAACACTAAACCAAACAAATTTATAAACACAAAAACATAAACAGATACAAAAACATATCTATCAAACATGCCCTAGGAATCTACTGTAAGAACTTTAGACTTTTGTTTCTGACCACAACTTTGATATATATATATATATACATATATATATATATATATATATTATTTATTTATCCATTCTGCATTTTAATTGCCTGTAAAGTATGTATAAAAAGTTAAAAAAATTAATTACTATGCAATGATGATTTGTTGATGAAGATGATGCCGTCATATTTGAACGGTTGATCAATAAGAGGCGCAATGAAGAGTTACTGGGGGCATAATTGAAAAAATCTAAAGGTCCGTTTGGATATAGGTGTTTTCGTTTTTGTTCTTATTTTTTTCATTGTTCACGGAAATAAAAACGTGTTTGGGAGCTTTTGATGGTTTTTGTTTTCGTGAACAGTAAAAAAAACGTTTTCTCACCCTTAGTTCAAAATTTGAGAACACCAAAATAATGTTTTTTTGTTTTCGGCACTGTTTGTTCTTAACAAAAAAAAAAATTAATTGTTACAGATTCCCTAACCTCTATCTTCAACCTCCAAACCCTAACTTCCATCTTCAACCTCCAAACCCTAACCTCCAAATTTTATTTTATTTTTTTGTTCCCGAAACTTTTTTAGACAAAATTTCCAACCAAACGTGTTTTTGTTTTCGGATTACCCTTATGACAAGAACAAGAAAATTTTTATTTTCAAGAGATAAAAAATGAAAACGAAAACACTAGTTTCCAAACGCACCCTAAAATTCTAAAGGTAATTTAAGTTTAAAAAAAAAATTAGTGGGGGCAGTGGCCTTAATTAGGTCCGTGCTGCACAAGAGCAAAAGATAAATCCGTATTTCAAAATTGCAAATGTGACGATGACACCTATAAAGAAAAAATCATATGATTTACTGTAACTTGTGATGTATTCTACACCACTCGTCTACTTCTAACTAGTTCATATTTCTTTAAGCAACAAATAATCATCATGAAATAAGCTCTTTGCTAAAGCATATTTCAAGATTGATAAAAACGCGTTTTGACAAAACATCATTTGATTCAACTAGTTTGTTCTTTTGTGGATTAAGAATCTCTTCGTATTTACAAAAAATTATTTGATTCAGTGTAACTTGTGATGTACTTATTTCAAGATTGCATGTAATGTACTACTCTCTATGAGGTCTCTTTTAAATCTCTTTTCTTTTGTGTTATACAACTAGTCTATTTTTTTGTGGATTAAGAATCTCTCCCTATGTACATAAAATTAGACTATTAATATGTAGGTTAATGATTCTATGAACTCATCAAAAGAAACAATAAATTATTTGGATAGTAACCTAGATTAATCCACCAACTCTTGATTTTCATTATATTTGTTTATTTTATAACTTCAAAGCAATCAATTTATTTACATTATCATCAATTTCGAATGATTTTTACTTTTACTGAGGATTGGAACACTAGGAATGTACGGGAAGCACTTTGGACTTTTGTTTCTGACCACAACTTTGAGTGAATCGGATGTTGATATGGAAAAGCTTCATTTCCGTATAGAGCTCATACTAGCAAGCTCGAGCATCATCATCAAGTCATTGTCATTAGAATCAAATTTTTTTTTTATTTTTTAATTTAAATTTTTTTTTTTTTTTTTATCTTGGTCAACTTTAAGGTTGAAAATTAAGTGCTGGTCCCACATTTCCATCCAAAGATACCATAATGATTAGACATACCATTAGAAGAAATTGTACCTTATTTACCAAAGCATTATCTCTTATAATACTACCTTAACATTCCTAATTTTGGAATCATAATGAACGGTGAATCCATTGTGCACCTATTTTTGTTCATGGTCATGGTGTGCAATACACCAATGTACGACACTGATTGATCGCATGTGCAAACGAAGCTATCATATGTTTTATGAGATCTCTTATTACTCATATTATCATTCTCACTTCTGATATATTAAAGTGTTTTTATATAAGAAAAAAAAAAAAAAAAGTCCTCAAATTCATAAAGGTTGGTAAGGCCAAATGGGCCATTTGTCCTATTGAATACATCAGTGTCATCAATTATTCGTCTAGTTTATTTGAGTTGGTAGGCAGACAAGAATATGTACAAGAGTCGAGTACAATAATACAATATCGTGTATTACTGCACTCGTTAAAAACCATTTTAGTGAAATTATAGGCTCTGATTGGTATAGAACTTTTAAAATTATTCTGGAAGATAGTTTTTTGAGAACAAAAACAGAAAATAATTTTTTCAGTTCAAAATTTCACTTGACTAATAAAATTATAATACAGTTTCCAAAAAATAAAAATTCAAAAATCTGTTTAGTTGCATTTATTATGTAAATAAAATAATTTTAAAGTATAATATAATAAGTTAGGAAATATCAAACATTATCAAATTATAGGATATTATACTATTCTCATAATATTGAGAACAAAAAACAAATAACACATGTTTAATAAAACATTTATTTCATAAATTTCCTATAATAAATTATATATTTTTGTCTTATAAATTTAAACTAATATATAAAATTATATATATTAAAATTTATCTTATATTAATTAAAAATATTTTTTTATTAAATAATATTTTTTTATTTAATATAATATATTATAAATATCAAGTAATATATTAATAAATTATATATTTTTGTCTCATAAAATTAAACTAATAAAATTTTATAATTTAATATAATATATATATTAATATCAATTAATATATTAATAAAATTATATATTTTTGTCTCATAAATTCAAACTAATATATAAAATTTTATATTAATTAAAAATATTTTAATAGTAAACAATGTTTAATTATTTAATATAATATATTATATATTTAATAATAATATTATATATAATAAATTATATATTTCTATCTCATAAATTCAAACTAATATATAAAATTTTATGTATTAACATTTATTTTATATTGATTAAAAATATTTCATTAATTAATATAATATGTTATATATTTAATAATATTATTATATATAATAAATTATACATTTAAACATGAAACGTTCTATGTTAGTGAACACACCCTTATTTTCTTTTTTTCTGAGAACTTCTCTAAAAATTGATATTATTAAACTTGAGTTTCCAAAAACTGTTTTACAAAACAACTTGCCAAGTATGAAATTTGAGTTGGTTTCTGTTTTTGCAACTCAAAATACAAAAAACTATTTTCATAGTTCCATAACAAACAGACCCATAATTACTTAGCAAGATTTTCCTAATTGACATTGCTATATAACAAAAGGAGATTGTTATTCATCCATATCTTCTTTACTATTCCTTGTTTTCACTTGTACCATGTCTAGTGTTAAGATGTGTTCAATCCAAGTTAAATTATAATACACCCTCGGTATTAATTTAAATGTTCACATTCATTATTCAATCCATTTCAAAATAAGTAAAGTCAATGTAACTTGATTTGATTAATTTATCAATTTACACTTCAATCATTTAAATTATAAAATATCTAAACTACAAATATCACATCACTTGATGAATCAAGAATAAAATATGTTTTTCCTTAACTATCACAACCATAGAAATTTATAATTTGGGGAATAGCAAGTAATGTCTAGTCTGACATTATTAAATGAGAAGAAAAGACATTCTATTTACAAACGACAAAAGGGGTTCTTTTATTTAAATATATCTTATCTTGAGCAATAATTTATATGAAATAAATGATAGTGACCTGACCAGTGAACATGCCGATTGCCAAAAAATAAATAATGCTTTTCAAGGACGAGCATAAGCTTTAAATAAATCATATTCCTCCACCATTTCCTTATACCATAACCACTTTACAGTATCAAAAAGGCTGAAAAGAACCTCTTCTGCCCACTGCATTCTCACTAACAACATAACCATTCAAATTAATATTAAAAACTCGAATTTTTAAATATATCACCATATTTTAGCTCTTACCAATAAAAATTAGTTCAAATGGTACGTCTCTAGATCGCAAGAAAACATTAAGCGTTCGAA